>OZ005651.1:226791440-228167690 GCA_963930645.1 Salticus scenicus
ATGAATACAGAATATTTTGTTCAGAAATATTGTAAATTGGGAGAACAACGCTCACAGGCGGTTCTTATTCTGAAAAGGACAAAATCAGGCGGTCGTGAAAGTGTTAAATAGCATTGCACGTGCGGCTGTGAAAGCTCCGCCTTTTTGGAGACATAAGTTCGCCCTTTGATTTATTCAAATAGAGACTCACTATTTCAGGACTGCCAACCATCTCATTAATAAGCGTAGACTTGTTAACGCCCCTTGAAAATACGCCCCTTTTCCCACACCACTTTATATTTAGAGCAATTCTCTCCAAATAGTGTTGCGATTAAATAAGGATGAAATTACTCTAAAATATTACTGGTGTACAAAAAAAGGCGGTGACTAAAAGTACTACGCTTCATAATGAGATGGTTGGCAAGCATGCTATTTGAAAAGTGGCGGAAACCTCAAAAAAGAAGACGTGATAGAAACATAAGATAGCTGCTGCCTACATACGTAACAAATAGTAATCTATTATAGCACTCTGTTTTATAGGTACCCATATCGTGTCACATAGTGTAATTATTGCAGTTTTAATACATATATGTTGAAATATCTTTATATCACTAAAGCATAGTGGGCAAATAAAAAAGGCCCCCTCCCCAACTAATTTTGTTGTAAATTATCGTAGAAACATGCGGTTGGTACCGATCGATTTGTAATATCATCTAGTTTATAACGGTATAGTTAGATTTTGCTTAGGGGTCGACTACATATTAAAACTGGCATAAACTTAATTTTTTCAATAATAACCCCCATTTTTAATAAACTTTTTGAATTATATGGATAAAATCATCTGAGAAAATGGTATAATTCCATGCATATCTTTGACTAAAAAGCTTTTTTTTAATTATGGAAAATATTAATAAATTAATAATAAAACAAATTATGAATTATGACCTATGTTAATTTTTGAACGAATAGAACGGGCATCATCAAAAAACATAGGTCATCACATGTTAACATTTGTATCATCTATAATCAGTTTTGTCAGAACTAGAGAATTTTTTATTTTATAATCATCAATAACTTTAAGATGTGATATTTGATATACATAATAGACCATCAATCTTCGAAGTGATTAGGCAATTGTTAGAAATAAAAATTATAGGTGATTATTGAGTAAAAAGTCCGTCAGATCTGGCAACACTGTCTATAAGTAAATATCTGTATATATTCTGACGGAAAACTAGTTTAATTTAATTTTATATATTATTCTTATTATTTTCTAAGCAACATCTCGGTGTCTATTATACAAATTACCTTATATTTGTAAAATCACGGCAATGCAGGCGATATATTGTGTAAGAATTCTAAAAGAAAACAAGACTCGCAATCTGTATCTCTGAAACAATATATATATATATATATATACTAGCTGACCCGACAAACGTTGTTTTGTCATATAAATTATTTCTAGAGAATATTTTGCTAGAAAAAAAAAAACTAACTTATTGTAAGTGTGTAAGGATGTGGTATATAAGTGGAAGATGTATGGAGCGCTGTGAACGGTGAAAGAATATAAAAATAACAAAACACCAATCATTTATTTTTTTAATTTATTAAAATTGATTCCTTAAAATTATATACATATCGCTACTTATAACAATATTACTAAAAAACAATATCAATCCCTTAATGCAACAGAGTGTACAATATTTTTTGTTATCCCATCTTTCGCCAATACAAACAAACTGGATGGTTTGCCCACTCGAGAGCCACGTATAATTGTCCGTGTGAAAAAAATGATGTGCTCAAATCTAAGCCACAGACAGACATCGTTTGGCCCTGAGACTTATTGATAGTCATTGCAAATGCCAATCTAATTGGAAATTGAGGGCGTTTAAATTGAATTGGCACATCTGTGGGTATAATAGGGATTCGCAGTAGTAATATATTTTCACCTCGGAATTTGTCATTTAAAATGAGGGTTTCGATAACATTTTTCATTAATTGTTTATGACTAATCGCGTGCCGTTGCACAACCGTTGTGGGTTCAAATTACGAAGCAAAATAACCGGAGATCCAACCTTCAGTTGTAAAATATGCGGTGGTATGCCTGGTAAATCCAATGAGTTTAAAAACTTTGTTGGATAATTTACAGCTTCGGTGGCATCGCAAACTGTATCATTAGATTTGTATGACACCAAGTCTCCTGGTAACAAATGTTGTATCTTGAGATTCAATTCGTTGACGTCCACATTTTTTGCTGCTAAAATTGCTCTTTCTGCCAGCCACTCATGATTTGTGTATCGTCTGTGTACATCGGAAAATATCTGGTCAATAAGAGCATCTTGAGAATCAATGATTGTGCAAAAATCGGTCGGTAATTTTATGCATCCAGTTTCACCTGTAGTAACTTTTCCATCGCCGATATCTAACAATTGTTTTGAGAATGTTTCATCGGATGGATCTTGAAGCTTTTGAACGCACAAATTTACTTTCAGTTGTACTTTTTCAACATTACGCCAAAATGACGATGATTTTAAGCACGCGTTGATCTCATCAGCGTATGTTGAACGCAGAATAACGGGAAGTTCTTGTCTGAAATCACCTGAAAAGAGTAACAGAGTGCCGCCAAATAGTTTGTCGTTGTTTTTTATATCTTTCAATGTCCTGTTCGACGCCTCAATCGAATGTTTGTGTGCCAAAGTGCATTCATCCCAGATAAGAATTTTACACTATTTCAGCACTGTGGCCATGGACGATTGTTTTTTTATGTTGCACACTGCGTCTGGGTTATTTTGAATATTTAGTGGCAGTTTAAATAATGAATGAGCTGTTCAGTCTCCATCCAATAAAGTTGCCGCAATGTCAGATGATGCAACAGCCAATGCGATGCCATTATTTGATCGTATTTCGGCGAGAATTAGTGAAATAAGGAATGTTTTGCCAGTTCCACCTGGTGCACCAAAAAAAAAAAAAAGAATCCACCTTGTCCTGCCAAAACTGCGAGCATGATGCGGTCGTAAACGGTTCTTTGTTCTTCATTCATTAGTGGAACATTGCGAGCAACAATCGCTGCCATTTCTACAGTATTGTATTGTAGTTCACGATTCAATTCAGTGCTTATTAAATCAGATGCATTTCGATTTGTTGAATGCATACCGAAATGACTGAGTGGTAAGTTGGCAATGATAATGCAAAGATCTTCAGTAGCAATCAATGCTTCATTGTACATAGCGTCACTGAATACTATCGTTAGATCGTTGCACCATGAAAGATGTTGATGCAATATATCATCAGTCATTGAATCTTTGTGATTATCCCATAATGTCTCTGCTCGGGTCGGGAAACATGTAGTCAACACTATAGCGAATAGTAGACGAATTTGTTTTGCTGTACAGTTCAGTCCTACTTCAGCAAGCATACACTCCCACTGGTTGTCGTCTTCCAGCAAGCCGAGTGCAAGGCATGCATCTTTATACGTTGGATACTGTTGTCCATTCACTTTACGTAAATCTTGAAATGACAAAGGGCCGATGACATTAACCAATAACAGTCGAAGATAAAAGCACTCAGTCTGCCTTGGATTGACTGCAAGTACTCGTCCCAAGGAGTTTGATTTGAATAAACCGGGACATGCATCAATCGGCCTGCCTTGATGCGGGGCATTCATTTTTTTGTTGGAGCCCATGTGAAATAGCGTGGTACTTCTGAATAGAGTAATGTCCGTGCAAAAGCACCAAAAGCATCCGCACGATTACACAATTCAAAAAATTCGGTGAGTGTAGTTTTTGGTGGATTTATAGCACGATCAATCGCTGTCTCGCTCGTGAAATATACGCGCTGGCCATTTTCAAGATGGACGGCTAAATGAAGAACTGCTGGATCCCGTTCATGAATTGGAAACCAAAGATATGCCAAACAGCTTCATTGGAGCTGACGTACCGGCTAATTTGGTAAAGTGTTATTTCATCGTTGTTATTCACCGGAGGAGCATTCACATTGGTATTTTCAACTCGAAATACAGCCATATCACTGCCTTTATTCACATACTTGCAAATGTATTTGATGCTCTTCACTGAACTGCAGAACTGAAGATTAATATGAGCATTGAATGTTTTGCTCAGCAGAGGCGAATATGGGACCACCCAACGGTTAGCAATGTCAATATCTATGTTGTTGACATAGATGACCGCCATAGATGATAAGATTGTCCGCCATTATCGGGATTTCTTCGACGATATATTGGATATCCGTCAACATTTGTGATCGTGAAATTTTTCGGAAAACTTTTAGTACATTTTCCATCTGCACAAATAATAATGGCCTAAAAATTCCTTTTTCATTTTAACATAAAATAACCCCGTCGGATATTGACGAATTTTTTAATAGAATATACCATTTTAACTAATTTTAACATTTTAACAATATTAACGTTGGAAAAATATTTTAAACACTTACGGTTAAAAATTAATTTTTCATTTCAACATTAAATAAATTCTGACATCGTGTTTACGATTCTAAAATATTAACTTTGAAAAAATATTTTAAACACTTCGTAAGATACGGTTAAAAATTCATTTTTCATTTCAACATTAAATAAATTCTGACATCGTGTTTACGACAACTCACGCCATCTAGGTGGAAAAGTTGTTGAAAGAGTTGGTTAAAAATTAATTAAGAAAGAACTAATTAAGTTACAACTTTCATTTGTAAATCTAAACCATTCTCGAATCCACCTGAAGACACACAAAAAATTTCATTAAACTCAGTCCAGCCGTTTAGGAGGAGTTCAGTGACATACACACGCACAAAAGAAATATATATATAAAGATATATACAGAGCTGCCAACCTAATCCGGCAAATTAATAGTACCGCCTCTTTTTCTACACCAGTCATTTCTTAGATTATATTTTCTTCTTAATTCATCACAAATATATCTGAAGAAAATTACTTTAAAAATTAAGTGGTGTAGAAAAAGGGGCGGTACTGACAATTTGCCGGATTAGGTTGGCAGCTCTGTATATATATATATATATATATATATATATATATATACATATATATATATATATATATGTAAAACAATTTTGCATACATACTTGTACTTGACTCTATACGTGACGCTGGTATGCAGAATCGTCAATGGCATATACTACATCGATTGCTGAAGACAAAGTTTAAGTGATTTAAATCCAAATATGTAAAATAATCTTGTTTTATAATGTAAAGTTTTAGAAAAAGGTGTAAAGGCTGGGCTTACTTTACAAGATAGGAACGTAACCGATCTTGACAGGTTGAGTTTTTTTTTATATATATTTAATACCTTTTCCTAGTTTTTCACCGCTAAATTTTTGTTTTAACCCTGTTATCATTTTGTTGTATTTGAATATTGTTGGGTTCGGTACTCGTCAAGTTAAATGTGATGTTTTAGAAAAAGCGGTAAGGCGAGGCACATTGTTTGAAATAGTAATATACACTGGATAATCGTTTATTTTTATCTGTATTTAATAACTTTTAAAAGGTTTTACCACGAATTTTCTGATTTAATCATGTTGTCCATAGTTATATATTTGTTTATCGTATGGTTTGTAGGCCTTAAGTTTTTTTATTTTTATCGCATGATGTAACATAATAAAATATTTAATTTTTATTAAATGTTTTTTTTTAGCTTACCAAATCTATTGTTTAAACAAAAGTGCAGTAATATTTACATTTGATTAATTCTAATCATGGCGTAAAAGTCACATTTACTATTGAAAAATAATTTAAAGCACAGTAATACATCTTATCACTTTTAAAGGTATTGACACTGATATTACACTTTTCTGCATTCGGAATTTAAGTACAGTAGGCTCCTGTACAACACGTGGGATACGTTCTGCGGAATAGGAAATCGCGTTATGCGGGACATACATTATTAGATCAATTTATGCAAATTTTTTCCAACCCGGAAAAGTTTTATTTTATTTATTTATTTTCTATGATTTTTTATTGTTTTCTAAGTAACGTTTCGGTGTTTACTGTAAAAAATAACTTATTTTTGCAAAATTAACGCTTTGCAGGCGCGGAAATTTTGAAGGCATTCCAAAAGAGCAATAAGACTTGCCCTCTGGCTTCCTTCGAAAGAATACTTTACTTTTAAAAATGTTTATTTATTTACTTATTCCTTATGTTTGACTATTTATAGAACGCTGGCATATATAAACATATCACATTTACCATTTCGACTGTTCCCACACAGTCACTTATATCTATTACACATCTAAATTAAATCCAATGATCCAAAAAAGGTATAAAATATCTTAAGAATGTCTATTAGTAGTCCTGGATATCCTGTACTAATTATATATATCTATTAGATGTTTGAATATAGACGAAATTTAGACGTGCCTTTTTCAATGTCTAATAGATGTAACATGTTAGATAAAAACAAGATTTAGCTATTTTCAATATCTATTAGATACAAGAAGTCCAATTATTGGATATTTAAAGATATATCGAATATGTAACAGACATATAATGGATGTAAAAAAGGGTGATATTTGTCGTGTTAATAGATATCTGTAGGATGTTAATAGAAGTTTAAGGGATCATTTAAAACTTTTTTAGACGTCTTAATTATGTAAGTGACTGTGTGGGTTGACGACAAATTTTCAGTTATTTAATGACGAATTTGTTAAATAATTTGATGTTTTAGAGAAACGTATAAAGGCGAGGCTTACTGTTCAAAATAGGAATGCTTTTGAAAAATATCTCTTTTTTACCAAATATTAAATATCTTTTCCCAGTTTTTCCCCATTAATTTTTTATTTAAATCTTGTTATCTATAGTTTTGTATACTGAATTTTGTAGATGTGTTGGCCTAAAATTAAAGGCAACATACTATACAAACACTTTAATGCGGGATTTACTGTTCAAAATAAAAATATACTCAAGAAAAATAGATAAATTATTTTTTTCTTAAATATTAAGCATTTTTCTTAGTTTTTAAGGTTGTAATTATTATCGATATTATTATCTTGATATCCACAATTTTTTAAATGACTATTGTAGAAATCGCATGCCTCAAGCTATTTAAATTTTAAGACGGAAAGAGACTTAAAAAACCATTTCATTTTTATTAAATATAAACTATGAAAAATTTTTGAATTCATAAACTACATTTAAGAAGAAAAAATATACGTCATTTACGCCTTAGAGGTTATAATAAATTTTCAGATCAGAGGTGGTTCAGCTTTTATAATCATTATTTAGTAGGCGATCATTAAAAGAAATTTTAAGACGCAAGGTAAAAAACGTCTTATCAAGCACAATACTTTATTCAGACTCACAAATGAAAAAGAGAATAGAAAACAAAGCAAAAACCGCGCATGTGCAGATGCGCGCTAAGGAGCTGGAAGAGAATAGTTTCAACACAATTCCCCCCGATGAACTTTTAACGTTCATCATTTCAAAAAACAGCCAAACAAAAATAAAAATATACTTACAATTTTCACATGTTTACAATTCTCATTTTAACAAGCATTTCACTGCAAATAAACAAAAAATTAATAAAGACAAGTAATAAACAACAGTGAAATTAGAATTCAGATATTAAATATAAGAATTAGAGTTCTTTAAAGCGATTGAAGATCAAAAATTTAAAGTTATTATTATCAGTTCAAAAGTTATTTCACTTCTAACGAATGTAACAACTGGACTGGTCTTTTTATGGTACCAGTACTTGTTTTCAGTAAACAAGATCGAACTTTATCATCACGTCCGGTAAAGATCTCAATCACTTTAGCTACTTTCCAGATATTTCTAGGATATTTTTTATCACTTACGAGCACTATATCATTCACTTTTATGTTGGTAACTCGCTTCACAGGTATTATCGAATTTGCTGATTTCAAATTAAGAATGTACTCTTGCCGCCATCTGTTCCAAAAATGCTGCAGCAACTTTTCACGATAGTTGTATCTTTTAATCAAGATGTCTCTGGTACTAGAAGTTTCTTCATCATAAATTTTTACAGGAGGCAATGAGGTTAACCGTTTTCCCACCAAAAAGTGAGCTGGCGTCAATGCTACTGGTTCATTAAAGTCACTATAAACGTAAGTAATAGGTCGCGAGTTGACGATTGCTTCAATTTCAATTAAAATTGTCTCTAGTTCGCATATAGTCAATGAAGAACGTGAAATTGTTTTCCTTAAACTAGTCTTGACTGTACGTACTAAACGTTCATAAAATCCGCCCCACCAAGCTCCTCTATCAATTATGTATCTCCACTGGATACCATGGAATGCATAATAATCTTTTAAGTCAGGGTGGTTAATCAAACGAAAAATTTTCTGCGAATCTTGCTCAGCTCTCTTGAATGTTTGTGCATTATCTGAGTAAATTATTTTACATAATCCTCTTCTTGTGATGAATCTTCTAAATGCAAGTAGGAAGGATTCAGTAGTGAGACTATTCACTAATTCTAAATGTATTGCACGATTCACTGCACATGTCACAAGAAGGATGTAATGTTTAATATCACTATTTTTACAGAACAAAGGTCCTGCAAAGTCAAGTCCACAAATGTTGAATGGTGGAGATTCGGAACATCTTACAGTGGGCAATGGAGCCATCACTTGTGCACCGGGTCTTGAACTATACCTCTTACAAACGGTGCACCTACACAATACTGATTTAACACATTGTCTACCTCTTATTATCCAATATTTACTTTTTATAGTGTTAAGGGTATGTGCAACTCCAGAATGAGCATTTCGTTCATGAACAAACTTAATTATTAATTCAGTGATTTTACATTTGGCTGGAAGAAATATAGGATGTTTTTCTTCAAAATGGAACTTTGAATTTTGTAAACGGCTGTTAAGTCGTAAAATACCAGAATTATCTATAAAAGGATTTAGTTCAGCCAATTTAGAATCTTTAGAAATTACATTTTGAATTCTTAGTGCTGCATATTCATTTGGAAAAGATTGGATTTCAAAGTTTTTTATAAAAATTTCTTCAGCATTTTTTATCTCATCACTATTTAAGTTATTTTCAAACACCGTTGTAGATTTTCGCAACTTTTTAACAAACCGAATGATCCATGCCATAACTCTAACAATTTTCATAAAGGAACTAAATTTTTCAAAGTCAAAAAATGTTTCATTTCCAAGGGTGTTTTCGCAGATGTTTGGTGAAACCAGGACTTCCTCATTTTTCTCAATTAAATTTTCATGCATTAATTTCGAGATTACTCGTGGCCATTCCTCTTCTGATCCCTTCAAAAAATTAGGACCAGACCACCAATTCTCATCATTTAATAAGTTTTCTAATTTTGCACCCTTAGTGATCTTATCAGCTGGATTTATTGATCCACTACAATGTCTCCAAAATGCGGGGTCAGTAAGCTCCTGTATCTCGACTACACGGTTGGAAACAAACTGTTTTCATTTATCGGCGGAACCCCTAATCCAAAAAAGGACAATAGAAGAATCTGTCCACAAATGAACTTTGTTCAAGGGAATTTTAAATAAATTGATCAAATATTTAGCTAATCTTGCTGCTATTAATGCCCATAAGCTCGATACGTGGTAGTGACAGTTTCTTTATTGGGGAAACTCTAGATTTGGACATAATAAAACTACAATTGGGATTTTCCTTATCATCAAAATATCTGAAATAGGCAACTGCGCCGTAGATTTGGGGGTTAACATCAGAAAATATATGTAATTCAGAATTTAAATCATTCATACTACTAGATGAAGCAAAATAATATCGTTTAATCCCTAAATGTGGCATTGATTCAATTTTTGAACACCATGAATTCACGGCTTCCTTCATACTATTTGGAATTTCTTCATCCCATCCTAAACCCGCCTTCCAAAGTTCTTGAAGCAAGCACTTTATTCGTACTACAAAGGGAGACAAAAATCCTACTGGATCATATATTCTGCCTGCAAGTCGAAGTATAAATCGCTTTGTGTATTGCATTTGAGGTAAAATGTTCAATAATGAATTAATATTTAATTTTAGAATATCTTGTTTAGTATCCCAAATAAGACCCAAAGTATTAACAGAGTCCTCAACATTTTCATCCATTTTAACTATACCTTTCTTCACCCATAAATCTTTCAAAACTGGAGAATTGGTCTTAAATTTTCGCAATTGCATATATGCATCACATGAAAGTTGGAATACTTTATCAACATCATTTGATTCAAAAAATAAATCATCAACATAAAAACATTCATTTAACATATTAAAAACCTCGGGATTCGTATCCTTATACTTTCGTATGTGAAATTTAATAACTTCTGAAAGAATGAACGAACTACAAGCAACGCCAAAAGGCACTCTTGTCATTCTTAAAATCTGAGTATTATTCTCTTCATTAATAGAATTTTTAATCCACAAGAATCTTAAATAATCCTTATCCCTAGGATAAATTGAAATTTGTAAGTATGCTTGTTTCAAATCACTACAAAATGCAATTTTATGTTTGCGAAATCCAAGAATCATATCTAAAACACTCGGGTTCAAATTAGGACCAGTTTGTAAACAATCATTTAAAGATGCACAATTTTTACTCTTCGATGACGCATCAAAAACAATACGAACTTTAGTAGTTTCTTTATCTTTACGAATAACGGCTCTATGGGGCATAAAATAAGTTTTATTTACACTTTTGTTTGTCTTTTCAACGATTCCTTCTTTGATATATTCATTTACTACTTGTGAATAATTTTCATTTAACCATTCATTATTTTTTAATTCAAGCACAATACTTTATTCAGAGTCACAGATGAAAAATAGAAGATAAAACAAAACAAAAACAGCGCATGTGCAGATGCGCGCCAAGCAGCTGGAAGAGAATAGTTTCAACAGAAGTATCGAAGATTTGATTAACTCTGTGAAAATATTAAATCTATTTTACGCGTCTTTATAAAGGCCTTTTTAACGCGCTGTATGAGTTCTAGTCGCAATTTCTTTTTCGCGGAAGCTCGTTATACGGGAGTCCACTGTAGTTATTCAAATAAATTTAAATACAGTCAACCCCCCCCACCCCCCCCCACCTAATTTCGCCGTAAGTTGTCGTAGAAACATGTGATTAGTACCAATCGATTTGTAATAACGTCTAGTTTAGAATGGTATAGTTAGATTTTGCTTAAGGGGTCGTCTACATAATAAAACTGGCATCAGCTTCATTTTTTTCAATGGTAACCCCCCCTTTTTTATAATTTATTTGAATTCTTTGGATCAAATCATCACAGAAAATGGTATAGTTTATATATTTTGCACAATTATTCATAGATTTATAAGTTGTCAAAATATGAGGATGCTAATGTTAAATGAATGTGACAAACATTAATTCATATCTTCCAAAATATTTATGGTATTCAAATTCTGTTTTTTTTTACACGGTAAAATGAAGTGACCCAAACATATTACATGCATATTTTTGATAAAAAAACATTTTTTGAATTACGAAAATTATTAATAATTTCATATTTGAAAAAATTATGAATTATGACCTATGTTAATTTTTGCATGAATAGAACGGGCATCATCAAAAACATGGGTTTCCAAATTTACAGATCGTTCCTAACATTATTTTATGAGTTACAGTGATATTTCATTTTTTACTGCTGTTAGGGGGGCGTCACCTGTTATAATTTGTATCCTCTGTGAGTAAATATGATTATATATTTTGACGAAAAACAATTTTAATTTATATTTTTGTTATTCTAATTGCTTTCTAAGCAACATTTCGACGTTTATAATACAAACTGGCTAACTTTTATAAAATTATCGCAATGCAGAAGAGAGATTGTGAAGAAATTCCATAAAAAAATGAAGTTCCGCCTCCATATTGCAGAAACAATATTAAAAAACTAGTTCGCATGTTCGTATTTTACTGTATGTATAACACTTGTACGCATAAATGACAATGGAATTTAATACATAAAGGCTTGGCTCCCGTTGCAAAAAGGAATATACACAGCTGCCTATTGGCAGCTGTGTTGGCAGCTTTAATTTATTCCGGAGTAATTTTAGCCCCGCCTCTAATTCGTGCCACTTATTTTTTAAAGGTATTTTGTCTTATTTTATCTAAATTATGTATTGAAGAAACTTTCTCTATAAACAAAGTGGTGCGGAATAAAGGCGGGGCTAAAAGCACTCCGGAATAAATTAAAATATTGGCAGCTATGAATGTACCCGATCTTGAAATGTCATGTCTTTCTTCTTAAATGTTACATGACTTTTTCTAGTTTCTCACTGCTAAAATTCTGTTTTAACTCAGTTGTCCCTCTTATTTTTACTTGAATATTGTATGATTCGTACACCTCAAGTTAAATATCATAATTTAGAAAACGCGGTAAGGCTAGGATTATCGTTTGAAAGAGGAATACGCATTTTTTTCTTTTCTTTTTCTTTTTTTTTTTAATAATTATAATTAACATTTAATAATTTTTATAAGATTTTTTCAAAAGAATTTTCTGTTTTAATTTTGTTATGACATTTTTCATTTGTTTACTGTACGTTTGCAAGCTTTGTGTTATTTAAATTTTATCCCATGACGTAACATAATATTAAATTTTTATTTAATGTTTTTTTAATACAAAATCAAAGAGCGGAAGATTTTATTTTTCATTAAATATATTATTTAAACAAAGCGCAATATTTTTTATTTTTGATTATTCTAATCACGGCGTAAAATTCACATTTATTATAGTAAAATAATTCAAACAATGTAATATTTCTTATTACTTTTAAAGATATAGATTCTACACATTTAAAATTAAAAATTCAAGTACAGTAGATGACTGCAGAACGGGGAATATTCGTTCTAGGCAATAGGAAACTGTTTTTTCTATATCCATATTTATTTTCATATGAATATACATAATAATTATACTCTTTCTAGTGAAAGTATTTGTATTCATATAATTTTGTTTATATATTCTTAAGAAATATCGTAAAACACGAATTGTGAAAGAAACGACCACTGGAGGGGTTACAGATTTCCAAATGACGTGAAACTATGTCAGCAGTCGCGAAAATGTTAAATATTCTTGATTTTAGTTTAAATCTTGTTATTTATATTTTTGTATATTATCTATTGTTGGTTTGTACGCCTAAAATTAAATGTAAAACTTTATAGTAACACTTTCATGCGAGGCTTACTGTATAAAATAAAAATATACCCAACAAGAAGTATATAATTCTTTTTTTTAAATATTAAACACTTTTTATTTTCTTTTTTTTAACCGCTATTGATATTATTATCATTATTACTATTATTCTTTTAGCTTGGTATCTAGATTTTTGTTATTCAACATTGTTGGGTTCGTATGATTCAAACTATTTAATTTTCTTCGTATGAAGTGATGTATTCGACTATTCAATGTTTAATAAATAGAAACCAGTAAAAATCTTTTAATTCATAAACTAACATAGAAAGTTCGGCGAATTAGAATCGTTTTTTATTTTATAACTAACATTTCTAAACTTTTTTTTCGGTGTGAAATCAAATAAATAATTATTATTGGGTGGTAGATCATGATTTATTTTTTCTAAATGTGTAGACGGTCTCCTAACACATTAGTCACGTGTAACTCTGTTTAGAATTGATTTAAAGTATATAAATAGGTAGGTTTTCCGAACTGCCTTGATCTCAGAAATCTGAATATGTGTTCAAAAATAGGGGTCGTCATTGGGAAAAAAATGAAGTTTATGCCTGTTTCAATATGTAGATAACCCTTTAAGCAAAATCTAACTATACATTAAAAACTAGACGTTATTACAGATCGATAATTTACGGCGAAATTAGGTGGGGGAGGATGGCGTTTTTTTTGTGGAGGGGGGGGGGGCTGTACAAACACGATACCTTTATGTGATTTCATTTTTATTTCACATTTAAAATTTCTGTACTTTTTTCCGGTATGAATCTTAATGAATAATTTACTTTCTATGCGAGATCATAATTTATTTTTGCTAAGTATATGGACTGTTCCCTAATACATTTTATCTCCTTAACCTATCAAGAATTAATTTAAAGCATATAAATAGGACGTTTTCCGAACCGCCTTGATCTCCGAAATTTGAATATGAGGACAAAAATAGGGTTTGCCATTGAAAAAAGGGAAGTTTATCTCAGTTTTAATATGTAGACGAACCCCCTAAGTAAAATATAACTATACAGTTATAAATTAGATTTTATTACTAATCGATTGGTACAAGACGCATATTTGCAGGACGATTTGCGACGAAATTAGTTGGAGAAGTTGCTTTTTTTTTATTTTTTGCTTACTGAACAAGCGTGCCAGATATAAGGACATTTTCATTCAATATCCAACACTAAATTTTATTTGTAACGATTGTCTAATTACTTCGATGGTTAATATCAAAGTCATCTATTTTATGCATCAAATACTACTTCTCAATATAATTGGTGACTATTGAATAAAAAAGTTCGCAGGTCTGGCGACGTTGCTAAAACACCCGATTTATGCGAAAGTTTTGAGGAAAATATCCCAATGCGAATGTGTTCATAAAATAACTCATAAAATAATTTTTTATAATATGTAAGTTCGATAAAATAAGAAAAAATATTCTTGTATTAAAAGAGGTATGAAAAAAAAAAAAACAACACGGGACTAAAAATGCTCCGGAATAAATTAAGGAACTTGGCAACTCTGACAGAGTTGTCAAATTATATAATTTATTCCTGGCCATTTTTAGCTTCGTCTTTATTTCACACCACTATATTTATAGAATCATTTTTCCAATATATAACTACGATAAAATAAGAAAAAAGTACACTAAAAAAAGTTGTGGTATGAAAACAAACTTGCCAACATCCTAATTAATATTCCGTAGTTTTGTTAGCCCCGCCCCTTTTTTACACCAATTAATTTTTAGAGTAATCTTCTACAATTGCAATTACCGTAATTTCTGGTAGATAACTCGCAGGTAAGATCCGTCATTTCTCCACCAGAAATTTCATTTAACCCGTTAGTAGTCGCTAGTTGGTCGATTCGCCGCCCATCCGTTAGTTTTTCCAGATTTTTTTTATTCAATAGCCACCAAAAATTTTTTGAAGTAGCATTTGATATACGAAAAACGCGACTAAAAATCAAAGAAACGTCGATCACATCGCTTTTTAAAATTATTGGTGACAGTTAAATAAAAAGTGCGCAATCTGTAATAGGTGGCGCTGTCAATAACGACTACTAACGGGTTAATAGAGAAATCTATAATTTTTCGGAAGAAGAGCTCGTACATATATAAATTTATTCATCAGTTGAAATTTCTGGTGCAAAACTGGATTATATAACCTGCGGGGTATCTACCAGAAATTACGGTAAGTAAGTAGAAAAATGCTCTATAAAGGTACTGGTGTGAAAAGGAAGGTGGGGCTAACAATACTACAAAATATTAAACTAGTATGTTGGCAAGTATGTAAAAAATAGCCGAGATTAACAATGTTCCGGAATAAATTGTTATAGTTGGTAACTCTGCCTGTATGACCTCGTCGATCTCGTATTCGGTAAGAATCTGACGACCATGTAAATTTTTCTTCAGATTAAATAATAGCCAAAAATCATAAATAACAAATCAGGGGAGTAGTTTGCATGTTCTATCATTCTGATGTGTTTTTGTTCAAGAAATTCGACTGTCAATATTTCCTTGTTAGACTTGTTAGACGGAAGGAATCCGCTCACCACTGAGAAGATGCATTTTCATGGTGAAGCATGTGTCCTCTTATATTCACCTCTTAAGGAATTTCTGGAAGACACTTAGCATAGCTGTCAACATTTTAATTTATTCCGGAGTATTTTTAGCCCCCCCTTTATTTCATACCATATATTTTTTAAGAGTAATTTTTTACTATTTTATCAAGTTTATATATTGTAGAATTTTTTTTATAACTAAAGCGGAGCGAAATAAAGGCGGAGCTAAAAATAATTTGGAATAAATTAAAATGTTGGCAGTTATGCACTTAGTAGTGTAGCACTTAGCAGTAATTGTTTTTTGTCCCTCCTTCTTGATGGCTTTGTTCAGTCTTGTACTTCTGAAGAAAATGGAATACATTTCTTATTTTCATTTATTGTTGTCTTTTCACCATTGTTGGTTTGGGATCATCTACAAAAATTCATAGTTTAATTTCTTGGCGCGTTCTTGGCGCATCAAAGAACGTACATTTCATGATTGGTAATTATTTTAGAAATAAGGCGCTGTTCACTATTATTAAGTAATTTTAAGATTTCTTTACAGATGCTTAAACGGACCACTTTGTGTTCTCTTAAGTTATAAGAGACTCAACGAAAAACAATTTTTTTCATATCCAGTTCTTCATGAAAAGTTTTATGTATAGCTGCGGTTGAAATCTTAAGTTCCTTATGTTTCATTTGTTAGGTTCAGGGATTATAATGTATTAACATATTTCCTATGTCCGACACATTTTATGGGACTATAGCTGACATAGGTCTTTCTACAAATTCTTTATTCAGAAGAGATCTTCGACGTCTGTAAAATTCTGCAACCATCTGAATACAGTGATACGAGATGGAGCTTCATTTCCATATGATTATTGTAGACTTTGAAGCCGTTCTTCTTGTTATAACCCCACTTAAATATATTAGAAATTCATATCGCGATAATGCTCTCGCGCCATTTTCATATTTCTTTCTTTCAAAATTTATTTAATGACAGCTATATTGCAATTGTGACCACAAATTATGGTCTGCGGCTATAAAAAAGTTTAAATTTACATATTTACAGAGTTGCCATTTAAAAAAAATTATTATGGAGCATTGTTACCTCCGCCCTTTTTTCACACCGGAAATTTTAAAGAATGATTTTCTCCTTAATTAACCGTTGTCACATATTAAAGAGAAATATTCTATAAAACTTCTGGTGTGGAAAAGAAGGCGGGGCTAAAATTGCTCCGGAATAAATTATAAAAGTTGACAACTCTGTACTTACCAATAATTTTCTTTTAGCACCTATCGTCTGCTTCTAACACAAAAAGTTCAAAATTAGACACGCATATGGGCAATAAGTGTAACGTCAGTCACACATAGAGATAATTCTACTTTCACCAGTATTTATTAAAAATGATCACTATTCTATTCAATCATAACAAACACAGTAAATATTAGACACGCATATGGGCAATTTCATGAAAAGTGTAACGTCAGTCACACACAGAGATAATTCTACTTTCACCAGTATTTATTAAAAATGATAACTATTCTATTCAATCATAACAATCACAGTAAATATGCCATTAAAAATTCTGTATAGTTATACTGGTGACAAGAAAAGAGAACATATTATCTGCTTGTGTGACTGATGTTACCTTCTTCCGTGGAATCACCCATATATGTCTTATTATGAATTTAGACGAGTGATTTAGTTTTAAGTATTTTTTTGTCTTTTAAGTCAGGAAAATACAAAAACTGGTGCTATTAGTTCTACAATTTCATCAAGAGAACATTTTTAAAAGGAAAAATTAAGAATCTCAGTTGCAAATAATTTTGGCTTATAAATAAGCTTACAATTTTTCCATTTTTCTTAAATAAAAATTTTTAAATGAAAACTGCTCTACACACAGAAAACAAAGCCAACCAATAAAAACTTACCAGTAATTTTAAAACTCAATAATTTTAAGCCGATACATTGTTGATTGTAAAAAATAATCATCCATCTTTGTTCATTTTGCCAGTTGCTGTAAATTATTAAGTTATCGAATATAAATGTAGCATTTTGTGAAATAAAAATATTTTTTAATCGGCATGTAAATTTGTATTTTATTGTATTTTATTTTATTTTATTTATTTACTTATTATTTTTACAAAGACAATAATGTTACAGTTTAATTTTTCTTTCGTTATTGATAAAATATTTAGTTTGAATTGAACAAGTTACTGAGAATATTTTTGTTAGATGACAATCTTGTGATACTTTACAAACAGCTTCTTATCATGTAAATAAATATTATCCGACATAAATTTTCGGTATAATTTCATTAAGTAAAAGCGAAATAATTTTCTGGTACAATTATACTAAAATATTCTGACTAGAGCATAGCAGACAACCATTCCGATTTTAGATACCGGAATTTTTTTTTATAGAAATTCTTATTCTATTTAATCATATATAATGCTATGGAAACTTACAAAACGTTTCTATAAAAAATACTGGTATCTAAAAACCGGAAAGATTGGTAGCTATGGTCAGAGCCTGATTTAGGCCGGGGCACTCTCTCACCGGAATATTTTTTTAATTATTTTTTACTGGATATCATAGGAATTCCACGTTTTGACTAGGAAATTATTTTTATAAAAAATGAACGGTGTAAAACAATCGAATTTACTCATGATTATTAGACACCAGAATTCTTTTAAAATAATTTTTAATTAGAATTTTTTGTTTATTATGAGAGGAAAGTATTGCTTAAAAAATAATGGTGTAAGTGTATATAATGAGTGCCCCGGTCTAAATCAGTCTCTGGCTATGGTGTAGTAACAATGTTATTTTCATTTACGTATTAAAAATTTCATTCATGTAGAAGGTAAGGAATATTCTGCGTGTAAAGAATTTTTTCGCGTGAGAATCTTTTTACAGTTCCTTTATTGCTCATATTTAAATACCACAAGAGCATAATGTTACATTATAAAATAATGTATAAAAAGATTTTGGATAGATACTTGCCTATTTTTTCTCTTTTCCTGGAAGATTTATTACAAAATATTTTTAACAGAAATTTTCAGTAACGTTTTCTGCTAATTAGCTACCATTAATTGTACTGAAATTTACTATTAGAAATAAGTGTTTAATATTCTTTGAAAGAACAATGTATAAGATGGCAACTATATGAATATACTAGCTAAATTTCTTTTAAAACACCGGGTTCATACATTAATAAATAAAACAATTTTGATTTGGTTTATATGTACAATTTTAAATTCTTCAAGCGTGTACTACCATAATCTTCTAAACTAGATGCCTGTCGCGTGGTTCAGAAACTTGGCAACAGTTGAAGCAGTAGACAACGCCACCTGGTACAGATTGCGCGACTTTTTTATTCAACAGCCACCAAATTTTTTTTAAAGTGGGATATGATATACATAAAAGGCTAATAGAATAGAAAAAACGTGAATTATATATATCATATATTACTTCTTAAAATTATTGGTGACAGTTGAAAAAAAAAGTTGCGCAATCTGTACCAGGTGGCGCTGCCTATCGCTTCAACTGTTGCCAAGTTTACGACTCAAGCGACAGGCATATAGTTTAGGAGGCTATAGTACTACAAACTGAAAATTCAATTGATGCTATTACTTTCTCTAATGTTCCGTATTTTATTTTTTAATAAACAATAGTAGATAAAGTAATTACTTGATTAGTGTCTACACCTCTTATGTCAGTACGAATGTTATATCTTACTTGATAAAAAAAAAAAAAAATGCATGTTTAATGATTTAAATAAATAAATAAATAATAGTAATAATAATAAAAAAATGCTGGTGTATGTGAAAGCGCACTGCGGAGAAATTTCACGCTGTATGAAAAGGGGCATAACAAAACTTTGAAAAATATTTTTAAAAAGTTTCCAATATGATACACATCGAATTTCTGAAATGTAATCTTCTGTGAGAGTACTTTTCTTAAACACAACTTATAATACATTTTAGAAGTATTGTTACGAACTTGTTCTAAAAATTATGTGTCCTAGAAATACGTTTCCATATCTGATAACTGTGCACAGGGTTGCTACGGTCCGCATTTCCTCCTGACACTTCCCTCACTAGATTTATATAAGAATAATCTGTTACACGTTCCTTTATCAGTTAGGGTCAAAATTGCTATATACATACAAGGTTGAAAGAATGAGGAAAAAAAAAAAAAAAGACGTGATTCTAGCAACAATAGTATATCATCAGAGTTGCAAAGTTTTAATTTATTTAGGAGCATTTTTAGTCCCGCCTTTATTCCATACCGTGTTTTTTAAAGAGCCATGCAAGGGTCGTCTTACTCTCCGACCTTTCTTTTTCCAGGGCACTTTCGGAAATGAAAAATTTTCGTTCTTTTTGCCACCTTTAGTTTAATGCAGAAATCTTTAAGGTATTTTTATAGTAATATGTCCTGATTAAATAGGATAGAAATTATTCTATAAAAGTAGTGGTAGTAGTGAAAGCTGAAATTTCTCATCGATGAGAATGACAAAAGAAAAAAAAAAAAAAAGGAAAGGGGGCAGAGAGTACGAAACCTGGTAATGTTTTGTTATTTTATCGTAGTTACATACTGGAGAGTGTTATTTTATAAATAAAGTGATGCGAAGTAAAAGCGGGGCTAAAAATTAAAATGTTGGCAACTATGATATCATCATATACAGATCTGCAAGTATTTCTGAAGTAATATTCCGTACTATTTTCAGTACCCTTTTCTTTAAATGATTTTTTTTTTTTCAAAATAATTTTCTTATATACATGTCTAATTATGATTAAGAAAGAAGGAAAATATTCTTACAAAACTGAGTGCAAAATAGGTGTGTACTAATTATGCTACGGAATAAATTAACCCTTTGCGCTCGGCATATTTTCCGTAAGACACGCCTTATGGCGTCCCTTTAAAACGTCATTCGTATAGTTTCCAACTTACTACCTTTTGGCTACCGAAAAATTGTAATAATTTGTTTTATTTTACTTTATCATTAAATAAAATAAATCTTTCTGTTAAAATTTTCCGGTAGCCGAAAGGTAGCCAATAGTTACACGTTTTAGAAAAATAACATTTCATCATAACATTTAAAAAAATTCATAATACATCATAGCAAGATTAAATATTCAGGAGGAATAGCTTTAGCCTCGTTCAAGGCAGAATGTTGCATTTAATCTTGCTATGATGTATTATGAATTTTTGTAAATGTTGTTTGTGCTTGTATGTTTGACACTGAGGAGGGCTAGTGATCTAGCCGAAACGTCTATCTTGTGTTTTAATGTTTTTAATTAAAATGTATTTTTAAAGTTTTAAATTTTTTTATTTTTTATCTCATTTTAAATGTAACGTTGGTTTTAATATATTAATGAGACGCATGAATTATGTTTAATTTTATTAAATTAATTAGTACGTTGGCAAGTATGTGTAATAGTTCCATTTTGAGACAGAAACTATTGCACCCTTGTAGCAAAGCTGCATATGGATTTATTAAAGTTCTTAATTAGTTATATCTTTTATAATAATAATAAAAAAAAAGGATAAAATGTGCAATATATAAGTGCGTCACCAAAATACGAGGCATATTGAAAAATATAATAAGAACGATATAAAGAAGATTATAAGAACGATATAAATTGCTAAAATATAAAAAAAGAAAAGAAAAGAAAATAATCTGGTGTGTCACTCACACGACTTTCTCTTACCCTGAAATTTAATACTATAAATACAGGTTGCAGATTAAGAGGTAAGATAACGAGTACTGTCATGTAAACCTATGCTAAACAATTCAAATTAGGCTTCAGAAGAGTTTTATATGATAATTAGTTCTGTGTGAGGGGGGCTACCGCCCCCCTCAACCCCCCGTTTCATTAATGCACCTACATTTATATAGAATTTAATTCGGTTATTAAAAAATAATTCTGTTTTTAAAAAATAATTTATTAAAATTATTATTTTAAAAAATTATTTTTGATGATAATGCAGACGATTTCCATATTAGAGAGGTAGTGTAACACTAAATATCCAAAAATAGTCCATTTTACTCTCAATATTAAAAAAAAAAAAAAAAAAAAAAAAAAAAAAAACGATTTTTTTTTTTTCTAAGTTTTTTTTTGTTAAAATTAAAAAAAAATCTATAACTTTGGTTTAAATTATCACAGATTTATAGTTCAACCATTCGTTTTAAAGGTATTCGCAAGCTCTTTTGAATGATACCCATCATGAAAATTTACTCCCCTCGAGGGGGGACTTCCCCCCCCAGGGGGGGAGGCGAGGCTCCTACATACACAAAAGTTTTTTCCCAGTTAACTATCTCTATTACAAAAAATATATGTTCGTTTCATTTGGTTTAGTGCAGTCTATAGACGTTAAACTCTACTTTCCTGCAATTTCCCCCATAGACGTAATGTATTAGAATTCTCTTGATTGTCCCTGTACACGAACCATTTGCTTGATCTTAACGAAAAGCCTACTGTAGCGTCCCTATATGATACACATTTAGAATACCAAGTTTGAACTTTCTGCCATAATTTGTTCTTGAGATATGCTGATAACAGGCAGACACACATACAGACACACACACAGACACACACACAGACATACAGACATACAGACATACACACAGACCATTTGCTAAAAACATGATTTTCGTATTCAGGGGACCTCAAAACGTGTAAATATAACATAATCTCGCGTTCGAAAATTTGACCCAAAAACAATACTTTCTCTACCTTATGGGTAAGAGAAAGTAATAAAAAAAAGAATGGTCGAAACGGAAGACTGAAAAATATATATTTATTCAAAATAAAATAATAAAAGTTAATTAAATGCATCATGTTTGTTATGTCTGTGACATTTCATATTTGTTTAAGCTACTAAAATTTAAATTTCTTATTTAAAAAAGAAAAGATATGGATGCATTCTACAGTTTTTTTTTTTAATATAAAGAAGAGATTTTTTTTTTTTTTTTTTAATAATTTCGTTTATAAATTTTTAGTATATTTTTTATACCGTATTTTCCAAAGACTAAGGACTCAACTAGACCCAGCAAGGCGACTATCTTGTATGGTAGGAGAAAGTGAAATAATTGCACGATGGTTAAACCACACACTCTTTGGTTAGCGAGGTCCAAATGATTCCGTAGTCTGTGAGTAAAATATTAAGGTGTATTTCATACAGTTGTATTGCCACGATTCTGTGTTATGTAGAAGAAGTTAGAGTTGCAACAACAAGACCATCTAAAAAGGTTCCGGAAATTAAGTTTCACAAGTAAGTTTCTGTAAATATACTTGATTAACAAAAAATTCCATATTTATTTTAGAGCTAAGAGATGTGGTAGTCATTTGTCAGACAAGCGTTGCACATTACCCATTAATTCATTGAATAGAATATGCTACATATATAATGATCTATTATCATTCCATTAGTGTTCACTTATCTTAGCTTTATAACATATCTGAAGTATATACATTATTACTTTTCGCTTAAAACATTCTATAGTTGGGTACTAAAGCGTTTGTATACAATACTGATCTATCAAGTACGCTTTAAAGAAAAAAAGAAAATTTGATTATTTTGCTTCGAATTATCACAGAGCTACGTTTCATAAATTTATCCTCCCCCCTCCCCCTTGGAGTACACTTTCTCCAAAGAGGGGAGGGGAAGCAGTGCTCTAAACATGAAATTTATTTTCCAGGTCGATTATATATATATATATATATATATATATATATAATTTCACATTGCAAAATTAAAAATTAATTCTCATTTTGTACATTTATTTGAGATTTGTCCTAGTCTGAAATATTAAGAATTATAAGAAAATGGGATGACAACGCCTTCATGTTGAGCAAATTGTTCACCAAATATAATACACGGCAGTTTAAGTCAATGTCTAACTAAATATCAAGTTTGTTTAAATTTTGTTCATTAGTTTGTGAGATGCAGCATCCACAAAATTTGTGGCACACAGACAAACATTTTCTTCTAAAAATGGTCAAATCATGATCGGGGCATCTCAAAACGTGTAAATCCATGGAGAACTGGAGGTCGAAATTTTTTTACGAAACTAATACTTTCTTCTTATGTATATAGAATCAATAAAGGGATAATATAAGAAGATATCTGAATATATTTAAAAAACAGTTCGAAATAGTTTTGGAAACAGTTTTATTTGACATATATTTCTGTGTGAGAGGGGCTAGCCCCCGTCCCATTTGAAGCAGATATATAAACAGTTTTATAAGTAGATATTGCGTTGTTACTTGTTTCTTGCTCATCCCAATGTGACCGCCGGTCGCTCTAAGCGCCTTACAGTTACTTTACTTTCTCCCCATACCAGATAGTCGTCTTTCTAGGTCTAGTTCATTCCTGGGTTTGCTCGTCCTAATATGGCTGCTCGGTTACAGTTGAGACTTCACTTTTAGAACCGCCTTCCTTAGTCTAGTTGATTCCTTAGTCTGTGGCTCTTACCGCCTTGCACACAGTTACTTCGTTTTCTCCCCATACCAGATAGTCGTTTTGCCGGGTCTAGTTTATTTCTTTTTTTGCTCGTCCTAATATGGTTGGTCGGTTACTGTTGAGGGTTCACTTTCAGAACCGTCTTGCCGAATCTAGTTGACTCCTTAGTCTATGGTATTTTGCTACATATAATCTACAAGTATGGTAAATCAGTTTCAAATTGGAAATTTTAATTAGCAATAAAAGCTATTTTTCAGATTAATTTTTATAGTTTCTGTCTCGTACAAATTTGCCTTTTCTGTAAATTAAACTTTCTGGTATAAAACTGATTTATCTGACATGTGGATCATACGCCGGAAAATACAGTACTTTTATATATTAAATATAAATACTACTATTTATGCAAGGGTTTCAAAAAGTAAAGTAACAAGAGCTCTGACGGGTGTACAATCTATCCGTATGAATAAAAATCCCTCTGAAGGTAACGAAGACAATCACAGGAATAAAACGATATCAGTAGATATAATTGGTTGCCCAGTAGCATGACTAAATCTTAGTTATAAGATGGCTGCGTTGACGGAAACATGGTCCGCGACTGAAATTAAAAGTGCGATAAGATTTTTGCTTTTCAAGAAAAATTCTCCAGCTGAAATTAATCGGAAATTGGTAGAAGTATACGGTACATGCGTTATGTCACGAAAACAGGTGTGGCTTTGGTGCACGGAATTTGACAAAGGCAGAACAGATGTGAAATATGAAGAAAGAGCATGGCGACAAAGCACGTCCACCGCAGATAATATTGTTTGCCATGCCGAAGCTTTGATCGAAGGTGATGGTCGCATTACTTAATTGAGCAATTTTACATTGAGTAAAATTTCACAAGAGCTCCATATCTCATTTGGCAGTGCACACAATATTGTGCATGAACACTTGGGCAATCAAAAGACATGTACTTGTTGGTTTACAGTGTTTTTTGCGGGAGGTATTGGACTACCCTCCTTACAGTCCCAACCTCGCACCAAGTGGTTTCCATCGCTCAGTTTCTCATTTCCATTGCTATCGGACCTTTAATGAAACTCTTGGGAGGTCAGCATTTCAGAACAGATACTGAGGTTCAGCAATCCGTCTTGGCGTGCACTGTTAAAAATTTCAACAGAAAACTCTGTGTAATCTATTATCTTAAGTCTTACGTAAAATTACAGAAAAAAAAAAAATAAACGGAGATGTTAAAAAACTTATTTTATACATTCAATTTAATAATTAATATTAATTTAATTAATTATTGGTGAGAATATATTTCGGACTTGGCATGCTTTTTCTACAGTAGAAACAGTCATTTTTAATTTTAATTGAATAATTAAATAATAAAATTAGGTAAAAATACAGAATAAAGATTGAGAATCTCGATTATTCACTTTTAACTAAGAATGACTGTAAATTTACAGACTCTGGATAAATATTTACATTAAATTTACAGAAATTTTTAACAGTGTGGTTGCACAACCTTTACGCTAATTTCTTCGATGCCTATTTCGATGGTTTTATGTACCGTTAGAACAAATGCCTCGATAAGTGGGGTGATGATATAGAGAAGTAATGTATACCTGTCTCTTCCTACATTGTATATATATATTTTTTAATTTACTGAATAAACGTTTATTCTAAATGGGCTTGTTACCTTACTTATTGAAACCCCCTCATATTTCACGTCAACGTCCTCTTGTTTTCTCTAGAAAATAGAATTATAAATACTTCTGTTTGAAAATAGTGGTGCTGTCAGCATTGAAAATCGAATCTGTCAAACAAATTAATGTCATTAAATTATATCATTACAAAAATTAATTAACTCCTAATATATTAATTATTTAAAAATTATCATCATGAACTTGAAAGAAAAAATTTGTAACCTGCAAAATATAACTAAAACTGTTTTATTTACTATTATAAAATTTTCAAATTCTCATTGCTAAAACTCATATTTCAGTAACCCTCACAATGTTCGATCTTCTTCAAAGACTGCACCTATTTTTATTACTTATTAGAAATCTTCATGTGTTTAGTAATTTAAATATGTAGAGAGTATTTTGTAACAAAGATTAAAAAAAAAAAAATGATCGGAAAAAAATACCATCTTATCTACCGATGGCAGTTTAATTCCCCATTGGATTAAAACACGTAAAAAGATGAACTTTTGAATTTAATATACAAAACCATTGGTCAACCTCTTGTTTCGATAATAAAGAACGAGAATATATATTTTACGTCACTCTTATTGCATGGCACTATGCACTAGGAAATGTCTTTATTCAAGAAATGTTTTTTTTTTGAGAGAGATGCCGCTATTTCTTACAACCCTTTCTTATGACCTTTAGCTGCATTAAAAATATTTTAATGACTAAAATCACTTTCACAATTCGATATTTCATCTGAAACATATGTTCAGTTATTATCTGAGCATTTTTTACAAGCCGTAAGTTAAAATTACATACGAAGTACATGAGCAAAAAAACCGATCAACGAACTTACACTAATTCTATGAAGTTTAGCAGACAACAGATTCTACCTGCCTATCAAAACCTGATTTAAATCGGAATTGATATGAATAAAAAAAGATGGAACAGTTGGAAGCTATGCAGTACTGAATACAGTGCACCACGAAAAACTTTTTTTTTCTGAATTCAAAATTTCAAGTTAATAAAAAGTCGTCACTGAGATCACATAATTACAAAAAAAAAAAAAAAAAAAAAAGAAAAAAGAGAAATTGAAAAATATTTAGTCTCCTGGAATGCGCATAAAGTTCGATATTTTTTGCCAAAAATGTAGATTTTCAATTTTTAAGCATCTACATTAACAAAATCAGACTTTTGTCTGTAAATTTGTCAGAATCAAAAAATTCTGTGATATCTTCACGTTTCATGCACCATGAAAGCCGAAAATGACTTCAGAAAATATTCTGTGTGTGTGTAGTTGTGTCTGTATGTCTGTAACGCTATTTTTGTCCGAGTATCACGCGAGTATCGTTTGACGGAATTCAACAATACTTGACAGGAAATTAGGTCTTTACCCAACTTAACCCGTTAGTAGTCGCTATAGACAGCGCCACCTATTACAGATTGCGCACTTTTTATTTAACTGTCACCAATAATTTTAAGAAGTTATGTGATCGACGTTTCTTCGATTTTTATTCGTGCTTTATGTATATCAAATGCCACTTCTAAAAATTTTTGGTGGCAATTGAATAAAAAAAATCTGGTAACACTGAGGGATGGGCGGTAAATCGACCAACTAGCGACTACTAACGGGTTAAAATTATATACAACTAGAAAATTTAAAGTTTTTGATTAGATTTAGAGGTATGGATAAGAAACTACCGCGCATGCGCCATAAAGCTTTTGTCAGTAAAACGCATTGAATGGGGAAAAGGTACATTATCTTTACGTTTTTGACGTAAAGGATCCCCAAAATGATATCAGAACATTTTCTCTGTGTTCATGGGAGGTGTGGAGGTATATAGAACGTTTTTTATTCGACCGGGTATCACCTGAAAACGCCTGGACTGAATTCAATGACACTTGGCTCAGGATTAGGTCTGTACCAAACTTAAAATTATATTCATCCAACCTTTCAATATTGTAATTAGATTTATAGATATATGAGCAAAAAAAGCTTTTGTAAGCAATTAAAAAACATATCTAGGTATTTAGATATTTTAAAATGACTATATTTAACAAAAGATCGACTTTTTATTCAAACTTTTTATCAGATAATTTAATACAATTTTCTTTTTAATAATAATTTTTTTTATTTATTCGCAATTACGTGTTTGCTAAATCTACTTAAAAAAAAAAAAAAAAAAAAAAAAAAAGGAAAAAAAAGAGAATATTTTTAATGCTATTACTATTTATGCTTCGAAAAAATACACAATTTTGGCTTATATTCTGTTTTTGTGTGTCTCATAGCAACAATCATCAACTGTGCCATTCCTGATTTTTGCTATAAATAACTTTATAAAGATGCATAGAAATAAAGAAGAGTTTACATCATATAAGTGGGGAACGAGAACGACCAATGTTTTGTTTCTTTTCTAATTTACAAGCTGATAACAAATTTCTTAAAATGTTTATTTTCTAGTTGTAAACATTATTTTGTGAAATAAATTAATTCAGACTCATTTCTGTTTAATAAATAATGCATTCTGAAATACCTGTCTGGCAAAATTAATTGGTTGTGTACTTTATTTGGATTATCATTAAGCACTACTTATGTTTATCAACTTAATAATAAAAAAGTACTTTCCACATTTGGGGAAACAACAGTGTGGTATGAAAAAAAAATTTTTGCTACGAAATATATTAAAATAACAAATATAACTTAAACTTACTTAAAATTACATGGAAATATTAGTATTTGCTGAATTAATTTTCTTATTTTAAATATATACTTGGATTTTCGTTCTCAATAATTATTTATATCAATCCATTTAATTCAATAACTAGCCTACAAAGTCGTATTTAAAAAAAAAAAAAAAAAAAAAAAAAAAAAAAATTAATAAGATTTTTCATAAATATCGTGATTGAAATAAATGTATTCATTATAGAGACTTTAGTGTATTTTGCTAGTGCATTATGTTTGAATGGTTGGGGGAAAGGTTTTTATGGCACATGTACTACACGAAAAAATTGTGTGCCGTAACACTAGGAAAATATTTAATATGCATTTCCATAGGTTTGCTTTCTAGTCACACTTGGTATTATCAACAAGATATTTCAGAAAAAAAAATCCTTTCACCAAAGGAGACTTCGTGATTGATGGTGTCTAGACAGTATAATAATACTTTTTCGATTTTATGCAAGCATCGAGCTGTCAATGTCATTAAATTTTATGATGATAAACGATTGTGAATGTTGGTGTGTGTATTTATATCTAAAAAGTATTGAGCACATAGCAAAAATCGCAGCGGATCACTTTTACACACTCAAATTTATCAAAATTGTAGTTTTGGGTATCATATATAATATACAAAACACATTCTCTAAGTTTCATATTTTTTTTCCAAACCATGAAATTGTAGAAATGAATGATGGTACAATTTATTATGATTTATCGTATATCAAAATGATAACTAAAAACAATCATTTCTAAAAGATAAAACAATTATCAAAAATTCTTGTATTGCAATATTTCTTCTAAAGGGATACAAAAATCTTTCGGTTTTACAATTTAAAAATCTAGGATAAACAAATTAAATTGATTTTAAACTAAATATTTCCAGCTATAACTATTCATATAATAATTTGCACAAGATTCTGAATAACTTTGTATTAAATGAATTATATTACGCTGCAGTATAGTCATATGTCAATCATTAAATCATTCATAACAATTTAATAACAGGATTTGTACCAAATATGCCAACGTGTGTTTCTACAGACAGTCTACAACGTTTGGTCTTGATTACTTATTTCTACTCGAAAGGATTGTTTCGAGTTTTTACAAATTATGGTGTTTTCTTTAAATGTTTTTATTCATTACCTTTTAACAGAAGATTTTGGTGCATTTTATTACATAGACAGGAATTTTTTTTTTCTTTTTAAAATATTCTGTATTCATATTTCGTAATATCGGTAAATAATACAATTGTTAATATAGATAATAAATAAATAAATAAATAAAAGAATAAATAAATACATAAAAATAAATAAACAAGTTTAAAAAAATAATAAAGAAATAAATAAAAGAAATAATAATAATAATAGTTTCAAGATTTAAACTAAATCTTTAAACTATATATAATTCCAAAAAAAAAACGGAGAAAAATATTTCAGTGTCAGTTCGACATGGAAAAATTTCATTTGTTCCATAATAGTTTTATACTCTTTTTTTTTTCAAATATTTACAAAGCCACAACTTAAAATAATGCATATAGTTATTATTCCTTTACGTGTTTGAATAGTTCTCTAAACATAATCTTAATGTAAAGAAAAGTCATTGTATGTATGTGGGTATGCTTTACATCTCCCAAACCATCTCCGATTTGAACCAAACTTGTCACAGTTACTGTTTATGACCATAGTCGAAGTACTGTGCTCGTTTCAAATTTCTAGCGCATGCGCGGTGGGAGGGTGTAGGGAAAAATCTCTTGAAAACAATATTTTTGTATGATTTTTTCAGTAATAATTAGAAATTTCATATGTAGGTTACGTTTAATGTATATATTCTCCCTGAATAGAGGTTTATAAATATTCGAAATTTACAAAAAAAGTTGAAATAATTAAAAAAAGTTCTAAAATTACGCTTTCTCGTCAAAATTTCATGCATCCAATTTAAACATTTTACAAAATGACTTAGTGTTTTGTATAATTATATATATATATATATATAACATGCTAGATTGACGTCACGACGTCATTTTCAGAAAACCTCCCAAATGAAAGACTACCGTTTTTGAAAATAACCTAATTTTTTTTAGAAGTCATTCGATTGAAAAAGTGCATTTTAATAGATATATCTCCTAAGTTTTACTATGATTGTGTGGGGCTTTTAATTACGAGATAGAATAAGTAGTAAGAATTATTATCTTAACTCTAAATTGTAACACAACTAGCAGTTCTACCCGTTTTTCACACGAGGAAAAATTAAGAAAGAAAAATTTAAAGCAAAGCTAATTAATTAGACTTGTCCACCAGAAATAGTTTATTCTGAATTCTGATGAAGACCAAGTTTGTTTAAATCTGTTGAAAAATTCTTTTCTTAACCACTGTGATTTTCCCCGTGCAAAGAACAGGCAGAAATGCTAGACGCCCCTTTTCACACTCTTAAGGAGTAAAATTCGGTATATTCTAATCTTCTACTTTAATGAGTGTCTAGAAAGAAAAAATTTACTGATTTTAAAACTTATTGGAAACCACTGCGATTTTCCACTTGCGAAGAACGGGTAGAACTTGTTAGACGCTCCCTTACCTCCATTCTTAAGTATTAAATTTCTGAAAATTCTGATATTTTACCCTAATTAGGGCCTAAGAGGAGACATTTTGCTAAACGTCAAGCTTCAGTTGTAAATCACTGCAGAAATACGGGGAAAACGTTTAAACTTTCGATTTCCCCTTTCAATCCCTTAATAGTTAATTTTTTTATAGTGTTAAATTTTATAGTGAACTCTTATGTCATGAAAAGGACCAACTGTCCAAACGGCACATTTTAGCTTCAGCGATTTGAACTCGACGTTGATAGATGAATGAGTGAATCAGTGATATTTTGCCATTAGGGGTATGAAATGATATTTCCATGTAACAGATAAATATTTTATTCGTTTGAATAAAAAATACAAGCTCTTTTCTAAGAATTTTTTTTTCTTTTTTTAAGAGTGTTGCCATTCGAGAGTTATGTTTTACAAACGAATTATTACTTCTATTACCCGATTGTCATAGGTAATGGGAGTAATGTATTCGGTAGAAAATTCGATATCAAGTTTTCACAAGATTTACATGTTTTAAGATCTCCTGAGTCTAAAAAGATGGTTTTCAATAATTGGTCAGTGTGTATATGTGTGTAGGGAATCTTCTGACTATCATATCCCCGAAAAATTCATAAAGATAGAAAGGCGGAACTTCAGAATTGAAACAGGCCTGGTGTACAGATGAATTTTCTGTCGTTTGGTGAAAATTGGAAAAACGTAAGTCCGTATCTCAAAAATTGCTCTAACGATTTTCTTCAACGTTGTTATATAAGCACCCTATTGGATGCCCTTTCGTATATATTAGTTGGCTTGTTCATAAAAATTGAGAGGCGTCTTGTGTAAGTAGGCCAATTTGAGGTCTCGCAAGTGCGTTCCCTTAGAAACAGGAGCATTTTTTTTTTTTTCGAACTTGCCATATTAACTTATTTTTAGATGTCTTTTCGTGTGTTGTTTTCTGGTCAATAATTCATTTTGCCAAGATTTTGTAAAAATCAGTATTTCAAAATTGACTCTAACGATTTTCATGAAAATGGCTTCATAAACCCCTTTTCAAATATTCTTTCGCATGTATTAAGTGGTTATTGCAGGAAAATTGACAGTCATCCTGATTAGGTAGGTTAGTTATAGATTTTAAAAAGTAGGGATTTCAGAAAACAGCTCTACCATTTTTTTTTTTCCTTAACTCGCTTTGTAAAATCTATTGTATATGTCTTTACATATGTATCAGTTTTCACTTACGGGACAATTGTTTGGTGTAAAATTTGTTTCGTAATTTTATGTCTTTTTATGTCAATTTTATTTATGAGCACGTTATCTCCAAAATGTGTTTATAATTTGTGCAATAGTGGGTTATGGAAGCCGCGTTGTTGTTACACACCCGATTTTTTTTGTTTCTTTCTTTTCTTTTCTTTCTTACTTTCTTTGTTTGTTTCTTATATATCATTCTTAGGATTTCACGAATTGGTATCATTTGTCGACTAGGAGAGGTAGAGTGTGGGCAGACATAATGTTGGATGGCCGCATAGAACTTGAACGGCTCTGAAGGGAAAATCGTTATAAGTAATCGTTAAACATGCATGGCTGCTAGAGGTCAGTGAATAATTTTTTATACCAAGGAATGACAAATTTACTTCATTCGTTTTTCACTAAAGTACGAACTCTTCGTTTAAGTAGTGCAAAAATAATCGCCAGAAAAAGCTCTAAATACACCGATTTTAACGTAAAGCATAAGTAGTAATTTTTCCTTTCTATTCTAAAACGATTCAGTAGCCATTAATTAAAAAAAGTATCTTTTAACTTTTTTAATGACAGAAACATATAAATTTTTTTTTATTTATTTGAGAATATTGATTTCTAGTTTCATTAAAAGACAACAAATCTAATAGAATTAAATTTTATCTTTCAATTAATTTATAAGGCTGCCCTGTGATATTTCTTTTCAAAAAGTTTTAGATAAACTATAAAATTAACGTTTTCAAAAGATAAGTTTTATTATGTTATGAATGTCTTCATAGAGATTCTTAATTTTATTAACCCTTTTCCAGCCCTAACGCTCAAAAGTGCTTGAAATATAAAATATCCTCTTCTGGCCTAAACGCTCTAAAACACTCTTGCTGCAGTCTCAGTAAATCTATTAAAAGACAACTACCAGAAAAATCTATGAGATTTTTCTTATGTGAGAAAAATAAAGAAATATGGATCTATCCGTGATAATTTAGTAGTTATTATTATTATTATTTTCCGAAAAGAGACCATGCATTATACTATACCTACATGTATATTTAACAAATTATATTAAGGACACGTATTTTTACGTAGTTTTTATAAACTACCCTCTTTCTGTTGTCGTCTCCAAACCATAATAATTAATTCTAAGAGATATTTATGTACATAAATTTATGTATTATTTATGAAATATATTGTAATTGTACAATTTATTTGTATCATGATATTATTTTGTTTATTCATTTTTTATCTTGATTATTATACTATACATATCGGTACACCCTCCCTCCCCCCAATGTGTTAATATAAATGTATTTAAATAACAAGATTATTCCGGTGTGAAGGCTGGATTTGGTTTTGTTAAGGAACAATATAACTTTCATATTTCTTAAAAATATTCAACCCTTTTGACCCAGAGGTATGAAATTAAATAGGACCGATAAAGGGTTAAAATGTTAAATTCAATAATCTAGAATAAAAAATGAAAAATAAATGAAAATTACACAATTACTAAATAATCCTCTCTTTACTAATAACAATTTCAGAACAAACCATCTTTTAATTGCAAAAAGTTTCCTAAATTCTTATTTTTCGAGAACAATATCTCAATAATTCAAAGAAATTATTAACGGCTTTTTAATCCATTAGAAAAATTACTTTTTTAATGAACACGAAATTTTTTTTCTGTAATCCACTATACTTCATAGGAAAATAAATAAAATTTACAAATCGAAAAACATACCAGACATTCCGGAATTGTAATGAAAGCTAAAATCACACTTAAAATCATTGCTGGCAAAATATTATAATATTGATTAATGATAATTATGTCACATTCTAACATAATATGATCGATGCATTAAAATTCTCAGAGAAAATAGCGTATAAAAAGCTGAAACTCATAAAGAAATAAGGAATATAATGAATCACCTGTCATGGCAAACGAAACTCATTTTCTTAAATCATATTCCTGCATTCCATTTCTAGTCCCAATGCACTTTTTCATTTAACCCAGATTTTATTGAGAGTAGAAATCATTTTTTATCCCCTGTAATTTTTCCTGTTTTCTTTTTATCAAATTCAAGGTTTAGTAACTTAAGATTGTTTTTTTTTTTTTTTTAGACAACATCAAAATAAAAATGAAAGATGAAGTCAGAGTTGCCAACTTTTATAATTTATTTCAGGAGCATTGTTGCTACCAACTTTTTTTTTTCCACGAGCTATTTTGTAGAATAATTATCTACAATATGTAATTGCAATTAAATATTAAGAAGATTATTCTTTAAAAAATGTGGTATGAAAAGAAGGAGGTATTAGTAATGCTCCGGAATAAATTATAAATCTTTATAGCTGCCAACGTTTTTAATTTATTCCGGAAAGTTGTTAGTATCCGTCTTTTTTTCCATCTGTATTCTTCATAGAATATTTTTCTTCATATTGCATTTTAATTATTATAGACAGTCTAAAGTTTACAGGCCATCGCAGTTCAAATAATTTGAATCTATAGCTTATAGTGGTAAAGAACAATTATTTAAGTCCATGTAAAATAGTATAAGTCATACAATTATCAAATTCTATACAAATGGTACGACAGTGACCTATAACATAACTACAATTTTTTACCCCAATCGAATAAGGTGAATTGTACGTTTTAGACATAATTGAACGTTTTAGTTTTTCTCACTTTGGATAATTTGAACCTATAGACAATAATGAAAAATAATTTTCTTTTGTGTCCCTGAATAAAAAATATTCTCATCAAAACCTATAAAGTTCGTGCGACCGTGACCTGTAACATACTTACTAACTTTCAGCTCAATGGATTAAAACGTTTAGACGCTGTCGTACTCTCTCACACACGTGCACATACACACACATACATCACCGTAAATATAGCAAAAATGGACTCAAGAGTCATTCATTAAAACGTATGGATACATCAAAAATTCATAGCCGGTTTTTTTTTTTTTTTTTTTTTTTTTTTAATGTTTACAATACTTTTTTTTAAAAATGTATGTTCGAAAAAAAAGAAAATGCTATATATACTTTAAATTTCATAAAAACATTTTTGCCCTGATTATATTAATGTATTTCTATATATATATATATATATATATATATATATTTTCATTTGAACGTTTACAATTAAGATATTCAACTGCTCTGGTAGCAGGGATTAGAGGTCTGCACGGGCCGAAATTTTCAGGCCCGGGCCCGGTCCGGCCCGTTGGAAAGGTTTGCTTACCCGGCCCGGCCCGGTTTGAAATCGAAAAATTCGGCCCAGGCCCGGCCCGGACAAAAAGCGCTAAAATCAGGCCCTACCCGATTCAAAAATATGTAAAATTAAAAAAAAAAAAAAAAAAAAACATGTCTTTCTACAAAAAAGATTTTTCGTATGTGTTTCGCAGAGGTTTTATATAGCTAAGCAATAGAATGTTCTTTAACAAAACTGCTGAATGTTTACAAGATATTTATATATAAACGGTATTTCCTTATTATAGACGTACAGAAGGCACAAAGACAGACAGAAAGTCAAATCGAAAATATTAACATTCCTCAAACAATACAGGAAGATATTTAAAATGGTTAATAGTTCTAAAAATACACTTTCTACCACTTCCTGTTATATACCGTAATGTATCCAAATCTTTCATGTGATTCGGTAAACGAAACGTCAATGCTAATCCAACCATATTCAATAGAAAATGTGCTTTTGCACATGCTAAAATTGATGCTTACTTTCATTCAGTGCCCCGGAGAAAAGAAAAAGAAGCCTTAGAGGAAAAGTTACAGCGGAAGGATTTTTATAGCCTTCATACCACCTAAATACTACAGACCATAGAAAACAAAGCCTCATTTTCAGTAACGCACCTAATTTCTTTTGTTTGTTACATGTACGCAAACTGGTAGTAACATGTATATTATTTTGAATTAAAAACCATCTAATATTACTTTAAATAAAGTATATTATTTTCGAGACATGTTTAAAATATTTGCGGAAAATCAGATCGCGAACAGTCAAGCTGATAGACAATTAAATTGTAGTTACAGACACCTTTTAACAAAATAAAATTTTGTGTGACATACCAGACTGTAAAATTATGTAAAATAAATGACTGAAAAAGTATTTTATCATTTTCCTTTTTCGTTGATTAACGAGGAATTTAGAAAAAGATTCGAGCCGGGCCGGGCTCGGGCTTAAAAAACGAATAGAATCGAAGGAACGTCGATCATACACATCCATATATCACTTCTTAAAATAATCGGTGACAGTTGAATAAAAAAGTCCCGCAATCTGTACCAGGTAACACTGTCTACCGCTTGAACTGTTGCAAAGTTTCCGAGCCACACGGATGGCATCTAGTTTAGGAGGCTATGATTTAAATAAGAAAGGTTTTGAATTCACTCGTTATGGGTGTGAAAATCAGTTTTTCTTCTCCTTCCTCTTTTTTCCATTCCTTTCTATATTTGGGAATTTTTCAGAAGCTAACTTTAATTAGTTAAGGAAAAGTTTGAATTATTATTTTTTTTATGAATAATTCAGAAATTCGTTAAATTTTTAAAATATAAATCCATTGCCTATCTATACTTTAGCCTTTGATTTTTATAGTGTTTTCTGAGAAGAAATATTTCATATTAACAAATTCTTATTGTTATAATGATTGTATATATACAATATACATATATATTAATAATAATTTTTTAAATTTTCGTTTCCTTAAATATGTAAGCAGTTTAACCTTTTGCCGCTCAGTGTTCCACTACATGGAACACCTAACTTCGCTAGCTTCTCCAACCATTAAATTCAATTGCAAATGCATAAAAATAGGTTTATTTTTTACTTTGAACTTTCCTTTTCACTCATAGATGACACCACTACACAAGGCAATCCATGATATTTAACTGAGACGCGTTATTTTAAATCCTCGTATTTATAAGAAATTTTGTAAATTTTTTTTTTTGTGATACTAAAAAGATTGCTTGAAAAAAAATTTCTATGTGATGTCGTTGGCTGTAATCTAAATTATCTATTCTATATTATTTTTTACTTTTTATACAGGAAACATACGAGGAATTGTTGAATAAAATAAGGTGTTCCATCTCCTGGAACACTGCGACACTAGCGCTTTTCATTACGCAACCGAAAGCAATGATGAGAGAAGACAGCTGTGTTCACGTTTTCTGTTTTCCTCTGTTTGGAGGGAGTGACGTCAAGCTATCAGATGCTGCGAGGAAGAGTTTTTTTTTATTATTATTGTTATTATTTTTTTTTTAATAAACAACCTAGAAATATACATTCCAAACTTCTACCTAAAGGGTGTGACGTGCTTCTAAAAATTTCATGAATCTAATAGGCTAATTGTAAATATTTTTGCACATAGGACTGTATATATGTATAGTAACTGTAAATATCAAATTATTTCATAAAAAATCACATAACCAAGTTTTTTTGGGGGGGGGGGAGGGGGGGGGGTAGAGCAGCAGGCCTCCCCGTGTGCAAACCCTGGGTCATGCGAAATCTACTACACAGGTATAATACAGTATTTTTTAATTCATATGCAAAATCTTTTACTCATTTACGCGCTTCGCTGCGATGCTCACTTAGACGCACTTTTCAGAGCTCTAGTGGAGCAGTGTTCCAGCTGATGGAACACCCACAGATTAAAAACGGTAAGTACTATCTTTACAAAATTATACCTGCGCACTCTTTTAGACCTAAGTAGATAGTCTACAACTTCTTTTCTTGAAATTCCAACTTTAAAGGGTAGTGCGCTGGCTCTAAAGGGTTAAGATAAAAAGAAAAAAAAAATTAAATGAAAGATAGAAAAGGTCCCGCTTAAAAGAAAACTCTGACTTTATTAAAAATATTTTTACAGTTACATATTTTTATGAATTTTATCATCATTCTAGCAGGCTTTACCCGCTTTGCTGGCCACTATATTTAAATGAATTCTTAAAACTCCATGTGATTTTTAAAATTAAAATTTAAGAATTTCTTTATTTTCATTGACATTAATTAAAGCATTTATTTGGTATAGCGCTGCCTTCAGTAGCAGCCTTTCAGCCCGAATCATGCTATCCTGATTGATAGCGGGAGCGTCTTACACGATCGCATGCGCGGAAACAAACATAACACATGCAATGGTTGGGTCCAAAAAGACTTCGGCAGCGGTTTTCACTCCAGAATTAAGCATGGAAGCGTGCTTTCGCCTTCTTTGCCCCCAAAGTGGGAGAAGGAGAAATTTTGCAAAATTCTTTCATAGTATATATTGGTAACCAGCCACCACACAAAATAAAATCAACATTCTTGAAATAATTAAGAGCAGAGTTACGTTTGGAAATGGGAAATTTCGCAAAATTCCTTCACAGTGGGTTTTAAATGCACATACGCAACTCGTGACCGCAGCTCGCATAGATCCCCCAGAACAAATTGAATACAAGAAAAATGGCTCTCGAACTTGCCCCACCGTAATACTCCCCCCCCCCCTCCCCGCAAAAAAAGAGAGAAGTTTTTGAAAATATCCTCGAAAAGTTGCACAGTCTTTTTCAACAACTTTGTGCAATATTTAGTAGAGTTGAATTCAAAAATCCGAACTTTGCTGCGAAATGTCTCCCTCAAACTCGCCTTTCTCCTCCTTCTTTCCTTAAAATGAAAAATTTTAACTTGTCCTAAAATCTCTCTCTTTTTTTTGTTCTAAATCCAGTCTCTCTATGTGCAATTTCTTGACTTTAAAATAATTTGAAACCTAGATATGTTCGCAAACGCGTTTTTGTCTCCTGACGCCAGGAGGAGAAAAGGGGAGAAATTCAGAAAGTCACATCCTGCGGGAGGTAGGGGCGGGGGTCAGGCCCTTCAAACCAACCTTGGCACCGGAGTCTTTGACCCATTCGTTCGTAAAATCGCCACTTCCGTGTTGAGTCTGGCAGTTAATGATTGGATGCACTCTTATTTATATATAGATTATATTTTATAATTCCTACTGCACTATATATAAAAAAAAAAAAAAAAAAAAAAAAAACTGACTAATTCCATTATTTTGTAAATATAAATTAAGTGATTATTTAAAATTTTAAATAATTTTTAAACGCATATTAATTGTTTGGAAAAAAAAAAAAAAAAAGAATGCAATGCAATAGCAAGGTTTGCACGTGTAGCACCAATGTTTTCGGAAAATATTTTTTTTTTTTTAATTCAAGACTGACAATTGCGACTTCTACCTCCATACAAGTATACTATCGTATTTTTATATATTTTTTAATTAAATAAAATAAATTTATGAGAGAACAGAAATAGTCGCACAAAAAAAAAAAAAAAAAAAGAGTCAAAACTCTAATCTAGTTTATTTAACGAATGCTATACTACAATTTTCTTCTAAAGTTTTATTTCTTAACAGCGAATGACCTATTTTCCGAAATATAAGCAGCAGGTTAGATATATCCATATAATACAAGAAAATTTATTTAATAGTAAGTAAAAATCTAATCCCTGATATAAACATAAGTCTGTTAGATAAGACAGATGTTGTTGTGTAAAAACATTATTAGCGAATCTTGTAACTGTAGTGGGAAAGTTTTCTTTTAACCCATAAAATAAATAAATAATTAATTAAATAAAATCTTATTCTTGCATATGTTCGAACAACGTTCATATTTGGTGTTAGTGTCCTCTACTATTAACGTCTTAAACTGCAAATGTTCCAGCCATCAGGTTTAGAATAACAATAGTTTATCTGAAAAAGAAATTGCGCTTTCTTTCATTTTACTGATTTTTCTTGAAGTGTCGAACAAAGAAATAAAAATCTGTTTGCTTTATCTCTGCTTATTTTAAACTAATTTTATGTATCTTTTACTTTCATGTGACTGAAAAAGGTTTTCAGAAGCTATTTATTGTGCTAAAAGTTTAATTCTGCATTTATATATAATAATTTTTTGAGTGTTCACTACTGGCATCACAAAATCTCATCATGGACAGTAGTTGAAAGACTTTTTAACTGCTGGCTCATTTGCCTTTTAAAGACAAATGCATTAGTTGACCAGGGATGGAACACGGGCGCAGAATTCATACCACTATCAATGTAAGAAAATTTTCTACCTCTTAAATCAACGATATTATAGGTAGATAAATTTCTTCAACAGATTCCGGTATGAATACTGCGCCCGTGTTCCATCCCTGGTTGACGCAGCTCAGAATTCTCCTAAACTCCAAAATGTGAACGAATATTTATTCATAATTGTGAATATTAAACGGATTTTAGCTAATGGAAATTTTTATTAGAAATATTTTTTAAATTTTTAAGCAACTTTTATGCAATTAAATAGTGTAAAATTTTTTCAGAAATAGTGGTATTAAAAAAATCGCACAAATTGGCAGCTATGGCAATTCATTTCACTAAAAGATAGGCCGTAATGATTTAGTTTATTCATAAAAGGTTATTTTATTCCAAAATTTTAGCAGATATTAGCTTTTTTTTTTTTTTTTTCGAAATGACTTGTAGTTACAGAAATATTTATTTATTTATTTATTTTTTAACAAATTAACACTCGTTTTAAATAAAATGAAGCGTTATTGAAGACATTGAATTTATCTGAGATTATTTGATTTCAATTACGAGAGAGAGATTATTTGATTTCAATTTACGAGAGAGAGAGAGATAGAATATATATGCAAGTAATTTATATATATTTTTGTTTTTTAACTCATTAATGAAACAGAAAATACTTTTTTAAAATTAAAAATAAATCAAGTCAGATCGCATTTCATTCCTCTTTTTCTGAAGAAATTCAGAGGACTGAACTACTGGAACAGAAAATGTATCCACTGCTGAATTTTGTAGTATGCACTACCAGAGCCTGATTAAGGGGGAAGCACACATTAGTTATACTTACACCGTTATTTTTTAACAAATACTTTCCTCCTATATTAAACAGAAAATTCTCATTAAAAATTATTTTAAAAGAATTCTGGTGTCTAATAACGGTGAGTAAATTGGATTGTTTTACATCGTTCATTTTTTATAAAAAATAATTCCTCGTCAAAGCGTGGAATTTCTATGACATGAAGTAAAAAATAATTGTAAAAATATTCCGGTGAGAGCGGAGATAATGTGTGCTTCCCCCTTAATCAGGCTCTGTGTACTACTGACGCATATTAAGTTTGCTAAGAAAATAATTTTTCGAGTATAAAAATGATTCAATTAACATTCTTTACAGTACAATCATATACGAAAAGAGTTTATAAATGCATCGAACATTTATTAGAGCTAAAACCTCTAAATTTAAGAACATTACAAAAATATGTCGAAAATTGTCCTAAATATTTTGAGTGACAATGCAAGTTTGTTCATTTAATATAGAAAGCCACCAGAAATCACAAATAAAGTTAGAAGAAATGAAGTAACTGATCTTTTTCCGCTTAGTTATAAAAATAATAATTTGTTAGAAATTTCCATGTATATTATATCCCACCAAATTTTAAATTCCAACCGAAAAATCTTGTCCCGAAAATTTTTAATAAAATTTTAACCTTATAAATTATAAGGAAATTTTCAGTAGTTTATTCTCATGTAGCTAAGTAAATTCTAGCGAGTCTTGAATTCTAGCGGTTTCGAAATCTAGAAAAAGCATAGATTCTCTATTTTTTATTCAAAGTTTTAAGCATATAAAAGTGCAACATTTGAACAATATTTTATAAATTTTTCATTAAAAAATTTGTATAATTCAGCTGATGGGTTCTCATTTTTCAAGACCCTTCAGAAAAGCGGTGGGCGCAATTTTTTAGAAACTAAATGCGCCGATCTTCTTTAAATTTTGCATGCTTTTTCAAAATAGAACTGATTAGTGTTTGAATTAAAGATAAAATAATAATGATAATCTGGTGTGTCACTCACACGACTTTCTCTTACCCTGAAATTTAATACTATAAATACAGATTAGAGATTAAGGGGTAAGATAACGAGTACTGTTAAGTAAACCTATGATAAAACAATTCAAATTAGATTTCAGAAAAGCTTTATTTCACAAATAATTCTATGTGAGGGCAGCTACTGCATCCTTCAATCCCCGTTACAGTATTCTACCTACATTTACATAGAATTTAAATCTGTCATTAAATTCAAAAATTCGTTTAAAATTATTCAGACAATTTTCACACGGAACATTTCTTGAAACTTATCAATCTTGATCAAGCTTTTCTTGTAGCAAACGTACTAACTTCAAAATGCAACATTTGGATCGCTTGAAATTATTTGTTTTTAATTTACTCTAAGAGACACAGACAGAGATAAAACATTAAAAACTTGACTTCGATATTCAGGAAACCTCAAAACTTGTAAATATATATAAAAAAAAGTACTGAATATTTAGCTTAAAAAAAAAAAAAAAAAAAAAAAAAAAAACTTTATTAACCATATGGGCATGAGGAATTAATTTAAATTTCTGAGCAGCTTTCCTGGACATGGTAAAATATTATTGTGTATTCCACTAACAATAAAAAAGAATATTGTGGCTTAAATATTGACTGTAAGTTATGTACACACCACATAGTGAACATAAATATAATCTTATATTAATAACACACAGCACAGCCTGAAATAAACCTCCATGTAATTTCAAATATTGTCGGACTATAATCTAGTTTTTTGTGTAGCCCGGTAAACGAACAGTGAATAATTTCCGTACCATATTCTACATGAAACATTTTTTTTAGACATGTAAAAAATACACATTCGTTTCATTTGGTATAGTGCAGTCTATAAATGTTTAAACTCTACTTGCTTGCAATTTCCCCTATAGACGTAATGTATTTGAATTCTCTTGGGTGTCCCTGCATACGAACCATTTTCTTTACCTCAACGAAAAGTTTAGTGTAGCATCCCTATATGATAAACATTTAGAATACCAAGTTTGGACTTTCTGCTATTATTTGTTACACACACACACACAGAGAGAGAGAGAGAGACCAACCGCTAAAAACATGATTTTTGGATTCAAGGGGCTTCAAAACTTGTAAATATAACAAAAATTCAATTTCGAAAATTTGACCCAAAAACAATGCTTTCTCTACCATATATGTATGGTAAGAGAATGTAAAATAGAAACTTGAACGTTTGACATAGTTTTATGCAAATACAGTACAATTTTCGACACATTTTACCCCATGTGTAGCTTTGTAAAATTAGTTGAAACTGGAAAAAAGAAAAATCTTTTGTTCAGTGATTTTTTGGTATAAACGTATTATATATATAGATGGTTAGCATAGAAACTTATTATATATTTTATAAAATTTCATTTTTAAATTTTATAAAAATTTGTAATATATGACTACTTTTTCTTTTTTAAATATTATACATAAAACATAAACATTCTCTTTACTTTCAATCATTTTCATGATTAAGTAATGTCGAGAGCTAAAATATGAAAAAAATTTGTATGTTAACAACATTATTATTTTCGAAATATCACTGTTAAAAAAAAAAAAAAAAAACTCATACTACTGCCTAAAGCTGAGGTCATTAGCATTTTCTAAAGAAAAATATTCTTGAAAATGGGTTAATCATGATATTTAAAGGAAACTAACTTCAAACGGAAATGCAGCTGCAGGCATATCGATTATTTAATAAAACTTTACTTAAAAATTCAATTCTTCTATAGCTCGATAATTCTTTTACTCTTTTAAATGCATGGTGCGTAAAAAGGTTATTATTATACATGATTGATGTACTTCTACGCTTAAAAAAGAATTTTAATTAGTTTTATTTTCATATAAAGTTAATTTTTATTTATTTATTTATTTTTCAATTTAACTTTTCTATTAACTTAGTATTTTTCTTTCGAAAAATTAAAAAAAAAAAAAAAAAAAAAAAAAAAAAATGTCCATTCTTCTAAATATGGTGCATGTATTCTAAAACAAAACAAAAACATAAAAATTTAAGAGCTTTGAACCATTTAAAAGTACACTGCAAGCGTTAATAATCGATTAGCTTCCTCTTAGTAACTAACAAATTTAATGATACCCAGACAGCACATCGCTTCCCCAGGATATCTTCAAGATGTCTTCTGGATGAAAAGACATCCCAGAAACGTCCTTAAGATGTACTGTGGATAAGTTAAGCCTAACTGTGCTGTTAGGGTATTTCATGCATAACGATTGTGATCTTTGGAAACCAGTTTATAAATGTAAATCAGAAGCAACTATGGAAATGGTATTTTACAGAAATATTTTCACGTACCATAAGGTAGACCATCAAGGTAGTTGCAGGTATTTTGCACATGAAGAAGAATGGCCCCGTCCTTTCGAAAACAGTAGTGCTTTCATTAATTTTAAATTGTATGAAGAAGTTTTTATTTTTAAATATTGACTGTTCACCAATTCCTTACCTCAGTATAGTATTTTACAGAGCCTGGTTAAGATTAGACAACCTACCCTCACTTTTTTAAGCAAAATTTTTTCCCTTAGATTACATTAAACATTCCTCATTACATGAAGGTGACAATAATTTTTATAAAACAGTGTCGATTTAGTGATGAGTAAATTCGACGCTGATGTTCGTCGCTGGTGATTCGACGTTTTATAATACATAAGATTAAAATTACTGTTAAAAATGATGGCTTTAGTGTGAAACGGTATTAATCATTGTCTGAACGTCTATACTCATACATTATCTACCAATAAGTATTTGGACACTTTCGAATTTAGAAGTTTTGTCAAATATATAAAAAAGTTCTTTAGGAATCATCTTGAAACTTTGGTGGTGTAAAGCATATGTTATACCACATATATATCAGCAAAAATTGTGTTCTGAAGAGGAAAAGGAGACCAGTAAAAAATTAAACATAAATACAATCCATAGTTTACGAGAAAAATATGAAAAACGAAGTATGACTTCACAGCCGGTGCATAGAAAAAACACCGTATTGGACACATCAACAGCAGTATTTGCAAATATTTATAAAGACAATTCAAAGTTTACGCCATACATATCAAATATATGCAAATACTGCTGTTGATGTGTCCAATACATTGTTTTTTCTTTGCACCGGCTGTGACGTCATACTTTGTTTTTTGTATTTTTCTCGTAGACTATGGATCGTACAGGTACAGTTCTTTCGGCATTTTTAGTTCAGAAATAATCACTAATTGCTACTTTTTTAGATAAACTGGATAAAAAAACGACGGAAAAAACTTATAAAATATTTGCACAGTTACTAGTTATACTTTCATAAGTTAAGGGGTATTCCATTTGCCCTACTTCGCACGTTTCCATTCAAAGCACGTAGCTACAAGAACTTCGAAATTATAACAAGGAATTATCACCACAATCTTTTAAATGAAACTGTGTCATCTTTATTTTCTACGATTAAATAAAGTTATAGAAATTTTCTGGAATGAAGTCTTTTTGAAAAAATAGGAGAGTTGATATGTATAAAAATACCACTAGCATAGCTGCCTACAACGAAATTAATATTCCGTAGTATTGTTAGTACCCGCCTTCTTTATTACCAGTCTCTTTTTAGAGTATTTGTCTTCTTATTTAATCGTAATTACATTTGGAGAGAATTATTCTAAAAAATAAAGTTGCGTAGAAAATTGGGCGGATACTAACAATACTACGAAATATTAATTAGGAAGTTGGCAGCTATGCATTAGACAGACTTTTTTGAACTAAAGATTAAGAAAAATATCACAGGGCGCATTTCATAACAGTCCGCATACGAAATTCGGTGGCATTTTGATCTCTTCTTTTAGCTGCTGTATGCTATCTACAGGGATGGAACACGGGCGCAGAATTCATACCGGAATCTGTGTAAGACATTTCTCTACCTATAATATCGTTGATATAAGAGGTAGAAAATTTTCTTACATTGGTAGTGGTATGAATTCTGCGCCCGTGTTCCATCCCTGTATCTATGAAAGAAATTTAATTATAACAATGTAGTATATGTTATATTTTATTGAAAATTAATTTTTTATTCATGATTGCTTTATTATAGACCAAAACGTTGAATAATTAAAGATTTTATATTTCTTGTTAATAACAAAATTTGTAAACTACATTATTTTTGCCCAAAGCACCATTTCTTGAAAAGATTAATTCGTGTTTTTTCACTTGCAATTTTGAATCATGTAAATATTTTAATTTTTAAGGACATTTTTCTTTCAGATAGATACATTTAATTAAAGATTTATGATTTGAAATATTTTAAGGCTTTATAATTTTTATATTTACTTTTTCTCATTTTTAAATTGTCTAATTATAAAAATCTAGATTCTGTCTCCCCATTGGTAAATATGGAAAATAAATTAAATAAAAATTTACTGCAAAAAATAAAATCCAAATTGCAGTACTTTTATTCCTTAATATTCATTTTTATTTGAGCGCTCTCTCTCTCTCTCTCTCTCTCTCTCTCTTTCAAAATAATAATAATAATAATAATAATAATAATAATAATAATAATTATCACTTTAGCGACTGCATGGTTTTGTCTTTTTGACTGTAAGGGCGTTATTCTCCCAAGTTACAATATTTCTGAAAAAAAAATTCTGTATTCACATTTATATCACAAATAGATATACATTGTAATTATGCTCTTCCTAATCAAAGTGTTTGGATCCATGGTATATATAACTGCACAAATAGGAATATTGTGTATATTCTTAAGGTATAAGTGACATACAAATTGCGAAAGAAACGCCCACTAGAGGAGCTACAGACTTTCAAATGACGTGAATCTACGTCAGCGGTTGCGAAACTGTTAGTTGCTTGTTTAGATTTATCGAAAGGTATAATAAATAGCATAATTAACTACGCGGTATAATTCTGCTTTATATATGCAGATTAATACAAAAAAGTGCATTTGCATAACAACAATAGAAAATGAGCACAATATACTTTTTCATATTTTTGTATTCTAGTCATAGTTGTTATCAGAAGCGGAAAATATCAGAAAAAATGATGTTTTGTCAAAAGAGACATTATGATCGATGTTCCTTAGGCAAAGTAATAACATTTACGGCTTTTATGTAAACATCTGGCTGTCAATGTTATTTAATATCATGATGAAAAACGATTTAAAGAATTGAGAGTGCTACTTGAAATATTTTATAAAAAAAATCTCTACAAATATATAAAATCTCAAGAAATATTTTTATTATTTTAGGTTATTCAAACTTATTAAAAATCACATTTTTTCCCTTTAATAGATAATATTCAAAACTATCTTATGATTTTTCCTACTCCGCTTCTTTTCAGATTCTCCATTACTATTCACTAAAAATAAATTTCTTTTTAAATGTATAGGCTTATTTAATACAAAAATTGCCTTATGGAAATACTGGTAAGCAAATTCAAGGCCCGTAGGAACTGTATATTTGCCATTAAATTTTACAGTTATATATCACAGGGGTCCCAGCGTTACTATATTATTACGATAATTTTATTATACTGTCGCCACAATTTTGAAAATAAAATTTTCACCAAGGTTTTCATGACAGAATAGCATCAAAAGCTGCAAGAAAATTTTCTTTTTGAAAATTTTGGTGTGAGTATAATAAAATTATCGTAAAAATATAGAAAAGCTGGGACCCTTCTAATATCAAGAGCAAGTCAGAGTTGCCAATATTTCTTATTTTTCCCATAGCATTGTTAATGCCTACATTTTTCCTTTTCACACCACTTTCTTTGTGGAGTGATTTTTCTGCAATATGTAATTAAGATTATGTAGGGAAAAAAATTCTTCAATGAAAATGGTGGGAAATATGTTTGTGTTCTAACAAAGATATAAAATGGGAGCAGCTATGTAGCACATAAATAAAAGTACATGAAACGGTATTTGGGTAATAATGTTTTATACTGGGTATCAAAGAATGCATGCAAAAACTAGCTTTTGACAGTTCAAAACTCAATAAAAGTAAATTATTAATCTTCAAAAGAGGACATTAAAATGTTTAAAAATTCACACCTTGAAGGTTGGACAGACTTATAAATAGAATATGATGATTTAGAATAATTTTATCTGTTTAAATTTGGCATTCTCATTTTCTTAGCGTTCTAAATTAATTTGTGTTAAATAAAATTTCTTAAAAGGGATTAACAAACAATTTTAATACATGGTTCTCACACATACACAGCAACACATCTGAATTTTTCGTTTTACTTTAGGTTGTTATTAGCTACATAATCCTAGATAGAATTTATTTGTTTATCTAAACTTAAAGATCTAAATTTAGCAGAAGCATTATCATTTCGTCCCATTAATGCTCTTTTCCAAAACATTTCAAACTTCTGTTTTAATTTTAGCTTAAAAAGAATAAAAGACTATATCTTTTCTACATGATGAGTACTTTCCATCAAAATTGAAAAGTTATTTGAAATTCAGTTCACATATTCGTCCTTGTCCTCATTTCCTTGAATATTTTTAGACTGTCTTCAAGCTGATATATGTTATTGATTTCATCATAGCATGTTTCCACATAGAATAACTAGTAGATATACAGATCAGAATCCTCTACTCCTCAGTTGAATTACTTATTACAGATATAATCATTTTATATACTTCATGTTATTTAAAATAATTATTTTTTATACACACACACAGAGATAAATAAATATATATATATATATATATATACAGAGCCTCATTAAGGGTGAGACACACATTATTTATACTTACACCGTTATTTTTTAATAAATACTTTCCTCCTATAATAAACAGAAAATTCTCATTAAAAATTATTATAAAAGAATTCTTGTGTCTAATAACGGTGAGTAAATTGGATTTTTTTATACTGTTCATTTTTTATAAAAATTACTTCCTCGTCAAAGCGTGGAATTTCTATGACATAAAGTAAAGAATAATTGTAAAAATATGCCGGTGAGAGTGTGCCTAACCCTTAATCAGGCTCTGTATATATATATGTATATATAATTGAAGAGGATAAGATATCAAAACGTTAAAAAACCAAAAAATAATAAAATAAGCAATATTGAATCAGAATTTATGCGTTAAATGCGCAATAAAATGCAGCAATTATAAGATATGTAAAAGTAAATAAAAGTTAAAAAACTGTAAACAAAAAAAAAAAAAAAAAAAAAAAAAAAAAATTACCAATAAAACTAGACAGATAATTAACCCAAAAACATTGAGGCTGTCATCAAGGAATATAATCCTAAACTAGATGCCTTCTGCGTGGCTCGAAAACTTGGCAACAGTTCAAGCGATAGATAGCACCAACTGGTACAGATTGCGCGACATTTTATTCACCAATAAAATGTCACGAATGTCACCAATAATTTTAAGAGGTGGGATTTGATATACATAAAAGGCGATTAGAATCGATGAAACGTCGATTATATATAGCATTTTATGTATATCAAATCCCACATTTAAAAATTTTTGGTGGGTGTTGAATAAGAAAGTCGCGCAATCTGTACCAGGTGGCGCTGTCTACCGCTTGAACTGGTTTCAAGTTTCCGAGCCAAGCGGAAGGCATCTAGTTTAGAAGGCGATGATCAGGGACACCCCTCAAAAGTAGGGCGGAGAAAGTCCCTAACGGCATCTTAACCCTAATCTTATCCACATGACATCCTTAGGATGTCCTATGAATGAAGTCCATGGACCTATAGAAGTCCATGAACATCTTATAGACATATTCAGGATGCATTGTGGACAAGTGTGGCGTTAGGGGTACTGCAAGAAGAGATAATAGTAAAAGGGCTAGTATCTTTTGAGCTTTCGAATGCTAGTACGCTTTTGCTAGTATCTCCATCCTACATTTGAGGGTTTTCCCTGATGGAAGCTTCAATGTTTTTATGAATATTATCTTTATGGTTTTACTGTTATATTTCTGTTTATAGTCATTCAATTATATATACATACAGAATGATTCAACGATGATGGGAAAAACACTGAGAGGAGGTAGGACACATCATTAGGACTCAGAATTGCATAGGAATCCATGTCCACAAACGTCACTTTAACCCTTTATGGACCATGTGTTTTTAACAGGAGTTTTTAACAGAAAGCTCCGCCTACTGCAATTGCTTGGGAGTGATGCCCTATTTAACAGAAAGGTTCTGTCTTTTACTGTTAATCTTACAATATACATGATTAAATGTTGTTTCCGAATACTTTACACTGATCGAATAAATGCTTATATTGTGAATGAGTTTTTAGATGTACTGTAACACAGGAAATGTAAAACTTACGCAGTAGGCGGATTTTCAAATACATCGCAAAGTGTTTCGTTGCAGTACTATTGACAATAAATGCTTAATATTTCAATCACCACAAGTAATAAAACTAAACAAAATTGGGGTGATTGGCTGGTAATGCTGAAAGTAGCGAGCTTTAGTGGATCTGGTCATTCGTTATCTTTATTTGCTGTAAAGTATAATTTTAAACTATGTTTTTCGAAGGAGATGGGAGATTTTACTAATAATGAAAAAACAAACATGCATCTAATGTACGCTGCAGCTAATGGGAACAGTATAGCAGCGCTTCGATGGTATCAGGAATGATTTCCAAACAGACGCATGTCGAATCACAAAGTGATTGAACAGCTGCATTTGTTTTTATACGTTTTTACTTTCGTTTTTTGCACAATGTTTTTTAATTAATATTTAATTTTTTGTGTTATGCCTATACAAAAGATGTATGTTTCAGTAAACTTTTCAACCCCTTAATTTTTGTTCCATGACCGTAGAAATATTCGAATTTGAAACTCCACCTACGTTGTAACTTTTAAATTCTGTGTGTTACAGTATGTCTAAAAAAATTTCACAATATTAATATTTATTCAAGCAATGTGCATTATTCGGAAACAATTTTTTTATTATGAATGGTCTTTTGTATAATAAACAATTATAAATAGAATCGCTCTGTTAAATAATACACCATTCAAGAGGAACGGCAGTAGGCGGAGCTTACTGGTAAAATCACAGAAAACACATGGTCCGTAAAGGGTTAAAAGGACGTTTGGGGACATGGGTTCCTATGCAGTTTTGAATCTTAATGATGTGTCCTACCTCCCCTCAAAGTTTGTCCCATCATCGTTGAATCACATTGTATATATGTATGTGTGTGTGCGTATAAAGACACATGCATATAGCTGCCAATCATAGCTGCCTGATCATAGCTGCCAATATTTTAATTTATTCCGGAGTAGTTTTAGCTCCGCCTTTATTTCGCACCATTTTATTTATAGAAAAATTTTCTCCTATATATAACTTCGAAAAAATAAGACAAAATTACTTTAAAAAAATAAGTGGTACGAAATAAAGGAGGGGCTAAAAATACTTCGGAATTAATTAACCCTTTGCGCTCGGCATATTTTCCTATTTTGAACAGTAAAACACGCCTTTTAGCGTACGTTTAAAACGTCCCACGTATAGTTTCCAACTTACTACCTTTTGGCTACCGAAAAATTGTAATAATTTGTTTTATTTTACTTCATCATTAAATAAAATAAATCTTTCTGTTAAAATTTTCCGGTAGCCGAAAGGTAGCCTATAGTTACACGTTTTAGAAAAATAACATTTTATTTGCAGAGGAACACCTTAAGATGTGGCTCAATTTTTTAATGTCCCCTCAGAAGGAACATACGAGCGATAAGGGTTAAAATATTGACAGCTATGTATGATTGACTGCATAAACAGAGACGTTTCTTAGAGGGCTACAGTTGAACCCCCTATTAGATCGATTTGTCTATATCTATCTACATATATGAGTTGATACTCTTCCTTCTGACTCATAAATTTGTGTTACTTCCTCGAAGCACATGAATATTTGTACCATATTTGACGCGAAATAATTGCATAACGCATCAGAAGTATTTTTTGTGTAGTTCTGTAAATTAATTACTAATTCTATGTCTACCTTTTGCTACAGAAGAACTGTTTTAAGCGTTCTAATACCACATTTGAATTTCATTACGCTGAGTGAAATGTAACCATGTTAAAATTCACTTAAAAGAGATTCGGGCTATAAACCGTAATTTTGCATAGGTATACTTGCCAACCATCTCATTATGAACCGTACAAATTTTAGTACCCGCCCTTTTTTTCGCACCAGTCATTTTTTAGAGTAATTATATTCTTATTGAATCGTAACAACATTTGGAGAGAATTACTCTAAAAATAAAGTGACCGTAAATTAATAACCGTACAATTGTTAACGACCCTGAAAAGAAGCCCCTTTTCTCACACAACTATATTTTTAGAGTTATTCTCTCCAAATGTTGTTACGATTAAATAAGACTACAATTACTACTCTAAAAAATTATTGGTGTGAAAAAAAAGTCGGGTACTAAAAATTGTACGGTTCATAATAAGATGGTTGGCAAGTATGATTTTGTGTGTCCTTATACACGAGCCACAAACATTATATATATTATATATTTGTATATATATATATATATATATATATATATATATACCTAATTCTATGTTAGATGCAGGGTGGTCCAAAAAACATGACAGAAAGTATTTTAAGTTCCTGATTTCAAACGTATTGATATAATTATAACTCTTCCATATTGTAATAACACATATATTGACTTTTCAGGTGAATGCCTGATTACCGAAAATAAAGAATAAGCAATGTTGAATCACTGACCATAGAAGAACGATTATTTATCGCAAGAAAATTTTATGAGAATAACCGAAGTAATGTCATCAATCGACGGGCATGCCGTTGAGAGTTCGGAAAGAAAAGGACACCTAGTGAAGTGGTAATCGCGCGGTAAATTATAGTACATTAAATTCGCAGTGATTTTGAAGCCATCAGATGGCTGATTCTCTGGCCCTAATCCCACACTGATTTTCATTGTTTACAGATAGACAGATTTGAATCTACCGGCAGTGTTTGGGATTCAAGAAGCAAGGCGTTGGAACGAAAATCCACAGTTGTTACTGATGACAACAGGGAGCATGTACGCGCATTCTTTGAGGATTCGCCAACCACGTTCGCTCGACAGACGGCCCAACAATTAAGTATGTCAAAAATATCATTACAAAGGCTTACGAAAGCAGTGAGGTTGCGTCCATACAAGATCCAAATGTGCTAGCCACTAAAGGAAGGGGAGACTGTGTGGTGGAGAGATTTCGCAAACCACATGATCGAGGAATTTGAAAATGGTTCCACCAGTGAATACAAGATCTGGTTCGGTTATGAGGCTCATTTTCAGTAGAATGGTTGCGTGAACAAGAAAAACTAGCACCATTGGGGTACGGAAAATCCTCATCTCAGTAACGTCTCGCCATTGCATCCACAAAGGTCACAGTGTGGTATGCCATACCGTCGAAGCGGATAATGGGTCTGATGTTCATTGACGGTATGGTCACAGGAGTGAAGTATCGAGAGTTGCTATAGCGTCACTTTGGCCCTAAATCGGGCCGTTTCAACATGACACAATAAAACTTCTGACGTCTTCAAGTGGCTTAAAACGACGTTTGGTGAGCGTTTGATTGCATTGAATGCAGAAAAATTCACGGGCACGGGATAGAGTGGCGCCCATACAGTCCGGACTTAAATCTGTACGACTTCTTCTTATGGGGTTACATCAAGGCCAGAATCTGTAGGAATCCCCCTGATTAACCGGAGGACTTGGAATCGGCCATCAGAAGTGAGATTGATGCACTTGATTCCGACACATCACAGCGCGTTATGACAGAGTTTCGGAACCGGCTTTATAACACTATAGTCTGAGACAGTAGATATTTCGAGCAGCTTGTATATTAAATATCATTCATATCTTTATTCAATAAAATAGATTTCATTTTATTGCATGTTCTATTTTTCCACAGCGATCGTTCACTTTCTATCATGTTTTTCTGACCACCCTGTATAAATATTTGTACCAAGTTTAACTTCATTGGATGATTGTATAATGTTATCAGAATTCTTTTGCGTGGTCCTTTACATAATTATTAAGCATATGCGCACATTTTGTTTTAAAGGAAACATGATTTTAAGCATCCTAATAATGAATGTTAGCTTCATTATGCTGAATGGAATGGAACCACGTTAAAATACGTTTAAACAAAATTCTGCCGATAAACCATAGTGATAAAATATACTTACAAGTAACCAACAGTCATCGCTGAAAAAAGAAGATAATTTCTATACATATTTATGGGTATATGTTCCGACTTTTATCAAGCTGTATAGTTAGGATTGAAAAAAAAAAAAAAAAAAAAAAAAAAAAAAAAAAAAATGGACATAGACTATAAATATTAAGTGTTTAAAAACAGCTAAGCAGATACTTTCTATTTAAAAATTGATGAAGTTGGTGGTAAGTATCCTTTCCTGGGGCTTAAAAAAAAAAGTTAAAAATCAAAATGATTTTACCTAATATATTAGATAAATGAATCCCCTTTCTAAATCATTCTCAATCTCAAAACCATCTTAATTTACCTTTACTAGAAAATTAACTTTGAAAAGTGTTCTAATATTAAATGACATGATTGATTATTTGTTAATCAGCAGATTAATTAAATATAATTAATTTATTTTAAAATTTATTTTAAAGCGTAAAAATAATATAAAAACAAAATAGTACTATACCGAAAATAATAGTAGCATTAAACCGATTTATATTTTAAAAAAAGTTCTTGTAACTAGAAAAAAAAAGAAAAAGAATTGTTATATCTTTATCTTAGATCAAAACAGTGACAGAATTTTAAGATTTTTACCTTTCTTAACTGAAATTCAGCTTTACAGTTAATGTTATGATTCGATTGATGTCTTAAAAGAAAATTCACTTCAAGTGTGGAAGTGGTTTCCCGATAAAGATATTAAAAGAAGTTTCAAGGATTGCAAAAACGTTGACAGAATTTCGTTGCAGTGGAAGAGGATTATCTCAGAAGATATAAAGAACGTAAATAAATAGGAATTTCGTGTTTTATGATAAAAATTCACTTTTAAATTTTAGTTGGAAGACAACGGAGCAGAATATATTTAGGTTTTTCAGCACAAAAAAAAAAAAAAATAAATAAATAAATAAATAAAATAAAATAAATAAAAAAAATAAATAAATAAATAAAAATAAACCAATAAATGAATGAATAATTAGAAGAAAAATATTATATATATACAGGCATATTGAGGGCACCGTTACCAGATCTGACGGAATTTTTATTCAATAATCACCATTAGTATTGAGAAGTGATAGTTGATATACATAAGAGACTACTAATCTTCGAAGTGATTAGACAAACGTTACAATTAAAAATTATTGGTGATTATTCAATAAAATATCCGCCAGATCTGGCAACACTGATTGGGAGACATCTAACGGCATTATGAAAATAATCAATGTGGTTTTTAAGCATGTGTCGCGTTTGAGATATCAAAAAGTGATATTTATTGATGTCAGGAAATATTGACAATATTACCAGATATCGGAAAAGAATATCTGTGAATATTTTTTAGAAGGGGTTTATTTTATATTCTCTGATGTCATATTTTTATATTGGCCAATATCTTTGTGCTGCCTGGGAAGGTTGTATGTGCTTTATGATTGACTTTTTTTTAGTAATAGCATAAGGTAATTCTATGGCACATGGTAGTTTTAGTCACACAGAAGGATGAGGTTTTAAAAAAAAAACTTTAATGCAAAAAAAGCTTTATCACATTTGCGCATCATTAGTGACTAAAATCGATAATTATTAGTATTAGAAAATGGTGATGGAAGCGAAAATATTCCTGTGTGTAAATGGCACAACATGTGACATTATTGAAGTTACCGAAAGATAATTGTTTAATAGAACCATACCTGACAGCATTCCAATTAACATTCCATAGTTCTTTTAACCTCGCTATTTTTTCACACCAGTAGTTTTTTAGAGTGTTTTTCTTCTTATCTAATCGTAATTAAATTTGAAGAAAATTACTCTAAAAATAAAGTAGTGTGGAAAGAGGGGTGGTACTAACAATGCTACGGAATATTTGTTAGAATATTGTCAGGAAAAGAAATATAATCACATTGAATTTAAATATTCTAATAAAGAAATTATCGTTTTAAATTAATATTACAGATGTTTAGTCGACAAAAGAAAAAGCAATCAAACAAACAAAAAAATCCTCCCTCCCAACTGATTCCACAGTAAATTATTATAGTAACATGCGGCTGATACAAATTAATTTGTAATAACGTCTAGTTTATAATGGTACAGTTACATTTTTATTAGGGGATTGTTTACATATAAAAACTGACATCAGCTTAATGATGTCAGTTTTTTCAGTGGTTATCCTCAGTTTTTATAATTTTTTTTAATTATTTGGATCAAATGATATAGTTTGTATATCTTCCTTAATTTTTTATAGAGTTGTAAGCTTTCAAAATATTGAGATGCTAGTGTTAAACGAATATGACAAACAATCTATATCTTCCCGAAAAATTATTATATTCATTTTTTTTTATGCGTTAGAATGTAGTGACTCAAGCATATTCCATACATATTTTGAATGATTTTTTTTTTTTTTTTTTTTTTGAATTATGAAATTTATTAATAAAGGGTATTGCAGGTTAAGCATATGAAAACTGCACCAGCGTCGAATGAAGTGTTCTTGCCTGCTATTTATTGTTCTTTATCTGAAACATCTTTTGCACACAATTTTAGACGTCTACCCTCAACGATTAGGGAGTAATTGGGGTGGCAACCTAAAACGTTAAATTTAATTAAAAAAAAAAAAAAACTATTCCAGATATCTTAACGAGGTTAAAACTGTTTATAAATTTTTATGAAGTACATAATATATATATATATATTTTTTTTTCAGAATTTTCACTCGATTTTAAACGGTAAAAAATGATAAGTATATTTTTGACACCTACTAAAAAAATATAGTTTATTTGTTTATTAGTTAGCTATTACATATAAAAATTACAGAAGTGTCAAATTGATAGAGCTTAGTGAAAAAAATAATAATCACTTAACAATAATACTTGTGTGCAAGTGTTTCACCCTCAAAATAAAAGACTGACACCAGCACTCGTTATCAATAACTTCTATTATTGTCAATCGCAATAAATTAAACCATAAATATGATATAAATTAATGATAAAAATACGCTGGTATAGGTTTTCCGTGCTGAGACGGAAACTCTTGCACATTTGTAATAATACCAATGATATAATATTTATTTTTAAAAACTATTTTATAATAATAAATAAACAAGGCAAGCAAATATAAAAATGCTCTTTTAACATTTGTTATTAAAATGTACCAATTAGCAATTAAAAAAATATTCTATTCAATTGTTATCAGGGATCTTACATCTAATCTTTTTTTTTTCAAGACACTTTTACGGATGAGAAATTTTTCTAATTTTTGCTACCTTTATTTTTATACACTAGTCTCTATCCTGTTTAATCACGACATATTACTATGGAAATACTGATATAAAGATTTCTGTGTCAAAATATCATAAATGTCAACGTTTTAATTTATTCCGGGGTAATTTTAGCACCGCCTTTTTTCATTCATCTGTCAAGAGCAGTTTCTCCATGCATAGTTCATAAAGGCCACGCCTTTTTTCAAGAATTCTACCGCCAGTACTTTTATGGAATAGGTTTCCTTTTAAATTTAAAGACATTTTAAATATAAAAAATTGCTAAATATTAATAGTGGTGCAGAAAATTAAGAAGTTTCAAGGACTGTACGAACTATGTCATTTTTGATGGGCGGAGGTACGCGAAAGATTTATAAAAGATGTTATGTCAACTGTACCTGATTACGTTTAACAATAGTAGATGATTTATAAAAATAACACTCTTAAATAAATAAATTAATTAATAAAACATTATACATGTAGAATAAATGAATTGGTAGACCTTTATCAAAATATTATTCTTTAAAAGAACGGAAAAGCTTACAAATATACTTTAGTCAAATTAAATAGCACTTTTCAGACGTATAAAATTCTGTGTTACTGTATGTCAAGGGGTTCATTCTCTAGCAAAGTTGTTACAACTTATATTGAAGTAAGTGCAAAAAGATTTAAAAACTGAGAGACTTCTAATTCATTCTGTAACATTATCATTAACTGCCTAACAATGATACGAATTAAAATAAAAATGTTGGCAGCTATATTTACAGCTAATTATATGGCTCGTATTCCATGCCCACTTTTACACGTTCGGAGATGGGGGAAACACCCGACCTTTTTTTGCTACTGCTATTTTCATAGATGCCAATACTTTGATTTATTCTGGAGTACTTTTAGCCCCACCTTTATTTATAGAACTTTTTTATGAAATATATAACTTCCATAAAATCAGGCAATTTTATCCTTAAAAAATAAGTGGTATGGAAAAAAGGCGGGGCTAAAAAATACTCCGGAATAAATTAAATTTTTCCATCTATGCTATTTTCATATAGAAATTTTCATATCAGTATTTTTGAAGTGTTGTGACGTGATTAAACAGGATAGCGACTATTATGTAAAAATACAGGTAGCAAAAATTGCGGAAATTTCTCATCCTTAAAAGTGTTTTAAAAAGAGGGCGAGATGTAAGATCCCTGAAAATAAATATATATATATATATATATATATTGCTAATTGTTACGTTTTAATAACAAATGCTAATAGAGCATTTTTATATTTGCTTTCATTGTTTATTTATTGATATTAAGTAGTTTTAAAAAATAAATATAATATCATTGGTATTATTATTAAGTGATTATTATTTTTTTCACTACGTTCTACCAATTTGACATTTCTGTAATTTTTATATGTAATAGCTAACTAATAAACAAATACAGTGTATTTTTTTCGTAGGTGTCACTTTGGTGGATAGTATAAAAAATCGCCCATCAAAAATGTACTTATCATTTTCTACCGTTTAAAATCGAGTGAAAATTCTGAATATATATATATATATTATGTACTTCGTAAACATTTATAAATAGTTTCAACCTCGTTAAGATATCTTGAATAGTTTTTTTTTTAAATTAAATTTAACATTTTAGGTTACCACCCCCATTACTCCCTAATCGTTGAGGTTAGAAGTCTAAAATTGTGTGCAAAAGATGTTTCAGATAAAGAACAATAAATAGCAGGCAAGAACTCTTCATTCGACGCTGATGCAGTTTTCATATGCTTAACCTGCAGTACCCTTTGTATTCGAAAAATTATAAATTACATTCCTACCAACATCCTAATTAAGAATCGGAAGAATTTTAATGCACGCCTCTTTTTTCACGCCACTCTTTTTTTAGAGGTATTATCTCTACGTTTAGTTACGATTAAATAAGTATGAAATTACTCTGCAGAAAAAGACGGGTACTAAAAGTCTTCTGATTATTAATGAGATGGTTGACAGGTATAGAATTATGACCTATATCAATTTTTGGACGAATAGAACAATCACCATAAAAAACATAGGTTTCGAAATTTACAGCTCGTCCCTAAAATTATTTTTCGTGTTACAGTGACATTTCATTTTTTATTGCTGTTAAGGGGCCATTACATGTTATCATTTGTATCATCTATAAGTAAATCTCCGTATACATCTGACAGAAAACTATTATAATTTACTTCTATGTTATTCGCTTTGCTTTTTAAGCTACATTTCGACTTTTATTATCATAGCTGCCAAGTTTTTTAATTTATTCCGAATTGTTGTTAGTCCCGCCCCTTTTTCACACCGTAATCTTTTTAGAGTAATTTTCTTCATATTTAATCGTAATTATATATTGAAGAAAATTTTTTTTACAAAGATTACGGTGTAGAAAAAAGGGCGGGGCTAACAACATTCCGGAATACATTAAAAAACTTGGCAGCTATGGTTTCTTATACAAATTAACTTATTTTTATAAAATTACCGCAATGCAGACAAAAGATTGTGAAAAGATTCCAAATGAAAACAAGCCCCGCCCCTATATTGCAGAAACAATATTTCAAAAAGAAAGAAAAAAAAATTGTTTGCATATTTGTATTCGCCTTCTGCATTGCTGGAAAAAAAATCTAATTTACATATTTGTATTTGACAGTATATGTGACGCTGGTATGCATAAACGCCAATGGCATTTACTACATCTATTACTGAAGACAAAATTTAAATGATTTTATCTCAAATATGTAAAATCAGTTTACTTTATAATATAAAGTTTTAGGATAAGGTAGAAAGGCAGGGCTTACTTTACAAGATAGGGACATATTTGATCTTAGCATGTTGAGTCTTATTTCTTAAATATTACATAACTTTGCCTAGTTTTTCACCGCCAAATTTTTTATTTAACCCTGTTGTCCTTTTTTTGTAATTGAATATTGTAGGATTCTTTCACCTGAAGTTAAATATGGTGTCCAAGAAAACGCGGTAAGGCAAGGCTTAATGTTTGAAATAGCAATATACATTCGATGATCAAGTATTTTTATTAATATTTAATAACTTTGATAAGATTTTTTACCTCGAAATTTCTGTCTTAATCTTGTTGCCATATTTTTGTATTTGGTTATAGTACGGCCTTAAAGTAACCTTTAAATTATTTAAATTTCATCACTTAATATTCATAATGTAACACTTTGTAATGAAACTTAATAAAAAAATTATTTTTATTAGATGTTTTTTATGCTAAATGAAATGATAGGTAATTTTTTTTTTTTTTTTAAACTTACCAAATCTATTATTGAAACAAACGCACAATATTACTTATATTTGATTAATTCTAATCACTGCGTAAAATTCACATTTATTATGGTAAAATAATTTAAAACAAAGTAATATGTCTTATCATTTTAAAAGATATAAATACTGATCTTATCTTTTCATAATTAGGAATTCAAGTACAGTATACTTCTGTACAACGAGAGGGATACGCAGAGCTGCCAACCAAATCCGGCAAATTGTTAGTACCGCCCCTTTTTCTACACCACTTAATTTTTAGAGTAATTCTCTTCAAATATATTTACGATGAATGAAGAAAACAAATACTCTAAAAATTAAGTGGTGTAGAAAAAGGGGCGTTTTTCAATAGACGTTAACAATTTGCCGGATTAGATTGGCAGCTCTGGATACGTTTCGCGCAATTGAAAAACGCATTATAGGGACATATATCATCAGACCAATTTATGCAAGTTCAGTTCAATCCGGAAAAATTTTAGTTTATTTTTATTTATTTATTTATTTATTTATTTATTATTATTACTATTGTGATTTTAAACGTTTGCTAAGAAAGAAAGTTTCGATGTTTACTACCCAGATTTTTGTAAAATTAACGCATTGCAGACGGGAAATTTTGATTGCATCCCAAAAGAATAATAAGTCCTGCCGTCTGGTTTCCTCTGAAATAAAAATTTAATTATTATTTTTTTTTTTGTTTTGTTTGGCTCTTTATAGGACGCTGGCGTATATATAAACAAACAGTGTTGCCAGGCATGAGGACATTTTTATTCATTTGTCACCAAAAATGTTTGAGAAGTGATATTTGATATACATAACAGACGGTTAATCTTCGAACTGATTAAGCAATCGTTAGAATTAAAATCTAGTGGTGGATATTGAATAAAAATGTCCCCAAATCTGGCAACACAGCAAACATATGACATCTACCGTTTCGATTGATAACGACAAAATTGCAGTTTCTTAACACGTTGAGCATCACGCAAATTCTTAAAATCCATTAAAATTTCATAATGATTCCTCCTGTAATAAATAAAAATTAAGCAAATTTTTAATGAATTTTCAATCACTAAATGTAATATTTTTAGTTTTATATCCTATTTTATATCCCCCACCGATGGTTGACGCGGCTTTATATCATATTTAACGCTGTCAGCCACCGATGGCTGACAGGACGCGCAACGTTTTAATTTTTTATTGGTACTGCTTTTACTTTCGGGGTAAAACTTTCACTGAAATGTTTGAAGTATAACATGTTCTGCACACTCCTAAAGTTTCAAGATGATTCCTTCAGTACTTAGAGATATATGACAAAATCTCTAGAATCTAGAATGGCTGACATGGTGCTCAACGTGTTAATTATGAATTTTTAAAATAATTTAGTGTTTTAGAGGAACGTATGAAGGCGGGACTTACTGTTCAAAATAAGAATACTTTTGAACAATATCCCCTTTTTCTTAAATATTAAATATTGTTTCCCCATAGCCTCCTAAACTAGATGCCTGTCGCGTGGCTTGGAAACTTGGCAGCAGTTGCAGCGGTAGACAGCGCCACCTAGTACAGATTGCCCAACCTTTTTATTCAAGAGCCACCATTTTTTTTTTTTTTTTTTTTTTTTTAAGTGAGATATGATATAAATAAAAGGCGAATAGAATCGAAGAAACGTCGATTATATATATCATATATCACTTCTTAAAAAAATTGGTGTAATCTATACTAGGTGGCTCTGTCTACCGCTTCAACTGTTGCCAACTTTCCGAGCAACACGACAGGCATCTAGTTTAGGAGGCTATGGTTTCCCAGTTTTCCCCCCATTAATTTCTTGTTTACATCTTCTTATCTATATTTTCGTTTATTGTATATTATAGGTTTGTACGCCTGAAATTAAATATATAGAAACATTTTAATGCGGGGATTACTGTTCAAAATAAAAATATATCTTAGTGAAATAGATAAATTCTTTTTTCTTAAATATTAAACGCTTTTTTTAGTTTTTACCGCTATTATTATTATTATTATTATTATTATTATTAATTTATCTTGGTATCCACATTTTTGTAATTGAATATTGTAGGTTTCGTACGCCTCATGCTATCTAAATTTTATCGCATAAAGTGACCTAATAAACTTTATTTTTTATTTAAAATAAATATAATTCTTAAACTATATTTAAAAAGAAAAGATATAAGTCATTTATGCCTTAGATGAATCAAACATTTAATTAACTAAGTGAAAATATTAAATTTATTTTTCGAGGTATACGGAAGTATTTATCGCGCTATATAAGTAGCAGTCGCAATTTCTTCTGTCGTGTTTATCGGAAGCGCGTTATACAGTTGTGCATTGTACTTTTTCAAATACGTTTAAACACGAGACTCTGAAGAATTAGTTTAAAGTATATAAATAGGATCTTTTTCTGAACTACCTTGATCTCAGAAATTTGAATATGAGGTTAAAAATATGTTTTGCTGTAGAAGAAAAATGAAGTTGCTGCCAGTTTTACTATGTAACTGACCCTGTATGAAAAATCTAATATAAAACGTTTATAAAGGTATAAATTAGAAATTATTACTAATCGATTGGCACCAGCCGCATATTTATAGAACGATTTCCGACTAAACTAGTTAGGGATAGCCTTTTTTTTTCGACTGTACATTCATTGTTTTATTATATAATAATATTATTATATAAATAAAATACTACTTAACTTTTTGCGATAGGCAGTTTTGGCGTTTCTGTAAAACGTTGCTGTATTTAACGAAGTATTTTTACCTATTTCTGTTAACCCCTTAACGCGCGGTGTCCTTTCCACAAGGACGCAAAATTTATGATCCAGCTGCAAAAATTCATCCCGGAAATATTTTAGCAAAAATTCACGTTTATAACATATCAGAAAAGCCCGGTTTTTTAAACCTCAAAAAGTTAAAATTTCTTTTAGTTTAATTTAGTTCATGAATTCCGGTGGCAGTATAATTTAAATGTTTCAAATTGTCTTGCGCCGCAAAGGGTTAAAGTAATCTAATTTTATATTTTACAGCAATCAATGCGGTAAATGCCACTTGCATAAATATGCACCTACGTCACTTAACGTCGATGCCAGTTTTACTATGTAGACGACCCTGTATGCAAAATCTAATTATACCTTTATAAACTAGAAATTATTACTAATCTATTAGCACTAGCAGCATATTTATAGAACGATTTCCGACTAAACTAGTTAGGGGTAAACTTTTTTTTTTTTCGACTGTACATTGTTTTATTATATAATAATAATATTATATAAATTAAATACTACTTAACATTTTGCGATAGGCTGTTTTTGGTGTTCCTGTAAAACGTTACTGTATTTAACGAAATATTTTTAACTTTAAAGTAATCTAATTTTTTTTAAAGCAATCAATGCGGTAAATGCCACTTGCATACATATACACCCACGTCACTTAACGGGTTAAACAGGAATACGCAAAATCCTTTTAAAATTATGCAGACATGTCGACATATTTATTTATTCGAGAACACTTTATTTGTAGTGAAAATTTTTCCAATATGCAAGTATGCAAAAATAAGAATAAAAAATAAAATGAAAGTGGTGTATTATATATATATAAAGCAGGGGTGTTTGTGTCCCTGGAAATTGCTAGCAGAATTTTTTAATAGAGATATTATTGGCAGTTTTATAGCAAAGTTTAGAAATTAAATATAACCAAAAATACAATGCATAATTACTGGTGGGAAATAAAATAAAAATCCCGGAATTCAAACACCCCTGATAAAGGCGGTTCACGACAATGCTCCAAAATTTTAACATCTTAATTTATTCCAAAGCATTTTTAGCTCAATTTTACTATCATACCACTTATTTTTAAAATAGAGGAAAATAGAGAGGCTTGACCTTAGTTTTTTTTTTTTAAATATTTGATATTTTTTGCATAACAGTTGGAGTTGGATAAAAAATATGAGCAAATAGTCTGCTATTGAGTATATAATATGTGGCTGACAATGATAGCATAGTTCTTACTAGAAATGGTGAAAAAATAAAAAATTAAAATTAAAATTAAATAAATAAATAAATTCCATAAGTCTGCACACGGGTCAAGTATCCCTAAGCCCAGGAAGGCTTGAACACATACTTAGTGAGCCATGACCTCCCTTATGAAAATGAGAAAACGCATAAGCATTGAAAGAAAAAACACAGGTTTTGTGATTTAAACGTTTTCTAGTTTCATTTTGTAGAAGATTTTCGTGAGTACAGAAAATTGTTTATTGTTTTCTTTTGTTTTCTCATGCTTTTTACTTTTCACATTAAGAGCCCTTTTTTGCCTTTCTTTTGTCAACTTTTTTTTTCTTTTCTACTTTCTGCCTCTTTATTTCTTCTATTTCTCTTCTGTGATAGTAGCTAACATATTCTTCTTCTTCTTCTTCTTTTCAGTTATTTATTATATAATAAGTCATTGGGCCCAATTAATAAAAATATTTTAGTTATTTCTTAAATAAAAAAAAAAAAAAAATCGTTAGGCCTAAATACTCACAATGTTTTACTTATTTCATAATATATATATATATATATATATATATATATATATATATATATATATATATATTAGGCCTAAGTCACAATATTTTAGTTATTCATAAGATAAAAATCTATTAAATGAAACAAAGAACGATGAATTAACACTTTCAGTAAATCTGTAACTCCGCCAGTCGGCTTCTCTTTAGCAAATTGTATGTTATTTATTTCTTAAGAATATACCCAATATTCATATTTGCACAATCAATATACTATACAATTTTTATTAAAATCACACAATCAACTGTGTAAGAAAATCATATTTATTGAAATTTTATTTTTCCGACTGATTGAAAATAATGCCTGGACCGGGAGGCGTATCTCCGAAATGTTGGCGCATACAGGTCAACCTGGCGAATTTTTGTAGCTCGCGCCAAAACTCTCTCTGTCGCAAAGCAACCCGCCTTTCCACTTCATTCATGATTCGTTAAGGATTCGAGCAATCTTTTTTTTTTTTTTTTTTTTCCCAAGAGAATAAACTATTAAAAATGTGTCAGTGGAGTTTTAGTATCGTAATTCTTAAATAATATATTTAATGCAAAAATTTATTAGAAATCCTCCACCCTTTAAATTTAATTTAGCAAGATTAAAGAAGAAATAAAATTGTAATATTCTAATTTTAAAGCTTTTAAAATTTTTCTTGAAATACATTTATTTATTTATTTATTTATTTTACTTTCTCTTACCAACATATATGGTAGAGAAAGTATTGTTTTGGGGTCAAATTTTCGAAATTGAATTTTTGTTATATATACACGTTTTGAGGCTCCCTGAATCATAATTGTTAAAAATGTGTCAATGGAGTCTTTGTATCGTTATTTTTAGATAATATAATTTAATGCCAAAATTTATTAGAAAACCCTTTAAATTTATTTTATCAAGATTAATGAAGAAGTATATTTGTAATATTATGATTTTAAAGCTTTTAAAATTATCCTTGAAATACATTTATTTTATTTTATTTTATTCTGTTTTATTATTATTTTTATTTTTATTATTATTTACTTTCTCTTCGTCAAATAAAATTGTCTCTAAACCTATTTTAGATTATTTGAAAAGTACATTAAACTTTACATTCTTACGCTATTGATCTTAAGCTTTAATGTGCAATCTGTCATTATAATATTGAAATGCAGGGTGAAAAAGAAAGTCGTGTGAGTGACACACCAGATTATCATTATTACGCATCATTATTTAGTTTATTTTACCCATATATTGTAAGAAAAGTTTTATTTTTGATTCAGATTTTCGAAATTGAGTTTTTGCTACATTTGCTTAAATATCATGAAACAAAAAATTAGGTTTTTAGCGGTTGCCTGAATGTGTGTGTCTGTGTGTTTGTTATCACCATACCTCAAGAATAGATATTGGGACTCGGATGAAATATTAAGTAATTCGTGTGCAGTGACTAAGAAAAGAATTCAAATTCATTAAGTCTATGTGTGAATTTTCTGGTAAATACAATTTAATATTTTTGGATGAAAAAAAAAAAAAAAAAAAAAATTGAACATTTATTTTATGTGCATGAAAGAATGTTTCGTATACAATGTAGAATGTATATCCTTTATTAGAAGTTTACACAGAACCCCACAAAAGAATTCAGATATATTCATACAATGGAATTGCTGAAAGGTCATTTCATGTCGTGCTATGTGTTTTAAATTCTGTGCTAAATTAGTGCACTATATTGTGTTTGTAAAATATATAGTAAATATACAGGTCTACCCCAAATTAAATAAAAGCATTTCTTTTTATAAATAAAAATCAATGTAATAAATGCAATTAAAGTTTAATTAATTTAAAATTATTCTCTTATTCTAATTTACTTTATCTTATCCGTAAAAGGTCGCGAAAGTATTGTTTTCGGATCACGTTTTCGGAATTGAATTTTTGTTACATTTATATGTTTTGAGGTTTCTTGAATCCAAAAATTATATTTTTAGTGGTTGGTTTATGTGACTTATCTGTGTGTATTACAGATATTGAGTTTGTAAAATGGATGCATCAGTTTTTAAATATCACTTATGTCATTGATAAGGACAATATTGCTTTGGAACAATGTAAGTTGTAAACTTCACATGTTATTCAAAATTTACGTTTTCTTTTTAACATGGCAAAATAGAGCAAAATTTCGTTTAAACGTCCATTATGCCAATATTTTGTCGTAAACATGTCAGACTAATATTTTAAAATATATTTTTTAATACACTTCATTAAATATGAACATTTTAATTTGAAACTTTAGTAATTAAATATTGTGTTTCGTTCATTTGACAAATTAGGCCAATACTTCCCATGAACTTGCAATATGGGGATCAGTTGTGTTGGAAATTAATGTACGAAAACAATCCTAATAAAATTAGTCATTTAATTACGATAAATCAAATTTATCGAATCGGATAGAGGGTAGCCTATGAGGTGCGGCATTTCAGTCTGCGACTGTGTTGAGTGTTCTATCATACTCATTCCTTTTAATATGAATACATTTCGCTCTCAATAGAAATTAGTAACAATAAATATAGGATGAAAATGGTTATGCGCATCATTATTACTTTGATTTGTATAACATATTAAGTTAGATTGTTTATGATTACTGAAAAACAAATAGAATAGCATTAATAAAATGTTTAACGTTTTATTTTATAACTTTGTATGTTGGGGTTGGGGGGGGTGGGTAAAGAATGAGAAATGGACATGTCCGAGAAGGAAATTATACTTAGAAAATTTTATGAATTTCAACCATAAAATTTAACACGAAATATCTATTTTATTATGATTAAGATGCTCTTTAAAAATACATAATAGATAAATATAAGGTGATAATTTATGAAAATTCAAGCACTGCATCGTAAGAGAGATATTTTATAAAGTCATACATTTTAAAAATTTAAATACAAAATGACAATAAAAATAGTTAAAATGTAAAATGGCGTACGACTGATTTGGACTTATGAACATTTTTCATGCATTTTACTAAGAATTTGTAATTTGTTTGAACAATTTTTACAAACTTTTTGGCCTTATACATGAAATCGGATCTCAATGCTAATATATTACCATTATTATTATCTACTTCTCTATTCGGATAACTATTTCTTAATTTCAAGATATGTTTCGTTTTGCGATTTAAATCCTACATTAATAATCAGAAGAAAAAAAATTAATAACAAAAAAAGAAAGAAAGAAAAACGCCGGATGTTTATTTATACAGGTTAAGCGGCGTGAAGTTTCACTTTGCACTTCCAGATTTGGCGAAAATCGCATTCTCTGGCGAAAAATTGTGAATTTGTTCTGCGTGCGCCAACAGTTCGGAGATACGCGACCGGGAGTCGAACTCCGGACTCTCCGTCATTTTCACTCAGTCGGAAAAATAAAATTTCAATAAATATGATTTTCTTCCACAGTTGATTGTGTGATTTTAATAAAAATTGTATTTCTTTCTCCCATTGTTTAATGGTGTTTTCCATTACCTGCGGCTTATTTCTGTTGAGCTATCTAAATGATAGACCAGATTGTTTCTGCCTAAAAGGTTGTCTGAGTGAGTAATATGGATCGGTTGTCGGCCTGAATAGCTCAATTGGTAGAGACTTGACCTTGTATGTCAAAGGTCCGGAGTTCGACTCCCGGTCCAGGCATTATTTTCACTCAGTCGGAAAAATAAAATTTCAATAAATACAATATACTATAGATACAACTACTTTAATTAGAAAGAATATAATCATAATGTATATCCATTTGTAATATAAATGTGAAGACAGAAAATTTTGTCCTGAAATGTTGTAACTTGGTAGAATAACGCTCAAAGGCGGGCCTTACTGTCAAAAAGACAAAAGCATACGTTCGCAAAAGTGTTAACCATAGCCTTCTAAACTAGATGCCTTCCGCGTGGCTCGGAAACTTGGCAACAGTTCAAGCAGTAGACAGTGCCACCTGGTACAGATTGCGCGACTTTTTTATTCAACAGCCACCAAAAATTTTTAAAAGTGGGATTTGATATACATAAAAGGCGAATAGAGTCGAAGAAACGTCGATTATATATATCATATATCACTTCTTAAAATTATTGGTGACAGTTGAATAAAAAAGTCGCACAATTTGTACCAGGCGTCGCCGTCTATCGCTTGAACTGTTGCCAAGTTTCCAAGCCACGCGACAGGCATCCAGTTTAGGACGCTATAGTGTTAACACTTTCACGACCGCATGTTTTTGTCTTTTTGACAGCGTGGTTTGGTCCGCCTGTGGGCGTTATTCTCCTAAGTCACAATATTTCAAAACGAAATTTTCTATATTCAGATTCATATTACAAATGGATATACTTTATAACTAGACTCTTTCTTATCAAAGTATTTATATCCATAATATATTGGATGTACAAATATGAATATTGTGTTTATTTTTAAGAAATAAATAACATACAAATTGCCAAAGAAATGCTTACTGACGAAGTTACAGATTTTCAAATGACGTGAATCTACGTCAGCGGTCGTGAAAGTGTTAATCATTGGGTCAAGTCTCCCTAGCTTGCTTGGGACAAGTCTCTTTAAGTTTCGTTGCTTTGTTAATCCTAATTTTTAAGCAACTTGCATTACAGTTATATGAAGCTACTATATACCAGTATGTAGTTCAGACAGTGACTAAAACAGCTATACTTTTGAAATTGACTTGCCTCAAAACTGGAAGTTCAAATTTAACAAAGTCTAAGATCTTCAAAATTTACTTGAAAGCTACAGTATCAATCAACACTAAATTGCTAGAAAACCACTGTTAACTCATTAACGCCGCTTGGCAAGAAAACTTGCCATTAGATATTTTATTTTTTTCCTCTCCTCATAGAGGGTGCTAATGGTTCCATTTGGCGTTTTTATCATCTCAAGATCACAAGAATTCAAAATATGTATTATTTTGGTTTCTGCCGTATCACTTTCCTGGTGTAAGCTTTGCGTGAATTTATTTTCTTTTCGAGATTCTGAAAATGTATAGGACATCGTCCCGTAAAAGGTAAAAAATATTCTTTACTTTTTTTCTTTTGAATTATATTTTGTGCTGTATCCTTATTATAAGAGTCTGCTTTCGATGTAGTACTATCAGTAAAGTATATAAATAAATTTTCTATATGAGCATTACGCTGATTATTTTCGTTGGCAAGTAATCTTACCAACCGTCAGATGTATGATGTTTTTTGACATCAGCAGTTGATAATGCCTGAATATCAGTGATAATATTTTTATTATTATAATCTTATTTTTGGAGCCTAAAACTAGTTTCGATTCATTACTTTTTAAAATCAAAAGTATTGGTTTAGGAAATTTAAGGGGTAGGGGACATGGTTAATACTTATATATTTTTGTTACGAAGGATAATGGCCGGAGACACTAGAGAAAATATTTTCGTAAGATGAGAATATAATCAAAATAGTAAATTTAAAATCCATAAAACGTCTAAAAAACTTCTTTCTTTTTTCCTTTTTTTTTGGGGGGGGGGGCGGGAGGGGAGGTGAAATGTTAGGGGATTTTGCTTTTTTTGTTTCGCAGTATAGAATTAGGATTCGCTCAAAAAAATGGTGGTGGCCCCTATTTTCATGGGGAATTGAAGCAGCTGTTGTAAATGGAAGGAAACTGTATAAAGTTTTAGGGAATCAGATTTCACTGTTTCAGTTTATTCGTGAGTGCTTTCAGGAGTTATTAGGAAAATTTGGCGCACCTTCTGTTGGTCCTGGATGATCTTTAGTCCTGCAAAAGAATGTGGCTAAGCAGCAGAGATATGATCGACAGGATCATTGGTTGTACAAGTCCGACCAACAGTTTGAAAGATACAAAAATTGCGGTAGACGATCAATCTACCGATGTGAGAAATGTAAAATGCCACTCCATCCAGAGTGTCACAAATCGTACCATGTCGCATCGTAAATTGAATATTTACTTTTATTAAACAATTATGTCTGTTCTTTGTCATTTTTTTTTATATTTTATGCATTTTTCATTGTTTATTATTGTGCCATTAAAGTTTAAATAACATTAAGTTCCATTTTAATTTTTTTGTCTTTTTTTGTGCACTCTATCGCCGATTGGCAAGAAAACTTGCCAAAAAAAAAAAAAAAAAAAAAAAAAAAAATCATCGAAATAAAGTTTCGAAAAATTCTAAAATCTCATAACATATTCAGACTGACATATATAGGCAAGTTATGAAAGAAAAAAAATATTTTTTTTAAGTATTTCAAAGTCGGCGTTAATGGGTTAATTCTGCAATGATTTTTCCCTGGAAAATGCTGTTGTATGACTAGTCAACCAGTTTAATGATGAACATTTTTCTAAAGTTTCCCTTTCATAGGAAAAACACTCATGGGTCAAGTCTCCCTATGGGTCAAGTTTCCCTAGTTTTTCCTACTTTTTTTTTTTCTTTTCGTTTTTTAAATTTTATCGTAGTTTTATATTGGAGAAGATTATTGTATTAATTAATTGGTGCGAAACTAAGATGGTTCTAAAAATGCTCCGTAAAAAATAAAATGTTAGAAATCATGTTAAAATAATTTTGTCTGGTAATGCCTTGCTGTAGAGGCTAGAGAGACGCTGAAAGGCGGAGCTCTCTTTTTTGTTGTTTGTTATTTGCGGACACTCGACTGAAAAAAGTTAAGAATATATTAAATATCTCTTGAATATAGCACAATTGTTGATTGCATAGCAATGCATTTTATTTAATTGTTTTAAAGAAAGAGTTGTTCCACAAAAAATGAAACCAGAAAACTAACTAATTAAATATATAAATAAATAAATAAAAAGAAAAGAAAAAAGAATTTCAGTAAAAATTTTGCAAATGTATAATTGTTAAATTTGGGAATTGAAAATGAAAAGTCTGCTCTTCAGATAATTGCAATTAAAACACATTTTAATTACAATCCTTAATTTTAAAAGTGCCTTTGAAATACTTTTAGTTTTATTTGGATTTATAGACGTAACAAATCCATGCAAAAAATATTTAGTTTTACATACTCTTATATTTTTACAAAAATTTGTAAACCAAACCAATTAAATATTGTAATTTAAAACTCTCTTTTAAATCTTCTCTTTTGAAATCGACCTTACTCAAGCATGCTTGAACCTTTCTGTCAAAATGAAAGAAAAACCGGAAAAAGCTCTCCAGAACACTTAAAAATATTCCACTTTGAAGCTCTTCAGTGCATAAAAAGGAAAGTGTATTGAAATTCTTCTGGTAGTCACTTCAATGTCTTCAAAAATAAGGATATATTTTGACATAGATTTCATAGAGGTTCTGTATTATTAATGTTTTAAATAAAAATAGCAGTAAGTAATTGAAATTCATAAAAAAAGTATTTGTTTGTTATGCTGGAATATATTTTAATATATCGTAAGAGAAAAATAAAAAAAACAGAAGTATTTTAGTTAAGGAGAAAATTTGCTTGAATCTTAAATGCTATATTAATACTCTTTATTCACTTGTCATGATATTTTAAAAAAGCAGATTTTTTTATGAGACAAGATAGATTTAATTTTCAGTTAAACTACTTAATAATTTGTTTTTTACATACATTTTCGTATCTTTTTTTTTAAATTTTAATTTTAGTAAAATTTTTCTGTGAAAACTAACGAATTAAATTTAATGTCAAAGAGTACATTTACAGTACAGTAGCAGTAAATCTTCTTCAAAAAACTGAAAATTTGGCATATCTACTGTAATTCTAATGATTTAAAGAATGGGTTATTAAATTTGTTATATTTTTTATTTCTCAATATAATTTTCTCAAAAGTTCTAAGTATTATTTTTTTTCTATTCGCAAAGAAAATGTATCCAAAACTATTGTGCTTATATAAACCATGTCACTCGTCGACAACTACTGTCTATAAAATTCGCTTATCAGAAATGGAGAATTATAATTAATAATTAAGACAATTTTTAATTGCTGATTAACTTCGTTTGCCTATTTATAACCGTCAAGATTTCCGGATAACGGTATTTTTTTTTTAATTTTTACACTTTTTTTTTTTTTTAATACAAGTATTTCATAAGCCCTTGAACAGTTTTCTATGATTAAATAAAGTGGAAATTTCTATTATAAAAATTCCAGTATCGAAAAATCTGAACGATTGGCAGCTATGCTTATATAACTATACAAAAAACTTTGTCGAAAACAATATTGTCTCATACAACACGGTGGCAGAGATGACAAATAAATAAAACAGTTTTATTTTTTGACACCGCCAAAATTTTAAGGTACTGATCTATTGATTCATACACTCGAGTTAGTTTTTGTATAAACAGTTGCTTTGATATAAGATTAGTGATGTTAAAAAATAAAATTGTAATATTCATGAGGCAAACTTACACCCACGTTGTAGGAGACTTTACTGTAATTTTTATCAGCTACACTTTCCCGAAAATTATTCATCATATTTCTATTAATTCACAAAAAGGGTTATGAAAAAGTCATTTGTAATTTTTTCTACTGAGTATGTTTACTTATAAAAAAAAAAAAAAAAAAAAAAAGAAAAAAGAAAAAAGAAAATTTGGTAAATTTTATTTGCAGTTTTAATTTTCCGAATTTTGATATTTTGCTTCTTCCCTTCTGAATGGAAGAATTTTAAGCAAATTCCGCTTTTTTTTTTTTTGCGTTAATAACATTGAATAAAAATTTTCATTATATACATTTTGAAGATTGCTTTTTCATTTATTAATATTGAAGAAATACAAATTTCAAATTTCAAAGTTTAAAGGTTGGAGATTAAAGTAGACTTATATTAGTCACACTTATTAAATTTAAGTAACGTAACTTTTACGAAAATGAAAATGCTTATTGCTATCTTTCTTTTGAATGATGATGTTTGTTTCATATGAGACTAGTTCTGCTTGTTGATATTCAGTATTTAAAATAAGAAATGATTTTTAGACCGATAGTGAAAAAACTCATTTAAATAACTGCTAGTGTTTAAATATTCTACTCAAAATATTTTAATAAAAGAGAGTAAAAACATTAGGTAAAAGATAATTTCTATTTAATGATGCAAGGATATCCTATTATTATCAAAAGTTAACGAGTTTTTTAATTTCCTAGTAATTAGTGAAATATTATTTAACACAGCGTCATCTAATCTCTTATGAAATAGAGAATTCATATTTTTATCTCAGTTAAAATTTAAATGACTTTACATCCATTCCATTGAGATTAGCAAAGGCAATTAAAACTTTTTTCATCACTCAGAAAATAATTTACTCGAAAAGTAATTAAATCAAAATTATTAAAGCAAGTTTTATTGGAAAATTAATTTAGGATTTTTAATGAAGGCCAAATGACATTTAAGTAATGTATTAAAATTAAAGGCGTGATAACACTTTCTTTTCGATATCAATTATAAAGAAAAATCTTAAGAAAATCTTTCTTTAAATAAAATATTTAAACGTAATCTAAGGTAAGATGATAAATGTGACATCTTTGTAAAGCATAAATGTTTAAAAAGTATAATAAATTTAAAAAGCATAAGCAAATATTGTAATTTTTTTTTAATGTTCATTAAAAAAAAAAAAAAAGATAGTGAAACTTTTAATGTCAAGATCTTATTCAAATGCACCATAATGGAACACTAATATATTATTATCCCTCTCCCCCAAATGTACCTGAATACGGCAAAAATACTGAAATAGCATTTTTTTCCCCACTTTCTTTTCTCTCTCTCTCTCTCTCTCTCTCTCTCTCTTTTTAATATTTTAGCATCAAGTAACCACTTTTTTGCCATGATCGCAAATATCTTTTATATTTGTCGTAAGCTTAAGTTGAAACAGTCGACGCATCTTGATACAGAGGTGTTTAAAAATATTTATCACATTTAGGCGTTCTTTAACTTCATAGACCTAATTGTGACAAATTATTTCCCTTAAGGGCCCTCTTCACTCACCGCTGCCGGAAGCCGAAGCTAGTGTTATTCTATGGGAAATTTTCCTTTACAAATAACTTATTAACTAATACTTGTTTTTAAATTCTGTTTTCACATTCTGAAAATTCTCAGCTGTTAAATTTACGGACTTTATTTTTTTATATTTTATTTTGAAGCTGAAAAATACGAATTTTCAATATGTGAAATTTTTTCATTTTTCATTTTGCAATTTTAAAATAAAATATTAAAAATTAAAAAAAATAAATTTTTAAAAGGTCCGTCAATTTAATAGTTGGGAATTTTCTGAATATGAAAACAGAATTTAAAATATGTATTGGATAATAAGTTATTTGTAAAGAAAATTTACCCAGAGAATAACATTGGCTTGGGCATCCGGCGACGGTAAGTGAAGAGGGCCGTTAAATGCGCAATGTCATTCAATAGATATATAAAGATAAGCTAATGCAATATTTGTTTTCTTACTTTTAAAAGAAGGTATTGTTAAAGACAGAAAATCGTTTAAAGGCAGAAATTGTGAATAACTGAATTTCATTTAACTTATAGATCACCACATGGTAATCAGAAATTTCCTCACTGTGACTAGTAATTCGTTTCTGAGCCTCGGAAATTACTCAGAAGATGTAATGGTATGAATGCGTACGTATCAAAATATCAGGATTGTTAATTATAAAAGTATTATAATTATAAGTGTATATGTAGATTATAACAGCATTATAAATGTATTATAATGCTCATTAAATTTTATTAATTAATTTTACTTATAAACTAATAAAAACTATGTGTGACATTTTTTTTTTTCAAAATTGAAGTAATAGATGTTAATTAAGTAAATATATTTGCATTTTTAATGATTGAAAAAAAATATTTTGAATTGAAAAAAAAAAAAAAAAAAGAGTTGCAAATACTTTTGAAATTTACCAATCTACACACACTTTCTTTTGAGGGGACGGGGATCACCTGATTACTTCACTCGAGTCATTTTCATGCCTAATATGATAATAGAGGCACATATCAATACAAACAATAAAGAAATATATAATCAATAAATTATTCAAATTTTTAATGTTTCAAATGTAATTCTTCCATAGGCATTTAAATGAGTATTTTGCAAACACTGAAAGTGAAATTAAAATAAATTAAGAAATATTACACTATTATTTTAAGTAACGATAATATTTGAAAAGTTATTTTCTTATTGCTAAAAGCACAAAATCTATATCGAATACTTGCCAACCATCTCATTAACAGGGATGGAACACGGGCGCAGAATTCATACCGGAATCTGTTTAAGAAATTTCTCTGCCTATAATATCGTTGATTTAAGAAGTAGAAATTTTTCTTACATTGATAGTGGTATGAATTCTGCGCCCGTGTTCCATCCCTGCATTAATAACCGTACAATTGTTAACGCCCCCTGGAAAAACGCCCCTTTTCTCACACCATTATATTTTTAGAGTAATTCTCGCCAAATGTTGTTACGATTAAATAAGACAAAAATTACTCTAAAAAATTATTGGTGTGAAAAAAAAAAAAAAAAAAAAAAAAAAGGCGGGTACTAAAAATTGTACGGTTCTTAATGAGATGGTTGGCAAGTATGTATATGTTACATTATAATATATATATTTCGGGATACTGTAAAGATAGACTGACACAATTAAATGACACTGTGCTAATAATTGTGCGGGTACCAGGAAAAAAAAAAAACTTTTCTATTGCGCTATAAAAAGTTTCAAGCCAAAAAGAAGATTCACAAGGAAGGTCTCCTTAAAGCGCTTACTCAGAATATTAAGAAAAAAAATTACAGAGATACTACTTACACAGGTAATATAAAATCAGTCAAACTTATCGGCAGAATCCCAATAAAAAACCAACAAAAATAAATAAATAAATAAAAATAAAATATAATAATAAATAAATAAATAAAATACCTTCGAATATTTGGCGCAAAAAAGACAAAAGGTGCATGCGGTTTGGCGAGCAATTTTCCTTTCAAATGCAAGCAATTTTAATGCGCTTAGAATTTCCTGTTAAGCAAATCTTTCTGAATAGCACCATAGTAAATATAGTCAGAAAATAATCGATGAAAGAGTTGCTTGTTTTCCGTACAAGCTTGTATGGTATATGCATACGGCCTTTTATTAAAAGTATTTCGTTTTAGCTTTGGAAAAAAAAAAAAAACTTCCGAGTTGCAAATATTTAAATTGCATGTCAAATACACATTTATGTTATACATATCTTTAGTTTTTTTAATTTGATAACTGAAAAAAAAAAAAAAAAAATGCTTGTATTTTGCAAGTTACAAATATTTAATTTTGTGTTTATTTAGCGTTTAAAATAAATTTTACAATTTGAAAAATTAAATTAATTTTTTATTGAAGACAATGTCTTTGAAAATTGACACTTGCAATGTTCTTTGGATGCTGTATAAACAATACATGGAAATAAATATGGCTCTCACAAATGTTACAGAAGAAGAAATTAAATTAAAAAACCGCAATGTTGAAATATTAATATATATATATATATATATATATATGAGTATGTAAATTATGAAAAATTTGAAAGCATTTCTGATGATGAATATCCGTCGCCTAATGAAATATCGCAACATTCAGAGGAAAATGATTATACCTAGTATGTTGTAGAATAATCATATTTGGAACAGTTATCATACTCTAAATAGGAATCTACTGTATATTATATACAAATAGGATACATTTTGTTAAATTTATTTTATTGTCTGGTTAATAGTATCTTCGGAGATGTAAATCTTGAAAATTTCCGTGGGCGCTTAACCTTTTAATTTAACATTTTTTTAGCTTCTGTTTTCGAACTATGTTAATTGGGCACCTGTTAATTCATTAGCGTTAACTTTTGCATAAAATATAATTTATTAAACTTTGCGTAACATGCATTTTTGTCATTAAATGTCATATGCCTATATATCAGTCGATAAAGTAGATTTGTTTATCTATTTTATTAATTCATAACCAAGCAAGAATAAGAGAAATCTAAATTTTAAATTTTGCAATATGTAAGCATTGCATCTAAAAGTGAGTTTAATTTTAGTCATGAGAACAATGAGGTCACTGAAAAAAGATAGAGAAAATATAATCTCAAAATCAAAATCTTGTCTGGACAGTAAAACGCTCATTCTTAGTATATCAGAATAGACAACTATTGGCGAAATTACATGGAATTATTTTAATATATAGTGCAATTACAAGGCCCATTAATTTAGTAATGTTTAATACTGGACGACATGGTGCAATTATCAATGATCTGTTAAATATATAGATATAATACGAACATTGAGTAACATTGCAGATTTATCATTTCGATAAATTATCAGTAGAAGGGAAAGAAATTCGTCAAATAAATTTCATTGTACATAATGAGGAATGTTTGTCGAACGATTTTCAAATTATGATTGGAATAATGTTAAATTATAATTATTAAAACATAAATTATAAATGACTAATTTAGCTGTTATCAACAGCATCTTGATGTATCTATATTATGTAGTTCATAAAATACAAATTGGATTGATTTTCTGCGATTGGATTGATTTAATTTTAATTAATATCACATAAAACGTTTTTAATGAAGTGAATTATTCTTAGCACACGAAAAAGTGTGCATTTTTAGATATTTTTTGATTTTTACTACATTTCACATTCATAGAGAAAAGTATTGGTTTCGCAAAAATTTCGACTTCCGGTTTTCTATAGGTTACACGTTTTAGATGTCCTGAACTCGATCTGACCATTTTAAAATAATGTCTTTATGTCTTTTGTGAAAAAAGTGGCAGCTCTAGATCAAGAACTAACGCACAAAATTTTATAAAAGGTTATATTTAGTTGTACGCTGGAAAAAATGATACCTATTAAATGTTTGTGTAAAGTGGTTTCAAACAAGTGGTCATATGTTTAAATACTTTATTAAATAATACGTATTTGCCAACATTTTAATTTATTCCGGAGCATTTTTCACCACGCCTTTATTACTCACCCCTTTATTTATAGAATAATTTTCTCCAGTGTATAGATACGATAAAGTTAGAAAAAATTACTCTTAAAAAATAAATTGTATAGATTAAAGGCAGGGCTAAAAATACTCCGGAATAAATTAAAATGTTGGCGTCTCTGGATAATTATGTAAAATGTAAATACATATATAAATATAACACATTTTAGATATACAGTAAAGCGTCGATCATCCGGACGCCGATTAATCGGAATGTCCAATTAACGGGATCGATCAAGGAGAATTTTTTTTCCCGGTCTTCTTCCCCACCCTCACCCCGCTGAAAAAAAAAATCCTACGAAAATCAGATTTTATCTTTAGATTCTCTGAAGACGGTCGAAATCGCTCCTTTTGTTCCCCGCCCTCTCCACTCGCTTTCTTCTGCCAGTTTCAGTGAGGGGGGAGAGTGGAAAGGGCTGAATGAATGGATTAGGATTTTTCTTTTTCAAAGAGGGTAGGAATGCGTTTCCTGATTCATTTTCTTTTGACTGGCTTCATCACTGAATTAGCACACAGACTTCACAATGGGTGATTTAGTGCATCGGTGATAAAAAATGCAGTATCAGTTGCATCGGGTAGCGTGAATAGAATGAGGGGCGGGGAATGACCCCTGTCTAAACTCTAAACACACCATTTGAAATGTTTTAAATAGGCACTACTACAATTGCCAGTCCTAAGCCTGGAAAAAGTGTGAAGGGAAGTTACCTAAAAACATTGACTTGGCCGTTTCATTAGTTGTCCAATTATCCGGATTTTTTGTTAACCGGGTCGGCCTCGGTCCCAACCTATCCGGATAATCGACGCTCTACTATATTTATATACACTCTAGCACCAAAAAAAAAAAAAAGATGCACCAAGAAGGAGTAATGCAAGTTGGACACAAATTGACATGCATGCAGGTTTTGATGGAAAATGCAAAATTTTAAAGTTTGGCTTCCATCGAATGAGCATGTGACGCTGCAACGCCTCTTAACTGCCCAATTGGCAGAATATTGAAGAGGAGAAATTTTAGGTCATAAATTCTGTGAGAATTTTATTTCGTCTACTCAGATAGACAGTAACTATGCCTCGTATACAGGTTCACAAACAATATGCGCAGATGTCAGCATTTAGGAGAGGTGTGTAGTTGGACTCAAAGAAGCCGGTTGGTCTGAACTGCGAATTGTTTGACAATTGGATAGGAGCGATTGCTACTATTAGGTGATATTGGCAGGAATGGGCGAACCATGGCCGAACACAGCATCAGGGAGTCAGTGGTCGATCTAGAGAAAGGACTGAACGTGAGAATCGGAAGTCGTCAGAGCAGTACTCAAAGCCTCAAATTCATCATTATCACCGATCCTACGTGCAACTGGTACTTCACTGACTTCAAAGATCATTAATAGGCGGCTCAGAGAAATGATGTTGAGCATACGGAGCCCCATGTACGGACTAGTATTAAATTTACTTTCTATACCGACAAGCACGTTTGCAGTGATATCGGGATCGCTCGAACTGGAATATCACTGAATGGAGTAGAATTTTTCTTCAGTGATGTCCGACTTCGATTTGAGCCACGATGATGAGCGAAGAGGCATCCTGGAGACACCCCGATAAAAGGGGGATTCCAACCTGACTGTCGCCAACCATACCTCCAGTTAACCAGGAGTGATAGTGTGGGGTGTCATTTCATTTCATAGCAGGACCCCTTTGGTTGTCATTCGTGGCATCTTTACAGCACAGTGGTACGTCGACGACAATCTACGTCCCGTTGTGTTTCCCTTGATATCACTCAACCCTGATCGTATATTTCAGCTTGATAATGCTCGCCCACGCACAGATATAGTTCTTACTGCTTGTGTTCTTGCTTGTCCAACATTGTTTTGGCCTATAAAGTCGCAGCATCTTTCTCTCACTAGGAACATTTGGAGCATCATGAAAAGGGTTCTACAACCAGCTCGGGATTTTGCGAATCTAACGCACCAATTGGGCAGAATTTGGCACGATATCTCGCAAGAGCACATCTGTCAGCTTTGTCAATCCCTTGACTAAATCATCCAAATTTTCTGAAACTGTAATCATTTTTCTCACCGTGTACATCACATCTACCAGTTTTTTTTTCCCATTTGGATAACTCTTTCTTGGATCGTTTTTTTTTTTTTTTTTTTTTTTTTTTTTTTTTCGCTTAGAGTGTATATTACACTTAAGGTTGGTCAGACAAAAATTAAAAATGTGCGATGCAAAAAAATGGAAAATGTGCGATATTTTTCAATTGAAAAATATCTATCAAGACAAAAGTGATCACCAATAAAACTTAAGTTTTCTTTCACTTTGATAAAAATTATTTATTTTATGTTGTACGCATGACATAATGTACGGGCTGCATCGATATACATATATGCATATATTTAAATATACAAAGATGCCACCATCTTAATTTATTCCAGTATTTTTTTTTTTATTTTTTTTTTTTTTAAACAGTTGTTAAACAGTAATTTTTTCTTGTTTTATCGTAGTTATATATTACAGAAAAATGTTCTAAATGTTGTGGACACCACAAGACTTTCTTCTATATTTTCCTATACAAATTCACCCAGTAACAATATTTAAAAAAAAAAGCCATTTTTTTTCCCAAGTTTTTTTTTTTTTTTTTTTCGTTAAAAGTTAAAAAAAAATCGATAAATTTGTTTTAAATTATCACATATTTATAGTTCAACCATTCGTTTTAAAGATATTGATGAGACCTTTCGAAAGATACCCATCTTGAAAATCCCCCCCCCCACACTCGGGGTGTACTTCCTCCCAGGGGGGGGGGAAGCGATGCCCCCACATGCAGAATTTTTTTTCCTAATTAACTATTACTATTATCAATAATTCATAATAATTTTACAATCAAAGGTTAAGAATAACTCTCATTATGTACATTTATACGAAATTTTGTCCTATACTGCCATGTTAAAAATTTAGAAAAAATACGATCACAGCGCCACCTGTTGAGCAATTGATCCCCAAATCTAATCAGCACCAGTTTATGTCAGACGCCAACTAAATACCAAGTTTGGTTAAATTTCGTAAAAAAAATACGATTTTTTTTCTAAGTTTTTTTTTTCGTTAAAACTAAAAAAAATCGATAACTTTGTTTTAAATTATCACAGATTTATAGTTCAACCATTCGTTTTAAAGGTATTGACGAGACCTTTCGAAAGATACCCATCTTGAAAATTTACTCCACTCGAGGGGGATTCCCCCCCCCCAGGGGGGTGGTGAGGCTCCTACACATACAAAAACTTTTTACCAATTGACTATCTCTATTATAAATAATTCTTGTAACTTTCAAAATGATTACTAAAAAATAATTCTCTTTGTGCTCATTTATACAAAATTTTGTCCTATATCACCATGTTAAAAATTTAGAAAGAGCGGGATGGCAACGCAACCTGTAAGACAATTTTTACCAAAAGTTGATAGGCACTAATTTAGGTCAAGGTGCAACTACATACCAATTTCTATAAAATTCTGTGCAGTAGTTCCTGAGATACAGTTGCCACAAAATTTTGTCACACACACACACAGACAGACAGAGAGACAGACGGAGAGACTGACAGACATTTTCTAAAAATAGTCAAATCGTGTTCTACAGCTCTCAAAACGTGTAAATCCATCAAAAACCTGAGGTCGAAAATTTTTACGAATCCATTACATTCTTCCATTGAATATAGAAGAAAGTAATAAAGTGGTGTGAAATAAAGGCGTGCTAAAAATGCTCCAGAATAAATTAAAATGTTGACAGCTATGTATATATATATATATATATATATATATATATACAAATGTTTAACAAAATTGATAGTAATTAACAGCGTTGTATGAAGATGAATAAAATTTTTGTGAGGAAACAAAATAATTCAATACAACATAAACACATGAATTAAATCTTTCTAGATAAATTCTTGTAAGATATCATGATGTACATATTAAATATTTTTAATCGTACTCACCAGTTTTCGGTTAGTTTAACTCATTGAAGCTGTACGGTTTGTTTTATAATTTCTATGAAAATATATTTTCTTAATTAAAATATGTTTATAAAAGTAATTTTTTAAGACTAAAGTATCCTTGAAAATAATAATCCTCTCCCTTCACACACAAAATAAATATATAAATATATATATATAAGGTAATTCTGGGAGAGTTGCCCCACCGGTAGAGATGCCCCACTTTATGTAATTTCGAGACGTAACGCTAGATTGCTCTGCGAGTCCGATTATTATTTCAGATAGATGTTAAATAGTGTTCTGTGGAAGTTACGTGAACTCATTTCTTTGTTTTCTGCTACCACAACAATATTTCAAGTAAGTTCCATGTTTTTCAGGGTTCGTACGGGCCTTATTTTTTCCCTGAATCTTATACAAGTAATTTTATAGAATGATTTCCATTATAAAATAAGTCTATATGATTAACCTTAATTTTATTGTTTCAGAATTCTGGTGTGAGACTCAGGGAAAAAAAAAGGTGCGTACGAACCCTGTTTTTTCTACTCTGTTATAAGAGTGATGTTGCATTGTAAGGCAGGCACTACTTAATAAGTAGGAATTTTTTTTATATAAGCTTAAAAACCTGTAGTAAGAAGTTGATCAGTCGACTTCGGGCATTGTGCGGCCATTTTTGCTGTCTTGTACTTTAGACAGTTTCCGGGGCATCTCTCCCATACCAAAAGGATAGATGCCCCAGATAATATTCGGGTGAGATGCCCCACATACATTTTCAGGGAGAAAAGTCTTTTAATCGTTTAAATTTTAAACTAATATTTTTTAAATCATATTGTTTTTATAAAATGCTTAATATTTGTAAATGGAAAATTTTTCCACTTAAAAATATTTTTTTCCACTATAAATTTAGATTAAAATTCTTCAAATAAATTTCAAATTCGCGTGATTCACGTGAAGGGACAACTCAAAACGAAATCACAAAAATACAGATTAAACCCAGATAAAAAAGCAGAAAACGCACAGGTATGCCAGACTGACCTTTGACATTTAAACTGAATATTGACATTTAAAATATAACATAAATGAAACTTGTGCGCTAACGAAACTGTAGAGGGGCGGTTAATTGTGCCAGTGTGTGCATATTATTGTATTTGTTCAGTGCTTCTTGTTTGTTTCAGGAAAGATGCCTACAGTGTACAAAAGAAAAAGTACTGGAGCAGCTCGTAAGACCTGGACAGAAGACGATATAAGAGAGGCTCTCAGGAGACTAGAAGCAGGGGAAATTGGTGTCAATGAAGCTGCTAGGTACTATGGAATTCCTTCTCGGACACTTCGTCGTCGTCGAAGAAAGACGGGAATAATACCAAAACAAGTTCTTTGGGACCTCAAGGAGTGTTTGGAGTTGAAAACGAAAAACATCTCTTCAAGCACATCCAACGTTTACAAAAATGTGCATTTGCACCTGACAGAGAGACAATTAGGACAGTTGCATTTCAGTTTGCTGAAAAACTAGGTCTGAAGAATAGATTTAATTTAGAAGCAAGAATGGCTGGGTACGCCTGGCTGTCATCATTTATTAAAAGAAACCCAGAACTAAGTATTAGACAAGCCCAGGGGCTCTCTTTAGCAAGGGGGAAAGGCATGAACAAAGAAAGTGCTGATCATTTTTTAAAAATTCTTTCAAGAGTGTTTGAAGAAAATCAATTCTTTACCAGACAGGGGAGTATTTATAATATGGACGAAACCGCTGTCAGTTAAATAAAGTTCCAGGAAAGGTCGTGGCTACCAAAGGGGCAAAATATGTTCATGTTTTGCCGTCTACAAAGAGAGGAGAAAATGTTACAGTGATTGTTTGTTGCAATGCAGAAGGACAATATTTCACTGGAATTTTGCTGGAATTTGCGGACAAGAATGACAGTATAATTGTATGCCTGCCCAGCCATACGACACAAACTCTTCAGCCTCTTGACCAGTCTTTTTTTAAGCCCCTAAAACACTACTTTAAAGAGGAAGCAAGGAAATGGATTGTTAATCATCCAGGAAGGACCATTTGGAGAATACAAGCTGCAGAACTGATTAGTATAGCCTGGAAAAGGGCAGCTTCTGTTGACACTGCTATTAATGACTTTCGGGAGACGGGATTTTTTCCTCTAAACCAAGCAGCGATTCCAAACCACTTCTTTTCCATAAGAGAGGAATTGAAACAGACGTGTGAACAGTCCCAAATTTCTGAATCAACTGAACAAACATCCTTCCCGACAAAAATATTGGAACAGATTCCCCCTGTACCTAGCTTAAAGGAAAAATTCCGAAAAAGAAAGATACAGTCGGCTAAGGCCATTACATCCCAAGAGCACATCCAAGAAAAAAAAAAGCTAAAATCCGCTGTTAAATTTAGCAAAGCGTCAAAACAGCTGGTGATGGACATGCCTATTGAAAATGAAGAAAGTGATCTTACAAACAATTGCCTTGAATGTGAGGAGAACTATTATCTTACGAAAGAAACAGTAGATTGGATAAATTGCATACAGTGCCATAAATGATTGCATTAATCATGCACAATGTACGAAGATCTGTGCAATATTTGCGGAAAAGCGAATATTAGAGAAGAAAAAAAGAAAAATATTATCTGAATAAATTCGACATATTTCGTAATATTTTTTTATTATACTTTCTAAGCTGTAAATATGAAATTTTCCCATATATTAAAGAAAAAAAAAAATTGAAATATTTTTCAATAGTTTATGTGTTTTATTCTAGTTTTTACATTTTGTCTATGGTAGCTAAATATTTTAATATTTTATAAATTAATGTTAAGGACATTTTTTTTTAAATAGCTTACGTTTCATATGTTATAAACTACTGAATTTTTTTTATGAACTATTGACCATTGTTAAAACCTTTTATTATGTTTTTTACAGGTAGGGCATCTCTCCCACGTGAGTGGCGCATCTCACCCGCAACTTCGGGAAAGATGGTCAAATATAGTAGTCCGGCAATTTTACTTTTTTCTTTGGAAAATTTACAATACGGTACAAAAAAAACTACTTAGCATTAATAAACAATATATATTATGTATTTCCCACAAATTTTCCTTGTCATTGTCAATACCCAATTTATTTTATAGCTCCCTTTCCTTAAGTGGGGCATCTGTCCCGGAATTACCTTATATATATATATAATAAATAAATAATATAAAATAAATAAATAAAAAATAAATCTATATATGAACTAAATAATTAACCCTTTAATTGCGAAAATAGCTAAGAAGTGATTTAACAAGCGTGCCTTGCATTCCAATGGTTGCCAATGGACAATTCGTTTTTTTAATTGACAATTTTTACGTCCAACTATTTTTTCTATTTTTAACAGTAAGAACTGCCTATTTAGTTGTTTTTCTGTTCTAGTGTTTGTTTAAAGGGTTAAAAATTTATCGCCAACAATTGAAGAAGTAAATGCTACTTGTGTTCAACGTAAATTAAGTGGTTTAACACGAATACCCGTAGTCACATTTTCTTTTATCCTTCTATATTGTATTTTTTTAGAAAGGCGCTGAAAGGCAGAGCTTGTTTTCTTTGGGGAACAGAATATACTACGATTTATATATATATATATATATATATATACAACCAATATACTTTTTTCCGCATTGCCGCGACCCGAGGAATTCAAATATAAAATAAGTAAAGGGCATTACAATTAAAAATAAAAATAAAAATTGGTGTGCATTATAATATATAGACGACCCCCCCCCCCTAAATTAAAAACTTCACTTCATTTTTCTAAAAGTACACAAAATTCCCCTACGATTGATATCTATTACATTTTTCTGCATCGTTTAGCAAAGAAGTTACGTCGAGTGTTGCATTTTTGTTTATTTTTTCCCTGACTGTAATAATGTAAATAAGAAAAGTATTTATTTCCGATTTTCCTCTTATTAAATCAATCTTAAAGATTTTCGCAATCTTAAAGATTGAGAAAAATTGTAAGAAAAAGATAATAATAATAATTTAAAAAAAAAAAAAATCTTCTCTTATTTAATATTACTGTTTTACTATGATCTATTTGTTTGATAGAAATATTTCCAATTACTAATCGAATTTCTATACATAAATATAATTCTTTGCATTATTTCACTGAAATTCAGCAAATAAAATATTATTGAAATTAAATTACACTTTGTTGAATTCCTCCAATAAGTTTTGTTGTTTGCATCTTCGAATCATTATTTTTAGCTCTGAAGCAATGCTATTCAATTATTTCAGTATCAATGATGATATGGGAGGGGAAATATTGATTCTTCTTTCGCGCATTATAAGTAGAATAGTCTCGTAGGGGTGAACTATTGAAATCGCTCGATTTTTCTTCCCGCAGGAAATGAAGTAGCGTATGTGAATATGCTGGTTATTAGCAGTTAGGACTAAAGACGTTTGTGTAACATGAATGGAAAATTTTAATACTATATTTTCAAGCATATAATCCACCTGTCAAGAACATCTGTTTTGCACCAGAAGTTCTTTTCAACCTGTTACAAATGTAATTTTCACTGTCAATAAATTTTTTTGATGTAAAATGGAATTATCTCACCTGCGGAAGTTACGATAGCACATTATGCAATATAAATCTTTTTAATAATTTGCAATATTTTTCGATGGTTACTTAAAGCCCACGATATTCTATATGCTAAAATGGTCGTAATAGAAAATCATAAAAATTGGCCGCTGTGTTCAATTAAGGATTTCAATTTGTAACTATCCACGCAAAATATAGCTGATTTTGTAGTCAAGAGTTTGATGTTTTTAACAAATTCACGTTCGCATATTTGCCTATTTTGAACTGCTAGCTCTCTCTTTTAGCATTCCACTGAATTTTATATTACTTAACAAAAGCAGCTTTGCTGTTGGTGTTTAAATCATGTAAAATTTATCTCTAGTAATCGGATATATCTGTATATGCCACTGGCATATATATACACCGGTGACATTTAAGTGTCAAACCATAGCCTCCTAAACTAGATGCCTTCCGCGTGGCTCAGAAACTTGGCAATAGTTCAAGCAGTAGACAGTGCCACCTGGTACTGATTGCGCGACTTTTTTATTCAACAGTCACCAAAAATTTCTAAAAGGGGGATTTGATATACATAAAAGGCGAATAGAATCGAAGAAACTTTGATTATATATATCATATATCACTTCTTAAAATTATTGGTGACAGTTGAATAAAAAAGTCGCGTAATCTGTACCAGGTGGCAGTTTCTACCGCTTGAACTGTTGCCAAGCTTCCGAGCCACCCGGATGGTATCTAGTTTAGGAGGCTATGGTTAAACACGAATACAATAAATCCTTTTATAAAGGAATATTTTTTTAAACAACTAAAGGCTGGGTACGCTCTTCAACTAAACATGATTTCTCGTTTCCGTTCGCCAATGTGTAAACGCATTTACATCGTGAAATATAAATTCGGTTTATGGGAGCTTGGTTATTTTCAAATGCAAGGACGTAGTTAACTTCAAAAGTTGACAACACTATTTAAAAGTAATACATCTTTCTTTATTAAATTACAAAAATTATTATAAAAGAAGGTTCTATGAAAATAGTAGTAATAAAACTGCTCTAATTTTAACTTTCTGATATTTCTATCCCTGAAAAATCACTAATTATATGAGAGTTATAAGAAACATAGCTCGATGCAAAGTGTTAATAGAGCATAAACAAGTATAATTTTTATTTAAAGTTTCTTTTGATGGGTACTATACTGTTTTAATTTTAATGTAATTTTAACAATAATTTAAATAATGTGTTTTTCTAACTGCCGTCAGGGAAAAACTGTTTAAGACAACTTATATAAATCGCATTCTTTTACACCTTTAATTGCTAACTATAACAATATAACTTAATGCTTCATTACGTTAAATAAGCCATTATAATAATCACATAATTACTCTGCAATAGTGATATCATTTATCTATAATAACTCAAATGTCCTTAATAGGATAATTGTAATAATAGAGGTAAAGTAATTGTCAATTTAATCAATTGTACGGGGACGAGAAGCATTTACCATTTTGATGTCAATGAACATAAATGTCCATGCTAATTAATTATGTAATCGACATGTTAAAAACAGATTTTAGATAATGTAGATAATGGGAATAAGTACGTTTAGACATTAGTTTTTGTTTCACTAATAAACATTCATCAAATCTAAGTTACGGCTTTTCACTGTTTCCTTAAAATAAAAATTATAAACTATGCTTAGAAATATTACATTCAGAAAGCTAAGAAATTTTCAAATACTATTCTCATTCAAGGTACAATTAAAATCGAAATTAATGCAATTTAGAAGATTTCTAAATATCCATAGGGTTCGTGCGTTTTTTTTTTTTTTTTTTTACCCGGAGTCTTACACTGCTAATTCTGTCTAACAATTTTCGTTATAAAGTAAGCATATTCTATTGTTTCAGAATACCGGTAGGATGTGAAACTCGGGGAAAGAAGGCGGATCCGTACGAACCCTGTCCTACGTACTAATACTTTTAAACGTTTCTTAACCCCTTAACGCGCGCTGTCCTCGCTGCGAGGACACAAAATTTAAGATCCAGCTGCAAAAATTCATCCCGGAAATTTTTTAGCAAAAATTTACGTTTATAACATAACAGAAAAGGCCGGTTTTTTACCCTTAAAATTTCATATTAATTTTAGTTTAATTTAGTTCATGAATTCCGGTGAGCATAATTTAAATGATCCGAATTGTCTTGCGCCGCAAAGGGTTAAGCAAGTTTTTTTTTAAGGAAATTCTAACAAGGAACAATATATTCAAAAGAACTCTTTTTCAATTGAAATCTATTGTCTATAATATATATATATATATATATATATATATATATATTAGATGAAAATAAGAATGTTGCATAGCTGCCAGGATCCTGTTTAATAATCCGGAGTATTGTTAGTACCCGCTTTTTTTTAACACCAGTCTTTTCTTTAGATTATTTTTCTCTTATTTCATTGTAAATACATTTGGAGAAAGTTACTCTAAAAATTAAGTGGTGTGGAATAAAAGGCGTTTAGCAACAATATTCCGGATTATTATTTAGGAGTTTGCAGAGCCTGATTAAGGGGAAGCACACATTATTTATACTTACACCGTTATTTTTTAACAAATACTTTCCTCCTATAATAAACATAAAATTCTCATTAAAAATTATTTTAAAAGGATTCTGGTGTCTAATAACGGTGAGTAAATTGGATTATTTTACACCGTCCATTTTTTATAAAAAATATTTCCTCGTCAAAGCGTGGAATTTCTATGACATGAAGTAAAAAATAATTGTAAAAATATTCCGGTGAGAGCGGAGATAATGTGTGCTTCCCTCCTTAATCAGGCTCTGGGAGTTTGGTAGCTATGATATCAATGCATAGCTACCAACTTTTACGGTTTTTTTCTACGGGAAATTTTTAATATATTTTTTAGTAGTTTTCTGCGATTGAATTCGATGAATTTTTTTTTCTTTTTTTACAAAGAAATGGTGTTGTTCAAAACCTTACAATTTGTCACCCATATTAATATATGTACTAGATATAATTTTTTCTTTTTAAGATATTTAAAAAAAAAAAAAAAAAAAGTTGCCATAAAAATGCGTCACATTTTGCAAAGTAATATATGTAATTTTCTCTAAACGACGACTTTCTTTGTCCATGGAAATGACGACAGGAAAATGAATATACGTTCAATGGTCTATACGTTCAATATGGTGCATTTGTAAACATGGTTCGGATTTTTTTTATTTTCTACACCCCTAACGTTATATAGAAATTCTTCATTCAATGAAAGCCTTAGAACTAAAAAGGGAATATACAATATATTCCCTTTTTAGTTTTAAGGCTTTTATAAAAAATACTGGTGGAAGAGTCCGTGAAAAAGGCATGTCTGTACGAACCATGATAGGGTCATTTTCCTTAAATGACAACATTCTTTGTCCGAGTCATGACAGAAATGCATACATGCATACTTGCCAACATCTTAATTAATATTCCGTAGTGTTGTTAGTCCTGTCCTTTTTTTCACACCAGTAAATTTTTAGAGTAATAGTCTGCAAATGCAATTATGATTAAATAAGAAGAAAAATACTCTAAAAAGATACTGGTGCGAAAAAGAAGGTGGGGCTAACAACACTACGGAATATTAATTATTATGTTTGCAAGTATGTACCAGCAACCATCTCATTAACCTCTTCCTTCTACTATATATAATGTATTTGAAAATATGTACAGAATAAATTTATATATTATTCATATACTTATTTTCAATCTATTTTTTTTTTTTTTTTAATTAGACAAAAATGTGAACTTCATGGACGTGTCTTGAAAAATATGTGACCGTTAAGGGGTTAAGAAGCATAAAATTTTTAGTAATCGCCATTTTTTTTACACCAGTCATTTTTTAATACAATTTTATTCTTATTTAATCATAACAACATTTGGCGATAATTACTCTAAAATTAAAGTGGTGTTGAAAAGGGGCGTTTCTTCAAGGGGCGTTAACAATTTTACGCTTATTAACACTTTTGCGACCGCATGTTTTTGTGTTTTTCACAGTAAGGCACACCAGCGGGCGTTATTCTCCCCTGTTACAATATTTCAGGTCAAAAATTTTCGTATTCATTTTATACAGTAGAACTTGGATAATTCGAAGTTGAAGGGACCAGAGAAAAAATCGAAATATCCAAAAATTCGAATTACATATTTTATTTTGTTAAAAAAAAAATAGATAAATTAAAAAATTAAAACTCTACGATCAAAGGTTTAACACATAAACATTATATCAAAGCATACTTCTACATCCCCCTCCCATTAAATCAATATTTTTTACAAGCTTAATTATTCAACACTTTTTTAAAAATTGTCAGATATTTTTTATTTCTTCTTTAAGTGCAATTATGTGTAATAGCATGTGACTTGATACAAAAATAGAATCTTCTTCATTAGACATGATATTCAATTCAAAAAACCCTCGAAGTTCATGTATATACACCATATCTTCTGATGCACTAGGTAGGGGCTTCTTTTGTATTTCCTTATCCTACTTTTGAAAGACTATTAAAATATTAGGGGGACCGGAAAATAATGTCGTTTTGAATTAATAAAGTGAAACCGGAAATTTTTGTTTAACAGTGTTTACATGGTACTTTACAAATAACCATCTTATAAGTTACCTAAGAATATCTTAAATTTTATCCAGGATAAATTTCCGATGTCAGTATTTTAATTCAAAACGACATTAGTTTCCTGTCCCCCTAATATATTAGCTGAGAAAAATCTCGGGAGCAAATTTTACAGCAATATTTTAAAGGTAATCGTATGAAAAATTCGAATTATCCAAAATAGAATTCGAATTATCCACGATTTATTAACATTATTTTAACACAAAATTGAAGAGACCGAGTAAAAAATTCGAATTATCCAGAATTTCAAATTAAACAAGTTCGAATTATTCAAGTTTCACTGTATTTCAAATGGATATACATTATAGTTATACTCTTTCTAATCAAAACATTTATATCCATAGTATATTGATAGTACAAATATGAATATTGGGTATATTTTTAAGAAATAAATAACATACAAATTGCGAAAGAAACGCCTACTGGTGGAGTTAGTGATTTTCAAATGACGTGAATCGACGTCAGCGGTCGCGAAAGTGATAATGATGAGATGGTTGGCTTATATGAAAATGTAGGTTTAGCTTATCTTCTACAATACGATATGCACAAAAATTATTTGCGCATAAAGTTAGCTTAGAAGATTCAATTAAGTAAAATTTTAAACATTCATCTGTTATTGTTTAACAATGTTAAAACTAAAAAAAGGTACAGAGTAATGACAATGATTAAAAGCATTTAGGAAGAAAAGGCAATCACAGTTCTTAACAGAATTATGCTTCTTCTTGCAAGGAAAAATCAAGAGGGCTCCAGTTGTGTTACTACTGTCCACTAGACAGAAGGCTAATAAAAATACTACCAGATATAACTATAATGCATTTTTCTCTATGACAGGAAATGAAAAAATAATCAAAGGGAAATTATATGTATATATATAATGTAAAAATATAAAAATGAATGTAGGAAAAAACATAAAAAACTTTAAAATAAAATCAGAGAGAAAATAATAATAATTAACCCCAAAAAACATTGAAGCCATCGTCAGGAGAGCCCGACAGTGCACGGTAGAAGCAGTAAGATGTTTCAAGAGCTACTAGTAAAGACAAAAAGTAGCTTTTGCCTCCTACATCTTATCAAGAGAAAAATAAACCTAACCGCTGTACAGTACAAAATATCGCTTGGGGACTTGCAATCAAAGGTTGAATATCCTTACAGAAAGTACTCTTTTTGCTATGAAAACACTTGTAAGTGCTTTCCTGTTAGTAATAATAATCGAAAACCTCTGTCTCTCTCTTTTTTAAACAGACGGGGAGGGGGCTGGTGTTCTTTGTTCTTCAATTCACGTCTCCAAAAGCAAGTTGTCAAGCGGAAATGCTGTGTTTAGCTTTGTCCTTCCCGTAGAGAAATACGAAATGGTTTCATTTCATGTTTGAGCAAAATCATTGCTGTATGTAAATTATCTTACTTTGATTTTTAGCCCACAAAAATCAAACGTTTAACATTGTGTAATGTATTGAAATTGTAAATAATTAAATGTGAAATTGTAGACCTGAATATGGCATGGGCATTAGGGGCCTGTGTCCTAGGCATGAAATTTCTAAGGGACACAGGATTTTACTGATAGTTTAAAATATCTGTTTCAACTAGTTTCTCTAACTCGACCATGTTTCATTTATATGAATAAAATTTTGAAATAAAATCTCTTGTGAGGCTGACTCAAGTATATATATTTTTTTATCTCTGGGTCCAAAAGCATAAGATTTCTCTTACAGCCAACTGCTGATGAAAAATATTAGCATAAAAACGAGTAAAGAAAAGCATTATTATTATTATTATTATTATTATTATTATTGCTGTTGGTCGATACGCTAAATAAAGTATTTTGCTTTAAATTTATGTAGTGTGCGGGTTGAGGCAATTTGACTTTTTCTTTCCTGCTTGCTATGTCAGCGTCGCCCATAGTACAATGATACTTTCCAACATAATAATTTTTAAATCAGGTTTCACACCAGTATATTTTATAGAAATATTTCGTATTAATTTTTCACGATTAAGTATAGAGGAATTTATTATAGAAAACTTCTGGTATGAAGTCTTACGTCTAGTAAGTCGGAGAATTTGCAACTATGTGAATGACCATAGTCTCCTAAACCAGATGCCTGTCACGTAACTCAGAAACTTGGCAACAGTTCAAACGGTAAACAGCGCCACCTAATACAGATTGCGCAACTTTTTTCATTCAACTAACACCAATAATTTTAAGAAATAATATATGATATATACAATCCACGTTTCTTCGATTCTATTTGCCTTTTATGTACGTCAAATCCCACTTTGAACAATTTTTGGTGGCTGTTGAATAAAAAAGTCGCGCAATCTGTACCAGGTGGCTCTGTCTACCGCTTGAACTGTTGCCAAGTTTCCGAGCTACGCGACAGGCATCTAGTTTAGGAGGCTATAATATGACATACCTGCCAACCATCTCATTATGAAGCGTAAATTTTTAGTACACACCTTTTTTTTTCACACCAGTCATTTTTTAGATTAATTTTATTCTTATTTAATCGTAACAACATTTAGAGATAATTACTATAAAAATAGAGTGGTGTGGAAAAAGGGGCGTTAACAATTTTACGTTTATTAATGAGATGGTTGGCAAGCATGGTATGATAATTACCGTACGGTTCGCAAAGCTAGACTATGTCTCTAATAATTTTTACAAGTTCACCCATTCTAAGGGGGCACGAAAAATTTAAAGTGCTCTGAGCACAAAAATTCATTTGTCGGGCCCTAGGTATACATTGCATGGTTTCTGGATATTTTGGATATTATTTAGGGGAAAAAAATCAGATTTCTGTGTTTTGTAAGCTTACGATCGCTTTAAGATAATAAGAAAACATGCTGGTTATTTTTATTGGATAAAAACTATTATTAATAATCATAAAGCTTTCCATAGTAAGTTTGTTCCATATTTTATTAATTATAAAATTGCTTTCTAGTTTATCTTTATTAAATTCAGAAGCTCTTGCTAATTTTGTTTTAAAATACAGTATTTTATAAGTACGAAATAAATTATTAGATCTGCAAATTTGAACTATTTAATCTGTCGCCGGATTTTGATTCTTTTTATTACTGCGTGTGTTACTTGAATGTGTAAAATTTCTAGCATAATGCAGAGTTGCCAACTTTTATAATTTATTCTGGAGCATTTTTAGCCCCGTCTTTGATTCCACTTTATTTCTACTAAATAAAAATTTTATTTATTGAATAATGTCTCCAATACACAACTATGATAAAATAAGAAAAAAATTAAACTTAAAAAAAAAAAAAAAAAAAAAAAAAAAGGAGTAGGGTCATTTCATTGCTAAAACATAAGGCAGGAAGAATCATCTTTTATTAGAAATTTGAGTCTTGTATAAATTAAGAGAAATTTATAAATGTAGTTTTGCTTTTTTCTCCAAGAGTCTATTTATTTTAGGTTATGTTTTAAAAAAATGTAGCATTAATATTGGCATTGTTAGTAACAAAAATATGTTATAAATTACTATTCAGTTTTGCTTGTTCTCCAGTATCGTTTTAAATTTTTTTATTAGTATTTCTCAATATTACTATATAATTAAACATTTAAAATGAAATACATCAATTTGAAAATATTTTTTAATGTATATATTTGTCTTATGGGTGCATTTTTCTGAAATTAGATGCAATTAAAATAAAAATATTTCTTCATTGTTTTCCCTAGTCTTAAATTAATATTACATAATTAAAAACTAGTTGGCATAGGTGGACTCTGCTCAGTTCCCCATCATATTTATGTTCTCATAAATTTCTAGTGCGAGACATATTATAATCATGTTAAAAGAAATGAATATGACCAAAGCTTGATACAGTGACAGAATGAAATCCCCGCCTAATAGGCTATCCACCGTTCACTTCGATATATTTATCTCATTTTAATCTATTAATTTATTTTATCAGGGTCGAATCCTCAAAATTCATATTTATATGAAAAATTTACAATTTCGATATGTTGATAAAATCGTAAATTACGAATAATTTACGAAAATTTCCTATTAGAATATTTGTATTCAATCATGTTCAAATAAATATCATAAATGTAATTTTGAAGTTGTCTAATGTATTTATGATCCTCAAAATGGAAGTTTATGCTCAATTTTGCCATATTCTGACATGTTAAGTAAAGCGTAAATTCCAAATAACTTACGAATTTTTTAAATTGGAAAAATCACAGTCTATGATATTCCTGCCAGTATCCTAAATAATATTTCGAAAGTGGTTTGACATCTTTACGATGAAAAATCTCTCTCAAAATTGACGTTTATGTGAAATTTTGCCCTATACTGCCATGTTAAGAAATTCGTAAATTTCCAGTAGCTTGCGAAATTTTCAAAGTAGTATATTTATAGTTACTGATGTTCATTCCGGCATCAAAGCCGATATTTTAAAACTAGTTTGACATTTTCACAGTAAAAAGTTTCCATTTAATCACGTTTAAGTGAATTTTTGTCCTATTCTCCCATGTTAAGAAAATCGTAAATTTCTTATAATTTACGATGTTTTTTAGTTCGAATGTTGCAAATGAATAGGGTTCTTGCCAGTATGGAAAGTAATATTTTAAAACTGATCTGACCTCTCTGCGATCATTTGTTCGTGAGATATCGTGTTAACAGACTAACAAACTAACAGACTAACACACTGACACACTAACGGACTGACCCACTGACCCACTAACAGACACCCTACAGACAGACACCATACAAATTTTGTCATTTTCGGATTCTTCACACCTGAAAAAGTATAAAAAAGTAAAAAAAAACGAGGTCGAAATTTTTCACGATTACCTAAGTTCCCCATACCTATAGTATGATGGGGAACTAATACATTTGGCTAATTTAGATTGTATGCATCTTTTCATTTAATTGCTATGCATATATTAATATTATGAGAAATAAGTGAAAGAACATTACAATTACAATTTTATTTATTCTATAACACAATTCATATATTTGTATGTATGTGTGTTTTTCTGAGTGCACTCGTTGACCAGGCTGCTTGGAATTTTCCGTGGTTTTCTCTAAATTTCAACTGAATATAGAATATGACCATTTAACCCTTTCAGGAGCAAGGAAATTTTGTTCATTTAATATCAAAAGCCACCAGAATTTACCCACAACGTTTGAAGAAAAGAAATTAGTGATTCTTTCCCGCTTAGTTACCCATACATGCCAACCTAACCCGGAAGCTTGTTAGTTCCCGCCCCTTCTTCACACCACTTAATTTTTAGAGTAATTCTCTTCAAATATATTTGCGATTAAGTAAGAAGAAAAGTACTCTGAAAAAAAAAAAAAAGACTGGTGTGAAAAAATAGGCAGAAAGAGGCGGGACTAACAATCTACCGTGTATGGTTGTCAAAGTAAAACTTTGTTAAAATTTTCAGAGATGAATTCTGGCAGTTAGAAATTAACATTAAATGGTATAAAAAGTATACCATCGTCGTTCAAGAAATAAAAAAAGACTCTTAAGGAAATTTAACACAGAATTAGAAAATAATAAATGGAAAGAAAACAAAATACCTATGTATTTTTTTTGAAGATTTATCATTGGCCACCTTAAGTGCATGAAATTTGAACAGCACCGAAAAGTCTTTCCCACTTGCAATAAATGTTCCTCCAGTGCAGCTAGTCCAGCCTACCTGCTCAGTTGTGTGGACTTTTCAAGGGAGGATTTCCTGCGCGATTTGGTCTTGTTCTTTGATTTTCTGAGGGTGAATGGACTCATGGACCTGGTCCAGCTCTGCTAGACCGGTGGGGATGAGAAGCAACAACAACACAACATTTTACTTGAGATATAGTTCGATTGACTGACTTACGTTATGAAAATTACTATTTAAAAAACAATAATATGTTTACGTATGTTGTTTTTATATATCCGATAATGTAATAATTTTTTCATATATGGAAATTTATTATGATCTCTAATAAATTTATTTTCAACTTTAAATCATTGAACACAAATAAGTGCCATCAAGATGATTACTTGATTTCAATTGATTGGAAATTGAGCTTAAATTTTTAGACTCGAAACAATGGTTGCGCGTTTTTGAAACGTAGAACATTTGCTGACAACGTTCAAAAAGAGGAACGATACTTAAATTTTCTATAACTGGATGTAGAATGTAGTTTTTATATTCATTTCTACGCTAAACCAAAAGAAACCTGAACCTAGATAAATCAACTGCAATTCCCCTCCCCCAGTAAAAATACAATTTAAAATACAAGATGTATTTTATTGAGGTTATTTGTTGGTATAAACTAAATTTTTATAATAATTAAGATATCAATTTTGTTAAGAGCACACAAAAGATGGTAAAAAAATGAAACAATTTTAAGATTTTTTTTTGTATTTGATTATATTAACAAAATTGTTTGATTAAGTTTACTAAACATTTTCATATTCGTAATTAAATAAATTTTCTTGTAAGAAAAAACTAAATATTTTTGTTAAAATTGCAAAAAAAAAAAAAAAAAAAAAAAAATGTTAATTTAAACAAAATTTCTTTTGAAACACATTTAAACAGAAATTTTTGTTGTACGAATCACATTTTTCTTAATTTAACAATTTTTTTCTCTCAGTGTGGCAGTTTCAAACTTTACATTTTACTCAGATATAAACAAAATAAATGAAATATATACATAATTCACTAAAAGCTAATTATTTTTAATTATTTTTAAATTTTTCATAGTGTTTTATGATGTATAATTTATGAAAAAAAAAAAAATGTTAAAACGTCACACATATTTATCGATTACTCTATCTGCATAGCTGCCTAGATGTACGCTTTCTTTCCACCTCTTTTCCTCAGTACTAAATTTCACCTTATTTAATCAAAGGAATCCGCTATAAAATTTTTCAGACTTCTATTAAAAATTACTCTTACCAAAAGAAAAAAAAAGTACAAGTTGACAAGTATGTGCCAACCTATTTACATGTGTGATTGTAAAATTTCAAATTACAAACGTTTAAGGAATCGCCGAGTCCCTTTTTTTCCTATGAGTCCCACCACTAATTTTGAAATGTAATTTTTTTCCTAAATAAATCTATAAATTTTAAAATAAAATTTACCCTTCGAGAATAGTAGTGGAAGACTCAAAGAGAAAGGCAAATCATACAAACACTGATTTATTGTTTATTCCTATGTTGAATTTTTCTTGCGATTGCATTAAATGTTTAGAAATGTTTTATAGAAGTAATATATATATATATATATATATATATATATATATATATAATAATTATAATAATAATAATAAATTCATTACATCTGTGGCATTTTAACTCCTATAATACAATGCCTGTATATATGGTACATTATATGAAGACTCACAGAACGCAATATAACATTTTTTTTTTTTTTTTAATTATTGAAAATCTTTTTCTCTTATGGTTACGAGGTCTCCACCAGCAAAAAATCTGTTTTTAGAAAGAAAAAAAATCTTAAATATAATCCAAATCATGAAAACATGACGGGTTTTACAGGTATTTTGTCTTATTAACATTAACATTAATATTAATATTATTTAAGTTTATTTTGAATTGTGATATTTTCTGCATTCAAATGCCACTTTTAAAAAACGAATAGAATTTTAAATGGCATTTGTATTTTATTATGAAAAAGCAACGAATAGTAAATAATTTTAATGCAATCACAAAGAAAAGAATTAAAACAAATGTTTTGCACTTCTTACATTTTTCAGATAAATATATGATATTCCTAAGCAAAATTCATCTAGTATATGAGAGATTTATTTCGTTAAGCCTCAGCTTACTTAATAACCAGACATCAATCATAGTCTTCGTGATCAATCATTGTGTTTTACTCCTGTGTAAAACATTCATATTTTTTTTTTCTCTGTAGTTTTTAGTTCCTGAAAACATGTATTTTTTCGCATGGAAATAATTTATTATAAAGACTTGTATAGTTTATTTAGTTTTTTGCTGTTTTAGATTTTATGTAATTTTTCTTTTCTTTTTCTTTTCTTTCTTTTCTTTTCTTTTTTTTTTTTTTTTTTTGTAATGGTGCAAATTAGAAGTTAATGTACTCCGGGGGATTGTTAGTAACCGCCCTTTTTTCCCATCGGTTTCTTTGTAGTATAATTTTCTCTAGTGTTTAAGTAAGATTAAATAGGATGAAAAATACTTTTTAAGAAAAGTGGTGTGAAAAAAAGACGGGTCAAGCAATGGTCCGGAACAAATTATAAATGTTGGTATGTCTGTGAAAGTAGGATGAAAGATATCCGGATGAAAGATAATTTTCGGCATATAATATGAACGCTATAAAAATCCACTTCACACGAAAAAATATAATTAACAGACTAGGTTATAATTTTAATAGCTACTGAAAGCTTAAGGTTTTTCGAAGAATTTTACTTGTGTTAATCAGTTTTATCGAACTTGTGGTTTATATACCAGGTATTACGGTACTTCCGATATAAGTGAAATACAACACTTTAAAACATTGAATGACTACTTTGTTCGTCTGATGAAGGGTCGTACTTTCTTTCGAATCGAAACATTGCTGATTTCTTGCATTTTATGGTGCTTATTCAAAGTTTTGTACTTATAATTTTTAAAAACACCATTTCTGTCGTGCTTTTTTATTATTCATAAAGATTGTTGTATCTATGTAAACCCAATTTCTGCCATATTTTGCGAACAACAGTTAAAGAGTTAACAGGGGACTAAAATTTTTATTAAGATGAGGATAGGTACAATCTATTTTTCACTATAAATTCTTTAATCCGAAAACTTTTATGAAAATCGTTATATCCATTTCCAAGTTAATCCAATTTTTTTCATGTTGTGGAACCAGCGGGTAAAGAGTTAACAAAGAACACGAAATTACCTGAATATAAGGATAAGTTCAGTCAATTTTTCAGCTCCCAAAACTCCTTAAACCTAATTTTTCATCCAAATTTCTATATTTAAATATATAAAAATAACCATTTTTACGGGTAAGTTTTTGTATAATCAGGCTGCAAGTAAACATTTGTTTTACTCTATACATAGCATTTGTCAATATTTTCAAGTTTTTAAATCAGATTTATTACCACTATCTTTAAAAAGTAATCCGTCATATTTATTTTCGACGATTGATAAAACTCAAAACAATTATTGAAAAAAAAAAAATCTGGTTTTAAAGTCTCCTTTAAAAACAAGAAACTTGGCACATATGGTTAAATCCGAAAAAAAAAAAAAAAAAAAAACCTTATTGGTAACTTTATTTATTATTTATTTATTTATTTATTTATTTGGCCAGATACAATGAACACAGCTAAACATTTCCCATGTTATCTTTTGATTAAAAATATATTTTAAAGTATGAAAATGATTAATAATTTCATAAAAATTATCAATTACGTTCTGCATTAATTTTAACTTAAAAGGAATCTCAAATGCTATAAAATATGGGCATGCAAAGTTACAGCTCATTCCCAGTATTAGGTTTCGAGATACAGTTAAATATTTACAGAGCATTGAAAACACAAATGTAAAAAATATTAAATAAGCAAACTGAAGTTTCAGTAGCGTTAAGCGTATTGTCATCAGTAGAGAATGACAAGACGGATTAACTCTCCTATATATAGGTAGAGCAGAGATTTCTGGAGTGGGAATAGCAGCCAATAGGAATTTAAAAATCTGGAACAGTTAGCCAATAGGATATTGAGGTGTAGAAAGCTATGCAAATGTTAAGGGAACATTAAGAATATGTGGATTTTATGTAATATTCCCAACAATCAGAGGATAGACAGCAAAATCGCATTTTTACGATTAAAAAAAAATATGAAAAGCTTCTAGAAAATCGAGTTAATGTAAATGTTTAGGCCGGCAAATTATTTTAGCTGAGTTAAAGTTAAAAGTATGGTTGTTTTCTTAACAGTGCTTAGCAATGGCGAATTTGTTTATTTCCTGTTTCTGAATACACATAACTCATGTGTTCTTTTAAACGAAACTTAAGTTTACTTTTTTTTTAAAAACCTATACATGATTTTCCATTGTACAAAAGCACCACAAAACTAGCGTTTATAAGTAATAAATAAAAACACTCTGAATAAACACCAAAAAATGGAAGAACTAGCAAAAATTGTTACAGATCAAAAGTAAACGCGTCCTTTCGTCAGACGAACAAAGTAGGCACGAGTGCTTGCCGCTTTGCTTGCAGCACCGACAACAAAATTAACAGATGTTGAGATTCTTCGACTTTACAAAAGTCTAATAAAAAATATAATAACAAAAGAATAAACCTATGAAATTATTTTAGGAACGTTTCCGAAGATTTTGATTTAGACCATTAAAAAAAAAATGAAATATTAATTTAAAAAATTGTCTTTTATAAAAATCTCTGAAAAGAAACAACAGAGAGTTAAAATAAAATATTTATGAAATATTTATACTAACTTAAATGCAGATACAATACCTACAAAAACTGAGTAACAAATGGGTATCTGCTATTTTACTTTTATTTATTTCTCTACCTACAAAGTTGAAATACTTTTTTGATTGATCGTTACAGATACGTTACGTTATTTAAATCTAAAATAACGATTTATTGAATATCGTTATAATCTACTAAAGCGTTTTTAAAATTTTATGGTAGAATATATCGATAAATATACTTTTTTTTTTTTAAATACAACATTTGAATAGAATAAAAGTGCGCGTGTTTATAAAAATCTTATAAATATATATTTTAAAAGAAAAATGATTGATCTTAAAAATATGAAGCATAATTTCGTAAAATTAATTAAATTATAACAAATATCAGATAATGAGCACAAAAAATAATGCAAAATTTTAGCTGTAATTATTTTTCTAACTAAAAAACAATGTAAACACTTAAGTTCTGAATTGATACAGAAAAAAAAAAAAAAAAAAAAAAAAAACCTCTAACATCGTCGTCATGATAACCATACTTGCCAACCATCTCATTACGAATCGTAACAATTTTAGTACCCGCCATTTTTTTTTCACACAAGTATTTTCTTTTAGAGTGATTTTATTCTTATTTAATCGTAACTACATTTAGAGAAATTTACTCTAAAATTACAGTGGTGTGTAAAAGAGGGCGTGTTTTAAAGGGGGTCACAATGTTACGATTATTAATGAGATGGATGGCAAGTATGTGTTAACACTTTCGCGACCGCATGTTTTTGTCTTTTTGACAGTAAAGTCTGCCTGCGGGCGTTATTCTCCCAAGTTACAATATTTCAGAACAAATTTTTCTATATTCAGATTAGAGTCCTGCATCGGGTCGGGTAACCCGATTTTACCCGAACCCGACCCGACCCGCGGGTCGGTTTCGGGTCGGGTCGACAGAATTTTTTCTCTTGCGGGTCGGGTTCGGGTCGAGTTGACTGATCTTTTTTTCGTGCGGGTCGGGTTCGGGTCGGGTTGACTGAATTTTTTTTCCTGCGGGTCGGGTTCGGGTTCGGGTCGGGTTTGGTTTTCAACAAGTCGGGTCGAATTAAGAACACCTTTTAAAATATTTTTTCTTTTATAAACATAAATTTATAGGCATGTTTACAACTATCTAATTTAAACATTTAATTTAATGCCCTCCGTTTGAGTCTTTCTAAGGGGTCTAAACCCGTATTTACGCGTATTTCGGAGGAAACCACGGAAAACTCCGAACGGCTAGGTCGATGAGCGCGACCTGGGATCGAACCCGACTCCTCCCATCTACCAGCTTCGAGCGCAGAACCGCTTGGCCGCTGGTGGGCAGACATGTACCGGAGATCCCTATTCGTATCAGCGGATATCCACCAGAAAAATAGATCCGTATTTGTATCTGGATCTGTTTTCTTTTCTTCAACGGAACTAATATGTATCTTTTGTAGAAATTGTACGAAAATTAGAAAAAGTATTATAAATCTTTCTCGACTGTTGTTTATATATAAATTAAAGAAATGCAAATACAGTATAACCTAGCATTTACATTCTGGAAATTGAAAAGATTTCGCAGTTTACAATATTTTTTTTTTTTATACTTTCTTCTATATTCAGTAGAAGAAAGTACTAGATTCTATCAACTTTTGCTGTCAACCGCTCGACGGGTGGCACTGCTATACAGCGATTTCTGCAATTTCAGGAGAGGCTATATCTCAGGTTCTGTTGGGTATAATCCAACAAAAGTTGATATGTGAGAAGACCAATATGAGATATTATGCTGATTCAAATTGAATGCTTATCAGTCAACAGGTGGCGCTGCTACACAGCGATTTCCGCAATTTAAGGAAAGGCTATATCTCAAGAACTACTGTACAGAATTTCATATAAATTTGTATGTAGGTGCCATTTGATATATATTAGCGCCATTCAACTTTTAGTGTAAACCGCTCAGCAGGTGGCACTGCTACACAGCGATTTCCACAATTACAAGGAAAGCTATATCTCATGCTCTAATGTGTATCATCAAACAAAACTTAATATGTGAGAAGGCGAGATTATGAGACATTATGCTGACTCAGTTTGAATGCTTGTCGGCCAATAGGTGGCGTTGTTATACTGCAAATTTCATCGAAAACAGGATGGCTATATCTCAACTTCGATGCCATATAACTTTACGAACCATGATATGTGAGATAACAATTATAAAAACGCATTGTTTAAGAAGTTATTTATAGACGATAAAATTGTCTCTCTTTGGATATTTAGTGTTAGATTTCCCTAAGATGAAAATTATTTGCATTCATCACGTTAAACGTTTTAATAATAGCTTTAATAAATTATTCGCACTTAGTGAATTGACAGAAAAATGTAGAAGAATGTCTTGTGGTGGCCACAACAAACTAGTTTTTTTTTTTTTTTTTTTTTTTTTTTTTTGTAATTTAAGAACTGTGTGACAATGAAAATTTACTTTATTTTATATCATGTTATATCATTTTACCATGTTTTGCAGGATTTTTAGATGAATAAGTAATGTTGATTTATTTTTCGGGTTTCGGATCGGGTTCGGGTTTGTTAAGTCGGGTTTCGGGTCGGGTTCGTGTCACAAAAAATTCTTTGTTGCGGGTTCGGGTCGGTTTTCGGGTTGATGAAAATTTTTTTGTCGGGTTCGGGTCGGGTTCCGGGTTGATTTAAAATTCATCTGTCGGGTTCGGGTCGGGTGAAACCCGACCCACGCAGGACTCTAATTCAGATTCATATTACAAATGTATATACATTATAATTATACTCTTTCTAATCAAAATATTTAAATCCATAGTATATTGATTGTACAAATATGAGTATTGTGTGTATTTTTAAGAAATAAATGACATACAAATTGCAAAAAAAAAAACGGCCACTGGTGAAGTTGCAGATTTTCAAATGACGTGAATCTACGTCAGTGGTCGCGAAAGTGTTAAGAGCCATTTTTTTTAAAGCTGGACAAAGTCTATGGCGGTGTGATAGTTGACATTTTAAATTTTCCCGAAACTTTCAGGACTGCATTTTCGAATGACCTTGGCCTTTAAAGCCATGAGTGACCCACCAAACTGTTTGTGCTAAAATGTACTTTGTATCAAGTAGTATCCGTATTTAAAAAAATTGACATGGGTCACTCACGGCTTTAGGAGTAAAATGATATTAAAATGACACCATTTATTTACGGCCTCAAGTTTCGACCCTCTCCCCAGCTCAAACAAATGAAATTCAGAAAAATTAAATTTCACTTTTTCTTATCACAGTACTACTAACATATCCTGAAAGTTTCGGAAAAATTGAAGATGTCAACTATCAAAAGTGTCCAACTTTAAAAAAAATAACTCTTAAAGAAAGGAAAACTCTTCCCTAAACGATACCTGCAACATCATAATTCAAATTCCGTAGTATTGTTATACCCACCCTTTTTCTTCCACATCAGTATTATTTTAAAATACTTTTTGTTTTAATTAATTGTAATTGCATTTGAAGAATATTACTTTAAAAATAAACTGGTATGAGAAAAAATGAGGGATTAACCCTTTATAACCCAAATTATTTTATTTTTGGAAAAATAGTTTGAATCTTTTTTATTATATTTCTTTTATGCATGAGAATTATCTTATATTAACACTCTCGCGACCACATTGTTTTGAATATTTGACAGTAAGGTCCGCCTGTGGGCGTTATTCGCCTGTGTTACAATATTTCAGAACAAAATTTTCTGACTAATATAAATTCGCATTTATATTAGAAGTGGATATACATTAAAATTATATTCTTTCTAATCAAAGTGTTTGTATCTATAGTATATTTCCTTGTAAAAATGTGAATATTGGTTATATATTTAAGAAATACATAGCATACAAATTGGGAAAGAAACGCCCACTGGTGGAGTTAAAGAATTTCAAATGACGTGAATCTACGTCAGCGGTCACGAAAAAGTTAAATTTAGCTTAAACTATAGCTTAACTATAGGGAAAGCTTAAACTATAGGGACTAAAGCTTAAACTATAGTCACAATGAAATCCAGTCGTGAATGTAGGCTATATTGAGGAATTGTTTTGATGGGACTTTAAAATTCTGGTGGAATACAAAGGGTTACAAATACTACGGTATATTTATTAGGATGATGGCAGGTATGTCTAAACTTAATAAATGATAAGACATTATTGTATGATGTTCTAAATGTTTATGTAATCTGTGCAAATAATTATGCTTTTTGAACAATAATATAAACTACGACTTACACCACTTGAGAAATGAATATTTGACCCCTCGAGGAACAACCTCTAACTCAATTTCGTAAATTTTGGACTTACACCACTTGGCAGCTAAGAGGCTCATATATCCCGCCACCCTCGAAAAGATTAAGATAGTTATTTTTATGTGCAATTATTGATTTTGGAGAATAGAATTAACACATTGAAAATTATACACTATTCTTTTATATAAACAATTATTTCCTTCTTTTAACAAGGAAATTTTTAATTTTTACAAACCAAAAATAGTGGAATGAATGTGCCATGGTCTTAATGACGCTCGGCCTATACCGGTGGAACATATTTTGATAAATACAGGAAGTTTATTGCATTTCGAAATGACATTATTATATTTTAATAAATTTTATATTTAGAACTATTTATTATCTTCTAAATTTTTGATTTACAGTGAGAAAATATCATCGTATGATGTAAACATAACGCTGAGTAATGAAAGTTGTAGACCAGCATCATTAGTATCATTGCAAATTTCGTAGTACCAGCATGACATTGAAACAGAGTTCCCAACATTTATAATTTATTCACGAGCATTTTTAGCCCCACCTCTTTTTCATATCGGAAATTTATGAAAAAATTTTGTCTTCTTATTTAATCGTTGTCACATTTTAAAGAGAAATAATCTGCAAAACTTCTGGCGCAAAAAAGAAGGCGGGGCTAAAAATGCTCGTGAATAAATTCTAAAAGTTGGGAACTCTGCATTGAAATTATCTTTTTTTGCCTCATTTTATTTATATATATATATACCAGGTGTATACATATGTTTTTTCCGGTTTCTTAGTAAATTAAAACACGTAATTTTCAAGGGAAATTCATTTTTTTTTTTTTTTTTTTTAAATTCAAAATACTGGCCATCGGTTTCTCCACATTTTGGCCATCTTTCAGGTAATTGATGAATATCATGCCATAAAAACTGCTTGGCTTTCGCGGCAAACCATTCGTCGAGCCATTTTACAACTTCCTCGAAATTGCTGAAGTTCTGCTCTGCGAGCGTGTGCCCCATTAATGAGCAGAAGTGATAGTCAGATGGCACCAGGTCTGGGGAATACAGCGGGTGCGGAAAGATGTCCCATCCAAGTGATTTCTAGGTGTCTTTCACTGGTTCTTCTGTGTGAGACGGCGCATTGTCGTATAACAAAATCACTTTCCCATGTTTTCTGGCCCATTCCGGTCGTCTTTCGATTAATATGCGTTGTTTAAATTAATCATTTGTTGGCGATAGTATTATGCCGGTTTTCGCCGTGCTTCAAGCGTTCATAATACACAATACCGCTCTGGTCCCACAAGACACAGAGCAGGGTTTTCTTGCCGAAGCGATTTGGCCTTGGTGTTGAAGGACCGGCTTCTCCAGGTGAAAGGATTTTTCAGCTTCGGGGTTGCAAATAAATCCATTTTTCGTCACCCGTCTGAATTCGATGCAAAAATGATTTCCTTTCGTGGCATTGAAGCAGCATTTCACAAGTGACTTCTTTTTAACGTTCATTCAGATCCTGTGGGACCCATTTACTGAGTTTATTGATCTTCCCTATAGTTCTTAAACGTCTGCTGATTGTTTCTTGTGACACGTGTAAAGCTTCTGCTGATTACTGTTGAGTTTGAGTTGGGGTCATCATCCAATAACACCTGCAATTGCTCGTCTTCGAATTTTTGTGGTCTACCAGAGTGCTCACTATCTTTCACATTGAAATCACCACTTTTAAATTGTCGAAACCATATCTCACATGTTCTAATCGATGGAGCGTGTTCATCATATGTTTCTACCAGCAAACGATGACTTTCAACAGCTTTTTTTCTTTTGATTAAACTAGAAAAGCAATGCATGCCGCAAATGTTCTTTTTCAGGCACAAAACTCGACATGATCACTGAACGATAAAACAAAGAGCTAGTTTTTGGCGGAATCAACTTGTGTGTGTTTGTAGATTAAATGTCAGACGAACAAAATGACGTATGTGTCAAATAATTCCGCTGCGTACTTTTCGCTGGCGCCAAATTTCAGTTAAACCCGAAAAAAACTTATGCATACACACACATATATATATATTCAGCCTGTGAATGTTTGTGTTAGCAAAACTCGAAAAGTATTCGAACGATTGTTTTAAAAATTGAAAATTTAATTAATGTTCCATTCGTTCACGAACATGATTTTATATATATTTTTTAATTCCTGCCCCGTCCCCTCTATTGCACCTTTAAGGGCTGGACGGGATCAAAAAACACGTTTCTAAACGAAATTTTTTAAAATCGTTTGTTTAAAATCTTAAACATCCGAAAATATTTTGGAGCTTTGCTTTGCAATTTTGACACAGCGTTAAAATCTAATACAAGCGGGCTTTAAATACGCTGTGTTGTGAAATCCACCCCCCCCCCCTTTTCTTTTCTTCTGGTTTTGTGAAATTTTGGGGAGCAAACAAAAAAGTTCCAAAGCGTAATTAAAATATATATCAATCAAATATATATCAATAATATATCAATCAATAATTGTTCAAAATGGTACCCCGTCAAAATAGCCCAAGACAAAATAGCCCCGACAAAAGAACCCCGACAAAAGAGCCTTGACAACAAAACAGCCCCGACAAAATAGCCTCGACAAAACGGCCCCGACAAAAGAGCCCCGACAAAATAGCCCCCGACAAAATAGCCCCGACAAAACAGCCCCAGGACAAAATAGCCCCAGACAAAATAGCCCCGACAAAACAGCCCCAGACAAAATAGCCCCAGACAAAATAGCCCCGACAAAATAGCCCCAGGACAAAATAGCTCCCGACAAAATAGCCCCGACAAAATAGCTCCCGACAAAATAGCTCCAGGACAAAACAGCCCCGACAAAATAGCCCCCGACAAAATAGCCCCCGACAAAATAGCCCCGACAAAAAAGCCCCCGACAAAATAGCCCCGACAAAATAGCCCCGACAAAACAGCCCCGACAAAATAGCCCCAGGACAAAACAGCCCCAACAAAATAGCCTAAGACAGAATTGCCTCAGCAAAATAGCCCCAGACAAAATAGCCCCGACAAAACAGCCTCGACAAAATAGCCCCAACAGTATAGCCTGGAAGCATTTATATGATTTAATAGAAAATTTATTTAATTAACTTCTCGACTAGCTAGATATTTAGAATAGCTCAAAATACGATGACAATGCATTTTTTTAATACTTTTAGCCAATTGTTTTGGGTCCCCGCTGCCTTCGGTAGCGTTTTTATGATTCGATAATCATATAACTTCCTGACTTAAAGGTCTGCACGGGCCGGGTTCGGGGCGAATTTTTAAATTTGCGCTCGGCCCGGGCTCGTGCTCAGTTATTTTGTGTATACTCGTGCCGGGCCGGCCTGGATGATATTTTTTCCGGTCCGTATCAGCCCGAATCTTTTTTTAGTTTCCTCGTTAATCAAGGAAAATGAAAAAGATAAAATATTTCTTCAGTCATTTATTTTACATAATTTCGCAGGCTTGTGTACCACATAAAATTTTATTTTGTTAAAAAATGTCTATAACTTCAATTAAAATGAATATCAATGTGCCTGTTTGAGATTTCATTTTCCGCAGATATTTTTAGCATGTCTCGAAATTAATATATTTTATTTCATGTAATATTAGATGGTTCTTATTCAAAATAGTATGCATGTCATTATTAGTTTGCACACATGTACAAACAAAAGAAATTAGATACGTTACTGTGTATAAGGCTTTGTGTCCTACGGTCTGAAGAGTTTAGGTTGTATAAAGGCAGTAAAAATCATTCCACTGTAACGTTTTCGGGAAAGCTCCTTTTTCTTATCTCCTGTGCACTGGATGAAAGAAGCACCATTTCTAGCATGTGCAAAAGCATCTTTTCTATTGAATATGGTTGGATTAGCATTAAAGTTTTGTTTATCGGATAACATGAAAAATTCAGATACATTACGGTATATAAGAGTAAATGGTTGAAAATACATTTTTAGTAGTATTAATTATTTTAAATACTGTCCTATATTGTTTGATGAATGCTAATATTTTCGAATCGATTTTCTGTCGTCCTTTGAGTCTTTTGTACGTCTGTAATAATGAATTTCTGTTTATATATAATTATCTTGTAAAAGTTCAGCAGCTTTGTTAAAGGACATTCTGTTAATTGGCTGTATAAAATCTCTACAAAACACATACTAAAAAATTTTTTCATAGAAAAACATGCATTTTTTTTTTTTTTTTTTACATATTTTTGAAACGGGCCGGGAGGGGCTTGGGCCTCAAAATTTCAGCCCGTGCAGACCTCTATCTTGACTAGCTAGAAATTTGAAACTTTTAGAAAAGCTCAGAACACGAGGACAATACATTTTTTTTTATTACTTTCAGCCAATTATTATGGGACTCCACTGCCTTCGGTATCGTTTAAACATACCTGGTAACTTTTATAATTTATTCCGGAGTACTGTTAGCTTCGCCCTTTTTTCACACCAGTATGATTGTAGAGAAATTTTCTCCACTATGTAATTACGATGAAATAAGAAGAAAAGTGCTTTTAAAATATACTGGTATGAATAAAGGGCGAGGTTAACAGTACTCCGGAATAAATTATAAAAGTTACCAGGTACAGTCGGTAACAAAAGTCTCCGAACACTAGCAAAAATTCCTATGTAAAAAAAGTAAAGTTAATACTGTTTTGTTAAATAAATCCTTGTCGAATCATGTTCTTAGACTGACTAAGAACAGGATTCGACAAGGATTTATTTTAAAAAACTGTATTAAGTGTACTTTTTTTATATAGGAATTTTTGCTAGTGTTCGGAGACTTTTGTTACCGACTGTATGTTTATATGATTCAACAGAAAATTTAAAAACATTGTATATAAAAAGTTCTTTTTATCTTGTAATTATTTATTGTAAAACATAATGTATTTTCATAAATTGTAAATGACTACTTTTTTTTAAATGTGGATTTGTTATTTTCTTTGATATACCTAAATAGGGAATGAAATATTCCTGAAAATTTTTGATTTAAGGTTTTCTATAAATTTGCACATTTCGAGATATCTGTCTGTGTGTGTCAGCAAAAGTTCTGGTCGCTGTAACTAAATCAATAAGCAGAATTCAACAATACTTGATTTTTTTTTTCATCTTGAGTTAAATTTGTTCTGATTAACTTTTGTGATACATCGCCAAACAGGTGAGCTTTCATCCAGCGATTTAACTTATTTATTCTAAGGCCGTGACGAACTCCCATTTGGGGCCTACTGTCCCTTAATCTATCCTCCAAATAACTTTCCACTTTCATAATTAAAAAAAAAAAAAAATGCATAATTTTGTTTTAAGATAAAAATGATTTATCAGCAACCACTTCAACATTATGTGTACATCGACGGCAGACGTCAGTGTTATGCTTCACTGAAATAATTTAATCTTGTGTAATTTTAAGCAACAACAACGAAAAAAAAGGGACTGAAAAGTGGTGTAGTTACGTTGTAAATTTTGTTTAAATTTGTGTTTATATCGGCCGAAAGGTAGCGCTGATGCTGATATGCTGTCATTTTCTTTGTTTATGAAAAAGTTTATCTCAAAATATAACGGTCATAACTGCATCATTTTTTAAATTCTGTGAATATTACACGAAATGTTGTTTGTTATCGGTCGGAAGGTAGCGTTTTTTGTTGTAAATGTCTCTGAATTTTCCTTGCCTATGAAATACTACACATCAAAATCTATTGTTTATAAGTGCACCATTTTTTCCTACTGATGTTTAAGTTTTTGTGTGTATAGGCCGATAGGTGGCGCTAATACGCTGTATTTTTCTTTGATTCTGAAAAAAACTATATGACACACTTCCGGTTATCCAATTTTCACCAAAAGTTCGAAAAATCATATGTACACCAGACCTGCCTCAATTCTGAAGTTTCGTAGCTTTATCTCTTTTTCTTTTTTTTTTTTTTTTTTGAGATATGATAGTCAGAAGATTTTCCATGTACACAGAAAGATACATACAAATTTTGACGGCGGCTGTTTTGTCGGGGCTGTTTTGTCGGGGCTATTTTGTCGGGAGCTATTTTGTCGGGGCTGTTTTGTCGGGGCTATTTTGTCGGGGCTGTTTTGTCGGGGGCTATTTTGTCGGGGCTGTTTTGTCGGGGCTGTTTTGTCGGGGCTTTTTTGTCGGGGCTATTTTGTCGGGGGCTATTTTGTCGGGGCTGTTTTGTCGGGGCTATTTTGTCTTGGGGCTGTTTTGTCTGGAACTATTTTGTCTGGAGCTATTTTGTCGGGGCTGTTTTGTCGGGGCTGTTTTGTCGGAGCTGTTTTGTCGGGGCTCTTTTGTCCTTTGGGCTCATTTGTCGGAGCTATTTTGTCGGGGCTTTTTTGTCGGGGCCGTTTTGTCTTGGGCTTATTTGACGGGTCACGGTTCAAAATATTAAATTTACGACAGTTCTTAACCGATTGCTTTGAAATTTTTACACAACGTTGCATGTGGAAACACTTATGCTTTTATATACCAAAAATGGGCTTATTTTTTTAAAGCGCCATCTGTTGGACGTAAAAGCAACACATATATATGTATTTATTCCATTGTTCAAAATCGTAAATCTCCGAAATTTCTTCATAGATTGCTTTGAAATTTTGACGAAACGCTACAATCGAATAAAGCGTGTTTTTTATAAGCGATATTGCGTAATCCCCTCCTCCCATCATTTACCCTTATAGAGGCGTACTGGAGAAAAATGACGTTTCCAAGCGTAATTGTTCAAAATCGTCTGATCAAAATCTTAAATCTCCGAAAGTTTTTCACCGATTGCTTTGAAACATTGATATAACGTTGCATTGGAATACACGTGTGTTTTTATATACGTGATTTGGCGAAAAAATTCCACCTTTTGCCTCTTTAGGGGCTAAAGAGTACAAAAGTACGCTTCCATGCGTAATCGTTCGTTGAAAATCTTAAATCTCCGAAAGTTCTTCACTGATTGCTTTCAAATTTTTAACAAACGTTGCATTCAAATACGCGCATGTTTTTATACACACGACATTATGAAATTCCTCTCTTCTCTCCTTTAGACGGGAGGAGATAAAAAAGACATTCCCAAGAGTAACTCTACTCCAGATTATCGCAGGAAGTGTATCTTTGGTGTGGGTTGATGTACCGAACCCATACTATAAACAGAGCTTTAAACCTAATCCGGCAAATTGTTAGTACCGCCTCTTTTTATACACCACTTAATTTTTAAAGTAATTTTCTTCAAATATATTTGCGATGAATTAAGAAGAAAAAAACTCTAAGAAATGACTGGTGTAGAAAAAGGGGCGGTACTAGCAATTTGCCGGATTAGGTTGGCAGCTCTGTATAAAGTGAATTTGAGAAATTCTCTCTTCCCCTTTTTGTGGCGGGGAGCAAAAAACACGTATGCAAGCGTATCTCTGCTCCAAATTATCCTAGGAAGGCAATAGTTTGGTGTGTGGATTATTTATGTGTATCCAACTTATGCTATAGACAACTTTTTTGAAATTTCCTTCTTTTCCTCTTTTGAGGAAGGTGGGGGGGGGGGGGCAAAAATTTCGTTTTAGAATGTAAATTTGTACCACATTGTCACAGAAAGGTAATTTTTGGTGTATGGGTTGTTTGGGAATTCTTTACATTTGTCTGGGAATTTCTTAAAATTACTTTCGTACTTCTAAAATTAAAAAGAATAAATGGAGGGGACTCAATATAGTTCAGACGAGAAAGACGATGCCGAAGTCATTGGTGACATAATTAAAATTCGTTTACATTTTGTTTTTGTTTCGGCGCGTGCGCTCGGGTAAGACGCTGCCGCCGCAAGCAGTGGGTTGAACACAAAAAGCAGCGGAGGACAGCGGAACCCAAACTGTAGTTTTAACTGATTTCAACGAGTTTTTCTGTTCTTTCCAGATTTTTATATACTGATATGGAATTTTAAGAAGTCATCTAAATATAGTGACAAGCGAATAGCGAAGCAGGTAAAGGGTACTAGAGCAACTGTAACGCGAGGCCGGGTTCAGTTAACAATTTATAAAATAAATAATTTAGTTCATTTCTAGTTGAATTAAATTTAATATTTATTTCTAAACTATTATGAGAGCGAAATTACATTTTTAAAGACATGTATGAAACAAAATAAAATCTGTAATTATTATTATTATTATTATTTTGTAGAAAAGCATATTTTCCTTACTTGACGTGCAAACATATGTAAGGCTCAAAACAAAGGGTTTAATCTTATAACATGGATATGTATATATATATATATATATATATTATTTAATCATTTTAACTTAAAAACTAATCAACTTGTTAAATAGTAGAGATATTTCTTGCGTGTGTGTATACGTACTTATTTCAGTTCAAAAGCTACTCAAAAATTTTGTACCTCAATATTAAAACAAAACATTTGAAAAATTTATATATATATATATATATATATACATGTTAATTAAAAAGAAAAAGTCATAATGTTATTAGATAGATTTTTCCATTATTTCCATTTATTCCGCAATAGTGTTAGAACCCATTTTTTTTTTCACACAACTTTATGCAGAGTAATTTTCTGAAATATGTAGTACTTATGAATAACTAAAAGAAAAAAAAAAAGAAAAAAAAGAAAAAAAAAACACTCTTCAAATATAGTTGTGGGAATAAAGGCGGGTCCTAACATCATTACGAATAAATTACAATAATTAGCAGGTATATTATTAGATATACATTCCTTATTAAATTATAGGCTGTTCGCACATTTTTTAGACGATTTTATTTCGCAGTAAGAAAAAATCGTTTGCATGGAGAATTTTATTTTCAGAACAGCTACATTTTTGGAAGTTTTATTTATCTTCTGATATTTATAATTTTTGTTTAGATGCAAAATTCGCTTTTAAAATGGCAGTTGATGGAAGGATAGGTTTCCACTCTTTCCAAAGACAGTTTTTAGTGAAATCTTTATGAAATGCATTTATCAGGAGAAAAATGGAAAAATGTTGCAACAACAGATGAATCTTGGGTCTATTTAAGTGGTTGCAATAAAAAAAGATCAATTTATTATCACAAAAGTGGAGAAAAAAAATTTGCTACATGGCTCAAAGCATCAAAAAAGAGTTTTTCTAAAGGATTTATGATTGCCACTGGTTTTTTCATACAAGCGCAAGATAAAAGCAAAAAAATGTGATAAAAATGTCAAAATCAACTCTAAATACTCTCATGAACATATTTTAATTCCAATTTTTAAAAATGAAAATCCAGATCTTTATCCACAATGCTATCAATCCGTTGAACTGCATCAAGACAAAACAAGTAGCCACACATCGCAATCCGCAATTGCTTTTCTAGAAAAAAAAAATGGAACAAAAAACGGGAATTAAAACCATACCCTTCCATTCCTGCTAAATCATCTGATGTATCACTGTTGGATTTTTGTGTTTTTCGACTCTTAAAATCAACATTATCCAAACACCGACCTACAACGCTTTGTGGACTCTGGAAAGCCGTTCAAGAGGAGTAGAAAAATATACCTCTTCCGATATTATAAAAAGCATTATTATCATAGAAATTATGATGTAGAATGTTAGTTAAGAACAAGGGCTATCAAACTGAACAAATAAAACACGAAATATGAGTGAAATTGCTTCAGTACACTCCATCAAAATCGTCTAAAAAATGTGCGAACAGCCTCTGTACAAAAATTAATAGTTTTCTAATGTATTCCGTAGGAGTGTAAAGACCCGCCGTTTTTTCACCCCACTTTATTTGTAGAATAATTTTCTGGAATACGTACTTACGAATAAATAAGAAAATAATAAGTCTTTAAATGTAGTTGTGGGAAAAAAGGCGGTTCCTAACATTATTACGGAATAAATTATAATAATCAGAAGGGATATTATAAGACATACATTAGTTGATAAATTATACAAAATTTAATATTTTTATCAATAAAATAGATTCACTCATTAAAAATCACTTAAAAATTAAAAAAAAAAAAAAATTAAATTGTTCTCTCGTTTCGATTTTATATATCATCATTATAGTTTATAAAAACTACATCATCAGTGAACTTCGATGCAAACTGCAATGAAAATGCAACAGATTTATTTTGCGAAGTTTTAAAGTATATTTTTCAATAAAGAATATGAAGAATATTTCTCACATTTTGCTTTTAAAAATGTATTTAATTAAAGAGCGCACTCTAATAAAAACATAGAAGCATTAATAATACAATTTTTTTTTTTTTATAAGGTCTCTTTTATGAATTTTAAAGCGATCAATTTCTTTTACTTTCTAAAAAATGAAAATAAAACTCCTTAAATAAAAAAAAAAATAAAAAAAAATCCCTAATGAATAAGAAAATATTTGATGTTCCACTGAAGCATGCATATTTCAACAGTAATGTTTATTTAGTTTCATTATTTCTTAACGAGAGTTATAAGCATGAATGAATAATTTTTCATTATGAATTTCTTTGAGACATTTTTAAATGTAAAGAATTTCGGTATTATATCTACATGTCGAAACACAGTTATATGTCATAGAAAATGTAAAGAATCAGACGCAGAGAGATTTACGTATTCATTTACTTAAATATTTAAATATGAAATTTGTTATCTAGTGTAAACATAATATTTATTTTTCACTAGTTTTTCATCATACAATAGTTAGGGGAACTTAGGTAATCGTTAAAATTTTCGACCTCTGTTTTTTGGGTATTTTACACGTTTTGAGGTGTGAGGTATGCAAAAATAATAAAATCAGTATGATATTTGCCTGTAAGGTTTGTTCGTGGGTTACTGTATTAGTGTTAGTTTTTGAGTCTTTGAAAATGATATCTACAAAACAAATGATTGTAGAGTCAGACTTGTTTTAAAAGATTACTTATAACACTAGCAAGAGCCATATTGATTTGAAACATTGTAATTTAAAATCTTCGCAAGTTATTCAAAATTTACGATTTTCTTATCATGGGAGAATACACAAAATTTCGCTAAACAAGCATTAAGAGGAATATTTTTACTGGAAATATGCCAGACCAGCTATAATATAGAGTTAGGACACTTGAACAAACATAATTAACTATGATAATTAAATGTTGAAAACTTCGTAAGCTATTTGAAATTTACGAATTTCTTAACATGACAGACTACGGCAAAATTTCACATATACGTCAATTTTGAGGAATATTTTCCTTGAAATGATATCAGACAACTTTTAAAATACCATTTAGAATACTTGAATGAGCACCATTTACTATGAGTTCCTGATTTACAAAATTTGCAAATTATTCGAAATTTACGAATTTTTTAACATAGCAGGATGCGAAATTTCGCATAAATGACCATTTTCAGAGATATTTTCATCGCAAATTTCAGACCACCTTCAAAATACGATTTATGATAGTGAGTTGAACAGAAATGACTACGAATTTGAAAATTTCGCAAATTATTTAAAATTTAAGACACAACAGGATAGAGCAATATTTCATAAAAACTTGCATTTTGCAGATCATTACATTGGAAATACTGTGTAACTGCATGAAAACTAAAATATGAACTAACCCCAGTATATTTTATTAACAAGTTGGAGTAAATAAAGGTATTGAACGAAACGGTGAGTAAACTATTATGTGAAGCATTTCCGTGAGTCGCCGTGTCAAGCGATCGGTAATACATATTCATATCTTTTACACGAACATACTAATTCGTAATCCGTAAAATTGTTAGTCCGCTCTTTTTGTCACACCAGTAAATTTTTAAAATAATATTCCTCAGATGCAATTACGATTAAATAATAAGAAAAATATTCTAAAAGGATACTGGTGTGAAAAAGAAGGCGGGGCTAACAGTTTTAAGGAATACTAATTAGTATGTTGGCAAGTATTCACGAATATAGTATGTTCTGCAGTAGAAACTCATGAGAACAAATATATGATGGAGAACTGAGCAGGGTCCACCTATGTCAACTAGTTAATGGTTGCCAATGGAATGGTGTTAAATATATTCACAGAAAAATCTTTTAGCATCCTGTCCATTTAACAGTTGTATCTTTATTAAGTAATGTTTTATTTTATTAAATAATATCATTCGTATTATTATTTTATATAGTAAAAAACATTTTTTTAAGTTTTTATTTTTTCAAATAATCAAATATAATCAAGCTTTTTATTATCAACATACATTAATTCGGTGAGATATCTAAGAGAAATGCTTACGAAGGATCCAAAATTCACAGAAAAAATTAAAAAATTCTTTATTCACAAATTACTGATTATAGTTCTACCGTAAAAACCGGTGTATGAACCGCGGCCAGTACTGCCAGGCTAAGGGATTTTTTTATTCGATAGTCATCAATAATTTTTATAAGTGACATTTGATATATGTAATAGACGGCTACTCTTCGAAGTGATTAGACAAACGTTATAATTAAATTTTAGTGGTGGCTATTGAATAATACACCGAGTGCGGCTCATACGCCGGTTTTTACGGTATGCATATTTCACTAAAATGTACGGAAAAGCATGGGATTTTTTTTTTTATATATGTAAGAAAAAATATTAGTTACATTTTCACCAACATATCACACTGTATTAGCAATATCCTCTTACATTTTAAGTAGATTCGTCTGATCAAGTGACGCCGTATTGCAAATACTGAAGCTTTTTTAGGAAAAATTTCAATATGAAACGTCTAACGGCCATTGTAAGGAATGACCAGAGCCTGATTAAGGGGGAAGCACACATTATCTCCGCTCTCACCGGAATATTTTTACAATTATTTTTTACTTCATGTCATAGAAATTCCACACTTTGACCAGGAAATATTTTTTATAAAAAATGAACGGTGTAATACAATCCAATTTACTCACCGTTATTAGACACCAGAATTCTTTTAAAATAATTTTTAATGAGAATTTTCTGCTTATTATAGGAGGAAAGTATTTGTTAAAAAATAACGGTGTAAGTATAAATAATGTGTGCTTCCCCCTTATTCAGGCTCTGTGAATGACGGACATTACATTGAGTATTTATAGCCATTACATTGTCGAATGTACTGCGAAATAGTTGCCTACTTAGCACCTTTTAGCTACCAGAAAAATTTAATAGAAAAATTTATTTGATTTAATCAGCGAACCCTAAAGGATTTCACTGATAAAGTAAAAATGAAATGAAATAAAATAAAATAAAAATAAAATTTTCTGGTAGCCAAAAGAGGCTAAGTTGACAAATATATGCGCCTCTGTAAAAAAGTAAATTTACAATTATAGCGCCACTTTACGAAAAATAAATAAATAAATGAATAAACAAACAAATTTGCTATCAAATCTATTGTTACCTAAAACAAAATCCCATGTCTTTCTGTGTATTTCAGCGAAAACCGCCTAGTGCTACGTAGTTAATAATCTCTCTGAATAATAAAATGTATACTTTCTGTGACTTGGATCCTTCAAAACAGTAACTAATTTTTAAGCCTATCATGTGGATCTCAAAATACAGCAACACATATTCATAATTTTTTACAAATATATATATACTATAATTATAGCACTACCATATTGAAAAATAACGTTCTTATTTATAAAATTAGTTTTTACTCTAGAATTTTTAATATTTTTAATACCTTTATTACAAAGTCACCCTTGTGTTGGAATTTCAATAGTTTAGATAACTTTAAGAAATATACCTGTTGTAATAGCAAGTTTTAGAAATTTAAGATTACCCGGCGCCTTCAACAATAATTTTAATTTTTCCTGTATATATAAAAAGAAAGCAGAGCTACCAACCTAATCCGGCAAATTGTTAGTAACGCCTCTTTTTCTACACCACTTAATTTTTGGAGTAATTCTCTTCAAATATATTTGCGATGAATTAAGAAAACAAATACTCTAAAAATATATTGGTGTAGAAAAAGGGGCGGTACAAACAATTTGCCGGTTTAGGTTGGCAGCTCTGAGAAAGTATTGGATGTATGGAAATTTTCGACTGGCAATATTCGATGGATTTACAGTAGTGGACCAAATTTTGAAAACCTTTTAAAAAAAAGTTTATTTTAGTGGTTTGATGTGTAATAAGACCACTTTTTTTTTCGTATACTATAAAGTTATGTATCATTGGAAAGGTAATTTAATCAATATTGTAAAGCAATAATATTTAAGAATAGTTTTTTAATAGAACAGCATTTATAAAGGAGAAAGGTGATATACATACAAAAAATGAGATAGACCAAAACTTTCACCATACCAGTTAATACTTACTTGGATATCCTTACAAATCATCAAAATCATTATATTTTCAACACATTATTAACTAAAAAGGTTTTGTTCAAGAATAACGGACATATCAATTTATTGAGTTAATATTCTACACTTTTGTACTGGTAAAACAATTATATGATATATATATATATATATATATATATGTATATATAGATGGTCTGTTTTCTTTATATTACCGACTGTCCTAAACCATTGTCCTATTTTTAGGACAGCCTTTACCGATTAAGCTAATGAAAGTTTGATGTAAGTTTCTTGATTTTGTGTGTATACACAGGCTTAAAGAAAAATATATTTAAGATTTTATAAAGAAAAAAATATTTTTTCAATGCTTGGTACGATATGGGTTAAATTTTACCATACAAAATAATAATGTATGACACTTAAAATAAATACATTATGAAATTTTTTGCTGTATAATTATTTATAAAAAATAAAACATTTCGAACAGTGATAATTTATCGAAACGGTAAAAGTTCGAATAACCTGTGTACTTTCATTTTACAAAAGACTTAAAATTTATCATTAAAATTGATTTTTAAGATCTCTTATTTCTCAGAAAAAAAAAAGATTAAAAAAAAGACTAAAAACCACTCTTTTAAACTAAAATAATTGCCAGTGTAAGCTTATGCCGATTTTTAACATGCGTGCGGCTATAGACGTCGTAAACCTTTGCAGTAATTATTATGAAATTCTTATGAAAGTTTCTTTGGAAATGCATATTTAAACTTTATCGTATAAAATAAAGATACATTACACTTCAAATAAATACGTTATAAAAGTTTTTACTTTATAATTAAAAGGAAAAATAAATTATCTATAGCTGCATTATAGCGAAATTTAATATAACCTTAAAAAAAAAAAAAAACTTAAAATAGTTTTTAATTAGTCATAAAATATATATATATATATATTGCAGTGTTATAAAAAATAAATTTAAAAAATAATAAATATGAAATAATGTGTAAAAACTTATTTTACTCAGAGTTAAACAAATACCACTATCGTTAAAATTGATTATTTTATCGAAATATTTCCGTCAAATATATTTTTAAAAAAATCTTACAACATAGTAAGGATAGTGTACACCGGCCTTAATTAGGCACTGTTAATACTTGACAAATTTATAAAAATGGAAAATATATGTCAATTGTTACATTTTTCCCCTCGGAGCAATTGTCACCACCGTTTTTGAAAAGTAATTTTGAACTTAATTATTCATATTTAATTATAATATATATATATATATATATATTATAATGGGGGACGTCTACAAGGGGACGTCCCCTTGTCGCCTCTAGCATGCATTGTATGTATTTCTATGGGTCAAGGGAGTGTGCTACTGGAGATTAGGCAGTGTGATGACGGGGTCCAAGTCAGCTCATAAATTCAACCAATCAACCAACTAACCGTTTTGTGTGCTTGTAAGGAAGGCAGGTTAGTGTTTAGCTTTGTATTTTAATTGTTTCTCCTTCTTTTCTACTTTATTCTTTATGAATTGGTTGGAAAGTGTCGACATGTTTCATGCGTTATACAATGTCGTACTTTAATATAAGATACGTGTATGTCTTTGATGACTGGCGCAGTTGGCACATAGTTAGAAAAAATGATTTATTTTGCATTATAAGTGTATTTTGGTTGGAAAGTGCTGACATGTTTCATGCTTTATGCAATATTGAACTTGTGTTTGTTTTTTAAAAGACTTGTAAGAATAGATTTCTTTACTTTGAGACTACACTAAAATGATTTAATTTTATTATCACTGTATGGGTTGGAAAGTGCTGTTGTGTTTCATGCTTTATGCATGTTTAATACATCTCCAATACCATTATATATGGTATTGGTGATGTATTATGCGTGTTTAACTCTTCTTTTTTTCTATAATTATATAATATATCTTTTTTTTCTTTGTGAATGAAAACGGATAGGTTTTAGTTTGATATTTTTTATCAAACAGTTTTAAAAATTGGAAGCTATATTACATTATATGTGATATATTGGCCCTTTTATGAGTTATACATAGTTTATTATAAGATTTATTAAACGATTTTATATGTTGATATAATAATTTAATATTTGTATATATATTTAACATAAAAGTTGAAAAAGAATGGCATTGGTTATGCTTTATGCATGATTTTTTTTAAACCTTTTTAAAGATGCTTTTTATACTGTTATTTGTATGCAAAGATAGTTTTCAGTTTTTGTTATAGCATTTTTAGAGAAAATTAGCTTTTTATACACATTCGCATATATATATATTTATTAAAGTCGTTTACTTGGCGAGAGATAAGGTAAATGTACTGTTAAGATACGTTTTATACAGCATATTAATGTATAATAATTTAGGTTTTTACGAATAATGGCTAATGCTTTAGTGTTATTCTACTAAATTTATGGATCATACACTATATGTATTACTGAATTTGTATGCGATATATGTTTGTTAATGTTAAAAAGGTTTCATTGAGAAATACAAGTTATAATATAAATTATAAGATAGTGCTTTTACTCGAAAGAGTGATATATAAAGCTTTATATTATAATGTATATAATGGAAGAAAATATGAGACATTAAACGTATAAGCTATGTTGAAGTATGTAGCAAAAGGAACTTAGATAATTTTTGTCATTTGTATATAAATGCATAAAGTTTAACTCTGCTTCGCTAGATAGATATATTTTTGTGAGTAAAAATTATTTGAATAACATTCATTTTGCAAAGAAAGAAATGTTTGAACATTCTCATACAAATTTATCTTTTTTTTATATTCGTTTATCCACTTGTTGATACGCAGTATATATGTATATATAAAGACTTAAGAGTAAAAATTTAAATAATTCTATTATTGGTATAAGAAGTCAATTTCACATATAGTTGTATGGCTGCTTATAGATTGATTTTTATTAAGCGTTCTATGTAGAATGTTACATTAAAAATTACAAGTGTAATACAATATTAATAAGTTATATTATAACTAAATTTTTTAAGTTTTATGTATTTAAATATATATATGAAGACTTAGAGTAAAAACTAAAAGAATTATATCATTGGTATAAGAAGTTTATATTTTATTTCGATGTATGGCTGGTTAAAGTATAACTGTTATATATGAAAAAAGCTATCTTAAAATCACAAGTCTAATAAACATATACATACGTGTTCAATATTAAAAGATACTGTTATAAATATGGTATATACGATATGTGTTAAATAAAAATATTTTAAGCTACGAGAGTGATGGAGAGTTGTTGTTTGGCATGTACCTACCTGCAATGACGTAACGTGTAGATGTTTTTAGTTTATATATATGGTATAGAGGGCGCTGATGGATAGCATATTGCGCAATATATGTAACTGTATAATGGGGGGCTATAATAATAAAGAAATAAGAAGATGTCTGAGTCATACATCTAAATATAGATGGGTATTAAAGTGAATAAAGCAACAAAATGGCGGCGAATGTTAAGCCTAAGAAACAAAATGGCGGTCTACGTTGTGTGCGCGCCCTCCTACTCTACTGTCCCCTTTAGCTCCCCTTGGGGGGAGCTAAGGGGATGGTAGGTGGGGTGGGCTGTATAGTAGCTTTTTATTTTATTATTATTATATTATTTTAATTTCATTTCAATTAATTAAATTTAATTTTAAATGTTAATTATATATAGTTTTAAATGTTAATTATATATTATTTTAAATGTTAATTATATATAGCTTTCTATTTTATACTTCCTTCCTTCTCTTTATGAGCTGAATCGGACCTCTTCTTATTTCTATTATGAATATAGCCCTTCCTCTTACACACTCTTCCCTTCCCCCCTAGCATAGAGATAACAAGGGTGGGTGTGTCATATAGAAAGGGTAGATAGATTAATGGATTAGATATATGCATGCTAGAGGCTACAAGGGGACGTCCCCTTGTAGCCTCTAGCATGCATTGTATGTATTTCTATGGGTCAAGGAAGTGTGCTACTGGAGATTAGGCAGTGTGATGACGGGGTCCGAGTCAGCTCATAAATTCAACCAATCAACCAACTAACCGTTTTGTATGCTTGTAAGGAAGGCAGGTTAGTGTTTAGCTTTGTATTTTAATTGTTTCTCCTTCTTTTCTACTTTATTCTTTATGAATTGGTTGGAAAGTGTCGACATGTTTCATGCGTTATACAATGTCGTACTTTAATATAAGATACGTGTATGTCTTTGATGACTGGCGCAGTTGGCACATAGTTTGAAAAAATGATTTATTTTGCATTATAAGTGTATTTTGGTTGGAAAGTGCTGACATGTTTCATGCTTTATGCAATATTGAACTTGTGTTTGTTTTTTAAAAGACTTGTAAGAATAGATTTCTTTACTTTGAGACTACACTAAAATGATTTAATTTTATTATCACTGTATGGGTTGGAAAGTGCTGTTGTGTTTCATGCTTTATGCATGTTTAATACATCTCCAATACCATTATATATGGTATTGGTGATGTATTATGCGTGTTTAACTCTTCTTTTTTTCTATAATTATATAATATATCTTTTTTTTCTTTGTGAATGAAAACGGATAGGTTTTAGTTTGATATTTTTTATCAAACAGTTTTAAAAATTGGAAGCTATATTACATTATATGTGATATATTGGCCCTTTTATGAGTTATACATAGTTTATTATAAGATTTATTAAACGATTTTATATGTTGATATAATAATTTAATATTTGTATATATATTTAACATAAAAGTTGAAAAAGAATGGCATTGGTTATGCTTTATGCATGATTTTTTTTAAACCTTTTTAAAGATGCTTTTTATACTGTTATTTGTATGCAAAGATAGTTTTCAGTTTTTGTTATAGCATTTTTAGAGAAAATTAGCTTTTTATACACATTCGCATATATATATATTTATTAAAGTCGTTTACTTGGCGAGAGATAAGGTAAATGTACTGTTAAGATACGTTTTATACAGCATATTAATGTATAATAATTTAGGTTTTTACGAATAATGGCTAATGCTTTAGTGTTATTCTACTAAATTTATGGATCATACACTATATGTATTACTGAATTTGTATGCGATATATGTTTGTTAATGTTAAAAAGGTTTCATTGAGAAATACAAGTTATAATATAAATTATAAGATAGTGCTTTTACTCGAAAGAGTGATATATAAAGCTTTATATTATAATGTATATAATGGAAGAAAATATGAGACATTAAACGTATAAGCTATGTTGAAGTATGTAGCAAAAGGAACTTAGATAATTTTTGTCATTTGTATATAAATGCATAAAGTTTAACTCTGCTTCGCTAGATAGATATATTTTTGTGAGTAAAAATTATTTGAATAACATTCATTTTGCAAAGAAAGAAATGTTTGAACATTCTCATACAAATTTATCTTTTTTTTATATTCGTTTATCCACTTGTTGATACGCAGTATATATGTATATATAAAGACTTAAGAGTAAAAATTTAAATAATTCTATTATTGGTATAAGAAGTCAATTTCACATATAGTTGTATGGCTGCTTATAGATTGATTTTTATTAAGCGTTCTATGTAGAATGTTACATTAAAAATTACAAGTGTAATACAATATTAATAAGTTATATTATAACTAAATTTTTTAAGTTTTATGTATTTAAATATATATATGAAGACTTAGAGTAAAAACTAAAAGAATTATATCATTGGTATAAGAAGTTTATATTTTATTTCGATGTATGGCTGGTTAAAGTATAACTGTTATATATGAAAAAAGCTATCTTAAAATCACAAGTCTAATAAACATATACATACGTGTTCAATATTAAAAGATACTGTTATAAATATGGTATATACGATATGTGTTAAATAAAAATATTTTAAGCTACGAGAGTGATGGAGAGTTGTTGTTTGGCATGTACCTACCTGCAATGACGTAACGTGTAGATGTTTTTAGTTTATATATATGGTATAGAGGGCGCTGATGGATAGCATATTGCGCAATATATGTAACTGTATAATGGGGGGCTATAATAATAAAGAAATAAGAAGATGTCTGAGTCATACATCTAAATATAGATGGGTATTAAAGTGAATAAAGCAACAAAATGGCGGCGAATGTTAAGCCTAAGAAACAAAATGGCGGTCTACGTTGTGTGCGCGCCCTCCTACTCTACTGTCCCCTTTAGCTCCCCTTGGGGGGAGCTAAGGGGATGGTAGGTGGGGTGGGCTGTATAGATGGGTGGGCTCCCCTTGTAGCCTCTAGCATGCATATATCTAATCCATTAATCTATCTACCCTTTCTATATGACACACCCACCCTTGTTATCTCTATGCTAGGGGGGAAGGGAAGAGTGTGTAAGAGGAAGGGCTATATTCATAATAGAAATAAGAAGAGGTCCGATTCAGCTCATAAAGAGAAGGAAGGAAGTATAAAATAGAAAGCTATATATAATTAACATTTAAAATAATATATAATTAACATTTAAAACTATATATAATTAACATTTAAAATTAAATTTAATTAATTGAAATGAAATTAAAATAATATAATAATAATAAAATAAAAAGCTACTATACAGCCCACCCCACCTACCATCCCCTTAGCTCCCCCCAAGGGGAGCTAAAGGGGACAGTAGAGGAGGAGGGGGCGCACACAACGTAGACCGCCATTTTGTTTCTTAGGCTTAACATTCGCCGCCATTTTGTTGCTTTATTCACTTTAATACCCATCTATATTTAGATGTATGACTCAGACATCTTCTTATTTCTTTATTATTATAGCCCCCCATTATACAGTTACATATATTGCGCAATATGCTATCCATCAGCGCCCTCTATACCATATATATAAACTAAAAACATCTACACGTTACGTCATTGCAGGTAGGTACATGCCAAACAACAACTCTCCATCACTCTCGTAGCTTAAAATATTTTTATTTAACACATATCGTATATACCATATTTATAACAGTATCTTTTAATATTGAACACGTATGTATATGTTTATTAGACTTGTGATTTTAAGATAGCTTTTTTCATATATAACAGTTATCAAGCTTTTAACCAACCTTACATCGAATTAAAATTATTAACTTCTTATACCATTTAGTTTTTACTCTAAGTATTTATATATATATATTTAACACGTATATATACATACATAAAACTGAAGAAATTTAATACTTATTAATGTTCTATGACACTTGTAATTGTAATGTAACATTCTAAATAGAACGCTTCATAAAAATCAATCTTTAAGCAGCCATACAACTAAATCTAACATTGACTTCTTATACCAATAATAGAATTATTTGAATTTTTACTCTAAGTCTTTATAGATACATATAGACTACCTATCAACAAGTTGATAAACTAATATGAAAAGTATATGTGTACACATTCTAATTCTTGGTGAAAAATGAAATCGTTTGATACCAAACACTGTTTTATTTTATATTTATTTTTAAAGTATTCGAAAAGGGTGTCTAGTGTAAAATGTATGTAAAATAAAATAAACACAGTTTAACTTTAAGAATTTTTATTGAACATTTTACTTTAGCGTCATTTTGAATAGATATAATTTTCGTTGTAGTTTAATATGTATATAGTATAAAGATAAAGTACATTAGTTTGAATAGATGGATGCTTCTGTTATATTCTATTTTTGTTTTTCCTTTATGCTGTCGATGAGCAATTTCAATTTTATTTCAATACAGTGATCGTTGAGGTATTTTTTGATTGAGGTTGGTAATGTAGACAAGATTTGAAATTGATAATGTATTAAAAGACTTCGAACAGTCCACCATTTTAATGATTTTATATTTCCGGATGTAATTTTTTGTACTAAATCTTGTAGATCATCTAAGGGAATGTTATTTTTTAATCCAAAAAATAGGACTCTAAAATCGTTGCCGTAAGACAAGGTGCCTATCGTCTGAGTTGAATTTAATGTTGTTGAGCCAGAAGACATGGTCACTTCAAGGAAATGGCACTTGGCTTTGTAAGAGTATAGGTGTTCTGGAGCTGAAATGTAATATAAATTTATAAGAACGAACTCCTATGAAACTGTTGTACAACAAAATATGATAAAGTAAAGGTATCTTCATTTAATATGTTTTGTTATTTAATATAGTAAAACACTAAAATTTATATATATACAATAGCTACAATCTTATGCAAACATAGACTAATGTAACGTATTCGTATAAGTTCTAACAAAAGAAATACACTCAAAACAAGCATAATGCATGAAACATGTCGACACTTTCCAACCAACAATTCTTAAATATTATTTTACCATTCTACTTTTAAACTTATAAAACATAAAGAAATGTATCAAGTTGTTAACACATTGAACGAAACAACAGAGTTCAAACAGTGACATAATGCATGAAACATGTCGACACTTTCCAACCAACAAGTCTTAAATATTATTTTACCATTCTACTTTTAAACTTATAAAACATAAAGAAATGTATCAAGTTGTTAACAGATTGAACGAAACAACAGAGTTCAAACAGTGCATAATGCATGAAACATAGCAGCACTTTCCAACCAACATACACTTAAAAATTGCAAAATGAATTGAATTTTTTTTTAAAACCATGTGCCAACTGCGCTAGTGCTCACCCAAAGTCAATACACGACTCGTTATATCAAAGTCTCAGACATTGCATAACGCATGAAACATGTCGACACTTTCCAACCAAATCACGCAAAAAACGACAAGAAACTTAGATTCAAAGCTGAAAACACTAACCTGCCTTCAGAAATAACACACAAAACGGTTAGTTGGTTGATTGGTTGGATTAATGAGCTGACTCGGACCCCGTCATCACACTGCCTAATCCGTCCCCTTGTAGCCTCTAGCATGCATTGTATGTATTTCTATGGGTCAAGGGAGTGTGCTACTGGAGATTAGGCAGTGTGATGACGGGGTCCGAGTCAGCTCATAAATCCAACCAATCAACCAACTAACCGTTTTGTATGCTTGTAAGGAAGGCAGGTTAGTGTTTAGCTTTGTATTTTAATTGTTTCTCCTTCTTTTCTACTTTATTCTTTATGAATTGGTTGGAAAGTGTCGACATGTTTCATGCGTTATACAATGTCGTACTTTAATATAAGATACGTGTATGTCTTTGATGACTGGCGCAGTTGGCACATAGTTTGAAAAAATGATTTATTTTGCATTATAAGTGTATTTTGGTTGGAAAGTGCTGACATGTTTCATGCTTTATGCAATATTGAACTTGTGTTTGTTTTTTAAAAGACTTGTAAGAATAGATTTCTTTACTTTGAGACTACACTAAAATGATTTAATTTTATTATCACTGTATGGGTTGGAAAGTGCTGTTGTGTTTCATGCTTTATGCATGTTTAATACATCTCCAATACCATTATATATGGTATTGGTGATGTATTATGCGTGTTTAACTCTTCTTTTTTTCTATAATTATATAATATATCTTTTTTTTCTTTGTGAATGAAAACGGATAGGTTTTAGTTTGATATTTTTTATCAAACAGTTTTAAAAATTGGAAGCTATATTACATTATATGTGATATATTGGCCCTTTTATGAGTTATACATAGTTTATTATAAGATTTATTAAACGATTTTATATGTTGATATAATAATTTAATATTTGTATATATATTTAACATAAAAGTTGAAAAAGAATGGCATTGGTTATGCTTTATGCATGATTTTTTTTAAACCTTTTTAAAGATGCTTTTTATACTGTTATTTGTATGCAAAGATAGTTTTCAGTTTTTGTTATAGCATTTTTAGAGAAAATTAGCTTTTTATACACATTCGCATATATATATATTTATTAAAGTCGTTTACTTGGCGAGAGATAAGGTAAATGTACTGTTAAGATACGTTTTATACAGCATATTAATGTATAATAATTTAGGTTTTTACGAATAATGGCTAATGCTTTAGTGTTATTCTACTAAATTTATGGATCATACACTATATGTATTACTGAATTTGTATGCGATATATGTTTGTTAATGTTAAAAAGGTTTCATTGAGAAATACAAGTTATAATATAAATTATAAGATAGTGCTTTTACTCGAAAGAGTGATATATAAAGCTTTATATTATAATGTATATAATGGAAGAAAATATGAGACATTAAACGTATAAGCTATGTTGAAGTATGTAGCAAAAGGAACTTAGATAATTTTTGTCATTTGTATATAAATGCATAAAGTTTAACTCTGCTTCGCTAGATAGATATATTTTTGTGAGTAAAAATTATTTGAATAACATTCATTTTGCAAAGAAAGAAATGTTTGAACATTCTCATACAAATTTATCTTTTTTTTATATTCGTTTATCCACTTGTTGATACGCAGTATATATGTATATATAAAGACTTAAGAGTAAAAATTTAAATAATTCTATTATTGGTATAAGAAGTCAATTTCACATATAGTTGTATGGCTGCTTATAGATTGATTTTTATTAAGCGTTCTATGTAGAATGTTACATTAAAAATTACAAGTGTAATACAATATTAATAAGTTATATTATAACTAAATTTTTTAAGTTTTATGTATTTAAATATATATATGAAGACTTAGAGTAAAAACTAAAAGAATTATATCATTGGTATAAGAAGTTTATATTTTATTTCGATGTATGGCTGGTTAAAGTATAACTGTTATATATGAAAAAAGCTATCTTAAAATCACAAGTCTAATAAACATATACATACGTGTTCAATATTAAAAGATACTGTTATAAATATGGTATATACGATATGTGTTAAATAAAAATAGTTTAAGCTACGAGAGTGATGGAGAGTTGTTGTTTGGCATGTACCTACCTGCAATGACGTAACGTGTAGATGTTTTTAGTTTATATATATGGTATAGAGGGCGCTGATGGATAGCATATTGCGCAATATATGTAACTGTATAATGGGGGGCTATAATAATAAAGAAATAAGAAGATGTCTGAGTCATACATCTAAATATAGATGGGTATTAAAGTGAATAAAGCAACAAAATGGCGGCGAATGTTAAGCCTAAGAAACAAAATGGCGGTCTACGTTGTGTGCGCGCCCTCCTACTCTACTGTCCCCTTTAGCTCCCCTTGGGGGGAGCTAAGGGGATGGTAGGTGGGGTGGGCTGTATAGTAGCTTTTTATTTTATTATTATTATATTATTTTAATTTCATTTCAATTAATTAAATTTAATTTTAAATGTTAATTATATATAGTTTTAAATGTTAATTATATATTATTTTAAATGTTAATTATATATAGCTTTCTATTTTATACTTCCTTCCTTCTCTTTATGAGCTGAATCGGACCTCTTCTTATTTCTATTATGAATATAGCCCTTCCTCTTACACACTCTTCCCTTCCCCCCTAGCATAGAGATAACAAGGGTGGGTGTGTCATATAGAAAGGGTAGATAGATTAATGGAATTATATATGCATGCTAGAGGCTACAAGGGGACGTCCCCTTGTAGCCTCTAGCATGCATATATCTAATCCATTAATCTATCTACCCTTTCTATATGACACACCCACCCTTGTTATCTCTATGCTAGGGGGGAAGGGAAGAGTGTGTAAGAGGAAGGGCTATATTCATAATAGAAATAAGAAGAGGTCCGATTCAGCTCATAAAGAGAAGGAAGGAAGTATAAAATAGAAAGCTATATATAATTAACATTTAAAATAATAGATAATTAACATTTAAAATTAAATTTAATTGATTGAAATTAATAATAATAAAATAATAATAAAATAAAAAGCTAGTATACAGCCCTCCCCACCTACCATCCCCTTAGCTCCCCCCCAAGGGGAGCTAAAGGGGACAGTAGAGGAGGAGGGGGCGCACACAACGTAGACCGCCATTTTGTTTCTTAGGCTTAACATTCGCCGCCATTTTGTTGCTTTCACGTGACCCATGTACCTCTACATATTAACAATCTTTTTTTTTCTGGAATAATCATCTGATTGACACACAATGCAGACAAAACAATAGACAACATATGGTCCAGCACATGGTCAGAATACAGCGCCCCCTACAAAACCCCTCATATACACCATAAATCAAACTTCGAGACATCTCATTTCTCTCTCGGAAAACCACAGATTCAACATTACCACAAGAACATGTGCATAGTAATAAGATGTCCTCAATGCAATAAAGGAATTGGAATAGTAATTTGTACATCTCAAAATACATGTTATACAACTATCAGAGAAGAATTATGTTCAATTCATTCCGTAAGTAATGTAAAATAATACATAAACCACGTTTATAAAACATATTATAAATTATTAAAACGAAATATTTTTATATTTCTCAAATAGATACCAAGGCAACCTTTAAAAGAATACAACAGGTCAAGTTTAATGGAAATGTATTGCACAGATCTCAATAAGAAGATTATTCTGTAAATATTTCTTACTAAAAACAACATAGAATGAGATCACTTCAATGGTGGGCAGTACGCCGTCTCTTAATTCATTATCGTTTCAAATTGCAAATCTTCAAATTACCTTTACCAACAAGAATTAAAGAATACATGGAAGAAAACTTTGTTGAAATAATATTACTTGACCTGCTCGAAACCAGTAAAAAAAAATCACTTCAAAGAACAACACTCAAATCAAACTAATGTGATACATTATAAAAGTATTCATACTAAATTACATATCATACTCTATTTAAAACTATAGCTAAGTCTACGAAAATTCACTCTTAATGTAATCATGATGTTCAATAAAAGTTATTAAAACAAGCCTGTCTTTACTTCAATATACATACATATCACACAAAACACCCATTTCCAACGCTAAAAAATACAAAGTTACAGTATATAGGTAAACATTCACTTAAAAAAGAACCACCCCCAACCCCATACAATTTTTTAAATATTTAAACACATATTAAAAGAACAGGCTATAAATGTTAAATAATACGAAATAACAACAAAAATTTTCAATGCCGCAGCCATCAAAAACTGACAGTTCTCCTCTCTCACACAAAAGTAGACGGAATAACTTGCTAAATCCGTCTGGGCGAAATTAAACAGATGGAGTTCTATTTGAAAAAGATGTATTGAAATGATACTAAAAAATTAGCATATTTTAAATTGTATATATAGACTACTTGACCAACTAACCCATATCTAAGCCTAAATAAGTGTAATACAGCATCCCATCTCTTAAAATGAAACCTACCTGTTCTGAATTCACACATAAAAAATTATATTACACAGGCATAACGCACAAGCAATACCATCCCTTTCCAAAGCAAAACCACATATACAAACCTATACTACAACCCAACAGCATCTTTAAAAATTGTCATACAGAACGAGTTATAAACGCATAAAACATCAGACATGTCATCCATTTCCAACCGATATATATATATATATATATCCCATAGTTACATCAATATTTGCAATCTAACTTCACAACTCAAATCTTATGCAAACATAGACTAATGTAACGTATTCGTATAAGTTCTAACAAAAGAAATACACTCAAAACAAGCATAATGCATGAAACATGTCGACACTTTCCAACCAACAATTCTTAAATATTATTTTACCATTCTACTTTTAAACTTATAAAACATAAAGAAATGTATCAAGTTGTTAACACATTGAACGAAACAACAGAGTTCAAACAGTGACATAATGCATGAAACATGTCGACACTTTCCAATGAAACTTTTCCAAAAAAAATTCAATTTTTGTCAAACGAAGTGCCAACTGCGACAGAACTCGTGAAAGTCATATGCAAAAAAAAAAAAAAACAGAGTTCAAACAGTGCATAATGCATGAAACATAGCAGCACTTTCCAACCAACATACACTTAAAAATTGCAAAATGAATTGAATTTTTTTTTAAAAAACCATGTGCCAACTGCGCTAGTGCTCACCCAAAGTCAATACACGACTCTTATAGTCAAGTACGACATTGCATAACGCATGAAACATGTCGACACTTTCCAACCAAATCACGCAAAAAACGACAAGAAACTTAGATTCAAAGCTGAAAACACTAACCTGCCTTCACAAATAACACACAAAACGGTTAGTTGGTTGATTGGTTGGATTTATGAGCTGACTCGGACCCCGTCATCACACTGCCTAATCTCCAGTAGCACACTCCCTTGACCCATAGAAATACATACAATGCATGCTAGAGGCTACAAGGGGACGTCCCCTTGTAGCCTCTAGCATGCATTGTATGTATTTCTATGGGTCAAGGGAGTGTGCTACTGGAGATTAGGCAGTGTGATGACGGGGTCCGAGTCAGCTCATAAATCCAACCAATCAACCAACTAACCGTTTTGTATGCTTGTAAGGAAGGCAGGTTAGTGTTTAGCTTTGTATTTTAATTGTTTCTCCTTCTTTTCTACTTTATTCTTTATGAATTGGTTGGAAAGTGTCGACATGTTTCATGCGTTATACAATGTCGTACTTTAATATAAGATACGTGTATGTCTTTGATGACTGGCGCAGTTGGCACATAGTTTGAAAAAATGATTTATTTTGCATTATAAGTGTATTTTGGTTGGAAAGTGCTGACATGTTTCATGCTTTATGCAATATTGAACTTGTGTTTGTTTTTTAAAAGACTTGTAAGAATAGATTTCTTTACTTTGAGACTACACTAAAATGATTTAATTTTATTATCACTGTATGGGTTGGAAAGTGCTGTTGTGTTTCATGCTTTATGCATGTTTAATACATCTCCAATACCATTATATATGGTATTGGTGATGTATTATGCGTGTTTAACTCTTCTTTTTTTCTATAATTATATAATATATCTTTTTTTTCTTTGTGAATGAAAACGGATAGGTTTTAGTTTGATATTTTTTATCAAACAGTTTTAAAAATTGGAAGCTATATTACATTATATGTGATATATTGGCCCTTTTATGAGTTATACATAGTTTATTATAAGATTTATTAAACGATTTTATATGTTGATATAATAATTTAATATTTGTATATATATTTAACATAAAAGTTGAAAAAGAATGGCATTGGTTATGCTTTATGCATGATTTTTTTTAAACCTTTTTAAAGATGCTTTTTATACTGTTATTTGTATGCAAAGATAGTTTTCAGTTTTTGTTATAGCATTTTTAGAGAAAATTAGCTTTTTATACACATTCGCATATATATATATTTATTAAAGTCGTTTACTTGGCGAGAGATAAGGTAAATGTACTGTTAAGATACGTTTTATACAGCATATTAATGTATAATAATTTAGGTTTTTACGAATAATGGCTAATGCTTTAGTGTTATTCTACTAAATTTATGGATCATACACTATATGTATTACTGAATTTGTATGCGATATATGTTTGTTAATGTTAAAAAGGTTTCATTGAGAAATACAAGTTATAATATAAATTATAAGATAGTGCTTTTACTCGAAAGAGTGATATATAAAGCTTTATATTATAATGTATATAATGGAAGAAAATATGAGACATTAAACGTATAAGCTATGTTGAAGTATGTAGCAAAAGGAACTTAGATAATTTTTGTCATTTGTATATAAATGCATAAAGTTTAACTCTGCTTCGCTAGATAGATATATTTTTGTGAGTAAAAATTATTTGAATAACATTCATTTTGCAAAGAAAGAAATGTTTGAACATTCTCATACAAATTTATCTTTTTTTTATATTCGTTTATCCACTTGTTGATACGCAGTATATATGTATATATAAAGACTTAAGAGTAAAAATTTAAATAATTCTATTATTGGTATAAGAAGTCAATTTCACATATAGTTGTATGGCTGCTTATAGATTGATTTTTATTAAGCGTTCTATGTAGAATGTTACATTAAAAATTACAAGTGTAATACAATATTAATAAGTTATATTATAACTAAATTTTTTAAGTTTTATGTATTTAAATATATATATGAAGACTTAGAGTAAAAACTAAAAGAATTATATCATTGGTATAAGAAGTTTATATTTTATTTCGATGTATGGCTGGTTAAAGTATAACTGTTATATATGAAAAAAGCTATCTTAAAATCACAAGTCTAATAAACATATACATACGTGTTCAATATTAAAAGATACTGTTATAAATATGGTATATACGATATGTGTTAAATAAAAATATTTTAAGCTACGAGAGTGATGGAGAGTTGTTGTTTGGCATGTACCTACCTGCAATGACGTAACGTGTAGATGTTTTTAGTTTATATATATGGTATAGAGGGCGCTGATGGATAGCATATTGCGCAATATATGTAACTGTATAATGGGGGGCTATAATAATAAAGAAATAAGAAGATGTCTGAGTCATACATCTAAATATAGATGGGTATTAAAGTGAATAAAGCAACAAAATGGCGGCGAATGTTAAGCCTAAGAAACAAAATGGCGGTCTACGTTGTGTGCGCCCCCTCCTCCTCTACTGTCCCCTTTAGCTCCCCTTGGGGGGGAGCTAAGGGGATGGTAGGTGGGGTGGGCTGTATACTAGCTTTTTATTTTATTATTATTATATTATTATTAATTTCAATTAATTAAATTTAATTTTAAATGTTAATTATCTATTATTTTAAATCTTAATTAATATAGCTTTCTATTTTATACTTCCTTCCTTCTCTTTATGAGCTGAATCGGACCTCTTCTTTTTCTATTATGAATATAGCCCTTCCTCTTACACACTCTTCCCTTCCCCCCTAGCATAGAGATAACAAGGGTGGGTGTGTCATATAGAAAGGGTAGATAGATTAATGGATTAGATATATGCATGCTAGAGGCTACAAGGGGACGTCCCCTTGTAGCCTCTAGCATGCATATATCTAATCCATTAATCTATCTACCCTTTCTATATGACACACCCACCCTTGTTATCTCTATGCTAGGGGGGAAGGGAAGAGTGTGTAAGAGGAAGGGCTATATTCATAATAGAAAAAGAAGAGGTCCGATTCAGCTCATAAAGAGAAGGAAGGAAGTATAAAATAGAAAGCTATATTAATTAACATTTAAAATAATATATAATTAACATTTAAAACTATATATAATTAACATTTAAAATTAAATTTAATTAATTGAAATGAAATTAAAATAATATAATAATAATAAAATAAAAAGCTACTATACAGCCCACCCCACCTACCATCCCCTTAGCTCCCCCCAAGGGGAGCTAAAGGGGACAGTAGAGTAGGAGGGCGCGCACACAACGTAGACCGCCATTTTGTTTCTTAGGCTTAACATTCGCCGCCATTTTGTTGCTTTATTCACTTTAATACCCATCTATATTTAGATGTATGACTCAGACATCTTCTTATTTCTTTATTATTATAGCCCCCCATTATACAGTTACATATATTGCGCAATATGCTATCCATCAGCGCCCTCTATACCATATATATAAACTAAAAACATCTACACGTTACGTCATTGCAGGTAGGTACATGCCAAACAACAACTCTCCATCACTCTCGTAGCTTAAAATATTTTTATTTAACACATATCGTATATACCATATTTATAACAGTATCTTTTAATATTGAACACGTATGTATATGTTTATTAGACTTGTGATTTTAAGATAGCTTTTTTCATATATAACAGTTATACTTTAACCAGCCATACATCGAAATAAAATATAAACTTCTTATACCAATGATATAATTCTTTTAGTTTTTACTCTAAGTCTTCATATATATATTTAAATACATAAAACTTAAAAAATTTAGTTATAATATAACTTATTAATATTGTATTACACTTGTAATTTTTAATGTAACATTCTACATAGAACGCTTAATAAAAATCAATCTATAAGCAGCCATACAACTATATGTGAAATTGACTTCTTATACCAATAATAGAATTATTTAAATTTTTACTCTTAAGTCTTTATATATACATATATACTGCGTATCAACAAGTGGATAAACGAATATAAAAAAAAGATAAATTTGTATGAGAATGTTCAAACATTTCTTTCTTTGCAAAATGAATGTTATTCAAATAATTTTTACTCACAAAAATATATCTATCTAGCGAAGCAGAGTTAAACTTTATGCATTTATATACAAATGACAAAAATTATCTAAGTTCCTTTTGCTACATACTTCAACATAGCTTATACGTTTAATGTCTCATATTTTCTTCCATTATATACATTATAATATAAAGCTTTATATATCACTCTTTCGAGTAAAAGCACTATCTTATAATTTATATTATAACTTGTATTTCTCAATGAAACCTTTTTAACATTAACAAACATATATCGCATACAAATTCAGTAATACATATAGTGTATGATCCATAAATTTAGTAGAATAACACTAAATCATTAGCCATTATTCGTAAAAACCTAAATTATTATACATTAATATGCTGTATAAAACGTATCTTAACAGTACATTTACCTTATCTCTCGCCAAGTAAACGACTTTAATAAATATATATATATGCGAATGTGTATAAAAAGCTAATTTTCTCTAAAAATGCTATAACAAAAACTGAAAACTATCTTTGCATACAAATAACAGTATAAAAAGCATCTTTAAAAAGGTTTAAAAAAAATCATGCATAAAGCATAACCAATGCCATTCTTTTTCAACTTTTATGTTAAATATATATACAAATATTAAATTATTATATCAACATATAAAATCGTTTAATAAATCTTATAATAAACTATGTATAACTCATAAAAGGGCCAATATATCACATATAATGTAATATAGCTTCCAATTTTTAAAACTGTTTGATAAAAAATATCAAACTAAAACCTATCCGTTTTCATTCACAAAGAAAAAAAAGATATATTATATAATTATAGAAAAAAAGAAGAGTTAAACACGCATAATACATCACCAATACCATATATAATGGTATTGGAGATGTATTAAACATGCATAAAGCATGAAACACAACAGCACTTTCCAACCCATACAGTGATAATAAAATTAAATCATTTTAGTGTAGTCTCAAAGTAAAGAAATCTATTCTTACAAGTCTTTTAAAAAACAAACACAAGTTCAATATTGCATAAAGCATGAAACATGTCAGCACTTTCCAACCAAAATACACTTATAATGCAAAATAAATCATTTTTTCAAACTATGTGCCAACTGCGCCAGTCATCAAAGACATACACGTATCTTATATTAAAGTACGACATTGTATAACGCATGAAACATGTCGACACTTTCCAACCAATTCATAAAGAATAAAGTAGAAAAGAAGGAGAAACAATTAAAATACAAAGCTAAACACTAACCTGCCTTCCTTACAAGCATACAAAACGGTTAGTTGGTTGATTGGTTGAATTTATGAGCTGACTCGGACCCCGTCATCACACTGCCTAATCTCCAGTAGCACACTCCCTTGACCCATAGAAGGTAGGTGGGGTGGGCTGTATAGTAGCTTTTTATTTTATTATTATTATATTATTTTAATTTCATTTCAATTACTTAAATTTAATTTTAAATGTTAATTATATATAGTTTTAAATGTTAATTATATATTATTTTAAATGTTAATTATATATAGCTTTCTATTTTATACTTCCTTCCTTCTCTTTATGAGCTGAATCGGACCTCTTCTTATTTCTATTATGAATATAGCCCTTCCTCTTACACATTCTTCCCTTCCCCCCTAGCATAGAGATAACAAGGGTGGGTGTGTCATATAGAAAGGGTAGATAGATTAATGGATTAGATATATGCATGCTAGAGGCTACAAGGGGACGTCCCCTTGTAGCCTCTAGCATGCATATATCTAATCCATTAATCTATCTACCCTTTCTATATGACACACCCACCCTTGTTATCTCTATGCTAGGGGGGAAGGGAAGAGTGTGTAAGAGGAAGGGCTATATTCATAATAGAAATAAGAAGAGGTCCGATTCAGCTCATAAAGAGAAGGAAGGAAGTATAAAATAGAAAGCTATATATAATTAACATTTAAAATAATATATAATTAACATTTAAAACTATATATAATTAACATTTAAAATTAAATTTAATTAATTGAAATGAAATTAAAATAATATAATAATAATAAAATAAAAAGCTACTATACAGCCCACCCCACCTACCATCCCCTTAGCTCCCCCCAAGGGGAGCTAAAGGGGACAGTAGAGCAGGAGGGCGCGCACACAACGTAGACCGCCATTTTGTTTCTTAGGCTTAACATTCGCCGCCATTTTGTTGCTTTATTCACTTTAATACCCATCTATATTTAGATGTATGACTCAGACATCTTCTTATTTCTTTATTATTATAGCCCCCCATTATACAGTTACATATATTGCGCAATATGCTATCCATCAGCGCCCTCTATACCATATATATAAACTAAAAACATCTACACGTTACGTCATTGCAGGTAGGTACATGCCAAACAACAACTCTCCATCACTCTCGTAGCTTAAAATATTTTTATTTAACACATATCGTATATACCATATTTATAACAGTATCTTTTAATATTGAACACGTATGTATATGTTTATTAGACTTGTGATTTTAAGATAGCTTTTTTCATATATAACAGTTATACTTTAACCAGCCATACATCGAAATAAAATATAAACTTCTTATACCAATGATATAATTCTTTTAGTTTTTACTCTAAGTCTTCATATATATATTTAAATACATAAAACTTAAAAAATTTAGTTATAATATAACTTATTAATATTGTATTACACTTGTAATTTTTAATGTAACATTCTACATAGAACGCTTAATAAAAATCAATCTATAAGCAGCCATACAACTATATGTGAAATTGACTTCTTATACCAATAATAGAATTATTTAAATTTTTACTCTTAAGTCTTTATATATACATATATACTGCGTATCAACAAGTGGATAAACGAATATAAAAAAAAGATAAATTTGTATGAGAATGTTCAAACATTTCTTTCTTTGCAAAATGAATGTTATTCAAATAATTTTTACTCACAAAAATATATCTATCTAGCGAAGCAGAGTTAAACTTTATGCATTTATATACAAATGACAAAAATTATCTAAGTTCCTTTTGCTACATACTTCAACATAGCTTATACGTTTAATGTCTCATATTTTCTTCCATTATATACATTATAATATAAAGCTTTATATATCACTCTTTCGAGTAAAAGCACTATCTTATAATTTATATTATAACTTGTATTTCTCAATGAAACCTTTTTAACATTAACAAACATATATCGCATACAAATTCAGTAATACATATAGTGTATGATCCATAAATTTAGTAGAATAACACTAAAGCATTAGCCATTATTCGTAAAAACCTAAATTATTATACATTAATATGCTGTATAAAACGTATCTTAACAGTACATTTACCTTATCTCTCGCCAAGTAAACGACTTTAATAAATATATATATATGCGAATGTGTATAAAAAGCTAATTTTCTCTAAAAATGCTATAACAAAAACTGAAAACTATCTTTGCATACAAATAACAGTATAAAAAGCATCTTTAAAAAGGTTTAAAAAAAATCATGCATAAAGCATAACCAATGCCATTCTTTTTCAACTTTTATGTTAAATATATATACAAATATTAAATTATTATATCAACATATAAAATCGTTTAATAAATCTTATAATAAACTATGTATAACTCATAAAAGGGCCAATATATCACATATAATGTAATATAGCTTCCAATTTTTAAAACTGTTTGATAAAAAATATCAAACTAAAACCTATCCGTTTTCATTCACAAAGAAAAAAAAGATATATTAGATAATTATAGAAAAAAAGAAGAGTTAAACACGCATAATACATCACCAATACCATATATAATGGTATTGGAGATGTATTAAACATGCATAAAGCATGAAACACAACAGCACTTTCCAACCCATACAGTGATAATAAAATTAAATCATTTTAGTGTAGTCTCAAAGTAAAGAAATCTATTCTTACAAGTCTTTTAAAAAACAAACACAAGTTCAATATTGCATAAAGCATGAAACATGTCAGCACTTTCCAACCAAAATACACTTATAATGCAAAATAAATCATTTTTTCAAACTATGTGCCAACTGCGCCAGTCATCAAAGACATACACGTATCTTATATTAAAGTACGACATTGTATAACGCATGAAACATGTCGACACTTTCCAACCAATTCATAAAGAATAAAGTAGAAAAGAAGGAGAAACAATTAAAATACAAAGCTAAACACTAACCTGCCTTCCTTACAAGCATACAAAACGGTTAGTTGGTTGATTGGTTGAATTTATGAGCTGACTCGGACCCCGTCATCACACTGCCTAATCTCCAGTAGCACACTCCCTTGACCCATAGAAGGTAGGTGGGGTGGGCTGTATAGTAGCTTTTTATTTTATTATTATTATATTATTTTAATTTCATTTCAATTACTTAAATTTAATTTTAAATGTTAATTATATATAGTTTTAAATGTTAATTATATATTATTTTAAATGTTAATTATATATAGCTTTCTATTTTATACTTCCTTCCTTCTCTTTATGAGCTGAATCGGACCTCTTCTTATTTCTATTATGAATATAGCCCTTCCTCTTACACACTCTTCCCTTCCCCCCTAGCATAGAGATAACAAGGGTGGGTGTGTCATATAGAAAGGGTAGATAGATTAATGGATTAGATATATGCATGCTAGAGGCTACAAGGGGACGTCCCCTTGTAGCCTCTAGCATGCATATATCTAATCCATTAATCTATCTACCCTTTCTATATGACACACCCACCCTTGTTATCTCTATGCTAGGGGGGAAGGGAAGAGTGTGTAAGAGGAAGGGCTATATTCATAATAGAAATAAGAAGAGGTCCGATTCAGCTCATAAAGAGAAGGAAGGAAGTATAAAATAGAAAGCTATATATAATTAACATTTAAAATAATATATAATTAACATTTAAAACTATATATAATTAACATTTAAAATTAAATTTAATTAATTGAAATGAAATTAAAATAATATAATAATAATAAAATAAAAAGCTACTATACAGCCCACCCCACCTACCATCCCCTTAGCTCCCCCCAAGGGGAGCTAAAGGGGACAGTAGAGCAGGAGGGCGCGCACACAACGTAGACCGCCATTTTGTTTCTTAGGCTTAACATTCGCCGCCATTTTGTTGCTTTATTCACTTTAATACCCATCTATATTTAGATGTATGACTCAGACATCTTCTTATTTCTTTATTATTATAGCCCCCCATTATACAGTTACATATATTGCGCAATATGCTATCCATCAGCGCCCTCTATACCATATATATAAACTAAAAACATCTACACGTTACGTCATTGCAGGTAGGTACATGCCAAACAACAACTCTCCATCACTCTCGTAGCTTAAAATATTTTTATTTAACACATATCGTATATACCATATTTATAACAGTATCTTTTAATATTGAACACGTATGTATATGTTTATTAGACTTGTGATTTTAAGATAGCTTTTTTCATATATAACAGTTATACTTTAACCAGCCATACATCGAAATAAAATATAAACTTCTTATACCAATGATATAATTCTTTTAGTTTTTACTCTAAGTCTTCATATATATATTTAAATACATAAAACTTAAAAAATTTAGTTATAATATAACTTATTAATATTGTATTACACTTGTAATTTTTAATGTAACATTCTACATAGAACGCTTAATAAAAATCAATCTATAAGCAGCCATACAACTATATGTGAAATTGACTTCTTATACCAATAATAGAATTATTTAAATTTTTACTCTTAAGTCTTTATATATACATATATACTGCGTATCAACAAGTGGATAAACGAATATAAAAAAAAGATAAATTTGTATGAGAATGTTCAAACATTTCTTTCTTTGCAAAATGAATGTTATTCAAATAATTTTTACTCACAAAAATATATCTATCTAGCGAAGCAGAGTTAAACTTTATGCATTTATATACAAATGACAAAAATTATCTAAGTTCCTTTTGCTACATACTTCAACATAGCTTATACGTTTAATGTCTCATATTTTCTTCCATTATATACATTATAATATAAAGCTTTATATATCACTCTTTCGAGTAAAAGCACTATCTTATAATTTATATTATAACTTGTATTTCTCAATGAAACCTTTTTAACATTAACAAACATATATCGCATACAAATTCAGTAATACATATAGTGTATGATCCATAAATTTAGTAGAATAACACTAAAGCATTAGCCATTATTCGTAAAAACCTAAATTATTATACATTAATATGCTGTATAAAACGTATCTTAACAGTACATTTACCTTATCTCTCGCCAAGTAAACGACTTTAATAAATATATATATATGCGAATGTGTATAAAAAGCTAATTTTCTCTAAAAATGCTATAACAAAAACTGAAAACTATCTTTGCATACAAATAACAGTATAAAAAGCATCTTTAAAAAGGTTTAAAAAAAATCATGCATAAAGCATAACCAATGCCATTCTTTTTCAACTTTTATGTTAAATATATATACAAATATTAAATTATTATATCAACATATAAAATCGTTTAATAAATCTTATAATAAACTATGTATAACTCATAAAAGGGCCAATATATCACATATAATGTAATATAGCTTCCAATTTTTAAAACTGTTTGATAAAAAATATCAAACTAAAACCTATCCGTTTTCATTCACAAAGAAAAAAAAGATATATTATATAATTATAGAAAAAAAGAAGAGTTAAACACGCATAATACATCACCAATACCATATATAATGGTATTGGAGATGTATTAAACATGCATAAAGCATGAAACACAACACCACTTTCCAACCCATACAGTGATAATAAAATTAAATCATTTTAGTGTAGTCTCAAAGTAAAGAAATCTATTCTTACAAGTCTTTTAAAAAACAAACACAAGTTTAATAATTCATAAAGCATGAAACATGTCAGCACTTTCCAACCAAAATACACTTATAATGCAAAATAAATCATTTTTTCTAACTATGTGCCAACTGCGCCAGTCATCAAAGACATACACGTATCTTATATTAAAGTACGACATTGTATAACGCATGAAACATGTCGACACTTTCCAACCAATTCATAAAGAATAAAGTAGAAAAGAAGGAGAAACAATTAAAATACAAAGCTAAACACTAACCTGCCTTCCTTACAAGCACACAAAACGGTTAGTTGGTTGATTGGTTGAATTTATGAGCTGACTCGGACCCCGTCATCACACTGCCTAATCTCCAGTAGCACACTCCCTTGACCCATAGAAATACATACAATGCATGCTAGAGGCTACAAGGGGACGTCCCCTTGTAGCCTCTAGCATGCATTTATCTAATCCATTAATCTATCTACCCTTTCTATATGACACACCCACCCTTGTTATCTCTATGCTAGGGGGGAAGGGAAGAGTGTGTAAGAGGAAGGGCTATATTCATAATAGAAATAAGAAGAGGTCCGATTCAGCTCATAAAGAGAAGGAAGGAAGTATAAAATAGAAAGCTATATATAATTAACATTTAAAATAATATATAATTAACATTTAAAACTATATATAATTAACATTTAAAATTAAATTTAATTAATTGAAATGAAATTAAAATAATATAATAATAATAAAATAAAAAGCTACTATACAGCCCACCCCACCTACCATCCCCTTAGCTCCCCCCAAGGGGAGCTAAAGGGGACAGTAGAGTAGGAGGGCGCGCACACAACGTAGACCGCCATTTTGTTTCTTAGGCTTAACATTCGCCGCCATTTTGTTGCTTTATTCACTTTAATACCCATCTATATTTAGATGTATGACTCAGACATCTTCTTATTTCTTTATTATTATAGCCCCCCATTATACAGTTACATATATTGCGCAATATGCTATCCATCAGCGCCCTCTATACCATATATATAAACTAAAAACATCTACACGTTACGTCATTGCAGGTAGGTACATGCCAAACAACAACTCTCCATCACTCTCGTAGCTTAAAATATTTTTATTTAACACATATCGTATATACCATATTTATAACAGTATCTTTTAATATTGAACACGTATGTATATGTTTATTAGACTTGTGATTTTAAGATAGCTTTTTTCATATATAACAGTTATACTTTAACCAGCCATACATCGAAATAAAATATAAACTTCTTATACCAATGATATAATTCTTTTAGTTTTTACTCTAAGTCTTCATATATATATTTAAATACATAAAACTTAAAAAATTTAGTTATAATATAACTTATTAATATTGTATTACACTTGTAATTTTTAATGTAACATTCTACATAGAACGCTTAATAAAAATCAATCTATAAGCAGCCATACAACTATATGTGAAATTGACTTCTTATACCAATAATAGAATTATTTAAATTTTTACTCTTAAGTCTTTATATATACATATATACTGCGTATCAACAAGTGGATAAACGAATATAAAAAAAAGATAAATTTGTATGAGAATGTTCAAACATTTCTTTCTTTGCAAAATGAATGTTATTCAAATAATTTTTACTCACAAAAATATATCTATCTAGCGAAGCAGAGTTAAACTTTATGCATTTATATACAAATGACAAAAATTATCTAAGTTCCTTTTGCTACATACTTCAACATAGCTTATACGTTTAATGTCTCATATTTTCTTCCATTATATACATTATAATATAAAGCTTTATATATCACTCTTTCGAGTAAAAGCACTATCTTATAATTTATATTATAACTTGTATTTCTCAATGAAACCTTTTTAACATTAACAAACATATATCGCATACAAATTCAGTAATACATATAGTGTATGATCCATAAATTTAGTAGAATAACACTAAAGCATTAGCCATTATTCGTAAAAACCTAAATTATTATACATTAATATGCTGTATAAAACGTATCTTAACAGTACATTTACCTTATCTCTCGCCAAGTAAACGACTTTAATAAATATATATATATGCGAATGTGTATAAAAAGCTAATTTTCTCTAAAAATGCTATAACAAAAACTGAAAACTATCTTTGCATACAAATAACAGTATAAAAAGCATCTTTAAAAAGGTTTAAAAAAAATCATGCATAAAGCATAACCAATGCCATTCTTTTTCAACTTTTATGTTAAATATATATACAAATATTAAATTATTATATCAACATATAAAATCGTTTAATAAATCTTATAATAAACTATGTATAACTCATAAAAGGGCCAATATATCACATATAATGTAATATAGCTTCCAATTTTTAAAACTGTTTGATAAAAAATATCAAACTAAAACCTATCCGTTTTCATTCACAAAGAAAAAAAAGATATATTATATAATTATAGAAAAAAAGAAGAGTTAAACACGCATAATACATCACCAATACCATATATAATGGTATTGGAGATGTATTAAACATGCATAAAGCATGAAACACAACAACACTTTCCAACCCATACAGTGATAATAAAATTAAATCATTTTAGTGTAGTCTCAAAGTAAAGAAATCTATTCTTACAAGTCTTTTAAAAAACAAACACAAGTTCAATATTGCATAAAGCATGAAACATGTCAGCACTTTCCAACCAAAATACACTTATAATGCAAAATAAATCATTTTTTCAAACTATGTGCCAACTGCGCCAGTCATCAAAGACATACACGTATCTTATATTAAAGTACGACATTGTATAACGCATGAAACATGTCGACACTTTCCAACCAATTCATAAAGAATAAAGTAGAAAAGAAGGAGAAACAATTAAAATACAAAGCTAAACACTAACCTGCCTTCCTTACAAGCATACAAAACGGTTAGTTGGTTGATTGGTTGAATTTATGAGCTGACTCGGACCCCGTCATCACACTGCCTAATTTCCAGTAGCACACTCCCTTGACCCATAGAAATACATACAATGCATGCTAGAGGCTACAAGGGGACGTCCCCTTGTAGCCTCTAGCATGCATATATCTAATGCATTAATCTATCTACCCTTTCTATATGACACACCCACCCTTGTTATCTCTATGCTAGGGGGGAAGGGAAGAGTGTGTAAGAGGAAGGGCTATATTCATAATAGAAAAAGAAGAGGTCCGATTCAGCTCATAAAGAGAAGGAAGGAAGTATAAAATAGAAAGCTATATTAATTAAGATTTAAAATAATAGATAATTAACATTTAAAATTAAATTTAATTAATTGAAATTAATAATAATAAAATAATAATAAAATAAAAAGCTAGTATACAGCCCTCCCCACCTACCATCCCCTTAGCTCCCCCCCAAGGGGAGCTAAAGGGGACAGTAGAGGAGGAGGGGGCGCACACAACGTAGACCGCCATTTTGTTTCTTAGGCTTAACATTCGCCGCCATTTTGTTGCTTTATTCACTTTAATACCCATCTATATTTAGATGTATGACTCAGACATCTTCTTATTTCTTTATTATTATAGCCCCCCATTATACAGTTACATATATTGCGCAATATGCTATCCATCAGCGCCCTCTATACCATATATATAAACTAAAAACATCTACACGTTACGTCATTGCAGGTAGGTACATGCCAAACAACAACTCTCCATCACTCTCGTAGCTTAAAATATTTTTATTTAACACATATCGTATATACCATATTTATAACAGTATCTTTTAATATTGAACACGTATGTATATGTTTATTAGACTTGTGATTTTAAGATAGCTTTTTTCATATATAACAGTTATACTTTAACCAGCCATACATCGAAATAAAATATAAACTTCTTATACCAATGATATAATTCTTTTAGTTTTTACTCTAAGTCTTCATATATATATTTAAATACATAAAACTTAAAAAATTTAGTTATAATATAACTTATTAATATTGTATTACACTTGTAATTTTTAATGTAACATTCTACATAGAACGCTTAATAAAAATCAATCTATAAGCAGCCATACAACTATATGTGAAATTGACTTCTTATACCAATAATAGAATTATTTAAATTTTTACTCTTAAGTCTTTATATATACATATATACTGCGTATCAACAAGTGGATAAACGAATATAAAAAAAAGATAAATTTGTATGAGAATGTTCAAACATTTCTTTCTTTGCAAAATGAATGTTATTCAAATAATTTTTACTCACAAAAATATATCTATCTAGCGAAGCAGAGTTAAACTTTATGCATTTATATACAAATGACAAAAATTATCTAAGTTCCTTTTGCTACATACTTCAACATAGCTTATACGTTTAATGTCTCATATTTTCTTCCATTATATACATTATAATATAAAGCTTTATATATCACTCTTTCGAGTAAAAGCACTATCTTATAATTTATATTATAACTTGTATTTCTCAATGAAACCTTTTTAACATTAACAAACATATATCGCATACAAATTCAGTAATACATATAGTGTATGATCCATAAATTTAGTAGAATAACACTAAAGCATTAGCCATTATTCGTAAAAACCTAAATTATTATACATTAATATGCTGTATAAAACGTATCTTAACAGTACATTTACCTTATCTCTCGCCAAGTAAACGACTTTAATAAATATATATATATGCGAATGTGTATAAAAAGCTAATTTTCTCTAAAAATGCTATAACAAAAACTGAAAACTATCTTTGCATACAAATAACAGTATAAAAAGCATCTTTAAAAAGGTTTAAAAAAAATCATGCATAAAGCATAACCAATGCCATTCTTTTTCAACTTTTATGTTAAATATATATACAAATATTAAATTATTATATCAACATATAAAATCGTTTAATAAATCTTATAATAAACTATGTATAACTCATAAAAGGGCCAATATATCACATATAATGTAATATAGCTTCCAAATTTTAAAACTGTTTGATAAAAAATATCAAACTAAAACCTATCCGTTTTCATTCACAAAGAAAAAAAAGATATATTATATAATTATAGAAAAAAAGAAGAGTTAAATACGCATAATACATCACCAATACCATATATAATGGTATTGGAGATGTATTAAACATGCATAAAGCATGAAACACAACAGCACTTTCCAACCCATACAGTGATAATAAAATTAAATCATTTTAGTGTAGTCTCAAAGTAAAGAAATCTATTGTTACAAGTCTTTTAAAAAACAAACACAAGTTCAATATTGCATAAAGCATGAAACATGTCAGCACTTTCCAACCAAAATACACTTATAATGCAAAATAAATCATTTTTTCAAACTATGTGCCAACTGCGCCAGTCATCAAAGACATACACGTATCTTATATTAAAGTACGACATTGTATAACGCATGAAACATGTCGACACTTTCCAACCAATTCATAAAGAATAAAGTAGAAAAGAAGGAGAAACAATTAAAATACAAAGCTAAACACTAACCTGCCTTCCTTACAAGCATACAAAACGGTTAGTTGGTTGATTGGTTGAATTTATGAGCTGACTCGGACCCCGTCATCACACTGCCTAATCTCCAGTAGCACACTCCCTTGACCCATAGAAATACATACAATGCATGCTAGAGGCTACAAGGGGACGTCCCCTTGTAGCCTCTAGCATGCATATATCTAATCCATTAATCTATCTACCCTTTCTATATGACACACCCACCCTTGTTATCTCTATGCTAGGGGGGAAGGGAAGAGTGTGTAAGAGGAAGGGCTATATTCATAATAGAAAAAGAAGAGGTCCGATTCAGCTCATAAAGAGAAGGAAGGAAGTATAAAATAGAAAGCTATATTAATTAAGATTTAAAATAATAGATAATTAACATTTAAAATTAAATTTAATTAATTGAAATTAATAATAATAAAATAATAATAAAATAAAAAGCTAGTATACAGCCCTCCCCACCTACCATCCCCTTAGCTCCCCCCCAAGGGGAGCTAAAGGGGACAGTAGAGGAGGAGGGGGCGCACACAACGTAGACCGCCATTTTGTTTCTTAGGCTTAACATTCGCCGCCATTTTGTTGCTTTATTCACTTTAATACCCATCTATATTTAGATGTATGACTCAGACATCTTCTTATTTCTTTATTATTATAGCCCCCCATTATACAGTTACATATATTGCGCAATATGCTATCCATCAGCGCCCTCTATACCATATATATAAACTAAAAACATCTACACGTTACGTCATTGCAGGTAGGTACATGCCAAACAACAACTCTCCATCACTCTCGTAGCTTAAAATATTTTTATTTAACACATATCGTATATACCATATTTATAACAGTATCTTTTAATATTGAACACGTATGTATATGTTTATTAGACTTGTGATTTTAAGATAGCTTTTTTCATATATAACAGTTATACTTTAACCAGCCATACATCGAAATAAAATATAAACTTCTTATACCAATGATATAATTCTTTTAGTTTTTACTCTAAGTCTTCATATATATATTTAAATACATAAAACTTAAAAAATTTAGTTATAATATAACTTATTAATATTGTATTACACTTGTAATTTTTAATGTAACATTCTACATAGAACGCTTAATAAAAATCAATCTATAAGCAGCCATACAACTATATGTGAAATTGACTTCTTATACCAATAATAGAATTATTTAAATTTTTACTCTTAAGTCTTTATATATACATATATACTGCGTATCAACAAGTGGATAAACGAATATAAAAAAAAGATAAATTTGTATGAGAATGTTCAAACATTTCTTTCTTTGCAAAATGAATGTTATTCAAATAATTTTTACTCACAAAAATATATCTATCTAGCGAAGCAGAGTTAAACTTTATGCATTTATATACAAATGACAAAAATTATCTAAGTTCCTTTTGCTACATACTTCAACATAGCTTATACGTTTAATGTCTCATATTTTCTTCCATTATATACATTATAATATAAAGCTTTATATATCACTCTTTCGAGTAAAAGCACTATCTTATAATTTATATTATAACTTGTATTTCTCAATGAAACCTTTTTAACATTAACAAACATATATCGCATACAAATTCAGTAATACATATAGTGTATGATCCATAAATTTAGTAGAATAACACTAAAGCATTAGCCATTATTCGTAAAAACCTAAATTATTATACATTAATATGCTGTATAAAACGTATCTTAACAGTACATTTACCTTATCTCTCGCCAAGTAAACGACTTTAATAAATATATATATATGCGAATGTGTATAAAAAGCTAATTTTCTCTAAAAATGCTATAACAAAAACTGAAAACTATCTTTGCATACAAATAACAGTATAAAAAGCATCTTTAAAAAGGTTTAAAAAAAATCATGCATAAAGCATAACCAATGCCATTCTTTTTCAACTTTTATGTTAAATATATATACAAATATTAAATTATTATATCAACATATAAAATCGTTTAATAAATCTTATAATAAACTATGTATAACTCATAAAAGGGCCAATATATCACATATAATGTAATATAGCTTCCAATTTTTAAAACTGTTTGATAAAAAATATCAAACTAAAACCTATCCGTTTTCATTCACAAAGAAAAAAAAAATATATTATATAATTATAGAAAAAAAGAAGAGTTAAATACGCATAATACATCACCAATACCATATATAATGGTATTGGAGATGTATTAAACATGCATAAAGCATGAAACACAACAGCACTTTCCAACCCATACAGTGATAATAAAATTAAATCATTTTAGTGTAGTCTCAAAGTAAAGAAATCTATTCTTACAAGTCTTTTAAAAAACAAACACAAGTTCAATATTGCATAAAGCATGAAACATGTCAGCACTTTCCAACCAAAATACACTTATAATGCAAAATAAATCATTTTTTCAAACTATGTGCCAACTGCGCCAGTCATCAAAGACATACACGTATCTTATATTAAAGTACGACATTGTATAACGCATGAAACATGTCGACACTTTCCAACCAATTCATAAAGAATAAAGTAGAAAAGAAGGAGAAACAATTAAAATACAAAGCTAAACACTAACCTGCCTTCCTTACAAGCATACAAAACGGTTAGTTGGTTGATTGGTTGAATTTATGAGCTGACTCGGACCCCGTCATCACACTGCCTAATCTCCAGTAGCACACTCCCTTGACCCATAGAAATACATACAATGCATGCTAGAGGCTACAAGGGGACGTCCCCTTGTAGCCTCTAGCATGCATATATCTAATCCATTAATCTATCTACCCTTTCTATATGACACACCCACCCTTGTTATCTCTATGCTAGGGGGGAAGGGAAGAGTGTGTAAGAGGAAGGGCTATATTCATAATAGAAATAAGAAGAGGTCCGATTCAGCTCATAAAGAGAAGGAAGGAAGTATAAAATAGAAAGCTATATATAATTAACATTTAAAATAATATATAATTAACATTTAAAACTATATATAATTAACATTTAAAATTAAATTTAATTAATTGAAATGAAATTAAAATAATATAATAATAATAAAATAAAAAGCTACTATACAGCCCACCCCACCTACCATCCCCTTAGCTCCCCCCAAGGGGAGCTAAAGGGGACAGTAGAGTAGGAGGGCGCGCACACAACGTAGACCGCCATTTTGTTTCTTAGGCTTAACATTCGCCGCCATTTTGTTGCTTTATTCACTTTAATACCCATCTATATTTAGATGTATGACTCAGACATCTTCTTATTTCTTTATTATTATAGCCCCCCATTATACAGTTACATATATTGCGCAATATGCTATCCATCAGCGCCCTCTATACCATATATATAAACTAAAAACATCTACACGTTACGTCATTGCAGGTAGGTACATGCCAAACAACAACTCTCCATCACTCTCGTAGCTTAAAATATTTTTATTTAACACATATCGTATATACCATATTTATAACAGTATCTTTTAATATTGAACACGTATGTATATGTTTATTAGACTTGTGATTTTAAGATAGCTTTTTTCATATATAACAGTTATACTTTAACCAGCCATACATCGAAATAAAATATAAACTTCTTATACCAATGATATAATTCTTTTAGTTTTTACTCTAAGTCTTCATATATATATTTAAATACATAAAACTTAAAAAATTTAGTTATAATATAACTTATTAATATTGTATTACACTTGTAATTTTTAATGTAACATTCTACATAGAACGCTTAATAAAAATCAATCTATAAGCAGCCATACAACTATATGTGAAATTGACTTCTTATACCAATAATAGAATTATTTAAATTTTTACTCTTAAGTCTTTATATATACATATATACTGCGTATCAACAAGTGGATAAACGAATATAAAAAAAAGATAAATTTGTATGAGAATGTTCAAACATTTCTTTCTTTGCAAAATGAATGTTATTCAAATAATTTTTACTCACAAAAATATATCTATCTAGCGAAGCAGAGTTAAACTTTATGCATTTATATACAAATGACAAAAATTATCTAAGTTCCTTTTGCTACATACTTCAACATAGCTTATACGTTTAATGTCTCATATTTTCTTCCATTATATACATTATAATATAAAGCTTTATATATCACTCTTTCGAGTAAAAGCACTATCTTATAATTTATATTATAACTTGTATTTCTCAATGAAACCTTTTTAACATTAACAAACATATATCGCATACAAATTCAGTAATACATATAGTGTATGATCCATAAATTTAGTAGAATAACACTAAAGCATTAGCCATTATTCGTAAAAACCTAAATTATTATACATTAATATGCTGTATAAAACGTATCTTAACAGTACATTTACCTTATCTCTCGCCAAGTAAACGACTTTAATAAATATATATATATGCGAATGTGTATAAAAAGCTAATTTTCTCTAAAAATGCTATAACAAAAACTGAAAACTATCTTTGCATACAAATAACAGTATAAAAAGCATCTTTAAAAAGGAATAATTATATATGAATAATTAAATATGAATATATATATATATATATATATATATATATATATATATATATATATATATATATATATATATATATATATAACAAACGTGATATTTTGGAAAATATTTCTGACAAATTTTTCGAAAAACTTGAAATATTTTGCAGTTATAAATATATATGAAAAAATATGAAATATATGAAATTTTTTTAAATCCATTTTAATGATTAATTTACGGATGAATTTCATTTATTAAAATATATGTGAATAATTTCTTTTTAACAATACTTGTGTTAAAATCTGATTAAAAAATTAGTAATGTTGGGAGCTATGGCTTTATAATTATGAAACATTTTAAAGCATAACGATTTAAAAATATGATATTAATATTATGTCAGGTATACTAATATGATGGTTTAAAACAGTATTTAAAAAATATTTTTAAAACAATATTTAGAAGGAACTGCATGGAAACTTAAACTTTCTACTTATATTTAATTAATTTTCCCTTGTATTTAATCAGCGGACATGGATTATTTAATATCTGACATTTTCATTTTATAACTGATTACTTTACAATCTAAATTTGCTCGAAAGTAGATGAGTTAAAGAGAAAATTACCATAAAATATTTCAATGTATAAAAAAGTTTAAGGTAATATGGTTTGTGTTGTCACTCAAATTCACTTCATTACGACTTAATTATAAGGAAAGTTCTTAAAAGTTCTTAGAGTTCATACTTTCATAATTCAAATAAATACTTTAAGCTAAGATTTTGTATTAATGCCTCTTCTACGCTTAGAAAAAAAACATCAACTTTCTTATGAATAATGCATTAATAAAGAAGTTTTTGGAAGACTCTTTTTAGACTACTGCAAGTTTCGCGGAAGTATTTTGCTTAATGAAAATGGTTTAAACTACCCTTTTAGAGACTTACTTAAAACTCCGTATTAAAGAGATATAAACTACTCAGCTTAAGCGCAAAAACGTTTTAAAGTATAATTTAAAATTCTACCAAATTTATCTTTTTCTTTTGTAAATAAATCTCATATTGAAATTGAAGATTAAAATTTTCATAAAAGCAATTAAAAGGAATTACTTTAGGTTAAAAAAAAAAAAAAAAAAAAAAAAAATAGAGCACTTTTTTTAAAAAAATAATAACTCATATCTAATTACTTTTAATTAATACAAATATATAGAATTTGGTAATATGTAGTGGTTATAAGTAAACTACAGCTATAAATAGAATCCTGTAGTAGAAATGTGCGGTTAATATTAAATTATAGCTATAAATAATAAACTGAAGGCAAAAAAGGATTCAGGTTGGTCACAGGCCACATTTTTCTCCTGATTGTTCCAACAGTATTTTTCTTCCGAAATTTTTAATAGTAAGATTTCACGATTTATTAAATATAATAATATCATATAAATATATTGGTGTAAGTATCAGGGAAAAAAAGGCGGGTCTGTAACCAATTTAGTTTTGAGGATTTCTAACTAAACTGATATGTGGACGATTTCTAAGATGCGTTATTTCATAAGATGAAGTTGCTCTCATAGATGAGATAAGCTCAAAGTTTTTTTTTTTTTCTTTTTTTAAATGTCCACTAGATTATATTTTGCTCGGAATAAAAGAAAAATTAAGAAAGGAAATGACTCATATGAAATTCATAAACAATTTGTATATTTATAGATCTCTTTTTGACCCCATTTCTTAACACATTGTCGTTGGGGTATTTTCCTATTTTGAAAAGTATTCCCCGCCTTTTAAGGTTCCTCTAAAAAGTTGTATTATTTATTAAGATGATATTACGTATTCAGGATTAAATTTTTCAAATTTTACACTTAGTAATTGATTCTGTAAATGTCACTGGTATATATAGGTGTTGGACAAAATAAACACTTTCACTTTTTTACGTTTGGTCGAATAGCTTGAAAAATACTTACCGTGATATTCTTCACTTTTGGATATAAGGAAAACATGTCTTTCCTCATATTTTTCAGCAAATATTTTCTCACGAAGGCCGTTAGGGGACGAGCAACAAATCCAATAAAATGAAAAAGTATTTGTGATAACCCTGGACAAGGAAAAGCTTCGATTGATCTGCAAATTTTATATTGTTATAAATGTTACATTTCATACGTGTGCAGAGTATTGGGACGATATATTGAATATATAAGGAGGTATTTACATTTTATTTAAAAATGCAACCATTCTTCGGAAGTTTTTACTTTATAACTTCAAAGTATTTTCTTAAAATTTCATGAAACTTTTGGAAAATGTGACAACATATGCCTAAATCATTATACTACAGTTTAAAACAAATATATTTAATATTCAAAGAGATATGGACAATTGTAGTAAATAATTTATTACTGCGCATGCGTGGACTAGAGCAAAAAATCGTTGACATAGTTTGATACCCAACTGTGTAGAGCACCTTATAAAAAAACACTCAGTTGAATATCACAAAAATTCATAGAAATACAGTGATTAAATAAGCTGTTTTTCAGCTTTTTTCTAAGAAGATCTTTACGATAAGGGATCATTCACAAATGAAAGTTTGTATCAGAAAAATACTATGTTACAAAATGAAACTTAATACAATATTTGCGATTCTTCTTCTTCTTTTTTTTTTTTTTTTTTTTTAATAGGTATATACTACGTACCTATAAAAAAAGAAAAATGAATTGTTTTAAAAGAAAAGTTAAATTTTTTTTCTGTTACAAATTTCCATTTATGAATAACCCCTTATCGTAAATACCTTTTTAGAGAACAGCTGAAAAACAGCTCATTTAATCACCGATATCTCTATGAATTTTTGTTATATTCAAACGGATTTTTTTATAAGGTGCTCTATACAGTTGATTATTAAACCATGTCAAAGTTTTTTTTTTTTTTTTTTTTTTTTTTTTGCTACAGTCAGCGCATGCGCAGTAATAATTTATTTACTACAGCAGTACGTATCTCTTTGAGTATTAAGTATATTTGTTTTAAAGTATAATATAATGATTTAGTCGTATGTTCTCATCTTTTTCGAAAGTTTCACGAAATTTGAAGAAAAATCTTTGGAGTTATAAAATAAAAACTTGCGAAAAAATTTTGCCTCTTTTACTAAAATATTAATAACTCCTTAAATAATGAAGATATCCTCATAAAACTCCACACGCGTATAAAATATAACATTTATAACCATATCTGAAATTTGCAGATCAATCGAAGTTTTTCCATATCACAAATACTTTCTATTTTAATGGATTTGCTGTTCGTCCCCTAAGAACCTTCGTGACAAAATCTTTGCTAAAAATTTGAGGAAAGACGTGTTTTCCTTATACTCAAAATTGAAGAAGAACTCGGTAAGTATTTTACAAGATATTCGACAAAATGTAAAACAGCGAAAGTGTTCACATTATTTTGTCCAACACCTGTATATACACCAGCAGCATAAAAAGTATTAAACACGAACACGTAAAATCATTTTTATTTATTTATTTATTTGTTTATTTATTTATTTATTTTTTTTTTTTTTGGAGGAGCGTCTGAAAGCGATGTCTGTTTTTCATGAAAAACGTATTTTTACGTGACCCGCAAGCAGCGTGTTAAATCTGCCATTTCTTCATACAAAACTCCACTTGGTGCATCTTCTCTATTTTTTTTTTCCTTGAACACATCTTATGAATCGTCCACATACAACGTTTGGTGTCAATGCATTCGCCAGTTTAACTTCAAAATGATGTTTATAACAGTAATTATATTATAATGTCCTTCTATTCATAAAGTCGTGTGGTGATGGTGGTGTAGGTTTTAAGGACCGAATGACTACGCAAGGATCTTAGGCCTAGGTGGAATATACGAAATTAGGGTCTTTCTAAGGGTTCCTAGCCCGCATTATGCGGGGTTTGGAGAAAAACTTCGAAACTCTAAAAGGCAAGGCAGGGAAGCATGATCTGGACTCGAACCATGCATCAGATTTCTACCAGTTTTTAAAGCAAAATTTCTTGATGAATGGCCATGTACCGAGGGATAAGTTTAATGTTAAATGGAAATTTGTATAATGGTGTAAAAAATGCGCTGCATTTTAAACATGAAAGAATATATATATATATAGATAATATCTTTATTTATCCATTACATAAAAGGAAATCCATTACTTAAAAATTTAATAAATATTATTTAAACAATGAATATTTAATAAATTAGAACTCATTCTAAAATCTCATGACTCTTTTTAAAGTAAAAACCCAACTAGATTAAAAAAAAAAAAATCAATATTCATGATCATAATTATTACTAAAAAATAATAGTTGGAATATGCGAAAAAGAACTTCAATTTTAATTGTATTTTAGTTAAAATACTGTCACTCAATTATACATATTCATATGAAGTTAGAAAAGTAACTTAAAGTTTAGAAAAATAAGTCATGTTTAAAAATATTCCATAAGTTTGAGCGAAGTGTTTAATATAAAGTGTTCCTGCACTTTTAATCAAAATTGTTATCGATTCCCTTAGTAACAGAGCCGTAGAGAAACATATCTCATTCACAATGGTTTCGTTTCGAAATTCGATTTCTTGACACTGCTATCTGTTTATGCAAACATTAATAAACTTTCCAATACTTTTATGCGTTTAATTTCCCTAAGAGTTTGTTTTCATTCTACTTGTCCTCTGGGCAGCCAAATCAATAGCAAAATGTTAATTTTCAAAAAAGTTCCAGAATATACACAGCTACGTAAACTTATACAGTAAATGAAAAGTCCCAAATTAGAAAATAGGAAACGTGTTATTAAGGCAATAAAAGTTCCACTTAGTTTCAGAAATTTCCTTCATCATTTAAATAGTGCTATGTGAAAATTATAAGGGGAGATCTAAAAGGAGAAAAAAAAAAGGGATGAGGGGGGGGGGGAATGGAAGTAATATTCATTTTATAGAGCGAGACGTTGAATTATAATATAATATTACAACAGTGCTCATGATTTTATTTCTTGCTTGTCATATTAATTCCAAAATGTTTAATATTAATAATTTTTCTTTATACAAATGTCTTATAAATATAAAAGAAATATTGAACAAGATATAACAAAAAATATGGTAAAATGCAAGAAAGAAATTGGGCGTTAACATGGGTGCAATGTCTGACATTTTCCAACGGAGAATTCACACCAGAATTTTTTATAATTGTTTTTAGTCTATATAAACAACGAAAATAAGCACGGAATATTCTTTTTTAGAAACAGTGGAGGTGATTGAAAGAAATAGCAAAGTTGGAAGTCACAGCGTTAGTGTTGTTAGAAACTTCAGGTAGAGTAGTATTGCGAGATCGGCAAGCGTGTCTATTGTGCATGCCAGATTGAAAGGAAATTTTAAGCGTAACAGCTGCCTAATCACTTAACCCTTTGCGGCGGAAGACAATTCGGATCATTTAAATTATAGTGCCACCGGAATTCATGAACTAAATTAAACTAAAAGAAATTTTAAATTTTAAGGTTAAAAAAACCGGCCTTTTCAGATATGTTATAAACGTAAATTTTTGCTAAAAAATTTCCGGGATGAATTTTTGCAGCTGGATCTTAAATTTTGCGTCCTCGTAGCGAGGACAGCGCGCGTTAAGGGGTTAAAGACTTTTTTGTAAGGTGTCTTCGAAATGGTTAGGCAACCGATAAAATTAAATTTTAGTGGTGGATATTGAATAAAAATTTCCATCAATCTGGACTCACTGACTATAATTTCTCGCAGTAATTCTTTATGTAAGAAATCTGTAGTAAAAAAAAAGTATTACTATTCAAAAATTGTTTACAAACAAATCAGGTCTATATACAAGGTACACTGTAAAAAATATGTCCTATTTGCTGCCAGCAATTCTCTGTAATTTGAGAAAATACGTTCTGACAACGAAATTATTATTTTATATTAAATTACCCGTATTTTTTCAAATTACAGAGAATTTCTGGCAGCAAATAGGACATATTTTTCGCAGTGTATAATTAAGATCGGGACACAATCTCACCACTAATTTTTAAGAACTAATTTTGGTTTTAAATAAGTACAAAATAAAAATCTTTAAATTAAGGATATATTCTTCTTATTATTAAATACTGGTGTGTAATTAGGGATGCGTAACTGTGATCCTCTTACACACCTCAAATTCTTATAAAAATAATTTCCAGTAGAAAGTACAAAATGTCATTATAGATAACTTAAAAACTATTGTCATAAAATAGTGGTAATAGCATGGTTGAAAACCTTACGATAATAATCGTATACATAATTGCCAAATCTCCGATTTAGTCAGAGGACTTCATACCAGAAATTTTTTGTAATGCATTTAACTTTATTTAATCGGGGGAATTAACCCTTTATATCCCAATTTATTTTTGGAAAAATAGTTTGAAACTTTTTATTATATTTCGTTATGCATGAGAATCTTCTCATGTTAACACTTTTGCGACCATATGATTTTGATTTTTTGACAGTAAGGTCCGCCTGTGGGCGCTATTCTCCTATGTTACAATATTTCAGAACACAATTTTCTGTATTCACATTTATATTAGAAATGGATATACATTATAATTAAAGTCTTTCTAATCAAAGTATTTGTATCCATAGTATATTTCATTGCAAAAAATGTGAATATTGGTTACATATTTAAGAAATAAATAGCATACAAATTGCGAAAGAAACGCCCACTCGTGGAGTTACAGACTTTCAAATGACGTGAATCTACGTCAGCAATCGCGAAAGTATTAAATTTAGCTTAAACTATAGCTTAACTATAGGGAAAGCTTAAACTATAGGTACTAAAGTTTAAACTATACTCCCAATGAAATAATGTATTAAATTTAGGCTATATTAAGGAATATTTTTGATGGGACTTTAAAGCCCCGGTGGAATACAAAGGGTTAATATGAAATATTTCTATTAAAAAAGACTGGTGTGAAACCTGATTTAAAAATTAGACATGTTAGCAAGTATTACTATACGGTTAGTTATACTGGGTAACAGTGTGTCCCGGCATTAATCAGACTTTGTCTTATCTGGATTTTTGCTACCTATTGGAAGACAGTATTTATGTATTTTAGACAGTAGATTTCGATTAAATTTCTATTTAATTTAACTTTTAGCACGTATCATTTTTTGTCATTTTAGGCAACTAACGTCATCGCAGTAATGAAATTACTAGAACTAAAGGTAAATGCATAAAACTGAAATGTTATTAGAAAAAAAAAATATTTTTCAATGTTTTCATCAACATTATTTAGATAATACACTTAAAATGTGTTAAAGTTTGCTTGAAGTAGAATTATATTTTAGGTTATCTTATATATATAGTGTTGGCAGGGTTTCCAGATATTTACAACAATTTAATTTTTTAACACCACTAATTTTATATCAAAGCAATTACTTTATATAAAAGCTAAATCTGGCGTAATTAAACTAATAGATTGATACTCTAAAAGTTTAGTGGTGTAAAAAAAACAAAATTGTAGTTTTCATCTGGCAATTCTGAGTGTTGGCGAAATTATTAAGAATTTTTTTTCTTTTTTTTTTGACATTTTTTCTATTTTCTAAATAAATTTTGAACGAAATGTCTTTGAAATTCAGAAATGCAAAGAACATATTTACAAACTCGCATTATCAACTATCGATTTAGTCACGAGTGCAATTAGAGGAACAACCACAAATAGAAGTAAAACACAAGCCCTGTTTCATAAAATGTTACAAATGATTTGTAACTTTAACACATAATTTCTCACACTATGTGCAACATTCGTATGCTTTTTTGTGCGAGCCGCATAATTATTTTGACATGTATAAATTTTTTTTGCAAAAATTATTAATTTTTTTGGTAAGTTTTTTCCTTACAATGAATTTCAACAAAACTTTACAAAACACTGACTGCGATTGCATTTAATAGGTTCTAGAAACATTTAAATTTTTCTTTTGAGCACCATAGAGACGTATTTTTCGCTGGTTTTTAATTAAAATAATAAATCTATTTTAATATTTAGTTTATTATAGCTTAAAGATTGTTATATTTTCTTTCCCCTTAAGATTAATTAAAAATTCTGACACGGACGTTTAGTAATGGTGAATTAATAAAATAAATTAGGTAAATGCGCACTTTTTATCTTATACCCTAGTTTAAATTTTTAAGTATTCAAAATATGGGTACTACTGCCTCCCAACTCTAACAAAGTTAGTTTATTAATATTATTTTTTAATGAACGTTACGAAACATCAATAAGATATGAAAAACAAAAATACTCCCGGTAAAAATACTCTTATAGAGGTTGCATTGCCAAGATCACTATAAAAAACATAAAAAAGTCGTTTATCTCACTTGAGCATATAAGTTTAAGAGCTATGATTAATGGTTTTGTAAATAAACGATACGTGTACTTTTCTTTACCTCGAAAATAAAAGAGATAAGGTAGGTTGTTTTATGAGGTGTCTTGCTTGAGGTTAAGAAATTTTGAGCAAAGATTTAATTTTGTTTTATGACATATATACATATATATAAATGATAGATAACGTAATAAAATTTAACCTTAAAATTTAAGAATATATATATATAGGTATCAAAACTTTGCAGAAGATAATGATTTTTAAAGATTTAGAATACATACATGATCAGAGCCTGATTAAGGGGGAAGCACACATTATTTATACTTACACCGTTATTTTTTAACAAATACTTTCCTCCTATAATAAACAGAAAATTCTCATTAAAAATTATTTTAAAAGAATTCTGGTGTCTAATAACGGTGAGTAAATTGGATTGTTTCACACCGTTCATTTTTTATAAAAAATATTTCCTCGTCAAAGCGTGGAATTTCTATGCCATGAAGTAAAAAATAATTGTAAAAATATTCCGGTGAGAGCGGAGATAATGTGTGCTTCCCCCTTAATCAGGCTCTGTGCATGATGATATACAAATAGTTTAAAAGAGATAATGATTAATGGAATAATTAACACATAAACACATCCATAGTTTCCAAAATTTTAATGTATTCCTGATCATTTTTAGCCCGCCTTTATTTCGCACGACATTTTTTATAGAGTAATTTTCTCTTATATATACAGTCGCCATCTTTTATAATTTATTCCAGAGCATCGTTAGCCACTCCTTTTTTTTCCATAATAGTAATTTTAAACAATGATTTTCTTCTTATTTAATCGCTGTCACACATTGGAGAAATATGTGTTCTATAAAAATTCTTCTGCGTAAAGAAGGTGGAGCTAAAAATGATCCGAATTAAATTATAAAATTTGGCAACTCTGTATATATATAACTACGATAAAATAAGGAATAAAAGTACTCTTAAAATAAAAGTGGTATAAAATAAAGGCAAGGCTAAAAATGCTCTGAAATAAATTAAAATATTGACAACTCTGCCGTATCTGTATATATATATGAGGAGCAAACATTCAAACTATGTTTTCTTCTTCGGAAACATTTTTCAGAAAGCACAAAAAACTAATAGGTTAGAAAATAACTAAACTTAAATCTCAATTACAGTTTGTTTAGATGTATTGCTAGTTACTAGGAAGATATGTAGGCATATCTAGGAAGATATGTAAACTTATTTGTACAATTCAAAGAAAAATCACTAGCTCATTTTTTTATTTTTGGAGAAAACATTGTTTGAATGTTTGCTCTTCATATGCATTTACAGTGCATTTATTTACAGTAAATTCTCGTACAGTCAGGAAAAAAAAAAAAAAAAACGCCACCCCCTACCTAATTGCGCCATAATTTGTCGTCAAAACATGTGGTTGCAACCAATCGATTTGTAATAACGTCTAGTTTATAATGGTATAGATAAATTTTGCTCGTCTACATATTAAAACTGGCATCAAGTTCATTTTTTTTCAATAGTAATTCCAATTTTTTATAATTTGTTTGAATTCTTCGGATCAAATAATCGCGAAAAATGTTATAGTTTCTATGTTTATATATTTTGCTCAATTTTTCATAGAGTTATAAGCTGTCAAAATATGAGGATGCTAATGTTAAATGAATGTGACAAACATTAGTTAATATCTTCCAAAATAATTATGATATTCAAATTCTGTTTTTTTTTATACGATAAAATGAAGTGGCCCAAACATATTCCATGCATATTTTTTATAAAAAAAAAACATCTTTTAAATAATGAAAATTATTAATAATTTATATTTGAAAAAAAAAAAAATATGAATTATGACCTATGTTAATTTTTGCATGAATAGAATGGCATCATCAAAAACATGGGTTTCCAAATTTACTGATCATTGCTAACATCATTTTTTGAGTTACAGTGATATTTCATTTTTTACTGTTGTTAGGGGACCGTCACTTATTATAATTTCAGAGCTGCCAACCTAATCCGGCAAATTGTTAGTACCGCCCCTTTTTCTACACCACTCATATTTTAGAGTATTTTTCTACTTAATTCATCATAGATACATTTGAAGAGAATTGCTCTAAAAATTTAGTGGTGTAGAAAAAAGGGCGTTTTTCAATGGGCGTTAACAATTTGCCGGATTAGGTTGGCAGCTCTGTAATTTGTGTCCTCTGTGAGTAAATATTTGCATATATTTTGAAGAAAAACTATTTTAATTTGCCTTTATGTTATTCTAATTATTTTCTAAGAAACATTTCGATGTTTATGATACAAATTGGATTATTTTTTATAAAATTATCGCAATGCAAGTGAGAGATTATGGAAGAATTCCAAAATAAATGAACCCCCGCCCCTATATTGCGGAAAACGTATTAAAAAACTAGTTTGTATATTCGTATATGACTCTATATGTGACGCTGGCATGCATAAATGCCAATGGCATTTACTACATCGAATGCTGAAGACAAAATTTAAATGATTTAATTGGAAATTTATGTGAAATAAATTTGTTTTATAATGTAAAGTTTCAGAAAATTTATGTAAAGGCGTGGCTTCCGTTGCAAAAAGGGGTATACTAGATTATGAAATATTAACTCTTTGATCTTAAATATTACATCATTTTTCTTAGTTTCTCACTGCTAAATTTCTATTTTATCCCTGTTGTCGTTTTTTATTTATTTAATTATTTAATTATTTATTTATTAAACTTGAATATTCTAGGATTCGTGCACTTCAAGTTAAATGTCATGATTTAGAAAACGCTGTAAGACGAGGATTATTATTTGAATAAGCAATACGCAGTGAACAATACTTTTTTGTTTCTTTTTCTAAATTAATGTAATTAATATTTATTAGTTTTTATCCGATTTTTTAAAACGAATTTTCTGTTTTAATCTTATTGTGATATTTTCGCATTCGTTTACTGTTCCGTTTGTAAGCTAATGCTATTTAAATTTTATCGCATGACGTAACATAATAAAATATTAAATTTTTATTAAATGTTTTTTTTATACTTTTTTTTAAGTGTTTAAAACCTATTATTGAAACAAAGCGCAATGTTATTTATTTTCGATTATTCTAACCATGGCGTAAAACTGGCGTCACATTTATTATAGAAAAAAAAAATTAAAACAAAGTAATATGTCTCATTAGCTTTAAAGATATAGATTTTACAAGTTTAAAATTAAGAATTCAAGCACTGTAGACGGGAATATTCGTTCTAGGCAATAGAAAACAGTTTTATGTGGGACATACTTTATCAGACCAATTTATGCAAATTCAGTCCTATACAGAAAATTTTTATTTTATTATATTTCGTTTTTTTGTTTTACTGGTTTCTAAGTAAGGTTTCGACGTTTACTATACATATTAACATACTTCCGTAATATTAACGCATCGCAGGCGAGAAATTTTGATAGCACTCCAAAAGTGTTTTTTATTAACATTTTATTAACATTTTTGTACTTTTTTTCCGGTGTGAAACTTTATAAATAATGTCTATTGTATGGTAGATCATGATTCATTTTTTCTAAATATAGACTGACCCCTAATACATTTTCATGTGTAACTTTATTTAAAATTAATTTAAAATATAGAAATAGGTTTGTTTTCCGAACCGGCTTGATCTCAGGAATCTGAATATGAGGTCCGAGATAAGGGTTGTCATGAAAAAAATCAAGTTTATACCTGTTTTAATATGTAGAGGGCCCCTTAAGCAAAATATAACTATACCATTAAAAACTAGACGTTATTACAGATCGATGGGTAACAGCCGCATGTTTCTACGATAATTTGGGGCGAAATTAGGTGGGGAGGGGCTTTTTTTTTTGCTGACTGTACAATGCGGTGGCAGCGATGACAAATAAATAAATCAGTTTTATTTTTTAACATCGCTAAATTTTTAGAGTAATAATCTATTGGTTTATACACTCGATTTAGTTTTTATATAAAGCAGTTGCTTTGATATAAAATTAGTGGGGTTAAAAAATAAAATTGTACTATTCACGAGGCAAATTTGTACCCGCGTTATACGAGACTTTACTGTACCGTAAAAAAAGGCGTATGGCCACCACTAAAATTTAAGTATAACGTTTATCTAATCGCTTGTGTATTCGTCTATTACAAATATCAAACGTCACCCTCAAAAATTATTGGTGACTATTGAATATAAAATTCCCTCTGTCTGGCAGTACTGGCCGCTGCCCATACGCCGGTTTTTGCGCTATATATATATATATATATAAGAAATTTCCATTATTTATAATTTATATTTACACTGAAATAAAATTAATCATTGTAAGATACACTGAATCATTAACGTAGAAGTTACATTTTAAACATTATTGCGTAATCACATCTGATACCTCAAATTAAACTACTTCCGTGTAAAATGTGAAAAAAAAAAAAACTTTTTACTATAACATAATTATAGAAATTTAATCGCTAACTATTCAGAAATTTAGTGACTATTAAGAAATCAAATCGCGGTATTTTTAATCACTCTAAAATATTTTTAAAGCTTTTTTTTTATATTTTGAACAAGGTTATCTCAAAGGTTTGGTTGGTTGTGGGGATTAAGGCCGATTGACTGCACTAGGGTCTTAGGTCTCAGGGGGAGTGCCCACCGTGAGGGGATTTCTATGGGGTCCTAGCCCGTATTTACGCATTCCACAAAGGAAAAGTTCAATAACATTTTTTTTAGGGCTGTGCCGATTAATCGATTAATCGGTTCGGTTAATCGATCAATGCTTAGTCCCGATCAATTTTTTTAATCGAGTTAATCGGATCGATTAATTCGACTAAAAATTTTCAAAATCCGATTAAAATTTTAAAACTACGAATTAAAGTAAAAATGTTACTCTGCCTACAAAATATTTTTTCACATATTTTGCTAACAAACATTCTAAGAAACATCCATCAGATAATGAAAAAGCAAAAATAAATAAAAACAAATAAAAGCAAAACATTTCAAAAGAAGTTGTTGCACTTTTGTTGATAGAGAAAAGGGGAAGGGCAGTTATTTAAAAAAATGTCGCTTCATGTGCATGCTGGAGCAACACCAACTGTCTGTAGCCTTCTACAGAATGTGTTGGCTAGGGTAATAGTATTTTCAGAAACAACAAGCTTTCAAAAAATGGAAATGCTAAAGATTTAAAAAAAAAAAAAGAAGGGATTGAGATTTCCACTATCCCTCTGATGGGGGAAATGTCAACAGAGTTTCACAGTATCTTCAAGCGTTTATTGTCTGTTCAGAATTGCTGATAGTAACTATTGAAGTAGAAACAGAAAATAACATTCTGTGTTCTAGTCCGAAGTGACAAAGAACTAAAATATAAGAATTTGAGATTTTTATGATAATGATATGGAATTTTGAGAATTTATTTAAAAATGACGAGCGAGATGGACAAGGTCTGCAAATATAAAACTAAAATATTTGTAAATTCATTCAATGTTTCAAAATGAAAACCGATTAAAAATCCGATTAATCGACCGATTAGTCGATTAATGAACTACGATTAACCCAGTTAAAACTCTTAATCGATTCCCACCCCTATTTTTTTTATATAATAGTTTTAAGCTTAAATAATCGAAATCGTTGATATCCATGAATATACCTATTTAATACAATTCCAAATTTTCCTTTGTGAGAGCCATGATCATGATTGATGAATATTGGATGTACTTAAAAACAACTAGTTTAAGTAGTTTTACTTCTGATTTTTTTCTAAAAAGTAAACCCACGTATTACTTATTAAAATTATTAAATCTTTCTGTCAAACTTGTCATGTAAAAGATTTTTTAAGAGTATATATGATAAACCCTTTTTTGAGGAAATTTGAAAACTCTCCCGAGTATGCTTATTATGTGTGATATGTACCCTTTCACTACCAATATATTTTTTTTCTGAGAAAAATAAAATAAGTATTAAATAATTTATCTGAAGTGGTCCATTTAATAGACAGTGAATTTTTTCAACTGACATTTCTATCCACCTATTCATGGTAGTTACAGGTCTAAAAAACAAGAACAGAAAACATTCAGAAAAAAAATTTCATATTATATTTGAATTTAAGCTTGGGACATATAAGTCCCAGTGGTAGCGAAAGGGTTAACCAAACTTAATATAAAATTTTTAATTTAAAGAAATGTTTGGATATTAGCCACAACTTATAGTGACGAGTGAGACATAATTAATATAATGGGTGTGATAAAGATAATTGACTATTCTTAAGCGTTTTTAAACACTTATACTTATTTCGAGGTAGATTGGAAATCCGAACTATTTAAAATTTCTGTTTCTGAAAGTGGATCTCTAAGATGCAATAAAAAATGTTTAAAAAATTTAAAATTTTCTAATATTTATATATTATTTTAATATGAGTTTTGCATACTTGCAGAGTAAACTAAAATTTTAATAAATTTTGGAGCATTTTAGGCTTGACTTTATTTCATACCATTTTTTAAAGCAATTTTTTCCTATTTTGTCTTAGTAATATAGTAGAGAAAAATATTCTATAAATAATTTGGTACTAGAAAAAGGCGGGGCTAAAAGTGCTCGGGAATAAATCATAGTTCCAATATTTTAGTTCATTCCGAAGCATTTTTAGTCTCGTCTTTAATCCGTAAAACTTCATTCATAGAATATTTTTCTTCAATATGCATATACGATAAAATAAGAAAAAAATACTTTTTAAATTTTGCTTGCGGGTTACGTAAAATTACGTTTTTCATGAAACACGAGTCCCGCCTTCTGTTCCTCTAAAAAAATACTTTACTTAAAAAAAAATAATAAATAAATAATAAATAAATAAATAAATAATAAAAAAAATTACTTACTCGTGTTTAACGCACTTATGTATTGCTGGTGTATATATATGTCAGTGACATTTACAGAATCAATTACTAATTAGGAAACCATCCGTACTGTAATAATAATAATAATAAAAAATCTAAACAGGCATCAATCGAACGAGAATATGTAAACATTCTTTTAAGGCATAAATAAACTGCCCAAGTCAGCTCGTTTTCCAGTTATAAATTCTAAAATCTCGCTAATGATCGGTTCAACCATGCCTGAATTCATAAAACCACGCTTTACTGAAATAATAAATGACATTCAAAACAAGCAGAAAACGGAAGAGCATTGAGAAACGCGTTGTTTGATGAATAAAACAGTTGCCCATTTCTTCTTTGAGATACATTCTATCGAGATATAATGTCTGGAAATTAACTAAGGTAGAATCTAAAAATCTAAAAAAGTCGTGGTTCTGACAAATTTTATTGGAACTCCTCCCACTTCTTTCTCGTTACTACATTTTTACTCAAATATACATGTCTCAATAACGGGCTCACGAGGGCAAACAGTTTACGCATCGAAAATCACGTCACATTATGCACTCTCGGAAGAGCATCATTTGATTGATTTCTATTATTACACTATTGGGATGGTTTCGTGGTAAGAGTAAAATTTGAATAACTTAGTCATGAATATGTAAAATCGTTTTAATAGTTAACACTTTCGCGACCGCTGACGTAGATTCACGTCATTCGAAAATCTGTAACTCCGCCAGAGGGCGTTTCTTTTGCAATTTGTATATTATTTATTCCTTAAGTATTTACCCAATATTCATTATTTTACAATAAAATAAATTATGGATATAAATACATTGATTAGAAAGAATATATTTATAATGTATATCTATTTGTAATATAAATGGGAATACAGAAAATTTTGTTGTGAAATATTGTAACTTGAGAGAATAACTCCCGTAGGGGGATCTTACTCTTAAAAGACAAAAGCATAAGGTCGCGAAAGTGTTAATATAACATTTTAAAGGAACGCCAAAAGGCGGGGCTTACAATTCAAAATAGGAAAATACCTCGACGAACATGTGTTAAGAAAAAAGTAGTATGAAATAAAGGCGGGGCTAAAAATGCTCAAGAATAAGTTGAAATGTTTTCATGTCTGAATAAATTAGAATGATGGTAACTATGATAACTCATGAGTGAAATTTTTCCGCTCCATACTAATCGAAAATTGCAGTCGAAGAAATAGGTAGCATAGGTAAGTCGAAATATAGACTTCAATTAAATCAAGGAATATAAACTGTGACTTCGGAAAATCTTTTTCTCTGTATTAAATATCATGTCACCTGATTGATCATATCACCTGAAGAAAAAAAAATCAAGTGAATAAATAAGCAAATATAAAACAGTTGTAATATCAATGTGAAAAAAAAAAAAAAAAAAAAAAAAAAAAAAAAAAAAAACTACCAACGGGCTATATTATAAACTTTAAACATAATTATCAAATGCATAACGACAACAATCGCTTTTTTATAGGAAAGAGAGTTTAAATATGAAGAAAAAATTAATTATTATCAAGTTATTTCTGAGTTTAATTAAGACATAAATAACATTTCTCAAATCTCGAATTAAATAAGAAGTTGTTGGTGGCTCTTGCTGGCATTAGCTGTAGCTGGCAGTATGAAGAAAAATCAAAAAACAAATTATATTATGCTACTGTTCTGATTATAAATTACAAATAGACGAACGACGAAAAAAATGTAAAACTTACTTTAAAATACATACCAGTAAGATATCCTTACAGATGCTGGATAAAAAAAGGATGGCATGTGTGAAAATCAATCTATAGTCCTCAAAAAAAAAAAAAAAAAAAAAAAAAAAAAAAAAATATTATTACAAGCGATCATTCATTCTAAATCATCGATTATATTTTAATTCATAAATATTTTAGATAAAATATCATTACATTATGTATTGTACATTTACTTTTCACAACTTAAATGTCTAATTACATACTTTTCAACAAATCAAATTTATTCCGTACCGTTTTTATATATCTGACAACATTCTAATTAATCTTCCGTAGCATTATTGGTGCCTGCCCATTTTTCCACAGCACTTTAGGGGAAACTGGGTAGATTTGGCCCATAGGGAGACTTGACCCATAAGGGGTTTTCCTATGAAAGGGCAACTTTAAAAAAATGTTAATCATTATACCGATTGACTAATCATACACAGGGATGGAACACGGGCGCAGAATTCATACCACTATGAATGTAAGAAAATTTTCTACCTCTTAAATCAACGATATTATAGGTATGGAAATTCCTTAAGCAGATTCCGGTATGAATTCTACGCCCGTGTTCCATCCCTGCATACAACATCATATTGCAGGAAACAGCCCTTACAGAATTATCAATGGTTTTCTACTGATTTAGTGTTGATTGGTACTGCATCTTTCAAGTAAAATTTTGAAGATCGATCTTGGACTTTGTTAAATTTGAACTTCCAGTTTTGAGGCTAGTCAATTTCAAAAGTATATCAGTTTTAGCCACTGTCTTAGCTACATATTGGTATATAGTAATTTCATATAACCGTATTGCAAGTTGCTAAAAAATTAGGATTAACAAAGCAACACAACTTAAGGAGACTTGGTCAAAGCAAACTAGGAAGACTTGACCCAATGATTAACCATGTCCTCCTAAACTAGATGCCTTCCGCGTGGCTAGGAAACTTGGCGGTAGACAGCGACACCTGGTACAGATTCCGCGACTTTTTTATTCAAAAGCGGCAAATTTTTTTTTAAAGTAGGATTTGATAAAAATAAAAGGCAAATATTAGGGGGACCGGAAAATAATGTCGTTTTGAATTAAAATACTGACATCGGAAATTTAGCCTGGATAAAATTTAAGATATTGTTAGGTAACTTATAAGATGGTTATTTAAAAAGTACCCTGTAAACACTGTTAAACAAAAATTTCCGGTTTCATTTTATTAATTCAAAACGACATAATTTTCCGGTCCCCCTAATAGAATCGAAGAAACGTCGATTATATATATCATATACCACTTCTTAAAGTTATTGGTGACAGTTGAATAAAAAAGAGCACAATCTGGTGGTGCTGTCTACCGCTTAAACTGTTGCCAAGTTTCCGAACCACGTGGAAGGTATCTTGTTTAGGAGGCCATGGTCGCACACTCAAAATCTTGAGGCTATACAATAGGCCAGAGAAGGAGGGGTAATCAAGCTATCACGTCCTTCGCATACTACCCATTGGATATAGCCTTTGAACCTCCATTTTTTCGTCCATTAACTATTACTTTTTTCATCCAATAACTATTATTTTATTCGTCCATTTTTACTATTCCCAAGAGATGGATAATTGCATGAGGGAACATGCTGACAGTTCGTTTCACAATTCCAAGTGTGTCAACTGTTCGGAAAGGACCACTATGGACCACTTGGTCCATATTACACGAACGTATGCGTAATCTGGACCACCGATACATAAATAAAATAATTATTGCCTGCAATTATTAATAATTCCCAGAGTGCTTTACCAAGCTTGAACCATGCAACTATACAATTATAATGAGCAGCCAACAAATTAAATCTTTTTATTTTAATAATTTTTGTTTTATGAGTATGCTCGCTTAGGGGGTCCATATTACACGGATCTCCCTAAATATATATATATATATATATATATATGTATAGAGAGAGATCTATGACTTAATCATGTCCATAAAACATAGGTGTGAATCTTAGCAATTCTGTAATTTTCAGTCGCATGAAAGTTTTTTACTTCACTTTTAGTATTTCTGAAATGGGAAGTAGTCGTTTTGACTAGCGGTTGCGAAAATTAAGGCCGACACCCTGTATATCTGTTTTTTATGCTTATAGGAAATATTCTGCCTTACTATAATAGATTTATGGAAGCAGTCTTCCATTAGATTAGCGTACAAGACCTATTCCGTTGAAAATTTGAGGCAATCAAAATAGTTATGTTGAGTAAAACTATTTCAAACATACGTACAAATTCATGTAAATCCCAAAGTGTAGAAAAAATATTAGTTAGTCACAAAAAATCTTTTATCCTATTTAGAAAAGTTTAAGGACAAGAGTAAAATGTTTTCTTACTCTGAGTAAAGAAAAGATTATAAATTTACATTTGAAGAAACTTTGAGAAGAACAAAGCATAACTAGTTGCGTCTGAAATGGGAAGTAGCATCATTGATTTATGGTGGGAATTTCTTTGTAGACACAGTTTCCTTTCTTTCTTTTTTTCTTTTATAGTTTATTCAGCAAATAGTTAAACATATTACAGAATGTGTATATACTGTTTATTTGTTGAGTTTCTGTATATAGTCAAAAAGTCTTGTAAAGAAACATTTAATACTTTTTTCGTGTATAGATTATAAGGATGTAAGGTATTGTAAAGGTATAAACTATGGAGAATAAACACTACGTCATTCTGAAAACAAGTGCAAATTGCAAAACTTTGAAATTTATGTTAGTTCTTTTCCATTTAATAAAAGCATTCTGTTGTTCTATTTTAGCGGTAAATGATAAAAAAAAAAGTTTATCTTTTACAGTTTAGAAAAAAATTTAACAGTCTCAATGAATGAAATGAGTTCAAATTTTTCCTTCTAAAAAGTTGAAACTTACGTACATAAAACACAAATGAAAATTTTACAGTTCGAACGAGAAAACGAAATATAGAATATATTTACGAACTGAATCACGTCATTTTTATTTATTTATTTATTTTTTAAATTACAAATGATAATTAAAAAAAAAAAAAAACCCTCTTTTTTAACATCATTGAGAACCGAATGAAATAAATAAAATATATATAAAATTGAAATTAGATAGGTTGATATTTTTAAACAATGTTTGAATACTGTGAGATTTTTACTCTTAAATATCACTCAGGCATGCCAAATTTTAACTTATTCTGTAAAATTTTTAGTTCCTTTCTTTATTCACACAACTTTTTTTGTACAATAATTTTCTATAATATGTAAATACTAGTAATTAAGAAGAAAACTTTTCTAAAATAAATTTAGGCAAGTACTAACAATGTCATATAAAAATTAGTGAAAATGCCCACTACTACTTTATTTATAGAATAATTTTCTCCAATATATAACTGTTACAAACTAAGAATAAAAAATACTTACAAAAAAAAAAAAAAAAAAAAAAAAAAAAAAAAATGGTATGAAATACTGCGGGCGAAGCTGAAAATGCTACGGAATAAATTAAAATGTTGGCAATTCTGGACATAAATATATTATGAAAATTATGCTGCCCAACCCATAAATACGTTGTATGAATAGTCCTAGATAATATCCTAATTATTAATTATAATGTAGTTAAATAAATAATACTCATTGAACCCGTTGGACTGAAAGTTTGACAGAATAGATAATAGAAAAAAAAAAAAAAAATCCAACTTTATATCAGCGAATTGTGGGCTATCTTAATTAGTAGAATGATGAAGGTTTGTTCAGTTGGGTCGCCCTAGGTTTTAAACCTGTGTTCTGCTTACTTTTTACTCTTGTAAAAAATAATTTGGCCAAATTAACAAAATTACGACATACAATAATTTAATTTAGGGGAAAATTACGTAATATAATTGAAAATAGGCTTTTCAAAGTTATAAATTGAAACAAGCTGCATCCTCGGAGGGTCCCGCCTACACCATTGCCAAGTTTTGTAGCTCTGCGATCAATAATCTTTGCGCCACAGTACACAAAGACAATGACAGGATAAAAAATTTAAAAATGTAACACAAAAACAATTAATAAAATTGAAAGGAAAACACTCCTTGATTTGCTCCCTTGGAGTGTTCAAGTTTCCTCTCTTTCAAGTTTTTTAGCTCTGAGATTAGTATTCTCATGATTTTTCTAGTGCTCGGTACAGATTAATGTACAGTGATTTCTCTGGATCGCCATCCTATTACTATATCAATCCCCCACTTCGAAATCTTATTTAAAAAAAAAAAATATATATATATATATAATTCCTCACGTTGTTTTGCATGTCTTCTTGCAGAAAAATCTCAATTAAGGGTCAACCTGTTACTCTTTGTAAAGCATTTAACCCTTTCAGTCGCAGTGTTCCGCTGATGGAACACCTAATTTTAATTCTCAAGTGCAAAAACTCATCCCGGAAATTTTTTAGCAAAAATTTACATTTATAACAGAGCAGGAAAGGCCCTTTTTTTAACGTGAAAATTAAAAATTTCTTTTATTTTAATTATGTTCGTAAATTCCGGTGGCAGTGTAATTTAAATGATCCGAATTACCTTGCGCCGCAAAGGGTTAAAATACTCCGGAATAAATTGCAATGTTGGGATCTATGCAACTTTTACGAGTTTTTGTTGTCGATAATGTTTACTTATAAAGTGATTTATTTATTAAATTAAATATTATTTGAATTTAATAAGGTTTACTTACAGATGTTTCAAACCGAAAATTTCTCGAAAAGGAACAATGCTAATTTTTTATTTTTTAAATATTTATGATCAGCTATGTGTCTAAAAGCAATTTTTAAAATTGGTTTAGTAAACTTTAAAATGAATTAAGTAGTGAACGTTAAAGGGTAAATATCATTTACTCTATTAAATGTAATTTGTGTAGTATGGAATAAATTGGTTGAACTAGTAATCCATTGCATAAACGCATCAACTTACATTTCTAACTTACATTTACTGAGACATTTAAAAAATCACGTGGCCTTACCAACAATTTTGAGTTTAATCACTTCCATCAACATGATTTTAATAATACTACAATAAAAAATTTAAATATTGAGAAAATTTTGATTGAAAGTCTTTTATTTGAAAGCTAATATATTAAATCTTTAAACACAATTTCTCTGTTTGAAATTAATTTTAGTGTGCATAAAAAACATATGGTGTATTCCAAGTTAACAAAAATAATTTTTTTACAAAAATATGTATGCATCTTTAAATCACTCGATGAATAAAAAGGTCTTCTAGAACATTACGTGATTCTTCACATACATTTTCTCATCAAATTGATAATTCAACTATCTTGCAATAAGTAAAATGTTTAGAAAATCTTTATCTTCAAAACTGTAACTGGAAAGATATTCGTAAATTTATTATTATTTAAACTCTAATTCCAAATTTATTAATAATTCATAAAATGAACAATTTTTTAAATATAAAGCACTATAATTATACGGAAAACAATTCTGTAATTAAATATTTACAATCTAAATTCATTATTACTCATGTTGACAAAGCTGTTATAAATTATTCTCTAAGTTGTAAAAAATACTGTAAACAACTTATATTAGAAACTATGGATATTATATAAGTAATATTTTTGTTAACATTTCAGATAACATAGATATAAAAATTGACATATTTAGATTAATTGGATTGTCGCAAGGTGTTATTGCTTCCAGTCTACTAGCTGATTTATATCTATATCACAACGAAAAAAATCACGCTGTGGTATTAATTTTAGATTAATTAGATTTACAGATGATATTATAGTATTTTATTTAAATAATAATAACAATAATCAAGCTCTACTTGTTATTTACCTAAAAAGTTTTCATTTAGTGAAACTCCTTTAAAATATAATGAAATTAATATCTTAGATGTAAAAATTATTTTAATCATAAATTAAAATTAGATTTTAACTTATATGATAAAGGTAAAGATTTCTCTTTTGAAGTTATTATTATTTTTACAATTTTTTTTTTACTAATTTTAAAACCTGCTGCCATAAATCTGCATTTGCTAACATTCTTACAAATTTTAAATTACGTGTTAAACATTTAGTGTCGGATATATATAAGAAAAATCAATACAACTGAGTTAAAAGTCTAACATTAGCCAATGAAGAGCCTGAAAACTTAATTAAAACATTTTTTCATAATTAAAATCAGTGCCATACCTGCCAAAATTCTAATTAATATTCTTTAAAAATTTCAGTCCCGCCTTTTTTTTTTCACACCAGTATTTTTTTAGAGTATTTTCCTTTTTATTTTATCACAATTAGGTTTGAAGAAAATTACTTTAAATATTAAGTGGTGTGGAAAAAGGGGTGGTCCTAACAATTCTACGTAATATTAACTAGAATGTTGACAGGTATGCAATTTATATTTTAATTGTAATTAATTATCTTAATTTTCATTATTTAATATATACTTACGTATATCCACAGTTAATTATCTTTGCTTAATATAAAAATAATTATATTTGTTCTTAATTACTTCTCTTTGCTTTATAAATGTAATATTTATCGTTTAATAAAAAATTACATTTCTTTTAATTGTTAATTTTTATTGTTAAATTCACTGAGAATTTTATTAGTTGCATAAATTATTTTTTTTTATTTTTTAATAAATTTATTTCACATACTTTAATAAATAATTATTGATTGTTCTCAAATAAATCATTCATTAATTATTTTTAATTCTCTTTTAAAATTTCTTTTTAATTTAAAATTAATTTATATTGTGTAAATTTCTTGTTAACTATAACTTTATAATATTAATACGTATAAACTTGTCTTAAATTAATCATGTGATTTTAATTTATTTAAAAATATTTTATGAAGGTGGTAGCGTTAATTTTTAGATCGACTGTTTCTAAAAAAAGTTAAGAGACTATTAGATTAAATTACGTTTAATTTATTTTGATATTGTTTTTATTTTAAAATTAATGGCATCATATTTATTTAATTACATAATTATAAATAAGCTGAAATTAATTTTGTATCCTTGTGATGTTTGCATTTATGCATGTTTAAAACAATTTAATTATGTTGAATTGACTTTTTCACTGTTATTCGCTATCGTTTACTTTTCCTGATCTGCTTCATGTATTTAATTGTGAGTACTGCTTTGCTTTCAATTTATTTCCTTCTTCTTTTATTTTATTTTCTTTAATTATTTTTAGTTACTTTGGTTTATATATTGTTTCCAATTATGGTTCGGGCATTGGTCAAAAGAGAAGTTTCAGCTTTGGCATTCTCTGACATAGAAAACCATAATCTTTGCAAGCTTTATTCCAACAATGCTTTGGAAAAATTAGGAATCATCATGCTTTCATTCATATGCATTTGTCTTGTTTTGGTCTTTTTTAATCAGCCTACTTGTTGCATTGGGTTTGATCATTTTGTATCTTATTATTTTTTTTTTCGGTAAAATTTTATACATTTTAATATATATATATATATATATATATATATATATATATATATATATATTTGTAACATATCTATTGTATTTCAATTTGGATAAATTAAAATATACTGCGCTATGATGTTTGTAAAAGTGTAAAAATTATAAATATTTCGAAAATACCCAATTAAATTCCTCTTAAAAAAATCTCAGCGTAATACATATGCTTTTCTCGATTTATATCTGTATTGTTAATTTTATATAAGAGAAGCAAAGTGGGTAAAAAATTGTGATATTTAACGCATTAAAAGTAATCATATATACTAATGGTTGAAATCAATTTTATTTGTCATATAATTTCATATTTTGAGTTTTAACGACAATATTGTAATTATATGATAAGTAATATAATTATTATGTTTTATTAAATAGGGAAACTATGCTTTAAAAGTTAGTAAAAATTAATTTTGCCACATTTATTATGAAATATATATACACGTAAGACAAGAATACATATATTTTATATAGAGGAAAAAAGTTTATCTGAGGATCATTATGATATGGTAAAATACATCTGGAAAACAATGTAAGGATTATTTAGAAACTTGTAACATAGAAAAGATAAAGAAATGTTTGTTTGTACCATATGTGAATCTATTTTCTTACGAAATCTAAGATGAGAATAGGATTTAGTGTCCCATATTAACGAAAATCTGAAGAAATATTTCCGGATTTCTGAAGTAGTAGCGCTTTCATTATTTCCTATACAGGCGTTCCCAGGACACCTTTTCCCTTTGATAAGATTATCTAAATGTAAGAAAACAGATATAAAAGAAGCATTAAATTTAACTAATACTCCCTCGATTACACGTATACATACATATTGTTTATTGATGTCTGAAGAATGTTAGATTTATATCTAAAATATATTTATAAGCTTCCGATATCTTTGAGAAATTTTCTTATGTGTTGGTATTAATAAATAGTTATGATCATGAGAATGGTATTTAGCTATTATAGGAAATACATTTTCTTAAATTAAGGAAACAAATTAGTAAAACTTTCAAATAATATATTAAACACAAAGGGGAAAAAAATCCTTCCCGGAAAATGTATTTAAAAATGTGTGATGGAACATTGTGGCTATTATGAAAAGTTACAGTTTAAAGTAATATGAAAAGAGATTTTGTTTTGCTCTATTATAGTCGTATTTTTTTCTGTTATTTTTCGTTACTCTCCCGTTATTTAATAAGATATCTGGTTCGAATCAACCACATTACTTCCATTACCCACCATTACACGCATACTTGCCAACATCCTAATTAATATTACGTAGCAGGGATGAAACACGGGCGCAGAATTCATACCGGAATCTGTTTAAGAAATTTCCATACCTATAATATCGTTGATCTATGAGGTAAAAAATTTTCTTATATTCATAGTGGTATGAATTCTGCGCCCGTGTTCCATCCCTGTCGTAGCCTTGTTAGTCTCGCCCTTTTTCTCACACCAATAAATTTTTATAGTAATATTCTCCAAATTCAATTACGATTTAATAAGAGGAAAAATACTCTAAAAAGATACCGGTGAAAAAAAAGGCGGAGCTAACAATACTACGGAATATTAATGAGTATGTTGGCAAGTATGATTACACGTATTACATGCACTCACAGTTCCCAACTTTTATAATTTATTCACGAGCATTTTTAGCCCCGCCTTCTTTTCGCACCAGAAATTCTGTAGATTATTTCTCTTTAATATGTGACAACGATTAAATAAGAAGAAAATCATTTTTGAAAATATCTGATGTGAAAAAGGGGCAAGGCTGAAAATGCTCGTGTATAAATTATAAAAGCTGGGAACTCTGCATGCACCTTTTGGAGATAATGTGATCAGAAGACATAGAATTGACCTAATGAAATTGACAATTAAAATTTTCCGGTAAGAGAAAGTTACTACACGCGTAAAGAAATGTGATTATATATAGGTTTATACATATATTTAAAAAAATTAAAGTTTTTTAAGTTTCTACATCCAAATTAAGTCTTACAGTCTTACTTTTCTTTTATTTCTTTTTAAGCATTTATTAATTTACTGTATTATATGTATAAATTTATTTATTTTTTTGTTGAAAAGGATTTAAATTAAGAATATTTGCTAAATTCTATCCCAAACTTGTCTTTTAAAAAGTTTGTAGAAAACTTTCATTTAGATTTTGACGAAAGAGAAAGAGAGAATCCTGTTACTATATTTAATTATTAAAGTTCTTAAAACTTTTCTCTGAAAATAAGACGCTTTTTACTTTTTGATGAAGGATTGTTCAGGGAGAATCAATACTCTTCGGAAATGTTCTGCTGACTTCAAACATTTCGATTAATAGAAGTCTATGGTATAGAAAGTTTATAATTTAAAACTTACTTTCTGTAATTATATGTTTTCTAAAAGAACTATTATAGAAATTTAGTACATTATTGACATCAGATTTAAAAAATAATATTTAATTAATTTAAAATAAATCTATTTTTTTACCCTTTTATTATTTAAGCACATATTATCATTATTTCTAGTCTTATGTGATTGTGTGTCTCTAGTATTGCGTGTCTCATGTCTTTTATTTTTTATTTTTTTTTTAATTAAACGAAATTTATATACATAGTTGCATACTTGTCAACCATCTCATTATGAACCGTACAATTTTTAGTACCCGTCTTTTTTTTTTCACAGCAATAACTTTTTAGAGTAATTTTAGTCTTATTTAATCGTAACAACATTTGGAGAGAATTATCCTAAAAATATAGTGGTGTGATAAAAGGGGCGTTTTTTCAGGGGGCGTTAACAATTGTACGGTTATTAATGAGGTCTTTGGCAAGTATGTAGTTGCCAACATTTTAATTTTTTTCGGAGCATTTTTAGCATAGCCTTTATTTCGCACCACTTTATTTATAGAATAATTTTCTCCACTATATAACTAAGGTAAAATAAGAAAAAAATACTCTTAAAAGATAATAATATGACATAAAGGCGGGGCTAAAAATACTCTGGAATAAATTGAAACGTTGGCGACTCTGCATATGTTTTCAACAATCTAATAGCTACTTTCACAAATGAACGTATTTAAAGTTTTTCCAAAATTCAAAATATATCCTGTAGAGAGCCAGGAAATGGGCCAGGAATCGGTTTTAATTGTATTGTTCAAAAATATTGGGAGGCCAGAAGGCTAATGACTTGATTGTAAAAGCCTGGCATTTGTAACAATTAAATACATGTTTTTCCAAAGAATACGTATCATTTTAGGCAAACACGTGTTTTCATTTTGCATGTTTTTATGTTTAGTATGAGCAATACAAATAATAGGTATAGTGGAAGTTAAAAGCATTCGGACAATTATTTTTTATTGCTGTATACTATACAGAATTTTAGTAATAGAAATTCAAATAAATATCTTTATAATAAATTTAATCTACAAATAGCATCTGTGGAACTATTATTGCATTCAGTACTCGCTGCGTTCCTAAAACTGTACCCGCATTTTTTTTATATTATCTACACTCAAAAAGAATTTTTTCTTGAAAGTCTTAATGCTTAAATGTTATGTAAATAAGTATTGTTTTAAAATAGTTATAACGATGTAATAAAATGAGCATAAAATTTTAGAAAGGCTGCAAGGCTTGTTCCTTTCACATAGGTGCCAAGACAAGATTTCCGTTCTCTAATGGAAACTTCATAACGGTATACATATATATATATATATATATATATATATATATATATATGTTTCCATTTTATTTAACTGTCAAAAATGCATGCAACGGATTTTTTTTTTTTTTTTTTCGTGGTGATAAATCTAATTAAAAATTAGAGAGATTAGCAGCAGTTTTATCATATTTACTGTAAATTTCTTTTTAATAGACATAGCTCCCTCCGCTCTCCAACCACCGATGGATACTTCACCTGCAGTACATAGTTGCGGGACTTTGCGACTTTTTTATTGAACATTATTTTATTCGACATGATATTCTATTTAAGGAAATTTCTGGTATGAAATGAATGTGCCAGACGCAGTATTACGAGACTTTATCTGGCGACACAGGGTCAGTCGCATTCATTTCATACCGGGAATTTCATTAAATAGAATAGAACGTCGTATAAAATATTGTTCAACACAAAAGTCAAAAGTCTGGCAACTATGCTCCAGTGTTGCAAGATTTGGAAGTTTTTTTATTCATTAAACAGAAATATTTTTGAGAAATGATAGTTGATATTCAATAATGGACTATCCAAAATTGGAAATGATTAGGCAAACGATACAAATAAAAATTATTGGTGATTATTGAATAAAAAATCCGCCAGATCTGGCAACACTGTTCGCCTCCCTTTTTCCGACCTATTCCGTTTGGGAATCCCAACTCTGTTCTCTGATCACAGCTTTACTTTTCACTGATTAGGAGTAAAATAAAGTACATAATTTAAGACAGCTACATAACAATATTATAAGAATACCCATATCACCTGTTCAAATAGAATAATATGTCAATAATCGGACTTAACATATGACAACTTAATAACCACTTACAAGGAGAGGTCATGACACGGAAAATTCAGATCGGGACGAAAAAGTGCGGAATTGTAGTATACTATTTAGGTAACAGCATATTAAAGCAGTAGCGCGCACTAGCCAAACAATACTGAGGGGAAAAAAAAACATTTAATGATTCAGTAATTACTTAAGTTCAAGTTATATTGGTGAAGAATCGAAGCTCCCTTCAATGGTGTCAAATTTATGGACTTTTTCATTCAATAATTACCAATAATGTTGAATAGATGTATGATATATATATATATATATATAAGAAAATATTAATCTTCGAAGTGATTAGGCAAGCGATACAATTAAAAGTTAGTGGTAGATGTTGAATATAAAAGTCCCTAAATCCGGCAGCACTGGCTCTAGTAACACAGAGTGAGTTTGTCACTCACTCAGACAACTCCCTCAGTAATGCCCATTGGTTGTCGGCCTGGACAGCTCAATTGGTAGAGCGTTGAACTTGTAAGTCAAAGATCCGGGGTTCGACTCCCGGTCCGGGCATTATTTTCACTCAGTTGGAAAAATAAATTTTCAAGATACATGATTGTCTATGCTCTTTCGATTTCTGCTTGTTTTGGATTTCGTTCATTATTTCAGTAAGGCATGGTGTTATCGATTCAGGCGTGGTTGCACTGATTATTAGCGAAATTTCAGAATTTTTAACTCGAAAACGAGCTGACGAGGACTATTTTTTATGCGTCAAAAAACATATTTATATATGTTCTTTCAATTAATGCTTGTTTGGATTTTTTTTATGATTACAGTGTGGGATGGTTTCCTGATTAGTTTTACACCTTTTTAAAATGTTGAACGAAAAAGGGACCATTTCTATAAAACTTCAGTTTTCGTGGAAACTTTTAAAAAGTTTGCATAACTTAGGTAAGTAAGGATACAAAATCAGAAAAAAAAAATCGACTGATATGGATTGCATTTTTTTTTATTTTTTAAATGTTAGATTTCATATCTGCATGCTTGAATGCATCATTAGAGAAAAATCCAGACTTTTAAACATAGTAACAAAGAAATTGTTTAAGCAATTACTTGTAGATTCAAGACTGTTGAAAAAACTAATTGGAAATAAACGCTTAAAAGAGATAAAACCTCACCATTTATAAATATAGAAATATTAAAAAACACGTATTTTAAATAGAAAGACTAAGAACGCGTGTTTGCTCCAAAAAATATGGATTGCCGTCAAAGAGGGTAAAGATGATGACGGTACGCTAAATGTATTGATGACAATATGCTAAAATGCTACGGAGAACACTCCTGCTATTTTTTTTACATTCTTTGGCATTCAAAACGTTGATGGTTTTCCCTGTGTTTAAAAGAATTCGATATTTTTAATATACTCATACCTACCAACAATTGCGACATTTTTCTACAAATAATTTTTGAAAGAAATGGTTTATAAATTTTTGAAGCACTTTTATGAGATTAAATAAGATTACCGTAATTTTCGGCATGTAATCCGTAGGTCAGATAAGTCAGTTTTGAACCAGAAGTTTTAATTGACAGAAAAAGTTACATTTGTACGAGCCATTTCTTTAACTCGTTAGTAGTCGATTTGCCGCCCATCCTTCAGTATTGCTAATTTTTTTTTTATTCAACAGCCACCAAAATTTTAGAAGTGGCATTTGATATATATAAAACGCGAATTAAATCGAAGAAACGTCGACCACATCACTTCTTAAAATTATTGGTAACAGTTAAATAAAAAGTGTGCAATCTGTAATAGGTGGTACTGTCTATACTAGGACACATACTAGGCGAGACGTATTAATCCTGGTCGATATGTTTAACGCCCCAGCCCCCCGTTCAATGTCTTTTCCTAGTGAATTTTGTCCTTTTATTACTTCCGGTGTGAGCGTGGTTATTTTTTTTTTTTTTTTTTTTTTAACACACTTGACATTGTGAGTTTTTTGGGTTTTCTTCCCATGCTATTTCTATGGTGTTTTCAGCTATTTCCCCTTCTTTTTCTACATTCTAAAGTAGCGGTGGGTACTAACGGGTTAAAAAAAATATATAGATAGATAGATTTCTTTGTTAAATAAAATTTCTGGTGACAAATCATACCTGCGGATTATACACCGAAAATTATGGTAAAATATTTATTCAGACAAAGTTGAAATTTTCAATAGTTAGCAAGTATGTATACCTGTATATTTACTGTGTTCTACATATTTTGCAAATGCATGTAATAAAAACATGATTATTCACTTCAGTTTACACCTAAAAAGAATTTGCAAAATAAACATCTAAAGAAATATTCTCAAGAAATGTGCAAAAGAATAGCTGTAAAATTAAATAAAACTTTATTACATGTAGTAAAATAATAAAATAATCGTATGAAAATATTATTTAAAACTTCGCTATACATTCAGTTAAAACTTTTCACATTTCTTTTCTAAAACGATCATTGATTTCAGATTTATTTTCTTTTTAACGAAGAAATAGAAACATTCAGTTTAATGTTTCTATTTTTAAGATGTTTCTTTAGGTATTTTCGTTTATTTTTGGTATTTACTTTTTTCAGAATTGCGTGTTGTTACTTATTTATTTATTTTTATTTTGATAGATTCAACATTCTTAAGAAAATTCCACAAAAACATTCATGTTGAAATATTGCATTACAAAACACTACAAAAAAAAAAAAAAAAAAAAAAACTTTTAAAAGTATAAATACAAAGTTTCTTTAAATACAGTGAGTTTTGTAAGGGAACGCTTTAAATTATGTAGAAACATTATACGAAGTCACAAAGATAAATATATATATATACATAGCTGCCAAGTTTTTTAATCTATTCCGGAATGTTGTTAGCCCCGCCCTTTTTTCCTACCGGAATCTTTGTAGAGTAATATTTTTCACGTTTAATCGTAGTTAAATAACGAAGAAATTCTTTCTACAAATATTACGGTGTGAAAAAAGGGCGGGGCTATCGTCATTCCGGAATAAATTAAAAAACTTGGCAGCTATGTATGTATATATATATATATGGGGGGGGGAATTCAAAACATTAAAAAATATATTAAAAAAGAAGGTATTTAGTTTAAAAATTAGCTAATATGAAATTATATATAATGCCTCATAAAGTTTTGTGTACGGGTGAAGTCGAATAAGCTAAGAACTTAGCTTGAATATAACAATATCTTTGAGAGGTCATTCTAACAGGACCTAGTCCATAGTTATGCTAGTTGCAGAGAAAACTAAAGGAATCCCGAACTCCTAGGGGACCTAAGCTTTCTTCGCTTACTCAATCTTGAGAGCTGGGGAACCCATATCGCAGGGGAAGATATTCCCGACATTCTACGAATTAACTTTTTAAATGTAAAATCTACTGAGAAACTTACTTATGAATAATTCAATAGTCATAAGAGAAAATAGTATTTCCAGACTTAATTTTACATTAGCAATGCATAAAATGCATAGCTACTAACTGTTTAAATTGTTGGATACCGGTATTTTTTTTTTTTTTTTTTTTAATTATAATTTTTTATATTAATTTTTAAAAAGTTTTCTTGTATTAAGTAAGGTGAAGATTTTTATTAAAAATACTGGTATCCAAAAATCAGAACGGTTTGTGGCTGTGATATAATGCATCGTTTTAGATTTACAGAGGTGCAAGCATTGCTAATTTATCATTCCGGAGCAATGTTAGTGCCTGCCCTTTTTCCCCCATTTTTTTTTTTTTTTTTTTGTAGAGTATTTCTTTTAATATTTAAAAGAGATCGAATAAGGAGAAATGTGCTCTTAAAAAATAAAATAAATGAAAATAGGTATGTAAAAAATCTGGTACCAACAATATTCTGGAATAAATTAAAAATATTGACAACTTTTGATTATTGAAATACTGATAAAAACTCGAAAAATAAAACAAAACTTTAATTACGGATGCAATCATGACATAAAGTATTTTTATATGAATTGCTTATAAAGTAAACTAAAAATTATATAAATAAGTATATATATATTTGATGGAGCTTTTTACTACCTATATGATTCATTTTTATATAAAAAATCTACTTAGTTCTTTTAGAGAAGCTTTAAAACAGATATTATTGAGCAAAGTTTAATATTTTTAAATATAATCTTTCAAAAATATAGATTTTTGTTAGTAAGGAACATAAACAACAATATTCACAAATACTTAATATGCTATTATACACAAAAGCGAATTAATCAAATTTTTAACAATGTTATACGTAGGCAAACATTTCCAGTCTTGGTGTAAATAGCCTTTCGTTCACAAATTTAGACATTTGTCGATTTTTTTTCTTTTTCTTCTTAGGCTAACAGTAACTAGAATTCATGACTGTATACAGGTTCAAGAAAAATAAAGAGCTAAACAAAAGACGGAAATCTAACCACATAACATATTTATAACAACTTATGCACAATATTGATACAAATTTTTCTTATGTTAAATAAACTTTAATACAAAATACTAATGTATAATACCAAAAAAAGAACGTTTTGAAAATTTATTCATAAAATCATGTATGTATTTAATATTTTTACGAACGTTTCATATTGTAATTACAATGAATAAAATAATATTTAGTTACCAAACTATACATCGATTTCTGCCAAGTCTTCTGCTTTTCTAAGTAGATTATGTAATACCTCAGTTTTTAATGGAAACATTGAGTAAATATCTTCGGTCGCTATTGACGGTTAAACGTATTGGAAAATACTATTAGAGAATAGCGGGAATTATTCTTTAAAAGGGAACGTAAAAAAATTAGCAACTATGTATGTCATAAGTTTGAAATATTTTTCTATAAATAGAATTATCAGTACTATGTAAAATGAGGTTTTAAAGACTGTATAGAAACTTGTTGAACATGTCAGACATTTAAAAAGTAACGTGATAAGTTTTAGAAAAAAATTTAAGCCATTAATTAGTATTTTTTTTTTAAATAAAAGAAGTTATATGAAATGTAGAAGAAATCATATCTCACGGAATAGATGTCGCTAATAGCCACTTAACTCCGAGTTTTTCTTCTTCTGAAAAAAGATTAGAAATGATAGTAATAGCATTTACATTATTATTATTATTATTATTATTATTATTATTATTTTATCACGTTACAATATTAACTGTCACATACTTCATTTTTTTTTTCTCTCTAGCACTAAAAGTATATTGAAATATCTACATAAAAGTATCAGCTATATGTAATAATGCCCCCAAAATTGATGAAAGTTTTTTCTCTCAAGGCTGGTAAATGGTAAATGGTTCGATTCTAGGCAACACTCGTCGATCTATCCTTTCTGAGTTTTTCATGATTTTCTTTGAATTTCGTTTAAATAAGGGCTAAGATACCCCCCAACGGTGGATATTTTAAACATGCCTAAGACTATAGCATAGTCAATAAGTAACAACGACCGCACGTCACTTCCTGCCATTAAAAAAAAAAAAAAAAAAAAAAAAAAAAAACATACTTTCAAGTTTTTTATTATTTTACTTATTATTATTATTTTTAAATGAAGTTAAATATCTGAAATGTTATTTCCTTTCTTACTAAGTAAATAAATAATGCATTTCACAAAAGAACTAAAACCCTTAGAATTAATATTATTTTCTTTCTGATTAAAATCGGTAAGAAACAACTATATATAAAAACTGAAATTAATAAACTTATTTCATAATTTTCCTTCATAATACCCACTTTAATAACAATATTCTGGAATAATGGTAAATATTTATCCTTAAGAATTTCCTTTTTTTTTTTTTTTTTTTTTTGTATTAAATCTTAAACTATAAAAAGACCCATTCATGCTTTAATATTGAATTGACTTATCATATAATCAGAGAATCTCCTTACTTTAAGATTTTCAAGTATTTCTCCAACGTTAATAATTGTCCAATCAGCAATATTGATTTCTCTAAGAATCTTTTGTTCTTCTTTCTTCCTTAAGAAAAGTCTCCAAATAATTCACTTCTCTTTAAAGTCTACATGATTTGTCTACATTGAAAATAAATAAAAAAACTAAGTAAAAAATGCTTCTCTCTAAAAATTTTTAATACTAATACGATTTTATTGTGCATAAACGCAGGTAAAGTGAGGCAATTTATAAAAAAAAATTCGGAAGAAAAATATTTCTGCGTACAGAATATAATAAATTTAAGAAAAATATTTAAATTATATTTATTTGGTTTTGACTTGAAAATAATACTTATAACTATATACAAATAAACCCTTAATATTCCTAGATCATAGTTGACAGATTTAATGCATTTTGGCTTTATATTTTTGCAACAGTTTCAAGTGATTAAATGAAATAAAAATTTGTATTAATTTTTTTCCGGTAGCCAAAAATCGTAAATGTCAGCAACTATGTTAGATGTTTTAGAAAATAATTCCTGCATAAATTAGATGTATTAAAGACTCAGATATGCTAACATTTTAATTTATTCCAGAACATTTTTAGCTCTGTCTCTATTTCTTACCACTTTTGCCACCGCATGTTTTTGTCTTTTTGACAGTAAGGTCCGCCTGTAGGCGTTAGTCTCCCAAGTTACAATATTTTAGAACAAACTTTTCTATATTCAGATTCATATTACAAATGGATATACATTATAATTATATTCTTTATAATAAAAGTATTTATATCCATAGTATATTGGTTGTACAAATATGAATATTGTGTATATTTTTAGGAAATAAATGGCATACAAATTGCGAACTGGCGGAATTACAGATTTTCAAATGACGTGAATCTACGTCAGTACTCGCGAAAATGTCAAGAGTATTTTTTTCTTATTTTATCGTAAATCTATATTGGAGAAAAATATTTTATAAATAAAGTGGTGCGGATTAAAGGCGGGGCTAAAAATATTCCGGAATAAATTAAAATGTTGGCAACTGGGAAGACTGACAAAGGCTATGAAACCTTTTTACCACTATTTTTTTACAATGATTTTTGACACATATTACAGAGAAATCCAGTGTTAAAAGAAGGTGATTTTTTTTTTAAAATAGTGGTGGCCGTTTGACATGCATAAATTAAGGTTTTAAACATTGCATTTTCCCAATAATAATTGTTTCTTAATTAATATCCAGAAATTCTATCTAAAACAAGTACAAATAAAACAGTTTGTCTTTAAAAATATATTGAGTGTTTTAAATAAATCTTTTCCTAGAACTCGAAGACGGAATATTCGATTGTTTAATACAGATGCAAAGGTTTTTGATGCATTTATTTTATCAATATTTTATTTGTGTGCTAATTTAGGAATTTTAATAATTCTAAATTAAAAATAAATAACAAGAAATGACAACATATGTCAAATAAAAGTTATTTCATTAGAATCTAATGTATTACAGAAACATCATTTTATACACTATTAAATTAAATAATGTAATGTAGTTTTTTTTTTTTTTTTTCAATTGTTATTTATAAAAAATACATACATGCTCGCGAAAAAGTAGATAATAATCATATAAGACCTATATAGCATATTGTTTATTTAAATATGGAGATAAATATTATTCTGAATACGACCATTATGATGTCCTTTAGAGTTTCCGTTATAAGTTCAATTGTATTACTGAAAACAATCTTGCATTGGAACACGGTTTTACTCTTTACAAACTTGCCGACTTAAGCAGAAGATCTCACCATTATTTTATAATAATAATATTTTGTATCAGTTTCTTTAGATTAAATGCATTGCAAGTTATGATTAGAAAATTGTAGTATAAATTATTGCCGAAATATTAGAAAATTTAAAAACTGTAGGGCTCCGATGCTTCTGATATTTTTCTTGCGCTAATACGAATAGCAGGTTTTATAATGAAATTAGCCTGCATTTTTTTTTTTTTTTTTTTTTTTTTAAATCTGTATAAAGATAGTTGTGTTAAAGTCCATAGAAAATAGCTAGTCAATAGGCCCTGTAGAAACTCTAAATTTAGTTCTATATATTTAGAGAATATTTTGATTTCTTTTGTAAAATATAAAGAGTCAAATTTTTAACTGCTTTGAGGAAATAGTAAGATAAAAATCTTCAATTAATGAATGAATTAGAGTTCGAGAATATGTTAGTTGGCTTGACTGAGCTCAAAGATTATTTTTTGTTATTTTACTTTTTGTCTGTTGTTTTCTGAATACACTGTTCATAATAAATTTGCTGAAAAAATATTCGTGTATACACACACACACACACATACACACACACACACACACACACATATATATATATATATATATATATATACATATATTGAACATTTAATAAAATATAGAAACATAAAATTTCTAGTCACGTTCATTTTCTTTACGTTCATAATAATGCAAACAAATATTATACCATATCCTCCTAAACTAGATGCTTTCCGTGTGGCTCGGAAACTCTGCTTTAGTTCAAGCAGTAGACAGCGCCACCTGGTACATATTGCGCGACTTTGTTATTCAACAACCACCAAAAATTTTTTAAAATGGGATTTGATACACATAAAAGGCGAATAGAAGTGAGAAAACGTCGATTTTACATATCATATATCACTTTTTAAAATTATTGGTGGCAGTTGAATAAAAATGTCGCGCAATCTGTACCAGGTGGCGCTGTCTACCGTTTGAACTGCTGCCAAGCTTCCAAGCCACGTGGGAGGCATCTAGTTTAGGAGGCAATGATTATACAATTCCTATAATGAGTGTTCAAGTTTCAAATAAAGTTAAAACATAACAACTTTTATACTTGAAATAAAAATTTATATTTTATTATTTCATATATGATTAAAATTAGTAAACAATTTTACTTCCAAGAACAAGCTGGAAACATTTATGATAAAATTTAACAACATTCCGGAATAAATTAAAAAAAGTTGCCTGTTTGATTAAGACCAAAGCTAAATTAAACGTGAAAACATGTCCTGGTTATCATACGCTATCTACCATTAAGTATTTGGACACTTTTGAATTTAGACGTTTGTTAAATATCTAGAAAAGTTCTTTAGAAATCATCTTGACACTTTGGTAGTGTAAACATTATGCTATACCTCATATATGTCAGCAAAAGTTTTGACCTAAAGAGGAAAAGGAGAACAGTAAATAATAATAATAATAATAATAATAATAATAATAATAGAAAAAAATTCACTTTTTTAATTATAATACGTAGAGAATTAGACCCAGTGCAAAGCCATTTTTAACAAATTTGGCATAGTACATTAGACACAACATACTTCAGTCACAACGCAGAAATATTACATATCTTGAGATATATGAACATTTTTATTAAATAATTTTCAACTACGCATGTGCTAGCTTTAAAAAAAATTCATTTGCATAATTGATTATATGAAAACGCTAAACAAATATCAAGTAAATTAAAAAAGTTATGAGAGATATAATGAACATAATTTCAGATTCTCTCTCTCAAAAAAAAAAAAAAAAAAAGGAAGGATGATGATAGGGGTTTTATCAATATTTATTTACAATCAGCAAACACTGTATTACCATTGGGCATTGATTGAATTAAAATAAAAATGTGAGCAAAACCATCATAGTTTTGCTTTCATTTTGAGAGAACTGAAATTCTGTTCATTCTATGTCTCATAACTTTTTGAATTTACACGATATTTGTTTGGGGTCTTCATACATGTTGCTCAATACTTTTATATTAAATTATGGCTATTAAATTATGCAAATGAAATTTTTTAAAAGCTAGCGCATGTGTACTTAAAAATTATTTAGTAAAAATGCTCATGTATCTCAAGATATTTAATATTTTTGCATTCTAATTGCAGTATGCTGTGTATAATATAGTAAGTCAAATTTTCAAAAAAATATCTTTGCACTAGGTCTAATGCCTTACGTGATGTATTTAAAAAAAAAAGGATTTTTTTTTCTTTTTTTTGCAATTTGTTAATATATATATATATATCCATGAATATGTGTGCTAGCCTCGTAAAAATTTATGCAGATAATGAGAAAAATCCTTATGATCCCACGTGTTAGATTGAGTATATATTTGTTGAAAGATTAGAATATCATTAACAAGTTGCATTTTTCGCAAATTTTGAAGTAGAATTCTAACCATAGTTGCTATCTTTATCCGTTTTTGTCTACCAGCATATCTTATAAGAATTTATATATACATATACATTTCTGTGACTGGTTTCTCTGATTAAATTAACTAAAAATTCTATTAAAATTTTCTGGTAGCCAAAAAACTGTACCTACCAACATCCTAATAAATATTCCGTAGTATTCTTAGCCCCGCCTTTTTTTTCACATCAGTATTATTTTAGATTTTATTTCTTTTTATTGAATCGTAATCAGATTTGGACAATATTACTCTAAAAATTTACTGGTGTTAAATAAACGGTGGACTAACAACACTACTGAATATTAATGAGAAAATTAGCAGGTATTGAAAAAAAAAACTAAAGTTGTATTTTTTTTTTTAATTAATAAAACACCAGATTTAATAATAAAAAAATATATTTAAGAGAGCACTTTAGATAGCAGGTACAGTATATTTTATTTGAGTTTAAAATAAGTATTTATTATTCTCTTAAATAAAGAAAATTAACTGCAGTTTCATTACGAAAGGAAGAAAAATTATTTTTAAAATTATAGTTTTTATTTTATTCCCCACTTAACAATTAAAATTTAAGACTATTTATTAAAAATAATAATTAGAAAAAGCTTCATTAAAAGTATGAGAAAAAGTTTCATTAATATTTGAAATGGGTCAAAGCTATTACATTACTAGAAACGATAAAATTACTACATTATCATAAAAATTAGTCTTTAAATAATACTTTTTAATTAATGAAGCTTTAATTGCGACAGAACAAGATAACTTGAATACAGAGAATTCAATTGCCTGTTAAAAATTAATTAAACCAATTGACCCTTAATATAATATTGATGTTTAATTATATCAAAATAATTACTTGAATTAAAAATAAATGGACTGTAAGGGAAGTAAATTGATGCTAAATTGAATTGCTTTTTATTAAACATTATTTAAATCAAATATTCATTGCGGAAGTTAAATTTTCTTTCATTTATTCGGTTACATTACAAAATCATGTGCTGATTTTAATATTTATGTATTTGTCATTAATCACGTGTCTTTCTCTCTCTCTCTCTCTCTCTCTCTCTCTCTCTTTTTTTTAACAAACATAATTTAGAATAATTTTATTTTTTAAAATGCGGTAGATTTCACATTTTTTTCTTTTGAAATGAATAAATAAATAAATAAAACGAAGGTGCTAGTCGTAAAATTTTATAATTTAATATTGAGCTCATTTGTCATGACAAACCGAACGTGACCTGAAAAATTAATATTATTCATGCTGAAAATCTGATGTTATATTGATCAATAGCATTTTGATTGTATATTGCATAACATCTTAGGAAAAAGTTAATTCAATCAGATTTTATCACGTTTCCTTGACAAGCAAGGAAAAATCTCTTTTAAGCACAGTTTTATTCCAACCATCAACTAATCAATTTATGGTTAGTTTTTATTCCAACTGCTAAGATTCATACCAAAATTATTTTACAAAATTTTGCTTTTAAAATTTAGCGGAAAAAAAAAATATTTTGTTTCTTCTAACTTTGATAAAAATCTCTGTTACTAATAAAACGTTTTGTTTATTTAAGAAGAAACATAAGCATATATATTTACTTACGATAAGCATTTATTAATATCTGAAAAAATTGTAAAAGTATTTTGTGCTTTAGGCAGGAGAGTAATTTTATCTAAACTAATAAATCTCACCGTTTTCTTTTACACTGTGCTTTTCTTTAAAAGAAGATGCATTGAATTTATACAGTTCTTAATCTATGAAACAGACTACGCAAAAAAAAAAAAAAAAAAAAAAAAAAAAATCTGTAAAGAACTTAAAGTATATAAATGTGCCCTACACGACACAAAGAAATAGGCTACAGGGAACAACAAAATGTAGGTTTTGATTCTCTTATACCTAAGGATTTTATCCCCCCCCATAACTAAATAATATTTTTTTTTCTTTTACATTAAACTTCTGTACAAATTTGCAGTGCTTTTTTTTTTTTTTTTTTTTTTTTTTTTTTGTTGATTGAATAATGCGAAGATTGCTATAAATAATTGGTATTTTATTAAAGAACCTCTAAAAATCACGAGTAGCCCTATGCAGAAAATTATTTACATTTAAAGTTTACCCGAAAAAACCACTGTAAAAACATTAGATCATCAGTTTGTGATTTCATTAAAAATTCTTGGCTATAAAAGAGTGCAAGGTGAGTATAGTGAATAAAGATACTTGCAAAATGTAAAAGAGAATGTTATGTCTTCGCAGAAACTTGCCTGTTTTTGCAAACAAAATAATTCAAAATTGCTTTGCTTGTGATATAACTGTTCATTAGGAGGTAATATGGCGCAATAGAAGTGTTTTTTAGATGATATTACAATGATTTTTTTTTTTTTTTTTTTGCTTATGAGTGGGGAATGAAAACAATACCGAAGCAGAGTTATAGATAATGTAAATATTTTGAAAATTACTGCAGGATGAAAATTTAAAAATGAAAGCAAAGTGAAAATATTATTTAACCCCCAATTCTCCCTCAAATAAATAAATAAATAAAGCCATAGGGAAGTTTCTTAATTCAGGTTTGGAACAATAAGACGTTTTTCAAGAGTTACTAGAGGAGAAGAAAATGTAGCTAAATTCCGTACATCTTACTAAGAGAAAAAAACCAAACCACTGCAGTTCTGAATACAAAAATGAAAAATTATTTAGATTCAACGGAAACTAAATAAATAAAAATAAAAAAATTCACAAAAATGCCCATAACTAAACGTTATGGATATTTAATAATAGTATTAAATGCAAAATTTATTGACCACTATTAGTTTAATAAAATAAACTAATAATAACAATTTTAAGATATTCTTGACTACCTTATTTTGCTTACAAAAAGTTTTTCAATTTGTTAAATATTAATGTTAAATTAATGTTATGTAAAATATTCATGTTAAATATTAGTGCTTAATTTTATTCACAGGTATGAAAATAATTTTATGATCAATGACAACAGTCCAATTTTGGAATATATTAATAGCAACAAATCTAATATATATTCGATTAACACTTTTGACTTTATTTATTTGGAATTTTTTTTTTTCGAAGTATTCCTCATTACGAAATTATTATCATTTGTCATAAGATACATGGCGAATTTAGTTCTATTATGGATTGTGATAGAAACTATTGGATTAATTTAGTTAAATTTTGTATTTATAAAATTATTTTCTATAATGCTAACGATTATTTTTTACAATTAAAGGAATTCTTATGAGAAATTATTTTTCGAGTTCATATGCCAATGTATTTTTATTTTTTTTATGAAATAAATTAACCAGTTCTGACATAAAATTCAGGGATGCAACGCTGGCTCAAAACTCATACCTCGCTTAATAAAAGAAAATTTTCTACTTCTTAAATCAACGGTACTATAGGTAGAGAAACTTCTTAAACAAATACCGGTACAGGGAAATTAAATGTTTATCCGTCTTATATTATAACTTCTATCCGTAACTGTTAAGCTACTATAAATGTTTAGGCTTTAGTACTCGGTGTTTTTCCCTATTAATGATTTTTTATTTTTGATATTTAGTTTTATTTACTTATTTATTTTTGAAAATATTTTTACAGCTTTTTACTGTGCAAATTTTATATACTTTCCTGTTTGTATCTAAATATTTTTTCATTTTTGTGTTCAGAACAGCAGTGGTTTGGTTATTTTCTCTTTGTAAGATGTACGGAGCTAAACTACTTTTTGTTTTTGCTCTTAGACATTATTCTCATTCAGCTTCGTAGGTTATCTTTACGAGAATTACTATTTCTCGAATGCAGTAGATTCCTATATTACACATTTTTCCAAATTGTATAACTTTTCCTGGGAGCAGGGCCTGATTAAGGGGGAAGCTCGCTCTTCACACATTATTTATACTTACACCGTTATTTTTTAACAAATACTTTCCTCCTATAATAAACAGAAAATTTTCATTAAAAATTATTTTAAAAGAATTCTGGTGTCTAATAACGGTGAGTAAATTGGATTGTTTTACACCGTTCATTTTTTATAAAAAATATTTCCTTGTCAAAGCGTAGAATTTCTATGACATGAAGTAAAGAATAATTGTAAAAATATTCCGGTATGAGCGAGCTTCCCCCTTAATCAGGCCCTGCCTGGGAGCCATGGTAGCCCAAATGGCTGAGCGTCGAGGTCGTAATTGGTGGATTGCAGACTCCATAGACGAGACAGCTAAAATATCATCGTGAATATTAATGGTACCTTGTGCACGTAAAATCCATCATATGTAGAGTTTCCTCTGTTTTCCGTAAAATTAATACTTCTGGGAGCTAAAGAAGCGGCAGAAAACATCTCCTCTTCGAAATAAGAAAATTGTGATGACATGTCTCCGAGCCATCCCTAGAGGCGAATCTCTAATCGTCGCAAATTACCTAGGACGTAGCTCTTGTGCGTCGTTAAACCAATGAACCTCAACCTCAACTCAGCTCTTCCTAATTCACTGGATCCAACCATAAAATGGAACTTAAACAACAAAAATTTTCACTAACTCCAATATTTCCTAAAAAAACTAAGTGATGTGCAGCATATACTTTCTATATGAGAATAGTGATGCAAAAGCTGTAGAAGAGTGTCACCCCTGTATGGTAGATGTATGCTAATCGTGAGCACTAGAGGATCTTTAAAAAAATGGAAGATGAAATAAAACATGTACATGATATTTCTAGTATAAAATAAACGAGTAACGTAAACATGGGTTGTTTAATCTCTTAACAGTTTTACTGGAACAGCACACAGGGACTTCTTTAATTTATTTGCATATTTTAGCACCAGTTTTAACCCCCTGAAAGGCTTTTAAAAGTGCAAAATTGTAATGCTCTTTTCACTGTGCATTTTTTACAATGTACTAAATTAATGCTTATTTAAACTCGAGATAAAAATAGAACTATGCAACTGTAAAAAAAAGAACTATGTGGCAACTATTTAGAAACTTCATACTTATGAAAAAGCATTAACATTTATAACTATGTAATTTTAAATCATAAGTGCATATCTTCTAACATATTCATTAATATTCCGTAGTACACTTTTTCGTTTTCTCTTGAGAGTATTTTTCATCCTATTTAATCGGCATTATATTTGGAGAAAAGTACCCTAAAAATAAAGTGGTGTGGAAGAAAGGGCAGATACTAACAATGCTGCGGAATATTAATGGACTTTATCTGCGTTACGTAAAAAACCCTTGACATGTGACTACTACAGGGAAAAATGCAGAATTATAATGTTTACATTTGAGTTTTATGGGGAAATGTTTGCATTCTATAGGGAAATTTGTATCCTATAGGAGAAATCAAGAATCACAAGTCACATGTTGGGTATGATTTAGCCTTGTACCTAAGAAAACGGATATTGTACAGTCGGGGAAAAAAAAAACGCAACACTCAACGTAACTTCGTTGCTAATCAATGTAGAAAAATGTAGTAGGTATCATTCGACGGGGAATTGTGAGTAGTTTCAGAAAATGAACAGAAATTTTGAATTGGGGGTCGTCTACATATAAAAACGCGCACCAACTTTGATTTTTTCAATGGTAACCCCCTATTTTTATTTTATATTTGAATTCCTGGGGTCGCGACAACGCGAAAAAGTATATTGGTTGTATATTTTACTCATTTTTTCACAGAGTTATAAGCGTTCAAAGTTTGAAGGTGCTAATGTTAAATTCATATTTCAAACTTTTATTAATATCTTCATAAAAAATAACTTGATCGATATAATTTTTTTTTTACGAGATACAGTGAAGAAACCCAAACATAATCCATCATTACTTTTGATTCTGGAAAATATTTTTTATTTTGAAAAATATTAATAAATTCATATTCATAAAAATTATGAATTATGACCTATATTAATTTTTACATAAAATGAATCCTAATGCTGAAAAATATGGGTGTGCAAATTTGCAGCTCATTCCAGTTATTAGTTTTCGAGATATAAATAAATCTTTCTTTTGGAGTGGTTTAGGGGGCCGTCTCTCATATAGTTTTGCATGAGATAACGAATCAAATCTTAAAAAATAACAAAGAAAATTAAACAAAATACTTTTATTTTTTATTTACGGGTCAAATTATATAACAGCAGCGTCAAACGCAAAGAAATGAAACAAAAATGATGATTTTTAGACATTAGTGTTAGCATGAAGAATTCCTGTTTTCTAAAGAAGACAAGCCCCGCCTTCATCGTTCTTCAAAACAAAACAACACATTAAAGAAAAGTAAATGTGACACTGAGTATTCGTGTTAAACCCCTTATTTTATGTTGACAAAAATATGCACAAGTGGTATTTACTTCATCGATTAATTAGTGATTAATTTTGAATCTTTTAAACAAACACTAGAAGAAAAAAATTAACTAAATAGGCGGGGTTTACTGTTTTAAATAGAAAAATGGGTTTAATGTGAAATTGTCAAATATAAAAAACGAATGGAATTGGAATGCAAGACAGACCTGTAAAATCGTGTCTTAACTACCGTCATAGTTAAAAAAAGGCTTAATCATTTGCTTCATATATTGCTTTATTTTATTTATTTACTTATTTATTTATTTTGTAGGGGGACGATTATTATTTTAAGGACACTTTATTCTTTAAAATTTTATTAACACATTTTAACTTTATACATTTTAAAAAACATACTTTACCTTTTATAAATATATTTTAACACTTTTTGTGACCGCAGGACAGTAAGATCCGCCTACGGTGTTATTCTCTCAAAATAAAATATTTCAAAACAAATTTTCTGTATTCACAATTATATTACAAATGGATATACATTATAATTATATTCATTCTAATCAATACATTTCTATCCATAGTATATTTTATTGCAAAAATATGAACACTGGGTACACACTTAAGAAATATGTAACACACAAATTACGAAAGGAACGCCCACTAACAGAGTTACAGATTTTCAAATGGTGTGAATCTACGTAAGCGGTCGCGAAAGGGTTAATTAAGAAATTATATTTTCATAGAAATTATAAAACGAATCGTACAGTTCCACAGATTTCAACTGATCCAAAACTGGTAAGTGCGATTAAAATTGTTTAATATTTACTTCATGAACACTTACAATAATTTATCCGAAAAGATTTAGTTTATGCGTTGTTGTGTACACACACACACACACTTATATATATATCATACTTGCCAACATCCTAATTAATATTCCGTAGTCTTGTTAGTCCCGCCCTTTTTCTCACACCAATAAATTTTTATAGTAATATTCTCCAAATTCAATTACGATTTAATAAGAGGAAAAATACTCCAAAAAGATACCGGTGTGAAAAATAAGGCGGGGCTAACAATACTACGGAATATTAATGAGTATGTTGGCAAGTATGTATATATATATTATTTCATTTCGTATATTATGTTACACCTACGAAAGAAAATTTAAGCCTTATTGGTGATCAGTACAGCCATAATAGACACTTTTACTTGAAAAATATTGCGCGTTTTTCTCAGAGTACTGTATGGAGTAATCGCAAGTGTAATGTATTTAAATAGACGTAAAATTATCTAAAAAAGTACTGAAGTATATATAAATCTAAAAAATTGAATTCAGGATAATTAAGGAACTGAAAACGGGGCAACGTTTTATTAATATAAATAATTTTTTTTCCTGAAAGATTTCCGGTGTGAAACATTAAAATTTTCTACATTTTTATTGGATCCTAATTTTATTTTTCTACATTTATAGATAACCCCCTAACACATTTTTCATTATAACTCTATAAATACTAAAGATAAAGTATGCAAACAATATACTTTTCCGCACTTCCAGACTCTCAGAAATTCGAAAATGAAGTCAAAATTGGGTGTTGCTATTGAAAAAAATCAAAGTTGGCGCTCATTTCAATATGTTGATGACCCCTAATTCAAAATTTGACGGCATATTCAGAAAGTGCTTTGAATTTCCTGTTGAATGATGTGTGTTAGATGTTTCTGCGTCAATTAATAACGAAATTACAGCGGGTGTTGCGTTTTTTTTTTCCCCGACTGTACATTAGATTCTAAGCAGTTGTGCAGAGTTGCCAAATTTATAATTTATTCTGGCACACTGTTAGTCCCGCTTTTTTTAGCTATTACTTATTTTAAGCGTAATTTTATTTCATATTTAATCGTAGTTATATGCTGGGGGAAGTTATTCTATAAATAAAGTGTTATGAAATAAAGGCGTGACTAAAAATGATCCGGAATAACTTATAAAAGTTGGTAACCATGCAGGTATGTAAGTATATTGTTGAAAAAGAAAAACAACCGTTCAGTGAACAGATATATCTATCAGCGGTAGTCAGATGGTTAAAGAAAAAATAGTCTTTTTCAATAATTTCTACGCTTAATAATATGATTATTTATATTTAAAGAAAATTATAATTACTGAAAAGGAAATTAAGAATTAAAAATGGAACTTTTTATTGGATTAATTCTCTTTTAGGTGCAATATTTTAGGAGCTGGTAGAAATTAAACTGTGCTGTATATATAATTTTCGTAGAATTTTGATCTTTTTTCTTAAAAAAATGATACCATTATATAATTATATATATTAATGATATTTACATTAATTTTGAATGATTTTTTAAAGCATAAAATTATGTTTAAAAATATCTGTAGTAAACTTTTAAAAATGAACATGTTTATATGCATTTAATATACCTGACGAAACTGTTTCCTTTCATGTTACAGATTATTATTATTGTTATTTTATAAATTAACCTATATGTACAGGGATGAAACAGTTCTACCTTTTCTGCCACCAGTATTTTTACACGGAAATTTTTATTATATTTTTATAAGTGTTTTTGTTATTTTATAGGTTAGAATTTTTTGTAGCTAATACTGGTAAAAAAAAAAAAAAAAAAAAAAAAAACTGAAACTCTTTCATTTCTATATTTGTCACATCACAGTGAAAAATAACGTTTTAAATTAATTTAGTCAGTGGTATACAAAATTGAATATATAAAGATTTACAATTCATATATAAAAAATATAATACATTTTACTGAGGAATGTTTTAAAAATATTATTAAAGTTATTTGATGAAAATATTAAACATGAATAAAAAACATATAAAATAATATGACAAAGGAAATATAGTTATTTTCATTAAGCATTCGTCCCTTTGCAATTACAGAGATATTCATATAAGCAGGGCTAAGGGTTTTAAAATTTTTGGTTATCGCTATATAGACAGAGTTACCAACATTTTAACTTGTTTTCAGAGTTCCCAACTTTTATAATTTATTCACGAGCATTTTTAGCCCCGCCTCTTTTTCATACCGGAAATTATGAAAAATGATTTTCTTCTTATTTAATCGTTGTCACATATTAAAGATAAATAATCTACAAAATTTCTGGTACGAAAAGAAGGCGGGGCTGAAAATGCTCCCGAATAAATTATAAAAGTTGGGAAATCAGCCATACCTGCCATGATTTTAATTTATTCCAGAGTATTTTAACCCCGCCTTTATTTCGTACCACTTATTTTTTTAAAAGATATTTTTTTTAATTTCATCGAAGCTATATATTGGAGAAAAATTTTCTATAAATAAAGTGGTGCGAAATAAAGACGGAGCTAAAAGTACTCTGGAATAAATTAAAATATTGGCAGCTATGACTCTGCTTGTTCCTGAGTATTTTTAGCTCCTCCTTTATTCCATACCAACTTTTTTTTTTTTTTTTTTTTTTAAGAGTAAATTTTTCTTATTTTATCGTAGTTTTACATTGGTAAAAAATATTTTAAAAACAAAGTGGTGTGAAATAGAGGCGGGGATAAAAATTCCACGGAATAAATTAAAATGTATAGATAGCCTTATCTAATTTGTAGAATTTTTTCTTTTATTAAATAGGAAAAAGTTTGATAAATGATAAATGTGTTATTCAATAATATTGAACTCTCAAATCAAGATTCGATTAAAATATTCAATATTTATTTTGACATACAGTAATCTTTTCACAGACTATTTTTTAAGACAACTATGAGAAAAACATGCGTTTATTGAAAACAAAACATACGAATCAAACATTTCGCTACACATTGATAAATAAAAGTGTAGATGATTTAAATATGTATATTTTAAAATACTGTTTCAAAATGCAATACTCTAATTTAACCCAAAATCACAAATATTACAAAAATAAATAAAAATATTCTGTAGTCAAAAATTCTATTCTGATTTCGTTTTTTTTTTTTTTTTTTTTCAGACGACTACTAAAAAAAAAAAAAAAGATATTTTTCTGTGATATCTAAATAAATCATTTCAAATAAAATATTGTAAAACAATGTTTAAAATAAAATATTCGACAAAACACTGAAAAAGTAATAGGAAAATTTTTGATATTTTCTTTCATCTTTGTATCTGTGTATTACTGGCGAATTTTATTTGAATATCCGATGAGGATTTGATATAAGATACAGTGAGAGAAGAGTATATTTTATTCTTTTGTATTTCAGGTTTGAAAATAAAATGATATCTTATTGAAAGCACGAGTAAAAAAAAGTACAATAAAAATACAAATACCTATTTTCAAATAAATATGATCTTATTTCTTTTAGAAAATTAAGATAGGTTTATATATTGTAAATGCAAAAAATAAACTTGTAGAGATTCCATTCTCACATAGTTCTTTTCATTCATTCATTAGCAGAGCACATAATAATGAATTTCTAAATTATAAATGCCCTTATATTCATCTAAAATGATATATATTAGTAAAAATTTTTATACACATAACAAGAAGATGATTTTTTAAAATATGCATATATAAATTTTATTCACGGAAAAGTGTCGTATATTTTAAAACTTAAAAAAAAAAAAAAAATAAAAAAATAAAAAAACGATGCAAACTTTTTCAAAGAATGTGTTTTGACCCTTTCAGGGGCAGTGGTCGCAAAATTTAATTCAAAATTGCAAAACATCTCCAGAAAAATTCTTCTTCTTTTATTTCTTGTTATTTAATATTGTTCGCGATTTCTGGTGGTTGTTGATTTTGAATGAGGAAGTTTTTCTTGCCCCTGAAAGGGTTAAATGTCGTGTGAAATGAAACATAAGTACATAAATTATAACTTAAATAGTCTTGTTAAACATTCGTTATTCGTAGATTTTAGTGACTTACGTTTTACTTTTAACATGCAATAGTCTAACCCTTTATATCCCAAATTACCTTATTTTTGGAAAAATAGTTTGAAACTTTTTTTATTATTTCTTTATGCATGATAAACAACTCATATTAACACTTTCGCGACTGCATGTTTTTATCTTTTTCACAGTAAGGTCCGCCTGTGGGCGTTACTCTCTATAGTTACCATATTTCAGAACAAAATTTTTTGTATCTACACTTATATTATAAATGGATATACATTAGAGTTATACTCTTTCTAATCAAAGCTTTTATATCCATAGTATATTGATAGTATAAATATGAATATTGGGTATATTTTTGAGAAATAATTAACATAAAAATTGCGAAAGAAACGCCCAGTGGTGGAGTGACGTGAATCTGAATTCAAATGACGTGAATCTACGTCAGCGGTCGCAAAAGTATTAAATTTAGAAAACTTTTTTTTTTTTTTTTTTTTTTTTTTGTAAATGAAAGCTTAAACTATAGGGACATTGAAGTTCCAATGAAATCCTGTAGTAAATTTAGGCTATGTTGAGGGTTTTTTTTTTTTTTTTTTTTTTTTTTTTTTAATGGGACTTCAAAGTCCCGGTGGGATACAAAAGGAGGGGGTTAAATTTTAAAATGAAATATTCTGTAAGTCAATTCATTAAATATATGAAAATTAAACGACGCATCCATACATTTATCAACGCATTAATTAGTTAACCAATAAAAGTATTGCCCAAACTGTGTTTGAGCTCCACTTCTGGCGAAGATTTATTTTCTAATAACTTTAGAAGATTAAATAATACTAATTTAATACTAATACTACTAATACTAAATAATACTTTTTTAATTCCAGTGTATGCAACGTTATCAATGACACAATGATAACAAGTGACGACCCCCCAATACAAATAAAAAATCAAATGCACTGTAACACGAAAAATACTGATAGGAATATGTTGTACTCATAGCTGCCAATATTTTAATTTATTCTGGAGTATTTTTAGCCCCGCCTTTATTTCGTGCTACTTAATTTTTAAAAGTAATTTTGTCTTATTTTTTCGAAGTTAAATATTGGAATTTAATTTTTTTTTTTAATAAATAAAGTGGTGCGAAGTAAAGGCCGGGCTGAAAGTACTCCGGAATAATTTAAAATATTGGCAGCTATGTGTACTACATTTAGAAACCCATATTTCTGATGACAACAGATTCTATTCGTGCAAAAATTAATACAGGACAAAATTCTTAATTTTTTCTAGTATGAATTTATTTCTAATTTTTATAATTAAAAAAATGTTTTTTAATCAAAAATATTCATGGAATATGTTCGTTTAACTTCCTTCTAACGCATAATATAATGATTTTTCGGGAATATATGAAGTAATATTTGTCACATTCATTTAACATTAGCAACCTATAATTTGACAGCTTATAACTATATGAAAAAAAATTGAAAGAAATGTGTAAGATACATTATTTTTTGGCTGATTTGATCCAAATACCCCCCCCCCCCCCAATAATTGTAAAAATGGATGTTTCGGTTGAAAAAAGGAGAAATTGGTGAAAGTTTTAATATGTAAACAAAACCCAAAGCAAAATTTAAAAATGCCATTATAAACTAGACGTTATTACATATAGATAACCACCAGAAGCAGCAGGTTTCTACGCTAATTTTCGACGAAATTAATTAGATGTGGTGACATTTTTATTTATTTATTTTTTATTATTTATTTATTTATTATTATCATTATTATTATTATTATTTTTTTTTTAATGGCTGTACATAAAATCTCACAGTAATTTAAAATTTCCTTATCATCATCATCAAATTTATTTTATTTTCATTTGACATGGTAAGATAAGCAAAACTTTATAGGATAAGGGATATAAAGTTAAATGTGTATATCTTTGTAAAAATAACAAAGAATTGTTAAACATTTTCGATACATTTGGCTTCTTTTTTCTCAAATCTCAGATTTTTTTTAAGCAAATAAATAAATAAATAAATAAAAATAAGAATAAAAATATAAATAAATAAGTAACAGTAATAATAATAATAATAATTATGATTATAATAATATCAAAAACTTCGCAGTTATTTCTATTTCTTGAGCTTTATAATTTTAGTCTCTTAAAATAAGGAAAGTGGAGAGTTAGGGCCTAAGCTGTAGGATAAAAACAGAAATTATTGATATTAAGCCATCAATTAAAAGCCCTTACACTCCGCCTATCTCAATTATAATCTTTTGCGTAAAGGAGATACTCGATCAAATTGTGTGATAAAATATTCTACCGTCTTTGATTGTATCTTTCTTAATATTATGAAATTCATGACTCAGCACTTGTTAAGTTTCAAGTAGGATACTATTGAACAGATTTTTACTTGGGTTTTTATCGATTTTAATAAATAATAAGGTGAAATTTACCTCATATTTTTTAAATGAAAGCTTTAGCCAATGGAATACACAAATAATAAATTTATGAATTACGGTATTATTATTATTTGACACAAAGTCATATATATATTTTAAAGTATATATTATACAAATAAGTAAAATTCGTGATTCCTGGATTATTTTTTTTTCTACAAACATTTTTATTTACAATAAGAAGTCACGTACAAAACTGATTATATTAATTTGTAAATCGTCAAAGTGTTCAAATTTCAATATGTTTAACTTTGTTACGCTATTTGATATAAACAAATGTAACTTTGCATGTGAAAATTATAGAATATTGAAACAAAAATTGTTATAAAGAGAGCATTGTAAAAAACACCATAAACTAAAAATAAATAAATAAATAAATAATAAAAAAATGCAGCAATTGTTTCCGGTTGAAATAGCACGAAGACCCTTCATCAGGCGAAACAAAGTGGGCACGAGTGCAGCAAAAGTAATTTGCTGCAATCGTGCTTTTTGTTAAACTCACGAAAGGATGTGTTATTATTTCAACCTAAAAGAACTGATGCATTTTTTCTTTTTTTTGGGGAGGGGGAGGGCAATGTTTATGTTTATTTACAAATTTTTCTATTTATTACTACAGTACAAAATCTGAAATCCGGAATCGTCCGGACCATGGCCTTTCCGGATTTCGGACTTTTCCGGATTTTAGGTCACTTTCTGATTTACGACAATAAAAAAACGGACATTTTCCATTCCGAACGCCCTTTTAGTTTATAACTAGCTTACGCCGCCCGAGGGTGCGATTTCTTAAGAAATTGGAGTATACTCTCAAGTAACATGTAGAATACTTTGAATAAACACCATAAAATTTTGTAAACAAAACGCAGGCAGCAACGTTTGCGCTTTGTTTGCCGCACTCGTGCCTACTTCGTTTGCCTGATGAAGGATCATGTTTTCTTTCCATCCGAAACGATTGTTGCGAGCTCTTACATTTTATGGTGTTTACTTTTATTACTTTTAAACACCAATTCTGTGGTGCTTTTTTATTATAACTCTTAAGTATCCAGAAAATCTTGAATATTTTTCTTTTCCCCTACATCTAATGATACCCAATAGATAATTTTTTTCCCTTCTTTTTAAAACAGCAGGCAGATGATCAAGTCAGAAAAATTCCAGAAATATACTGACATATATGCAGTACAGACTCACAGACACACAGACTACTTGCCAAAAACCACTTTTTTGACTCAGGAGACCTTAAAATATGTAAATTAGGTGAAAACTCGATGTCGAAATTTTTGATCGAATACAATGCTTCCATTATCTACAGTACTCTGATTATGGTTACTAATACTACTACTAATAATAATAATAATAACTAGTAGGCTACGCCCACTTGGCTGGTCACTATGTTTAAATGAATTTTCAAAATAATTGGACCAGTATTTATGTTTTACATCACATTATTAAAAGGGAAAAAAAAGAGAAAACTAAAATTATTTTATTGAAATCGCTCTAAACCTCGCTTCGGGTACCCGCTACCTACGGCAACTCTTTTTCCATCCGCATAGTAGTGTGAGCACCAGAACACAGACAGACGCATAGATACTTCTCTTTATTTATATAGATTAGTTGACACAAATCCTGGCATAATTTCAGATAGAAATTGTTATTTTATTGAAGTATTTGTACTTTAAATAATTTAATCTATACGCTGTTAATAAATAAATATCCTCCTTTATAGTTCCTTAAAAAATAGAGATTCCATATTTCCGCTCTTCGTTGTAATTTCTAGTCAATTTTGTCCTTTTATTACTTCCGGTGTGAAACTTTTTTTTCTTTTACACACTTAACATTGCGCGTACTTTTCGTTTTCATCCCATGTTAAATCTATGGATTTTTAGCATCCCCCCCCCCTCTATTTATACATTTAAAATACGAGAGGTTCCAAAATAGAGGTCACTTCATGAATCTTTATACTATTCATGCAATGATGACATATATTACACCGACAAACTTTTAGCTGTATACTTACAATAATTTTCATTTAAAAATAATTGATGAATTGACTTTTCTTCTCTTTTATTTTGTGAACACTGTTGCTCGTCATCTTGATAAACAAATTTCCTTCCTGCCCAATAGACCAACAAAAATAACGCTGATGCGACAACTCTCAGTTACAGTTTGTTGTTTTAAAGTACAGCTGGTTTTCTGATTTAATGAGTAGTCAGAGATATAAGTGTGGGAGCGTGTGAAGCATGCAAAAATTCAAGAAAAAGAATTTCACTTGTTAATATAATGTATAATTTTACTTCAAATATATTTTTGAGTGTGTTTATTTACATTTTTCAACAAAATAGGAAATTGCTTAGACTTCTGTCCATCTATCCGCTAATATCCTTCTTTAAAAATGTTTTTAGAATCCCATAAAACTCATATATGTCATTACAGAATTTTCAGATTTATTGTAGGAAGCTTGTCACAAAAATTTGTAGCGGTAGCACAAATGGTTTGAGTATAAAAATTCATAAAATAATTTTGATACATTACAGTCTAAGAGAACTTTCTTATCAGCGCACGCAAAAATTTTTGCACAACGTTAATAATATAGATGAACATAGGTTTTAAAGATGCAATAAAAAAAAATTTCCAATCAAAAATAACAAAATAAATATTTCGTTTCATTTATTAGCGATGCACAAAAACATTCTTATCCTTTACGGGAAATTGATGGGGGAACTATTTCAGTTTCGTAAAAGCGAAATTATTTTTCTTACTTGCATTCAAATAACTATTATTATTATAAATTAAATAAAATAAAATAGTTTGTTATGGTTACCACTTTTTTTTTCAATAATAGTTTATAGAAATTACATGCTAAAATTATTATTTATTAAATTTATTTTCTGCGATGAAGGCAGGCGATTTGATTTTCATTTCAAAGAAGCATAATATATTAATTTCGAAGAAAAATCAATTTTTTACCAATATCCGAGAAATATTTTAAGTATTTTACTTTCTTATATGTATATATATGTGTGTGTGTGTGTATGTATATATATATATATATATATATATATATATATAAGAAGAAAAATTTCGACTTCCGGTTTTCGATGTATTTCCATGTTTTGAGATTCCTGAACACGATTTGACCATTTTTAGAAAGTTTCTCTCTGTGAGTGTGCATAAAAAAATTTGTAGACGCTGTATCTCACGAACCAATGGACGAAATTAACCAAACTTGATTGGTCAGACCATGATTAAAATCGTTCCCGATTACATTTGTGGATCATTCACTCAACACATAGCTCTATATTTCTACTTCTTCGTAATTTTCAGTATGACACAGTGTAGGAAGAAATTTTATATAAATGTACTAATTATATTATTTTTTTATTTTTAAAATGAATTAAAAAAATAAATATTTAAGTAACTAACAACCAAGGAGGATTTTTTTTTTTTTTTTTTTTTTTTTTTTTTGTATAAGTTGAGAAATCGCTCGCCCTTCCCCGTGATGGAGTAAATTTTCAATGCTGGTATTTTTCAAAAGAACTCGTCAGTACCTTTTAAGTAAATAACTGAATGAAATTTGTGGTAAATTAAAACAAAGTTATAAATAATTAAAAAAAAAAAAAGCATTTTTTCAGATGTTGGCACAAAATTGATTTTTTTTTTTTTTTTTTTTTTTTTTTTTTTTTTAAATTGAGAAACACTTTCCTAAGATGAGAATCGTTTGCCTGCATTCAGGAAAATAATCTTAACAAATTATCTGCATTGCGCAAATTTGCATAATAAAAAATATAGAAGAAAGTTTTGTGGTGCTACAACATACTAGTTTTTATCAAAAATAAAAAAAACAAACAAAAAAAAAAACAATAAATTTTCCTTAAAATATCACAGATATATAATTCAACCTTTCGTTTTAAAAATACTGGCGAAATCTTTTCAAGGATACTCATATTGGAAATATACTTTATCTGGTATATTTCTCCCTCAGGGGTGGGGAAGCAACGTTTGTACATTTACAAAAAAAAAAAAAAAAAAAAAAAAAAAAAGTAGAAGTAAACTTTTTGGATTTCTATCACTTTAAAAAATTTTTGCGCTCACACCGAGGGACAGACAGACAATTTCTCAAATTAAGTTCATCAAAACTTCCCAAAAAGTGCAAAATCTGTCGAAAACCGGATGCCGAAAATTTCCCGAACCTAATGCTTTCTTCTTAAATACACTGAAGGAAGAAAAAATAAAAATAAAACATTAACTATAAATATTTATATATATTCTAATAACATTCTCCCGTCCATATAATATAAATATATAAATTAAGATTCATAGTTTTAATTTTATGAAATTTATTAAATTAATAATAAAAATAACAAATGTAACTAGAACGTTAACGACTATCATAACTTACTTAAAACGGATCAACTGAACATTCGCTTTCTAGAAATCCTTTTATTATAATAATGACTTTAGATTCAAACACCTTTAAAAAATAGTATTTAAAAAATAATAGAAAATCAAATTAATAATTGAATTACTTACTCATATAATATATTACTTTTTCGTGATTTAACATCTTTCAGTCTAGAACCTACTTCCGCAGACTACAACAACGAACAAACTTCGTATGAAATGGCAGATGGCGAGCGAATTTCAAATCAACAGAAAATAAATCACAGCGCCCTCTAGGCATACAAATTGGTTATGGCCTAATAATTTGTGGCCACAACATGAAAAATATTATGTTGGCCTTGTGGTGATAGCTTGCATAAGGCCAACTGTGTTTATGCCACTCCTGGACAACCGACCATTTTTCTTTAGGACTCCAATGCTGCTGGCAGCCATAAACGGCCCACTCGTGGAGTTATGTGGGGCAACAGGCAACTGATGGCAAGTGCAGGATGCCGGCTGTAGGCCATAAGGAGCCCATCAATATAAGTTTTGCTGGGTATGTGCCCATAAGCACTGTAATCGGCATCAATGTTGCCAGACTTAGCGACTTTTTAGTCAACAGTCACCAATAATTTTGAGAAGTGATATTTGATATACATAAGAGACGATTAATCGTCTATTAAGTATATCACATAGCACATCTCAAAATTATTGGTGAAAATTGAACAAAAATGTCGCAAAGTCTAACAACACTGATTGCCATGCCGCACGGCTTCCGTAATGGGCCCTATTGTCATGTGTTTGTTCAGTTAAGCTATATGTATGTGCGTGCATTTTTAAGCAAAAATCTCTTTACCACGCAGATTTTCTGTGCATTATCTTATTCTAAACGTTTGAATCTGATAAGAAAAAGGATAATTTGGATCATGACATTTGTTTGAAATATCGGTTTCGACAACATTTCTCCATTTCTTCAGAAGATTTTGTAATATTAAAATTTTTAACTATAATTTCACCGCAGAAACTTGCTTCACAAGATTATTTAAGAAAAGAAAAAAAAAACTACCACCAGAATCGGATGAATCAGATTAAATAATATATATGCTACTCTATTTTCTACTTCCTATTTTGGACGCAGCAGATTAAATCGAGTAATATTTATTAGATGGTAATTCTAAATTTATTTAGAACATCTTCTGAATAATTAGACAAATGTAGTAAAACACAAAATAATTATTCAAAATACATTGTATATTCATAATTAAAAAAATCCTTAATAACAATTTTTGACCTCAATATAGAAAGGAAGAGTAAAGTTCATTTAAACAGTATACTAACATCGTAAATTAGTCCAAATTTTATATCTTGTAGATTAATTTTATTTCATGTAGTTCCCGATCTAATGAGTCTTAATATACAATTAATGACCATAGAGGGACAATCAAACTCTTTCGCTAGAAAAGAAATTTGAACTAAAAATATCTATCTCTATATATTGTACTATATCAAGTTATGAAGCTAATTTAAATTAATTATTTAAATAGGCTTACTAATGTATAGCCACATATTTTTTCAAAACGTATTTTCAATGTGTTAAAATATTCTAGTTTACCTAAAGATTTTATGTTCTTTTTTTTTTTTTTTTTCTTGTCAAAAAGTTCACTTTATTTTAAATTAAAAAACTTTCCATTCACAAAATTTGAACTTCAAATATTTACGATACAGCTTCAGAAACCTCAAACAACGTACCGTTTAATACTTTATCTTGCACTTCTTAAATAAATATTCAAATTTTTGCTGTATAATTTAATAAATATCTTCAAATTGAGAAAATGATTTTTCCCCAAAGCAATATATTCTTAAAAGAATGTTACACTTTTGAAAGAGAAATTTTCTCTCTCGGTATTTGCATTATAAGATTGAATTTTTCTGATTTACTAAAAATGTTCTTCAGTTTTAATCTTCAGAATACAAATAATTTCCAAAATGATGTAAGAGTTTGATGAAGATTACACCAGAAAAGGAGAATTCCAGGAACACTAGAATATTTTGTTGGGCGAAATGTAATTTTGGTGCATTTGCTTTGGGAGAACTTTTTCACTTTAAAAATAATTTCTTAAAAATAATAATAATAATAATTTACCTCTTATTCTTATTTTATAAGCATGAATAAATCAATTTACAGTGGAAATATTAAAAAAAAAAAAAAAAAAAAAAAAAATTTCTAATAATATTAAATTGCGTAGATTATTCTGGGAAATATTTAGCTGTCCAAACTTTCTCTTAGCTGTTTGTACTATATACACGCACTGTATATAAATAATATAAAGAAAATATCAAAAGGAAAAAAGAGATGTAACCACATTGCAAAATTTCTTTTTCTGAAAAACCCCTTATAGGCTAGTAACTTTAACATATTTTTATTTATTTACTAAGATTTGTGAGTTCATAAAGGGTTTTTACCCCCCCCCCCCCAAAAAAAAAATGCAACGTGATTGAAATAATTGGATATTCAAATTACATACGCGGCATGTGTAAAATCTCTTATGAAATTTCAATTCTGGAAAATACCTAAAATCTAGGTCGCTTTTTTGCGACAATTTTGCTTAATTTTCGCTCTATTCAAATAAACTTTTGAAAAACGTTGTTCAATATATCTAGCTTTCAAGCTATGCAATAAAATTTTTTCTATTTTTCGCGCATGCGCAGTAAAATAATATTTAATAAAAATGTTCATAACTCAACGAATATTATACGTGTCTGTTTTGTGTTTCAGAATAATGTTTCTTTAATGTTTTGTCTGTTTTTCAGTAAGTTATGCAAAATGTTATGGAAATTCTTTTTAGTTATAAGCAAAAATCTGTCAAAAAATTGAGCAATTAAAAAATATATATATATATCTGCCAAAGTAATTGCACAAATCCCGCACAAAAACATACAAATATTGTACATAGTATGTGCAACAACATTTTAAAGTTACAAATAATCTTTAGTTTTTTGTGATAGAGGGTGATCCAAAGTGTTTTTGCTTTCTTCAGTTTCTGGTTGGTTTTCTAATTGCACTCTGATCTAAATAGATAGTGGAAAATAGGAGTTTTTTAATGAGAATTTAAAACAAAGTTTTAAATTCTTTTTCCTTAATGAATGTATATTTTGTGCCGTGATTAGAACTAATCGAAAATAAATAGCAATGCGTTTTGTTTAATAATAAATTTTATAAGACAAAAAAAAAAAAAAAAAAAAAAAACTAATTCTGTTTTATAAAATATTTAATAAAAATCACATATTTAATTATGTTACATCAAGTCCAGACTTTAACCCCATGGAAAACCTATGGGGTATATTATCTCGCAAAAGTTTATGCTATAAATAAACAATTCTCATCTGCCAATGAACTGGAAGTAGCCATTGTAAAACAATGGTACAATATTTCCATAACTGAACTTTATCCCCTGGTTACTTGAATGAAAAACAGAATGTTTGAAGTCATCAGGAAAAATGGAGGACTATTATCATATTACTTTTTTATACAAATTTTTTTTTGACAGGTGGTCTTATATTTTCTTAACAGGTTATTTTAAACTTATTTCTAATATATTTTAATTAAACATTTATTGCATTATACCAACCCAGACAAAACAAAATAATCCTCAGGATGTCCGAGAATGAACTTTTTCGGATTTTCCGATTGTCTTCGGGATATCCAAATCTTATCCACAGACATCCTCTGTTCATCCTCAAGATGATAAAATGTCCGCACAATCTGTATCCGAGGGATGTTCAAAATACGTCCCACGAGGCCCAAATTTGACTGATACAAGGACATTTAGGACTATTTAAAAACACTTTAGGCATCCTGAGGGCATTCTAGGGATTACATTTTGAAATCTGTTGAGGATCATCATAGGATGTTCCCTAAACAGTGATATTTCACCTGTAACGGTTAGACGTTCCCATGCAATTCCATACCCCCGGCCAACGTTGCTAAACTTAGGGACTTTAATGTCCACCGCAAAATGTTATCTGTAACAGTTGACTATTTGCTTCGAAGGTTATTCGCCCATTATTTATATCAAATCATACTTTTGAAAATATTGGTGATAGTTGATTAAAAGAGAACTTTAATTTTATCATTGAAAAATTTGTATTTTTTAGAATAATTTGTTTTATTTGTTATAAATATATATATATATTTCATTTATCTTTGCTTCATTCTAGGTGTTGGTTTTGGGGATAAGGTCAATTGACTGTTCTTGGGTCCTAGGCCAGAGGGAGAGTACCTTCCGTGGAGGACTTTCTAAGGGGTCTTTTCTGAAATTTAAAGTTGAATTTGAGCAAAATGTGTTCTTTTTTAAATTTTATTTATTTATTTGAAAACTAGAATTAAGCAAAGATAAATGAAATATATATATATATTTATAACAAATAAAACAAATTATTCTAAAAAATACAAATTTTTCAATGATAAAATTAAAGTACTCTTTTAAACAACTAACACCAATATTTTCAGAAGTATGATATGATATAAATAATGGGCGAATAAACCTTCGAAGCAAATAGTCAACTGTTACAGATAACATTTTGCGGTGGACATTAAAGTCCTTAAGTTTAGCAACGTTGGCCGGGGGTGTGGAGTTGCATGGGAACGTCTAACCGTTACAGGTGAAATATCACTGTTTAGGGAACATCCTATGATGATCCTCAACAGATTTCAGAATGTAATCCCTAGAATGTCCTCAGGATGCCTAAAGTTTTTTAAAATAGTCCTAAATGTCCTTGTATCAGTCAAATTTGGGCCTCCTGGGACGTATTTTGAACATCCCTCGGATACAGATTGTGCGGACATTTTATCATCTTGAGGATGAACAGAGGATGTCTGTGGATAAGATTTGGATATCCCGAAGACAATCGGAAAATCCGAAAAAGTTCATTCTCGGACATCCTGAGGATTATTTTGTGTTGTCTGGGAAGTTATTGCAAATTAATTATAAAAAAATATAGAGCAATATGTTATTTTATGTATTTAAACTATGATTAGAATCTTTATTTTTCTTATAATTTACAAAATTAAGTGGTCTTATAATTTCTTAATGGACTGTAGAGCAACCACATGTTAGCGGAGGGCTCGGGTTCGATTTCCAGCTCTGGTATTTTTCACATAGTTGGTATAAAAATCAACCTTACACTGCACTTTATTTAAAATTAATTTCATGGTTGATGAATTAAATTATAAAATTTCTTTTTTTTTTTTTCATATTTTATCGTTGCTATCATACTTGCCAACATCCTAATTGTTATTCCGTAGTGTTGTTAGTCCCGCCCTTTTTCTCACACCAGTAAATTTGTAGAGTAATATTCTACAAAAGCAATTACGAGTAAATAAGACGAAAAATGCTCTAAAAGAACACTGGTGTGATAGAGAAGACGGGGCTAACAATGCTACGGAATATTAATTAGGATGTTGGCAAGTATGTGTTATATATTGGAAAAATCTATTTTATAAATAAAGTGGTGCGAAGTAAAGGCGGGCTAAAAATGCTCCGGATTAAATTAAATTGTTGGCAACTAGGAAATTTGAATGTATAATAAAGAACACTACTAGACTGGTAGAAACTTGTAGATTTAGCGTTTTTTAAGGTGCACCATGAGGAGGCTAACTATATTACGCACCTTTCGGCGCATACGTGCACCTTTAGTTACACGAAATATTTTACAGTTTTGTTCAAAAGTTATCCGCATAATGAATAATAAATTTGTCAAGAGTTAGTAATATTAATTTTCTCTTTCTATTATAGAGTCTTCTTAAAATAACATCAAAATCTTCATAAACTAACAAAAATAACAAAAATAAAAATAAAATAAAATAACATCAAATTGTATTCTATTTTAGATTTTTAGCTTTTATTTTATCTTTTATGATTTACTATCCATAGAAGTATTTTACAATCATGAGTTAAAAAAAGAAACTGAAAAGCGATCTTGTAAATGGAACAACTTTGGTATAAAAATTTTTAAACCTCTAAAAATTCAAGAAAACATTTTATCTTCTATATGCGCTTTTGATTGTTTCGGGTAGAATTAGCTAAATAATAATAATTTAAACTTACAAATAATTTAAAATACTTCTTTGAAAAGCTTTATAGATGCATATTATGTTAAAATATTGACTCACACCAGAAATATATTCAAACATTTTTTGAATATATTACAGAAATATTTTCATTTTATTGTTCTCTCGAATTATATGGTTATTGATCAAGAAAAAGAACTGTCCTTGAGGACTGGTTCGATATTTGAACGAATGCTCAGTGCTTTAAACATTTTGTAATTGTTCTTTAGAATTTTCATATAGCGCACGCGTCTTTGAAAAAAGCGTATCCTTACACATAATATTTAATCGTAATTACATATTGATGAAAAAAAAAAAAAAAAAAACGCACGATAAGAGTGGTGTCAAAAAAGACAGGAACATACAATACTACGGAATATATAAAAAACTGACAGTTCTGATGACCGTTTAGTGTCGGCGGACTTAAAATAAAGTTCACTGCTTACGTATCTAACATGTTTCAATTAGATATTACAAAACAAAAACTGTTTATTTATTGTTGTTATGTGCTAAACACATTTCTTTAAGAATTATTCACTATTCAGTGAAATTAAATGTACTGTCATAATGATAATAAGTGTAATCTATTGATTTTTAATAAGGTCAGCTTCTGCAACAAACTTGTTAGCACGTTTGTTGAATTAGAGACGAAGAAATGTTAGGTCAGAACCTCGTCGCGAAACATCTCTAAGACTATAATATAAAAAGACTCATTCCGGTGTAAGGTTTTGTTCAAACTTACAATGTGAGCTATTGTCTCCGAGAGACGGTGCGATAAACTGTTTTTCTTATTGCCTAAACAAGTAAAATTCCTGCTCTAAGGTATATATTCCGTTGTTTACTCGACTTTTTGTATAACGTAAATATAAATAAAATGTATAACTGTTCACCAGGAATAGTGGAAGTACTTTACATCAAAAGCAGTGTAATGATTTTTTTTTTTTTTTTTTTTTTACTGCAATGAAACACCAGTAAAATTTCGAACAAATAATCATGTATCGTTATCATTGAAACCTTACTTACAAAACAATACAAAACAAAACAATAAAAACAAATAAAATATTTCAATATTGGTCTAATTTTGCATAAATTGGTCTGAAAAAGTATGTCTCACATAACACGATTTCTTATTGCCCAGAAGGAATATCCCGCGTTATACAATAGTCTGCTGTATTTGAATTTTTAATTTTAAATGTGTAAGATCTGTATCTTTAAAAGTAATAAGCATATATTATTTTTCAATCGTTTTTCCATAATAAATGTGAATTTTACGCCGTGATTAGAATTAATCGAAAATAAATAATATTGCGCTTTGTTTCAATACTAGATTTTTCAAAAAAAAAAAAAAAAAAAAAAAAAAAAAAAAAAAAAAAAGAAAAGAAATCCACTATTCGATTCTGTATTAAAAAAAATTTACGTCATGCAATAAAATTTAAATAACATAAAGCTTACCAATGGTACAGTACAGAAATGCGAAAATGTCACAACAAGATTAAAACAGAAAAATCATTTTAAAGAATCTTATAAAAATTATTAAATATTAATTATAATAGCATAGGAAGTGGGGAGGTGGAAGATTGTTGACTGCGTATTGCTTTTTCAAACAATAAGCCTCGCCTTACCGCGTTTTATAAACATGACATTTAACTTGAGGTGAACGAGTTCTCCAATACTCAAGTACAAAAAAAAAACAAAAAAAACAACAGGGTTAAAATAGAATTTTAGCAGCGAGAAAATGGAAACATTATTTGATATTTAAGAAGAGAGACTTAACGTTTCAGGATCGAGTATATTCCTTTTTGCAACGTAAACCACGCCTTTATACATTTTTCTAAAGTTTTACATTATAACACAAAATGATTTTGCATATTTGCAATTAAATCGCTTAAGTTTTCTCTTCAGCAATAGATGTAGTAAATGCCATTGAGATTTATGTATACCAGCGTCACATATAGAGTCAAATACGAATATGCAAACTAGTTTTTTTAATATTGTTTTCGCAATATAGAGGCGGGCCTTGTTTTCTTTCGGAATTCTTTCACTGTCTCTCGCCTGCATTGCGATAATTTTATAAAAATAAGCCAACTTTTATAACTTGCGAAATATGTTTCTTAGAAATCAATACTAATAACATAAAGGTAAATTAAAATAGTTTTTCTTCAGTTTATATACAGATATTTACTCACAGAGAATATAGATTATAAGAAGTGACGGTCCCATAAAAACAATAAAAAAGGAAATATCAATGTAATTAAAAAATAATGTTAGGAACGAGCGGTAAATTTGGAAACCCATGTTTTTGATGATGCCCGTTCTATTCGTGCAAAAATTAACATAGGTCATAATTCATAATTTTTTCAAATATGAATTTATTAATAATTTTCATAATTAAAAAAAGGTTTTTTTTTAATGAAATGTATGCATGGAATATGTTTGGGTTACTTCTTTCTAACGCATGAAAAAACAGAATTTGAATATAATAAATTTTTGGGAAGATAAGACTTAATATTTGCCACGTTCATTTAACATTAACATCCCCATTCTTTGACGGCTTATAACTCTATGAAAAATTGAACAAAATATATAAACTATACCATTTTCCTCGATGATTTGATCCAAATAATTCACGTAAATTATAAAAAATCGGGTTATCATTGAAAAAATAAAGTTGGTGCCAATTTTAATATGTAGACGAGACCCCTTATGCAAAATCTCATTATAAACTAGACGTTATGACAAATCGAACAGTACCACTCGCATGTTTCTACAATAATTTACGGCGAAATCAGGTGTGTGTGTTTGTGTGTGTGTGTGGGGGGGGGGGGGTTGAATGTACAGTCGCAATAAAATAAAATAAAATAAAATAAAATAAAAAAATTCTACCCCCCACCTAATTTAGTCTTAATTTGTCGTAGAAACATGTCGCTGGTACCAATCGATTTATAATAACGTCTAGTTTATAATGGTATAATTGCATTTTGCTTAGGGAGTCGTCTACATATTAAAACTGGCATCAACTTCATTTTTTTTCAATGGTAACCCCCAATTTTTTTAAATTAATTTGAATTATTTAGATCAAATCATCGCGGAAAATTGTATAGTTTATGCATTTTGCTCAATTATTCATGGAGCTGTCAAAGCATGGGGATGCTAATGTTAAATGAATGTGACAAACATTCATTCATAAAAATTGTGATTCTACATATATCGGTGAAACTGGCAGAACAGGTGAAATTAGATTAAAGGAACATAAACGCTCTTATAAAATAGGAGATTTAAGATCTAAACTTGTAATCCATTCTCTCAATAGTGATCATATACCAGATTTTGAAAACTTTAAAATTTTAGCTTCCAATATAAATATTTATGAATCCCGTATTTTTCTAGAGGGCGCTTTCACTAAAATGCAACATTCTGCCTTGAACGAGGCTAAAGCTATTCCTCCTGAATATTTCATCTTGATATGATGTATTTAGAATTTTTGTAAATGTTGTGTTTGTATGTTTGACACTGAGGAGGGCTAGTGTTCTAGCCGAAACGTCTGTCTTTTAATGTTTTTTAATTAAAATGTAGTTTTAAAGTTTTAAATTTTTGTATCTTTTATCTCATTTTTAAGTGTTACATTGGTTTTAATATATTAATGAGACGTATAAATTATGTTTAATTTTATTAAATTCATTCATATCTTCACAAAAAATTTAATACATTCAAATTCGTTTTTTTTTTTTTTATGCGTTGGAATGAAGTGACCCAAACATATTCCAAGCATATTTTTGACAAAAAAATATTTTTTGAATTATGAAAATTATTAAAAAATTCATATTTGGAAAAATTATGAATTATGACCCGTGATAATTTTTGCACGAATAGAACGGGCATCATCAAAAACATGGGTTTCTAAATTTACAGCTCGTTCCTATCATTATTTTTTAGTTACAGTGATATTTATTTTTGCACTGTTGTTAGGGGACCGTCACTTATTGTAATTTGTGTCCTCTGTGAGTAAGTATCTGCATATATTTTAATGAAAAACTATTTTATTTTATCTTTATGTTATTCTAATTGTTTTCTAAGCAATATTTCGATGTTTATCATACAAATTGGCTACTTTTTATAAAATTACCGCAATGAAGGCGAGGGTTTGTGAAAGAATTCCGAAAGAAATGAAGCCCTGCCTCCATGTTGCGGAAACAATATTAAATAATCTGGTGTGCCACTCACACGACTTTCTCTTACCCTGAGATTTAATGCTATAAATACAGGTTGGAGATTAAGAGGTAAGATAACGATGTTATGTAAACCTATGTTAAACAATTCAAATTAGGCTTCGGGGAGTTTTATATGATAATTAGTTCTGTGTGAGGGGGCTACTGCCCCCCTCAACCCCCCGTTTCATTAATGCACCTGCATTTATAAAGAATTTAATTCGGTTATTAAAAAATAATTCTGTTTTAAAAAATAATTTACTAAAATTATTATTTAAAAAAATTATCTTTTCCCATAATGCAGACGATTTTCATATTAGAGAAGTAGTATAACACCAAATATCCTGTTTTTTTTTTTCCATTAAAAGAAAAAAATCGATAACTTTGTTTTAAATTATTGCAGATCGATCGTTCAACCATTCGTATTGGCGAGCTCTTTTGAAAGATACCCATCATGAAAGTTTACTCCCTCCAGGGGGGAAACGAAGCTCCTACATATACAATTTTTTTTTTTCCCCGTTGACTATCTCTATTGCAAAAAATATATATTTGTTTAGTTTGGTTTAGTGCAGTCTATAGACGTTAAACTCTACTTAACTGCAATTTCCCCCATATACGTAATGTATTAGAATTCTCTTGATTATACCCATACACGAACCATTTGCTTGATCTTAAAGAAAAGCTTACTGTAGCATCCCAATTTGATACAAATTTATAATATCAAGTTTGGAATGTCTGCAACTATTTGTTCTTGAGATATGCCGATAACAGACAGACATACAGACAGACAGACACACACACAGGCCAGTTGCTAAAAACATGATTTTCGTTTCAGGGGACCTCAGAACATGTAAATACAACAAAAACTCGCGTTCGAAAATTTCACCCAAAAACTATACTTTCTCTATCTTATGGGTAAGAGAAAGTAAAAGACTAGTTTGCACATTCGTATTTGACTCTATATATGTGACGCTGGTCAGGGCCTGATTAAGGGGGAAGCTCGCTCATACCGGAATATTTTTACAATTATTTTTTACTTCATGTCATAAAAATTCCACGCTTTGACGAGGAAATATTTTTTATAAAAAATGAACGGTGTAAAACAATCCAATTTACGCACCGTTATTAGACACCAGAATTCTTTTAAAATAATTTTCAATGAAAATTTTCTGTTTATTTTAGGAGGAAAATATTTGTTAAAAATTAACGGTTTAAGTATAAATAATGTTTGAAGAGCGACCTTCCCCCTTAATCAGGCTCTGACGCTGGTATGTATAAATATCAATGGCATTTACTACATCAAATGCTGAAGACAAAATTTAAATGATTTAATTGCAAATATGTAAAAAAAAAAATACAAAAAAAAATGTTTTATAATGTAAAGTTTTAGAGAATTGTGTAAAGGCGTTGCTTCCGTTTCAAAAAGAATATACTCGATCATGAAATGTCAGGTCTTTCTTCTTAAAGAACACATAAATTTTCCTAGTTTCTCACTGCTAAATTTCTATTTTAACCCTGTTCCTTTTTTTTTTTTTTTGTTGAATATTGTAGGGTTCACCTCAAGTTGAATATCATGATTTAGGGAATGCGGTAAGGCGTGGAATATTGTTTGAAAGAGAAATACGTAGGGAACAATCCTTTTTTTTTTTTTTTTTTTTTTTTAATTATTATAATTAACATTTAATAATTTTTATAAAATTTTTTCAAACGAATTTTCTGCTTTAATTTTGTTGTGACATTTTCGCATTTGTTTACTGTACCGTTTGTAAGCTAACGTTATTGAAATTTTATCGCATGACGTAACGTAATATTATATTATTATTATTATTATTATTATTTAATACAAGATCAAACATTGGAATATATATATATATATATATATATATACATATTTAATTATTTAACATATTATTGAAACAAAGCGCAATGATATTTATTTTCGATTATTCTAATCACGGCGTAAATTTCCCATTTATTGTGGGAAAACAAATTTAAACAACGTAATATGTCTTATTACTTTGAAAAATATAGATCTTCCACATTTAAAATTAATAATTTAAATACAGTAGACAACTATATAACGGCGGATATTCTTTCTGGGCAATAGGAAATCGTTTTATATGGGCACACTTTATCAGACCAATTTATGCCAATTTAGTCCAGCATTGAAAATTTTTATTTAATTTAATTTTGTTGTTTTGTTTCGTCTTTTTATTGTTTTCTAAGTAATGTTTCGTTGTTTACAAATTAGTCTACTTTTATTAACGCATTCCAGGCGCGAAATTTTGATTCATTCCAAAAGAATAATATACCCCACCCTCTGGCTTCTTCTGAAACAATACTTTACTTTCAAAAATATTTCTTGTTTCCTTAATTTTATTTGTTTGACTCTTTAGAGAACTCTATAATATATAAACGAGTGAAAGTTGTCTTTTAATTGTTGATGACAAAATGTCAATTATTTAAAACTTTCGTGACCGCTGATGTAGATTTACGACATTTGAAAATCTGTAACTCCGCCAATTGGCGTTTCTTCCGAAATTTTTATGCAGTATCTTAAGCATATAACCAAAATTCGTATTTTTAGAATGAAATATAAAATTGATACAACTAGTGGATCTGCAGATCAGGAGCCTCAACGTCCTATTTACATCAGACATTATTCAATAGGTCATTTTTATTTATTCCTTATTATATAATCGTATATATTGATTCGATCGACTTGTTACCATAATCAGATACATTCGTGAAGGGGGCTGCCGCCCCCCTCAACCCCCCGCTGTGTCTCTATTTGCATATCTTATAAAGTGTTACGGAATTGTAAATAATTGCATTTATTTTTGTATCAATTCTTTTAAAGAGGTTTAGTAAAGTTAATAAAATGCTAACTTTGTGCATTTCTAGTGGTTTTAGCGTTAAAATAGCCTAATTTTCCCTTAAAAACACTTAAAAAAGCTCCAATAAGGGAAGAAATGGATTTGGCGCCAAATTTGGCGACTGTTTCCCTCCTTGGCGATTTTTTGCCGACCTTGGCGAGAAAATCCTTATTAGGGATATAACGAATATGGAAGTTCTAATCTCATTATGAGATACGAGAATATTCCAGAACAGTCTGTGTTCGATAGAAGAGTATAAAAGAGCATTTTTTCGCCAAGGCGGTCAGTCTCAGATCTGTGTCAGTTTCGTCAAATGCTTGCTTTGCTTTGAGCCTCTTTAGATGAGACGTATTTTGCGTAACCTTTAAACTAATTTCCAATTCTATGCCCACAATTTTCAACAGGAAAACATGCTTTTAAAATTCTAATAAAATTTCATTATATTTGATCGGGTGTAACTATGTTAAAATAAACTTTTAAGAAATATCGACTATAGACCGTAATAGTACGAAATTCTTTTATGTATCCTGTAAAAGTAGCCACAGTCATTATAAACGCCAACAATAAGAATAAACCTAATTAATTATAACTCATTAATTTTTCAAAGTAATTTGACATCATTTGGATGATTATAGTACATACTCGGAATTATTTTCTGTGGTGCCATAAATTATTTAGTCTATACATAACCTTTTTTAAAAGTAAACATAATTTTAAGCATCTTTATAATGTATGTTAATTTTATTAAATTCAATTCAGCATAAACGCATTAAAATGCGCGCTAAAATAAAATTTTGTCCATAGGCTCTAATGCTACGAAATTCTTTTGCGTGTCTCTGTAAACAAACCATAAACATTGTATACACCAGTAAAAACTATTCAGCTTACTTTGCGTTTAAAATTAATAATTGTTCCAAATTTAATATAGTTTGGATGACTACGTGACATTGTCAGAACACTTTTGTAAGGTCCTGTACATTAATTAGAAAGCTTAAGAGCACATATTTTCTTCAAACAACGTAAGTTTAAACATCATACTCACGTACGCTAGTTTAATTTTCTTGATTGCAAAGTAAAGATGTTAAAATACGTTTAAACGCAATTCACCTCATACGCCGTAATGTGAAGTATTTTGGCGTGTCCCTGTATACAATCCATAAAAAGTATAGACATAAAAAAATAAATAGCTATTTCTATATCGAGCCTGAATATATGTGTCAATTTGCTAGTCAATCGGAAAATTTTTGCGGCCGCTATTTCGGCACATACAAATTCTTCCCATAGGCCGTAATGATAAAAAAACTTTGGTGTGTCCCTGTACACGAACTACAAATGGAATGCACACCCAAAACTATACAGCTAATTTCGTGGGGATCATGAACATGTGTGCCAAATTTCAAGTCAATAGTGTGATATTTGCGGCCGCTATCACACGACAGACAGACGGACAGACGGAACACAAAATCCTTTTGAGTCTCAACAGAGGCCCTCCACTGACGTTTCGACAAAAATAGGAAGTCAATAGCTTGATTTTTGCGCGGTACATACAGATTCTTCCCATAGGCCGTAATGATAGAAAAACTTTGGCGTGTCCCTGTACACGAACTACAATTGGAATACACACCTAAAACTATACACCAAATTCCGTTGGGCTCATGAATATGTGTACCAAATTGCAAGTCAATAGCGTGATTTTTGTGGCCGCAACCGCGATACATACAAATTCCTCCCTTAGGTCGTAATGATAAGAAAAATTTGGCGTGTCCCTGTATACGAACTACAAATAGAATACATACCAAAAACTATACAGCTAATTTCGTGGGGATCATGAACATGTGTACCAAATTTCAAGTCAATAGCGTGATATTTGCGGCCGCTATCGCACGATAGACAGACAGACGGACAGACAGACAGACAGACACAGCCCAAAACCATTTTGAGTCTCAACAGAGGGCCTCCACTGACGTTTCGGCAACTACTTTGATTTGAAAGACATAATTATAATGTATATCCATTTTTAATATAAATGTGATTACAGAAAATTTTGTTCTGAAATATTGTAACTTCGAAGATTAACGCCCGCAGGCGTACCTTACTGTGAAAAAGACAAAAGCATGCGGTCGCGAAAGTGTTAATCATGAGCTTTGTTAAATATTTGATGTTTTAGAGAAACGTATGAAGGCGTGACCTATTACCCAAAATAGGAATTTTTTTGAACCGTATCTCCTTTTTATTTAATTTTAAATATCCTTTCTCAGGTTTTAGTTTAAATCTTGTTATCTATGCTTTTGTATATTGTATGTTGTAGATTTCTACGCCTCATATTAAATGTAAAACTTTATAGTAACACTTTCGTGCGGGGCTTACTGTATAAATTAAAAATATAACCAACAGAAGTAGATATTTTTTTTTTCTTAAATATTAAACACTTTCTTTTTTCTTTTTACCCCTATTATTATTATTACTAGTGGATCTGCAGATCAGGAGCCTCAACGTCTTATTTGCATCAGACATTATTCAATAGGTCATTTTTATTTATTCCTTATTATATAATAGTATATATTGATTCGATCGACTTATTACCATAATCAGATACATTCCTGAGGGGGGCTGCCGCCCCCCTCAACCCCCTGCTGTATCTCTCTTTGTAAACCTATTTGTATATCATATAAAGTGTTACGGAATTGTAAATAATTGCATTTATTTTTGTATAAAGTATTTCAAAGAGGCTTAGTAAGACGAAAAAATGCTAATTTTGTGCATTTCTAGTCGTTTTAGCGTCAAAATAGCCTAATTTTCTTTTAAAAACGCATTAAAAAGCTCCAATAAGAGAAGAAATTGATTTGGCGAAAATTTTGGCGACAGTTTTCCTCTTTGGCGATTTTTTTGGCGACCTTGGCGAGAAAATCCTTATTAGGGACATACCAAATATGGAAGCTCTAATCTCATTGGCTGATGAGATACGAGAATTTTCCGGAACAGTCTGTGTGACAGAGTAGTATAAAGGACATTTTTTTAGCCAAGGCGGCCAATCTCAGATATGTGTCAGTTTCGTCAAATGCTTGCTTTGCTTTGAACCTCTTTGAATGAGACTTGCTTTATGTGTTATTGATAAACAGTTTGTACTGTTGTTTTGCTGTTAACGGCTGTTGTTTAAGCTGTGTTTACTGGTTGAATTGAAGCTGATACTTGGTTTATAGACCTGTATTTTTCTGGAAATTTCTGTGAATAAATCATTGAATTTTTGCAAGTTTCGCCTTTCATTCTCGGACAACTTGCGAACCCCCAAGTACGCAACAATATGTATTCTTAATAAACTACGGTCTTGTATTATTTCCCTGAAATCCATAAATACCAAATTTCACAACTATCAAATTTCATACCAAAAAAATTACATAGCATATCGGAAATATTTTGCGTAACCTTTAAACTAATTATCAATTCTATGCCCACAATTTTCAACAGGAAAACATGCTTTTAAAATTCTAATAAAATTTCATTATATGTGATGGGTTGTAATAATGTTAAAATACACTTTTAAGAAATACAGACTGTAGACCGTAATAGTACGAAATTCCTTTATGTATCCCGGAAAAGTAGTCACAGTCATTATAAACGCCAATTATAAGAATAAGCCTAATTAATTACAACTTATTAATTTTTCAAACTAATTTCACATCATTTGGATGATTACAGTACATACGCGGAATTATTTTGTGTGATCCCATAAATTATTTTGTCTATACATAACCTTTTTTAAGAGTAAACATGATTTTAAGCATCTTTATAATGTATGTTAACTTTATTAAGTTCAATGCAGCATAAACGCATTAAAGTGCGCGCTTAAAATAAAAATTTGTCCGTAGGCTCTAATGTTACGAAATTCTTTCGTGTTTCTTTGTAAACGAACCATAAACATTGTATACACTAGTAAAAACTATTCCGCTTATTTTGCGTTTAAAATTAATAATTGTTCGGAACAACTATAGTATTTCCCCTCAGCTAGATTTGGCGATTTTTCGTTGGCGATTATGGCTAAATCATAAATCTAAAAATCATATAGCATATAGCATAAATGATAAAATCGTAAGCTAAATTATAAATCATAAATCATAAAATCATAAATCCAAAATAAATAGCATGCAGGCTGCCATATTATATCGCAAACAATCCAGAAAGACATCGTTATCGTTCAAATCGGCGCCAAAGAAAAATCGCCAAATTCAGCTGAGGGGTAATACTATAGTTGTACCAATTGTTCCAAATTTAACGTCGTTTGGATGACTACGTGACATTGTCAGAACACTTTTGTAAGGTTCTGTACATTAATTAAAAAGCATAAGAGCACATATTTTCTTCAAACAACATAAGTTTAAGCATCTTACTCACGTACGCTAGTTTCATTTTCTTCATTGCAAAGTAATGATATTAAAATGCGTTTAAACGAAATTCACCCCATACGCCGTAATGTTAAGAATTTTGGCGTGTCCCTCTACACAGTTTATAAAAAATATAACAATAAAAATTATATAGCTACTTATATGCAAAGCTGGAACGTCTGCGCTAATTTGCAAGTCAATCGAAGGATTTTTGCGGCCGCTATTATGGTACATAAAAATTCTTCCCATAGGCCGTAAGGATAAGAAAAACTTTGGCGTGTCCCTGTACACGAACGACAAATGGAACACACACCTAACACTATACAGCTAATTCCGTTGGGCTCGTGAATATGTGTACCAAATTGCAAGTCAATAGCGTTATTTTGGGGGCCGCTATCGCGGTACATACAAATTCTTCCCATAGGCCGTAATGATAAGAAAAACTTTGGCGTGTCCCTGGACACGAATTACAAATGGAATACACACCTAAAACTATACAGCTGATTTCGTGGGGCACATGAACACGTGTACCAAATTGCAAGTCAATAGCGGGATTTTTGTGGCCGTTATCTCGATACATACAAATTCCTCCCATAGGCCGTAATTATAAGAATAACTTTGGCGTGTCCCTGTACACGAATTACAAATGGAATACACACCCAAAACTATACAGCTGATTTCGTGGGGCACATGAACACGTGTACCGAATTGCAAGTCAATAGCGTGATTTTTGTGGCCGTTATCTCGATACATACAAATTTCTCCCATAGGCCGTAATGATAAGAAAAACTCTGGCGTGTCCCTGTACACGAACTACAAATGGAATACACACCAAAAACTATACAGCTGATTTCGGGGGGCTCGTGAACACGTGTACCAAATTGCAAGTCAATAGCGCTATTTTTGCGGCCGCTATCGCGCGACAGACAGACAGACAGACAGACACACAGACACACAGACACACAAAGACACACAGACACAGCCCAAAACCGTTTTGAGTCTCAACAGAGGGCCTCCACTGACGTTTCGGCAATTATCATTATCACTGTTATTCTTTTATCTTGCAATCTAGATCTTTGTAATTCAACATTGGTGGGTTGATATGATCCAAGCTAATTAAATTTAAACAAATACCGGCATGAGTTCTGCGCCCATGTTCCATCCCTGGTAAATAAAAACACAGCATGTTAAAAGAAAAAGAAATCTTTGTTTACTACATAGGTTATGGAAATTATATTTTCCTCCTTGGAGCAATTTTTCTGATCATGGCAAAATGTAGTAAAGCATTTCTGTTAAATGTATCCATTAGAAAAGAATGGTTTTGCTTAATTTTCTCTAGTCTTGTTTATTATTGAAAAATTATGTATGCACCACAATATGTACTTTATTTTATACTTATATGAAAAATACATAGCTGCGGTTGATTTTGATATGTAGCAGCATTGTATGCTAATTTGTTTGAGGAGTAGCCATGTATACGAATTGTGAGTGATTTTTAATCTAGAGTACATGCTTGTTTAATTTAATGCGGAAAATACATCAGGGAGATTCCACGGAAGAAGGTGACATCAGTCACACAAATAAATAATATTTTCTCTCTTTTTGTCACCAGTACAACTGTACAGCAATTTTAATGGCATATTTACTGTGATTTTTATGATTGAATAGAATAGTGATCAATGTTAAGAAATTCTGGTGAAAGAATTATCTGTTTGTGTGACTGACGTTACACTTTTCATGGAATTGCCCATCAGCTGATACATCTATCAGAATATTTGTATTTATAATTGGAAATATGATTTTTCTTTAAATGTCCGTGTTTCAAACATGCGGAAACGTCAACAAAAGTATTCTTGCATCATTTATTAAGAAAATGTATTGCGATATTTTTGTCACCATAAATATACGTGATATTCACATATAAATAAAAAAAATGCATTAAAAAAAGCCTCGTAACCACATTTTATAGAGAAAAAGAATTTCAAGCATAATTTTTTGCAGTGTAATCCCCAAAATTATTTTCTCCTCTGTAATTTGTTATTGGTTCCCTTTTTGCTTTCGGGACCAAACTTCTGCTTAAATGTAAAAGGTATAACATGTTATCCCTGTCCTATAAGTTGTGAAAATAAAATATTGAAAACAAACGAATAAATCAGTATTGGGAACTTGGCGCAGAACTTATAACAATTTTTTAAAACTCAAATATTTTTCTTATTCGAACTAAATTTTATTAAGAGGAATTTTTTTTATATATAAACAGGGATGGAACACGCAGGGACTGATTTAGACCGGGGCACACATTATTTACACTTACACCATTATCTTTTAAGCAATACTTTCCTCTTATAATAAACAAAAAATTCTCACTAAAATTTATTTTAAAAGAATTCTGGTGTCCAATAACCATGAGTAAATTCGATTGTTTTACACCGTTCATTTTTTATAATAATAATTTCCTAGTCAAAACGTGGAATTCCTATGATGTGCAGTAGAAAATAATTGTAAAAATATTCTGGTGAGAGAGTGCCCCGGCCTAAATCAGGCTCTGGGAACACGTACGTAGAACGCGTACCACTCTCAATGTAAGAAGATTTTCTACTTCTTAAATCAACAATATTATATGTAGAGAAATTTCTTAAACAAATACCGGTGTCAATTCGGCGCCCGTGTTCCATTCGTGTATAAACAGCAGCATCAAATCTGTGACAAATTTATATCCCTAAAAAAATAGAGAAATTATAAATTTATTCTTTCATTCTAGTATTTTTCATATTTTCGTAATTTTTTACTACTGCATATAGCTGCTAAAACTTATATAAGTTTTCCATTTACAAATAATAACACTTTGTTACAAACAAAAGTAAACTTTAGGTATACTTTTCAATTTTGCTTGTTTATTCACTTACATGTAATGCTGAATAAGTATTTTTTCTCTACCACGTACCATTTTTTATGTACGGTTAAAAACTGAAATGAACTCGCAATATGTACAGATTTTATCTTTATGAAAGTTATTAAACAAAAACCGGTAACAAACACTTTTATTGTTTTATTTTCTAACATGAAAATCCTATATAAAACGTTGAAAACAAATATTGTGCAAAAATTTTCAAAATTTGTAACTTATTTTTTCTCTTGCTTTTATTTGCTGTATCTGTCGTACACGCCCACTACAGATATTTACATTTGTAATCCGGTCCAATTTGGAGCTACAGTTTTAAAGGACTGTAGATTTCTCTTACGTCTTTAGGGTTTTTCCGGTAGAAATTCTTCATTTTATTAAACTCCTGTCTAATCAACATTTTCTATAGTAAATTTGGTTCTGATATATTCAGTTTCTTATTTTTCACAGTATACATACAAAAATTGAAACTACTACTCATATAACATGACACTGTGTTAGAAAAAAATTAAGTACCTATCCCATATTTGCTTATTTATTCATCCACGCCCTATCAATGAATAGGAACATATAAGCATATTTTACCAACACGCCCCGTTTTTTTGTTACGTTTATTCAAAGGTAGCTATTCTCTTGTTGTGGTGTGAAAACTCCGCCTCTTTGAAGACATAATCCCGCCCTTTTGTTTATTAACCTTTTTTGCTCGGCATATTTTCCTATTTTGAACAGTAATAAGGCACGCCTTTTGGTGTTCCTTTAAAACGTCACACGTATAGTTTCCAACTTACTACCTTTTGGCTACCGAAAAATTATAATAATTTGTTTTATTTTACTTCATCGTTAAATAAAATAAATCTTTCGGTTAAAATTTTCCGGTAGCCGAAAGGTAGCCTATAGTTACACGTTTTAGAAAAATAACATTTCATTTGCAGAGGAACACCTGAAGGCGTGGCTTTTTTTTTTAATGTCCCCTCCGAAGGGACGAGCGATAAGGGTTAAAATGCAGATTTGCTGTTTGAATAATGGTTTATATCTCAAAAACGAGACGTGATAGAAACATAATATATACACTGTGGACAAACTGTAACTAATAGCTATCGATAATATCTATCAGTTTTATGTGTGTCGATATCGTGTCATACAGTGTAATCTGTGCTGCCAGATCTGGCGGATTTTTTTATTCAATAATCACCAATAATTTTTAATTATAACGTTTGCCTAATCACTTCGAAGAATAATCGTCTATTCTGCATATCAAATATAAATTATTAAAATTATTGGTGATAATTGAATAAAAAATCCGCCAGATCTCTCAACACTTATAATAATACAAAAAATTAATTAGCAGCTGACTATTAATTATTACGCTTAAATATAAATTAAAATAAACGATTTCTTTTAATAAAATAATAATAAAATTTGGTTTAAACGTTATATATAACAGAGATAAATAAACAAAAGATATAAAAGATATTTTTTCCCTAAGAAAATAGTACCATGATTTACTTCTGTGTATATTTATTTCATACTCGCTTGGGATTTACTGGATGCATATATCTAAAGAGTGTATTTTCAGACATTAATTATGTAATCTTTTGGGTAAAATAAGTATTAGCTAGAAATGCAGAAATTTACTTTTGAAATGTCTCTTGAGTAATAAAAATATGATATTTTAGCCATAACAATAAAATTGTCACAGACATAAATTAATGAATTGAATTATAAAATTTCAAAATTACGACCATAAGAACAAGTTGATTTCAACAGTCGGCGTTAATTACAATTGAGTAATAATTAATTATTTTTAATCGAATGTGTTTCTTACAGTTTACAAAACTATTTTTAAAATTGTAATAAAGCGTTACCCGTTTTAACACTTTGCAGGGCGGCGACATATATTTTATACAACCTAGTTAGGGGTAACCGGGGTAATATTTAGATGCGATAACTTTGGGGTAAGATGCACTTGGTTTTTAAAAGCTATTAACTTTTATTTGATTTTGTATTTGAATTTATGTTTTTAAATGTCTTTTCTCATTGTATAAAAATTTCCTAAGCAGTAATCCACATATCGACAAAATTTCTATTTCACTGGGAAAATGTCTCTGAAAAATTAGCAATCGACTATTACTTTCAGTATTTTCAAATTTGCTCATTGCATATATTTATTTAGTTTAGTTGCAGATTTTAAATTGTATTAAAAAAGAACTTCATTACCTTCAAATTTATTAAGAGAAAATTGCAGAATTTATAAACTCAGTGCCTTTCTAAAAGGCACTGTTGTATTGTTTCATGCTGGGGTAATTCTTAGACAATCCTTGGGCAATGTTTAGACATTCTGGGGTAATTCTTAGACAATGAAAAAATAGGTTTAAATTATTTTTATATGTTCTAATCAAAGGTAAATTTAATACAATGTAATATATATATATATATATATATAGAGAGAGAGAGAGAGAGAGCCCAGTTACTACTGATTATCCATTTATTGATTATATTAGGCACAATTTAAAATGAAATCAATAAATATTATAAAACTGTAAGTACTTTATTAAAAAATCAGGTAACTTAAACTATTATATTTACAATTCATAATAAAGTAAAACTCAATTGAACAAAAACGTTAAGTTACAGTCAATAACATTAGATAATTACCATGAATATATACATTATAGCTTGTTATCTATTATCTGATGTCTTTATTTAATTTTTGTGAGAGAACTTGAAAGTGATTCTAAAGGTGGAACTAGGTTATTTATGTATCCTTAAAGTAAGGTATTGGTAACTAAAACATTTTAAGATGATAATAAATATGGATGCACTTGTTGCTATAACAGCTGATGAATATATGAAAAAAAAAAAAAAAAAAAAAGAAAGAGAGAAAAATAAGGGGAAAATGTTTTCTTAACGAAAAAGAACAACACTTCAAACAAAAAGGTTTTACCAGAAGAATTAGGAAGTTCTTCAGATAATGAAAATTTTCAAAGAAATGCATCCTCTGATATCAGTTTAATGGGCAACTCTGATGCTACTAAAAAATATGTCTTGCCAAAAAGTCCACATCAACTGAAGCTACACTTAACAGATGGAATAAATAAGATTGCTCGTGATAAATTTTTTGCTGTTTGAAACTCCATGTTATATTGAGAAAGTGTTGGAGGTCTTTAAAGAAATTAAAAAGAGCATCTGGAATTGAAATTTGCGAAATTGTATGAGAACCAAAATTTTGGTGACCTTTAATTCCATATTTTGAGAAAGTTCCTGAATCTACTTTATGGTTCAATTCAGACAGGTTTTGTCTATTCCTTTAAAATTTCAAGCAATGATTAGATTGCCAACGTTTATAGAACCCTTAAGAAGTTCCATAAGGATGTTTTTGTGAATGAACTAAGAAAAATTAATTGAAGTTATTTGTGTTGTTCTAGTTGAAATGGATAACAACTTTATGTTAATAAATTCTGTTTTTTGAGTTAATTTACTTTTTAATTCTTCTGGTTTATCGCCCTAACTTACCTCGTATCTAGTACATGGAGATTTAATAATTAAACTACGTTTTTAGTTATTGACATGTTTTCCCTGATTTTTATAAATTGTTAAAAGTGTGAAGTCAAACATGTAACTTTTTTTTTGTGTGTGTGCATTAAATTGCCAATTATTTTACCCTATTTGAAGTACACAATATAATCAAATACTGACTGACTAGTAGTGTTTATAAAACTCTTATTTTTTATTCATAAAACATAGAAATTCAGTGCCTAATAATTACCTCGTGTATTTCTAAGAATTACCCGAATTGAAGGGGTAATTCTTAGAGACGTTTTTATTTTTTCTAATTTTTCTTTATTTACAAAGACATTAATTAAGTATTCTGATAAGATAATTCATATAATATTAATAATATAAAAATATAAAATTTGAACTATATCCCAAGAATCCCTTTTTATAACAAAAGTTTACTTTTTTCTAAAAAAATACCTTGGTTACCCCTACTTTTCCAAACCCGAAAACTTTTATCAAAAAGTTTTTAACCTTTTCAGGGGTAAGCAAATTTTCTCATGCAAAATCAAAATCCACCAGAATTCACCAACAAACTTAAAAGACAAGAAATAAATGAAGTTGTTCCTCTGAGCTATAGAAGAGAATTTTACAAAAAGTTTTCGGCGTCAGTTTTTGCAATTGGAAATTAAAATTTGTATTTGCGTATTGCAAACGGCGTCCCTGTAAAGATTAAATCTTACAAGGAAATAAATAAAGCTCATCTATTTCTGTTCTTCTAACTTTGATTATAATTTTTTGTGACAGTTGATATTAAAAGAGCACAATTACCTTGTGCTTCAAAAGCTTAATATAATCGAAAATAAAATATTTTATATTTAGAAAACTTGGTAGGTGAAAGCATTAAGTTGTACTCTTTAACTCTTTAGGATTTAGTGGTATGGAAAACGAACGACTTATTCAAGTTGTTTCATTTTTTTTTTTTTTTGTCATTTGCTCTTTTAGTTTAAGTAGGGGAGCATGGGACGCGTTGTAACACTTTTTTTACGTTTTCCTATTCATAACTGCTGTTTTCCACAGCATCTATCTATCGAATTCATAAAAAAAAAAAAAAAAAAATGTTAACTTTGCTAATTTTAGCCCAAAAAATATTTTTCTGAAATTATTTGTCTGTTACAATTGGCCCCGGATTTAGGGCAAATTTTAACACACGTGGGACAAATTGTAACGGATACAAAGGGAACCCTAACAACAAAAAACGACAATATTTCAAAATGTTTTTCGTTATCAATCATTTATTAATTTAATAAAAAAGCAATTAATAACTAATATTAAATTATAAAATCTTGGTATAGTAACAATGAATTATAACAAATGGATTATAGTAAAATAAAGATAAAATAAAAGATAAAATCAACATAGAAGTCAATCTTAGTCAAAGTAAAATGAAACGAATTTCGTTTAGATAAGTAGGAATAAAGTTTTAATTGTCATATGATATGTCGATGAATATAAACATAAGATATTCTTTTTTTCGAAAGAAAGTAATGCTATGCTTTTTTTCTGAATATATTAATTTTAAATTAACGTGGGGTTTACTGGAAGCAAGTATACAAACAGTGTATTTTTAGACATTATTTATGTAGTCTTTTGGGTAAAATAAGCATTAATGAGAAATGCAAAAATTTTCTGAGCTTATTTTTGAAATGTCTCTTGAGTCACATAAATATTTCAGCAATAACAATGAAGACATCATCCGCATAATATACCGTATTAAGTACTAAAATTTCAAATTTATGGCTGAAAGAATAAATCAATCCCAACAATATGTGTAAATTACACTTTTATAATATTTTATAATTTTTACCAAAAGTTTTTCGTACAGTGTGATTTTTTTTTTTTTTTTTAAATCTAATAAAAAGAATTATCTTTTAAAGATATTGCTTTTGAAATAAATTTTCCATTCAATTTAAAACTATTTTATTATACTTATCTGTGTCTAAAGATTTGATTTCATATTGAAAAATTTAAATGTTATATATATTTAGGATTTATCTATTTCCTCAATTATTAACATCTGTTATATATTTTTCTTTTTAGAAATTCAAATTTTAATTGAATATTAGTTTCAAGACTGGCACAAATTCCTATATAAATTTATACAAATAATTTAATTTTTACCTCTATAAAAGTTATTACAGACTTTCCAACTTACGGGACATTTTAATATCATTTATTTTTTTTAATAGAAAAATCCGTCTTACATTTTATGATTAAATAAGTTGAAGGTAAATTTTAAGGAATAGTGGTATGAATTTATTCGGACGGTTGGCAGCTATATCATCGGTTTATATAAAGGAAAAAAGGTATATGCAGAAAAAATTGCGCAAAAGTTGAATTAATTTTTCAGGTCGAAATAAAAAAATGCATTTTTTCGTTAAGTGAAAAAGTAGATATGAGCGCAGCAAACACACCAGCAAAGCAAGTTTAAAAGTTACTAGTCACACATCTGTTAGAAGCTGACTACAACGAATTTAAAAACACACCCTTGATATGCGTTTTGTAAAAATTTAAGTTATCACTGAAGGGGTTAATAGGGAAAATATCTAACACTAGAATACATTTTATTAGGATATGCATACTTTCCAACATACTAATTAAAACTCCGTAGTGTTATTAGCCCCGACTTCTTTTTCACACCAGTATCTTTTTAGAATATTTTTCTTCTTATTTAATCGTAATTGTATTTGGAGAATATAACTCTAAAAATTTACTGGTGTAAAAAAAAAAAAGGGCGGGACAAACATCACTACGGAATATAAACTAATATGTTGGTAAGTATAGATATGTTTTCAAAAACATTCAGATTTTTTTTTCATACATTTAATATTTTATGTAAATTTTTACTAATCATGACAGAAAAAGATGGGCGTAATGCTGAAAAGGTTATAATAGCGAGTTAAAAATATGGTATACACATACTTGCCAACATACTAATTAATATTTCATAGTGTTATTAGCCCCGACTTCTTTTTCACACCAGTATCTTTTTAGAATATTTTTCTTCTTATTAAATCGTAATTGAATTTGGAGAATATTACTCTAAAAATTTACTGGTGTGAAAAAAAGGGCGGGACTAACAACGCTACGGCATATTAATTAGGATGTCGGCAACTATGTATACATCTCTGACAAATATTTTAATACGAAAATACATTTATTTCGCAATCGTAAATCATAAATATATATAGCACAAACTCATATGGATATCTTTATATAATATAAATAAAAATTGTAACGCTTTACGAAAGTCATAAAACAAATTTTTTCGCTTAAAGAATTTGCATAACCAGGGCCTAATTAAGACTGAGGCACACATTATTTATACTTACACCGTTATTTTTTAACAAATACTTTCCTCCTATAATAAACAGAAAATTCTCATTTAAAATTATTTTAAAAGAATTCTGGTGTCTAATAACAGTGAGTAAATTGGATTGTTTTACACCGTTCATTTTTTATAAAAATTATTTCCTCGTCAAAGCGTGGAATTTCTATGACATCAAGTAAAAAATAATTGTAAAAATATGCCGGTGACAGTGTGCCTCACCCTTAATCAGGCTCTGTGCTTAACGATTACATTGAATCACAGTCTTGCCTGGCGGATTTTTTATTCAATAGTCACCAGTAATTTTTAATCTTAACGGTTGCTTAATAACTTCGAAGATCAATCGTCTATTATGTATATCATTCCTCAGAATGATTGGTGATTATTGAATTAAAAATCCGCCAGATCTGGCAACACTCTTTTGCCAGATTTTGCGACGTGTTTATTCAATTTTCACCAAGCGTTTTGAGAAGCAGTGTTGCCAGATTTGGGGACTTATTATTCAACTACCACCAATAATTTTGAGAAGTAAAATTTGACATACATAATAGACGATTAATCTTCGATGTGATTAGACAACTGTTGCAATAAAAATTTAAGGGTGGATGTTGAATAAAAAAGTCCCCAAATCTTGCAACACTGTTGAGAAGTGATATTTGATAATAGACGATTAATCTTTGAAGTTATTAGGCAAACTTTACAATTAAAATTTAGTGTTAGATTTTGAAAAAAAAAAAGTCGTAAAATGTATCAACGCTGGACAATCGTTGACTTGTTTCTTTAAATATCGTATGGATGATATTTTATAAATAATATTATTACTATAATTTCAGGTAAATCAGTTTTACACAAGAAAGTTCAATTTACATTTAATGTTACATTGCTATGACATAAAAACTCGTCGAAACACAGCATTGCTTGCTAATTAAAATATCCAGTTTGAAACTGATTTATCAGATCTGCGGATTATACCTGGGTTAGAAAATCTTATAATTTATTAATTATATATAATTCTTACTCCCGTCTTGTTTTAATACCCCTTTTTTAACGATTTTTCGGCAGCGTATTTTCCTATTTTGAACGAGAAATCCTGCCTCTTGGCGTTCCCGTAGAACGTTATATTTCTTATTAAAATAATTTTACGTATTCATAATTACCTTATTCAAATCTTATTCTTGATTTATTTTATAAATGTTACCGGCATATATATATATATTTACAGCATAAAAAGTGTTAAGAGAGGCTCATTTTTCACGAAAAGCGTAATTTTTTGTGACCGGCAAAGTGTTAAGCGTAATTTTTTTTTTTTTTTTTTTATATAGTAGCTACATAATGGAGAAAATTATTCTATAAATAATCTGATGCAGCACAAGAAAATCGGGATTAAAAATGCTCCAGAATAAATTATAAAAGTTGGCAATTCTGATAAAATGCAAATAAACACGATACTTTTTTTTCAATTACTATCAACAAATTAACCTTTTCAGGAGCGGCAAGATGTATTATATCTCATTTAATTTTCATTCCTAACTGCAAAACCCCAGAAACCTTTTAAATAATTTTACTTTAACAGAGATGGAACACGGGTGCAGAACGCATACCACTATCAATGTAATAAAACTTTCTAATTCTTAAATCAACGATATTATAGATAGAGAAATTTCTTAAGCAAATACCGGTATGAATTCTGCGACCGTCTTCCATCCTTGCTTTAAAAATATAGAAAGGAAATATAGAAAGATTTATTTATTTTCTTTTAGATTTGTTCGTAAATTCTTATGATAATTTATTTAAAATAATGAAAATTCCTTGCCCTTAAAATAATTAAAATTTTGTGCCTAAAAAGAAAATGAAATTACACAAAACTTAAGCGTTCTATATATATATGTTTGTATGTATACTTCAATATTAATCGCTATTTTCTACTTTGGTAATATACTTTTGATATCTATATTGATGTCAACAAATATTTTTATTAAATATTTTAGTCTTGTTTCAAATAATGTACTTTATAGTGTTAAATTACAAATTAATAATACTCCTCTTCAAATCTTCCCAAACATTACGTAGGTTATTACTATTGAAATAAGGACAGGAAAGAGTATTTTATTATTGAATTAGTACAGCCCTAACACTTTAAAAGTTAATTATTCCCATGTTCATACGTAATTTTTCCACGGGTGCTTAAACAAATGACTATTTAAATTGGAGTAATGTTCATAAACTTTACATTCGTATGAGAAACAAACGAAATATTTTTGCATTATATACAATTCACATATTTAACAGAAATTGTTTACACATTGTAAAAAAAGATAATGACAGTAAGTTATTCATTTTATGTATATGAAATAAAATTTTGTTTTACATACTTTTATTTAAAGTATGAAAAGTGCGAGATTTTTTTTTTTTTTTTCAAAATTTGTGCTTTAAAATATACTGCACAGTTGATAATTTTAAATTCTTAAATACCGTGTTACAGTCATGAAAACTGTAATTAAAAAATCTATCTATCTATATATCTATATATATATATATATACATACATATAGTAGTTGTTAAATTCTTTAATTTAAAATACACCAACAACATTATTGTTATTTTGTTAGATTTAGTCTAGCATATGGTGTGTAAAAAAAAAAAAAAAAAATAATAATCTGTTATATGTATCTAACTGAACATTTTTGGCACGTCATTCTTGAAACTTCATCCCTGAAATATAACAGTTTCAAGAAAGCCTGATTTTAAGTCAGAAAACAATTTGTTATATTTTTTGAGTTAAACACACCAAGGAAAATTTCTTTTCCTTAGTTATCAACTCTTCCGTTTTTACGGGAGGTGCCAGAAAATATCTATAAATTTTTTTAATTTATTTAATCATAGAAGACAGATTTGCAAACATTTTAATTTATTCAGGAGCATTTTGAGCCCAGCAATTATTTTATGCCAGTTTTAATTTAAGACTATTTTTTTCTTATTTAATCGTAGTTGCAAATTAAAAGAAATTAGTCTATATATATTGTGGTGCGAAATGAAGACGGAGCTAAGAATGCTCTGAAATAAATTAAAATGTTAGCAATTCTGGTAGAAAATAGAAATGCAGAGCTGCAAACCCTCCAGTTTTATTCATAACTCATACTTGCCAACTATCTCATTAATAACCGTGCAATTGTTAACGCCCCTTTTTTCACACTACTTTATTTTTAGAGTTATTCTCTCCAAATGTTGTTACGATTAAGTAAGAATAAAATTACTCTAAAAAATGACTGGTGTGAAAGGCGGTTATGAAAAATTGTACGGTTCATAATGAGATGGTTGGCAAGTATGATAACTCTTTTATCTTAAAAATAATTTCGGCTTATTTAATCAGAGAATTTTTGCTAAAATATGAATTGGATATAATAAGAAAGCACCACAGAACTGGCGTTTTAAAGTAATAATTGCAAAAATTTGAGTAAACACTATAAAATGCAATACAATCGCAACAATTGTTTCTGGGCGAACAAAGTATGAGCGAGCGCTGCAATCAAAGCGGCAACGCCCAAAACCATTTGAAAAGAAGAGCAAAAAACATAATGGTGAATGCAAATATAAATACTGGTGTAAGCAGAATTACGAAATAAAAGAAGTAAATAAATAAATAAATAAATAAGATTAAAACATGTTACAAAATCTAAAAATGTAAAAAATATCAAAGTTAAACGAAAATTGAACTTATGGGAGTAATTTCCAAGCATTAGACAAGAACGGAGTGGAAGAAATATCATTAACAAGATTTTTCGAATTTTTAAATTTGTAAAAAGATATATGGATCTCCAAATGGGAAGAGAACACAGGAGATGAAATTATGCTAGTTTTAGAAAAATCAAAACGATGACCGTGAACCCAGCAGTGGGAAGCTATAGAAGATTTTGAGATCGCTTCATTACGAACATTCCGACTGTGTTAACTTATTCTAAATTCCAAACGCCTCCTAGTGTCCCCAATATAACATAAATTGCACGACGATCACGAAATTAAATAAATGCCAGAATGATTTTCAATAGGAATGGGATCTTTAAGAGAAGAAAATTTAATTTTATTGACGGATTTGTAAATGACTTTAAAACCAAACTGGGAAAGAATTTTGAAATCTGAAAAGAAAGTGATGAATAAAAAGGTAAAAGAACTCGAACGAGACTGTGATCTTTCACATTAGGAGCAGAACGTTTAGGATTCTTGAATTTATATAGAGCTTTATCGGTAATAGAGGGATTATAGCTTCTAGAAAGAGAAAAGATTTTCAATAGTTGATTTCTTCTGAAAGACTAGACGGATCAGAACAAATGTGCAAGGCACAAAAGACATAAGTATAGAAAGCAAACATTTTCTGTTGAGGGTGTAATTAGAGAGAGCATGTGGCGGAAACTTATGTTTTTCGTGCTTTACACATTTATCCTGATCCATCTACTCTTTCGAATGAAAATAATTATTTAGAATCTCTTGCTCTTTCTCAAGGCTATAATTCCTCTATTTATATAAATTCAAGAATTCTAAACGTTCTGCTTCCAATTTGAACGACCACAGTCTCATTCCAGTTATTTTACCATCACTTACTTTTAAAATTTCTAAAATTCTTTCCCTGTTTGGTTTTAAAGTCATTTACAAACCCGTCAACAAAATTAAATTATCTTCTCTTAAAGATCCCATTCCTACTGAAAACCGTTCTGGCATTTATTTAACTCCGTGTTCGCCGTGCAATTTAGGTTACATTGGTGAAACTAGGAGGCGTTTGAAACATAGAACAAATGCGCACCGTCGTAATATTCGTAATGAAAAGATCTCCAAATCTTCTATTGCTTCCTCCTACTGAACTCATGGCTATCGTTTTGATTTTTCTAAAACCAACATAATTTTATCTCCGAGGTCGTCTTCCCACCTGGATATCCATAAATCTTTTTACATATTTAAAAATTCGAAAAAACTTGTCAATGATATTTCTTCCACTCCGTTCTTGCCTGATGTTTGGAAATTGCTCACATAAGTTCGATTTTCGTTTAATTTTGATATTTCTTTCGATTTTTCGATTTTGTTACATGTTTTAATCTCATTCATTTATTTATTTTCTTCTTATATTTCTAAATTCTGCTCAAACCATTATTTATAATTACATTCGTCATTATATATTTTCGCGCTTCTTTTTAAACAATTTTGTGCTTTGCTGCTTTGACTGCAGTGCTCGTGCCTCTGATGAAGGGTCGAGTGTTCTTTCGACCCTAAACAATTGTTGCAAGTTCATTGCACTTTATGGTGTTTGTTCAAAGTGTTTGTAATTATTATGAATTGGATATGTCTTTAAAAATTTACTAGTATTAAAATAATACGGCTAGTTAGCAAGTTTTGGCATGCTCTATTTTTAATTTAAAATTCTGGTGATAATTCTGATTAACAAATACAAAAGGTTTACAGTTACGTTATTCATGCTAAAAAAAAAAATATCACAAGATATCTATCAGACATCTTTCAAAGTCATTTTATATTAACAGGTTGAGCGCCATGTAAGCCATTCTAGATTCTAGACATTTTGTCATAAATTTCTAAGTACTATAAGAATCATCTTGAAACTTTAGGAGTGTTCAGAACATGTTATACTTCAAACATTTCAGTGAAAGTTTTACCCCGAAATTAAAAGCAGTACCAATAAAAAATTAAAACGTTGCGTGCCCTGTCAGCCATCGATGGTTGACAGTGTCAAATATGATATAAAGCCGCGTCAACTATCGGTGGCAGATATAAAATAGGATAAGAAACTAAAAATATTACATTTAATGATTAAAAATTTATTAAAAATTTGCTTAATTTTCATTTATTACAGGAGAAATCATTATGGAATTTTAATGGATTTTAAGATTTCGCAAGACGCTCAACGTGCTAAAAGAATTTATGTCAGAGCTAGTTTACAGAGATAAGTTGTCTTTTTTTTATGTTTTTATGCAACATTCATATCCATAACATAAAGTTAAATTAAAATTACATATTTAAATTTAATGCGCCCTTACTTTCCACGTTATTGTTTTAGGATCACAATGAAATTTCTAAAACACGTTTAAACTGTACATGTTAAACTTACTAAATCTTAGGCGTATTCAGAATAGTCCAATCCTACATACGTGATCTTTTGTACAGTCGGGGAAAAAAAAAAAAAAAAAAAACGCAACACTCAACGTAGCTTCGTTGCTAATCGATGTAGAAAAATGTAATAGGTATCATTCGACGGGGAATTGTTAGTAGTTTCAGAAAATGAAGTGAAATTTCGAATTGGGGTCGTCTACATATTAAAACGCGCACCAACATTGATTTTTTCAATGGTAATGCCCCATTTTTATTTTATATTTGAATTCCTGGGATCGCGACAACGCGAAAAAGTATATTGGTTGTATATTTTACTTATTTTTTCACAGAGTTATAAGCGTTCAAAGTTTGAAGGTGCTAATGTTAAATTCATATTTCGAACTTTTATTAATATCTTCACAAAAAATAACTTGATCGATATAATTGTTTTTTTACGAGATACAGAGAAGAAACCCAAACATAATCCATCATTACTTTTGATTCTGAAAAATATTTTTAATTCTGAAAAATATTAATAAATTCATACTCATAAAAATTATGAATTATGACCTATATTAATTTTTACATAAAATGAATCCTAATGCGTAAAAATATGGGTGTGCAAATTTGCAGCTCATTCCAGGTATTAGTTTTCGAGATATAAATAAATCTTTCTTTTCGAGTGGTTTAGGGGGCCGTCTCTTATAAAGTTTTGCTTGAGATAACGAATCAAATCTTTAAAAATAACAAAGAAAATTAATTAAAATATTTTTATTTTTTACTTTCGGGTCAAATTATATAACAACAACGTCAAACGCAAAGAAATTAAACAAAAATGTCAAGAATTCCTGTTTTCTAAAGCAGACAAGCCCCGCCTTCAACGTTCTTCAAAACAAAACAATACAGAAAATAAAATAAAAGTAAATGTGACATCGAGTATTCGTGTTAAACCCCTTATTCTATGTTAACAGAAATATGCACAAGTGGTATTTACTTCATCGATTACAGGGGATAAATTTTGAATCTTTTAAACGAACACCAGAAGTAAAAAATGAACTAAATAGGCGGGGTTTACAGTTTTAAATAGAAAAATAGGCTTAATATATCAGAACAAATTTTCTGTATTCACAATTATATTACAACTGGATATACATTATAATTATATTCTTTCTAATCAATGTATTTCTATCCCTAGTATATTTTATTTCAAAAATATGAACAATGGGTATACACTTAAGAAATAAGTAACACACAAATTGCGAAAGAAACGCCCACTGACAGAGTTACAGATTTTCATATGTCAGCAGTCGCGAAAAGATTAATTAAGAAATTATATTTTCATAGAAATTATAAAACGAATCGTACTGTTCCAAAGAGTTTAACTGACCCAAGACTGGTAAGTGCGATTAAAATTTTTTAATATTTAATTCATGAACCCTTACATTAATTTATACGAAAAGATTTAGTTTATGCGTTGTTCTATATATATATATATATATATATATATATATATATATATATATATATATATATATATATTATTATTTCATTTCGTATATTATGTTACATCTACGAGAGAAAATTTAAGCTTTATTGGTGATCAGTACAGCCATAGTAGACACTTTTACTTGAAAAATATTGCACTTTTTCCAAAGAGTACTGTCTGGACCAGTCGCAAGTTTAATGTATTTAAATAGACCTAATATTATCTAAAAAAGTACTGAAGTATATACAAATGTAAAAAACTGAAGTCTGGTTAATTAAAAAACTGGAAAATGCAAATGTTTTTATTAACTTATATAAGTCTTTTATTCCTGAAAGATTTCCGGTGTGAAAGATTAAAATTTTGTCTATTTTTTATAGGATCTTAATTTTATTTTTCTACATTTAGAGATAACCCCCTAACACATTTTTGATTATAACTCTATAAATACTAAAGATAAAGTATACATATAGTATACTTTCCCGCACTGCCGGACTCTCAGAAATTCGAATATGAAGTCAAAATCGGGTGTTGCTATTGAAAAAAATGAAATTTGGCGTTCATTTCAATATGTAGATAACCCCTAATTCAAACTTCGACGACATTTTCAGAAAGTGCATTAAATTTCCTGTTGAATTATGTCTATTAGATGTTCCTGCGTCAATAAATAACGAAATTACAGCGGGTGTTGCGTTTTTTTTTTTTTTTTTTTTTTTTTTTTTTCCCGACTGTACACGAATTTTCCAAAGATTAAATACCTCAAGCCATCCATTTCTTGGTATCTATGAAAAATATGCCAGTATCGGAATGAAAATGACGACCACGTAAATTTTTCTTCAGATTAAAATCTAGTCAAAATCATACAGAGCAAAAACAGGAAAATAGGTCTGATGCTCTATCACTTTGATGTATTTTTGTTAAAGAAATTCGACTGTCAATTTTGCCTTAAGAGAAGAGGAATTAACAGTTGCTAATTTTTTTAAATTTATTACGGAATGTTATTAGTACTCGACCTTTCTCTTGTGCCGTATTCCTTGTAGAGTAATTTTCTTCATATTAAATCGTAATTATATATTAATTACTCTACAAAGAATACGATGGGAAATAAAAGGCGGGTACAAATAACAATACTGAATAAATTAAAGGTTGCCCGCTATTATTTTTTTTAATGTGAATATAAGCATTATATTTGAAAGATCAAAATAAATAAATAATAATAAATCAAAGAAATACCACGAGCATTGATTTTTTTTGGAAATAAACGTTAACACACCAATTGTTAAAAATACCTTATTAAAAATTGAGCATTTAGTTAAAATTATATTTCACTTAGGACGACTGCAATTAGAAATTACATTGCACTCAGAATAGAATTAATTTAATAGTATTATAAAAATGGTTGGTTAACGAAGTTTTTGAAAGAAACAGAAAAATGACATATCAGCTTTATTACAGATAATTTTTTCACGTTTTTAAACTAGAATTAATTAACCTTTAAGAATTTTTTTTATGTTTTTTTTGACGGTATATATTATTTTTTGAATGAATACCTAAGTTACAAATGCTAATCTTAATAATTTACGTGAGCAATAGTATAAGGATAAAATGTATGGAGTGAAAATAAATGAAATAGCAATTCGATTACAAATACATATATCTTACTTTCTCTAATATTATCCAATGTTGTATTTAAAAGTACAAGCTATTTCAAAACACAACACAGCTGTTGTAAACAGCAACAACAGTAAAGTTAAAAAATAAGCTTCAAAATGCAAGAAGACTTTTACGGCTGTCAAGCAACGAACGTCAGAAAAAATTTATTACTCAATTTTATTAAAGGCCACATGAAAGCATTGTTGCCAGATTGCGCGACTTTTTCATTTTATAGTCATCAATACCTTTGAGAAGTGATGTTTGATATACATTATAGACGATTAACTGTCGATTATGAACATTAAATATCACTTCTCAAAATTATTGGTGACTGTTGAATAAAAAAGTCGCGCAATCTGGCAACACTGCATGAGAGTAGCGTTGTCAGAAACTTAAACCTCTGATCTCAAACCCTGGTGTTTACAGACCGCAAGAGAAGCAAGGGGATAAAATAATTATTCATTATAAAAGAAATCTATCAAATCGCTTAAAGGCTCATTCAAGAGAAGGTGACTCCAACAAATTAAAAAGGCTAAAAAAATTTACTAACCGAATCGTAATCACAGTTACCAACTTAGCACCTTTTGGCTACCGGAAAATTTTAACATATATATATATATATATATATATATTTAATCTGTGAAAACTGTTACAATTTACGGATTAAATAAATAAATTTTTCCAGTTACAAATAAATGCTAATTTGGCAACTGTGATCGTATAGATGTAAAAACGAGTTTCTTCCAAATGATATCTTTGGGTAACCATGTAAAAACTACCTTTAAGTTCTTATCTGTGGAATAATCATATTTGCTTTATCAAACTGCAATAAAAGCAGGATTTTGACTTAATCACAAAAAAATATATTTTGCTTAGAAAAGCCACAAGTATATTAAAATGCGTGGAATAGTAAAAATATGCTGAAGATAACGCCTACACAAAATGGATATTGTGCCTATGGACTGAGTAGTCCTTCCCAGCGTACACGGAAGGGTAAGAGGATAATTTTATTTTATACTTTGTGTTAGTAGTTATCAAAGAAAGGTTTATTTAAGAGTAAGATGTTGACCCCTTAATTCTTGGTGCTTAACCAATTTGTATAACTGATTTATTAGAATTGCTCTTAAATAGCAAAATACCAAATTAATAACAGGAGACTTGGCGTTGGAATATTAAAACCCGAATAAACTACTACGTCAGAAACCTTGACGACACCTTCACGCTTATCGACATATCTCGTCACAATATTGACCATGTCTTAGAAACATTAAATTCAATTAACGGTAATACCCAGTTTACATATGAAATAGAAAATAATGGCTCCCTTCCATTTCTTGATACCCTCGTCTCTCGCACTGTAAATGAATTTTCAACCACCGTCTATCGTAAAAATTTTGCAGTCTCCCTTCCTCCCCATGCGCGTTCATGTCACCCACCTAAACAAAAAATGGCTGCTTTCTATACTTTTGTAAACCGTGCCCTTAATATTTTTTCAAATCCTATTGTATTAAAATCTGAAATTAAATACCTGAAATCCATTGCAATTGACAGAGGTTATGACCCTTCCATTATAGACAAAGCCATCCAAAAATTACAGCTCCCTCGTATTTCGTCTACTAAATCAGTCTCTTCTAATATTAGTATTGTTTTACCCTATTTTCTTAAATCCAGTCAAACCATGGCTAAAGTTCTTAAACAATATGATTTTAAAATAATATTTTCGCCTTCCAATAAACTCACCTTTTCTCAGTTAAAAAGATCCCATTGATATGCATAATTATTGGGGCATTTATAGTATTTCCTGTCGTGTGGTTTATCATATATTGGCCAAACTAAACGCAGTCTTAAATTTCGTCTAAAAGAACATATGCATTACGTCCGCAATCAAGAAACCAATAAATCGGCTATTTCTAAACACTGCTGGGAGGAAAATCATAATTTTAAATTTAATTCAGCTAAATGAATTTGCAGACCTAAATCCATTGATGAACTCGATTTCTTTGAAGCTTTTCATATTTATAAAAATTTTAAAAACCTTGTAAATTGTGATTTCGCTGTTCCCTCTTTGTCTGATTGTTGAAAATTTTACATTCAGTCCACATTTTCTTAAATTTTCTACTGTTTACACAGCTAACATTCCTAAATTCCTATTGACCACACACTCCACCTTTCCCGTAATCCTATTGGTTGAACTAAATTCGGTCCCTCTCCTATATATACGAGCGCTTCTCCAGATTCAGAATTCTTTTTGCACTGAAGACGGTACGCTTAAGGCTACTGAAAGAGCTGTATGCATCTCAAATATTTTTTTTTGGCGTTTCTGACGTAGTAGTTTATTCGGGTTTTAAAATACCAAATTATTCAATGATTTCTTGAAATTGCTTTAAAAAAAATATATATATCCAAAATTTTTAATTGAATGGTTAATGCCTTTTTAGATGTTAAGCATTGTTTAGTAATTGCATATTGAATATTCGTATTCAATAAAAATATAATATTGTACTTTTTTGATTTTATATATATATCAGGGTACCTAAACTCCTAAAATTTCCTTGATATCTTCAACAGCTAATTTTATAGTGCAGTTATTGTTAGCGTAGAAGCCTACAAAAAAAAAAAAAAAAAAATTATCCTTAAAAAAATTAGGTGGAAAACTCCTCCAAAAAAGACGTGTCTGTAGGAACGCCGTACATAAATTCATGCTTAATGGAATAAAAATTAATGATTCTTAATTTAAGGTTTATTTGACTATACTGTAGATTTCTCAACCTTTTATTTTAATTAGATTCTCTCTGTTTAAAACATTTATAGTTGCGATGATTTTTTGAAGTTACACATTGTTTCCTTCTCGCTTACATTTATTTTTAAGAATACATTCCACTGTACGGTCTATTGAAAAGAACTAAAATGGTAGGTGTTAGGGCGAAAGGCACTCTTAAAGGGATAAGAATTTAATATGCGCAGCTTTCAACCCTGAATCCAAATCAACCATATCCCATATAATTTGATAAATATCCTTTTTTGCAGTGTTTAAAAATGTCTTTCAATGAAAATCAAAATGGCGACAAAATTTGTAATACACAATAACACTCGTGCAATAGTAGTAGAATTGGAAAAAATGAAAATGCTAAAGCGCCAGGAAATATCGCCACATATCGAATCTGACATAGATTGACGATTTTAGTTGTCGTTTCGTTAGCACGTTGATAGTCCTGTGTAATCGATGAGGCACTGCACGTTACGGAGATAGTTGAATATCTGTTGTGTCTATCTGTGTATACAGTTTCGTAAGTGTCCGACAAATTATCTACGATTATTGAAAAAAATTTCTAGAAAATAATAGAGGTTATTCTAAAAATAAATAAATAAATAAATAAATAAATAAATAAAAATTTTGGACTTTTGGACTGCTACATCGATTAATCTAGAAATAATCAATTTGGAAACTGAACTTAAACGACAAACAAAATTTACTCTATGTGCCTTCTACTTCGTAATTAACACTTTCGCGACCGCTGACTTGAATTCACGTCATTTGAAAATTTATAACTCCGCCAGTGGGCGGTTCTATAGGTTATGTAGGTTGCATTATTTCTGGACACATTTGTGCAATCAATTTACTATAGGTATAAATACTTTGATTAGAAAGAGTATAATTGTAACGAATTTTCATTTATATTATAAATTTGAATACAGAAAATACTCATTTTAACTAATGTAGTGTAAAAAAATAACGCCCACAGACGGAGCTTAGCCCAAAAGACAAAAACATGCGGTCGCGAAAGTGTTAAAAGAAAAATGAAAGTATACTTGCCAACCTAACACGGAAGGTTACTAGTCCCGCCTCTTTCCGCCTGTTTTTTCACCAGTCTTTTTTCAGAGTACTTTTCTTCCTATTTAATAGTAAATATATTTCAAGAGAATTACTCTAAAAATTAAGCGGTGTACAAAAAAAAAAAAAAAAAAAAAAAAGGCGGGAACTAACAATCTTCTGGGTTAGGTTAGCAAGTATGAAGTATGTATGTGAATAGAAAAGAAATAGATACGCATAGCTCAAAGTCTCCCCCATTTTGCACATCGTTATTTCTTTATAAAGATATTTTCGTTTCTTTAAAGCTCAATATCTGTAATTAAATAACACTAACTTAACTATAAAAATAAAAAGTGGTATTTAAATAGCAATGAACTCCGTAGCTCTAAATGCGCCTACAGCAAACAGAAAATCATAAATGTAAACTCTCTATTAAAGAAAAAGGAAATTTTCTTTAACGAATCAAAAACACGCATACACGATTCTGATGGAATTCAGTACTGCGGATTATGAAAATATATTTCTATTTTTTTTTATATATAAATCATTGAAAGCGTCGACTGTATAGTATTTTAAATATCTTCAATAGTATAAATTTTTCTCTCGCAAATTACGAAATGCGTTATTCAAATTTCTTAAATTATAACAATTATGAAGCTTATTAAAACTATCGATTCTCAGGTGATTTCATAACTAATATTATTTATTAAAGAATTTAAGGTATATAACACGTAACACATGTAAAAATATTTTGCAAAAACAGTCAATTGTTAACAAAATTTCAATTGAGAAAATACTTCTCAGGTTAAATCTATATACATGACAAATGGGAGTTAAGCAATATCTTTTATCTAATTAAATTATTACGTCTCATTTGCGTTCGAAATGTCATAATTTAAATAAATTAGTTTTGGTGAAGTTATACATAGCGTGCCAAGTGTAATAATGTGTCTCTTTGCAAGAATATAATTTAATTAGAAATATCTAAATATTTATTCTAATTAGATACATTTCGAAGAGTTATTGCTGTAAAAATAAAGAAGAAATGAATTTTAAAATGAACATAAAAGAGCTAGTTGTTTTAATGTTTGAAATTTGACATACGTAAAAATTATGTGTATATTCTAAAATTTTGATCTTATGATATCAAATGTTTATAAAATTTCTAATTAATCTGAAAATTACAAATGAATCATATATCACTATTTATCACAAGTATCAATATATAGTTATCACAAGTATATATCATGTGATTTTTTTTTAAGGATTTTTGTACAAATATTAATTTTAGAAAGAATATGTATATATAAAATAGTATTAACTTACAGTGAATTTTACTTATACATTTATAATAATTAGAAGATTTAATATTTACCTTTTTAATCTTCATCAACTTGAAGTGATTATATTAGGAATAAGATTTTGGCTTTTAATTTAAATGTTATCGTGCTATGACGAAAAAAAAAAAAAAATGTAATTATTCCCTTTATTTTTTTACGCGATACCTTGCATTAACGCTCGAAATAAAATATATGAAATTTGCATCCAATTAAAAAAAGTATCTAAAGGAGTATTTAAAGAAGTATCTTATATCTAAACCTTCGAAAACGGCAATAACTGACTTGAAATAAAACTGATTAAAATATAATTTTAGCGCTTCAGATTGATTGAAAATGAATATTTATATAACTTAAATTACTTAATTTAACGTTTTACAAACCTCAATAAGACGCTTTTTAATAATTTTGGAATAAATTCTAGAATTACATAATTTATTAGCACAAACTTAGATGACAATTGTGCATCTCCTGTGAAAGAAAGGGATTTTCATATTTTTTAATCATAATTACACATAGCTGCCAAGTTTTATAATTTATTTCGGAATGCTGTTAGTCCCGCCCCTTTTTAACGCCGTAATCCTCTTAGAGTAATTGTCTTCATATTTAATCATAATTATATATTGAAGAAAATTTTCCTATAAAGGTTACGGTGTGAAAAAAGAGCGGAGCTAACAGTATTCCGGAATAAATTAAAAAACTTGGCAGCTATGATTACATAACTGAAATAACTACTCTACCGAGTAAGCGTTGTGCAAGGCAGGTAATGAAAATGCTACGGAATAAATTAGAAATATTGGCAGCTCTATGTGTATTTGTACCGCTATGGGCTGTGCTACCATTCTTCTAATGAGAACTACACAACTTTTATTCATAACTACTGTGATTCAATTCATATTTTTTTTTTCTTTCTTTCAAAAATTTTCTTTTCAGACTAAGCACGAAACCATCCCAATACTGTAATGTTAGAAATCAATTAAATGATGTTCATTCGAGAGGGCATAATTTAACGTGATTTTCGACGCGTAAACTGTTTGCTCTCGTGAGCCTGTTCTCGAAAAACCTATATTTAAGTTTGTGTAAAAATATAGCAGAGAAAGTAGTGGGAGGAGTCCCGATAAAAGCTGTCAGAACCATGATACAGTCGGCAGCAAAATTATTCGAGCGATAGCAAAAATTCCTATTAAAAAAGTGCACTTAATACTGTCTTGTTAAATAAATCCTTGTCGTATCATGTTCTTAGTCCGTCTAAGAGAATGATTCGACAAGGATTTATCTAACAAAACTGTACTACGTGTACTTTTTTTACATAGAAATTTTTGCTAGAGTTCGAATAATTTTGCTGCCGAATGTATTTGTCAATTTGTAGATTCGACATTAGCGAATTTTTCGACATTATATCTCGATAGAACACATATCTCAAAGCTGAAATGGGTAACTGTTTTATGCATTAAACAACAATTTTGTCTGTGCTTTTTCCATTTCTGCTTGTTTTGGATTTCATTCATTATTTCCGTAAGGCGTTGTTACACCGATCATTAATGAAATTTCAAAATTTATAACCAGAAGACGAGCTGACGAAGGCAATTGTTTTATATGTCACAAAACATATTTATATATGCTCTTTCGAATAATGTTTGTTTAGATTTTCTTTTATTATTAAAGAGTTGCTAGCGTTTTAATTTATTCCGGAACATTTTTAGAGCCGCCTTTATTCCATACCGCTTTTATTTTAACACTTTCGAAACCGCATGTTTTTGTTTTTTGACAGTAAGGTCCGCCTGTGGGCGTTATTTTACTAAGTTACTATGCTTCAGAATAAAATTTTCTAAATTTAGATTCATATTACAAATGGATATACATTATAATTATACTCTTTCTAATCAAAGTATTTATATCCATAGTATATTGGTTGTACAAATAAGAATATTATGTATATTATTAAGAAATAAATCATATGCAAATTAAAAAAAAAAAAAACCGCCCACTGGCGGAGTTACATATTTTGAAATTACGTGAATCTTTGTCAGCGGTCGCGAAAGTGTTAAAACCAATTTTTTCTTATTTTATCGTAGTCGTATACTGAAGAATATTATTCTATAAACAAAGTGATTTGAAATAAAGGCGCGGGTAAAAGATATCTAAAGTATATTAAGATGTTGACAATTATGCTATTACAGCAAAGGCTGATTGCCTGGCAAGATATTAAAAAAAAAAAAAAAAAAAAAAAAAAAAAAATCTTTTGCTTTAACTTTTATTATAAATTTCTGCTGGCAGTTGATATTAAATGAGCATAATTACATTGTGCCTCAGGGTAAACTCATTAACTCCCAACATTTTAACACTTTCGCGACCGCTGATATAGATTCACGTCATTTGAAAATATGTAATTCCTTCAGTAGGCGTTTCTTTGCATTTTGTATGCTGCTGCATTTCTTAAGAATATTCCCTATATTCATATTTGTACAATCACAATACTATGGATACAAATACGTACACTACAAAGTGTATAACTGTTGAGTTTATTCATATGTAATATATGTATAGATACAAAAAAAACCTTGTTCTGAAATGATGCAGCTTGAAAGATAAACGCCCACAGGAGGTACGTACTATCAAAAAGACAAAATCATGCGGTCCCGAAAGTGTTTATTTATTCCCGAGTATATTTAGTCCCGCCTCTATTTCGCTCCACTTTATTTATAGAAAGCTTGTCTCCAATATATAACTTCGATAAAATAAGAAAATAAGAAATCGATAAAATAAGAAAAAAAAATTCTCTTCGATAAGTATATTTTAAAACAAAAAGAGTATAAAAAGTATAAATAAGTATATTTTAAAACAAAACTCTATATTTTAAATCAAAATTTTCCGTATTCATATTTATATTAGAAATGGATGCATATTATAATTATATTCTTTTTAGTCACAGTGTTTGTATTCATAGTTTATTTGATTGTACAAATATGAATATTGGGTGTATTTTTAAGAAATAAAGAGCATAAAAATCTCGAAAGACACACCCATTGGAGGAGTTACAGATTTTCAAAAAACGTGAATCTACGTCAGCGGCCGTAAAAGTGTTAAGCATAAGTACAAAGAAAATTAGAAGTTTGCAAATTTTGAATTTATTCTTCATTTTGGCAATTTTCTCCCAATTTATCATTTCCCATCTGTTTTCATTAATATAAATATTATAAAATTTTATGAAAAATTAATATTTTGCATCTTTTTGAAATGATAAAAAAAGAAATATGTAATATTTTTTTATTTCATATTTAACGACATTTTTAGTATTTTGTATTATTAATCTATTATTCCAGTTAAATAGCTTTAAAATGAGAGAAAAACAAGCACCTTTTGCCGTATAAAATTTTAAATATGCATTTACAATGCAATGATATTTAACATTTTAAATGTGAACTAACAATAAAAAGTAGAGTAGAAATTGTAACGAAGGCAGAATAAGTATTTTTATGAAATTATTTCGAAGCGAAGGAACAACATAAATCAAAAATATTTTTTCGAAACTCCTAACTTTAATTTTCATATTTTATGCAGAATTGCTACAGTTCGTGATGCAGAGCTGCGAACCTAATCCGGCAAATTGTTAGTACCGCCCCTTTTTCTACACCAATTAATTTTTAGAGTATTTGTTTTCTTCATTCATCATAACTATATTTAATGAGAAAAATTAAGTGGTGTAGGAAAAGGGGCGGTACTAACAATTTGCCGGATTTAGTTGGCAGATCTTGTCATTTTTTCTGACTTTTCTACTTTTAAATTTATATCGTACTCCTTTGTAATATGTTTCAAGGATCCATTAAGGGGGGAATCACTAATATATAAATATGGGCGTTGAAGAGTCAAAGAAAGATGCGGGGCCTTAGGAATCTGTAATTGTCAAATTTTGTGTATTATTATGATTATGGGGCATTGTTAGTCTAAGTGAATTCAATAAATAAATTGGTGTGAAATAAGGACGAGACTAAAAATGCAATGTAATAAATTGTAAAATTTGCAACTTTGCGGTTAGGAGTAAATTCTAATATTACGCATAATCTATTTAGATTATTTTAACATTACATTATCAAGAAATTTTAATTACAAAGTTAGTTTCTGCCAAAAAAAAAAAAAACTAAACATTTAAGCATTTGATTTGAAATGTAAATAATCAATCATAAAAAAAAAAAAAAAACAGGTATGAAATATTAGTACCCTTATTTTTTTAACACCCCCCTGCCCCTTTTTTTCATTTAAAGTGTAATTTTCTTATTTAATAGTAATTACATAGCTGCCATTTTTTAAATTTATTCTGGAGCAATTTTAGCCCCGCCTCTATTTCGTACCACTTATTTTTTAAGGGAAGTTTTTTTCTAATTGTATTGAAGTTATCCATTGAAGAAAATTTTTGTATAAATAAATTGGTGCGTAATAAAGGCGGGGCTACAAGTACTCCGGAATAAATTAAAATATTGGCAGCTATGTAATTATATACTGAAGAAAATTTTTCTACAAAAAAGTAACTAACAGTAATAATAATAATAAAAGAAGGTAATAAAAATGCTCTAGAATAAATTAGGAAATTAAGCGTGTTTAAAATAATAAAATTTACTGAGCACAATAACTCTTTAACGTTCACTATTTAATTTATTTTAAAAATTACTAAACTAATTTTAAAAGTGGCTTTTAGACACGTAGCTGATAATAAATATTTATAAAAATTAAAAATAGCATTGTTCTTTTTTTGAGAAATTTTTAGTTTGAAACATCTATAAGTTAACCTTATTAAATTCAAATTATATTTAATTTAATAAATAAATGCCTTTGTAAGTAAACATTATCGACTACAAAATCTCCTAAAAATTGTTTCAGATGAAAATAATAGTCCAACTCTTCATTAAATGAAAAAAAACTAGACATGAGTGCATCATCAAACCAGCAATTCGCACCCGTTCACACTATGAAACGGCAATTGACTTATGCATTTAGCTTCCTTGGAAGCATTATTTGTTATATTATGAAATAGTGCTACTATCTACAGAACATAAAAGTAACATAAGTTTAAAAGCTGATAAAACAAGGGAGAAAAAATAAAATATCTGCTGCATTAAAATTGTTAAATTATGTCAAATGTTTGGTTTCGCTGTGAAACCAATGATCGTTAAAGGGTTAAACAATTATATAGTGAAGAAAATCACTCTAAAATAAAAGTGGCGGAAAAAATATGCTGCGGAATAAATTAGAAATATAAGTGTATCTAAAATAATAAAATTTGTTCACCAGATTAAACGGCTAATATTAAACAAAAAATGTTAACATTTTTCCTCACCTATCATTTAATTGGTTCCTATGACACATTTTTCCGGTGTGTAATTTAATCCTGATATTTTACCACAACTTATAAATTTGTACTTTAAATAAAAGTAAATATTTAACCTAGTAAACGTGAAATATTAGACAATATCTACAAAAAAAAAAAAAAACAGTAATAACGAAACTTACTTAAATTACAAGAATATCGTTTAATTTATAAGTTTACCCATGAGGCGTGGCAAACATTTTCTCATTTGTAGTAAAAAATGGAAGGAAATTTTGCTCATCGTACGAAATTTCATTTTACAAAAAGCATCTTAATATCGTTACAGACAATTTATAGATATTGCTTCATCTCTTAGAGAAAACTTACATTACGAAAAAATTAGTTATGGATAATATCTTCAATAGAAGAAGAAACTTATATTAAAAGTTACTAATAATTAAAAATTAACATGAACAATTTTCGTGATAGGTAAAAAAAAAAAAAAAAAAAAATCTTTAGTGTGAATAACGCATTTAAAGAAATAGAAACATATAAAATGATTTCTGAATTTAATTTTAATGGGAGATTTTTCGTGGAAAAAAATTACTAATTAACTTTCTTTAAAAAGAAAGCAAATGAAGCAGATATGTAAGGGTGTTTGTGTCCCCGGAAATTGCTACCAGAATTTTTTAATAGTGATATTATTGTTAGTTTTCTAGCAAAGTTTAGCAATTAAATATAACGAAAAATATAATTCATAATGACTGGTGGGAAATAAAATAAAAAACCCGGAATGAAAACACCCCTGGATATGTATATCGATATAGGATTTCTACGATCCTTACTTTTTACAACCACTAATTTCAAATTACAATTTTCATCATAAAATAAACTTATAAATTTTACAAGAAAATTATTATCCGAGCATAATTTTTTAAAGTGATGCATGTCAACTATTACAATATAATATATATAAATATATTTTATACTATAATAAATAAAAAGATTGTTTAATTGAAGCGCAATCATTTTTTTTGGAATTTTTAGACATGATAAGGCGTATATTTTTTTTTTCAGTCGAAGAAAAATTTAACACCGTTAGCATGTGGAGAAAATTTTAATTAGTTTTTACTTATAGCGTAAACTGCAGGATCAAATCTGAGCATGAATTTTGTATAAATATTTAAAAAAAAAACAAAAATTGAATTTGTTTTTATTTATATGAAATTTTTAAACAATTAGTTTTGACATTTTTTATGCAAAAGAAAACATCAATGCTCACTGTTTCTTTAATAAATAGCGTAACAATACGATGTCTCATTTCCTCTATGAATTCATTAATGTCGTGCATACATATGGTTATTTAAAAGTTTTAAATCTAAAATATGCATTTTAGGTTTGTAAGTAAGGTAAAACTAGGAGAGTTTGCACACAATTCAGCAGATTAAAATAAAAAATCCAAATAATAATTGCTTGCAAAACTTTTGCTGAGTAAATTTGAATTCATTCATTTTCTATGCATATCCATTGCAATAATGTTCATATGCTATAATCTAAAGCAAAAGCTACGATAAAACCAAAAGAAAGCGCAATCTTTCCTTATAAGGTAGGTGTGATTATGCAAATTGGCTGGATAGATTGTGCTTATTTATAACTATAATTAAATTATTAGAATAATAATTGCACTTAATGATATTCCTGTAAGGTTTCTGTAATCAATATTTTTGTATTGGAAAAGGTCTATTTCAAATTAATAAGTAAAAAATCAGAAAAAAAATATGTAAAAGAATTAAAAAAAAAAATATTTAAAGCAAAAATATTAAAGAATCAGAAAAAGAACAAGAGCAGATAAGGTTAAAAAATTACATATTAAATTACTAGATAGCACGTTTAAATTAAAATTAGTAAATTTCCTTTTCAGTTTGAATGTTTTCTTGTTTTTTGATCTAATATGACATTGTCCAAAATTATCGCACCTATTTTTGTAAATAGTGCAGCTTTCGTGTAACCACGTGTGACAGGTTAACCCGTTCGAGACGGATTGCACATCACCATGTTTGAAATGCATTTCTGAGCCAAAAAGACGGTAGTAAACTGTGTGCCTAATAACACTTTCGCGACTGTTAACATAGATTCACATCATTTGAAAATCTGTAACTCCACCAGTGGGCGTTTCTTTCGCAATTTGTATGTTATATATTCCTTAAAATTATACCCTATGTACATACTTGTACAATCAAATATACGATGGATACGAATGCTTTGATTAAAAAGAAAATAATTATAAAGTTTATAGATTTGCATTATAAATGTAAATACGAGAAAAGATGTTTTTAAATAGTGTAACTTGGGAGAATAACGCACACAGGCGGACCTTACCGTCAAAAAGACAAAACTATGTTCACGTAGATTCACGCCATTTGAAAGTGTCTAACTTCAACAGCGGGTGTTTCTTTCGCAATTTGTATGTTATTTATTTCTTAAAAATCTACCCAGTATTCATATTTGTACTATCAATATACTATAGCACAGCTACCAACCTAATCTGGCAAATTGTTTGTACCGCCTCCACTCTACACCACTGCATTTGTAGAGTATTCTTTTTCTCAATTCATGGTAAATATATTTGAAGAGAGTTACTCTAAAAACTAAGTGGTGTAGTAAAAGGGGCGGTATAAACAATTTGCCGGATTATTACAGCTCTGCTATAGATACAAACACTTTGATTCGAAAGAGTATAATTATAATGGATATCCATTTGTAATATAAATGTGAATACAGAAAAATTTTGTCCTAAAATAATGTAACTTGGAAGAATAACGCCCACAGGCGTTATGAAGTTGTGCTATGATTATTGTTATCTCACTTGTTATATCTGCGTTTGCAGACTCGGTGACTTTGCCAACGAATATGATGTGAAAAATGCCTAGCTGGTTGTCAGCCAGGGTAGCTCAGTGGTAGAGCATCCGTGCGTTAAGCGGAGGTACCCGGGATCGATTCCCGGCTCTGCTATTTTTCACATAGTTGGTAAATAAAAATATCAACCTTTACACTTCAATTTACTTAAAATGAATATTCACGGCTGATGAATTCACGAATAAAAATTAATATTATTTAATGGTGTTGTATGATGATAAATAAAAAACTATATGAACAAACAAAATGATTCAATACAACAACAATACATAAAATATATCTTTTCTGGTAAGTTATTGTAAGGTATAATGGAGTACACAATCAACATTTTTTATCGTACTTACCAGTTTATGTTTGGTATAACTCTTTGCCACTGCACAATTTGTTTTATAATTTATATAAAAATGTAGTTCCTTAATTAAAATATATTTATAAAAGTAATTTTTGGAAACTAAAGTGTCCTTAAAATAATAAATCCCCCCCCCCCTACCTTAAAAAAAAGTAATGTATGAAGTACCGTAAAAACCGGCGTATGAGCCGCAGTCGGTAGCGTCAAACTTAGGGAATTTTTAAATCAATAGTCACCAATAAGTTTTAAGAGTGACATTTCATTTATGTAATAGGCGACTACTCTTCGAAGTGATTACACAAACGCTATAATTGAGTTTTAGTGGTGGCTACAGAATAAAGCACCGAGTGCGGCCCATACGCCGGTTTTTACGGTAAGTGATTAAAGGGCCCGCTTCACTCACCGTCGTCGAAAGCCGAAGCTAATGTTATTCTATGGGATATTTTCTTTACTTATTACTTATTAAATAATCCATATTATTAAATCCTGTTTTCATATTCAGAAAATTCCCAACTGTTAAATTGACGCACCTTTTTTAAAAATGTATTTTTTTTTTAATTTTTAATATTTTATTTTGAATCTGTAAAATACAAATTGTTAACATGTGAAATTTCTCATTTTGCAATAAAATAATAATAATAATAATAATAATAATAAAAATAAAAATACTTTTTTAAAAAAAGGGCGTCAGATTAACAGTTGGGAATTTCACGAATATGAAAACAGAATTTAAAAATATGTATTAGTTAATGTGTTACACGTAAAGAAAATTTCCCGTAGAATAACATTGGCTGGGGTTTCCTGCAAATGTGAGTGAAGAGGGCCGTTAAGACTTGAACTATGACGGTAGTTAAGAAGCGATTATGAAGTCTGCCTTGCATTCCAGTGGTTTTCAATAGACAAACCGTTTTTTAATTGACAATGACATTTTTTTCTATTTTAGACAGTAAGACCTGCCTTATTTAGTTGATTTTCCGTTCTAATATTTGTTCAAAGGATTAAAAATTTATCACCATTATTCCATGAAGTAAATGCGCATATTTTTGCTAACGTAATGTAAGGATTTTAACACCAATACGCAAATTCCTCTTCTTTTTCATTATTGTGTTGTTTTAGAAGAACGCTGAAATTCGGGGTTTCTTTTCTTTAGAAAACAAGTATTCTTCTTTGATGTCACTAATGTCTTAAAATCATCATTTTTGTTTGTTTCTTTTGTTTCTTTTTTTTTTTTTGGTATTTGACGTTGTTATTACACATAGTTTGACCCGTACTTAAAAACTAAAAATGTTTTGTTTAATTTTTTCTGTTACTTATTAAGATTTTCTTCATTGTCTCTTGTAAAACTTCATAAGAGATGGTCCCCTAAGCCTCTCCATATATATATATCTCGAAAACTAATAACTGGAATGAGCTACGAATTTGCACACCCATAATTTTCGGCGTTATGATTTATTTTATGTAAAAATTAATGTTGTTCATAATTCATATATATATATTTAATATGAATTTATCAATATTTTTCATAATTAAATATATTTTTCTGAATAAAGTTGTCATGGATTTTATTTGAGTTTCTTCACTGTATATTGCTAAAAAAAAAGAAAAAAAAACTTATAACATTTAAGTTATTTTTTGTGAAGGTAATAACAAATGTTTGCAATACCAATTTAACATTAGCACTTTCAAAATTTGAACCAGTGTATCCAGATTGCAGACTTTATTATTCAACTTTCACCAACAATTTTGAGAAATGACATTTTATACGCATAATAGATGATTAAGCTTCGAAGTGATTAGGTTGCCGTTACAATTAAAATTTAATGGTTGATATTGAATAAAAAAAAATCCTCAATCTGGCAACACTGATTTGAACGCTTATATCTCTATAAAAAAGTAATTAAAATATACAACTATTATATTTTTTGCATTGCAGTGAACCCAGGTATTCAAACATGAAATCCAAATAGGGCATTACCATTGAAAAAATGAAAGTTCGTATGCGTTTAATATGTATACGTATAGCTGTCAACATTTTTAACTTTTAAATCTGAATTGACACCAGTATTTTTAAATGGAATATGTTAATATATTTTCGACGATTAATGTTACCGTAAAAAGCTACGTATGTTTTCCGGCTTGAAGTCTTCCTTGAAAAACGGAAGACTTGATACTTATGTTGATGACACCCAATTCAAAATAAAACTTCATTTTCTAAAAGTACTCACAATTCCTTGCCGAATGATACCTATTACATTTTTCTGCATCGGTAACCAACGAAGTTACGTCGAGTGGTGCATTTTATACTCGACTGTACAATAGTACATAGGAATATCCTTTTTTCTCAATTGAATGAAAATGTAATCGTTTTAAAAAGTAGCTTAGAGTTTCAGAAATTTATTCTTTTTTGCAATTTTATTAAATATGTTGTTTTGTTATGTTCGGTTGCTTGAACATTGGAACGTATTTAGTTAACAGTTTCTAATACTTTCAAATGAGAAAAAAAAATTCTAAAAAAGCAAATGGTTTTCTTTTAGTTGTTAATCTGTGTGTCAGTGACGGATTAATTTTACTTAAAACATCCAAAATTAATGTTAAGAATCTTTATCAGAGCAATAATCTATTTTTATGCAGGTTTCATCAAATAGCTTATTGCAATTTTCTAAATTAGTTGGTGTTGTGCTACTAGTAATAAAATTATTACAAATCTAATATTAAGATCTATATCTTGCTTTTTAATCGATATATTTTAATAAAAGCGCAGACTTGCAAAATATTCTCATTTACTTTATGCATTATTAGTACCCGCCTTTTATTCACACATCACTTATTTTTAGGGAAGATTTTGTAAGCAACAATGGAGGCATATTATTGATTAATTTATAGTAGTATTTCACATGTTTATAAATTATGAAATAATTCTCATGATTTATTTCTTAACACAATGCACAATTTCTTTAATAGTGCGTTATTAAATTTCTATCAAAAAAATAAACGTATAATAAAATTATATGTTTCATAAAATTATAACTAAACAAATTATATTTAATAAAATTATGAGCAAATTTATATATAAAAAAAAGTGTCTGCGATTTTTTAAATATATTTTAAATAAGCACACATAAAAGTTAAATTGCTCACTAAATATAATTTTAGAAAATTTGTATCAGCTTAATGCTTCATAAAGAAGATGGTACATGTTCTTATTTGCTGAAAGAAACTCTCAAAATTACTTCAGAAACTCAAGCCACTGTAAAATTTGAAATATTACCTTGATACAATGTATTAAATTATTTCACAGAGCTTTTCAAAATTAATAATTGTGGAATTGAAAGCTGTAAATATTTAAAGTTTGTCGTATATTTTTAGAAATTTGAATCTAAAAACATAGCTCCACACCTTTTATCATGATTAAAACAAGTTGAATTCCTAATAACATTCTCATTGAGATATTATTTCCTCCAAAAATTTCTCTTAAGCTTTTCCCTACTGAGTTTGTTTCGTATTAGTTTCTCTAAAATTGTAAATAATTGCAAGGAAAAATGCAAACATACATCCGTGAATTATTCCTTCTTAAAACATGAATATTTAAATAAATGATAAATTTGTAAAATTCTTTTAATGTTGTATTTTATATTATTTACATATGATAAAATGTATTTAATTTTTGTGATTCTTTATTAGATATTGTGATTAACTAGTTTTTAAGACTTTCAAAAATCATTCGCAATACAACATGAACATACTTATGTTCAGATATACAGGGTTAGTCAAAATGAATAGGACAGTAAGAAAACTATTTTTAGACGAATGTATGTTTATTGTAACCAAACTACAGTGCGATATTTTTCAATTCAAAAGAGTCATCGTGGGTATACTGATCCCCAATAAAACTTAAAATTTTCTTCACTTTATTTTGTAGGTGTGTCATAATATACGAATTGAAATAATTTATATGTACACATAACGATGCATAAACTAAATCTTTTCTGATAAATCACTGTAAGGTATCATGAAGTGAACATTAAACATTTTTTTAAAGTATAAAATCACTTTTAAAACACGTATATATATATATTTTATTAAAATAGCATCTTCAGGCGGTGTAAATCAAACATAATAGCGAATAAGCTTTGTGTTTAATTTTAATGTAAAAAATTTATATACGTGTTTTAAAAGTGATTCTATACTTTTTTTAAAAATATGTTTACACGTGAAGTCATTACAAATTTTAAAGTGTCAGTAGTTTTTAATTTTAATTAAACAATTTTAATCATACATACTAGTTTTGGTCAGTTTAACTCTTTGAAACTGTACGATTTGTTTTATAATCTCTATGAAAATATATTTTATTAATTAAAATATATTTATAAAAATAATTTTTAAAGACTAAAGTATCCTTAAAATAATAATCACCCCTCCTCCTCCCCCCCCCCAAAAAAAAATAAATAAATAAATAAATAAAAATAACTAGAAAGATAAAGCAATATATGAACTAAATGATTAAGAGCCATTTTTTTTTTAAAGCTGGACAAAGTCTATAGAGGTGTGATAGTTGACATCTTCAATTTTTCCGAAACTTTCAGGATGTGTTAGTAGTACTGTGATAAGAAAAAGTGAAATTTAATTTTTTCTTAATTTGATTTGTTCGACCTACAGAGGGGGTCAAAGTCTGAGGCCGTAAATAAAGGGTGCCATTTTAATATCATTTTACTCCTAAAGCCATGCGTGACCCATGTCAATTTTTTTAAATACGGATACTACTTGATACTAAGTACATTTTAGCATAAGCAGTTTGGTGGGTCATTCATGGCTTTAAAGGCCAGAGTCATTCAAAAGTGCAGTTTTCGTTGATTTTTTCCATGTTTTCAGTCTGAATATCTGCTAAAGCCATGAGTGCCCCATAAAAATAATTATGGGGTTAATTACACACCTTAGTACTGAACTTAAAAATATTTAAAATTGCATGGGTCACTCTTGGCTTTAGTAGAAAAACGGTCTCAAATTTTAAAATTTTCAAAAAAGGTCAAATTTGATGGTAAATTACTCTATAAGCCATGAGTCAATAACTATGAGAGAGAGTTTTAATTATACCCTAGATGGTGTAGTTTTAGACCCAGGTTACAAACCTATGGGGCTTGTAAGATTTATTTAGATATAGTCTATTTTATATCGCCAATGTGTACCTGTTCTATGTAGTACAAAACGCTTGAGACCCAATTGTGTAATACATTAATGCTTGTTTAAAACTTCCCATTTTACATTACAGAGGTCAGCATCAAAATAAATATAAAATAAATATAAAATTAAAAAATCTGGAGTGACTCCACTTGACTTTCCGAACATTGAGTAATTAACAGGTTTGTAGATAAAGCCTATAAATGCTAGATTCGCCAAAATGCTTATAGTTAGTGCAACAGTGGTTTATAAAATTCATATAAATTTTTAGCTCAATTGAATCAGGCGTTTAGATGCTATCGCACTTTTAAAAATTTGGTCCCATAGGCCCTAAAGTTAAAGAATTTTTCTTTGTGTCATTGTAAAAACACTATAAGTGCTAGATTCTCCAAATTCTATACTGACTGAGTATCTGTGACCTATAATATATGTATAAATGTTTTGCTCAATTGAATAAAGCGTTTAGATGCTATCGCACTTTTAAGATTTTGGTCCCATAGCCCATAATGATAAACAAGTTTTCTTTGTGCCCCTGTAAAAAAAAACTATAAGTGCTAGATTCATCAAATCGATAGGGCTCTTGCTACGGTGACTACCAACTTACAGCTCATTCGAGCAAAGCGTTTAGATGCTAGCGTGTTCACTCACACACATACACACACACATACACACATATATATATCATCGTAAAAAGAGTGAAGACGGATACAGGGAACCTCGTAACGTATAGAAACATCAAAATCTCAAATTCGGATTTTTGACATGATTACAATACTTTCCTTACTATAGTGTTCGGAAAGTAATAACCTAAGATACATCTGAAATGTGCATATTGTTATATTACGTAAAACATATATAGGGTGATGAAAACAAGACTGTATACAAAATAATAATAATAATAATAATAATAATAATAATAATAATAATTGCGCATGAGACTAATTGAAACAGGTGTTTCAAGTAGCTTCCCCTATATTTGTTACTTTCTTCTATATGTAATATAGAGAAAGTATTGGATTCGTAAAAATTTTCGACCTCGGGTTTTTGATGGATTTACACGTTTTGAGAGCTGTAGAACACGATTTGATCATTTTTAGAAAATGTCTGTCTGTCTGTCTGTCTGTCTGTCTGTCTGTGTGTGTGTGTGTGTGTGTGTGACAAAATTTTGTGGCAACTGTATCTCAGGAACTACTATACAAAATTTCATACAAATTGGTGTGTAGTTGCACCTTGACATAAATTAGTGCCTATCAACTTTTGGTAAAAATTGTCTTACAGGTTGCGTTGCCATCCCGCTTTTTCTAAATTTTTAACATGGTGATATAGGACAAAATTTTGTATAAATGTGCATAAAGAGAATTATATTTTAGTAATCATTATGAAATTTACAAGAATTATTTATAATAGAGATAGTCAACTGGGAAAAAATTTTTGTATGCGTAGGAGCCTCGCCACCCCCCCTGGGGGGTAAGTCACCCCTCGAGGGGAGTAAATTTTCAAGATGGGTATCTTTCGAAAGGTCTCGTCAATACCTTTAAAACGAATGGTTGAACTATAAATCTGTGATAATTTAAAACAAAGTTATCGATTTTTTTTACTTTTAACGAAAAAAAAAACTTAGAAAAAAAAATCTTTTTTTTTTTTTTTTTTTTTTTTTTTTTTTTAACGAAATTTAACCAGACTTGGTATTTAGTTGGCCCCTGACATAAACTGTGGCTGATTAGATTTGGGGATCAATCGCTCAACAGGTGGCGCTGTGATCGTATTCTTTCTAAATTTTTAACATGGACAAAAGTAGTACAAAATTTCGTATAAATGTACATAATGAGAGTTATTCTTAACCTGTGATTGTGAAATTAAAATGAATTATTGATAATAGTAGTAGTTAATTAGGAAAAAAGTTTGGGGCATCGCTTCCCCCCCGTAGGGGGAAGTACCCCCCGGGGGGGGGGGTAAATTTTCAAGATCGGTATCTTTCGAAAGGTCTCGTGAATACCTGTAAAACGAATGGTTGAACTATAAATATGCAGGGATGGAACACGGGCGCAGAATTCATACCGGAATCCGTTTAAGAAATTTCTCTACCTATAATATCGTTGATTTAAGAAGTAGAAAATTTTCTTACATTGATAGTGGTATGAATTCTGCGCCCGTGTTCCATCCTTGAATATGTGATAATTTAAAACAAAGTTATCGATTTTTTTAACTTTTAACGAAAAAAAACTTTGGAAAAAAATCATATATATATATTTTTTAAATATTGTTACTGTGTGAATTTGTATAAGAAAATATAGAAGAAAGTCTTGTGGTGGCCACAACATACTAGTTTCAATTGGCCCCTGCCCCCAATTTTCATTTCACGAGATGTTAAGCTACCATTACTTATGCTCGTGGGCGTTTCAAATCATATGATTAGCAAGCTGCACCTATACACTATAAACGCTGAATCAATCAGAAACATTCACCAATTTTTGTTACATAAAATGCAACATCACTTAAAAATTTGAATTTTTACTCACAGTAAAAAACAGTACTCAAAAACAGTTTTATCCTCATAAAATCGACAGATGTTTACATACACATCTTTTTTTACATCGTAAAGTAGGTTGTCTGTGTCTGTACTTCCCTTTATTGGCAATGAATAAGAACTTAAAAATTGTATTTTTGTTTCCATGTTTCAACTTACTCCGTACTTCAACTTGCCCCTGTCTCCCTTATGTAATTTTTACTTTCCGAACACTATAGTGAGGAAAGTATTGCAGTCATGTCAAAAATACGAATTTGAGATTTTGATATTTCTATACGTTTCGAGGTCCTCTGAGTCCGTTTTCACTATTTTTGCGATGATGTATGTATGTGTGTATGTGTGTGAGTGAATACGCTATCGTCTGAACGCTTTGCTCGAATGAGCTGCAAGTTGGTACGCATGCTGGAAGTCACCGTAGCACGAACTCTATTAATTTTCATGAATCTAGCCCTTAAATTTTTTTTACAGGGACGCACAGAAAAATTCTTTATCATTATGGCATATGGGACCAAAATTTTAAAAGTGCGCCTCATTCAATTGAGTAAAAAAATCATACACATACTCAATCACAGATACTCAATCTGTATAGATTTTAGAGAATCTAGAAGTTATGGTTTTTTTTACAGGGATACAAAGAAAAATTATTTATCATTATGGCCTATGAGGCCAAATTTTTAAAAGTGTGATAGTGTCTAAACAACTTATTAATCTGAGCAAAAAATTTGTACACATGTTATAGGTCACAGTTGCACCAAGTGTATAGATTTTGGTGAATTTAGCATTTACAGTTTTCTTACAGGACACAAAGAAAAATTCTTTATCGTTAGGGCCTATTATGGGACCAAATTTTTAAAAGTGCAATAGCATCTAAACGCCTTATTCAATTGAGCTGAAAATTTATATGAATATTATAAATCGCTGTTGCACTAACTATAAGCATTTTCGCGAATCTAGCATTTATAGGCTTTATCTACAAAACTGTTAATTACTCAATGTTCGGAAAGTCGAGTGGAGTCACTCCAGATTTTTTAATTTTATTTTTATTTTAAATTTATTTTGATGCTGACCTCTGTAATGTAAAATGGGAGGTTTTAAACAAGCATTAATGTATTACAAAATTGGGTCTCAAACGTGTTGTACTACATAGAACAGGTACACATTGGCGATATAAAATAGACTATATCTAAATAAATCTTACAAGCCCCATAGGTTTGTAACCTGGGTCTAAAACTAGACCATCTAGGGTATAATTAAAACTCTCTCTCATAGTTATTGACTCATGGCTTATAGAGTAATTTACCATCAAATTTGACCTTTTTTTGAAAATTTTCAACTTTGAGACCATTTATCTGCTAAAGCCAAGAGTGACCCATGCAATTTTAAATATTTTTAAGTTCTGTACTAAGGAGTGTAATTAACCCCATAATTATTTTTATGGGGCACTCATGGCTTTAGCAGATATTCAGACTGAAAACATGGAAAAAATCAACGAAAACTGCACTTTTGAATGACCTTGGCCTTTAAAGCCATGAATGACCCACCAAACTGTTTATGCTAAAATGTACTTAGTATCAATTAGTATCCGTATTTAAAAAAAATGGCATGGGTCACGCATGGCTTTAGGAGTAAAAAGATATTAAATTGGCACCCTTTATTTACGGCCTCAGGCTTTGACCCTCTCTGTAGGTCGAACAAATCAAATTCAGAAAAAATTAAATTTCACTTTTTCTTATCACAGTACTACTAACACATCCTAAAAGTTTCGGAAAAATTGAAGATGTCAACTATCAAAAGTGTCCAACTTTAAAAAAAAATGACTCTTAACCTTTCAACTATGACGGTAGTTAAGAAGCGATCTAGCAAGTCTGCATTGTATTCGAATACCATTCTTTTTTTTAATTGACAATTTTTACATTCCACCTATTTTTCTATTTTAAACAGTAACTACGTCTTTTCAGATTTTTTCCTTCTAGTTTTCATTTAAAGAATTCAAAATGTATCACTAGTAACCGATGAGGCAAATGCCACTTGTGTATATTTTTGCCAAAGTAAAATAAGGGGTTAAATATGAATCACTTTTTCTTTTCTACGTGCTTTTGTTTTAGTAGAACGACGAAAGGCAGGGCTTGTTTTCTTTAAAGAACAAGAATCCGTTTTTTATCATTAATGTATAAAATTCATCTTTTTTGTTTCATTTTTTCGCGTTTGACGTTGTTGTTATACAGTTTGACCCGTAAATAAAAATTAAAAATATTTTGTTTAATTTTCTCTGTTATCTTTTAAGATTTTCTTCGTTATCTCATGCAAAATTATATAAGAGACGGCCCCCCGTAAGCCTCTCCGAATGCAATATTTATTTATACATCGAAAACTAATAACTGCAATGAACTACAAATTTGCACACACATATTTTTCAGCATTAGGATTCATTTTATGTAAAAATTGATATTTGTCATAATTCATAATTTTTTTGAATATGAATTTTCATAAGTAAAAATATTTTTCAGAATCAAAAGTGATAATGGATTATGTATGGGTTTCTTCACTGTATCTCGTAATATATATATATATATATATATATATATATATATATATATATCGATCAAATTATTTTTTGTGAAGATATTAATAAAAGTTTGAAATATGAATTTAACATTAGCACCTTCAGACTTTGAACGCTTATAACTTTATAAAAAAATAAGTAAAATATACAAGCAATATACGTTTTCACATCGCCGCGACCCCAGAAATTCAAATATAAAATAAAACTAAGGTATTACCATTGAAACAAAATCAAAGTTGGTGTGCGTTTTAATATATAGATGACCCCCAATTCAAAATTTCACTTCAGTTTCTAAAAATACTCTCAATTCCCAGACGAATGATGCCTATTACATATTTTGTGCATCGTTAAGCAACGAAGTTACATGGAATGTTCCGTTTCTCCCCCCCCCCCCCCCCCACTGTACAAATGAAATCGAAGAATTACAGATTTACAGAATTATACAAATGGTTATTACCATTGTTTCATATAGCTTTTTATTAATTATTTTTTATGAGTAATGTTAAAGAATTAGGCACTTAATTTTAAATTTTACAAAAAAAAAAAAAAAAAAAAAAAAAAAAAGAATCAAAATTCTTTTTTTTCTTCAGAATTGCTCTCACATTAATTTGAAAACAAATAGATGAGTATTGATATTTATCTACAAAATTAATTAAATACATTTTTAATTAAATTAATATGAATTTTATTAAAAAGAATATTTTGATGCAGTAGAAATTACGCGTAATTAAGAAGAAAGGGAGTTTTGATGTGCTTAAAGCTGAATATTTCATATACGTAATATATGTACACAGTTTTTTCTTTCAAAAATACTTATAAGCAGGCAAAGTTGCTTCTTTATTTTAAGGGAAATTAACATATAATGTTTTTAATTTCTTTACCCCATAGTTAAAGGACACATGCCACAAAAATGGAATTATTTTAAGAAATTATTTAAGGATATTATAATGAATTTAATTAATGACATTTGCCAGGAATAAAAATAATAGACATGTTTTTATGTTCTACTGTCCTATCTCGTTTATAGTAACTGGGAATAATGCTAAATCCTTCTATACAAAGCAAAAAATGCACACCAAAAATATGATGCTAACTCTTTTCACAAAATGCACATGGTGTCCTTTATCTCCGGGGTACAGATTTATTATCGTTATATGTGTAATGCTAAAAAAATTACATATATATTTTTTTCTTTGGGAGTAGTTCCCATAAACTTAAAAAAAAAAAAAAAAAAAAAAAGTTAGTATTTTGACCGGGGAAATTTGAGACCATTAATTTTAGCAACTAATATTTGCTCACAACAGACGGAACACGCAGTTAAAATTAAACAATAAATATCTTTGTAAAATAGTGAAGTCTATTTGACGATGCATAAATTAGATTTTTGAACGAACTGTTTGTTCACCAGAGTTCCCAGCAGTCAGTATGTTCATACCACTTTTCTTTATAGTAATCGTCATTAATCGTTTGTGGTGAATATCTCTCAAAGAATGATGAAAAGATTACTTTATTTGAAAGATTGTATTCAAAATAATAATACCTGAGAACCTTGTAATTGCTTAAAAAGATCTTTTGCTATTTGTTAAGAGGTGGCAACCTCCTATATTCTGAATACACTAATTTTTTATTTTTTACTTAATCACAAAATCTCGACAACATTTAAGTAAAAAATTATTGTTAAAAAAAAGTAGCATCCAAAATGCAGCACACTACGATCCTTCTATTAAGTAAGTGGAATATTTATCATTAAAAGGGAAATTGATATAGTAAAAGAAAAACAGTGGTGTTAATATTTCCCGCTGTTATTTAGACTTTGAACCATAGCATATAATCAAGCAATTAAAATGTTTTTTGTGCAGGATATTAGGACAAGTAATATCCTATGTATGACTGTTTTGCTGACAAAAAGCTCTGTCTAAAAAAAAATGTGCTCTGTTTACCTATGAGACATTTTTAGACCTGATATAATCAATAGAAAAAAATACTTAGATAAAATTTTTTCAGGAAAACCAATATTTATATATTTGTATATAGATATAGATATATATACTGGATAAAAATAAAAATATACAAATATAAACATAAAACATAATAAAATTTAACATAGGAGACATATAATATTAATGCAAATTTCATACAAAAAATTATATGAAACCATGCATTAAAGGTGAGTTATAGGGGAACGTGGGGCTGGTAATAACAGTCTTTAGAAAATTAAGTATAATTTGAAATGTATTTACGCTTTCTCGTTTGTAATTACTGTTTTTCATAGCATACATATTCATCTATCACATTCTTAATATATATTTATATATATATATATATATATATATATATATATATATATATATATATATATATATATATATATATATATATATATTTCGTTCATTTTGCTAATTTTAGCACAAAAAATATTTTTTTTAAATTATTTGCTTATTACAATTTGCCCCGGATTTGGTGCAAATTGTAACACACGCAGGGAAATTGCAACGGATACGAAGGGAACACTGACAATAAATACGACAATATTTCAAAATGTTTTTGTTATCAATCATTTATTAATTTAATAAAAATGCAATTAATAACTAATATTAAATTATAACCTTCTTGGTATAGTAACAAGAATGATGAATTTATGAATTGTATCGAATGGATTATAGTAAAGTAAACAGAAAATTAAATATATAATCACATAGAAGTCAATCATAGTCAGAGTAGAAATTAATACAAACAATTGATATTTTGTTCCCTCTCATACATTTAACGTGTGCCCACATTTTGCAAATTAAGCATTATAAGTGTTGCCAAATTGCGCGACTTTTTTATTCAATAGTCACCAATAATTTTAAGAAGTGATATTTGATATTCATAATAGCCGATTAATCATCGATTACGTACACTAAATGTCACTTCTCAAAATAATTGGTGACTACTGAATAAATCAAGTTGCGCAATCTGGCAACATTGAGCATTATACCCATTCTTGCGCCTCAGAGAGGGTTTATCGGAGCTCGAATTCTCCGCCCTTTTTTCAGGGCATTCTCATTCATGAGAAATTTCTGCTTTTTTTTTCTACCACTATTTTTATGGAATATTCTCTAATTCGTGATTAAATCGTGATTATACTTCGTGATTAAATAATCACTGCACTACAATATAAAAACACAGAAAATATTTCTGTAGAAATATAGTAATAGCAAAGAAGCCAAAATTTTTCATTTCTCCAAGTTTCCTGAAAATGGGTGCAGACTTCGAGCTCTGGCTGTAGACCACAAGCCACTCATCAAATTCAGAATCTGTATCTAGAGTTAAAGACATTTTATTTATATTTGTATTATTTCGTTTATTTATTTATTTGTTTGTTTCTTCCAATAATATTTTCTTTATGTTTGTGTTACTTTTTAAATATCTCTTCAAATTATTTTTCAAATATTTTTCTTTCGGGTGATGGGTGTCTAATATTTGCACCTTTATCGAAGATTTCAGCTGTAGTCAAATCGTATATATCCTGACCCTTTGAAGCTCTTTCAGATTTCTATTTACAGCTCCTCATGTTAAAAAAATACATACAATAAATAATCTGCTTGTTAACATTTAAAGCAGAATGTGTAATTGCATGAATCAAAACACAAAGGGCAAATTGTAACGTGTTACAACTTGCCCCATCGTATGATTGTGGACATTTTGTTTATATATATAAAAATATATAACGATTTCTACAAAAAATTGAACACGCATTTTATAGCTCAACAGACAGACTAAATAAATACCGTAATTTCTGGTGGATACCCCGCAGGTTATATAATCAAGTTTTGCCCCAGAAATTTCAATTGATAAATAAATTTATATTTGTACGAGCTCCTCCTTCGAAAAAGTATAGATTTCTCTATTAAATAAAATTTCTGGTGGAGAAATGACACATCTTACCTGCGGGTTATCTACCAGAAACTACGGTATCTATAAATACTTCTTTAAAAGGTAAATTAACATAACTTTAACGAAAATTTACGAAATAAATTTTTTCCCACAAACTAGCTAAAATGAAACACATGTACAGAACCTCTCATTAACCATTTTTGCAGAACACTGATTCTTCTTACCTAATAAAGCGCTTCATTAGAATTATGTTTATCGAAATAGCTAACCAAAAATGTTACAAAATATTTTGTCAATTGCATGTTACTTCCTACCCCTATTACAACTAGCACTACGCTCTCCTACTACATTACTCACGCTATAATGAAAAATGAAACATGCTCACGCCAATGATGAATTGCAGTACAGCCGGCGGCAAAATTGTTGAAGCACACATCACACTTTTCATATATATATATATATATATATATATATATATATATATATAGTTTTATCGCTAATTTTTATCATCAACTGACTTTTTTGTAAACCGTACAAGATTAAGTTCACGAATCGTCAAATATTTACATAAAAAACAGTATTAGGTGTTCATCTTTTAAGTAACATTGTAAGAAGAATTTATTATCAGGGTTCATACGTCGTTCATAAAGCTCATTGTCGCAAGATTTCAAAGAGTGGTATAGCTATTTTAAGCCAAAAATGCACAGTGTACATCCTCATGTGGCTACAAATCCCCCCCCCCAAAAAAAAAATAAATAAATAAAGATATATGAATAAACAAAATCCATACATAAACCACTACAAAAAGCTAAAAATATACTGAACTTCATTGACGTAACATCGAATTCACATAACAACTTGAGTTGTCATTTCCTAACCAATTTACCATGATTAGGAGAAAAAATAAGTATGATAATTAGCACAGTTGAACAGGCTAAAGAGAGCAACACGGCGAACCGCATCTAAAATTAATATAAAAATTAAGTTATAGAAACGGAGGACATTTAAAATTAGTTAAGAAAGATATTAAGTATAATTTATAAGATTCACATTATCATTTTAGTTTAACACATTTAATGTTTAGAACGAGAAAGAAGTGTACACAATCTCTCGGTAAAAATCATATGTGTGTGTGTGTGTGTGTGTGTGTGTGTGTGTGTGTGTATAAACTTATATATTATGAAAACCTTTTCAAACATTGTTTAGGAAGATATGATGTATCACATGAAGAACAAGAAATAAGATTCCTTTATTTTATTTTATTTATTTATTTTTTAATATATGTATATAGCGTGTAATTTTTGTGTTGCATTGATCTTTTACCAATGCAATTGTAAGAGATGCTGTTTTAACGTTGTATGCTTGCATCATTGCAATATTCACGAAAGGTCGCAAATAGAGGATATTTCCATGTGTCTACAACTTCTCTGAGATTCTATACAGAGTAGTGTGGCGCACAAGCAGAGTTCCCAACTTTTATAATTTATTCACGAGCATTTTTAGCCCCGCCTCTTTTTAACACCGGAAATTTTGAAAAATGATTCCCTTCTTATTTAATCGTTGTCACATATTAAAGAGAAACAATCTACAAAATTTGTGGTGCAAAATGAAGGCGGGGCTAAATATTCTTGTGAATAAATTATAAAAGTTGGGAACTCTGCGTACAAGCATTTTCATCTGTGTCACACTACGATGCTTTTCGACGTTGTAAGGGCGTAACTATACTACATAGATAAATATTCTGGGAATTACAGTGCCTTATTTTAATATAGAATTTTTTTTTTTTAAACCATGTAAAATGCTTATTCGGAATAATGGTGTTAAAAATTCCAGAAAGTTGGCACCTATAAATAAGATTTCGAGTATCATTTGTATGATTCACCTACATTGGTGGGGAATTAATTATTCTCAAGTTATATCCTTTTATGTGATTTTTCAAATTGATCAAATAATTACATATATTTGTTTTACAAAACCCGTAAATATGGTCTTAAATACCACAGAAAGACCCCCCTAGGTGCGCACGCGCCCAAGACGTATGTCTGTTGGGTAGCTACCGTTGCCAGCACAGGCTACCATACCTTCTCTTCTGTATATAGGTCATTTTAGAATATCGAAACGGTGACGAGAATACTACTTAACACTTTCATACCTTTATATTTTCCTAGTTTAAACAACAAATGCTTATTTTTGGCGTTCTGCTAAAAAGATACATTATTTAAGAAAAGGATTTTGCGTATTTTTGTTCGAAATTTTTAAATATATCCTTAGAAACAAATGCGGTAAAGGTGTGACTAGCTTAAATATACGCCAACGGCACTTAAACGTGGGTTAAACACGGAAAAGCAAAATGTTTTTTTTTTTGCAAAAAAATTATTAATTTGTATACACGCCAAATATTGGACTCGTATTTTTTATTTTTTTAAACAAGAATTTTTGAATCCAGTCGCCAGCAGTTTAAAAGTATAAATTATAATTAAATTTCTAATAATCAGAGGTCGTCGCAGTTACGATTTAGATTATGACTATTTTTATAGAACAATCACCGTGCAATTCCATCGAATATTATTATTGCAAGCGATTACTAAATTTTTCTTTTAAAAACAATGGTAATCAATAAAAATGGCCGCGTCAACTACTAAATAATATTTCATATAAATGAAGAATAATTATTACATGATTTGTAAACGCGGTTTAAAAAAAATTTCTTTTGACAATTCAGATTAAAAAAGTTAAATATTTTTTAAACCACAAAAATTTGCTTAAAATGGCACAAAAAATTGAAATATGAATTTGAGACAAGGCATTTAAACATGACCACTAAACTTTTTTTAGTACGGGGCCTAGACGCTACAAATGCATTAGTTGATAATTTTAGTAGAATTATTTCCCAAAAATTATCCTTAAAAAAAAAAAAAAAAATTAAATAATAAATTTTTTCAGTATTACTATCTAGAAAGAATGGCACATACTGTGGCACAACCAGCAGTGTTGCTAGACTTGGGAATTTTTTTATGCGATAATCACGAATAATTTTAAGAGACAATATTTGATATACATAACAAACGATTAATCTCCGAACTGATTCGGCAACCGTTACAATTAAAATTTAGTGGTGGATAAGAGTCCAAAATCTGGCATCACTGCGTAGTAGAACTAAAATTATAAGGAATAATTTTAATGAAGCTGTTAAATGATTAAAGACATATATTTTATTTTATTTTGCTTAATATGCGAAAAATATTTTTAATATTCTGCCATATACTTAAGCCAATTATAGTTGTTTATAACTTACATGACATTTGAACACACTTTTTCTGACAAGGAAACATTCAAAAGGTGTCATTCTTAAAATATATTGAAAAAAAAATGTATGTGATTCTACTCTTCCTAAAACACCAGAAAATGAAAAAAATATCGGCTGAAATTAATTACAGCGACCACAAAAAATTATCAAAATTAAGCATATTTGGCGATTTAGCGCTATTAGACGATACGTTTGCTAGCACCGAGATTGCCGTGTACGAACAGAACCGTGTTTTGCTTTTCCGCTAAGTACTCAAAACCAATCGCCCATCAGTGTAAAATCGCCAAATATGCTTAATTTTGAAATTTTTTTTGTGGTCGCTGTAATTAATTTCAGCCGATATTTTTTTCATTTTCTGGTGTTTTATGAAGAGTAGAATCACATATATTTTTTTCTATACTTTTTAAAGATGACACCTTTTGAATGTTTCCTTGTGAGTATAAAACTCTTAAAAACAAGATAAAAATACTTGTTTTATGTGGAACTAAGCGAAAATATTTTGCTCTCAATTTACGTCTGATAATCTATTTTTGTGCATAACTTTTTTTAAATCTCTTTTTCCCATTTGGCTTTCTATTTAAAAATAAATTTTAATTTCCGTTGCCCCACTAATTCCCGAATTATATTCATTAATTATTACTATTTTCCGCTCAAAGCTGTTAATGTATTTTTAAAAAAATTGCATGTTTTCAGAACAGTTAATTAAGATACTGACTTTTTTTACTTCCGGAATGTAGTCCTTTTTTATAAAGAGATATATTTAAAAGATGTTCTAAGGGGAATTCTTTCGTTAACATATTTTACTTTACTCATTATTTCCTTTAAAAAATAAATATGTTTCTTTTCCTTGAAAATAGCGAAAGGAAAACACTTTTTGTGTTTCTAGGATTTTTTTTCAATGTCTTTATGTTTGTTTTTCTAAAAAATAAAATTGCTTAACAAATGCATTATACCATAAAGCAACACTTGAATTTATTGAATAGTTTAAAAATGGATGTAAAATTTATGAATGACAAACATATACATACACCATAACATCGTATCTTTCAAAAAACTTTACATGAAACAATTAAACATCACGCTTAATTCATTTTTAATTATTGACTAGATTATGTATTAAATACACATTTATGACAATGTCATACTTGCCAACCATCTCATCATGAACCGAAAAATTTTTTGGCCCGCCTTTTTTTCATACAAGTCGTTTTTTAGAGTAATTTTATTCTTATTTAATCGTAACAACATTTGGAGAGAATACTCTAAAAATAAAGTAGTGTGAAAAAAGGGGCGTTAACAATTGTACGGTTATTAATGAGATGGTTGGCAAGTATGCTACGTAAAATTATTGTAGGTTCCAAACAGAGTTCCCAACATTTATAATTTATTCACGAGCATTTTTAGCCCCGCCTCTTTTTCACACCGGAAATTTTGAAAAATTATTCCCTTCTTATTTAATCGTTGTCACATATTAAAGAGAAATAATCTAGAAAAATTGTGGTGCGAAAAGAAGGCGGGCTAATAATGCTTGTGAATAAATTATAAAAGTTGAGAACTCTGGTTCCAAAGCACTCTTGTTCGAATTTTCGCTTTAAAATTCCTCTTACACTAATGCTTGTGCAAAACATATTCGGTAGCAAAAAAAAAATGTTTTTATTGAAATTTGACGAATTTCAAAGTAGAAGAGACTTGGATTAGAGAGAGTATAATTATAATATATATCCATTTTTAATATAAATCTTAATATAGAAAATCTTGTACTGAAATATTGTAACTTGGCTGAATAACGTCCACAGGCGAACCTTACTACCAACAAGACAAAAACATGCGTTCGCGATAGTGTTAACAATGATTATTCACTTATTTATAACGAGCATTTTGGGCGTTATTTATTAAGTCATTGTTTCAGGGGTGAAAGTTTTCCGTCTTTTGACGGAACTCTTCCACCGGAATTTTTTAACAACAATCTGTATCCTATTTAATCGAAAGAAATTAGTGTAAAAATACACTCAGTTTTTCTAAATAAAAATAGTGGTGCCGATGACGATAACCACTTTCACCACATTTTCCAATATCATGCAGTAACATTTTAGTGACTTGAAAGTTCCACACATGTAAGTGTTTATATATTATAAATTTTATAAACACTTCGTATTGCTTAACTATATTACATTGTTTAAAACATTCTGTTTTTACAACATTGAAAATCTGATTACGAATCTTTATTCCTAATTTATTTTAGTATAATAAATTTCTTCATTATCTTTATGAAGTTTTATTCTCCTTTTTATTTCAATCTATGATTATTGCATTTTTATTTCTTTTAATATGATCGGAATTTATTTAACATTTCTCGTAAACAGAAAATTATAATTATATGTTAGGGCATTAGAGTATAATACAATTTATTTTAAGATATATCGACGTCTATTTAATGGAATAATATTGAATCAGTCTTAAAATGTTCTAATTAAGATTTTTGTAAATTACACTAAATAAAAAAGAATTTTGATAAAAAAAATATGCTAACACATTAATTTATATTTTTGTTCTGCCCCCCTTTCTTTTTTTTCATTATTTTACGCATTTTAGTATAATAAATTTCTTTATTATCTTTATGAAGTTTTCTTCACCCTTTTATTTCAGTCTATGATCATTGCATTTTTATTTCTTTTAATATGATCGGAATTTATTTAACATTTCTAGTAAACAGAAAATTATAATTATATGTTCGGCCATTAGAGTACAATAAAATTTATATTAAGATATATCGACGTCTATTTAATGGAATAATATTGAATCAGTCTTAAAATAAATTAAAATTTTTGTAAATTACAGTAAATAAAAAAGAATTTTGATTAAAAAAATATGCTAACACATTAATTTATATTTTTGTTCTGCCATTTTTTTTTTCATTATTTTACGCAGAATGATTAATTATTCAAACCCGAAAAAGGTAATTAAAGCTGAAAGGAGGTGGAATAGTTCAAATATCTCACTTAATTAAAAAGAACAGACTTTTGTCTCTTTTGCAAATGGAAATGGGTTTTGCTTGAATATAACTAGACAGTGTACGGAATATGCTGTAAAAATAAAATAAAATAAAATAAAAATAAAAATAAAAATACTGGAAAAGTAAATTTAAAGAAAAAAAAAAAAAGTTTTTCTATATATTCACATATAAAGATATTTTTTAAAACTAATTTAATTTAGTCGGTACTGCATGTGAAATATTTACGAAGCTTTATGGGGGCTTAAAAGCTCTTTAATTAAATTTATCTTTGACCTACAATAATAAATCGTTCATTAAAATAATAATAATAATAATTTTTTTTCTATTCTAGCGTAGTTTATGAAACAATGGTTACGTGCCATACACATAGCTGCCAATTACTACGAATGTTATCCTCCAATTATTAAATAAACTTTTTCATGTCACTTCTTTTTTAAAGAAATCAGGGCTGCGACAGACGACTTTTTATAATAATATTTTCGTACCACTATTTTCATAAAATAAAACTTATAATATGCATGGAAACTGCAGATATACTTGCGTAAATATATTATAAATTTTATTTTTAGGAAATAGTGGTACGAAAAAATTAAAAAAAAAAAAAAAAAAAAAATCCGCCTGTGGCAGACCTGAGAATTGTTTCCAAAATTTCATTAAAAGTTTTCTGTGTCTAAATAACGTGATGATATAAGTAACGCAGCGTAAAGCATCACTGGTAACGCAGGTGAGTTATTTCCACATTCTATAAAATATCAACGACGTAAGCGTTTTTAAACTCATGAAGTGGATTCCTTTAATAAATAATTATAGTCTAAAGAAATTAGTTTGAAAAATTAGTTTTATTTATTTATTTATTTATGTATTATATATGAACTTTTCTTTTGTAAAATTAGTTTAAGCATCATATTTTTAAAAAAAGGTTTATTAATTCAAAAATCCCATGGAAAACAAAATTAAATGTTATGGAAGCCTTTTGAACACGTTCAGCACCACGTTAGCCACCGGTGGCTGACAGTGTGAAATAAGATATAAAACTAAAAAAAAAAAAAAAAAAAAAAAAAAATACATAGTTTTTAATAATTACTAACAATTTATTTAAAATTTACTTAATTTTTATTTGTTATAGGATTATATCATTCAGGCATTTTAATAGATTTTATTGAAGCACGGTAAACATAAGCCGCGCGCGTTACCTGAATGGGATTTCCTTAAGAATTCGCGTGGCATTCAACGTGTTAACCTGTTAAATTTAAAATCAAATTTTACAATTGGCGAATCCCATAAATCACAGTTACAGGAAATGTAACATCAAAACTTGAAATTATAGTAATAGTAATACTATATCTAATATTCCCCATTACGAGTCTCTATACAAAATTTGTCAGAAAACTAATAAGTTATTGGTATTTAAACAAATTTTATAATTTATATATATATATATGTTTATGATATCTTATACAAAGACCGAACATCACGGCTCTAGATATGCCAATCTAGGTGTTATGAACCAGAATCAGTAAATATTGCACGCTGTGTACCCAATAGGTATTATTTTTACTTTCTTCTATATTATATAAACGAAAGTATTGGATTTGTAAAAAGTTCCTATTTCAGCTTTTTGACGGTTTTATACGTTTCAAGAGATCTGGATGTATTTTGGTCATTTTTGGAATGATTTCTGTCTGTCAGTGTTTATGTGTGAGACTAAAGTTTGTATTTGCTCAAGATGAAGAATTAATGCATAGAATTTTATAAAATATCATAAATTGGTATCTCCTTAGCATAAATTGGAGTCTAACCTTTGGCGGATGTCACACAGATCTACCAATACTTTTAATATATTCTTTAGCATTGTTAATACACTCCATTTTCTCACACCGCATTTTTTTAAAAAGAAATTTTCTTTTTATTTAATCGTAATAACTTATTAACCCTTTACCGGCCCTAACGCTCTAAATCTCTCTAATTGTAAATGTTCCCTGCAGGTAACGTCCCCTACATGTAAATGTGCCCTCCTAGAACTAAATGGTTTAAAACGCTCGTGTTGCAGTCTCCATAAATATATTAAAGAACAGTTATCAGAAAAAAATCTATTACTTTCTTTTTAATTGAAAATAAAAGATAAAAGAATTATTGGTCTACCTGTTTTAATTTAATAGTTTTGATTTCTTCCGAAGGCAGAGTATACTTTTGGTTGTATCTAAATGTACATTTAACAAACGGTATGCGGATCACTTATTTTTACTGAGTTTTTACTCGATAAGAGCCTGCACACTTCTCATCACCTTATCCCTACCATAGTAATTCATTCTAGGCAATATTTTTGTACATAAATGTATATCTCATTTTTACTATATATCTTTTTCTTTATATTTATTTGTACTATATATTTCTTTATATTTATTTGTACTATAGTACTAGTTTATACATTCATTTATACTTTAATTATTATATATACATATCGGGGCAGAAGTTTTAAAATGGACGGAGCTTTACCTTGAATTCCTGTAAACACTTACGTGTAATTTGTTAATATAAATATACTTAAATGAGATATTTATTCCGGTGTGAACACTGGATATCGTTACCGGACACATACGCCAGAGCCTGATTAAGGGGGAAGCACACATTATTTATACTTACACCGTTATTTTTTAACAAATACTTTCCTCCTATAATAAACAGAAAATTCTCATAAAAAATTATTTTAAAAGAATTCTGGCGTCTAATAACGGTGAGTAAATTGGATTGTTTTACACCGTTCATTTTTTATAAAAAATATTTCCGTATCAAAGCGTGGAATTTCTATGACATGAAGTAAAAAATAATTGTAAAAATATTCCGGTGAGAGCGGAGATAATGTGTGCTTCCCCCTTAATCAGGCTCTGACATACGCAGAAAAAGAAAAAAAAAAAAAAAGCGAAACTTCACTTCTTGAAAAAAGTTCAGCTCTTTTGAACCAGAGATGTGATGCGTACGATTAAATAGGACAGATAAAGGTTTAAAGAAAAATACTATGCAAAAACTTGGTGTGAAAAAAATATTTCGGGTCAATACTAGGAAGTAAAATTTTATAATAATAGATAATAATCAAAAATAATAATCGACCATGTTTAGTTATAAATATGCAGTCCAAAATTCGTTTTAATCCGTTAAGAAATAAAAATTGTAGACAATTAAATATTTATGCTTTATTTCATTTTTCTTGCAAAGACATTTCAATAATCCTTAGGTGATCAAAAGTCCTCGAATCATGAGGACAGTCCTCGAATTTCGACCTATGTCGTCAGCAATTTGAAAATCATTTGAGGACAAATGTTCTCGAATTTACAAATTTGTTCTCAAATGTTCTCAAATTAAATCATAATTTAGCTCTGTCCTCGAATAGCCCTTCAATTTGAAGACGCTGTTTCAAAAATTTGGTCGCCTTAAATAATCCGCAGCACACGCGATCAGGCGAGACATTTTAGTATTTAGATTTTCTGGCATAATTTCTTTTCAATTTTCGATGTACCGTGACGTGGTATTCGAAATAAAACGAGAAGTGTTTGAATTTTTTTCAGATTTAAAACAATTTAAGCAAAATTTGGTAATTATCTACGATTACTGCTCAGTTGTCCCCATTTCAAAAATCTAAGAAATCGCTTAAGAAATAATAATTTTAGACAATCAATATTTACTTGAATTCATTTTCTTTCATAATTTCACCGATACAATCGGAAACATCTATTTATGTAATGAGAGAAAATGTTATTTTAAAGTTAAAACGATGTTATTATTATTTTTTCTTCTATTTTTCTTGTCTTAACTGGAGAGTTAAAACTGTTTTAAAATTTCGATAATTTTTGATCAATTAAACAGAAATTGATAACCTCCCGTGATAAATGGGCCATCTAAAATTTATTAATCTTCTCAATCCATCAAGAAATATAATCATCAGACAAATTTAAAATTATGCATTTATTTAACAATTAGTTTAAAACTGTTTAAGTATTCCAGTTGTATAAATTAGCTGTTTTGGGGTATGACGAATCGATTGCGTATTGAGCAGTGCCTATCGAAATGGTCAGTCGATGCTGAGATATAGCCGTATGAAAAATATTAATTGTTGTTTAATAACAGCGCCTCCTATCGACTGATGCACACACGAATAAAAACAGTACTTGTTGTACACATTAGAATCTGAGATGTAGCTTTTCTATAAATAAGAGAAATTACAGGATAAAAGCTATATCATTTGGCCGATATATGTTCAAAGGGGAAATTGCAGCACTACAGCGCCATCTGTCGGCCGATATACAATTGAAAATTTTTAAATATACCAAGAGCCTTGAAAAACCGCATTTAAAATTTAGGGGTATAAGGAGTCTATTCCACATACCTTCGAATGTGTGAAGTTCATGAAAAATGCAAATTGCGGGGAGGGGGGGGGGATTTTAAAAATTTAAAATATAGGTCTAAGGCCTAATTCGTGTTTCGAAGTTTTTTAGCGTGAGGAATCTATTGCACTTACTTTTAAAAGCGTAAAATTTACGGGAAGGCTAATAAAGTTGGGATAGAAAAATGTTTAAAATAAATAAATAAATAAAGTAGAGATATGGCCTTGAAGATTCATTTTTCAAGAGTGACAAATATATTGCGCCTACTTTTGAAAGTGTAAATTATCAGAGGATGGATGACACCACCGAGCGAGTACTTGCTACGGTCAGAATTTTTAAAGATCGTTTTCACTGTGAGTGAGCAGGCTGCTACACATTATCGAACGGGAAGAGGGTGCCTCGGGTGCCACCGAGCAGAAATTCTGTGCAATCAGAATTTTCAAAGGTGTTTGAACGGTGAGCGATCATGATACTGTAGGTTTTGAAACGGTGAGAGGGCGATCTAGTCCCCACAAGTAGTACGCCATGGTACGCTATTATGAGATTTTTCAAGCATAGTGAACCAACTTGTCGCCATTACTCAATAGTATTTCTTTGGGTAAACGAGTGTTTCTAGCCTTCCTCCAACAGTATGCGGATATACCAAAAGTTCTAATTTTTTCGAAAACATTCTCAGTACCCGCCTTTTTATAAAATATTTTGTTATTTAATTTTTCTTCTTATTTAATCAGAGAAAATTAATCTACATGAAAAATGATTCAAAAATAAATAAATAAATAAATATAGCGATGTCTTTAAAATAAATTAGAAATTTTAGCATATCTGGGTATAGGATATGTAAAATTATCAATATTTTTTCTTGTTTCATTATCACAATACATTATTTAATGGTACTACGCATTGTCTTACCACAAAATCAGATAAATAAAATTGTCATATTTCAGTGCTATAAATTGAAACTTTAAAAAGCTGTAGAATAAAGGTGACAAGAATCTAGTTTAGATGTTGTATTTCCTTTAAAAAAATCTTCGACTAAGTACTGTTTATCTATTTATAAATATACTCAATAAATCGCTACAATCACAGTGAAATAATTCTGTTTTAAATAATAAGCCACCTGCTAAATAATTAAAATGAATTTACACTTTAAAAAATTGCAAGTAATAAAACTTGTTGCGTTATATCGAAAACTATGTAGTGGAAAAAAAAAGAGTTTACGCGGAAGTTTAATAAATTTATGAAATACTTTTGCTAGAGTTTTTGAAAATATTTCTGTGAATTAAATTTTAAGACAAAATGTTATGATACTTAACATTTTGCTAAATAAAAATTGTTTGAACTTTTAAAATGAATTTCTTAGTTTAACTATCTAAGTTTTAGCGTGGAAAATTTTTAAACAATTGCATTCCATTAGAATTGTTTTGCATGATTAATTACCTTGACAGTTTATTTTAAATGCTTTAATGGCAAATCCATTATACCAAGATTTTTATTATATGTATATATAGATATATTATTATTATTATTACCTTAAAAATGTTTATTTTATTTTTTTAATATTCTGTGAATGTGTTTTAATAAAAATTTTTTATTAGCTTTTCCCTAAACTATTTAGGTTACGAAAATATATATTCTTTTAACTACATATATGCCTATTTTTACATATTATTTTCCAATTTAATTTATATAATTGTTATTCATTAACTTTTTTTTATATTTAAATTCTCATAATTATTTTATTTTAGCACTAATTCTCGAGTTTTGTTCAAAACTTAAAAACTTAACATAGCATATTTCTTATATAATTAATTAAGCCGCTTTCCTTGAAAACGGTGTAAGTCTATTTTATAAAATACTAGCTGTTGTACCCGTTCTTTGCACGGGAAATGCTATTAGGAATAGAAGAGGGGATTTTGATAAAACTCAGTAATACATAAATGAGCGTAAATTAAAAGCAATACATATATACAAATAAATGTAAGTTATGATTAATAAAGCATACACATATGTTTAATATATTTAATTTCTTTGTATTCATAGTAAGTTGCAGATATTATAGAAGGAATTTTTCTAAGATAGATTGAATTTGAAGCCATGTGCAACTTTTAAAAATAAATTTATTTAAAAAATGAATTTGAAAATTTGAATCAGATGGAAAACAGAATTGTAGAGCAATAAGTTCATCTAAACCGTCAACAAATTAAAACACTATTCAATTAATCCTGTAAATTAATTAAGCATTACATAAACATAGGGTGTTAATAAAAAAAAGGGGTTGTTGAGTGTATGAAATGTAAAACTATCATAATATTTTTTTCATTCTGTGTGCTTTACTGACTAAAGTCTTATCGTGTTCATGCCTGCGCAAACGACACTTTCTGACCATATGCATGAATGTATATGTATATATATTGCTACATTGTCGATGATTTAAAATGGCTATCGCATTTGCGCAAGTAAGGAACTCGGCGAACAAAACCCGAGCTACTTCAGTGCCAAATCTCAAATTTCTCCAAATATACACTTTACGAAAATTATTACCTTTCTTTTACACCTTTTTTTCTCAAATTTTCAAAAATATTTTTTTTTTCAATTTGATGCGAAAAAAAAAAAAAAAAAAAAGAAAGAAAGAAAAAAGAAAACCCTTTTCAGTTGGTTAAATATACAACTAAGCAAATAAATAATAAATAAATAACTGATATTTACCTTAAAATATAAAATTACGTTTGTTAGTAACTTTTACTATATTTAATACTTAAAATTTCTTTTGCTGGTTTTATCTCAATTTTAATTATTATTGTTATTTTTTTTTACTTATTGCTAAAGAAAAAACATCCTACATATTAAGAAGTAATCAATCAGAAACACAACAAATGGTGACAATGTGATATATCTGATTGAAAGCAACGGTCCATTCGTACTAAAAATAAAAAAATGAAAAACGAAATCTGTTTTTGTTTCCTAAGTTATAGATATAAAATTTCGAAAAAGAAAAAAAAAAAAGGTTTAATTTGGTATAGCAGGACATTGTTTAGACTATTTTATCATATAAATGCATGCAGTACCTGTGTTGAGTTTCTTGATAACGGTTAGTATGTTCATTTTCTGAAATGTTTTTAGTACAGCTTTAGTAGGTATAGTATCCCCTTAGAAACTTTCAAATTTTTGGTGCCAATATGCCCATCCCGACTTATTCAAGGTGAAATACATCAAACGATGACAACAAGAAATATCTGACTGAAAGCAACAATCCTGTCGTACCAAAGATAAAAAACGAATAAGGAAATCTTCTTTTGTTTTTTAAGTAATATATATAAAATTCTGGAAAAAAAAAAAAGGTTTTATTTAGTACGGCAGTACATTGTTTAGACTATTTTACAATATAAATGCATGAGGTACTTCTATTGTGTTTCTTAGTAATGGTTACTATATTCATTTGTTAAAATTTCGTTGGTACAGCTGTAGTATAATACCCTTTTAACAGCTTTTAAATCCTTGTTGCCAATATGTTAATTTCTTTACATATACAAAAAGCGTAAAATATAAAGAAATAAAGCAATAAATAAATTACTGATATTTAATCTTAAAATAGGAAATTGCGTTCTCCTGTAACGGTTACTATGGGCCTTAGTTAAAATTTCTTTTGCGGGTTTAATCTGAATTTGATATTTTGTTTAATTTGTTGCCAAAGGAAAAAGCATATTCAAAGCAAAACACAGCAAATGATGATAACGCGAGATATCTGACTGAAAGAAATAGTCTTGTTGCACTAAAAGTTCCTGTCAACAGTTCCTTCGTTACACATACACTCATAAAATGTTGTAAAAACATTTTTTGCTTCCCTTATGTCTGAAAAAAAAATTAGCATAATAATTTTCCATTTTGTGTGTTTTATTAAAAAAGTCTTATTGCGCATGCGCAAACATCTTCTGTCCTGATATCTAAATCTAGTTAAATTTTTTATATGATCCATACATATAACATGACACTTGACAAAGTGTCATTCAATTCAGTCAAGCTCTTTTCACATGATATATGGAGAAAAAAGCGTTCTAGAGACCAAGTTTCCATCACACAGATATGATATATATATATATATATATATATATACATATATATATTGAAGACATTTTTGGCTTCCTTAATATCTGAAACGTAAAGATACTGTAATAATTTTCCCATTCTGCACGTTTTACTGACAAAAGCCTTATTGTGCATAAGCACGTGTTTTTTTTTTTTTTTTTTGCCTTTATTTTAAAATCGAATTAAAATGTTGAAATGTTCAATAAATATAATTTTTGTGTGCAGGCCTAAACCTCTGCCAAGTATTATTGAACTCCGTCCAGACATTTTCACGTGATACGCGGTCGGAAACACATTCTATATACCCTGTTTCTTAAACGCACACACAGAAAATATTCTGAAGTCATTTAGGGCTTCCTTGATGTCTGAAACGCAAAGATATCGCAATTTATTTTCCATTCAAGGCACTTTACTGAAAAAAGTTCTACTGCGCATGCGCAAGCCTTTTTTGCCCATATCTCTAAATATAATCAAAATTTTGATATATTCGATATATATAATTTTAAGTGGGACACAGGCCTAAGTCTCTGTCAAGTGACATTGAATTCCGTCCAGCCGTTCTCACGTGATACTCAGACAAATATTGCGTTACAGACAAACATACGCAGCAACCCTCCTCCCCCCCCACACACACATTTTAATAATGCTATAATGCTTACTTCATATCGAGATTTAAAATATAACTATAGATTTGAAAATACACCTTGTGGCAATTTTTTTATGATTTCAAAACTTCAAAAAGAAGCTAAAAATGTATAATATTACAATTTTGATTTTTAAGTTTATTGTAGGAAAAGTAGCAGTTCAGTGAACGGATATAAACTTATGGGTCGCGTGCACCGTATCTTTATATATTATATATAAAGTGTGGTCATAAGAAATTTGGCCTGTTTAGTGCTCTCTATAGCTGCAACTAAAATGCAGATTCAGTCGAAAATTTGTATATAGATAATTCAAATAATGCGCTCAGAGGTTCTGCAAAACAAATAAATAAATAAATTTCCGCTAGGGGAACCATGCATGAAAATACAAATAAGGTACAAATTTCAGTACAAATGTGTGTACTTATTATTACAGACATATTACTTTTCAGAGACTTTTTAGCGGTGTGGAACATATTATTCAATGTGCTCTTCATCACTAACTTGTAAAATCTCCAGCCAATGAAGATTGTGTTCATCAGCTGACCGTCCAATGGTCTGGCGCATATGCAACGCTATTCGGTCCTTTAGTCAGCCAAAGTTATAAAATTCCCATGATAAACCAAACTCTTTAAATCTTTATCTATCGACGGTACTTTATAATGCCATTAGGTTAAAAATCGTATAAAATCAAACTTATGAAAGAAATGTCAAAGACGTTTATAAGAATAGAACTTATATACCTCACTTTAATCTGACTAGACACTACAAGGCATTAGACGCTACATGTAGCCGTTTTTTTTTGTTTTAGAAAGTATTTTATAAAGTGCTCTCGTTGCTTGAAATTTTTCAGGATCTACACGTATATTATAACTAATTCTTATATTACTTCGAGAATCTCCCATCAATCTTAGAAAAATTTTAAATATATAACTTCAAATATATTTCTAAATTAATAATATTATTTGTCATTTATAGTCTGAAGAAAACATTTCTGTATCACATATAGTCGATTTCGAAAAATGTCATACATAACTCATTTTATTTATTCTTTTATTTTACCGAGATATGCTTTATATAACAGTAAAATGAATTAATCTTCTGTAACATAATACCTAAAAGGGTATCTGCAATATTTCAAACGTTGATGTATTAGCAGACAAATCGCAGTCTATTATATTTTACTTTGTTACGTAATATGTTATAAAACACTTCGGCTGTTGCAAATATAAATTTATTTTTTATTTAATAAAATTCTGACTTAGAATTTCCAGTAAGTTTAATATCTAAAGAAATTCTACTTTTTTTTTTTTAATGTTTCTTAAATATGTAATGACCAAATACACTGCGCTGCAAAAAAAAAAAAAAAAATCGAGCCCTGATACCATTTTTGCTGATTCTTTTGTAAAATGACCTCCTAAACCCGAATATGGCCCCCATTTTCCCCAATCACCCACCATTTTCTCGGAATGCCACCCTCCTCCACAATTTTTTATCACTGTTTGGTAATGCTTTGGCGCTAATTTGATTTGGATAATGGAAAAGAATTATGTTAACGAGTAAAAACAAATAATAATAATAATTGACTAACAAAATATAATAAATGTAATTTATAATTTCAGTGGCAAATCCACCCCTAAATTTTCCCCTTGCTGCAAATGTTCATGTTTTAGAATTTTTCATTTCTGCAGACCCTCAGAAGATATTTAACAGTTAAAATAATCCTTTCCTCCCCTACAAAGCAAATTCACAACCAAAAAATTACTGAAAAGTGATAAAAGTATGAGAGCGTCCCCGAGCAACGGTGGGTGTTTGAGCAAAATGGGTTTCATATTCCGATTCATGAGGTCATTTTACATAAGAATTTACGAAAGTGGTGTTCGGGCTGATTTTCATGAAGAACAGTGATATCAAAATATTTTTTTTTTCATACTTTCTTTAAAAATAAAACATTTTTTCGACATTAATAGTGAAAACGTATAAGTTAGATTAAAAATATTTAATGTTCTATCTTATTAATATGCAAAAATGTTATACATACATATACAGAGCTGCCAACCTAATCCGGCAAATTGTTAGCGCCTATTGAAAAACGCCCCTTTTTCTACACCACTTAATTTTTAGAGCAATTCTCTTCAAATGTATCTATGATGAATTAAGTAGAAAAATACTCTAAAAATTAAGTGGTTTAGAAAAAGGGGCGGTACTAACAATTTGCCGGTTTAGGTTGGCAGCTCTGCATATATATGTATATATACATACCAGTTGTCCAATAAATGACTGACCCATTTTGAGCGTAAGTAAAGTAAAAATGTTTGAGATGGTACTTCACCTATTGTTGCACTGTTATTTAAAAAGCAATAAAAATAGTAATAAAACATACATAGTTTAAAATTTGCCGTGTGAGAGCGCTGCACGCAATATGCTGTATTAACAGAGAAAGAACGTTTAGTTTTCATTTAATCGTTCTTTAGAAAGTTTATAGTGTGATAACAAAAACTTTGAAATAAAATATGAGATATCGTGCAATGTGAAATTTGCAGTAAAAAGTTATTTTTTCAAGTATTCAGATTGCAGCGCCACATTGTGGCGGAGTTTGTAACTATTTTTAACAAGATGTATTTTTAAAAATTCATTGCTTTTCTAATAACAATGCCGCAAGCTGTTAATTTTTTCTCAAACCGTGATTGAATTGTTTACGCTCAAAATGGTTCAGTCATTTATTGTTCAGAAGTTGTATATACATAAACACAAATTGGACAAGATGCTGTTCTAAAATAAATCAGAAATTGTGCTATTATTAAAATCTACTATTATTAAAATTGTACTACGTGTTATTACCTGTTAAAATCTTTCTACATAACGTAAAGTAACATAAATATTCCTAAATGTGCCTGAAAAAAAATTAAATTTCTATGTTGGAAAGTACTGAATTTCATCCACGTTATTTATTCTACGAAGTCGCATCACAGTTGTCATAATTATGTATATAGTGTCCGCCAAAAGTCCCACCATACCCTCTAAACCTTGGGAACGCGTCGGACTCTTTGAAAACCGGAAATTACGTGATCAATTAAGTTCAGAGTGATTTCGTTAAAAAAATAAGAATGTGTCCAGGGGCAATGGGGAGGCTGATAGGTAGCCAAAATTTCGAATTTCAAATGGGAATTGGGGGGTCAGTAGCTCGATGAAAAAGTCTTTTCAAAAGAAGAATTTTTGAAAAAAGTGTTTTGTCCGTCTATTTTTTTAGGGAGTTATTATGGAATAAAATTTTTGTGTTTCTAATAAATAACATACAAATTGCGTTAGAAACGCCGATTGGTGGAAATACAGATTTTCATATGACATGAATTTACGTGTTAATTAGGATGTTGACAAGTATGCACCAAAAGAAAAAAAATATCTAAATAGGCGGGGTTCACTCTTTAAAATAAAAAAAATAGGTTGAATGTAAAAATTGTCAATAAAAAAAAAAAAAAGACGAATGGAATTGGAATGCAAGACAGACTTGTAAAATCGTTTCTTAACTGCCGTCATAGTTAAAGACTTAAATCCTTTACTTCATATATTGCTTTATTTATTTACTTATTTTTGTAAGGGGAAGGATTATTATATTAATGATACTTTATTCTTTAAAATTTTATAAATATATTTTAACTTTATATATTTTTATAAATATACTTTAACTTTTATAAATATATATTAACACTTTTGCGACCGCAGAATTTGTCTTTTTGACAGTAAAGTCCGCCTACAAGCGTTATTCTCTCAAAATAAAATATTACAGAACAAATTTTCTGTATTCAAAATTATATTACAAACGGATATACGTTATAATTATATTCTTTCTAATCAATATAGTTCCATCCATAGTATATTTTATTGCAAAAATATAAACACTGGGTACATACTTACGAAATAAGTAACACATTAATTACGAAAGAAACGCCCACTGACAGAGTTACAGATTTTCAAATGACGTGAATCTACGTTAGCAGTCGCAAAAGCGTTAATTAAGTATATTTTCATTGAAATTATAAAACAAATCGTACAGTCCCAAAGAGTTCAACTGATCCAAAACTGGTACGTACAATTAAAATTGTTTAATATTTATTTCATGAAACCATGCAATAATTTATCCGAAAGATTTAGTTTATGCGTTGTTGTATATATATAGCTACATACTTGCCAACCATCTCATTAATAACCGTACAATTGTTAATGCCCCCTGAAAAAACGCCCCTTTTCTCACACCACTATACTTTAAGAGTTATTCTCTCCAAAAGTTGTTACGATTAAATAAGACTAAAATTACTCTAAAAAATTATTGGTGTGAAAAAAAAAGGCGTGTACTAAAATTTGTACGGTTCAGAATGAGATGGTTGGCAAGTATGTAGCTATATTATTTCAGTTCGTATATTATATCACACACACGAAAGAAAATTTAAGCTTTATTGGTGATCAGTATATCCATGACAGACACTTTTTATTTGAAAAATATTGAATTTTTTAAAGAGTATTGTCTGACCAAACGTAAGTGAAATGTATTTAAATGTACCTAAAATTATCTAAAGAATTACTGAACTAAATACATAACTAAAAAACTGAATTCAGGCTCATTAAGGTACTGCAAACGTGTTAACTTTTTCATAAATTTTTATAACTCTTTTTTTTTTGAAATTTTTCCGGTGTGGAAGCAGTAAAATTTTGTCTAATTCTTATAGGATCTTAATTTTATTTTTCTACATTTACAGATAATCCCCTAACACATTTTTGATTATTTCTCTATGAATGCTATTGATAAAGTATACAAACAGTACACTTTTCCGCACTGCCAGACTCTCAGAAAATCGAATATGAAGTCAAAATTGGGTGTTGCTATTGAAAAAATCAAAGTCGGCGCTCATTTCAATATGTATATAACCCCTAATTCGAAATTCTACAACATTTTCAGAAAGTGCATTTAATTTACTGTTGAATGGTATCTATTAAATTTTTCTGCGTCAATTAATAACAAAATTACAGCGAGTGCTGCGTTTTTTTTTTTTTTTTTTTTTCGACTTTACAAACCAGAAGCGGAAGAGGGTGCTATAGCTTGCGTGTAAAGCTGGTCAGGATGAAGCGAAGAAAAGCGTATTTTGGGTGTATGAGCGTAAGGAAGGGTGATTTGCTACACGAATAGAAAAATGGCGGATATGCACTTCATTTATGTGCAGCTAATTGCAGTGGAACAGCAATTAGTAACTGTATCATTCCCGGTATAGCAACAAATCTCCCTGCTCATAACATGTTCGGACATCTCCATAATCGATTTAGCGAAACTGGACGTTTTTAAAACGGAAATGTACGATACTGGTGTTGACAGAACAACGCGGAACCGTAGGTTTATAACATAATGGAGCTCCAGCGCACTTATCTCATGTTACTCGTTAATATCTCGATGCTTCATTTTCGAGGGGATGGATTTGCCGCGCTGGCTCCATCCCATGGCACCCTTAATAGCCACATATATCTCCTCTCGATTCGTTCCTTTGGGGTTACATGAAAATCCTAGTGTATGAAACCCATGTGGAAACGGATATGGATTTGGTAGCATGAGTCGGTGTTGCAAATCGAGATTTTGCTAATGTAATAGGCATATTGCAAACGTTTGTTGACCAATGGGTCGTGGTTGAGAGGCGTGTGTTGTAACTTCGAACACTTTTTTTTTAAACTTTTAAGCAAAAATGTTGTGTAAACTCGTCTTTGTGCAATGAACTGCCATTATGTAAAACTGGTCTCGTATTTTTCGTGGTAATATAGAGATTTTGGATTGCGCTTGCGACCATATATTCCTATAAGATTATTTCTTGTTATCGTGCTCTTGTCCTCCATATAGATTTTTGAACAATAATTCTAAATCACCCTGTATATAAATCTTTTATTGTTTTTCGGAAAAAGTTTTAAAAATGAATCAAATTCAATTTGTGCAATTTAAACGCTGAAAATAATGGTATTCTAATTATATTTAATATTTTATTAATATAAATTAACATTATTGATTAATAAATTTTTTTCGGAAATTATGCAACATGCGTAAAGTTAACGCACATTATTAGAGTTACGGCACCTAGGGATTAAAAAGTTTCGTTAAGAGATGGAACTTTTCCACCACTATTTTTAAAGATAATATATATGCTACTTAGTCACAGAATATTAATGTAAAAAGAAAATGAATATCTCTAGATGAAAATAGTGGTGCCGAAAACTCAAAAGACTTTCACCCCTGTGGGTACCCAAACGACGATGGCAATTTTGAATTATTTAAGATATTTCAACAAAACTGGCTGTTATATTTTAAAACATTAGCAAATATTTTAATTGTAATGGTTGCGTTGTTTAAACTTTTTTTTTAAAAAACAAGTATTAGCTTGTATATTTAAAAATTTAAAAGAAAACATTGTATATCACATAAAATGTTTAGTTTATAGTTATTTTTTAAATACGTTTCTAATACCAAATATAATTCATTAGAAAATTGTATAAGTAATTTTAACAAAGACTTTTTCACAATTTTGTATAGATATTGAAGACTATAGAATTTTTGGAAAAAACTTTCTGTTGAATTTTAAAACTGTATTTATAGAAACTGACTTTAGAAGTTTAGAGTATTTATTTAATTACTTGTGCTAAAAATAACTAAAATGAGTGGCTATCTATTAAAAAAATTAAAAGCACATTATAATACAATAAAACATTGCTCAAACGTTTTGTATTCCGTTATTATTATTATTACAATTTAATATTTCTGAAGAATCAGTTTTTGTAAACTTTTTACATTAAATTTGATATTATTTAAGACGTTATAAGACCGATCATATATATATATTATAAATAAAGCTGCATTTTATTTTTTTTTCAATTTTTTCTTATTTGCAAAGTATGTTTTGCTTCATTCATGGACGAGAATTTTCCTCGTGTTTTCGTACTATTTCTTAAAAAAATAATATTTCTTGTTTTTTTTGACAAAAATAAATTATTTAATTAAAAGTATAAAAATATTTCTGGAAAAATATTCGTTGAAAAAATTTGGAAATATCTTATACTTGTGTATTGGGGTTTTTATAAAATACTAAGTCATATATTTTTTAGAAATTAAATATAGTTGAGACGAAATTATTTTTATATTGTTTCCTCCATACAGCGTTCCCACCTTTTGTAATTTATTCGTGAGCATTTTTAGCCCCGCCTTCTTTTAGCATCAGAAATTTTGTAGATTATTTCTCTTAATATGTGACAACGATTAAATAAGAAGAAAATCATTAAAAAAAATTCCGGTATGAAAAAGAGGCGGGGCTAAAAATGCTCGTAAATAAATTATAAAAGTTGAGAACTCTGCCTCCATATCAGTCATTTTTCCAGCTTTTAAATATCACTATTTTGAAATTCTGCAAATAAAAAAAGACGAAGATAACTATTATGAAAAGATGGCGTTCATAATTCGTAACAGTTGGCAATAATGTTTTATTTAAAGAACTAATAATTCATAATATTGAAATCTCGCTTAACAGGCAACGGATGATTTCTAAGTTTTACAGTTTTTTATTTAGTTTTTTTTAGTAATTTATTTTTAAACCTTTTTACACGCTATTTATAAAATAATTATCACGCAAGTCTACAAAAATAATGCTAGCAAAATTTGATTTGATAATTTTATCTGAAACATATTTTTTTTTTGTTGTGCTGAAACAGAAAATTAAGCCAATTTTTCTCTATTCAATGTAGATTTTTGTCAATACAGGGTGTCTACCGACACAGTTTCTTCTTTTTTAGTAGTTTCTAGTATGATCTATAATTAATTATAATTAATAACAGAAGCATACTACAAAATTTAACTTATATTGGTGGAAAAGTCACGGAAGAAATTGTGTCAGTAGACACCCTGTATTGACAAAAATCTATACGCGATAAGAAAAAATAGCTTCAATTTCGGTTTCAGCACACCCAGAAGCATAAAGATCAGCCAAAATTATCAAATCAAAATTCTAAATATAGACCTGTGTTAATACAGCCATGATAATTAATCAAAAAATCATTATTAGAAAAATAGAAAAGGAAACAAACAATATTTTTATTAAAATTATCAGTAAGAATATAAATAATTCAATAGTTGCACTACATCTCCGAAAAAAAAATTAAAGAATTGGACGTTATGATGCATTACAATATGCCTTTAAAAACTTTTTTTTTTTTTTTTTTTTTAAATTAACTACTAAAATATAATACTTAAATAAAGCAATTAATATAAAACTAAAAGTTATTTTTCAAATAAGAAATTGTCTACATACACATTAAGTTCAAAATAGAAATCATGAACAAAGTCATACAATAATATCATAAACTACACCTGGATTCAACATGAAATCACATTTCTCTATCTGCTTGAAATTACACGAAAATATATTCACGAGCATTATTTTGCAGGATTTCATGTATTTAGGATCACGATATTTGCCTTCAGGAAATGTAACGTGATTGCTGTTTTCGCATGGATTAAGTCTATATTCTGCCACATTATGCAGAATATTTGTGCATTAAAACTGAATGATATTTTGTTATGAGATGTTATAAATTATCACTTCAATATAAGGTTTTTCTTACGTGATTACATATCTGTATATTGAACAATCTATAGTTTTATTTATATTTCTGTACATTGTTACCATAATTAAACTTAAAATTTATTAGCTAACTGTAGAATGAAATATACAACACAATTTCATGTAATTTTAAGCATGGCATAATTCGATGACAGCAGTATTACTCAGCATAGAACCATAGCATTTAAAGTCCTCACTAGCCAGCGTCAAATAAAAAATAATAATAAAATAAATAAATAAATAAATAAATACAAAGTCAGTTTCAAATTGATTGAGTATGTTTAGTATGCTGAACACCACCTCCTTCCACCATCTAGAAGCACAAAAACACAAAATCAGAGATTGAAAAAAGTATCTGTCATAAAATGTTGAACACATGAGTTGTTACTCTGTCTTTATGTCAAAGAAAGCGATGGTATCATAAAAGACCAGTAGAGATCCATACCCAAAAAACATAAGGATCTATGTCTGGTAATCTAGAAGGCTGGGTGATAACTTGTTGTTTCGTAATACAGTAGTAGAAGATAGTGTCAGCCACATAGTAGAATAAGATTTCTGACTACTAGAATATAGAAATCTTTATCGAAAACTTGCTTCAAGTATTTTTTTTTAATTAAATATGATAGTGATTATTCTCTGTGGAAATATCTCTGTGTGTGACTCACCCAGCATTTAAAAGGAATTACCATGTCTTTAAAAATGGCTGCGGAGCACCTATTTTGCACAATGAGTTATGCGCGGAAGCACATCCTCTTGTATAAGGATCATTTTCTTAAAACGACGACTTTCTTGTTCGCATCAAAAGTAGCATATATAAACTTATATGACAATGAAACAAAGGTAAGAAGTTCTAAAAACTGTTTTAAAAGTTTGCAATATTTATCAATATATAAACTGAAATTATAAGTCCGAGATTCCATTTCGCTAAAATTTTACAAGCAACCGTTTATTTTATTTTCATCGATAATAATTGATAATATAAATTAAAAACAAAATAGTTAAAAGCCAACTTAAAATTTAGTGTATGTCTTGATTCTTTTCACAAATTCCAGAGATACGACATTTCCTTTAATTTTTTTATACGACTATTTCTACACAATAATCTATATTCTATTTAATCACGAAAAATTACGGTAAAATATGATAAAATTTTCTGTACAGAAAATGTCGTAGAAAAAGAAGGTGAATTTTTTCCTCCCTGTAGAACACTCCATACACACATAACTGTCAATTTTTAAGCTGATTGGCTAACGGGAAATTTAATGAAATTTTTTTATATATTTCTGTAACAATTTTCACTGATTAAAAAAAAATAATAATATTTAATAAATAATTATATTAAGATTTTCTGGTAGCCAAAAAGAGTAAAGGGTGGCAACTATGCACACATATTCTATAACAACAAATACGTAAAGATGAAAATAAATATATTTAGTTAAATAATAATAATAATAATAATTAGTTTGAGATAACAATTCGAAAGCTTTACAACGCTTTATTGTTAAAAAAATGCGATAGGAAGTACTACTAAAGAGCCGCATAAAGCTGTTATCACGTAAAAAGTGCCTGGTTGAATAAACCGTCCATACCATGCATCTGGCAATTGTTGATTGAAGCCAAGAACGTTATACAGTTGAATGTATAAAAAATATCAGGTTTTCTGCTATAACGTAAATTTGCCTATACTTTTATGGTATAAAATATGTTTTGCTGAGTTTGCCTCCAGGCCACGTGTATGCCCACATAGCAATTTTAGTTTGTAGCAAAAGTGCAGCAGTATTGCTTTGTAAGGCAACAAACTTGACGCAAGTTCAGCGTGGCAAACTTGTAAGTTCATAACAAGACTGAAGCAAGATAATGCAAACTCCGAAGTCACCATACGCAAAATTTGCAGCAAACTTGTCATGCAAGTTGCAGTCTTACTGTATCAAGTTTGCAGCAAACTCATTGCAAACTAGTAGGAAAGTTAGCATTGTCGTATCAAGTTTACTGCAAATGCGTTGGAACAAGCAAACTTGTCATGTCACACCAACTGTTGAAGAATTGCAAACTCAGATTCTGGTCACGCCATACTATTTGCAAATACGCATAAAATATGTGAACCTAGCCAATACAAGCCACCTACACCATGCTTCTTCCTCCGACAAACATGAGAAAGACAACGCCGCGGAACTGTTTAATATCAGATACTGTTGCTGAATTTCAAATACTTACATACCAATTTTAGTTTGCAGCATAAACGGTGTGAAAGGGAAAAAATATACAGTGAACTCTCGTTATAATGGACAATCAAGGGCCAGCAGTTTTTGTCCATATTAACGAGAGTCCATCATAACAGGAGTTCATAAACTGAAGTTCCATATGAACTCTAAAATCACTATTATGTACACATACACAGTATAACACGAATGAAAATTTGTTTCCTCAAACCCTTTTATTCACTAAAAATATAAAAGCATGAAAACCGATACTAACTTTCAAAACTTTTTTTCTTCATATAGTACAACTTGATAACAAAATCCTTTGCTATGTCTCCACAATAGAAGTGGAGACAGGTGCAAATTGTTGACCTCAACTGTTACTGTCAATCAATACTATTTACCTCCCACAGTGTAATAGCACAGAGTGAAAAAGATTAACCCTTTTATTACTGAACCTTTTCATGTTAAAATATATATATACATTATTTTTGACAAGATTTTTGGGAACTGACTCATTTTCGAAGAAAGTAAGCTTTGAGGGAAAAAACTGTCCATCTTAACGAATGAATTTTACGTATAAAGCGATGTTTATTACATGCAATTTCTATAGGCCTTAGCCGGGGATTCTGTTTTTGTACGTAATAACGAGAAATCCATCTTAAACAGGGCCGTCTTAACGAGAGTTCACTGTATATATTAATTAAAACGAAAGATGTATATATGTTATGTCTACTTTGCGGCAATTTCACAACAAATTTGTAATAACGATGGCCATGGCCATCGTTAACTAGAAAAAAAATAGCTTTTGTACTATAAAGTAAATAAGACCGAAATTTGACCATCTGAAAAGTTTCTGGCTGAGTTAACCCTCCATACAACGTCTCTAGCAACGGTTGATCAGAGTTAGGAATGTTATGAATATGAACATTTAAAAAATTTATCTTTTACAAGCTAATGTAAACTCGAGCAAAATTTTAGGACTTGAAGTGTGTCTCGCTCAATTAAAACTCTCTGCCACGTGTCTAACAACTGTTGATAGGAATTAAGAATGTTATCCTATTGAATATAAATATATAAACAACTTTCATGCAATAACGTAAATTCCACCAATCTTTTGAGTCTAGCACCCCCCCCCCCCATCCCAAAGATGGTCCAGATACATACTGCCACAGTATTAATCCTCCGCAGAAGGGATGGCTTCCCCGCTTCGGTGACCTCTAGAAGTATAATTTGGATGAAATCCTGGAGGACATTGCGACCATGACGGATTTTACGTTCACCACCTACTATTACTATACATGATGGTCTTTGGCCGGCTCCAGTATAAAAAAATATCAAAAAAGCAATAAATGTTTCATTTGATTCCGTTTTATTAAAGCCTCAATAAATACGAAATCAGTATGTAATAATTTTTTTTATACAAATTCCAAGATTATTTTTATTAGATTATATATTCCCAAGAAACTGACTTTTTCACTAACAAAATCGTCTAATAAATTGAAAACTTTTAAATTTCCACGTGTCATTAATATTTATTTATTTACTTTTTATTTTAATGCTTTCAATTTATTTATATTTATATTTACATTTATTATTATTGTTATCATCATTATTATTATTATGAAACATACTTAGAAATAAATAGATAAAAACGCGCTGAAAAACCATCTACAGACTATGAATCACGCGAGATATATATTATCTTTACAGATGTTTGAAAACTGAAAAAGCGAAAAAAAGAATTCCCATTACAGATCGTGCCACGGTGCATTAGACCGATTTGAAAAGTAAAATACTATAAACTTCTTGAAAATATGCTGGAATCAATGGCAGTTATACTGTATAACCGGAGAAACCCTCAAAATCAGGTACACAGAGGCTCCCAATGTTAAATAATGGGGTCAATTAGGACCGCGGCCTAAAGACCGAAGCTCGGCTAATTACGGGTTAAGGACGTAAAAAGTATCTGGCATCCCCGGGCTATGTGGCTGGCGATTGTTAATCGGAGTCAGAAATGTTATCTAGTTGATCATATAAAAAATCAGTTTTCACACTATAACGTAAATAAGAGTAAAGTTTTATGACATAAAAAGTGTTTGGCTGCCTCCATGCCGCATGTATGGCAACTGTTGATCGGAGTTAAGAACAGATACAGTTGAACATATAAAAAAATGAGGCTTCCTACTAAAACATTTTTGGACCGCATCACATTTTGTACATTGAATACCTGATACCTGTTGAGTCTCTCATTAGTCAAGGTTCATAATTTACAAACTTGATTACCCAGGTAGCACATAACGTTGTTATAACGTTGTTACAACAAATTTTTCACTATTCAGACTTATTTGCAACGCTATAACAATGTTATGTGTTACCTGGGTACCTGCGTTATTTACAGTGTAAACATACATAAAATATATAAAGTTTCATACTATTTCGTACGTCTGGCGATCGCTGACTCTTAAACTATGGCGTTATAAAGAGGTAACTTCGAAATTTCGTAGTTACGAAATACGATTTAGAGAGCTGATTATATGCACTTAAAAAATGCCAAAATATGCACTTAAAAACAAGAAATATGCATTTAAAGTATTCATAAAAATATAGCATCACCTCAATTAAGGCCAAGAGCCTCTAAACTTATAATAACTAAACTTATGAAAGAAAAGTAGGTTTCTATATTTCATAAAGTTTTTCTAACTGAGATATAATGGAACATTTCTTTGCGCCGTTAAGACATAGAGTGATTCTTCATTGTCTAAAGTAGTAACACGTTTCATAGAATCAAAGTTCTTTGTATGAAATACAACAGCATTTACCCAAGTATCCAATATTGTTAGGTTGTGATTGAAAAGGGTGTCTCTTTGTAAAGTTTAATCCATATAAAGACTCTGAGAAATATTTCTGCCCATAAGGTAGTATTTTATTTATAGGCTCATAGATTTCTATAACTTTTTGTGATACGGTGTAAAGGCCATGAGCCAAGCTAGTAATATAGTATAACATGTTTGGATAAAGTATTTCAAAAACTGACCCAGTTTTAACTTATAAGAACTTAATAAATTCACTAACAAAAATCAACAGATTTTTGCACATATTTCTACGTGGCCATAAAAATTTCAAAGAATCATTTATGAATCTGGAAATTGTTTAATGATTACATTTTTCACGCACTGTACAATTTAGAAAATATGGACATGTGAAAATAATTTTTCGTAAACTAATTGAGCTCTAAAACAACCACGTCTGTTTATAGTTTTATCAATACTAATTGATTTGGGACTCTCTCAAACAGCAGGGCGAATTTCATGGGAAGCTTCACTGTATATGGTACCGAGATAATGCATTCTAAAAGTAGATTGATCTAGAATGAATTGATTTACACAAAAGTTCTTTACAAAACCTCTAAATTTCTGCTCATTTAATTCCACAATAGAAATATTGCTACTATACAGAGCTATTAGGTCGATTCATAAATAATTTCCGATACAGTTTAGTTAAAATTTACACCAGAAACATTATACAATGAATATAAGGCTTCAAAGATAGGCTCCTCCTCTGCATTCATCACGTAGTGTGTTTGGGCGTTACTTGCATTAAACTAATGGTCAAAGCATGCATACTGCAAATATTAATAAAATTCTTCGAAGGTGTGTAATTTTGCATATTATGTTCATTTTTAACCAATCAGAATAACGATCCCCTTTTATTTTAATGAAATTATGCAAATATTTGGAATCATTAGCTTTCAGCCGTCACTGGTATTACTGTACTTATTGGTCTGATTTCATTGGGCGTGTGTCATCTGTCTTAGTATATAATCTGTGGTTCAATTATTCTTCTAACAATCGTTTTGTCTGGGGTATGTTTGATTAAACTGTTACTCCAATTCCTAAAATGGAGAATGAAAAAGTGCATATTCGTCATGAATTCCGACAAGGGGGAATTCCGACAAGAACATGGGAATTCAGACATGGCAATAGTGCTAAAGCGACAGCTGAAAAAATATGCAGTGTATACGGTGAAGAACTAACAACTGTTCCGACAGTTAGAGATTGGTTTACAAAATTCCGCTCTGGAAATACGACTTTAAAGGACTAACTGAAGACAGGACGTCCTTCCGATTTTGATGACAAACTTTTAAAGGCTATATTGGAACAAAACCCACGCCAATCAACTAGAGACATAGCAAAAAGTTTGAATGCACCACACTCAACTATTTTCGCCACCTGAAGAAATTAGGTCAACAAATTAGGAGTATGGGTACCATACAGTCTCAGTGAACAGGATAAAGAAGGTCGCCTGTCTATCGCTACAAGTCTGCTCTCACGGAAAAAAAAAAGCCTTTTTTAGATAGGATAATAACTGGCGATGAAAAATGGATTATTTATGATAATATCATGTGTAAAAAACGGTGGCTTTATAAGGAACAAAAACCCTTACCAGATTCGAAAGCAGACATCCATGGAAAAAAGATTTTATTATATGTATAGTGGGATTGTCGAGGACTAATCCATCACGAGTTATTAAAGTCAAATTTAGCAATTACTGCACACATATATGTTCAGCAACTGCAAAAGTGAAAGAGAAACTTCAGGAAAAACGTCCTAAACTCGCCAATAGCAAAAACGCCTTTATTTTACATGATAATGCAAGAGCACATACAGCAAGGGTGATTCATGAAAAAATTCTAGAGCTCGAGTGGTCTGTTTTACTTCACCCACCTTACTCCCCGCACCTTGCCCCGACAGATTTTCACCTTTTCTGTTCCTTACAAAACATTAAAATCTGAAGAACAAGTCACGCAGACTGTTGAAAATTTCTTCCAATCGAAACCAACCACATTTTACAAGGAAGGAATATATAAACTGCCAAGAAAATGGAAAACGTCATACATAATAATGGTGAATACATAATAAATTGATATAATTTTGTAACTAAATGAAAGCAAAATAAAAGCGTGGACAAAAGGAAGTTAAAAACAAAGGAAGTTATTTAAGACTCCACCTACAAAGACGTAACATGATAAATGTGGGAGAGGCTTATTCTCGGGCAGGAAATAATACCTAATATACATTATTATATTCGTTGTATAATTCTATTGGTGTGTATTCTATTTTAACTGCATCGGAAATTATTTATGAATCAACCTAATATATATAATCTAAAAGAGGCATCATTTTATTTCATTTCCCGATGGAGCTATTAGTGTGGTCAGTAACAATTCTACAATTTCAGATTTTTATTCTCCTGATTTTTCTTTGTAGAGTGAACATTTATTTTCACGTACTGACCTGTTTAATATGTTTTATCACAAGGAATATTTTTTTTTCATGCAAAATATTAAACCATTTATCCTTCTGTAGTTAGTCTCTTCGTAAGAGGAAATTTAGGTTTTTATTAAAGGTTCTTCATTGACTAGGTTTTGATATTTTTAACAGATTTTTAAACTTCTACACAAGACAACACATATATTTCATTCTTCGTCCAACATAAAAATCCATGCTTAATGAAGGTTCTGTGTCAATTTCATATTTGACAATTGAGAATTACAGGATTACGTACAAGAGATCCAAGAGGTCTGGGTGTGTTTAAAGTCACAAAAGTGCTGTGCTATGGGCAATTGGCGACGGTCTGAGACTCACCCCTAAGTATGGTCAGAGACATGCCATCCCACTTTTGATATTCCACGGAGGGGAGGAGTCCCAAGAGGTGAAATATGTAAGAACAGTAAAATTATGGAACTCCAAATGAGAGTTTCAAAGAGAAAAAGAAAATTATTTTTTCCAGCTGGATATCAGCAAAATATGCATTTAACCCATTGTATCCCACCGGGACTTTAAAGTCCCTTTAAATCAATTCCTCAATATAGCCTAAATTTACTACAAGATTTCATTGGGACTATAGTTTTAGCTTTAGTCCCTATAGTTTAAGCTTTCCCTATAGTAACTCCACCAGCGAGCGTTTCTTTCACAATTTGCATGCTATTTATTTCTTAAACATATAACTAATATTCACTTTTTTACAATAAAATATACTATGGATACAAATACTTTGATTAAAAAGAATAAAATTCTATTGTATATCCATTTCTAATATAATTGTGAATACAGAAAATTTTGTTCTGAAATATTTTAATATGGGAGAATAATGTCCACAGGCGGACCTTACTATCAAAAATACAAAAACATGCGGTCGCGAAACTATCAATATGAGATGATTCTCATGCATAAGGAAATAAAAAAAAAGTTTCAAACTATTTTTTGAAAGATAAAATAATTTGGGATATAAAGGGTTAAAATAATGTATTTCACGTAGTTATATATAAAAATACAAAAAGTGTTCAAAGATTAAAATGCATATATCGATATGCAATTGCATATAATCCGCTCTCTAAGGATTATTTTTAACATTTGTGTACTTAACTGACATCGAAGTAATTAGACTATTACGAGATTTACACTTAACTTTGATCTCAAATTTACAGAAGAATTTTAAAACACTTAATTTTTTATGACTGACGAGATATTTTGTTTTTCCTTCTAACCTGTACGCAATCTCAATATTTACATTGGATTATACATTAAAATTTTGTCACACTTTTACGAATTTCTGTATATAAATAAGATATATTATTGGTTTCCTAAACTTACATTCAATTTAAGGAATTTATCTGTTTTTATCTATTTAATGAAATTAAATATTTAATGCATTCTTTTTTCTATTTTTATGCAGTTATATTCTTAATGTTTATTTATCTACATTTATGTATTTATCTGATTAATATTAAATAAAACCTCTCGTAGAATTCTGAAATTTAAATTTTTCATTTATATTCGTAACATCCAAATATAATACATGTCTGTACATCAGTGGGAGGTAGAGTAATTTATATTACAGTTCAATGAAATATAAAAGATAAAGTTTTCAAAAAGGTTTTAGAAAAAACAATCAAAAGTCATGTCGTAAAGTTTTTTTTTTTTTTTTTTTTTTTTCAAATCGGATTGCATTTTATAAGAATTATGCTCCGGGGAAATAAAGTTACTTTTGCTGAATTGGAAAACATATTTTTTTTGTAGAAGATTTAAACTTAGATGGAACTCCATTGAAACAAATTCAATTGACTTTGAAAGATTTTAAAATAACAGATTTTATTGCGTAAATTCGTAATAGATAAAATACGCGTCGCTTTATTTTTTAAAAGATTCTAAATCGCGAAATAACTGTATTTTTAAAGAAAAAAAAATTATAGTACTTGAAGGCAACTTGAGTAAATCATCTTAGGGAGATGAATGAGCATTCTGTCAATTTTATATGCAGTTTGGATTTAATGGTATAGTTCTAGCTAGACGTTATATATATATATATATATATATATAAGTATATGAACATATTTTGTCAGCATGAATAAAATATTAATCATTATATCAAATATGCCAGAATTTTTTATTTATTTCTTAGCATTGTAAGTACACGCATTTTTTTAAATTTTTATTTATTTATTTATTTATTTTTTATGCCACTTTGTTTTGTGTTTTAATCCTATTTTTAAACTGGAAAAATTTTTTATTTAGAAAAATGTGCTGCGAAAAAAAAAATTGTGGATACTAAGAATACGGATAAATTAGAGTTCGGAATAAATTAGAAATTTTGCCATATCTGGTTGCATTAGGTCTACCTATAGATGCCAACTTAGCACATTTTGTCTACCGGAAAATTTTCATATCACTTTTAATTTACTTTTTCAGTGAAAATCGTTATAGTTCACTGATTAAATAAAATAAATATTTCAATTAAATTTCCCCGGTAGCCAAAAAGAGCTAACAAGGAAACATTCAAAAGGTGTCATCTTCAAAAAGTATTGAAAGAAATATATTTGATTCTACTCTTCATAAAACACCAGAAAATGAAAAAAATATCGGCTGAACTTAATTACAACGACAACAAAAAATTATCAAAATTAAGCAAATTTGGCGATTTGACACTGCTAGGCGATTGATTTTGAGTACTTCGCGGAAAAGCAAAAGACGGTTCTGTTCGTACACGGCAATCTCGGTACTAGCAAACGTATCGCCTAACAGCGCTACATCGACAAATATGCTTAATTTTGATAATTTTTTGTAGTCGCTGTAATTAATTTCAGCCGACAATTTTTTCATTTTCTGGTGTTTTATGAAGAGTAGAATCACATATATTTTTTTCAATACTTTTTGAAGATGACACCTTTTGAATGTTTCCTTGTAAGTTGGCAACTATGTGCCTATGAGAAAGGTCTGTCTTTTTTGAATTAATAAGCTGACACCGGAAAATTTTGACTAACAAAATAATATGGTTTTTTACTCATTATGATTTTGAAACGGTAACAAAAAATACGTTAAATGTTCTCCAAAATAAATTTCAAACGTCAGCATATCAATTCAAATGGACAGAGCTTTGTGATAGACCTGATATTAACCCTTTGCTGCGCAAGACAATTCAGATCATTTAAATTATACTCCCACCGGAATTCGTAAACTAATTTAAACTAAACAAAATTTTTAATTTAAAGTTTAAAAAACCCTGCCTTTTCTGGCATGTTATAAACGTAAATTTTTGCTAAAAAATTTCCGGGATGATTTTTTGCAGCTGCATCTAAAATTTTGCGTCCTCGCAGCGAGGACGCCGCGCGTTAAGGGGTTAATGCCAGAGCTGCCAATGCCCTAATTAACTCTTTCGCGAGCTCTGACGTAGATTCACGCTATTTGAGAATTTGTAACTACCTCTGGGAGTTTCTTGCGCAATTTGAATATTATTTAATTCTTAAGAGTCTACTCACTATTCGTATTTGTAAAATCAAATATACAATGGATACAAATACATTGATCAGAAAGAATATAATTATAATGTATATATATTCGTAATATAAATGTGAATACAGAAAATTTTGTTCTGAAATATTGTAGCTTGTGAGGACAACGCCCACAGGCGGACCTTACTGTCAAAAAGACAAAATCATGCGGTCGCGAAAGTGTTAATAATCCTGAGGATTGTTAGTATCCGCCTTTTTTTTTCACACGAGTCTTTTTTTAGAGTACTTTTCTTCTTATTTCATCGTAAATATATTTAAAAAGAATTACTAAACAAATTAATTGGTGTGGAAAAAGGGCGGGTACTAACAATACTCTGGATTAGGTTGGTAGCTATTATTCATGCTCTTGATATATACAACAAGAAAGTCCGTACAAATGCGATTGTGAATTCACTCTAATAAAAAAAAAATGTCCTTTATGATGTTTATATAACCATAGCCTCCTAAACTAGATGGCTTCCGCGTGACTCGGAAACTTGGCAACAGTTCAAGCGGTAGACAGCGCCACCTGGCACAGATTGAGGAACTTTTTTATTCAACTTTCACCAATAATTTTAAGAAGCGATTTATGATATATATTATCGACGATTCTTCGATTATATTCGCCTTTTATGTATATCAAATCCCACTTTTAAAAATTGTTGGTGAAAAAAAAAATGTCGCGCAATCTGTATCAGGTGGCGCTGTTTACCGCTTGAACTGTTGCCAAATTTCCGAGCCACGCGGAGGACATCTAGTTTAGCCGTTTGCTCTCGAACGTAGCCTATCAGATGACATTCTATTCATTACTTCAACTTGAATGTCGCTCGAGAGGCGCCATGGCCAATTAAGTTACCATATATCTTATATCCACCAATAATGTTCTACAACTAAAAGTGTTATAACAGGTGTAATACTCCGTTAAGAAAGAGACCTACAATTTTTATTAAGTATCTTAAGTGGGCGCTGCTTGTCTTGGCCATTGGTAAATGGCCAAGAATGCTTTGCAAAATATCACACAATGGAAAATTATAAATCATAATATTCATATATTATACTTGTAATATGTAAATATACATCAAATATAGAAATAAAATGTTTATATTTAAAATTCTTATGTTTTATATTTTGCATTTTTTTATCGAACCTACTGTCGGGTAGCTCACTATGCTTAATAAAAGAAGGTTCGAATGCAAAAGTTTAATTTTCCATCACACTTCAGGCCCGGACATTTGGAACATACAAAATGGTAGACATAAAAGTGGCCACTGACAAAAAAAGAAGGCGCGGTCTTCGTAAAAGGGGTATAAACTTGCATTATGCTAGCCTTTTATTACGTCTTCAGTATAACATAAGGACAGCCAGATCTTGATTAGCTAGATTAGATTTAGCTAAACTAGCAAAAAAGTGGAAACTACGACCCCTGCTGTATTTTTATACTTTTGAATAGATCTCTTACACAATTCTAATTCTGTTCTCAAGCCACGCTCTTTTAAGAAGCATTTTCTAGTAAGAAAAATTGTTCCATCAGTACCGGAAAAATTAGGAAGTTTTATATGCGGATCACCAAATATCTGGAAAATGGGTTCGAGTTGTTGGTTAACCCGTGCGGAAAAGGCTTCGAGAGTAAACGGTTAGGAGGTTATGATATAACAGTAAGTTTACGTAAACATGCCTGTGCACTATCAGAGGTAATTGAAAAGAAAATAATTAATTTATATTGTTTCTAAATTAAGTTTATACATTCAAATTTAAACCAAAAAGTCATGTAAAATTAGTTCTTTCTCTTTAAACTTTAACATTTGTGCATTTCATTTTATTGATGTGTATGATTTTCATTATATCAAGCTATATTTTTATTAGTATTATTCGAATAATAATTATTTGTGTGAAGTAGTTTGTCAAACAAATCATATTTCTTCGAAAAAAAAAAAAAAAAAAAAAAAAAAAAAGAAGAAGAAGAATGCACAAATTTTTGCCACGATTTTAAGTTCTTGGGAAAAATTTAGAGTAAATGATATTTAAATGTAGCTATTTCCAGCTAGAATCTTCTGTTCAAGAGGAATCTTTTTAAAATTAATATTCGAAACAAAAGATACTGTTGAAATAAAAGAAAAATCATCAATCCCTCAGATACACACAGAGCCTGATTAAGGGGGAAGCACACATTATTTATGCTTACACCGTTATTTTTTAACAAATACTTTCCTCCTATAATAAACAGAAAATTCTCATTAAAAATTATTTTAAAAGAATTCTGGTGTCTAATAACGGTGAATAAATTGGATTGTTTTACACCGTTCATTTTTTATAAAAAATATTTCCTCGTCAAAGCGTGGAATTTCTATGACATGAAGTAAAAAATAATTGTAAAAATTTTCCGGTGAGAGCGGAGATAATGTGTGCTTTCCCCTTAATCAGGCTCTAGATACACATCTCTTGCTATATATAGGGATGTTTTAAAATTAACCACTGACTTTGAACTTAAATTACCTCCCAGAGACTCACTAGATGGCGCTACAAATGTGTGCGTTGATAGAAGGCATGAAAATAATTCTTCAAAATTTTATCACACACCGTAAAATAAACACAGGCATTACCGGTTTCGAAAGGACGTCGGCTTTCTTCTTCAGGGAAAGAAAAAAAAAACACGTGTTACTATCTTGGAGGAAAAAGCAAGTCTTTATTTTACCTCCAAGGTTGTAGTATATGTTTATGTTATTTTATTTGCACATGCAAAAGAAAGACTACTTTCTTTTGAAACCGATAGTTCTTGTGTTTATTTTATGGTGTGTGAAGATGTTTTAAAGTTTAATATTTATTGTCAACCAATTCTTTAACTTATAAAAAAATAAATTCGTTTCGTATCAGTCCTCGCCATTTTGACAATCACTCTTAAAGCGTCATATTAACCGAAGGTCGTACTTTATTTTTAAAATTCGTATTTATGTGATTAAAATGCAACTATATTGATAGGGAAGTTGTCTGTAGCATTCAGAAACCGACCCAAACCTTCTAGAGCAATGGTAAGGGATCAGACATAAATATTTTAGACGTTTGGTTAAATTTGGATGTGGGTGGGGGCTATTTATAAACAATGTTGCACAATGCACTTGCACGAAGGTAGCTACTGCGTCAGTGCAAAGTATTCATTCCTTTATTTATTTTATTTTATTTTTTAATATCAGATGTTCTTTTAAATAAATAAAAAAGTAAAAATTTTGTTCAGTTATAAACTCTAAATATGAATTAAAAATTAAGGATTTCTTTAATAATAAATATGAGTTTATAAAAATTATTATTTACGTATATGAAATATTTTTTAGCTCATATATAAGATTATATATTTGATGTCTGTAATAATGCTGCACGTCATTATGGAGATGATCAATGAAGCTAGAATTTCCCTAATATTTATCAGATCTAAAGCAAATGCAGATAAACGACGAAGATAAGAAATAAATGATCTCATGTCTGAGAATTTGGAGTTCTCTTACTTTAATTGCATATTTTCTTCAAAAATGTCAAAGAGATACGGCTATTATGTTACAGGAAATCCTTTAATCCAATTTTCTTACATTATTTTATTGCAATTACTTCAATTAATGCTAACTTTGTTAGCTTATTAAATTGTTACACGCTGAATTTATACTTGCATGTATTTTAATTATTTATTTTTTCCATCATTTAATCTTTTAAAGATATAATTTTGTACGACATGGAGATGGGGAGGATAAAAGCGTGTTATGTAATTATACTGATATATAGTCTTTGCAATTTCACTTTCAATAATATATATATATATATATATTTATATTGTATTATATCTCAGTTGAATATGCTTTTTCTTTTCTTTTTTTTTTTCTTTTTTTTTTTTTTTTTTTTTTTTTTTGTGATTGATTATAGGTGGAAATACTGTAAAAGATTTGAATTACCAGATTACATGGATGTAAGGTCAGCTTTATTTGTTTTAGGCCATAGATCCCAACCTAATGCACATTAAAGTGGTAAAAATGACCGTAAAGCGACATCCTGAACTAGAATTTGTTTTCTACCACTATTTCCAAACAGAAAACTTTCTAATATTTTAACAGTAATTTTTGCATTTAAAGAGGTTTGAATTAGTTGTAGCAATGAAAATAAAAATCTTCATGCTAATGATTATGATTAGCTATAAATAATTTATTATTTATAAATGAAAATATATTGATATTATTTTAATATAATGGGCGTTACGAAATTTTAAAAATCATGTTTATAGAATATTATGTAATTAATATTTTAAGGAAACATGTTTATTCGATTTAAATTAATATTACGAAATTTATCCTTTTCTGTTTTCCTTCATATTTATTAGAATTTTTTTTTAAATATTTAATTGGCTTAGCATATCAGAATTTATTTTAAAATATTCGTAGTAATGATTAATAATGTTAACTTTTTTACATTTTCCTAACTTATGTGGTTATAGTATAAATTTTGATTCCAATGTAGATGTTTAAAATGAAATAGTAGGGTAATTTAAACATATATATATATATATATATATATTAAGTTCAGTCTACTGTATTTTTCTTATTAAATAATAAAAGATTAGTTTTATGATGTTATTTTAATTATAATGCAACTGTGCTTAATGAATAACAATATATATATATTTCACTGTATGCGTATTTCTAAATTTAACTGTAAAAGAATATTTTAATTTAAAGAATAATTGTTTGATGCCGCTGTTATAAAAAATATTAATATTTTTAATTCAAGACCAGAATTTTCATTAAGGTTGAAAGTCTTACATTATTATCTAGTAATACAGTACTGGGCTGCTAACATTTTAATTTATTCCGGAGCATTTTTAGCCTCGCCTTTATTTTGCACCACTTTATTAATAGAAAATTTTTTTCCAATGCATAACAGCGATAAAATAAGAAAAAATTACTCTTAATACTTTCGCGACGCTGACGTAGATTCACGTCATTTGAAAATCTGTAACTCCGCCTGTGGGCGTTTCTTGCACAATTTGTGTGTTATTTGTTTCTTAAGAATCTACCCAATATTCGTATTTGTACAATCAAATATAGAATGGATACAAATACTTTGATCAGAACGAATATAATCGTAAGGTATATCCATTTGTAATATAAATGTGAATACAGAAAATTTTGTTCTGAAATGTTGTAACTTGGGAGGATAACGCCCACAGGCGGACCTTACAGTCAAAAAGACAAAATTATGCGGTCGTGAAAGTGTTAAAATAAAAGTGGTGCGAAATAAAGACGGGGCTAAAAATGCTCCGGAATAAATTAAAATGTTGGCAACCCTGACACTTGTTTAATATATTCGCATCGGGAAAACCATATTTACTTTTCGCAGTTTGCGAGGCCGTAGTGATTTGCAGTTGCTACGGTATTTTTAACTTCAGGAATTAACAGCACTCTTTCTAAGAATTTTTTGTTCATAATACATACTTGCCAACCATCTCATTATGAACCGTACAATTTTTAGTACCCGCATTTTTTTTCACACCAATAATTTTTTAGAGTAATTTTAGTCTTATTTAATCGTAACAACATTTGGAGAGAATAACTCTAAAAATATAGTGGTGTGAAAAAAGGGGCGTTTTTTCAGGGGGCGTTAACAATTGCACAGTTATTAATGAGATGGTTGGCAAGTATGATAATGATTCAGAAAATTATTATTGTATATTACGATATAAAAATAGTGATAGTAAAGTTACGCCTGAATGCAGATAAACATATTTGCCAATTTTACTGTTCTTTTTTAAAGATTAATTACCATTAATTTTTAACAGTGTTTTCCAATACAATTAACTATAGGTAATTCATAGAAAAGTCTTTCTTTTCTTTTAAGCATTTGTGGAATTCGATCTTCCTGAAAAGTTGACAACTATGGACGAGTGATAAAAATAAGCAATAAATGATATTATAATAAAATATTTGGCGTTTTTTACAATAATTATCTATTTTCTGCAAAAAGTGGTCGAAGAGTCACGGTTTAAAAGTTACAAAAATTTAGTTAATAATCAATTTTTAGATCACTAAAATTACTCGATTTATATGACAGTTATAAGGAAAAATTATGATGCGGAGTGATTAATGTTAATTTTATAAGAAAGATTTTTACACACGTGAAATTTGTTAAAAAAATGGTCTTTTCATTCAAATAAAAATATCCACTCTAAAATGCATACAAAGCATTTTACTATAATTATAATAGAATCTTCAAGTATGATATATACAGCTGTCGACAATCAATATATATATATATATATATACTATATACATTCAAATAGAGGTTGAAGGTTAAACTTAACTTCTAAGAAGACTCAAAACAACAGTCACTGCTCGGAAAAACGAAATTAAGTAAAAAAAATCCATTGAAATTCTATTAAAAATTTGTGATGTTACACCATCCGGAAATCTGGAAAAGTTGACAATTATGGATGAATGACAAAAATAAGCAATAAATGATCCTATATCTAAGGAAAAAACGCTTATAATTTCCTTTCCTTGGGAATTTCAGGAAAATTAAAATTACCATATTTTATGTATCATGAATATTAAAAAAGAAAAAAAAAAGAAAAAGAAAGAAAGAAAAGAAACGAAAAGTTTAACACATTTAACAATCCGCCTTTTCTTTGCTGTATTTGTATAGTTATCTTCTGTACTACATTTCGCAATTAATTAAGAAAAAAAAAGCAATGTGAATATTGTTTTGGAATAGTCTCGTAAAATTAGGAGTGTTTAAAAGTATTATTTTTCCTAATACGTCAACATCTGTAATTGTTTTCGAATCATTGGTAGTATTTGCCTTTTTTTACACCGCATTTTTTTAGAGCAATTTTCTCCAGTATGTAGTTACGACTGAGTAAGAAGCAAAAGGTTCTTATAGAAAAGTCGTGTGAAAAAAAGTTATGCTTCAATATGATTAATGATGCATACTTGCAAACCATCTCATTAATAACCGTATGATTGTTAATACCCCTGAATAAACGCCCTTTTTCTCACACCACTATATTTTTAGAGTAATTTTCTCCAAATGTTGTTACGATTAAATAAGACTAATATTACTCTAAAAAATTTTTGGTATTCAAAAAAAGGCGGGTACTACAAATTGTACGGTTCATAATGAGATGGTTGGCAAGTATGATAATGTTACACAAAATATTAGAAATGTTTAAATGTGTATATAAATGTGTATTTAAAAAAATAGATTTGTTTATGCAAATAAAACAGAATATGTATCTACAAGGTTGCATGTTTAAGCAATTGCTATAATATTGAATTTAAATTAATAAATTATATTTCATAGGATTTTAACTGTAATACTAAACGCAATAAAAACCTAAAAACATTTTTTTTAAATATTTAAAAAGTTTTCTTTTCAAACACTGTAAAAACATGGTTTATACGGCCACACCTCTTTTCAAGGACTTTACGACCAGTAATTTTATACAATTTATTTCCTTTCGAGTTTTAAGGCTTTTTTTATATCAAAAAATTGCTATATAATTTTATTGGTGCAAAAAAATCAAGAAAATTCAAGACTGTAAGAACTATGAAAATTTTACAATATATTTTGTTCATACTATTCTATTTTATGCACAACTTTCGAAACATATTTGAAACAATATTTTATATATATATCCAAATATTTTTGCGTATCTTCTATAAATTCCTCATATTACTTTTCTTCATTTAATTTATCTTTCTGTTTAAATATTTCTAATAATCGTTTCGCCTTTAACCATACGCATAAACTATATATATATATATATCTTTCTTTTTAAATAGATATGCATTTATTTATTTACTATCCAAAGATTTTCCTGTTTATTTTCTTCCATTCAAAAATATAAATATAAATATACATATATATACAATGTATTTTATTAAAAGATAGTTATTCATAAAAAATAATTTTGAAAATCAATATACTGCCGTCATTCCCTGCTTATACATTAAAAGTTTTTTTTTTTTTTTTTTTTTTTTTTTTTATGATAGCTCCCCCACTGCATTATGGAAGTTAGATGAGTTTCATAAAATGTAGTTTTATGGTGTTTTAGTCTTTCCCGCCCATTAAGTTGTAATGATACTTATTAAGATAAAAAATGTTTAAACAAATTTATCGATAAAATTTATTTTATGATGCTCACACTAAAGAATATTTTCAATGTCTTTTAAATATTTATTATTTTCAAGACAACTAAAACACATGTTAAAATATTTATGGAATATTTTAACTTAAACAGTTTCAAGCTATTAATTTCCATAAAAATTTGTTTGTGGATATCTGTAAGTAAGTAAAAAAACATTTAAGTTTCTGAAAAAAAAAAAAAAAAAAAAAAAAAAAAGAATGTTGGGGAAAAAAAGTATTATATGTTCGTTTACAGTGTTTCAATAAAAAAAGGGGGATTTAGTAATATGTTTAACCCTTTCAAGGCACCGTTTGCATAGTGCAAACGCAAATTTCATTTCAAAACTGCAAAAACTGGACCCAGAAATCTTTTGCATACATTTTCTTTTATAACTTAGAATAATATTTTTTTCCTCTCTTCTAATATTGTTGGTGGCTGTTTATTTCAAATAAGAACATTTGCTTGTCCCTTAAAGGGTTAACAAACTGCATGGGTAAGTAGCATTTTATTTTTTTCAAATCTATACTCCGATGCTGTAAAAGTTACAGCTTGATGGAAACCACGTTAAAACTTTTACATCATTAAAAATGCTATTATATTTATTATATACCGTTTTAGAAAGAATTATATTTTATGATATATACACGCAGATATCGTATTTATACAAATATGATCTGTACTCGTATAGATCACAATTACAGAGAAGAAAAAAAAAAACATTACGTTTGGAAATCAAGTTGTAAGTTATATCCACTGAATATATAACTGGCATAAAAACATATTTCTACAATGAATTCTGAATGAGAAAATATTAAAATATTATAGCATTTATTACAATAGTTTTAAAAATATTTTTCATTTCCCTGTAACTAGTAAAAATAACGCGGTATAAATAAAATTTCTTTCTTTCTTTTATTACGAAAATTGCTTCACATAATTAAAACTATATTTAAAGGCTAAATAAAATACATATTGCGATTTGAAAACTGGTAGATACATATATCATCAAAATTATATCGCAAATATTTATGTTGTTGAGGTTATTTAGAGCAAATAGTATATCATGACTATGCTGTTGTAAGTATATCTTTACTTTGCTAAATTTTAGAGTAAAATTTAGCAAATTATGATGTAGGCGACTCAAAATTTTAGTCAGTTTTTATACTTAGTGTAATCAGACATGCCAATATTTTAATTTATTCCTGAGCATTCCTAGTCTACACTTGTTTTTCCCTACATCCCTTTTCCTGAAGGGTGTTCTTTTTTTTTATTTTTCTTATTTAATCGTAATTACATATTGGTGAAAGTTTCACTACAAATAAAGTACATAGTTGCTAACTTTTTAATTTATTCCGAAGTATTTTTAGCACGCCTTTTTTCATACCTCTTTATTTATAGAAACATTTTCTCCAATGTAAAACTACAAAAAAGAAAAAAAAAGCATGCATTGCTGTTAACAAAATCCGGAATATTGTTAGCATTAGTCCCTTTTTACACACCACTTATTTTTTAGAGATATTCTCTTTAAAGAAAATAAGTACTCTTAAAAAAGATTGAAAAAAGGGCGGGTATTAACAGAACTGTGGATTATTAATTGTGAGGCTCGGGGTTCAACCCCAAGTCTCGATCGTCGGACTACCTTTTTGGAGATTTCCGTAGTTTTCTCCGAAACCTGTGTAAATACGGCTAGGACCACTTAGAAAGACCTCCAAAAATAGCACTCCCCCTCAGGACTAGGAGCCTAGTGTTATCAATCGGCCATATTCCCAAAACACCAAACACCATATTATTAATTAAGATGTTGGCAGCTATGCTCTTAATGAAATTGGTATAAAATAAAGGCGGGGCTAAAAATGCTCCAGAAAAATTTAAAATATTTGAAACTCTGTAGAGTAGTGTGAAAAAAGGACGAGTAATAGCAATAATCCGGAAAAAATTAAAATTTTGGTATATCAGCAGACGTGCCAACATGACAAAAAAAAAAGTCCACTAAGTTATATATATATATTATCTTCGTAAATCTACTTTATCTAACTAAATGTACAAAAGAAAAATAAGTATTGTATTAAAATTTTTATTATGTTTATTAAGCAAAGCAAATTTGTAAGCATGTAATTTTTAAAAAACAGAAATTATTGAAACATGTTTAACAGAACCTGATTAACGCTGATGCACGCAGACACCACCTTTTTTTAAACTACAGATTTAAACTTTTTTATAATAGAAATTCATACTACCGTTAAGAAAATTATATTTAGATGCAATTAGTGCACTGATGAATCGAATATGCACGACAAAATTTGGACAACACAGTTTCATAAAAATAAAATTAATTCCTTACTTTATAAAACACATCTTTATTTATTTTCAGCAAAACATGATCGTTAAAAAATACACTCATATCCATAAATTAAGGATAATGCTAGCTGCGGCAACTAAAGTTTCAGAAGCAAAATAAACACGACTTATTCATAAAACCCATTTTTTAAACAAAAGATCATGAACAGAAATGGTGGTTTATGAAAATACCATTCATAAAAACTACGACTTTTGTTCCCTGGAGCAATTGCAAAAAATATCTCCCTCACAAAAACTTAACATTACATGGTTGGTATGATTGCTAATGCATTGTATGTCTCCCAGATGATGAAATACAGTTCGTACAACGCCTAGGCATGCTGAGTATTAAATTATCGATCTGATCTTGGGGAATATTACTCCACTCAACAAGCAATGCTCTCCGAAGTTCCGGTACACATGTAGGAGGAGGTTGACGAGCTGCAACTCTTCGTCTAAGCATGTCCCATACATGCTCTATCGGATTCAAGTCAAGTGAGATTTGTGACCATTACATACGGGAGGATATCCTCAGATTGTAGGCATTCGCTTACAATTTTTGCACGGTGAGGACGGGCATTGTCATCCATAAACACAAATTATGAGCCAGTGGCACCCCTAAACAAACGTACATGTTGTTCTAGAGTGATATCCTGATAAATTTGGCTTGCCATGTTTCCGATTTGAACATGCAGATTTGTTCTGTAACCCAGTATGTATCCACCCCAAACGAGCATTCTTGTACCACCGTAACGGTGTCGTTCAGTAATGTTGTCATGGTATGGTGGTAACGGGTACCTGGCGTTCTCCATATGAATGTCCGATGTGAATCAGACTGCAAACTAAATCTGGAATCGTCGAAAAACATCTCACTATCCCACTGTGCCGCTGTCCACATTGCATGTTCTGTACTCCAAGCTAACCGATGGCGACAGTGCGTTACCGTGAGCGGAACACATCTGACAGGCCTGCGAGCATAAGACTAATATCTCTCAAACATCTGTACACGGTTTGCTATGAAACTGTGCTACCCGTATCTTCAGATAGCTGCTGACGAGACAGTTCTGATGCTGTGCTCAGTCTGCTTCTTTTGGCAGTTATTGCCAAATACCGGTGTCGTCATTCGGCGTTGTAACTCGGGGCCGACATGTACTTTAACGTCGGCTGGCATTTCCATCGTTTTTAATCGTTTCTAAAGCCTAGAGATGGCACTTTTTGTGATTCCAATTTTCTCCGATACTTCTATCTGCGTACGCCCACATTTCAGTCGGTTGATAATTCTTCCACGTAAAAAATCATCCACATACATCCTCTGTGTTATAACTATTCGGTTATGGCACTGAGCAACTTACAGAACGCTTGCGAACAATTTTCCCTCTTTGCTCCAATTCCTTATCTACCCCTTTCTTACACTTTTGTCATTGTGAAGTCATATCGGCGTCATCTGACGGCTTCCTATAATTTGCATATTATTCTTGAAGATGTGTGTGTCTACAGGTCAAATTTTTGCATTTAAGTTCAATTTCCGTGTGATTCCGAATTATCTTTAATTTATGGACATGAGTGTAGTTGTGAGAGTTTGCTCGGTTATAACAAGGCCTTGATCGCATACGTAGTTTTTAATATGGATATACAAAATGATATGGTTAACAAACTTAACATAATATGTCAAATTGTATTGCTCAATTAATATACATCAAACTTCAATTTTTCCTTTTTATTTCTTTGTAAGCAATAGACTTTCACTTCTCCTTTTAAAAAAATCCCCTTCATCTCTTTAAAATCATTTTATTACAATAATAAAATTTATAAACAGGGAAAATAAACACAATACGTAAAAGGACTTATGTCTCAGGAAGACTTAAAAAGATGCTTCTTATATTTCAGGTTATAGAGTAACCGTACTTTCAGTTGAATCGTTATTTTAGTTTATTCTAACTGAAAATGACTGGTTGTCTCTTTTACAAGCTAAAACAAATATTACATCTGATAATTCTAAATTTCGAGTTTATATTAAAAATATTATTAAATGCATTTTATTTATTTTTTTAGTTTGAAGTTTTAGCACAAAGAGTCTAAAAGTAGTTGATTTTGTAGCAAACGTTTTGTTAAAGAATTTATAATTTTTTTTTTATTTATTTAATAAACAATTTTTTCTTTATAAGCAAAGTGTGTACTACACGAAAGGGCACGCTGAACAATAATAATAATAATAATAATAAATAAAAATAAAATAAAAATAAAAATAAAAACGTAAATTGTTGCAAACGTAGCAAAACTTAATTGCATGCAGATTTTTAAAAATACAGACGCATAAAAAGAAAAAAAAATCTTAGAATTCAATGCTTATTAAATATCGCACATATATTCGCTTTAAGTATAATATTTGTTTTAAAGATTCCAGAAGGTCCTTAAAATTTTTAACACTAGTTTTTTAATCGAAATTTTTATCATAAATTAGTAGACTTGCTAACTATGCTAGTTTATCCGTAAAGGTATTAGGTCCCGCCTTTTTTTCACACCAGACTAGTTGTAGAGTAATATTCAGCAATATGTTCTCATGATTAAATAAGAAGACTATTGCTGTACAACTATTCTGGTGTGAAAAAAAGGCGGGGCTTAATACCATTACGGATAAACTAGCATAGCTAACAGGTCTAAAATAGGACTAAATTTTTAAAAATAAGATGGGTAGTTAATGAATAATGATTAATTTAAAGTATTATAATATTTAATACTAAGCGAAAATAATTTGTATAAAATTATTTACATTTAAAAAATGAAAAAAATATGTTTAAAATACATTCTTTTCATTACGTGACCACAAATGAACAAAAAGGTATCTATTTCATATAAAAAAAGAAAACCGTTTTTAAAAATAACCAAAATTTAAATAATACATGTTGATACGACAGATTTTTATATCTGAAGTTTATCCCTTATGTAAAAATCATTATAGATTTAACGTCATTTAATCGTTGCTGTATAATTAATTTTAACTTATTTATTCTTTTTGAGTGCAAAAGAAAACCTTTTTATATATCTGCTATTTTCACAAATTTCACCAGAAGCCTTAACAGAAATTGAACTTCTTCCATTCAAAATCTCTTGCAATATATAATCCTTAAAGTATACCGCCTGAAATATTTTTCATTTTTATGGTTCTTTTACACAACTATGCAATTTAAGAGCCAAAGTAAGAAAAATCAATTTCTCAACACATGTTTTGTTTGCTAGATGAAAGCTATATAGCAGATGTAAAAATTTTAGCATCTTATAAAGCTTTCATATATGAAATGAAGAAAGATTAAAAATCTAGTTAATTAACGGATGTTTTAAAATAATGCATTTATTTAGTTTTTAGCACGCAAAAATTATTGTATATTTACATATCTATGGTACTTTCTTCAAAGAGAAATTGAAAATTTTTGAACCATTATGCAAGCAAAAATATTTGGAGGCAAAATTTAATGTTCACGAAAACACTTTTATTTTTCTAGAAATTTTAAATTGGATCTAATTTTCTCTCCATTTAGTTTTCTAATCCTTAAACAGAAGTAGTTTTCAAACACTTTTTATTCCCGTATAATTCATGATTAATTATAATAATTATTAAAGTTGCTTGAGAAAATTTATGCTGTGCCTCAGTTTTGGAAATTGAAGAATCGTCTACATGGAAAAGCATATACACATTTTTTTTTTTTTTTTTTTTTTTTTTTTTTTTTTTTTAAGTTTTATTGGGATTTTATAAGAATGTGCAAGTCTGGTTTAAAAATGCAGAGTGTGACTAATGTCTTTATGTGATTTTATTTTTTTATATTACTTTCGAATCAGGGATGGAACACGGGCGCAGAATTCATACCGGAATCCGTTTAAGAAATTTCTCTACCTATAATATCGTTGATTTAAGAAGTAGAAAATTTTCTTACATTGATAGTGGTATGAATTCTGCGCCCGTGTTCCATCCCTGAATTTAACAAAATTTAAATAAAATGTCAATTACATCAAGTATTTACTTAAATAATCCTAAATGTTTATTTGTAATGACCATTGAGATAAACGTGAAAGAATTAAACGAAATCTCTTCAGCTTATACTAAATGCTGCAAAAAAGAGTATATTAATGAATTCATAAATTGAAATTTTAAAAACACAATATAATTTTTTTTACGAAATAAGTAACCCAAAGTAAAATATGTAAACTTAAATTTTACTTTGAACAGAAGATTTATCAGAAATTTACCCAGAAATTCTAAATTATTTCTTTCGGCTGTAGATTTTTTCAAAAGACAATTTGCCTTTTTCTAACTAGAACCCTTTGTAATTGCTAAAAATATGTGTAAAGTGAATACTTTTAAATTAGAAATATTTTTTAGTGAAGCTTTATTAATTATTATCATTTTTCATTTTATTCAGTTTTTTAAGATTGCTGTTTTAAAAATATTCGTCCTTTGTCTTGTTAAATTGAATAGATAAACATACCCATAGCTCATTACTGCCAACATCCTAATTATGAATCGGAGAATACGCGTCTTTTTCCTAACCACTTTATTTTTAGAGTAATTACCTTCAAATGTAGTTCCGATTAAATAAGTATAAAATTACTTTAAAAAAAGAAGAAAAAATCCGTGAAAGAAAAATGGGCCGCTAAAAATCGTTCGATTATTAATGAAATGGTTGGAAGGTATGCCAACGAAGCCAACATTTTAATTTATTCGGATTCTTTTTAGCTCCGTCTTAATTTCGTACCACTTTTTTAAGAGAATTTTTTCCTTATTTCATCGTAGTTATATATTGAAAGAAATTTAATCTATTATACAAATAAAGTGGTGCGAAATAAAGGCGGGGCTAAAATAATCCGGAATAAATTAAAATTTTGGCAGCTATAAAGTATGCATATGTATATCATATTTATAATAATAATTATAAATATATATATTTTTTTTTACTATAACGCCAAATAAGTCACAATACAGTTTAGTAAAGCCGTTCATGATATACAGTGTAACGCAGAATTTCACTTAAACATAATTAAAGCAAACAAGATAGTTGCGCTTTCACATGCATAGCTGCCAACGTTTTAACACTGTGCCATCCGGCGACACCACAGTGGTGTCGTACGTAATGTATCGCTCCACCACTGGGCGTTTCTTTCCCAGTTTGTATGTTATGTATTTCTTTAGTATATACCCAGTATTCATATTTTTACAATGAAATATGCTATGGATACAAATACATTGATTAGAAAGAATATAATTATAATGTATATCATTTGTATTGTAAATGTGAATACAGAAATTTTTGTTCTGAAATATTGTCAGAGCCTGGTTAAGGGGGAAGCACACATTATCTCCGCTCTCACCGGAATATTTTTACAAATATTTTTTACTTCATGTCATAGAAATTCCACGCTTTGACGAGGAAATATTTTTTATAAAATATGAACGGTGTAAAACAATCCAATTTACTCACCGTTATTAGACACCAGAATTCTTTTAAAATAATTTTTAATGAGATTTTTCTGTTTATTATAGGAGGAAAGTATTTGTTAAAAAATAACGGTGTAAGTATAAATAATGTGTGCTTCCCCTTAATCAGGCTCTGTGTAAAATAAAGGTGGGGCTAAAAATACTCCGTATTAAATTGAAATGTTGGCAGCTATGCACGCGTCACAAGAAAGAAATTTCTCATTACAAAAAGTTTATAAACTGAAATTTCAAAGATACTACAAATACATTTGTATTGGAGTTGTATGTAGCAGAGATTTTGTATTGCAAGTTATATAAAAGCTTTTTTCTGTTCTTAATAAATACGTAATTTCCAATGTATTACGGTATCTGCAGGTTCACTTATCATCACGGTTCACTTATCTGCAGGTCAGATAAGTGAATTTTACATCAGAAATTTTAACAGATAGAAAAGCTCTTGCCAATATATTCGCAGGGTGGTGGGAGTTTCCGGCTCAAAAAGGAGCACTGACGCCAGCATTCTTTATAAATAATTTCTATCATGAAAATTACTGCACAAATACAGGGTGGGCAGAAAGGCCATAAATACTTTACAAATTCGTAAACCCCGAAAAAATAACCAAAATAAAATTTTTTTAGCAGGTTTAGCATTGATAGATCACGGGATTTTTTTTCAAGATAAGATAATAATAATAATAAAATAATAAAACAGCCGGCAAATGGCGCTGATATGAACGACTTAGTTAGAAATAGGCGATTATGAATATTTTTGGCTATGGGGATATTTAAAATCCCGGGTGTATCCATCCAATATGTCGGAATTGGAAAATGAAATCCGCCGAGATCTGTCATGTATACAGCCAGACATGCTGCACTCTGCCGTTGCTGTATTTGTGACACGCCTGCAATGTGTTGCCACATGTAGTAGTGGATATGTGGAACACATATTGCTATAATGAATGATTTGGTAACATTAGTTTTGCTATTTACATGTCTTTTCTTTCACTTATGTACGAAACGCCACCTACAGGCTGTTTTTAGAACTACTTTTTTTTTCTTACCTTAAACAAAATCCCGTGATTTATTGATGCTAAATCTGGAAACCGTTTTTTATTTCGGTTATTTTTTCGGGTTTTAAAGTATTTACGGATTTTTACCCACCCTGTATAATAGAAACTTCAGATAAAGAATACTGGTGTTAATACCCTCGATTTTTGATCTGCCCGAGCTAAGCTCGGGTTATGTTAAAAAAATTAGATTAACAAAAAATATAGAACAGTGCTATCCCTTCGGAGAAATACACCGTAGGGTTCTTTTAATTAAAATTTCTGGTGTGCAACTGATTTATTTGAAATTCGGATTATGCGCCGGGAGTGGTATCTAAGCACTTAAGGCTGTGCATCCGGAAATAGAGTTTCCTATTCAATATGGCCGCCCAGGTTCTAAGAAAAAATTGGGGATGGCCTAACTTTAAAAAATGACAGCCAATTGCTCCAATCAGTGACTAGTATAATTCCGCTATTAGTTGACAAATTATCTACTTAACTACCTAAGTTATTTTAGCTCCGTCTTAATTTCGTACCACTTTTTTAAGAGAATTTTTTCCTTATTTCATCGTAGTTATATATTGAAAGAAATTTAATCTATTATACAAATAAAGTGGTGCGAAATAAAGGCGGGGCTAAAATAATCCGGAATAAATTAAAATTTTGGCAGCTATAAAGTATGCATATGTATATCATATTTATAATAATAATTATAATTTTTTTTTTTTTTTGTTTTTTTTTACTATAACGCCAAATAAGTCACAATACAGTTTAGTAAAGCCGTTCATGATATACAGTGTAACGCAGAATTTCACTTTTACATAATTAAAGCAAACAAGATAGTTGCGCTTTCACATGCATAGCTGCCAACGTTTTAACACTGTGCCATCCGGCGACACCACAGTGGTGTCGTACGTAATGTATCGCTCCACCACTGGGCGTTTCTTTCCCAGTTTGTATGTTATGTATTTCTTTAGTATATACCCAGTATTCATATTTTTACAATGAAATATGCTGTGGATACAAATACATTGATTAGAAAGAATATAATTATAATGTATATCCATTTGTATTGTAAATGTGAATACAGAAATTTTTGTTCTGAAATATTGTCAGAGCCTGATTAAGGGGGAAGCACACATTATCTCCGCTCTCACCGGAATATTTTTACAATTATTTTTTACTTCATGTCATAGAAATTCCACGCTTTGACGAGGAAATATTTTTTATAAAAAATGAACGGTGTAAAACAATCCAATTTACTCACCGTTATTAGACACCAGAATTCTTTTAAAATAATTTTTAATGAGATTTTTCAGTTTATTATAGGAGGAAAGTATTTGTTAAAAAATAACGGTGTAAGTATAAATAATGTGTGCTTCCCCTTAATCAGGCTCTGAATATTGTAACTTGAGAGAATAATGCCCACAGACGGACCTTAGTGTTTAAAAGACGAAATCATGTGCAGCGTTCCCAACTTTTATAATTTATTCACGAGCATTTTTAGCCCCACCTTCTTTTCACACCAGAAATTTTGTAGATTATTTCTCTTTAATATGTGACAACGATTAAATAAGAAGAAAATCATTTTTCGAAATTTCCGGTATGAAAAAGAGGCAGGGCTAAAAATGCTCGTGAATAAATTATAAAAGTTGGGAACTCTGATCAGACGGTCGCGTAAATGTTAATATATTTCGGAGTACTTTTAGCCCCGCCTTTATTTCTCACAACTTTTTTAAGGGTATTTTTTCCTTATTTTATAGTAGTTTCATATTAAAGAGAATTATGCTATAAAAAATTGGTGTTAAATAAAGGTGGGGCTAAAAATACTCCGGATTAAATTGAAATGTTGGCAGCTATGCACGCGTCACAAGAAAGAAATTTCTCATTACAAAAAGTTTATAAACTGAAATTTCAAAGATACTACAAATACATTTGTATTGGAGTTGTATGTAGCAGAGATTTTGTATTGCAAGTTATAAAAAAGCTTTTTTCTGTTCTTAATAAATACGTAATTTCCAATGTATTACGGTATCTGCAGGTTCACTAGTCATCACGGTTCACTTATCTGCAGGTCAGATAAGTGAATTTTACATCAGAAATTTTAACAGATAGAAAAGCTCTTGCCAATATATTTGCAGGGTGGTGGGAGTTTCCGGCTCAAAAAGGAGCACTGACGCCAGCATTCTTTATAAATAATTTCTATCATGATAAATTACTGCACAAATACAGGGTGGGCAGAAAGTCCATAAATACTTTACAAATTCATAAACCCCGAAAAAATAACCAAAATAAAAAATGTTTAGCAGGTTTAGCATTGATAGATCACGGGATTTTTTTCAAGATAAGATAATAATAATAATAAAATAATAAAACAGCCGGCAAATGGCGCTGATATGAACGACTTAGTTAGAAACAGGCAATTATGAATATTTTTGGCTATGGGGATATTTAAAATCCCGGGTGTATCCATCCAATATGTCGGAATTGGAAAATGCAATCCGCCGAGATCTGTCATGTATACAGCCAGACATGCTGCACTCTGCCGTTGCTGTATTTGTGACACGCCTGCAATGTGTTGTCACATGTAGTAGTGGATATGTGGAACACATATTGCTATAATGAATAATTTGGTAAAATTAGTTTTGCTATTTACATGTCTTTTCTTTCACTTATGTACGAAACGCCACCTACAGGCTGTTTTTAGAACTACTTTTTTTTTCTTACCTTAAAAAAAATCCCGTGATTTATTGATGCTAAATCTAGAAACCGTTTTTTATTTCGGTTATTTTTTCGGGTTTTAAAGTATTTACGGATTTTTGCCCACCCTGTATAATAGAAACTTCAGATAAAGAATACTGGTGTTAATACCCTCGATTTTTGATCTGCCCGAGCTAAGCTCGGGTTATGTTAAAAAAATTAGATTAACAAAAAATATAGAACAGTGCTATCCCTTCGGAGAAATACACCGTAGGGTTCTTTTAATTAAAATTTCTGGTGTGCAACTGATTTATTTGAAATTCGGATTATGCGCCGGGAGTGGTATCTAAGCACTTAAGGCTGTGCATCCGGAAATAGAGTTTCCTATTCAATATGGCCGCCCAGGTTCTAAGAAAAAATTGGGGATGGCCTAACTTAAAAAAATGACAGCCAATTGCTCCAATCAGTGACTAGTATAATTCCGCTATTAGTTGACAAATTATCTACTTAACTACCTAAGTTATTTTAGCTCCGTCTTAATTTCGTACCACTTTTTTAAGAGAATTTTTTCCTTATTTCATCGTAGTTATATATTGAAAGAAATTTAATCTATTATACAAATAAAGTGGTGCGAAATAAAGGCGGGGCTAAAATAATCCGGAATAAATTAAAATTTTGGCAGCTATAAAGTATGCATATGTATATCATATTTATAATAATAATTATAATTTTTTTTTTTTTTTACTATAACGCCAAATAAGTCACAATACAGTTTAGTAAAGCCGTTCATGATATACAGTGTAACGCAGAATTTCACTTTTACATAATTAAAGCAAACAAGATAGTTGCGCTTTCACATGCATAGCTGCCAACGTTTTAACACTGTGCCATCCGGCGACACCACAGTGGTGTCGTACGTAATGTATCGCTCCACCACTGGGCGTTTCTTTCCCAGTTTGTATGTTATGTATTTCTTTAGTATATACCCAGTATTCATATTTTTACAATGAAATATGCTGTGGATACAAATACATTGATTAGAAAGAATATAATTATAATGTATATCCATTTGTATTGTAAATGTGAATACAGAAATTTTTGTTCTGAAATATTGTCAGAGCCTGGTTAAGGGGGAAGCACACATTATCTCCGCTCTCACCGGAATATTTTTACAATTATTTTTTACTTCATGTCATAGAAATTCCACGCTTTGACGAGGAAATATTTTTTATAAAAAATGAACGGTGTAAAACAATCCAATTTACTCACCGTTATTAGACACCAGAATTCTTTTAAAATAATTTTTAATGAGATTTTTCTGTTTATTATAGCAGGAAAGTATTTGTTAAAAAATAACGGTGTAAGTATAAATAATGTGTGCTTCCCCTTAATCAGGCTCTGAATATTGTAACTTGAGAGAATAATGCCCACAGACGGACCTTAGTGTTTAAAAGACGAAATCATGTGCAGCGTTCCCAACTTTTATAATTTATTCACGAGCATTTTCAGCCCCACCTTCTTTTCACACCAGAAATTTTGTAGATTATTTCTCTTTAATATGTGACAACGATTAAATAAGAAGAAAATCATTTTTCGAAATTTCCGGGATGAAAAAGAGGCAGGGCTAAAAATGCTCGTGAATAAATTATAAAAGTTGGGAACTCTGATCAGACGGTCGCGAAAATGTTAATATATTTCGGAGTACTTTTAGCCCCGCCTTTATTTCTCACAACTTTTTTAAGGGTATTTTTTCCTTATTTTATAGTAGTTTCATATTAAAGAGAATTATGCTATAAAAAATTGGTGTTAAATAAAGGTGGGGCTAAAAATACTCCGGATTAAATTGAAATGTTGGCAGCTATGCACGCGTCACAAGAAAGAAATTTCTCATTACAAAAAGTTTATAAACTGAAATTTCAAAGATACTACAAATACATTTGTATTGGAGTTGTATGTAGCAGAGATTTTGTATTGCAAGTTATAAAAAAGCTTTTTTCTGTTCTTAATAAATACGTAATTTCCAATGTATTACGGTATCTGCAGGTTCACTAGTCATCACGGTTCACTTATCTGCAGGTCAGATAAGTGAATTTTACATCAGAAATTTTAACAGATAGAAAAGCTCTTGCCAATATATTTGCAGGGTGGTGGGAGTTTCCGGCTCAAAAAGGAGCACTGACGCCAGCATTCTTTATAAATAATTTCTATCATGATAAATTACTGCACAAATACAGGGTGGGCAGAAAGTCCATAAATACTTTACAAATTCATAAACCCCGAAAAAATAACCAAAATAAAAAATGTTTAGCATTTTTAGCATTGATAGATCACGGGATTTTTTTTCAAGATAAGATAATAATAATAATAAAATAATAAAACAGCCGGCAAATGGCGCTGATATGAACGACTTAGTTAGAAACAGGCAATTATGAATATTTTTGGCTATGGGGATATTTAAAATCCCGGGTGTATCCATCCAATATGTCGGAATTGGAAAATGCAATCCGCCGAGATCTGTCATGTATACAGCCAGACATGCTGCACTCTGCCGTTGCTGTATTTGTGACACGCCTGCAATGTGTTGTCACATGTAGTAGTGGATATGTGGAACACATATTGCTATAATGAATGATTTGGTAACATTAGTTTTGCTATTTACATGTCTTTTCTTTCACTTATGTACGAAACGCCACCTACAGGCTGTTTTTAGAACTACTTTTTTTTTCTTACCTTAAAAAAAATCCCGTGATTTATTGATGCTAAATCTAGAAACCGTTTTTTATTTCGGTTATTTTTTCGGGTTTTAAAGTATTTACGGATTTTTGCCCACCCTGTATAATAGAAACTTCAGATAAAGAATACTGGTGTTAATACCCTCGATTTTTGATCTGCCCGAGCTAAGCTCGGGTTATGTTAAAAAAATTAGATTAACAAAAAATATAGAACAGTGCTATCCCTTCGGAGAAATACACCGTAGGGTTCTTTTAATTAAAATTTCTGGTGTGCAACTGATTTATTTGAAATTCGGATTATGCGCCGGGAGTGGTATCTAAGCACTTAAGGCTGTGCATCCGGAAATAGAGTTTCCTATTCAATATGGCCGCCCAGGTTCTAAGAAAAAATTGGGGATGGCCTAACTTTAAAAAATGACAGCCAATTGCTCCAATCAGTGACTAGTATAATTCCGCTATTAGTTGACAAATTATCTACTTAACTACCTAAGTTATTTTAGCTCCGTCTTAATTTCGTACCACTTTTTTAAGAGAATTTTTTCCTTATTTCATCGTAGTTATATATTGAAAGAAATTTAATCTATTATACAAATAAAGTGGTGCGAAATAAAGGCGGGGCTAAAATAATCCGGAATAAATTAAAATTTTGGCAGCTATAAAGTATGCATATGTATATCATATTTATAATAATAATTATAATTTTTTTTTTTGTTTTGTTTTTTTTTACTATAACGCCAAATAAGTCACAATACAGTTTAGTAAAGCCGTTCATGATATACAGTGTAACGCAGAATTTCACTTTTACATAATTAAAGCAAACAAGATAGTTGCGCTTTCACATGCATAGCTGCCAACGTTTTAACACTGTGCCATCCGGCGACACCACAGTGGTGTCGTACGTAATGTATCGCTCCACCACTGGGCGTTTCTTTCCCAGTTTGTATGTTATGTATTTCTTTAGTATATACCCAGTATTCATATTTTTACAATGAAATATGCTGTGGATACAAATACATTGATTAGAAAGAATATAATTATAATGTATATCCATTTGTATTGTAAATGTGAATACAGAAATTTTTGTTCTGAAATATTGTCAGAGCCTGATTAAGGGGGAAGCACACATTATCTCCGCTCTCACCGGAATATTTTTACAATTATTTTTTACTTCATGTCATAGAAATTCCACGCTTTGACGAGGAAATATTTTTTATAAAAAATGAACGGTGTAAAACAATCCAATTTACTCACCGTTATTAGACACCAGAATTCTTTTAAAATAATTTTTAATGAGATTTTTCTGTTTATTATAGGAGGAAAGTATTTGTTAAAAAATAACGGTGTAAGTATAAATAATGTGTGCTTCCCCTTAATCAGGCTCTGAATATTGTAACTTGAGAGAATAATGCCCACAGACGGACCTTAGTGTTTAAAAGACGAAATCATGTGCAGCGTTCCCAACTTTTATAATTTATTCACGAGCATTTTTAGCCCCACCTTCTTTTCACACCAGAAATTTTGTAGATTATTTCTCTTTAATATGTGACAACGATTAAATAAGAAGAAAATCATTTTTCGAAATTTCCGGTATGAAAAAGAGGCAGGGCTAAAAATGCTCGTGAATAAATTATAAAAGTTGGGAACTCTGATCAGACGGTCGCGAAAATGTTAATATATTTCGGAGTACTTTTAGCCCCGCCTTTATTTCTCACAACTTTTTTAAGGGTATTTTTTCCTTATTTTATAGTAGTTTCATATTAAAGAGAATTATGCTATAAAAAATTGGTGTTAAATAAAGGTGGGGCTAAAAATACTCCGGATTAAATTGAAATGTTGGCAGCTATGCACGCGTCACAAGAAAGAAATTTCTCATTACAAAAAGTTTATAAACTGAAATTTCAAAGATACTACAAATACATTTGTATTGGAGTTGTATGTAGCAGAGATTTTGTATTGCAAGTTATAAAAAAGCTTTTTTCTGTTCTTAATAAATACGTAATTTCCAATGTATTACGGTATCTGCAGGTTCACTAGTCATCACGGTTCACTTATCTGCAGGTCAGATAAGTGAATTTTACATCAGAAATTTTAACAGATAGAAAAGCTCTTGCCAATATATTTGCAGGGTGGTGGGAGTTTCCGGCTCAAAAAGGAGCACTGACGCCAGCATTCTTTATAAATAATTTCTATCATGATAAATTACTGCACAAATACAGGGTGGGCAGAAAGTCCATAAATACTTTACAAATTCATAAACCCCGAAAAAATAACCAAAATAAAAAATGTTTAGCAGGTTTAGCATTGATAGATCACGGGATTTTTTTCAAGATAAGATAATAATAATAATAAAATAATAAAACAGCCGGCAAATGGCGCTGATATGAACGACTTAGTTAGAAACAGGCAATTATGAATATTTTTGGCTATGGGGATATTTAAAATCCCGGGTGTATCCATCCAATATGTCGGAATTGGAAAATGCAATCCGCCGAGATCTGTCATGTATACAGCCAGACATGCTGCACTCTGCCGTTGCTGTATTTGTGACACGCCTGCAATGTGTTGTCACATGTAGTAGTGGATATGTGGAACACATATTGCTATAATGAATAATTTGGTAAAATTAGTTTTGCTATTTACATGTCTTTTCTTTCACTTATGTACGAAACGCCACCTACAGGCTGTTTTTAGAACTACTTTTTTATTCTTACCTTAAAAAAAATCCCGTGATTTATTGATGCTAAATCTAGAAACCGTTTTTTATTTCGGTTATTTTTTCGGGTTTTAAAGTATTTACGGATTTTTGCCCACCCTGTATAATAGAAACTTCAGATAAAGAATACTGGTGTTAATACCCTCGATTTTTGATCTGCCCGAGCTAAGCTCGGGTTATGTTAAAAAAATTAGATTAACAAAAAATATAGAACAGTGCTATCCCTTCGGAGAAATACACCGTAGGGTTCTTTTAATTAAAATTTCTGGTGTGCAACTGATTTATTTGAAATTCGGATTATGCGCCGGGAGTGGTATCTAAGCACTTAAGGCTGTGCATCCGGAAATAGAGTTTCCTATTCAATATGGCCGCCCAGGTTCTAAGAAAAAATTGGGGATGGCCTAACTTAAAAAAATGACAGCCAATTGCTCCAATCAGTGACTAGTATAATTCCGCTATTAGTTGACAAATTATCTACTTAACTACCTAAGTTATTTTAGCTCCGTCTTAATTTCGTACCACTTTTTTAAGAGAATTTTTTCCTTATTTCATCGTAGTTATATATTGAAAGAAATTTAATCTATTATACAAATAAAGTGGTGCGAAATAAAGGCGGGGCTAAAATAATCCGGAATAAATTAAAATTTTGGCAGCTATAAAGTATGCATATGTATATCATATTTATAATAATAATTATAATTTTTTTTTTTTTTTTACTATAACGCCAAATAAGTCACAATACAGTTTAGTAAAGCCGTTCATGATATACAGTGTAACGCAGAATTTCACTTTTACATAATTAAAGCAAACAAGATAGTTGCGCTTTCACATGCATAGCTGCCAACGTTTTAACACTGTGCCATCCGGCGACACCACAGTGGTGTCGTACGTAATGTATCGCTCCACCACTGGGCGTTTCTTTCCCAGTTTGTATGTTATGTATTTCTTTAGTATATACCCAGTATTCATATTTTTACAATGAAATATGCTGTGGATACAAATACATTGATTAGAAAGAATATAATTATAATGTATATCCATTTGTATTGTAAATGTGAATACAGAAATTTTTGTTCTGAAATATTGTCAGAGCCTGGTTAAGGGGGAAGCACACATTATCTCCGCTCTCACCGGAATATTTTTACAATTATTTTTTACTTCATGTCATAGAAATTCCACGCTTTGACGAGGAAATATTTTTTATAAAAAATGAACGGTGTAAAACAATCCAATTTACTCACCGTTATTAGACACCAGAATTCTTTTAAAATAATTTTTAATGAGATTTTTCTGTTTATTATAGCAGGAAAGTATTTGTTAAAAAATAACGGTGTAAGTATAAATAATGTGTGCTTCCCCTTAATCAGGCTCTGAATATTGTAACTTGAGAGAATAATGCCCACAGACGGACCTTAGTGTTTAAAAGACGAAATCATGTGCAGCGTTCCCAACTTTTATAATTTATTCACGAGCATTTTCAGCCCCACCTTCTTTTCACACCAGAAATTTTGTAGATTATTTCTCTTTAATATGTGACAACGATTAAATAAGAAGAAAATCATTTTTCGAAATTTCCGGGATGAAAAAGAGGCAGGGCTAAAAATGCTCGTGAATAAATTATAAAAGTTGGGAACTCTGATCAGACGGTCGCGAAAATGTTAATATATTTCGGAGTACTTTTAGCCCCGCCTTTATTTCTCACAACTTTTTTAAGGGTATTTTTTCCTTATTTTATAGTAGTTTCATATTAAAGAGAATTATGCTATAAAAAATTGGTGTTAAATAAAGGTGGGGCTAAAAATACTCCGGATTAAATTGAAATGTTGGCAGCTATGCACGCGTCACAAGAAAGAAATTTCTCATTACAAAAAGTTTATAAACTGAAATTTCAAAGATACTACAAATACATTTGTATTGGAGTTGTATGTAGCAGAGATTTTGTATTGCAAGTTATAAAAAAGCTTTTTTCTGTTCTTAATAAATACGTAATTTCCAATGTATTACGGTATCTGCAGGTTCACTAGTCATCACGGTTCACTTATCTGCAGGTCAGATAAGTGAATTTTACATCAGAAATTTTAACAGATAGAAAAGCTCTTGCCAATATATTTGCAGGGTGGTGGGAGTTTCCGGCTCAAAAAGGAGCACTGACGCCAGCATTCTTTATAAATAATTTCTATCATGATAAATTACTGCACAAATACAGGGTGGGCAGAAAGTCCATAAATACTTTACAAATTCATAAACCCCGAAAAAATAACCAAAATAAAAAATGTTTAGCAGGTTTAGCATTGATAGATCACGGGATTTTTTTCAAGATAAGATAATAATAATAATAAAATAATAAAACAGCCGGCAAATGGCGCTGATATGAACGACTTAGTTAGAAACAGGCAATTATGAATATTTTTGGCTATGGGGATATTTAAAATCCCGGGTGTATCCATCCAATATGTCGGAATTGGAAAATGCAATCCGCCGAGATCTGTCATGTATACAGCCAGACATGCTGCACTCTGCCGTTGCTGTATTTGTGACACGCCTGCAATGTGTTGTCACATGTAGTAGTGGATATGTGGAACACATATTGCTATAATGAATGATTTGGTAACATTAGTTTTGCTATTTACATGTCTTTTCTTTCACTTATGTACGAAACGCCACCTACAGGCTGTTTTTAGAACTACTTTTTTTTTCTTACCTTAAAAAAAATCCCGTGATTTATTGATGCTAAATCTAGAAACCGTTTTTTATTTCGGTTATTTTTTCGGGTTTTAAAGTATTTACGGATTTTTGCCCACCCTGTATAATAGAAACTTCAGATAAAGAATACTGGTGTTAATACCCTCGATTTTTGATCTGCCCGAGCTAAGCTCGGGTTATGTTAAAAAAATTAGATTAACAAAAAATATAGAACAGTGCTATCCCTTCGGAGAAATACACCGTAGGGTTCTTTTAATTAAAATTTCTGGTGTGCAACTGATTTATTTGAAATTCGGATTATGCGCCGGGAGTGGTATCTAAGCACTTAAGGCTGTGCATCCGGAAATAGAGTTTCCTATTCAATATGGCCGCCCAGGTTCTAAGAAAAAATTGGGGATGGCCTAACTTTAAAAAATGACAGCCAATTGCTCCAATCAGTGACTAGTATAATTCCGCTATTAGTTGACAAATTATCTACTTAACTACCTAAGTTATTTTAGCTCCGTCTTAATTTCGTACCACTTTTTTAAGAGAATTTTTTCCTTATTTCATCGTAGTTATATATTGAAAGAAATTTAATCTATTATACAAATAAAGTGGTGCGAAATAAAGGCGGGGCTAAAATAATCCGGAATAAATTAAAATTTTGGCAGCTATAAAGTATGCATATGTATATCATATTTATAATAATAATTATAATTTTTTTTTTGTTTTTGTTTTTTTTTACTATAACGCCAAATAAGTCACAATACAGTTTAGTAAAGCCGTTCATGATATACAGTGTAACGCAGAATTTCACTTTTACATAATTAAAGCAAACAAGATAGTTGCGCTTTCACATGCATAGCTGCCAACGTTTTAACACTGTGCCATCCGGCGACACCACAGTGGTGTCGTACGTAATGTATCGCTCCACCACTGGGCGTTTCTTTCCCAGTTTGTATGTTATGTATTTCTTTAGTATATACCCAGTATTCATATTTTTACAATGAAATATGCTGTGGATACAAATACATTGATTAGAAAGAATATAATTATAATGTATATCCATTTGTATTGTAAATGTGAATACAGAAATTTTTGTTCTGAAATATTGTCAGAGCCTGATTAAGGGGGAAGCACACATTATCTCCGCTCTCACCGGAATATTTTTACAATTATTTTTTACTTCATGTCATAGAAATTCCACGCTTTGACGAGGAAATATTTTTTATAAAAAATGAACGGTGTAAAACAATCCAACTTACTCACCGTTATTAGACACCAGAATTCTTTTAAAATAATTTTTAATGAGATTTTTCTGTTTATTATAGGAGGAAAGTATTTGTTAAAAAATAACGGTGTAAGTATAAATAATGTGTGCTTCCCCTTAATCAGGCTCTGAATATTGTAACTTGAGAGAATAATGCCCACAGACGGACCTTAGTGTTTAAAAGACGAAATCATGTGCAGCGTTCCCAACTTTTATAATTTATTCACGAGCATTTTTAGCCCCACCTTCTTTTCACACCAGAAATTTTGTAGATTATTTCTCTTTAATATGTGACAACGATTAAATAAGAAGAAAATCATTTTTCGAAATTTCCGGTATGAAAAAGAGGCAGGGCTAAAAATGCTCGTGAATAAATTATAAAAGTTGGGAACTCTGATCAGACGGTCGCGAAAATGTTAATATATTTCGGAGTACTTTTAGCCCCGCCTTTATTTCTCACAACTTTTTTAAGGGTATTTTTTCCTTATTTTATAGTAGTTTCATATTAAAGAGAATTATGCTATAAAAAATTGGTGTTAAATAAAGGTGGGGCTAAAAATACTCCGGATTAAATTGAAATGTTGGCAGCTATACACGCGTCACAAGAAAGAAATTTCTCATTACAAAAAGTTTATAAACTGAAATTTCAAAGATACTACAAATACATTTGTATTGGAGTTGTATGTAGCAGAGATTTTGTATTGCAAGTTATAAAAAAGCTTTTTTCTGTTCTTAATAAATACGTAATTTCCAATGTATTACGGTATCTGCAGGTTCACTAGTCATCACGGTTCACTTATCTGCAGGTCAGATAAGTGAATTTTACATCAGAAATTTTAACAGATAGAAAAGCTCTTGCCAATATATTTGCAGGGTGGTGGGAGTTTCCGGCTCAAAAAGGAGCACTGACGCCAGCATTCTTTATAAATAATTTCTATCATGATAAATTACTGCACAAATACAGGGTGGGCAGAAAGTCCATAAATACTTTACAAATTCATAAACCCCGAAAAAATAACCAAAATAAAAAATGTTTAGCAGGTTTAGCATTGATAGATCACGGGATTTTTTTCAAGATAAGATAATAATAATAATAAAATAATAAAACAGCCGGCAAATGGCGCTGATATGAACGACTTAGTTAGAAACAGGCAATTATGAATATTTTTGGCTATGGGGATATTTAAAATCCCGGGTGTATCCATCCAATATGTCGGAATTGGAAAATGCAATCCGCCGAGATCTGTCATGTATACAGCCAGACATGCTGCACTCTGCCGTTGCTGTATTTGTGACACGCCTGCAATGTGTTGTCACATGTAGTAGTGGATATGTGGAACACATATTGCTATAATGAATAATTTGGTAAAATTAGTTTTGCTATTTACATGTCTTTTCTTTCACTTATGTACGAAACGCCACCTACAGGCTGTTTTTAGAACTACTTTTTTTTTCTTACCTTAAAAAAAATCCCGTGATTTATTGATGCTAAATCTAGAAACCGTTTTTTATTTCGGTTATTTTTTCGGGTTTTAAAGTATTTACGGATTTTTGCCCACCCTGTATAATAGAAACTTCAGATAAAGAATACTGGTGTTAATACCCTCGATTTTTGATCTGCCCGAGCTAAGCTCGGGTTATGTTAAAAAAATTAGATTAACAAAAAATATAGAACAGTGCTATCCCTTCGGAGAAATACACCGTAGGGTTCTTTTAATTAAAATTTCTGGTGTGCAACTGATTTATTTGAAATTCGGATTATGCGCCGGGAGTGGTATCTAAGCACTTAAGGCTGTGCATCCGGAAATAGAGTTTCCTATTCAATATGGCCGCCCAGGTTCTAAGAAAAAATTGGGGATGGCCTAACTTAAAAAAATGACAGCCAATTGCTCCAATCAGTGACTAGTATAATTCCGCTATTAGTTGACAAATTATCTACTTAACTACCTAAGTTATTTTAGCTCCGTCTTAATTTCGTACCACTTTTTTAAGAGAATTTTTTCCTTATTTCATCGTAGTTATATATTGAAAGAAATTTAATCTATTATACAAATAAAGTGGTGCGAAATAAAGGCGGGGCTAAAATAATCCGGAATAAATTAAAATTTTGGCAGCTATAAAGTATGCATATGTATATCATATTTATAATAATAATTATAATTTTTTTTTTTTTTTTACTATAACGCCAAATAAGTCACAATACAGTTTAGTAAAGCCGTTCATGATATACAGTGTAACGCAGAATTTCACTTTTACATAATTAAAGCAAACAAGATAGTTGCGCTTTCACATGCATAGCTGCCAACGTTTTAACACTGTGCCATCCGGCGACACCACAGTGGTGTCGTACGTAATGTATCGCTCCACCACTGGGCGTTTCTTTCCCAGTTTGTATGTTATGTATTTCTTTAGTATATACCCAGTATTCATATTTTTACAATGAAATATGCTGTGGATACAAATACATTGATTAGAAAGAATATAATTATAATGTATATCCATTTGTATTGTAAATGTGAATACAGAAATTTTTGTTCTGAAATATTGTCAGAGCCTGGTTAAGGGGGAAGCACACATTATCTCCGCTCTCACCGGAATATTTTTACAATTATTTTTTACTTCATGTCATAGAAATTCCACGCTTTGACGAGGAAATATTTTTTATAAAAAATGAACGGTGTAAAACAATCCAATTTACTCACCGTTATTAGACACCAGAATTCTTTTAAAATAATTTTTAATGAGATTTTTCTGTTTATTATAGCAGGAAAGTATTTGTTAAAAAATAACGGTGTAAGTATAAATAATGTGTGCTTCCCCTTAATCAGGCTCTGAATATTGTAACTTGAGAGAATAATGCCCACAGACGGACCTTAGTGTTTAAAAGACGAAATCATGTGCAGCGTTCCCAACTTTTATAATTTATTCACGAGCATTTTCAGCCCCACCTTCTTTTCACACCAGAAATTTTGTAGATTATTTCTCTTTAATATGTGACAACGATTAAATAAGAAGAAAATCATTTTTCGAAATTTCCGGGATGAAAAAGAGGCAGGGCTAAAAATGCTCGTGAATAAATTATAAAAGTTGGGAACTCTGATCAGACGGTCGCGAAAATGTTAATATATTTCGGAGTACTTTTAGCCCCGCCTTTATTTCTCACAACTTTTTTAAGGGTATTTTTTCCTTATTTTATAGTAGTTTCATATTAAAGAGAATTATGCTATAAAAAATTGGTGTTAAATAAAGGTGGGGCTAAAAATACTCCGGATTAAATTGAAATGTTGGCAGCTATGCACGCGTCACAAGAAAGAAATTTCTCATTACAAAAAGTTTATAAACTGAAATTTCAAAGATACTACAAATACATTTGTATTGGAGTTGTATGTAGCAGAGATTTTGTATTGCAAGTTATAAAAAAGCTTTTTTCTGTTCTTAATAAATACGTAATTTCCAATGTATTACGGTATCTGCAGGTTCACTAGTCATCACGGTTCACTTATCTGCAGGTCAGATAAGTGAATTTTACATCAGAAATTTTAACAGATAGAAAAGCTCTTGCCAATATATTTGCAGGGTGGTGGGAGTTTCCGGCTCAAAAAGGAGCACTGACGCCAGCATTCTTTATAAATAATTTCTATCATGATAAATTACTGCACAAATACAGGGTGGGCAGAAAGTCCATAAATACTTTACAAATTCATAAACCCCGAAAAAATAACCAAAATAAAAAATGTTTAGCAGGTTTAGCATTGATAGATCACGGGATTTTTTTCAAGATAAGATAATAATAATAATAAAATAATAAAACAGCCGGCAAATGGCGCTGATATGAACGACTTAGTTAGAAACAGGCAATTATGAATATTTTTGGCTATGGGGATATTTAAAATCCCGGGTGTATCCATCCAATATGTCGGAATTGGAAAATGCAATCCGCCGAGATCTGTCATGTATACAGCCAGACATGCTGCACTCTGCCGTTGCTGTATTTGTGACACGCCTGCAATGTGTTGTCACATGTAGTAGTGGATATGTGGAACACATATTGCTATAATGAATAATTTGGTAAAATTAGTTTTGCTATTTACATGTCTTTTCTTTCACTTATGTACGAAACGCCACCTACAGGCTGTTTTTAGAACTACTTTTTTTTTCTTACCTTAAAAAAAATCCCGTGATTTATTGATGCTAAATCTAGAAACCGTTTTTTATTTCGGTTATTTTTTCGGGTTTTAAAGTATTTACGGATTTTTGCCCACCCTGTATAATAGAAACTTCAGATAAAGAATACTGGTGTTAATACCCTCGATTTTTGATCTGCCCGAGCTAAGCTCGGGTTATGTTAAAAAAATTAGATTAACAAAAAATATAGAACAGTGCTATCCCTTCGGAGAAATACACCGTAGGGTTCTTTTAATTAAAATTTCTGGTGTGCAACTGATTTATTTGAAATTCGGATTATGCGCCGGGAGTGGTATCTAAGCACTTAAGGCTGTGCATCCGGAAATAGAGTTTCCTATTCAATATGGCCGCCCAGGTTCTAAGAAAAAATTGGGGATGGCCTAACTTAAAAAAATGACAGCCAATTGCTCCAATCAGTGACTAGTATAATTCCGCTATTAGTTGACAAATTATCTACTTAACTACCTAAGTTATTTTAGCTCCGTCTTAATTTCGTACCACTTTTTTAAGAGAATTTTTTCCTTATTTCATCGTAGTTATATATTGAAAGAAATTTAATCTATTATACAAATAAAGTGGTGCGAAATAAAGGCGGGGCTAAAATAATCCGGAATAAATTAAAATTTTGGCAGCTATAAAGTATGCATATGTATATCATATTTATAATAATAATTATAATTTTTTTTTTTTTTTTACTATAACGCCAAATAAGTCACAATACAGTTTAGTAAAGCCGTTCATGATATACAGTGTAACGCAGAATTTCACTTTTACATAATTAAAGCAAACAAGATAGTTGCGCTTTCACATGCATAGCTGCCAACGTTTTAACACTGTGCCATCCGGCGACACCACAGTGGTGTCGTACGTAATGTATCGCTCCACCACTGGGCGTTTCTTTCCCAGTTTGTATGTTATGTATTTCTTTAGTATATACCCAGTATTCATATTTTTACAATGAAATATGCTGTGGATACAAATACATTGATTAGAAAGAATATAATTATAATGTATATCCATTTGTATTGTAAATGTGAATACAGAAATTTTTGTTCTGAAATATTGTCAGAGCCTGATTAAGGGGGAAGCACACATTATCTCCGCTCTCACCGGAATATTTTTACAATTATTTTTTACTTCATGTCATAGAAATTCCACGCTTTGACGAGGAAATATTTTTTATAAAAAATGAACGGTGTAAAACAATCCAACTTACTCACCGTTATTAGACACCAGAATTCTTTTAAAATAATTTTTAATGAGATTTTTCTGTTTATTATAGGAGGAAAGTATTTGTTAAAAAATAACGGTGTAAGTATAAATAATGTGTGCTTCCCCTTAATCAGGCTCTGAATATTGTAACTTGAGAGAATAATGCCCACAGACGGACCTTAGTGTTTAAAAGACGAAATCATGTGCAGCGTTCCCAACTTTTATAATTTATTCACGAGCATTTTTAGCCCCACCTTCTTTTCACACCAGAAATTTTGTAGATTATTTCTCTTTAATATGTGACAACGATTAAATAAGAAGAAAATCATTTTTCGAAATTTCCGGTATGAAAAAGAGGCAGGGCTAAAAATGCTCGTGAATAAATTATAAAAGTTGGGAACTCTGATCAGACGGTCGCGAAAATGTTAATATATTTCGGAGTACTTTTAGCCCCGCCTTTATTTCTCACAACTTTTTTAAGGGTATTTTTTCCTTATTTTATAGTAGTTTCATATTAAAGAGAATTATGCTATAAAAAATTGGTGTTAAATAAAGGTGGGGCTAAAAATACTCCGGATTAAATTGAAATGTTGGCAGCTATGCACGCGTCACAAGAAAGAAATTTCTCATTACAAAAAGTTTATAAACTGAAATTTCAAAGATACTACAAATACATTTGTATTGGAGTTGTATGTAGCAGAGATTTTGTATTGCAAGTTATAAAAAAGCTTTTTTCTGTTCTTAATAAATACGTAATTTCCAATGTATTACGGTATCTGCAGGTTCACTAGTCATCACGGTTCACTTATCTGCAGGTCAGATAAGTGAATTTTACATCAGAAATTTTAACAGATAGAAAAGCTCTTGCCAATATATTTGCAGGGTGGTGGGAGTTTCCGGCTCAAAAAGGAGCACTGACGCCAGCATTCTTTATAAATAATTTCTATCATGATAAATTACTGCACAAATACAGGGTGGGCAGAAAGTCCATAAATACTTTACAAATTCATAAACCCCGAAAAAATAACCAAAATAAAAAATGTTTAGCAGGTTTAGCATTGATAGATCACGGGATTTTTTTCAAGATAAGATAATAATAATAATAAAATAATAAAACAGCCGGCAAATGGCGCTGATATGAACGACTTAGTTAGAAACAGGCAATTATGAATATTTTTGGCTATGGGGATATTTAAAATCCCGGGTGTATCCATCCAATATGTCGGAATTGGAAAATGCAATCCGCCGAGATCTGTCATGTATACAGCCAGACATGCTGCACTCTGCCGTTGCTGTATTTGTGACACGCCTGCAATGTGTTGTCACATGTAGTAGTGGATATGTGGAACACATATTGCTATAATGAATAATTTGGTAAAATTAGTTTTGCTATTTACATGTCTTTTCTTTCACTTATGTACGAAACGCCACCTACAGGCTGTTTTTAGAACTACTTTTTTTTTTCTTACCTTAAAAAAAATCCCGTGATTTATTGATGCTAAATCTAGAAACCGTTTTTTATTTCGGTTATTTTTTCGGGTTTTAAAGTATTTACGGATTTTTGCCCACCCTGTATAATAGAAACTTCAGATAAAGAATACTGGTGTTAATACCCTCGATTTTTGATCTGCCCGAGCTAAGCTCGGGTTATGTTAAAAAAATTAGATTAACAAAAAATATAGAACAGTGCTATCCCTTCGGAGAAATACACCGTAGGGTTCTTTTAATTAAAATTTCTGGTGTGCAACTGATTTATTTGAAATTCGGATTATGCGCCGGGAGTGGTATCTAAGCACTTAAGGCTGTGCATCCGGAAATAGAGTTTCCTATTCAATATGGCCGCCCAGGTTCTAAGAAAAAATTGGGGATGGCCTAACTTAAAAAAATGACAGCCAATTGCTCCAATCAGTGACTAGTATAATTCCGCTATTAGTTGACAAATTATCTACTTAACTACCTAAGTTATTTTAGCTCCGTCTTAATTTCGTACCACTTTTTTAAGAGAATTTTTTCCTTATTTCATCGTAGTTATATATTGAAAGAAATTTAATCTATTATACAAATAAAGTGGTGCGAAATAAAGGCGGGGCTAAAATAATCCGGAATAAATTAAAATTTTGGCAGCTATAAAGTATGCATATGTATATCATATTTATAATAATAATTATAATTTTTTTTTTTTTTTTACTATAACGCCAAATAAGTCACAATACAGTTTAGTAAAGCCGTTCATGATATACAGTGTAACGCAGAATTTCACTTTTACATAATTAAAGCAAACAAGATAGTTGCGCTTTCACATGCATAGCTGCCAACGTTTTAACACTGTGCCATCCGGCGACACCACAGTGGTGTCGTACGTAATGTATCGCTCCACCACTGGGCGTTTCTTTCCCAGTTTGTATGTTATGTATTTCTTTAGTATATACCCAGTATTCATATTTTTACAATGAAATATGCTGTGGATACAAATACATTGATTAGAAAGAATATAATTATAATGTATATCCATTTGTATTGTAAATGTGAATACAGAAATTTTTGTTCTGAAATATTGTCAGAGCCTGGTTAAGGGGGAAGCACACATTATCTCCGCTCTCACCGGAATATTTTTACAATTATTTTTTACTTCATGTCATAGAAATTCCACGCTTTGACGAGGAAATATTTTTTATAAAAAATGAACGGTGTAAAACAATCCAATTTACTCACCGTTATTAGACACCAGAATTCTTTTAAAATAATTTTTAATGAGATTTTTCTGTTTATTATAGCAGGAAAGTATTTGTTAAAAAATAACGGTGTAAGTATAAATAATGTGTGCTTCCCCTTAATCAGGCTCTGAATATTGTAACTTGAGAGAATAATGCCCACAGACGGACCTTAGTGTTTAAAAGACGAAATCATGTGCAGCGTTCCCAACTTTTATAATTTATTCACGAGCATTTTCAGCCCCACCTTCTTTTCACACCAGAAATTTTGTAGATTATTTCTCTTTAATATGTGACAACGATTAAATAAGAAGAAAATCATTTTTCGAAATTTCCGGGATGAAAAAGAGGCAGGGCTAAAAATGCTCGTGAATAAATTATAAAAGTTGGGAACTCTGATCAGACGGTCGCGAAAATGTTAATATATTTCGGAGTACTTTTAGCCCCGCCTTTATTTCTCACAACTTTTTTAAGGGTATTTTTTCCTTATTTTATAGTAGTTTCATATTAAAGAGAATTATGCTATAAAAAATTGGTGTTAAATAAAGGTGGGGCTAAAAATACTCCGGATTAAATTGAAATGTTGGCAGCTATGCACGCGTCACAAGAAAGAAATTTCTCATTACAAAAAGTTTATAAACTGAAATTTCAAAGATACTACAAATACATTTGTATTGGAGTTGTATGTAGCAGAGATTTTGTATTGCAAGTTATAAAAAAGCTTTTTTCTGTTCTTAATAAATACGTAATTTCCAATGTATTACGGTATCTGCAGGTTCACTAGTCATCACGGTTCACTTATCTGCAGGTCAGATAAGTGAATTTTACATCAGAAATTTTAACAGATAGAAAAGCTCTTGCCAATATATTTGCAGGGTGGTGGGAGTTTCCGGCTCAAAAAGGAGCACTGACGCCAGCATTCTTTATAAATAATTTCTATCATGATAAATTACTGCACAAATACAGGGTGGGCAGAAAGTCCATAAATACTTTACAAATTCATAAACCCCGAAAAAATAACCAAAATAAAAAATGTTTAGCAGGTTTAGCATTGATAGATCACGGGATTTTTTTCAAGATAAGATAATAATAATAATAAAATAATAAAACAGCCGGCAAATGGCGCTGATATGAACGACTTAGTTAGAAACAGGCAATTATGAATATTTTTGGCTATGGGGATATTTAAAATCCCGGGTGTATCCATCCAATATGTCGGAATTGGAAAATGCAATCCGCCGAGATCTGTCATGTATACAGCCAGACATGCTGCACTCTGCCGTTGCTGTATTTGTGACACGCCTGCAATGTGTTGTCACATGTAGTAGTGGATATGTGGAACACATATTGCTATAATGAATGATTTGGTAACATTAGTTTTGCTATTTACATGTCTTTTCTTTCACTTATGTACGAAACGCCACCTACAGGCTGTTTTTAGAACTACTTTTTTTTTCTTACCTTAAAAAAAATCCCGTGATTTATTGATGCTAAATCTAGAAACCGTTTTTTATTTCGGTTATTTTTTCGGGTTTTAAAGTATTTACGGATTTTTGCCCACCCTGTATAATAGAAACTTCAGATAAAGAATACTGGTGTTAATACCCTCGATTTTTGATCTGCCCGAGCTAAGCTCGGGTTATGTTAAAAAAATTAGATTAACAAAAAATATAGAACAGTGCTATCCCTTCGGAGAAATACACCGTAGGGTTCTTTTAATTAAAATTTCTGGTGTGCAACTGATTTATTTGAAATTCGGATTATGCGCCGGGAGTGGTATCTAAGCACTTAAGGCTGTGCATCCGGAAATAGAGTTTCCTATTCAATATGGCCGCCCAGGTTCTAAGAAAAAATTGGGGATGGCCTAACTTTAAAAAATGACAGCCAATTGCTCCAATCAGTGACTAGTATAATTCCGCTATTAGTTGACAAATTATGTACTTAACTACCTAAGTTATTTTAGCTCCGTCTTAATTTCGTACCACTTTTTTAAGAGAATTTTTTCCTTATTTCATCGTAGTTATATATTGAAAGAAATTTAATCTATTATACAAATAAAGTGGTGCGAAATAAAGGCGGGGCTAAAATAATCCGGAATAAATTAAAATTTTGGCAGCTATAAAGTATGCATATGTATATCATATTTATAATAATAATTATAATTTTTTTTTTTTTTTTACTATAACGCCAAATAAGTCACAATACAGTTTAGTAAAGCCGTTCATGATATACAGTGTAACGCAGAATTTCACTTTTACATAATTAAAGCAAACAAGATAGTTGCGCTTTCACATGCATAGCTGCCAACGTTTTAACACTGTGCCATCCGGCGACACCACAGTGGTGTCGTACGTAATGTATCGCTCCACCACTGGGCGTTTCTTTCCCAGTTTGTATGTTATGTATTTCTTTAGTATATACCCAGTATTCATATTTTTACAATGAAATATGCTGTGGATACAAATACATTGATTAGAAAGAATATAATTATAATGTATATCCATTTGTATTGTAAATGTGAATACAGAAATTTTTGTTCTGAAATATTGTCAGAGCCTGGTTAAGGGGGAAGCACACATTATCTCCGCTCTCACCGGAATATTTTTACAATTATTTTTTACTTCATGTCATAGAAATTCCACGCTTTGACGAGGAAATATTTTTTATAAAAAATGAACGGTGTAAAACAATCCAATTTACTCACCGTTATTAGACACCAGAATTCTTTTAAAATAATTTTTAATGAGATTTTTCTGTTTATTATAGGAGGAAAGTATTTGTTAAAAAATAACGGTGTAAGTATAAATAATGTGTGCTTCCCCTTAATCAGGCTCTGAATATTGTAACTTGAGAGAATAATGCCCACAGACGGACCTTAGTGTTTAAAAGACGAAATCATGTGCAGCGTTCCCAACTTTTATAATTTATTCACGAGCATTTTTAGCCCCACCTTCTTTTCACACCAGAAATTTTGTAGATTATTTCTCTTTAATATGTGACAACGATTAAATAAGAAGAAAATCATTTTTCGAAATTTCCGGGATGAAAAAGAGGCAGGGCTAAAAATGCTCGTGAATAAATTATAAAAGTTGGGAACTCTGATCAGACGGTCGCGAAAATGTTAATATATTTCGGAGTACTTTTAGCCCCGCCTTTATTTCTCACAACTTTTTTAAGGGTATTTTTTCCTTATTTTATAGTAGTTTCATATTAAAGAGAATTATGCTATAAAAAATTGGTGTTAAATAAAGGTGGGGCTAAAAATACTCCGGATTAAATTGAAATGTTGGCAGCTATGCACGCGTCACAAGAAAGAAATTTCTCATTACAAAAAGTTTATAAACTGAAATTTCAAAGATACTACAAATACATTTGTATTGGAGTTGTATGTAGCAGAGATTTTGTATTGCAAGTTATAAAAAAGCTTTTTTCTGTTCTTAATAAATACGTAATTTCCAATGTATTACGGTATCTGCAGGTTCACTAGTCATCACGGTTCACTTATCTGCAGGTCAGATAAGTGAATTTTACATCAGAAATTTTAACAGATAGAAAAGCTCTTGCCAATATATTTGCAGGGTGGTGGGAGTTTCCGGCTCAAAAAGGAGCACTGACGCCAGCATTCTTTATAAATAATTTCTATCATGATAAATTACTGCACAAATACAGGGTGGGCAGAAAGTCCATAAATACTTTACAAATTCATAAACCCCGAAAAAATAACCAAAATAAAAAATGTTTAGCATTTTTAGCATTGATAGATCACGGGATTTTTTTCAAGATAAGATAATAATAATAATAAAATAATAAAACAGCCGGCAAATGGCGCTGATATGAACGACTTAGTTAGAAACAGGCAATTATGAATATTTTTGGCTATGGGGATATTTAAAATCCCGGGTGTATCCATCCAATATGTCGGAATTGGAAAATGCAATCCGCCGAGATCTGTCATGTATACAGCCAGACATGCTGCACTCTGCCGTTGCTGTATTTGTGACACGCCTGCAATGTGTTGTCACATGTAGTAGTGGATATGTGGAACACATATTGCTATAATGAATGATTTGGTAACATTAGTTTTGCTATTTACATGTCTTTTCTTTCACTTATGTACGAAACGCCACCTACAGGCTGTTTTTAGAACTACTTTTTTTTTCTTACCTTAAAAAAAATCCCGTGATTTATTGATGCTAAATCTAGAAACCGTTTTTTATTTCGGTTATTTTTTCGGGTTTTAAAGTATTTACGGATTTTTGCCCACCCTGTATAATAGAAACTTCAGATAAAGAATACTGGTGTTAATACCCTCGATTTTTGATCTGCCCGAGCTAAGCTCGGGTTATGTTAAAAAAATTAGATTAACAAAAAATATAGAACAGTGCTATCCCTTCGGAGAAATACACCGTAGGGTTCTTTTAATTAAAATTTCTGGTGTGCAACTGATTTATTTGAAATTCGGATTATGCGCCGGGAGTGGTATCTAAGCACTTAAGGCTGTGCATCCGGAAATAGAGTTTCCTATTCAATATGGCCGCCCAGGTTCTAAGAAAAAATTGGGGATGGCCTAACTTAAAAAAATGACAGCCAATTGCTCCAATCAGTGACTAGTATAATTCCGCTATTAGTTGACAAATTATCTACTTAACTACCTAAGTTATTTTAGCTCCGTCTTAATTTCGTACCACTTTTTTAAGAGAATTTTTTCCTTATTTCATCGTAGTTATATATTGAAAGAAATTTAATCTATTATACAAATAAAGTGGTGCGAAATAAAGGCGGGGCTAAAATAATCCGGAATAAATTAAAATTTTGGCAGCTATAAAGTATGCATATGTATATCATATTTATAATAATAATTATAATTTTTTTTTTTTTTTTACTATAACGCCAAATAAGTCACAATACAGTTTAGTAAAGCCGTTCATGATATACAGTGTAACGCAGAATTTCACTTTTACATAATTAAAGCAAACAAGATAGTTGCGCTTTCACATGCATAGCTGCCAACGTTTTAACACTGTGCCATCCGGCGACACCACAGTGGTGTCGTACGTAATGTATCGCTCCACCACTGGGCGTTTCTTTCCCAGTTTGTATGTTATGTATTTCTTTAGTATATACCCAGTATTCATATTTTTACAATGAAATATGCTGTGGATACAAATACATTGATTAGAAAGAATATAATTATAATGTATATCCATTTGTATTGTAAATGTGAATACAGAAATTTTTGTTCTGAAATATTGTCAGAGCCTGGTTAAGGGGGAAGCACACATTATCTCCGCTCTCACCGGAATATTTTTACAATTATTTTTTACTTCATGTCATAGAAATTCCACGCTTTGACGAGGAAATATTTTTTATAAAAAATGAACGGTGTAAAACAATCCAATTTACTCACCGTTATTAGACACCAGAATTCTTTTAAAATAATTTTTAATGAGATTTTTCTGTTTATTATAGGAGGAAAGTATTTGTTAAAAAATAACGGTGTAAGTATAAATAATGTGTGCTTCCCCTTAATCAGGCTCTGAATATTGTAACTTGAGAGAATAATGCCCACAGACGGACCTTAGTGTTTAAAAGACGAAATCATGTGCAGCGTTCCCAACTTTTATAATTTATTCACGAGCATTTTTAGCCCCACCTTCTTTTCACACCAGAAATTTTGTAGATTATTTCTCTTTAATATGTGACAACGATTAAATAAGAAGAAAATCATTTTTCGAAATTTCCGGGATGAAAAAGAGGCAGGGCTAAAAATGCTCGTGAATAAATTATAAAAGTTGGGAACTCTGATCAGACGGTCGCGAAAATGTTAATATATTTCGGAGTACTTTTAGCCCCGCCTTTATTTCTCACAACTTTTTTAAGGGTATTTTTCCTTATTTTATAGTAGTTTCATATTAAAGAGAATTATGCTATAAAAAATTGGTGTTAAATAAAGGTGGGGCTAAAAATACTCCGGATTAAATTGAAATGTTGGCAGCTATGCACGCGTCACAAGAAAGAAATTTCTCATTACAAAAAGTTTATAAACTGAAATTTCAAAGATACTACAAATACATTTGTATTGGAGTTGTATGTAGCAGAGATTTTGTATTGCAAGTTATAAAAAAGCTTTTTTCTGTTCTTAATAAATACGTAATTTCCAATGTATTACGGTATCTGCAGGTTCACTAGTCATCACGGTTCACTTATCTGCAGGTCAGATAAGTGAATTTTACATCAGAAATTTTAACAGATAGAAAAGCTCTTGCCAATATATTTGCAGGGTGGTGGGAGTTTCCGGCTCAAAAAGGAGCACTGACGCCAGCATTCTTTATAAATAATTTCTATCATGATAAATTACTGCACAAATACAGGGTGGGCAGAAAGTCCATAAATACTTTACAAATTCATAAACCCGAAAAAATAACCAAAATAAAAAATGTTTAGCAGGTTTAGCATTGATAGATCACGGGATTTTTTTCAAGATAAGATAATAATAATAATAAAATAATAAAACAGCCGGCAAATGGCGCTGATATGAACGACTTAGTTAGAAACAGGCAATTATGAATATTTTTGGCTATGGGGATATTTAAAATCCCGGGTGTATCCATCCAATATGTCGGAATTGGAAAATGCAATCCGCCGAGATCTGTCATGTATACAGCCAGACATGCTGCACTCTGCCGTTGCTGTATTTGTGACACGCCTGCAATGTGTTGTCACATGTAGTAGTGGATATGTGGAACACATATTGCTATAATGAATAATTTGGTAAAATTAGTTTTGCTATTTACATGTCTTTTCTTTCACTTATGTACGAAACGCCACCTACAGGCTGTTTTTAGAACTACTTTTTTTTTCTTACCTTAAAAAAAATCCCGTGATTTATTGATGCTAAATCTAGAAACCGTTTTTTATTTCGGTTATTTTTTCGGGTTTTAAAGTATTTACGGATTTTTGCCCACCCTGTATAATAGAAACTTCAGATAAAGAATACTGGTGTTAATACCCTCGATTTTTGATCTGCCCGAGCTAAGCTCGGGTTATGTTAAAAAAATTAGATTAACAAAAAATATAGAACAGTGCTATCCCTTCGGAGAAATACACCGTAGGGTTCTTTTAATTAAAATTTCTGGTGTGCAACTGATTTATTTGAAATTCGGATTATGCGCCGGGAGTGGTATATAAGCACTTAAGGCTGTGCATCCGGAAATAGAGTTTCCTATTCAATATGGCCGCCCAGGTTCTAAGAAAAAATTGGGGATGGCCTAACTTAAAAAAATGACAGCCAATTGCTCCAATCAGTGACTAGTATAATTCCGCTATTAGTTGACAAATTATCTACTTAACTACCTAAGTTATTTTAGCTCCGTCTTAATTTCGTACCACTTTTTTAAGAGAATTTTTTCCTTATTTCATCGTAGTTATATATTGAAAGAAATTTAATCTATTATACAAATAAAGTGGTGCGAAATAAAGGCGGGGCTAAAATAATCCGGAATAAATTAAAATTTTGGCAGCTATAAAGTATGCATATGTATATCATATTTATAATAATAATTATAATTTTTTTTTTTTTTTTTTACTATAACGCCAAATAAGTCACAATACAGTTTAGTAAAGCCGTTCATGATATACAGTGTAACGCAGAATTTCACTTTTACATAATTAAAGCAAACAAGATAGTTGCGCTTTCACATGCATAGCTGCCAACGTTTTAACACTGTGCCATCCGGCGACACCACAGTGGTGTCGTACGTAATGTATCGCTCCACCACTGGGCGTTTCTTTCCCAGTTTGTATGTTATGTATTTCTTTAGTATATACCCAGTATTCATATTTTTACAATGAAATATGCTGTGGATACAAATACATTGATTAGAAAGAATATAATTATAATGTATATCCATTTGTATTGTAAATGTGAATACAGAAATTTTTGTTCTGAAATATTGTCAGAGCCTGGTTAAGGGGGAAGCACACATTATCTCCGCTCTCACCGGAATATTTTTACAATTATTTTTTACTTCATGTCATAGAAATTCCACGCTTTGACGAGGAAATATTTTTTATAAAAAATGAACGGTGTAAAACAATCCAATTTACTCACCGTTATTAGACACCAGAATTCTTTTAAAATAATTTTTAATGAGATTTTTCTGTTTATTATAGGAGGAAAGTATTTGTTAAAAAATAACGGTGTAAGTATAAATAATGTGTGCTTCCCCTTAATCAGGCTCTGAATATTGTAACTTGAGAGAATAATGCCCACAGACGGACCTTAGTGTTTAAAAGACGAAATCATGTGCAGCGTTCCCAACTTTTATAATTTATTCACGAGCATTTTTAGCCCCACCTTCTTTTCACACCAGAAATTTTGTAGATTATTTCTCTTTAATATGTGACAACGATTAAATAAGAAGAAAATCATTTTTCGAAATTTCCGGTATGAAAAAGAGGCAGGGCTAAAAATGCTCGTGAATAAATTATAAAAGTTGGGAACTCTGATCAGACGGTCGCGAAAATGTTAATATATTTCGGAGTACTTTTAGCCCCGCCTTTATTTCTCACAACTTTTTAAGGGTATTTTTTCCTTATTTTATAGTAGTTTCATATTAAAGAGAATTATGCTATAAAAAATTGGTGTTAAATAAAGGTGGGGCTAAAAATACTCCGGATTAAATTGAAATGTTGGCAGCTATGCACGCGTCACAAGAAAGAAATTTCTCATTACAAAAAGTTTATAAACTGAAATTTCAAAGATACTACAAATACATTTGTATTGGAGTTGTATGTAGCAGAGATTTTGTATTGCAAGTTATAAAAAAGCTTTTTTCTGTTCTTAATAAATACGTAATTTCCAATGTATTACGGTATCTGCAGGTTCACTAGTCATCACGGTTCACTTATCTGCAGGTCAGATAAGTGAATTTTACATCAGAAATTTTAACAGATAGAAAAGCTCTTGCCAATATATTTGCAGGGTGGTGGGAGTTTCCGGCTCAAAAAGGAGCACTGACGCCAGCATTCTTTATAAATAATTTCTATCATGATAAATTACTGCACAAATACAGGGTGGGCAGAAAGTCCATAAATACTTTACAAATTCATAAACCCCGAAAAAATAACCAAAATAAAAAATGTTTAGCATTTTTAGCATTGATAGATCACGGGATTTTTTTCAAGATAAGATAATAATAATAATAAAATAATAAAACAGCCGGCAAATGGCGCTGATATGAACGACTTAGTTAGAAACAGGCAATTATGAATATTTTTGGCTATGGGGATATTTAAAATCCCGGGTGTATCCATCCAATATGTCGGAATTGGAAAATGCAATCCGCCGAGATCTGTCATGTATACAGCCAGACATGCTGCACTCTGCCGTTGCTGTATTTGTGACACGCCTGCAATGTGTTGTCACATGTAGTAGTGGATATGTGGAACACATATTGCTATAATGAATGATTTGGTAACATTAGTTTTGCTATTTACATGTCTTTTCTTTCACTTATGTACGAAACGCCACCTACAGGCTGTTTTTAGAACTACTTTTTTTTTCTTACCTTAAAAAAAATCCCGTGATTTATTGATGCTAAATCTAGAAACCGTTTTTTATTTCGGTTATTTTTTCGGGTTTTAAAGTATTTACGGATTTTTGCCCACCCTGTATAATAGAAACTTCAGATAAAGAATACTGGTGTTAATACCCTCGATTTTTGATCTGCCCGAGCTAAGCTCGGGTTATGTTAAAAAAATTAGATTAACAAAAAATATAGAACAGTGCTATCCCTTCGGAGAAATACACCGTAGGGTTCTTTTAATTAAAATTTCTGGTGTGCAACTGATTTATTTGAAATTCGGATTATGCGCCGGGAGTGGTATCTAAGCACTTAAGGCTGTGCATCCGGAAATAGAGTTTCCTATTCAATATGGCCGCCCAGGTTCTAAGAAAAAATTGGGGATGGCCTAACTTAAAAAAATGACAGCCAATTGCTCCAATCAGTGACTAGTATAATTCCGCTATTAGTTGACAAATTATCTACTTAACTACCTAAGTTATTTTAGCTCCGTCTTAATTTCGTACCACTTTTTTAAGAGAATTTTTTCCTTATTTCATCGTAGTTATATATTGAAAGAAATTTAATCTATTATACAAATAAAGTGGTGCGAAATAAAGGCGGGGCTAAAATAATCCGGAATAAATTAAAATTTTGGCAGCTATAAAGTATGCATATGTATATCATATTTATAATAATAATTATAATTTTTTTTTTTTTTTTACTATAACGCCAAATAAGTCACAATACAGTTTAGTAAAGCCGTTCATGATATACAGTGTAACGCAGAATTTCACTTTTACATAATTAAAGCAAACAAGATAGTTGCGCTTTCACATGCATAGCTGCCAACGTTTTAACACTGTGCCATCCGGCGACACCACAGTGGTGTCGTACGTAATGTATCGCTCCACCACTGGGCGTTTCTTTCCCAGTTTGTATGTTATGTATTTCTTTAGTATATACCCAGTATTCATATTTTTACAATGAAATATGCTGTGGATACAAATACATTGATTAGAAAGAATATAATTATAATGTATATCCATTTGTATTGTAAATGTGAATACAGAAATTTTTGTTCTGAAATATTGTCAGAGCCTGGTTAAGGGGGAAGCACACATTATCTCCGCTCTCACCGGAATATTTTTACAATTATTTTTTACTTCATGTCATAGAAATTCCACGCTTTGACGAGGAAATATTTTTTATAAAAAATGAACGGTGTAAAACAATCCAATTTACTCACCGTTATTAGACACCAGAATTCTTTTAAAATAATTTTTAATGAGATTTTTCTGTTTATTATAGGAGGAAAGTATTTGTTAAAAAATAACGGTGTAAGTATAAATAATGTGTGCTTCCCCTTAATCAGGCTCTGAATATTGTAACTTGAGAGAATAATGCCCACAGACGGACCTTAGTGTTTAAAAGACGAAATCATGTGCAGCGTTCCCAACTTTTATAATTTATTCACGAGCATTTTTAGCCCCACCTTCTTTTCACACCAGAAATTTTGTAGATTATTTCTCTTTAATATGTGACAACGATTAAATAAGAAGAAAATCATTTTTCGAAATTTCCGGTATGAAAAAGAGGCAGGGCTAAAAATGCTCGTGAATAAATTATAAAAGTTGGGAACTCTGATCAGACGGTCGCGAAAATGTTAATATATTTCGGAGTACTTTTAGCCCCGCCTTTATTTCTCACAACTTTTTTAAGGGTATTTTTTCCTTATTTTATAGTAGTTTCATATTAAAGAGAATTATGCTATAAAAAATTGGTGTTAAATAAAGGTGGGGCTAAAAATACTCCGGATTAAATTGAAATGTTGGCAGCTATGCACGCGTCACAAGAAAGAAATTTCTCATTACAAAAAGTTTATAAACTGAAATTTCAAAGATACTACAAATACATTTGTATTGGAGTTGTATGTAGCAGAGATTTTGTATTGCAAGTTATAAAAAAGCTTTTTTCTGTTCTTAATAAATACGTAATTTCCAATGTATTACGGTATCTGCAGGTTCACTAGTCATCACGGTTCACTTATCTGCAGGTCAGATAAGTGAATTTTACATCAGAAATTTTAACAGATAGAAAAGCTCTTGCCAATATATTTGCAGGGTGGTGGGAGTTTCCGGCTCAAAAAGGAGCACTGACGCCAGCATTCTTTATAAATAATTTCTATCATGATAAATTACTGCACAAATACAGGGTGGGCAGAAAGTCCATAAATACTTTACAAATTCATAAACCCCGAAAAAATAACCAAAATAAAAAATGTTTAGCATTTTTAGCATTGATAGATCACGGGATTTTTTTCAAGATAAGATAATAATAATAATAAAATAATAAAACAGCCGGCAAATGGCGCTGATATGAACGACTTAGTTAGAAACAGGCAATTATGAATATTTTTGGCTATGGGGATATTTAAAATCCCGGGTGTATCCATCCAATATGTCGGAATTGGAAAATGCAATCCGCCGAGATCTGTCATGTATACAGCCAGACATGCTGCACTCTGCCGTTGCTGTATTTGTGACACGCCTGCAATGTGTTGTCACATGTAGTAGTGGATATGTGGAACACATATTGCTATAATGAATGATTTGGTAACATTAGTTTTGCTATTTACATGTCTTTTCTTTCACTTATGTACGAAACGCCACCTACAGGCTGTTTTTAGAACTACTTTTTTTTTCTTACCTTAAAAAAAATCCCGTGATTTATTGATGCTAAATCTAGAAACCGTTTTTTATTTCGGTTATTTTTTCGGGTTTTAAAGTATTTACGGATTTTTGCCCACCCTGTATAATAGAAACTTCAGATAAAGAATACTGGTGTTAATACCCTCGATTTTTGATCTGCCCGAGCTAAGCTCGGGTTATGTTAAAAAAATTAGATTAACAAAAAATATAGAACAGTGCTATCCCTTCGGAGAAATACACCGTAGGGTTCTTTTAATTAAAATTTCTGGTGTGCAACTGATTTATTTGAAATTCGGATTATGCGCCGGGAGTGGTATCTAAGCACTTAAGGCTGTGCATCCGGAAATAGAGTTTCCTATTCAATATGGCCGCCCAGGTTCTAAGAAAAAATTGGGGATGGCCTAACTTTAAAAAATGACAGCCAATTGCTCCAATCAGTGACTAGTATAATTCCGCTATTAGTTGACAAATTATCTACTTAACTACCTAAGTTATTTTAGCTCCGTCTTAATTTCGTACCACTTTTTTAAGAGAATTTTTTCCTTATTTCATCGTAGTTATATATTGAAAGAAATTTAATCTATTATACAAATAAAGTGGTGCGAAATAAAGGCGGGGCTAAAATAATCCGGAATAAATTAAAATTTTGGCAGCTATAAAGTATGCATATGTATATCATATTTATAATAATAATTATAATTTTTTTTTTTTTTTTACTATAACGCCAAATAAGTCACAATACAGTTTAGTAAAGCCGTTCATGATATACAGTGTAACGCAGAATTTCACTTTTACATAATTAAAGCAAACAAGATAGTTGCGCTTTCACATGCATAGCTGCCAACGTTTTAACACTGTGCCATCCGGCGACACCACAGTGGTGTCGTACGTAATGTATCGCTCCACCACTGGGCGTTTCTTTCCCAGTTTGTATGTTATGTATTTCTTTAGTATATACCCAGTATTCATATTTTTACAATGAAATATGCTGTGGATACAAATACATTGATTAGAAAGAATATAATTATAATGTATATCCATTTGTATTGTAAATGTGAATACAGAAATTTTTGTTCTGAAATATTGTCAGAGCCTGGTTAAGGGGGAAGCACACATTATCTCCGCTCTCACCGGAATATTTTTACAATTATTTTTTACTTCATGTCATAGAAATTCCACGCTTTGACGAGGAAATATTTTTTATAAAAAATGAACGGTGTAAAACAATCCAATTTACTCACCGTTATTAGACACCAGAATTCTTTTAAAATAATTTTTAATGAGATTTTTCTGTTTATTATAGGAGGAAAGTATTTGTTAAAAAATAACGGTGTAAGTATAAATAATGTGTGCTTCCCCTTAATCAGGCTCTGAATATTGTAACTTGAGAGAATAATGCCCACAGACGGACCTTAGTGTTTAAAAGACGAAATCATGTGCAGCGTTCCCAACTTTTATAATTTATTCACGAGCATTTTTAGCCCCACCTTCTTTTCACACCAGAAATTTTGTAGATTATTTCTCTTTAATATGTGACAACGATTAAATAAGAAGAAAATCATTTTTCGAAATTTCCGGGATGAAAAAGAGGCAGGGCTAAAAATGCTCGTGAATAAATTATAAAAGTTGGGAACTCTGATCAGACGGTCGCGAAAATGTTAATATATTTCGGAGTACTTTTAGCCCCGCCTTTATTTCTCACAACTTTTTTAAGGGTATTTTTCCTTATTTTATAGTAGTTTCATATTAAAGAGAATTATGCTATAAAAAATTGGTGTTAAATAAAGGTGGGGCTAAAAATACTCCGGATTAAATTGAAATGTTGGCAGCTATGCACGCGTCACAAGAAAGAAATTTCTCATTACAAAAAGTTTATAAACTGAAATTTCAAAGATACTACAAATACATTTGTATTGGAGTTGTATGTAGCAGAGATTTTGTATTGCAAGTTATAAAAAAGCTTTTTTCTGTTCTTAATAAATACGTAATTTCCAATGTATTACGGTATCTGCAGGTTCACTAGTCATCACGGTTCACTTATCTGCAGGTCAGATAAGTGAATTTTACATCAGAAATTTTAACAGATAGAAAAGCTCTTGCCAATATATTTGCAGGGTGGTGGGAGTTTCCGGCTCAAAAAGGAGCACTGACGCCAGCATTCTTTATAAATAATTTCTATCATGATAAATTACTGCACAAATACAGGGTGGGCAGAAAGTCCATAAATACTTTACAAATTCATAAACCCGAAAAAATAACCAAAATAAAAAATGTTTAGCAGGTTTAGCATTGATAGATCACGGGATTTTTTTCAAGATAAGATAATAATAATAATAAAATAATAAAACAGCCGGCAAATGGCGCTGATATGAACGACTTAGTTAGAAACAGGCAATTATGAATATTTTTGGCTATGGGGATATTTAAAATCCCGGGTGTATCCATCCAATATGTCGGAATTGGAAAATGCAATCCGCCGAGATCTGTCATGTATACAGCCAGACATGCTGCACTCTGCCGTTGCTGTATTTGTGACACGCCTGCAATGTGTTGTCACATGTAGTAGTGGATATGTGGAACACATATTGCTATAATGAATAATTTGGTAAAATTAGTTTTGCTATTTACATGTCTTTTCTTTCACTTATGTACGAAACGCCACCTACAGGCTGTTTTTAGAACTACTTTTTTTTTCTTACCTTAAAAAAAATCCCGTGATTTATTGATGCTAAATCTAGAAACCGTTTTTTATTTCGGTTATTTTTTCGGGTTTTAAAGTATTTACGGATTTTTGCCCACCCTGTATAATAGAAACTTCAGATAAAGAATACTGGTGTTAATACCCTCGATTTTTGATCTGCCCGAGCTAAGCTCGGGTTATGTTAAAAAAATTAGATTAACAAAAAATATAGAACAGTGCTATCCCTTCGGAGAAATACACCGTAGGGTTCTTTTAATTAAAATTTCTGGTGTGCAACTGATTTATTTGAAATTCGGATTATGCGCCGGGAGTGGTATATAAGCACTTAAGGCTGTGCATCCGGAAATAGAGTTTCCTATTCAATATGGCCGCCCAGGTTCTAAGAAAAAATTGGGGATGGCCTAACTTAAAAAAATGACAGCCAATTGCTCCAATCAGTGACTAGTATAATTCCGCTATTAGTTGACAAATTATCTACTTAACTACCTAAGTTATTTTAGCTCCGTCTTAATTTCGTACCACTTTTTTAAGAGAATTTTTTCCTTATTTCATCGTAGTTATATATTGAAAGAAATTTAATCTATTATACAAATAAAGTGGTGCGAAATAAAGGCGGGGCTAAAATAATCCGGAATAAATTAAAATTTTGGCAGCTATAAAGTATGCATATGTATATCATATTTATAATAATAATTATAATTTTTTTTTTTTTTTTTTACTATAACGCCAAATAAGTCACAATACAGTTTAGTAAAGCCGTTCATGATATACAGTGTAACGCAGAATTTCACTTTTACATAATTAAAGCAAACAAGATAGTTGCGCTTTCACATGCATAGCTGCCAACGTTTTAACACTGTGCCATCCGGCGACACCACAGTGGTGTCGTACGTAATGTATCGCTCCACCACTGGGCGTTTCTTTCCCAGTTTGTATGTTATGTATTTCTTTAGTATATACCCAGTATTCATATTTTTACAATGAAATATGCTGTGGATACAAATACATTGATTAGAAAGAATATAATTATAATGTATATCCATTTGTATTGTAAATGTGAATACAGAAATTTTTGTTCTGAAATATTGTCAGAGCCTGGTTAAGGGGGAAGCACACATTATCTCCGCTCTCACCGGAATATTTTTACAATTATTTTTTACTTCATGTCATAGAAATTCCACGCTTTGACGAGGAAATATTTTTTATAAAAAATGAACGGTGTAAAACAATCCAATTTACTCACCGTTATTAGACACCAGAATTCTTTTAAAATAATTTTTAATGAGATTTTTCTGTTTATTATAGGAGGAAAGTATTTGTTAAAAAATAACGGTGTAAGTATAAATAATGTGTGCTTCCCCTTAATCAGGCTCTGAATATTGTAACTTGAGAGAATAATGCCCACAGACGGACCTTAGTGTTTAAAAGACGAAATCATGTGCAGCGTTCCCAACTTTTATAATTTATTCACGAGCATTTTTAGCCCCACCTTCTTTTCACACCAGAAATTTTGTAGATTATTTCTCTTTAATATGTGACAACGATTAAATAAGAAGAAAATCATTTTTCGAAATTTCCGGTATGAAAAAGAGGCAGGGCTAAAAATGCTCGTGAATAAATTATAAAAGTTGGGAACTCTGATCAGACGGTCGCGAAAATGTTAATATATTTCGGAGTACTTTTAGCCCCGCCTTTATTTCTCACAACTTTTTTAAGGGTATTTTTTCCTTATTTTATAGTAGTTTCATATTAAAGAGAATTATGCTATAAAAAATTGGTGTTAAATAAAGGTGGGGCTAAAAATACTCCGGATTAAATTGAAATGTTGGCAGCTATGCACGCGTCACAAGAAAGAAATTTCTCATTACAAAAAGTTTATAAACTGAAATTTCAAAGATACTACAAATACATTTGTATTGGAGTTGTATGTAGCAGAGATTTTGTATTGCAAGTTATAAAAAAGCTTTTTTCTGTTCTTAATAAATACGTAATTTCCAATGTATTACGGTATCTGCAGGTTCACTAGTCATCACGGTTCACTTATCTGCAGGTCAGATAAGTGAATTTTACATCAGAAATTTTAACAGATAGAAAAGCTCTTGCCAATATATTTGCAGGGTGGTGGGAGTTTCCGGCTCAAAAAGGAGCACTGACGCCAGCATTCTTTATAAATAATTTCTATCATGATAAATTACTGCACAAATACAGGGTGGGCAGAAAGTCCATAAATACTTTACAAATTCATAAACCCCGAAAAAATAACCAAAATAAAAAATGTTTAGCATTTTTAGCATTGATAGATCACGGGATTTTTTTCAAGATAAGATAATAATAATAATAAAATAATAAAACAGCCGGCAAATGGCGCTGATATGAACGACTTAGTTAGAAACAGGCAATTATGAATATTTTTGGCTATGGGGATATTTAAAATCCCGGGTGTATCCATCCAATATGTCGGAATTGGAAAATGCAATCCGCCGAGATCTGTCATGTATACAGCCAGACATGCTGCACTCTGCCGTTGCTGTATTTGTGACACGCCTGCAATGTGTTGTCACATGTAGTAGTGGATATGTGGAACACATATTGCTATAATGAATGATTTGGTAACATTAGTTTTGCTATTTACATGTCTTTTCTTTCACTTATGTACGAAACGCCACCTACAGGCTGTTTTTAGAACTACTTTTTTTTTCTTACCTTAAAAAAAATCCCGTGATTTATTGATGCTAAATCTAGAAACCGTTTTTTATTTCGGTTATTTTTTCGGGTTTTAAAGTATTTACGGATTTTTGCCCACCCTGTATAATAGAAACTTCAGATAAAGAATACTGGTGTTAATACCCTCGATTTTTGATCTGCCCGAGCTAAGCTCGGGTTATGTTAAAAAAATTAGATTAACAAAAAATATAGAACAGTGCTATCCCTTCGGAGAAATACACCGTAGGGTTCTTTTAATTAAAATTTCTGGTGTGCAACTGATTTATTTGAAATTCGGATTATGCGCCGGGAGTGGTATCTAAGCACTTAAGGCTGTGCATCCGGAAATAGAGTTTCCTATTCAATATGGCCGCCCAGGTTCTAAGAAAAAATTGGGGATGGCCTAACTTAAAAAAATGACAGCCAATTGCTCCAATCAGTGACTAGTATAATTCCGCTATTAGTTGACAAATTATCTACTTAACTACCTAAGTTATTTTAGCTCCGTCTTAATTTCGTACCACTTTTTTAAGAGAATTTTTTCCTTATTTCATCGTAGTTATATATTGAAAGAAATTTAATCTATTATACAAATAAAGTGGTGCGAAATAAAGGCGGGGCTAAAATAATCCGGAATAAATTAAAATTTTGGCAGCTATAAAGTATGCATATGTATATCATATTTATAATAATAATTATAATTTTTTTTTTTTTTTTACTATAACGCCAAATAAGTCACAATACAGTTTAGTAAAGCCGTTCATGATATACAGTGTAACGCAGAATTTCACTTTTACATAATTAAAGCAAACAAGATAGTTGCGCTTTCACATGCATAGCTGCCAACGTTTTAACACTGTGCCATCCGGCGACACCACAGTGGTGTCGTACGTAATGTATCGCTCCACCACTGGGCGTTTCTTTCCCAGTTTGTATGTTATGTATTTCTTTAGTATATACCCTGTATTCATATTTTTACAATGAAATATGCTGTGGATACAAATACATTGATTAGAAAGAATATAATTATAATGTATATCCATTTGTATTGTAAATGTGAATACAGAAATTTTTGTTCTGAAATATTGTCAGAGCCTGGTTAAGGGGGAAGCACACATTATCTCCGCTCTCACCGGAATATTTTTACAATTATTTTTTACTTCATGTCATAGAAATTCCACGCTTTGACGAGGAAATATTTTTTATAAAAAATGAACGGTGTAAAACAATCCAATTTACTCACCGTTATTAGACACCAGAATTCTTTTAAAATAATTTTTAATGAGATTTTTCTGTTTATTATAGCAGGAAAGTATTTGTTAAAAAATAACGGTGTAAGTATAAATAATGTGTGCTTCCCCTTAATCAGGCTCTGAATATTGTAACTTGAGAGAATAATGCCCACAGACGGACCTTAGTGTTTAAAATACGAAATCATGTGCAGCGTTCCCAACTTTTATAATTTATTCACGAGCATTTTCAGCCCCACCTTCTTTTCACACCAGAAATTTTGTAGATTATTTCTCTTTAATATGTGACAACGATTAAATAAGAAGAAAATCATTTTTCGAAATTTCCGGGATGAAAAAGAGGCAGGGCTAAAAATGCTCGTGAATAAATTATAAAAGTTGGGAACTCTGATCAGACGGTCGCGAAAATGTTAATATATTTCGGAGTACTTTTAGCCCCGCCTTTATTTCTCACAACTTTTTTAAGGGTATTTTTTCCTTATTTTATAGTAGTTTCATATTAAAGAGAATTATGCTATAAAAAATTGGTGTTAAATAAAGGTGGGGCTAAAAATACTCCGGATTAAATTGAAATGTTGGCAGCTATGCACGCGTCACAAGAAAGAAATTTCTCATTACAAAAAGTTTATAAACTGAAATTTCAAAGATACTACAAATACATTTGTATTGGAGTTGTATGTAGCAGAGATTTTGTATTGCAAGTTATAAAAAAGCTTTTTTCTGTTCTTAATAAATACGTAATTTCCAATGTATTACGGTATCTGCAGGTTCACTAGTCATCACGGTTCACTTATCTGCAGGTCAGATAAGTGAATTTTACATCAGAAATTTTAACAGATAGAAAAGCTCTTGCCAATATATTTGCAGGGTGGTGGGAGTTTCCGGCTCAAAAAGGAGCACTGACGCCAGCATTCTTTATAAATAATTTCTATCATGATAAATTACTGCACAAATACAGGGTGGGCAGAAAGTCCATAAATACTTTACAAATTCATAAACCCCGAAAAAATAACCAAAATAAAAAATGTTTAGCAGGTTTAGCATTGATAGATCACGGGATTTTTTTCAAGATAAGATAATAATAATAATAAAATAATAAAACAGCCGGCAAATGGCGCTGATATGAACGACTTAGTTAGAAACAGGCAATTATGAATATTTTTGGCTATGGGGATATTTAAAATCCCGGGTGTATCCATCCAATATGTCGGAATTGGAAAATGCAATCCGCCGAGATCTGTCATGTATACAGCCAGACATGCTGCACTCTGCCGTTGCTGTATTTGTGACACGCCTGCAATGTGTTGTCACATGTAGTAGTGGATATGTGGAACACATATTGCTATAATGAATGATTTGGTAACATTAGTTTTGCTATTTACATGTCTTTTCTTTCACTTATGTACGAAACGCCACCTACAGGCTGTTTTTAGAACTACTTTTTTTTTCTTACCTTAAAAAAAATCCCGTGATTTATTGATGCTAAATCTAGAAACCGTTTTTTATTTCGGTTATTTTTTCGGGTTTTAAAGTATTTACGGATTTTTGCCCACCCTGTATAATAGAAACTTCAGATAAAGAATACTGGTGTTAATACCCTCGATTTTTGATCTGCCCGAGCTAAGCTCGGGTTATGTTAAAAAAATTAGATTAACAAAAAATATAGAACAGTGCTATCCCTTCGGAGAAATACACCGTAGGGTTCTTTTAATTAAAATTTCTGGTGTGCAACTGATTTATTTGAAATTCGGATTATGCGCCGGGAGTGGTATCTAAGCACTTAAGGCTGTGCATCCGGAAATAGAGTTTCCTATTCAATATGGCCGCCCAGGTTCTAAGAAAAAATTGGGGATGGCCTAACTTTAAAAAATGACAGCCAATTGCTCCAATCAGTGACTAGTATAATTCCGCTATTAGTTGACAAATTATCTACTTAACTACCTAAGTTATTTTAGCTCCGTCTTAATTTCGTACCACTTTTTTAAGAGAATTTTTTCCTTATTTCATCGTAGTTATATATTGAAAGAAATTTAATCTATTATACAAATAAAGTGGTGCGAAATAAAGGCGGGGCTAAAATAATCCGGAATAAATTAAAATTTTGGCAGCTATAAAGTATGCATATGTATATCATATTTATAATAATAATTATAATTTTTTTTTTTTTTTACTATAACGCCAAATAAGTCACAATACAGTTTAGTAAAGCCGTTCATGATATACAGTGTAACGCAGAATTTCACTTTTACATAATTAAAGCAAACAAGATAGTTGCGCTTTCACATGCATAGCTGCCAACGTTTTAACACTGTGCCATCCGGCGACACCACAGTGGTGTCGTACGTAATGTATCGCTCCACCACTGGGCGTTTCTTTCCCAGTTTGTATGTTATGTATTTCTTTAGTATATACCCAGTATTCATATTTTTACAATGAAATATGCTGTGGATACAAATACATTGATTAGAAAGAATATAATTATAATGTATATCCATTTGTATTGTAAATGTGAATACAGAAATTTTTGTTCTGAAATATTGTCAGAGCCTGGTTAAGGGGGAAGCACACATTATCTCCGCTCTCACCGGAATATTTTTACAATTATTTTTTACTTCATGTCATAGAAATTCCACGCTTTGACGAGGAAATATTTTTTATAAAAAATGAACGGTGTAAAACAATCCAATTTACTCACCGTTATTAGACACCAGAATTCTTTTAAAATAATTTTTAATGAGATTTTTCTGTTTATTATAGGAGGAAAGTATTTGTTAAAAAATAACGGTGTAAGTATAAATAATGTGTGCTTCCCCTTAATCAGGCTCTGAATATTGTAACTTGAGAGAATAATACCCACAGACGGACCTTAGTGTTTAAAAGACGAAATCATGTGCAGCGTTCCCAACTTTTATAATTTATTCACGAGCATTTTTAGCCCCACCTTCTTTTCACACCAGAAATTTTGTAGATTATTTCTCTTTAATATGTGACAACGATTAAATAAGAAGAAAATCATTTTTCGAAATTTCCGGGATGAAAAAGAGGCAGGGCTAGGGCTAAAAATGCTCGTGAATAAATTATAAAAGTTGGGAACTCTGATCAGACGGTCGCGAAAATGTTAATATATTTCGGAGTACTTTTAGCCCCGCCTTTATTTCTCACAACTTTTTTAAGGGTATTTTTTCCTTATTTGATAGTAGTTTCATATTAAAGAGAATTATGCTATAAAAAATTGGTGTTAAATAAAGGTGGGGCTAAAAATACTCCGGATTAAATTGAAATGTTGGCAGCTATGCACGCGTCACAAGAAAGAAATTTCTCATTACAAAAAGTTTATAAACTGAAATTTCAAAGATACTACAAATACATTTGTATTGGAGTTGTATGTAGCAGAGATTTTGTATTGCAAGTTATAAAAAAGCTTTTTTCTGTTCTTAATAAATACGTAATTTCCAATGTATTACGGTATCTGCAGGTTCACTAGTCATCACGGTTCACTTATCTGCAGGTCAGATAAGTGAATTTTACATCAGAAATTTTAACAGATAGAAAAGCTCTTGCCAATATATTTGCAGGGTGGTGGGAGTTTCCGGCTCAAAAAGGAGCACTGACGCCAGCATTCTTTATAAATAATTTCTATCATGATAAATTACTGCACAAATACAGGGTGGGCAGAAAGTCCATAAATACTTTACAAATTCATAAACCACGAAAAAATAACCAAAATAAAAAAATGTTTAGCAGGTTTAGCATTGATAGATCACGGGATTTTTTTCAAGATAAGATAATAATAATAATAAAATAATAAAACAGCCGGCAAATGGCGCTGATATGAACGACTTAGTTAGAAACAGGCAATTATGAATATTTTTGGCTATGGGGATATTTAAAATCCCGGGTGTATCCATCCAATATGTCGGAATTGGAAAATGCAATCCGCCGAGATCTGTCATGTATACAGCCAGACATGCTGCACTCTGCCGTTGCTGTATTTGTGACACGCCTGCAATGTGTTGTCACATGTAGTAGTGGATATGTGGAACACATATTGCTATAATGAATGATTTGGTAACATTAGTTTTGCTATTTACATGTCTTTTCTTTCACTTATGTACGAAACGCCACCTACAGGCTGTTTTTAGAACTACTTTTTTTTTCTTACCTTAAAAAAAATCCCGTGATTTATTGATGCTAAATCTAGAAACCGTTTTTTATTTCGGTTATTTTTTCGGGTTTTAAAGTATTTACGGATTTTTGCCCACCCTGTATAATAGAAACTTCAGATAAAGAATACTGGTGTTAATACCCTCGATTTTTGATCTGCCCGAGCTAAGCTCAGGTTATGTTAAAAAAATTAGATTAACAAAAAATATAGAACAGTGCTATCCCTTCGGAGAAATACACCGTAGGGTTCTTTTAATTAAAATTTCTGGTGTGCAACTGATTTATTTGAAATTCGGATTATGCGCCGGGAGTGGTATCTAAGCACTTAAGGCTGTGCATCCGGAAATAGAGTTTCCTATTCAATATGGCCGCCCAGGTTCTAAGAAAAAATTGGGGATGGCCTAACTTTAAAAAATGACAGCCAATTGCTCCAATCAGTGACTAGTATAATTCCGCTATTAGTTGACAAATTATCTACTTAACTACCTAAGTTATTTTAGCTCCGTCTTAATTTCGTACCACTTTTTTAAGAGAATTTTTTCCTTATTTCATCGTAGTTATATATTGAAAGAAATTTAATCTATTATACAAATAAAGTGGTGCGAAATAAAGGCGGGGCTAAAATAATCCGGAATAAATTAAAATTTTGGCAGCTATAAAGTATGCATATGTATATCATATTTATAATAATAATTATAATTTTTTTTTTTTTTTTTACTATAACGCCAAATAAGTCACAATACAGTTTAGTAAAGCCGTTCATGATATACAGTGTAACGCAGAATTTCACTTTTACATAATTAAAGCAAACAAGATAGTTGCGCTTTCACATGCATAGCTGCCAACGTTTTAACACTGTGCCATCCGGCGACACCACAGTGGTGTCGTACGTAATGTATCGCTCCACCACTGGGCGTTTCTTTCCCAGTTTGTATGTTATGTATTTCTTTAGTATATACCCAGTATTCATATTTTTACAATGAAATATGCTGTGGATACAAATACATTGATTAGAAAGAATATAATTATAATGTATATCCATTTGTATTGTAAATGTGAATACAGAAATTTTTGTTCTGAAATATTGTCAGAGCCTGGTTAAGGGGGAAGCACACATTATCTCCGCTCTCACCGGAATATTTTTACAATTATTTTTTACTTCATGTCATAGAAATTCCACGCTTTGACGAGGAAATATTTTTTATAAAAAATGAACGGTGTAAAACAATCCAATTTACTCACCGTTATTAGACACCAGAATTCTTTTAAAATAATTTTTAATGAGATTTTTCTGTTTATTATAGGAGGAAAGTATTTGTTAAAAAATAACGGTGTAAGTATAAATAATGTGTGCTTCCCCTTAATCAGGCTCTGAATATTGTAACTTGAGAGAATAATGCCCACAGACGGACCTTAGTGTTTAAAAGACGAAATCATGTGCAGCGTTCCCAACTTTTATAATTTATTCACGAGCATTTTTAGCCCCACCTTCTTTTCACACCAGAAATTTTGTAGATTATTTCTCTTTAATATGTGACAACGATTAAATAAGAAGAAAATCATTTTTCGAAATTTCCGGGATGAAAAAGAGGCAGGGCTAAAAATGCTCGTGAATAAATTATAAAAGTTGGGAACTCTGATCAGACGGTCGCGAAAATGTTAATATATTTCGGAGTACTTTTAGCCCCGCCTTTATTTCTCACAACTTTTTTAAGGGTATTTTTCCTTATTTTATAGTAGTTTCATATTAAAGAGAATTATGCTATAAAAAATTGGTGTTAAATAAAGGTGGGGCTAAAAATACTCCGGATTAAATTGAAATGTTGGCAGCTATGCACGCGTCACAAGAAAGAAATTTCTCATTACAAAAAGTTTATAAACTGAAATTTCAAAGATACTACAAATACATTTGTATTGGAGTTGTATGTAGCAGAGATTTTGTATTGCAAGTTATAAAAAAGCTTTTTTCTGTTCTTAATAAATACGTAATTTCCAATGTATTACGGTATCTGCAGGTTCACTAGTCATCACGGTTCACTTATCTGCAGGTCAGATAAGTGAATTTTACATCAGAAATTTTAACAGATAGAAAAGCTCTTGCCAATATATTTGCAGGGTGGTGGGAGTTTCCGGCTCAAAAAGGAGCACTGACGCCAGCATTCTTTATAAATAATTTCTATCATGATAAATTACTGCACAAATACAGGGTGGGCAGAAAGTCCATAAATACTTTACAAATTCATAAACCCGAAAAAATAACCAAAATAAAAAATGTTTAGCAGGTTTAGCATTGATAGATCACGGGATTTTTTTCAAGATAAGATAATAATAATAATAAAATAATAAAACAGCCGGCAAATGGCGCTGATATGAACGACTTAGTTAGAAACAGGCAATTATGAATATTTTTGGCTATGGGGATATTTAAAATCCCGGGTGTATCCATCCAATATGTCGGAATTGGAAAATGCAATCCGCCGAGATCTGTCATGTATACAGCCAGACATGCTGCACTCTGCCGTTGCTGTATTTGTGACACGCCTGCAATGTGTTGTCACATGTAGTAGTGGATATGTGGAACACATATTGCTATAATGAATAATTTGGTAAAATTAGTTTTGCTATTTACATGTCTTTTCTTTCACTTATGTACGAAACGCCACCTACAGGCTGTTTTTAGAACTACTTTTTTTTTCTTACCTTAAAAAAAATCCCGTGATTTATTGATGCTAAATCTAGAAACCGTTTTTTATTTCGGTTATTTTTTCGGGTTTTAAAGTATTTACGGATTTTTGCCCACCCTGTATAATAGAAACTTCAGATAAAGAATACTGGTGTTAATACCCTCGATTTTTGATCTGCCCGAGCTAAGCTCGGGTTATGTTAAAAAAATTAGATTAACAAAAAATATAGAACAGTGCTATCCCTTCGGAGAAATACACCGTAGGGTTCTTTTAATTAAAATTTCTGGTGTGCAACTGATTTATTTGAAATTCGGATTATGCGCCGGGAGTGGTATATAAGCACTTAAGGCTGTGCATCCGGAAATAGAGTTTCCTATTCAATATGGCCGCCCAGGTTCTAAGAAAAAATTGGGGATGGCCTAACTTAAAAAAATGACAGCCAATTGCTCCAATCAGTGACTAGTATAATTCCGCTATTAGTTGACAAATTATCTACTTAACTACCTAAGTTATTTTAGCTCCGTCTTAATTTCGTACCACTTTTTTAAGAGAATTTTTTCCTTATTTCATCGTAGTTATATATTGAAAGAAATTTAATCTATTATACAAATAAAGTGGTGCGAAATAAAGGCGGGGCTAAAATAATCCGGAATAAATTAAAATTTTGGCAGCTATAAAGTATGCATATGTATATCATATTTATAATAATAATTATAATTTTTTTTTTTTTTTTTTTACTATAACGCCAAATAAGTCACAATACAGTTTAGTAAAGCCGTTCATGATATACAGTGTAACGCAGAATTTCACTTTTACATAATTAAAGCAAACAAGATAGTTGCGCTTTCACATGCATAGCTGCCAACGTTTTAACACTGTGCCATCCGGCGACACCACAGTGGTGTCGTACGTAATGTATCGCTCCACCACTGGGCGTTTCTTTCCCAGTTTGTATGTTATGTATTTCTTTAGTATATACCCAGTATTCATATTTTTACAATGAAATATGCTGTGGATACAAATACATTGATTAGAAAGAATATAATTATAATGTATATCCATTTGTATTGTAAATGTGAATACAGAAATTTTTGTTCTGAAATATTGTCAGAGCCTGGTTAAGGGGGAAGCACACATTATCTCCGCTCTCACCGGAATATTTTTACAATTATTTTTTACTTCATGTCATAGAAATTCCACGCTTTGACGAGGAAATATTTTTTATAAAAAATGAACGGTGTAAAACAATCCAATTTACTCACCGTTATTAGACATCAGAATTCTTTTAAAATAATTTTTAATGAGATTTTTCTGTTTATTATAGGAGGAAAGTATTTGTTAAAAAATAACGGTGTAAGTATAAATAATGTGTGCTTCCCCTTAATCAGGCTCTGAATATTGTAACTTGAGAGAATAATGCCCACAGACGGACCTTAGTGTTTAAAAGACGAAATCATGTGCAGCGTTCCCAACTTTTATAATTTATTCACGAGCATTTTTAGCCCCACCTTCTTTTCACACCAGAAATTTTGTAGATTATTTCTCTTTAATATGTGACAACGATTAAATAAGAAGAAAATCATTTTTCGAAATTTCCGGTATGAAAAAGAGGCAGGGCTAAAAATGCTCGTGAATAAATTATAAAAGTTGGGAACTCTGATCAGACGGTCGCGAAAATGTTAATATATTTCGGAGTACTTTTAGCCCCGCCTTTATTTCTCACAACTTTTTTAAGGGTATTTTTTCCTTATTTTATAGTAGTTTCATATTAAAGAGAATTATGCTATAAAAAATTGGTGTTAAATAAAGGTGGGGCTAAAAATACTCCGGATTAAATTGAAATGTTGGCAGCTATGCACGCGTCACAAGAAAGAAATTTCTCATTACAAAAAGTTTATAAACTGAAATTTCAAAGATACTACAAATACATTTGTATTGGAGTTGTATGTAGCAGAGATTTTGTATTGCAAGTTATAAAAAAGCTTTTTTCTGTTCTTAATAAATACGTAATTTCCAATGTATTACGGTATCTGCAGGTTCACTAGTCATCACGGTTCACTTATCTGCAGGTCAGATAAGTGAATTTTACATCAGAAATTTTAACAGATAGAAAAGCTCTTGCCAATATATTTGCAGGGTGGTGGGAGTTTCCGGCTCAAAAAGGAGCACTGACGCCAGCATTCTTTATAAATAATTTCTATCATGATAAATTACTGCACAAATACAGGGTGGGCAGAAAGTCCATAAATACTTTACAAATTCATAAACCCCGAAAAAATAACCAAAATAAAAAATGTTTAGCATTTTTAGCATTGATAGATCACGGGATTTTTTTCAAGATAAGATAATAATAATAATAAAATAATAAAACAGCCGGCAAATGGCGCTGATATGAACGACTTAGTTAGAAACAGGCAATTATGAATATTTTTGGCTATGGGGATATTTAAAATCCCGGGTGTATCCATCCAATATGTCGGAATTGGAAAATGCAATCCGCCGAGATCTGTCATGTATACAGCCAGACATGCTGCACTCTGCCGTTGCTGTATTTGTGACACGCCTGCAATGTGTTGTCACATGTAGTAGTGGATATGTGGAACACATATTGCTATAATGAATGATTTGGTAACATTAGTTTTGCTATTTACATGTCTTTTCTTTCACTTATGTACGAAACGCCACCTACAGGCTGTTTTTAGAACTACTTTTTTTTTCTTACCTTAAAAAAAATCCCGTGATTTATTGATGCTAAATCTAGAAACCGTTTTTTATTTCGGTTATTTTTTCGGGTTTTAAAGTATTTACGGATTTTTGCCCACCCTGTATAATAGAAACTTCAGATAAAGAATACTGGTGTTAATACCCTCGATTTTTGATCTGCCCGAGCTAAGCTCGGGTTATGTTAAAAAAATTAGATAACAAAAAATATAGAACAGTGCTATCCCTTCGGAGAAATACACCGTAGGGTTCTTTTAATTAAAATTTCTGGTGTGCAACTGATTTATTTGAAATTCGGATTATGCGCCGGGAGTGGTATCTAAGCACTTAAGGCTGTGCATCCGGAAATAGAGTTTCCTATTCAATATGGCCGCCCAGGTTCTAAGAAAAAATTGGGGATGGCCTAACTTAAAAAAATGACAGCCAATTGCTCCAATCAGTGACTAGTATAATTCCGCTATTAGTTGACAAATTATCTACTTAACTACCTAAGTTATTTTAGCTCCGTCTTAATTTCGTACCACTTTTTTAAGAGAATTTTTTCCTTATTTCATCGTAGTTATATATTGAAAGAAATTTAATCTATTATACAAATAAAGTGGTGCGAAATAAAGGCGGGGCTAAAATAATCCGGAATAAATTAAAATTTTGGCAGCTATAAAGTATGCATATGTATATCATATTTATAATAATAATTATAATTTTTTTTTTTTTTTTACTATAACGCCAAATAAGTCACAATACAGTTTAGTAAAGCCGTTCATGATATACAGTGTAACGCAGAATTTCATTTTACATAATTAAAGCAAACAAGATAGTTGCGCTTTCACATGCATAGCTGCCAACGTTTTAACACTGTGCCATCCGGCGACACCACAGTGGTGTCGTACGTAATGTATCGCTCCACCACTGGGCGTTTCTTTCGCAGTTTGTATGTTATGTATTTCTTTAGTATATACCCAGTATTCATATTTTTACAATGAAATATGCTGTGGATACAAATACATTGATTAGAAAGAATATAATTATAATGTATATCCATTTGTATTGTAAATGTGAATACAGAAATTTTTGTTCTGAAATATTGTCAGAGCCTGGTTAAGGGGGAAGCACACATTATCTCCGCTCTCACCGGAATATTTTTACAATTATTTTTTACTTCATGTCATAGAAATTCCACGCTTTGACGAGGAAATATTTTTTATAAAAAATGAACGGTGTAAAACAATCCAATTTACTCACCGTTATTAGACACCAGAATTCTTTTAAAATAATTTTTAATGAGATTTTTCTGTTTATTATAGGAGGAAAGTATTTGTTAAAAAATAACGGTGTAAGTATAAATAATGTGTGCTTCCCCTTAATCAGGCTCTGAATATTGTAACTTGAGAGAATAATGCCCACAGACGGACCTTAGTGTTTAAAAGACGAAATCATGTGCAGCGTTCCCAACTTTTATAATTTATTCACGAGCATTTTTAGCCCCACCTTCTTTTCACACCAGAAATTTTGTAGATTATTTCTCTTTAATATGTGACAACGATTAAATAAGAAGAAAATCATTTTTCGAAATTTCCGGTATGAAAAAGAGGCAGGGCTAAAAATGCTCGTGAATAAATTATAAAAGTTGGGAACTCTGATCAGACGGTCGCGAAAATGTTAATATATTTCGGAGTACTTTTAGCCCCGCCTTTATTTCTCACAACTTTTTTAAGGGTATTTTTTCCTTATTTTATAGTAGTTTCATATTAAAGAGAATTATGCTATAAAAAATTGGTGTTAAATAAAGGTGGGGCTAAAAATACTCCGGATTAAATTGAAATGTTGGCAGCTATGCACGCGTCACAAGAAAGAAATTTCTCATTACAAAAAGTTTATAAACTGAAATTTCAAAGATACTACAAATACATTTGTATTGGAGTTGTATGTAGCAGAGATTTTGTATTGCAAGTTATAAAAAAGCTTTTTTCTGTTCTTAATAAATACGTAATTTCCAATGTATTACGGTATCTGCAGGTTCACTAGTCATCACGGTTCACTTATCTGCAGGTCAGATAAGTGAATTTTACATCAGAAATTTTAACAGATAGAAAAGCTCTTGCCAATATATTTGCAGGGTGGTGGGAGTTTCCGGCTCAAAAAGGAGCACTGACGCCAGCATTCTTTATAAATAATTTCTATCATGATAAATTACTGCACAAATACAGGGTGGGCAGAAAGTCCATAAATACTTTACAAATTCATAAACCCCGAAAAAATAACCAAAATAAAAAATGTTTAGCATTTTTAGCATTGATAGATCACGGGATTTTTTTCAAGATAAGATAATAATAATAATAAAATAATAAAACAGCCGGCAAATGGCGCTGATATGAACGACTTAGTTAGAAACAGGCAATTATGAATATTTTTGGCTATGGGGATATTTAAAATCCCGGGTGTATCCATCCAATATGTCGGAATTGGAAAATGCAATCCGCCGAGATCTGTCATGTATACAGCCAGACATGCTGCACTCTGCCGTTGCTGTATTTGTGACACGCCTGCAATGTGTTGTCACATGTAGTAGTGGATATGTGGAACACATATTGCTATAATGAATGATTTGGTAACATTAGTTTTGCTATTTACATGTCTTTTCTTTCACTTATGTACGAAACGCCACCTACAGGCTGTTTTTAGAACTACTTTTTTTTTCTTACCTTAAAAAAAATCCCGTGATTTATTGATGCTAAATCTAGAAACCGTTTTTTATTTCGGTTATTTTTTCGGGTTTTAAAGTATTTACGGATTTTTGCCCACCCTGTATAATAGAAACTTCAGATAAAGAATACTGGTGTTAATACCCTCGATTTTTGATCTGCCCGAGCTAAGCTCGGGTTATGTTAAAAAAATTAGATTAACAAAAAATATAGAACAGTGCTATCCCTTCGGAGAAATACACCGTAGGGTTCTTTTAATTAAAATTTCTGGTGTGCAACTGATTTATTTGAAATTCGGATTATGCGCCGGGAGTGGTATCTAAGCACTTAAGGCTGTGCATCCGGAAATAGAGTTTCCTATTCAATATGGCCGCCCAGGTTCTAAGAAAAAATTGGGGATGGCCTAACTTTAAAAAATGACAGCCAATTGCTCCAATCAGTGACTAGTATAATTCCGCTATTAGTTGACAAATTATCTACTTAACTACCTAAGTTATTTTAGCTCCGTCTTAATTTCGTACCACTTTTTTAAGAGAATTTTTTCCTTATTTCATCGTAGTTATATATTGAAAGAAATTTAATCTATTATACAAATAAAGTGGTGCGAAATAAAGGCGGGGCTAAAATAATCCGGAATAAATTAAAATTTTGGCAGCTATAAAGTATGCATATGTATATCATATTTATAATAATAATTATAATTTTTTTTTTTTTTTTACTATAACGCCAAATAAGTCACAATACAGTTTAGTAAAGCCGTTCATGATATACAGTGTAACGCAGAATTTCACTTTTACATAATTAAAGCAAACAAGATAGTTGCGCTTTCACATGCATAGCTGCCAACGTTTTAACACTGTGCCATCCGGCGACACCACAGTGGTGTCGTACGTAATGTATCGCTCCACCACTGGGCGTTTCTTTCCCAGTTTGTATGTTATGTATTTCTTTAGTATATACCCAGTATTCATATTTTTACAATGAAATATGCTGTGGATACAAATACATTGATTAGAAAGAATATAATTATAATGTATATCCATTTGTATTGTAAATGTGAATACAGAAATTTTTGTTCTGAAATATTGTCAGAGCCTGGTTAAGGGGGAAGCACACATTATCTCCGCTCTCACCGGAATATTTTTACAATTATTTTTTACTTCATGTCATAGAAATTCCACGCTTTGACGAGGAAATATTTTTTATAAAAAATGAACGGTGTAAAACAATCCAATTTACTCACCGTTATTAGACACCAGAATTCTTTTAAAATAATTTTTAATGAGATTTTTCTGTTTATTATAGGAGGAAAGTATTTGTTAAAAAATAACGGTGTAAGTATAAATAATGTGTGCTTCCCCTTAATCAGGCTCTGAATATTGTAACTTGAGAGAATAATGCCCACAGACGGACCTTAGTGTTTAAAAGACGAAATCATGTGCAGCGTTCCCAACTTTTATAATTTATTCACGAGCATTTTTAGCCCCACCTTCTTTTCACACCAGAAATTTTGTAGATTATTTCTCTTTAATATGTGACAACGATTAAATAAGAAGAAAATCATTTTTCGAAATTTCCGGGATGAAAAAGAGGCAGGGCTAAAAATGCTCGTGAATAAATTATAAAAGTTGGGAACTCTGATCAGACGGTCGCGAAAATGTTAATATATTTCGGAGTACTTTTAGCCCCGCCTTTATTTCTCACAACTTTTTTAAGGGTATTTTTCCTTATTTTATAGTAGTTTCATATTAAAGAGAATTATGCTATAAAAAATTGGTGTTAAATAAAGGTGGGGCTAAAAATACTCCGGATTAAATTGAAATGTTGGCAGCTATGCACGCGTCACAAGAAAGAAATTTCTCATTACAAAAAGTTTATAAACTGAAATTTCAAAGATACTACAAATACATTTGTATTGGAGTTGTATGTAGCAGAGATTTTGTATTGCAAGTTATAAAAAAGCTTTTTTCTGTTCTTAATAAATACGTAATTTCCAATGTATTACGGTATCTGCAGGTTCACTAGTCATCACGGTTCACTTATCTGCAGGTCAGATAAGTGAATTTTACATCAGAAATTTTAACAGATAGAAAAGCTCTTGCCAATATATTTGCAGGGTGGTGGGAGTTTCCGGCTCAAAAAGGAGCACTGACGCCAGCATTCTTTATAAATAATTTCTATCATGATAAATTACTGCACAAATACAGGGTGGGCAGAAAGTCCATAAATACTTTACAAATTCATAAACCCGAAAAAATAACCAAAATAAAAAATGTTTAGCAGGTTTAGCATTGATAGATCACGGGATTTTTTTCAAGATAAGATAATAATAATAATAAAATAATAAAACAGCCGGCAAATGGCGCTGATATGAACGACTTAGTTAGAAACAGGCAATTATGAATATTTTTGGCTATGGGGATATTTAAAATCCCGGGTGTATCCATCCAATATGTCGGAATTGGAAAATGCAATCCGCCGAGATCTGTCATGTATACAGCCAGACATGCTGCACTCTGCCGTTGCTGTATTTGTGACACGCCTGCAATGTGTTGTCACATGTAGTAGTGGATATGTGGAACACATATTGCTATAATGAATAATTTGGTAAAATTAGTTTTGCTATTTACATGTCTTTTCTTTCACTTATGTACGAAACGCCACCTACAGGCTGTTTTTAGAACTACTTTTTTTTTCTTACCTTAAAAAAAATCCCGTGATTTATTGATGCTAAATCTAGAAACCGTTTTTTATTTCGGTTATTTTTTCGGGTTTTAAAGTATTTACGGATTTTTGCCCACCCTGTATAATAGAAACTTCAGATAAAGAATACTGGTGTTAATACCCTCGATTTTTGATCTGCCCGAGCTAAGCTCGGGTTATGTTAAAAAAATTAGATTAACAAAAAATATAGAACAGTGCTATCCCTTCGGAGAAATACACCGTAGGGTTCTTTTAATTAAAATTTCTGGTGTGCAACTGATTTATTTGAAATTCGGATTATGCGCCGGGAGTGGTATATAAGCACTTAAGGCTGTGCATCCGGAAATAGAGTTTCCTATTCAATATGGCCGCCCAGGTTCTAAGAAAAAATTGGGGATGGCCTAACTTAAAAAAATGACAGCCAATTGCTCCAATCAGTGACTAGTATAATTCCGCTATTAGTTGACAAATTATCTACTTAACTACCTAAGTTATTTTAGCTCCGTCTTAATTTCGTACCACTTTTTTAAGAGAATTTTTTCCTTATTTCATCGTAGTTATATATTGAAAGAAATTTAATCTATTATACAAATAAAGTGGTGCGAAATAAAGGCGGGGCTAAAATAATCCGGAATAAATTAAAATTTTGGCAGCTATAAAGTATGCATATGTATATCATATTTATAATAATAATTATAATTTTTTTTTTTTTTTTTTACTATAACGCCAAATAAGTCACAATACAGTTTAGTAAAGCCGTTCATGATATACAGTGTAACGCAGAATTTCACTTTTACATAATTAAAGCAAACAAGATAGTTGCGCTTTCACATGCATAGCTGCCAACGTTTTAACACTGTGCCATCCGGCGACACCACAGTGGTGTCGTACGTAATGTATCGCTCCACCACTGGGCGTTTCTTTCCCAGTTTGTATGTTATGTATTTCTTTAGTATATACCCAGTATTCATATTTTTACAATGAAATATGCTGTGGATACAAATACATTGATTAGAAAGAATATAATTATAATGTATATCCATTTGTATTGTAAATGTGAATACAGAAATTTTTGTTCTGAAATATTGTCAGAGCCTGGTTAAGGGGGAAGCACACATTATCTCCGCTCTCACCGGAATATTTTTACAATTATTTTTTACTTCATGTCATAGAAATTCCACGCTTTGACGAGGAAATATTTTTTATAAAAAATGAACGGTGTAAAACAATCCAATTTACTCACCGTTATTAGACACCAGAATTCTTTTAAAATAATTTTTAATGAGATTTTTCTGTTTATTATAGGAGGAAAGTATTTGTTAAAAAATAACGGTGTAAGTATAAATAATGTGTGCTTCCCCTTAATCAGGCTCTGAATATTGTAACTTGAGAGAATAATGCCCACAGACGGACCTTAGTGTTTAAAAGACGAAATCATGTGCAGCGTTCCCAACTTTTATAATTTATTCACGAGCATTTTTAGCCCCACCTTCTTTTCACACCAGAAATTTTGTAGATTATTTCTCTTTAATATGTGACAACGATTAAATAAGAAGAAAATCATTTTTCGAAATTTCCGGTATGAAAAAGAGGCAGGGCTAAAAATGCTCGTGAATAAATTATAAAAGTTGGGAACTCTGATCAGACGGTCGCGAAAATGTTAATATATTTCGGAGTACTTTTAGCCCCGCCTTTATTTCTCACAACTTTTTTAAGGGTATTTTTTCCTTATTTTATAGTAGTTTCATATTAAAGAGAATTATGCTATAAAAAATTGGTGTTAAATAAAGGTGGGGCTAAAAATACTCCGGATTAAATTGAAATGTTGGCAGCTATGCACGCGTCACAAGAAAGAAATTTCTCATTACAAAAAGTTTATAAACTGAAATTTCAAAGATACTACAAATACATTTGTATTGGAGTTGTATGTAGCAGAGATTTTGTATTGCAAGTTATAAAAAAGCTTTTTTCTGTTCTTAATAAATACGTAATTTCCAATGTATTACGGTATCTGCAGGTTCACTAGTCATCACGGTTCACTTATCTGCAGGTCAGATAAGTGAATTTTACATCAGAAATTTTAACAGATAGAAAAGCTCTTGCCAATATATTTGCAGGGTGGTGGGAGTTTCCGGCTCAAAAAGGAGCACTGACGCCAGCATTCTTTATAAATAATTTCTATCATGATAAATTACTGCACAAATACAGGGTGGGCAGAAAGTCCATAAATACTTTACAAATTCATAAACCCCGAAAAAATAACCAAAATAAAAAATGTTTAGCATTTTTAGCATTGATAGATCACGGGATTTTTTTCAAGATAAGATAATAATAATAATAAAATAATAAAACAGCCGGCAAATGGCGCTGATATGAACGACTTAGTTAGAAACAGGCAATTATGAATATTTTTGGCTATGGGGATATTTAAAATCCCGGGTGTATCCATCCAATATGTCGGAATTGGAAAATGCAATCCGCCGAGATCTGTCATGTATACAGCCAGACATGCTGCACTCTGCCGTTGCTGTATTTGTGACACGCCTGCAATGTGTTGTCACATGTAGTAGTGGATATGTGGAACACATATTGCTATAATGAATGATTTGGTAACATTAGTTTTGCTATTTACATGTCTTTTCTTTCACTTATGTACGAAACGCCACCTACAGGCTGTTTTTAGAACTACTTTTTTTTTCTTACCTTAAAAAAAATCCCGTGATTTATTGATGCTAAATCTAGAAACCGTTTTTTATTTCGGTTATTTTTTCGGGTTTTAAAGTATTTACGGATTTTTGCCCACCCTGTATAATAGAAACTTCAGATAAAGAATACTGGTGTTAATACCCTCGATTTTTGATCTGCCCGAGCTAAGCTCGGGTTATGTTAAAAAAATTAGATTAACAAAAAATATAGAACAGTGCTATCCCTTCGGAGAAATACACCGTAGGGTTCTTTTAATTAAAATTTCTGGTGTGCAACTGATTTATTTGAAATTCGGATTATGCGCCGGGAGTGGTATCTAAGCACTTAAGGCTGTGCATCCGGAAATAGAGTTTCCTATTCAATATGGCCGCCCAGGTTCTAAGAAAAAATTGGGGATGGCCTAACTTAAAAAAATGACAGCCAATTGCTCCAATCAGTGACTAGTATAATTCCGCTATTAGTTGACAAATTATCTACTTAACTACCTAAGTTATTTTAGCTCCGTCTTAATTTCGTACCACTTTTTTAAGAGAATTTTTTCCTTATTTCATCGTAGTTATATATTGAAAGAAATTTAATCTATTATACAAATAAAGTGGTGCGAAATAAAGGCGGGGCTAAAATAATCCGGAATAAATTAAAATTTTGGCAGCTATAAAGTATGCATATGTATATCATATTTATAATAATAATTATAATTTTTTTTTTTTTTTTACTATAACGCCAAATAAGTCACAATACAGTTTAGTAAAGCCGTTCATGATATACAGTGTAACGCAGAATTTCACTTTTACATAATTAAAGCAAACAAGATAGTTGCGCTTTCACATGCATAGCTGCCAACGTTTTAACACTGTGCCATCCGGCGACACCACAGTGGTGTCGTACGTAATGTATCGCTCCACCACTGGGCGTTTCTTTCCCAGTTTGTATGTTATGTATTTCTTTAGTATATACCCTGTATTCATATTTTTACAATGAAATATGCTGTGGATACAAATACATTGATTAGAAAGAATATAATTATAATGTATATCCATTTGTATTGTAAATGTGAATACAGAAATTTTTGTTCTGAAATATTGTCAGAGCCTGGTTAAGGGGGAAGCACACATTATCTCCGCTCTCACCGGAATATTTTTACAATTATTTTTTACTTCATGTCATAGAAATTCCACGCTTTGACGAGGAAATATTTTTTATAAAAAATGAACGGTGTAAAACAATCCAATTTACTCACCGTTATTAGACACCAGAATTCTTTTAAAATAATTTTTAATGAGATTTTTCTGTTTATTATAGCAGGAAAGTATTTGTTAAAAAATAACGGTGTAAGTATAAATAATGTGTGCTTCCCCTTAATCAGGCTCTGAATATTGTAACTTGAGAGAATAATGCCCACAGACGGACCTTAGTGTTTAAAATACGAAATCATGTGCAGCGTTCCCAACTTTTATAATTTATTCACGAGCATTTTCAGCCCCACCTTCTTTTCACACCAGAAATTTTGTAGATTATTTCTCTTTAATATGTGACAACGATTAAATAAGAAGAAAATCATTTTTCGAAATTTCCGGGATGAAAAAGAGGCAGGGCTAAAAATGCTCGTGAATAAATTATAAAAGTTGGGAACTCTGATCAGACGGTCGCGAAAATGTTAATATATTTCGGAGTACTTTTAGCCCCGCCTTTATTTCTCACAACTTTTTTAAGGGTATTTTTTCCTTATTTTATAGTAGTTTCATATTAAAGAGAATTATGCTATAAAAAATTGGTGTTAAATAAAGGTGGGGCTAAAAATACTCCGGATTAAATTGAAATGTTGGCAGCTATGCACGCGTCACAAGAAAGAAATTTCTCATTACAAAAAGTTTATAAACTGAAATTTCAAAGATACTACAAATACATTTGTATTGGAGTTGTATGTAGCAGAGATTTTGTATTGCAAGTTATAAAAAAGCTTTTTTCTGTTCTTAATAAATACGTAATTTCCAATGTATTACGGTATCTGCAGGTTCACTAGTCATCACGGTTCACTTATCTGCAGGTCAGATAAGTGAATTTTACATCAGAAATTTTAACAGATAGAAAAGCTCTTGCCAATATATTTGCAGGGTGGTGGGAGTTTCCGGCTCAAAAAGGAGCACTGACGCCAGCATTCTTTATAAATAATTTCTATCATGATAAATTACTGCACAAATACAGGGTGGGCAGAAAGTCCATAAATACTTTACAAATTCATAAACCCCGAAAAAATAACCAAAATAAAAAATGTTTAGCAGGTTTAGCATTGATAGATCACGGGATTTTTTTCAAGATAAGATAATAATAATAATAAAATAATAAAACAGCCGGCAAATGGCGCTGATATGAACGACTTAGTTAGAAACAGGCAATTATGAATATTTTTGGCTATGGGGATATTTAAAATCCCGGGTGTATCCATCCAATATGTCGGAATTGGAAAATGCAATCCGCCGAGATCTGTCATGTATACAGCCAGACATGCTGCACTCTGCCGTTGCTGTATTTGTGACACGCCTGCAATGTGTTGTCACATGTAGTAGTGGATATGTGGAACACATATTGCTATAATGAATGATTTGGTAACATTAGTTTTGCTATTTACATGTCTTTTCTTTCACTTATGTACGAAACGCCACCTACAGGCTGTTTTTAGAACTACTTTTTTTTTCTTACCTTAAAAAAAATCCCGTGATTTATTGATGCTAAATCTAGAAACCGTTTTTTATTTCGGTTATTTTTTCGGGTTTTAAAGTATTTACGGATTTTTGCCCACCCTGTATAATAGAAACTTCAGATAAAGAATACTGGTGTTAATACCCTCGATTTTTGATCTGCCCGAGCTAAGCTCGGGTTATGTTAAAAAAATTAGATTAACAAAAAATATAGAACAGTGCTATCCCTTCGGAGAAATACACCGTAGGGTTCTTTTAATTAAAATTTCTGGTGTGCAACTGATTTATTTGAAATTCGGATTATGCGCCGGGAGTGGTATCTAAGCACTTAAGGCTGTGCATCCGGAAATAGAGTTTCCTATTCAATATGGCCGCCCAGGTTCTAAGAAAAAATTGGGGATGGCCTAACTTTAAAAAATGACAGCCAATTGCTCCAATCAGTGACTAGTATAATTCCGCTATTAGTTGACAAATTATCTACTTAACTACCTAAGTTATTTTAGCTCCGTCTTAATTTCGTACCACTTTTTTAAGAGAATTTTTTCCTTATTTCATCGTAGTTATATATTGAAAGAAATTTAATCTATTATACAAATAAAGTGGTGCGAAATAAAGGCGGGGCTAAAATAATCCGGAATAAATTAAAATTTTGGCAGCTATAAAGTATGCATATGTATATCATATTTATAATAATAATTATAATTTTTTTTTTTTTTTTACTATAACGCCAAATAAGTCACAATACAGTTTAGTAAAGCCGTTCATGATATACAGTGTAACGCAGAATTTCACTTTTACATAATTAAAGCAAACAAGATAGTTGCGCTTTCACATGCATAGCTGCCAACGTTTTAACACTGTGCCATCCGGCGACACCACAGTGGTGTCGTACGTAATGTATCGCTCCACCACTGGGCGTTTCTTTCCCAGTTTGTATGTTATGTATTTCTTTAGTATATACCCAGTATTCATATTTTTACAATGAAATATGCTGTGGATACAAATACATTGATTAGAAAGAATATAATTATAATGTATATCCATTTGTATTGTAAATGTGAATACAGAAATTTTTGTTCTGAAATATTGTCAGAGCCTGGTTAAGGGGGAAGCACACATTATCTCCGCTCTCACCGGAATATTTTTACAATTATTTTTTACTTCATGTCATAGAAATTCCACGCTTTGACGAGGAAATATTTTTTATAAAAAATGAACGGTGTAAAACAATCCAATTTACTCACCGTTATTAGACACCAGAATTCTTTTAAAATAATTTTTAATGAGATTTTTCTGTTTATTATAGGAGGAAAGTATTTGTTAAAAAATAACGGTGTAAGTATAAATAATGTGTGCTTCCCCTTAATCAGGCTCTGAATATTGTAACTTGAGAGAATAATACCCACAGACGGACCTTAGTGTTTAAAAGACGAAATCATGTGCAGCGTTCCCAACTTTTATAATTTATTCACGAGCATTTTTAGCCCCACCTTCTTTTCACACCAGAAATTTTGTAGATTATTTCTCTTTAATATGTGACAACGATTAAATAAGAAGAAAATCATTTTTCGAAATTTCCGGGATGAAAAAGAGGCAGGGCTAGGGCTAAAAATGCTCGTGAATAAATTATAAAAGTTGGGAACTCTGATCAGACGGTCGCGAAAATGTTAATATATTTCGGAGTACTTTTAGCCCCGCCTTTATTTCTCACAACTTTTTTAAGGGTATTTTTTCCTTATTTGATAGTAGTTTCATATTAAAGAGAATTATGCTATAAAAAATTGGTGTTAAATAAAGGTGGGGCTAAAAATACTCCGGATTAAATTGAAATGTTGGCAGCTATGCACGCGTCACAAGAAAGAAATTTCTCATTACAAAAAGTTTATAAACTGAAATTTCAAAGATACTACAAATACATTTGTATTGGAGTTGTATGTAGCAGAGATTTTGTATTGCAAGTTATAAAAAAGCTTTTTTCTGTTCTTAATAAATACGTAATTTCCAATGTATTACGGTATCTGCAGGTTCACTAGTCATCACGGTTCACTTATCTGCAGGTCAGATAAGTGAATTTTACATCAGAAATTTTAACAGATAGAAAAGCTCTTGCCAATATATTTGCAGGGTGGTGGGAGTTTCCGGCTCAAAAAGGAGCACTGACGCCAGCATTCTTTATAAATAATTTCTATCATGATAAATTACTGCACAAATACAGGGTGGGCAGAAAGTCCATAAATACTTTACAAATTCATAAACCACGAAAAAATAACCAAAATAAAAAAATGTTTAGCAGGTTTAGCATTGATAGATCACGGGATTTTTTTCAAGATAAGATAATAATATTAATAAAATAATAAAACAGCCGGCAAATGGCGCTGATATGAACGACTTAGTTAGAAACAGGCAATTATGAATATTTTTGGCTATGGGGATATTTAAAATCCCGGGTGTATCCATCCAATATGTCGGAATTGGAAAATGCAATCCGCCGAGATCTGTCATGTATACAGCCAGACATGCTGCACTCTGCCGTTGCTGTATTTGTGACACGCCTGCAATGTGTTGTCACATGTAGTAGTGGATATGTGGAACACATATTGCTATAATGAATGATTTGGTAACATTAGTTTTGCTATTTACATGTCTTTTCTTTCACTTATGTACGAAACGCCACCTACAGGCTGTTTTTAGAACTACTTTTTTTTTCTTACCTTAAAAAAAATCCCGTGATTTATTGATGCTAAATCTAGAAACCGTTTTTTATTTCGGTTATTTTTTCGGGTTTTAAAGTATTTACGGATTTTTGCCCACCCTGTATAATAGAAACTTCAGATAAAGAATACTGGTGTTAATACCCTCGATTTTTGATCTGCCCGAGCTAAGCTCGGGTTATGTTAAAAAAATTAGATTAACAAAAAATATAGAACAGTGCTATCCCTTCGGAGAAATACACCGTAGGGTTCTTTTAATTAAAATTTCTGGTGTGCAACTGATTTATTTGAAATTCGGATTATGCGCCGGGAGTGGTATCTAAGCACTTAAGGCTGTGCATCCGGAAATAGAGTTTCCTATTCAATATGGCCGCCCAGGTTCTAAGAAAAAATTGGGGATGGCCTAACTTTAAAAAATGACAGCCAATTGCTCCAATCAGTGACTAGTATAATTCCGCTATTAGTTGACAAATTATCTACTTAACTACCTAAGTTATTTTAGCTCCGTCTTAATTTCGTACCACTTTTTTAAGAGAATTTTTTCCTTATTTCATCGTAGTTATATATTGAAAGAAATTTAATCTATTATACAAATAAAGTGGTGCGAAATAAAGGCGGGGCTAAAATAATCCGGAATAAATTAAAATTTTGGCAGCTATAAAGTATGCATATGTATATCATATTTATAATAATAATTATAATTTTTTTTTTTTTTTACTATAACGCCAAATAAGTCACAATACAGTTTAGTAAAGCCGTTCATGATATACAGTGTAACGCAGAATTTCACTTTTACATAATTAAAGCAAACAAGATAGTTGCGCTTTCACATGCATAGCTGCCAACGTTTTAACACTGTGCCATCCGGCGACACCACAGTGGTGTCGTACGTAATGTATCGCTCCACCACTGGGCGTTTCTTTCCCAGTTTGTATGTTATGTATTTCTTTAGTATATACCCAGTATTCATATTTTTACAATGAAATATGCTGTGGATACAAATACATTGATTAGAAAGAATATAATTATAATGTATATCCATTTGTATTGTAAATGTGAATACAGAAATTTTTGTTCTGAAATATTGTCAGAGCCTGGTTAAGGGGGAAGCACACATTATCTCCGCTCTCACCGGAATATTTTTACAATTATTTTTTACTTCATGTCATAGAAATTCCACGCTTTGACGAGGAAATATTTTTTATAAAAAATGAACGGTGTAAAACAATCCAATTTACTCACCGTTATTAGACACCAGAATTCTTTTAAAATAATTTTTAATGAGATTTTTCTGTTTATTATAGGAGGAAAGTATTTGTTAAAAAATAACGGTGTAAGTATAAATAATGTGTGCTTCCCCTTAATCAGGCTCTGAATATTGTAACTTGAGAGAATAATACCCACAGACGGACCTTAGTGTTTAAAAGACGAAATCATGTGCAGCGTTCCCAACTTTTATAATTTATTCACGAGCATTTTTAGCCCCACCTTCTTTTCACACCAGAAATTTTGTAGATTATTTCTCTTTAATATGTGACAACGATTAAATAAGAAGAAAATCATTTTTCGAAATTTCCGGGATGAAAAAGAGGCAGGGCTAGGGCTAAAAATGCTCGTGAATAAATTATAAAAGTTGGGAACTCTGATCAGACGGTCGCGAAAATGTTAATATATTTCGGAGTACTTTTAGCCCCGCCTTTATTTCTCACAACTTTTTTAAGGGTATTTTTTCCTTATTTGATAGTAGTTTCATATTAAAGAGAATTATGCTATAAAAAATTGGTGTTAAATAAAGGTGGGGCTAAAAATACTCCGGATTAAATTGAAATGTTGGCAGCTATGCACGCGTCACAAGAAAGAAATTTCTCATTACAAAAAGTTTATAAACTGAAATTTCAAAGATACTACAAATACATTTGTATTGGAGTTGTATGTAGCAGAGATTTTGTATTGCAAGTTATAAAAAAGCTTTTTTCTGTTCTTAATAAATACGTAATTTCCAATGTATTACGGTATCTGCAGGTTCACTAGTCATCACGGTTCACTTATCTGCAGGTCAGATAAGTGAATTTTACATCAGAAATTTTAACAGATAGAAAAGCTCTTGCCAATATATTTGCAGGGTGGTGGGAGTTTCCGGCTCAAAAAGGAGCACTGACGCCAGCATTCTTTATAAATAATTTCTATCATGATAAATTACTGCACAAATACAGGGTGGGCAGAAAGTCCATAAATACTTTACAAATTCATAAACCACGAAAAAATAACCAAAATAAAAAAATGTTTAGCAGGTTTAGCATTGATAGATCACGGGATTTTTTTCAAGATAAGATAATAATATTAATAAAATAATAAAACAGCCGGCAAATGGCGCTGATATGAACGACTTAGTTAGAAACAGGCAATTATGAATATTTTTGGCTATGGGGATATTTAAAATCCCGGGTGTATCCATCCAATATGTCGGAATTGGAAAATGCAATCCGCCGAGATCTGTCATGTATACAGCCAGACATGCTGCACTCTGCCGTTGCTGTATTTGTGACACGCCTGCAATGTGTTGTCACATGTAGTAGTGGATATGTGGAACACATATTGCTATAATGAATGATTTGGTAACATTAGTTTTGCTATTTACATGTCTTTTCTTTCACTTATGTACGAAACGCCACCTACAGGCTGTTTTTAGAACTACTTTTTTTTTCTTACCTTAAAAAAAATCCCGTGATTTATTGATGCTAAATCTAGAAACCGTTTTTTATTTCGGTTATTTTTTCGGGTTTTAAAGTATTTACGGATTTTTGCCCACCCTGTATAATAGAAACTTCAGATAAAGAATACTGGTGTTAATACCCTCGATTTTTGATCTGCCCGAGCTAAGCTCGGGTTATGTTAAAAAAATTAGATTAACAAAAAATATAGAACAGTGCTATCCCTTCGGAGAAATACACCGTAGGGTTCTTTTAATTAAAATTTCTGGTGTGCAACTGATTTATTTGAAATTCGGATTATGCGCCGGGAGTGGTATCTAAGCACTTAAGGCTGTGCATCCGGAAATAGAGTTTCCTATTCAATATGGCCGCCCAGGTTCTAAGAAAAAATTGGGGATGGCCTAACTTTAAAAAATGACAGCCAATTGCTCCAATCAGTGACTAGTATAATTCCGCTATTAGTTGACAAATTATCTACTTAACTACCTAAGTTATTTTAGCTCCGTCTTAATTTCGTACCACTTTTTTAAGAGAATTTTTTCCTTATTTCATCGTAGTTATATATTGAAAGAAATTTAATCTATTATACAAATAAAGTGGTGCGAAATAAAGGCGGGGCTAAAATAATCCGGAATAAATTAAAATTTTGGCAGCTATAAAGTATGCATATGTATATCATATTTATAATAATAATTATAATTTTTTTTTTTTTTTACTATAACGCCAAATAAGTCACAATACAGTTTAGTAAAGCCGTTCATGATATACAGTGTAACGCAGAATTTCACTTTTACATAATTAAAGCAAACAAGATAGTTGCGCTTTCACATGCATAGCTGCCAACGTTTTAACACTGTGCCATCCGGCGACACCACAGTGGTGTCGTACGTAATGTATCGCTCCACCACTGGGCGTTTCTTTCCCAGTTTGTATGTTATGTATTTCTTTAGTATATACCCAGTATTCATATTTTTACAATGAAATATGCTGTGGATACAAATACATTGATTAGAAAGAATATAATTATAATGTATATCCATTTGTATTGTAAATGTGAATACAGAAATTTTTGTTCTGAAATATTGTCAGAGCCTGGTTAAGGGGGAAGCACACATTATCTCCGCTCTCACCGGAATATTTTTACAATTATTTTTTACTTCATGTCATAGAAATTCCACGCTTTGACGAGGAAATATTTTTTATAAAAAATGAACGGTGTAAAACAATCCAATTTACTCACCGTTATTAGACACCAGAATTCTTTTAAAATAATTTTTAATGAGATTTTTCTGTTTATTATAGGAGGAAAGTATTTGTTAAAAAATAACGGTGTAAGTATAAATAATGTGTGCTTCCCCTTAATCAGGCTCTGAATATTGTAACTTGAGAGAATAATACCCACAGACGGACCTTAGTGTTTAAAAGACGAAATCATGTGCAGCGTTCCCAACTTTTATAATTTATTCACGAGCATTTTTAGCCCCACCTTCTTTTCACACCAGAAATTTTGTAGATTATTTCTCTTTAATATGTGACAACGATTAAATAAGAAGAAAATCATTTTTCGAAATTTCCGGGATGAAAAAGAGGCAGGGCTAGGGCTAAAAATGCTCGTGAATAAATTATAAAAGTTGGGAACTCTGATCAGACGGTCGCGAAAATGTTAATATATTTCGGAGTACTTTTAGCCCCGCCTTTATTTCTCACAACTTTTTTAAGGGTATTTTTTCCTTATTTGATAGTAGTTTCATATTAAAGAGAATTATGCTATAAAAAATTGGTGTTAAATAAAGGTGGGGCTAAAAATACTCCGGATTAAATTGAAATGTTGGCAGCTATGCACGCGTCACAAGAAAGAAATTTCTCATTACAAAAAGTTTATAAACTGAAATTTCAAAGATACTACAAATACATTTGTATTGGAGTTGTATGTAGCAGAGATTTTGTATTGCAAGTTATAAAAAAGCTTTTTTCTGTTCTTAATAAATACGTAATTTCCAATGTATTACGGTATCTGCAGGTTCACTAGTCATCACGGTTCACTTATCTGCAGGTCAGATAAGTGAATTTTACATCAGAAATTTTAACAGATAGAAAAGCTCTTGCCAATATATTTGCAGGGTGGTGGGAGTTTCCGGCTCAAAAAGGAGCACTGACGCCAGCATTCTTTATAAATAATTTCTATCATGATAAATTACTGCACAAATACAGGGTGGGCAGAAAGTCCATAAATACTTTACAAATTCATAAACCACGAAAAAATAACCAAAATAAAAAAATGTTTAGCAGGTTTAGCATTGATAGATCACGGGATTTTTTTCAAGATAAGATAATAATATTAATAAAATAATAAAACAGCCGGCAAATGGCGCTGATATGAACGACTTAGTTAGAAACAGGCAATTATGAATATTTTTGGCTATGGGGATATTTAAAATCCCGGGTGTATCCATCCAATATGTCGGAATTGGAAAATGCAATCCGCCGAGATCTGTCATGTATACAGCCAGACATGCTGCACTCTGCCGTTGCTGTATTTGTGACACGCCTGCAATGTGTTGTCACATGTAGTAGTGGATATGTGGAACACATATTGCTATAATGAATGATTTGGTAACATTAGTTTTGCTATTTACATGTCTTTTCTTTCACTTATGTACGAAACGCCACCTACAGGCTGTTTTTAGAACTACTTTTTTTTTCTTACCTTAAAAAAAATCCCGTGATTTATTGATGCTAAATCTAGAAACCGTTTTTTATTTCGGTTATTTTTTCGGGTTTTAAAGTATTTACGGATATTTGCCCACCCTGTATAATAGAAACTTCAGATAAAGAATACTGGTGTTAATACCCTCGATTTTTGATCTGCCCGAGCTAAGCTCGGGTTATGTTAAAAAAATTAGATTAACAAAAAATATAGAACAGTGCTATCCCTTCGGAGAAATACACCGTAGGGTTCTTTTAATTAAAATTTCTGGTGTGCAACTGATTTATTTGAAATTCGGATTATGCGCCGGGAGTGGTATCTAAGCACTTAAGGCTGTGCATCCGGAAATAGAGTTTCCTATTCAATATGGCCGCCCAGGTTCTAAGAAAAAATTGGGGATGGCCTAACTTTAAAAAATGACAGCCAATTGCTCCAATCAGTGACTAGTATAATTCCGCTATTAGTTGACAAATTATCTACTTAACTACCTAAGTTATTTTAGCTCCGTCTTAATTTCGTACCACTTTTTTAAGAGAATTTTTTCCTTATTTCATCGTAGTTATATATTGAAAGAAATTTAATCTATTATACAAATAAAGTGGTGCGAAATAAAGGCGGGGCTAAAATAATCCGGAATAAATTAAAATTTTGGCAGCTCTAAAGTATGCATATGTATATCATATTTATAATAATAATAATAATTTTTTTTTTTTTTTTTTACTATAACGCCAAATAAGTCACAATAGAGTTTAGTAAAGCCGTTCATGATATACAGTGTAACGCAGAATTTCACTTTTACATAATTAAAGCAAACAAGATAGTTGCGCTTTCACATGCATAGCTGCCAACGTTTTAACACTGTGCCATCCGGCGACACCACAGTGGTGTCGTACGTAATGTATCGCTCCACCACTGGGCGTTTCTTTCCCAGTTTGTATGTTATGTATTTCTTTAGTATATACCCAGTATTCATATTTTTACAATGAAATATGCTGTGGATACAAATACATTGATTAGAAAGAATATAATTATAATGTATATCCATTTGTATTGTAAATGTGAATACAGAAATTTTTGTTCTGAAATATTGTCAGAGCCTGGTTAAGGGGGAAGCACACATTATCTCCGCTCTCACCGGAATATTTTTACAATTATTTTTTACTTCATGTCATAGAAATTCCACGCTTTGACGAGGAAATATTTTTTATAAAAAATGAACGGTGTAAAACAATCCAATTTACTCACCGTTATTAGACACCAGAATTCTTTTAAAATAATTTTTAATGAGATTTTTCTGTTTATTATAGGAGGAAAGTATTTGTTAAAAAATAACGGTGTAAGTATAAATAATGTGTGCTTCCCCTTAATCAGGCTCTGAATATTGTAACTTGAGAGAATAATGCCCACAGACGGACCTTAGTGTTTAAAAGACGAAATCATGTGCAGCGTTCCCAACTTTTATAATTTATTCACGAGCATTTTTAGCCCCACCTTCTTTTCACACCAGAAATTTTGTAGATTATTTCTCTTTAATATGTGACAACGATTAAATAAGAAGAAAATCATTTTTCGAAATTTCCGGGATGAAAAAGAGGCAGGGCTAAAAATGCTCGTGAATAAATTATAAAAGTTGGGAACTCTGATCAGACGGTCGCGAAAATGTTAATATATTTCGGAGTACTTTTAGCCCCGCCTTTATTTCTCACAACTTTTTTAAGGGTATTTTTCCTTATTTTATAGTAGTTTCATATTAAAGAGAATTATGCTATAAAAAATTGGTGTTAAATAAAGGTGGGGCTAAAAATACTCCGGATTAAATTGAAATGTTGGCAGCTATGCACGCGTCACAAGAAATAAATTTCTCAAAAAAAAAAGTTTATAAACTGAAATTTCAAAGATACTACAAATACATTTGTATTGGAGTTGTATGTAGCAGAGATTTTGTATTGCAAGTTATAAAAAAGCTTTTTTCTGTTCTTAATAAATACGTAATTTCCAATGTATTACGGTATCTGCAGGTTCACTTATCATCACGGTTCACTTATCTGCAGGTCAGATAAGTGAATTTTACATCAGAAATTTTAACAGATAGAAAAGCTCTTGCCAATATATTCGCAGTGTGGTGGGAGTTTCCGGCTCAAAAAGGAGCACTGACGCCAGCATTCTTTATAAATAATTTCTATCATGATAAATTACTGCACAAATACAGGGTGGGAAGAAAGTCCATAAATACTTTACAAATTCGTAAACCCCGAAAAAATAACCAAAATAAAAAATGTTTAGCAGGTTTAGCATTGATAGATCACGGGATTTTTTTCAAGATAAGATAATAATAATAATAAAATAATAAAACAGCCGGCAAATGGCGCTGATATGAACGACTTAGTTAGAAAAAGGCGATTATGAATATTTTTGGCTATGGGGATATTTAAAATCCCGGGTGTATCCATCCAATATGTCGGAATTGGAAAATGCAATCCGCCGAGAGCTGTCATGTATACAGCCAGACATGCTGCACTCTGCCGTTGCTGTATTTGTGACACGCCTGCAATGTGTTGTCACATGTGGTAGTGGATATGTGGAACACATATTGCTATAATGAATGATTTTGTAACATTAGTTTTGCTATTTACATGTCTTTTCTTTCACTTATGTACGAAACGCCACCTACAGGCTGTTTTTAGAACTACTTTTTTTTTCTTACCTTAAAAAAAATCCCGTGATTTATCGATGCTAAATCTAAAAAACCGTTTTTTATTTCGGTTATTTTTTCGGGTTTTAAAGTATTTACGGATTTTTGCGCACCCTATATACTAGAAACTTCTGATAAAGAATACTGGTGTTAATATCCTCGATTTTTGATCTGCCCGAGCCAAGCTCGGGTTATGTTAAAGAAATTAGATTAACAAAAAATATAGAACGGTGCTATACCTTCGGAGAAATACACCGTAGGGTTCTTTTAATTAAAATTTCTGGTGTGCAACTGATTTATTTGAAATTCGGATTATGCGCCGGGAGTGGTATCTAAGCACTTAAGGCTGTGCATCCGGAAATAGAGTTTCCTATTCAATATGGCCGCCCAGGTTCTAAGAAAAAATTGGGGATGGCCTAACTTTAAAAACTGACAGCCAATTGCTCCAATCAGTGACTAGTATAATTCCGCTATTAGTTGACAAATTATCTACTTAACTACCTAAGTTATTTTGACACGTCCTCTTCTAGCTGTGGGGTGACAGAGGTGTTAAGAGACAGTTTCCCACCTGTATTCAATTATCTACAAGAAGAACGCTAAAAAGTATACAAACTATCGCATGACTCAGTGAAATATTTTGTGAAACGTAAATCACTAAAATAAACAGATTTACGATTTAAATTCTAATGTCAAGAAATTTAATCTTTTTAAATAAATAAATAAAAATCCTTTACACAAAATGTTTCAGAACAGAAGAAAATATTTTTTAAATTATGGAATATATGCATAAAATATATGGATATTATAAAAAAAAAAAAAAATGTTTATTGAATTATTTATACTACATATATAGTTTAAAACAGTAGGTAAAATGGCTCTCTCTCTTGTCGAAAGATTCAAACCCACGGTATTGTGTTTTAAAAAATAGTGGTTTATTTTATTTTATTTTATTTTATTTTTTTTAAGTTTTAATAGGAAATATGTTTACTCAAATGTTTTTTTAATTCTAACTGTTTACTTTCTTTCACGTTTTACTTTCTTTCTTTCACATGCTGCACTCTGCCGTTGCTGTATTTGTGACACGCCTGCAATGTGTTGTCACATGTAGTAGTGGATATGTGGAACACATATTGCTATAATGAATGATTTGGTAACATTAGTTTTGCTATTTACATGTCTTTTCTTTCACTTATGTACGAAACGCCACCTACAGGCTGTTTTTAGAACTACTTTTTTTTTCTTACCTTAAAAAAAATCCCGTGATTTATTGATGCTAAATCTAGAAACCGTTTTTTATTTCGGTTATTTTTTCGGGTTTTAAAGTATTTACGGATTTTTGCCCACCCTGTATAATAGAAACTTCAGATAAAGAATACTGGTGTTAATACCCTCGATTTTTGATCTGCCCGAGCTAAGCTCGGGTTATGTTAAAAAAATTAGATTAACAAAAAATATAGAACAGTGCTATCCCTTCGGAGAAATACACCGTAGGGTTCTTTTAATTAAAATTTCTGGTGTGCAACTGATTTATTTGAAATTCGGATTATGCGCCGGGAGTGGTATCTAAGCACTTAAGGCTGTGCATCCGGAAATAGAGTTTCCTATTCAATATGGCCGCCCAGGTTCTAAGAAAAAATTGGGGATGGCCTAACTTTAAAAAATGACAGCCAATTGCTCCAATCAGTGACTAGTATAATTCCGCTATTAGTTGACAAATTATCTACTTAACTACCTAAGTTATTTTAGCTCCGTCTTAATTTCGTACCACTTTTTTAAGAGAATTTTTTCCTTATTTCATCGTAGTTATATATTGAAAGAAATTTAATCTATTATACAAATAAAGTGGTGCGAAATAAAGGCGGGGCTAAAATAATCCGGAATAAATTAAAATTTTGGCAGCTATAAAGTATGCATATGTATATCATATTTATAATAATAATTATAATTTTTTTTTTTTTTTACTATAACGCCAAATAAGTCACAATACAGTTTAGTAAAGCCGTTCATGATATACAGTGTAACGCAGAATTTCACTTTTACATAATTAAAGCAAACAAGATAGTTGCGCTTTCACATGCATAGCTGCCAACGTTTTAACACTGTGCCATCCGGCGACACCACAGTGGTGTCGTACGTAATGTATCGCTCCACCACTGGGCGTTTCTTTCCCAGTTTGTATGTTATGTATTTCTTTAGTATATACCCAGTATTCATATTTTTACAATGAAATATGCTGTGGATACAAATACATTGATTAGAAAGAATATAATTATAATGTATATCCATTTGTATTGTAAATGTGAATACAGAAATTTTTGTTCTGAAATATTGTCAGAGCCTGGTTAAGGGGGAAGCACACATTATCTCCGCTCTCACCGGAATATTTTTACAATTATTTTTTACTTCATGTCATAGAAATTCCACGCTTTGACGAGGAAATATTTTTTATAAAAAATGAACGGTGTAAAACAATCCAATTTACTCACCGTTATTAGACACCAGAATTCTTTTAAAATAATTTTTAATGAGATTTTTCTGTTTATTATAGGAGGAAAGTATTTGTTAAAAAATAACGGTGTAAGTATAAATAATGTGTGCTTCCCCTTAATCAGGCTCTGAATATTGTAACTTGAGAGAATAATACCCACAGACGGACCTTAGTGTTTAAAAGACGAAATCATGTGCAGCGTTCCCAACTTTTATAATTTATTCACGAGCATTTTTAGCCCCACCTTCTTTTCACACCAGAAATTTTGTAGATTATTTCTCTTTAATATGTGACAACGATTAAATAAGAAGAAAATCATTTTTCGAAATTTCCGGGATGAAAAAGAGGCAGGGCTAGGGCTAAAAATGCTCGTGAATAAATTATAAAAGTTGGGAACTCTGATCAGACGGTCGCGAAAATGTTAATATATTTCGGAGTACTTTTAGCCCCGCCTTTATTTCTCACAACTTTTTTAAGGGTATTTTTTCCTTATTTGATAGTAGTTTCATATTAAAGAGAATTATGCTATAAAAAATTGGTGTTAAATAAAGGTGGGGCTAAAAATACTCCGGATTAAATTGAAATGTTGGCAGCTATGCACGCGTCACAAGAAAGAAATTTCTCATTACAAAAAGTTTATAAACTGAAATTTCAAAGATACTACAAATACATTTGTATTGGAGTTGTATGTAGCAGAGATTTTGTATTGCAAGTTATAAAAAAGCTTTTTTCTGTTCTTAATAAATACGTAATTTCCAATGTATTACGGTATCTGCAGGTTCACTAGTCATCACGGTTCACTTATCTGCAGGTCAGATAAGTGAATTTTACATCAGAAATTTTAACAGATAGAAAAGCTCTTGCCAATATATTTGCAGGGTGGTGGGAGTTTCCGGCTCAAAAAGGAGCACTGACGCCAGCATTCTTTATAAATAATTTCTATCATGATAAATTACTGCACAAATACAGGGTGGGCAGAAAGTCCATAAATACTTTACAAATTCATAAACCACGAAAAAATAACCAAAATAAAAAAATGTTTAGCAGGTTTAGCATTGATAGATCACGGGATTTTTTTCAAGATAAGATAATAATATTAATAAAATAATAAAACAGCCGGCAAATGGCGCTGATATGAACGACTTAGTTAGAAACAGGCAATTATGAATATTTTTGGCTATGGGGATATTTAAAATCCCGGGTGTATCCATCCAATATGTCGGAATTGGAAAATGCAATCCGCCGAGATCTGTCATGTATACAGCCAGACATGCTGCACTCTGCCGTTGCTGTATTTGTGACACGCCTGCAATGTGTTGTCACATGTAGTAGTGGATATGTGGAACACATATTGCTATAATGAATGATTTGGTAACATTAGTTTTGCTATTTACATGTCTTTTCTTTCACTTATGTACGAAACGCCACCTACAGGCTGTTTTTAGAACTACTTTTTTTTTCTTACCTTAAAAAAAATCCCGTGATTTATTGATGCTAAATCTAGAAACCGTTTTTTATTTCGGTTATTTTTTCGGGTTTTAAAGTATTTACGGATATTTGCCCACCCTGTATAATAGAAACTTCAGATAAAGAATACTGGTGTTAATACCCTCGATTTTTGATCTGCCCGAGCTAAGCTCGGGTTATGTTAAAAAAATTAGATTAACAAAAAATATAGAACAGTGCTATCCCTTCGGAGAAATACACCGTAGGGTTCTTTTAATTAAAATTTCTGGTGTGCAACTGATTTATTTGAAATTCGGATTATGCGCCGGGAGTGGTATCTAAGCACTTAAGGCTGTGCATCCGGAAATAGAGTTTCCTATTCAATATGGCCGCCCAGGTTCTAAGAAAAAATTGGGGATGGCCTAACTTTAAAAAATGACAGCCAATTGCTCCAATCAGTGACTAGTATAATTCCGCTATTAGTTGACAAATTATCTACTTAACTACCTAAGTTATTTTAGCTCCGTCTTAATTTCGTACCACTTTTTTAAGAGAATTTTTTCCTTATTTCATCGTAGTTATATATTGAAAGAAATTTAATCTATTATACAAATAAAGTGGTGCGAAATAAAGGCGGGGCTAAAATAATCCGGAATAAATTAAAATTTTGGCAGCTCTAAAGTATGCATATGTATATCATATTTATAATAATAATAATAATTTTTTTTTTTTTTTTTTACTATAACGCCAAATAAGTCACAATAGAGTTTAGTAAAGCCGTTCATGATATACAGTGTAACGCAGAATTTCACTTTTACATAATTAAAGCAAACAAGATAGTTGCGCTTTCACATGCATAGCTGCCAACGTTTTAACACTGTGCCATCCGGCGACACCACAGTGGTGTCGTACGTAATGTATCGCTCCACCACTGGGCGTTTCTTTCCCAGTTTGTATGTTATGTATTTCTTTAGTATATACCCAGTATTCATATTTTTACAATGAAATATGCTGTGGATACAAATACATTGATTAGAAAGAATATAATTATAATGTATATCCATTTGTATTGTAAATGTGAATACAGAAATTTTTGTTCTGAAATATTGTCAGAGCCTGGTTAAGGGGGAAGCACACATTATCTCCGCTCTCACCGGAATATTTTTACAATTATTTTTTACTTCATGTCATAGAAATTCCACGCTTTGACGAGGAAATATTTTTTATAAAAAATGAACGGTGTAAAACAATCCAATTTACTCACCGTTATTAGACACCAGAATTCTTTTAAAATAATTTTTAATGAGATTTTTCTGTTTATTATAGGAGGAAAGTATTTGTTAAAAAATAACGGTGTAAGTATAAATAATGTGTGCTTCCCCTTAATCAGGCTCTGAATATTGTAACTTGAGAGAATAATGCCCACAGACGGACCTTAGTGTTTAAAAGACGAAATCATGTGCAGCGTTCCCAACTTTTATAATTTATTCACGAGCATTTTTAGCCCCACCTTCTTTTCACACCAGAAATTTTGTAGATTATTTCTCTTTAATATGTGACAACGATTAAATAAGAAGAAAATCATTTTTCGAAATTTCCGGGATGAAAAAGAGGCAGGGCTAAAAATGCTCGTGAATAAATTATAAAAGTTGGGAACTCTGATCAGACGGTCGCGAAAATGTTAATATATTTCGGAGTACTTTTAGCCCCGCCTTTATTTCTCACAACTTTTTTAAGGGTATTTTTCCTTATTTTATAGTAGTTTCATATTAAAGAGAATTATGCTATAAAAAATTGGTGTTAAATAAAGGTGGGGCTAAAATTACTCCGGATTAAATTGAAATGTTGGCAGCTATGCACGCGTCACAAGAAATAAATTTCTCAAAAAAAAAAGTTTATAAACTGAAATTTCAAAGATACTACAAATACATTTGTATTGGAGTTGTATGTAGCAGAGATTTTGTATTGCAAGTTATAAAAAAGCTTTTTTCTGTTCTTAATAAATACGTAATTTCCAATGTATTACGGTATCTGCAGGTTCACTTATCATCACGGTTCACTTATCTGCAGGTCAGATAAGTGAATTTTACATCAGAAATTTTAACAGATAGAAAAGCTCTTGCCAATATATTCGCAGTGTGGTGGGAGTTTCCGGCTCAAAAAGGAGCACTGACGCCAGCATTCTTTATAAATAATTTCTATCATGATAAATTACTGCACAAATACAGGGTGGGAAGAAAGTCCATAAATACTTTACAAATTCGTAAACCCCGAAAAAATAACCAAAATAAAAAATGTTTAGCAGGTTTAGCATTGATAGATCACGGGATTTTTTTCAAGATAAGATAATAATAATAATAAAATAATAAAACAGCCGGCAAATGGCGCTGATATGAACGACTTAGTTAGAAAAAGGCGATTATGAATATTTTTGGCTATGGGGATATTTAAAATCCCGGGTGTATCCATCCAATATGTCGGAATTGGAAAATGCAATCCGCCGAGAGCTGTCATGTATACAGCCAGACATGCTGCACTCTGCCGTTGCTGTATTTGTGACACGCCTGCAATGTGTTGTCACATGTGGTAGTGGATATGTGGAACACATATTGCTATAATGAATGATTTTGTAACATTAGTTTTGCTATTTACATGTCTTTTCTTTCACTTATGTACGAAACGCCACCTACAGGCTGTTTTTAGAACTACTTTTTTTTTCTTACCTTAAAAAAAATCCCGTGATTTATCGATGCTAAATCTAAAAAACCGTTTTTTATTTCGGTTATTTTTTCGGGTTTTAAAGTATTTACGGATTTTTGCGCACCCTATATACTAGAAACTTCTGATAAAGAATACTGGTGTTAATATCCTCGATTTTTGATCTGCCCGAGCCAAGCTCGGGTTATGTTAAAGAAATTAGATTAACAAAAAATATAGAACGGTGCTATACCTTCGGAGAAATACACCGTAGGGTTCTTTTAATTAAAATTTCTGGTGTGCAACTGATTTATTTGAAATTCGGATTATGCGCCGGGAGTGGTATCTAAGCACTTAAGGCTGTGCATCCGGAAATAGAGTTTCCTATTCAATATGGCCGCCCAGGTTCTAAGAAAAAATTGGGGATGGCCTAACTTTAAAAACTGACAGCCAATTGCTCCAATCAGTGACTAGTATAATTCCGCTATTAGTTGACAAATTATCTACTTAACTACCTAAGTTATTTTGACACGTCCTCTTCTAGCTGTGGGGTGACAGAGGTGTTAAGAGACAGTTTCCCACCTGTATTCAATTATCTACAAGAAGAACGCTAAAAAGTATACAAACTATCGCATGACTCAGTGAAATATTTTGTGAAACGTAAATCACTAAAATAAACAGATTTACGATTTAAATTCTAATGTCAAGAAATTTAATCTTTTTAAATAAATAAATAAAAATCCTTTACACAAAATGTTTCAGAACAGAAGAAAATATTTTTTAAATTATGGAATATATGCATAAAATATATGGATATTATAAAAAAAAAAAAAAATGTTTATTGAATTATTTATACTACATATATAGTTTAAAACAGTAGGTAAAATGGCTCTCTCTCTTGTCGAAAGATTCAAACCCACGGTATTGTGTTTTAAAAAATAGTGGTTTATTTTATTTTATTTTATTTTATTTTTTTTAAGTTTTAATAGGAAATATGTTTACTCAAATGTTTTTTTAATTCTAACTGTTTACTTTCTTTCACGTTTATACATGGTAGAGAAAGTACTGTTTTTTGGGTCAAATTTTCAAAATTGAATTTTTTTTTCTTCTTTTTTACATAATTATAAGTTTTGAAATCCTCTGAATTGGAAAATGTTTTTAGCGGTTGTTTTGTGTGTGTATCTGTCTGTTATCATCATATATCAAGAACAAATTATAGCAAAAAGTCCAAACTTGGTATTTTAAATGGGTTTCATATAAATATGCTACACTAAATTTTTCATTGAGAAAAGAAAATGGTTCACATACAGGAATATCCAATAGAATTCAAATACGTGATGTTTATGGGGTTCAAAGTTCAAATAATGGAGTAACAAAATTTTTTAAATGCATAAAAGCATGTTTTGTGTAGATTGTGGTATGGAAATCATTGATCATTCGTTTACAGAGCTCCAAAATATTTGGATATATTGGGGCTATACTTAGGAATTGCTGAAATTATAATTAATTTTGCGTTAGAAGTTTTTCAAGTAAGAGTAAATTTAAATACACAACATTGTTTATAGACAATATACAGAGCTACCCAAAATTAAGCTAAACGTTCTTTTGTATTGAATGTAATTGATGGAAGTGCTTTGCTATATTTTACTATGCCGACGAACACTGCTCATTAAGCAAAAATAATTGTTCATATCCATACTGTATGTAAACGAATTACTTTTAGTAGTGTTACTCTCAACTCTAGTTTTTTTTTTTTTTTTTTTTTTTTTTTTTTCATAATATGACATTTTGAGGCTCCCTGATTATAAAAGTCCATTATTTAGCGGTTGATCTGTATATATATCTGTTATCAGAATAACATAAAAACAGATAACTGCAGGAAATTCAAAAGTGGTATTTTCAAGTTCGTATTAGGTTGCCACTTAAAATTTGAGCAAGATTGTCAAGTTTGAAGTCAAATTAGTATCAGCCTTGATTATTATTTTTTTGTTTATTTTTACAATTATGCATTATAAATAAGTGGGTTTGATGGAGGAGGGGAGTATCCGTCTTACAAAGAAATACATGTGAAATAAAACTGTTCCATATGTTCTAAAAATGTTCCGCAATTTCAGATTTTTTTTTTAAGTACATTAATTTTATTATCTTACACTATTGATCCTAAAACTTAATATGCAATATATATATATATATTAGAGGTCTGCACGGTCTGGGCTCGGGCCGAATTTTTCAATCTGTTCTCGGGCCGGGCCTAAATTTTTTTTGCAAGCTCGGGCCGGGCCGGGCTCAATATTTTTGTGTATACTCGGGCCGGGCCGGGCCTGAATGAAATTTTTTCCGGTCATGTCGGCCCGAATTTTTTTCTTATTTTTCGAAAAATGAAAATGATAAAATATTTCTTCAGTCATTTATTTCACATAATTTTACAGGCCGGTATATCACATAAAATTTTATTTTGTTAAAAAATATCTGTAGCTTCAATTTAATTGCTTATCAGTCTGTCTGTTCGCTATCTGATTTTCCGCAAATATTTTTAGCATGTCTCGAAATTAATATATTTTATTTCAAGTAACATTAAATGGTTTCCTATTCAAAATAGTATGCATGTCACTGCTAGTTTGCGCACATATTCAAACAAATGAAATTAGGTACGTTACTGCTTTGTGCCCTATGGTCTCTACATTTTAGGTGGTATGAAAGCTATAAAAATCCTGCTGCTGTAACTTTTTCTCTAAACTCCTTTTTCTTTTCTGAAGTGCACTGGATGAAAGTAGCTTCATTTTTAGCATGTACAAAAGCCTCTTTTCTATAGAATATGGTTGGATTACCATTAAAATTTTGTTTACCGGATCACATGAAAGATTCATAATCATTACGGTACATAAGAGGAAATTGTTGAACGTGCATTTTTAGTAGTAATAATCATTTTAATTACCGTCCTATACTGTTTGATGAGTGCTAATATTTTCAATTTGACTTTCTGTCTGTCTTATTTGTGCCTTCTGTACGTCTGTAATAATAAACTTTTTTTAATATATAATTATCTTGTAAAAGTTCAGCAGTTTTGTTAAAGAAGATTCTATTGCTTCGCTGTATAAAACCTCTGCAAAACACATACTAAAAATCTTTTTCGTAGGAAGGCATGTATTTTTTTTTTTTTTTTCATATTTTTGAATCGGGCCGGGCCGGGTCGGGCCTGATTTTATCAGTCTGTCCGGGCCGTACACAGGCAAAATATAAACGGGTCGAGCCGGGCCCGGGCTGAATTTTTCAATTTCATACCGGGCCGGACCGGGTAAGCAAAGCTTTCGTACAAGCCGGTCTGGGCCCGGGCCTCAAAATTCCAGCCCGTGAAGACCTCTAATATATATGTATGTATGTATAATGAAAACCTTTTTAAAAGTTTCAGTAAATATTCTATATATTTCTTTCCTTATTTTATTAAAATATGACATTTTTCTGACTTAAAATTTTAGTCTTGAGTCTAAACAGTTTTAAGATTTAACCCGTTAGTAGTCGCTATAGACAGCGCCACCTATTATATATTGCACACTTTTTATTTAACTGTCACCAATAATTTTAAGAAGTGATGTGATCGACGTTTCTTCGATTTTATTCGCGTTTTATGTATATCAAATGCCACTTCTAAAAAATTTTGGTAGCTGTTGAATAAAAAAATGTGGCAATACTGAAGGATGGGCGGCAAATCGACCAACTAGCGACTGCTAACGGGTTAATTAAGTAGAATTACAGTTCAAGGAAAAATTTTATTTATTTATTTATTTTTGGGTCTAATTTTAATGTAATTTTCGAATTTTGATGGAATATAATCCGACACACGCAGAGCTGCAAATACTTTAATTAAGAAAACTTTAAAAATTAAAAAGTAAAATAATACGCTCATTTCCAGATATTTTAATTGTGGACCTATGATAAATAACACCCGTGAAGTTGGAATATTTACAAGACTTTTAGTTTACAACCTCAGCCCTACCATCCTTATTATTTCCTAAAATAATTTACATCTCTGCAGAAAGGAAAAGCAATAAATTATAAAACATTTAGGATAACAAAATTAATAATTTCAATAATTTTCTACTTGCAACTTTAAGTAAAATCGATCCTATGCAGGATAAAGGCCCCTCCTAGGTGAATGTTAACTGCTTCACTTGATTTACGTGTTTTAATGTCTCCTGAGTCCAAAAAAGTAGTTTTTGGCAATTGGTCAGTGTGTGTGTGTGTGTATGTGGGGAATCTTCTGATTCGTAATGTAATAGTTAGTTAGTTCATGAAAATGGATAGACGTCTTGTATAACTAAGCTAATTTGAAGTGCGTTTCTTTAAAAACGGCTGTACGGATTTTTTTCAAACTCACCATAATAAATATCTTTTAGATACCCTTTCGTATGTAACTGTTGTTTCTCCGTCCATAATTGAGTTTGACAAGCTTTGGTGAATGTCGATGTCTCAAAAACGGCTCTAACGATTTTCGTGAAAATTGCTACACAAATCCCATTTTAGGTATTCTTTAGCATTTATCACTTGGATGTTAAAGGAAAATTGACAATCATAAGGAAAAGATAGGTCAGTTTTAGATCTCGGAAATCAGTATTTTTAAAAACAGCTGTACCTTTTTTTTTTTTTTTACTTGGTATGTAAACTGTTTGTATATCTTTACGCATGTATCAGTTTTCTTTCACATTAAAATTGTTAGGTGTCTAATTTGTTAGGTTAATTTTACGCTTTTTGACCATGAATTATATAAAAAAAATGCATATAATGCATGCAATAGGCAATGGAAGTCGTGTGGCACACAGCAGATTTATTATTATTATTATTATTAGGATGGAGAACTATTAGTCTCAATCTACGGATTTTTACGATATCAGTTTTATGATAGTTGGACATTTATCGAAATCGAAAATTTATCGAAAATATAATTAAATAATTTGAAAGCAATGTTGTAATTTGAAAAAAAAAAAAAAAAAAGAAAGAAAAAAGAAAAAAAAAAAGAAATTAATAGTCCTCTGTACTAAACTAAATTCTGCTTTTGCCAGAATTTCAGCTTTTTTTTTTTTTTTTTTTTTTTTTTTCTTCTTTTTTTTAAGAGAAGGAAAAGAAAAGAAAAATTAATAATAATCAGTTTCGACACAAACAGTATCTAATTTTTTTTTTTTTTTTTTTTTTTTATAATTTTGAATATGGAAATAAAATCACGCGTGCAAAACGAAATAAAAAATAAAATAAGATTTATAAATGGACAATTTTTAAGCTGGTATGGACCCAGTTCAATGATATTTAGTCAATTTTTTTTTTTGTCGTGTCCATGACGTAGTCGAATTAGATTAAACCGTGGATCTTTATAACTGCATCTGCGATTTGTTGGATGTTGTCGTCATATAGGTCTATCAGTGACGGCAATACACCAATTTCTCTCAAGTTCACTTATTGCCGGACACTCAAAGATATGGCAAGGTGTAATTTTCATGCCTCTGTGATGACCGGTTCTTAGCCTTATTATAGTTTTTGTTATTAATCGATCTGCATTTATTTCATAAAGCTGGTGTTTCGTTTGGATTGTTTTTTTCTCTAAGTTTAGATTTAGTTATTGCATTTGCATCTTGAAGAGAGACACTGTTGCTGTTATTGCTGAGATTTCTGGACTCCTTGGCTAGTTTATCAGCATTTTCGTTGCCTGCTATTTCCACGTGTGCAGGTATCCACTGAAATGTACAGGTTTTATTTATAGCTTGAAGATCTTGAAGTCCTGAGATGATTTCATAGGTGATAGAAGAGTGCCCCTTTGAAATGGCCTAGAGGGCGGCCTTGGAGTCGCAGAAAACCACTAGGCCCTCTGCCTGCTTAGTAGTGGGAAGGGACTTATACTTATTAAGTGCCTCCAGAATTGCACGTAGCTCGCAGGTGAAGTTAGAGGCTATATTTGAATTAGTCTAATGAAATTATATATATATATATATATATATATTGACCGCTCGCCCCAAGGGTTCCCCCTTGAGAGTACCTTCAAAAAATTCCTTTATAGTGCGTGCTACATACACATAACCAACTGACACATTAAAAAATCGCCTTGAGCTAATTTGGAACAGATTTATTTTTGAAAACTTGTTTTTGCCCTCCGCTGTTGAAAGGTGGGAAAGGGTGGGAATTTCGCAAAATATCTACATACTGCGTGTTGGATATGTATAACCAACTTACCCATCAAAAATCACCTTTCTAAGATAATTTTAAGCAGATTTAAGCCTTTGAAGGGCAAGGCAATTACGTGTTCATTTAACATCAACAGTCACTAGAATTTACAGGAAAGGTTTAAAGAAAAATGACATTTTTCCGCTAAGTTATCAAAGTAAATTAGCAAAAAAAAAAAAAAAAAATCAGGTAGGAGTTTTAATAGTTGGGGCTTGGTAACTGCATTTACGCGGTGAGGACACCGCGCGTTAAAGGATTAAATTTTAAAAAGTTTTTTTTTTTTTTTTTTTTACCGCCAAACCCATTTCTCAAAATCCCTTTGTAGTGTGTGCGTATTGGGTGCGCATAACCACTCGATACATCAAAAATTCGCCTTCCTGAGATAATTTGAAGCAGAATTACTCTTGAAAACGGATTGTCCAAGAAGGGGGGGGGGGAGAAAAATTTCACAAAATCCGTTTGTAGTGCGTGTTGAGTAATGCATAACCAATCCACTCATAAGAATTAATCTTATTGAGATAATTTGGAGCAAGGTAATATGCTTGGAAACATGTTTATGAAACATGTCCAAGGGTGGAATTTCGTAAAATCCCGTTAAAAGATACTAGAAACAATTCACGCATTAAAATTCGTGACAACAGCTTCCATAGACTTAGCGGACAAATTACCTCATCCCTAAAAGGGTGACTCGAATCCCCCTTCCAAAAATCGAAGATCACAAAAAAACAAAAATGCGTTTTTAGAAATATTCTAACGAAGTTTTTAACATCTTTGAACCTTTTTCAGTAGAATTCTACTCAAAAGCCTGGAATTTGTAAAATCCCCGCCCCCCTTAAAATCGATTTTTTTCCTTCCCCGCTTAAAAATCGAAAATTTCAAAATCGCTGAAAATGGTTTTTTTGTACAAATCTAGTCTCTCCATGTGCAATTTCTTTACCGTGAAGTAACTTGGTGCCAAGTTATGCTTACAAACATGTTTTTCCCTCATGTGCCCCTGGGGACCTAAATTCTTGCTAAGTGTCGTTGAATTTCGTCATGCCGTTCTCACGTGATACTTGAATAAAAATAGCGCTACATACATACAGACAAAACGACCCATCCACCGACACACACACACAGAGAAAATTTCTTGGCTTTATGATGTATGAAACGTGAGATATCGTAAAAATTTTAATTCTAAGAAATTTACAGACAAAAATCTGATTTTATTAATATGAATTACTATTAATAAATTAGTCAATTTAAGTTAAAAAAAAAAAAAATCTCTCAACCGTTAAAGAGATGCTGCATTTACAGCGACTGTCGATTTTGTTCTCATTGCAATATAATGTTTGTAGATACGTAGATAGATTGATACTCCTGTTATTTAAAGACCACTTCCCCTAAAATTCGGCATTTTCGTGTCTCAAATTTTTCTCAGAAGATGAAATATTAATCATTAAAGGTCTATGTATAGTTGAGCAAGAACATATACATTTTTTTCCCTCCAGATGCTTTCGAAATGGTAAAATTATTATCTACATGCACATTAAAAATATATAGAAAGCATTGTATACGGAACTAAATTAACAAAATGATTATTAGTAAAAACTATAGGTATTAGAAAAAATAGGTACACTAGATTTTTTTTTTGTTTACACGAGAGAGAGAAAAGAAGAACAATTACATGAAAAATTCATCGCTAAATAGTAACAAAAATTTAAAAGTTGCCAAGGGGGTCGTATACTAAGGGTGTTACGCAAAATGGGCTAGATATTACGAATTTTTTTCTTTTTGAATATATATATATATATATATATATATATATATATATATATATATATATATATATATATTTATATATATACATAAATATATATATATATACATAAATATATATATATATACATAAATATATACTTACTGATTTTTAGAATAATATTTCGTAAGAAAAGAGTTTTAAATAGTACTTATGTATTTCAATTTGACATTGAATATGAAGATTTCTTGGATTTCATTTTTCTACTTTTGGTTTGTGTTATGCACTAGTAATATTCCTATACAGTGAAAGATAAAGCAGCGAATAGACGGGCAGGGTACCGCAGGAATAAATAAGTGAAACAAGTCAGGGGTACAGCATCCTAGTAATTTAAAAATACTATCTAACGATTGCTCTGCTTAGGAAAAGATATCACTAGATTGAGAAAAATTTCACAATCAAATCGCACTGGTATATATACACATATGTATGAATTATCATTGCTATTATTATTTATTATTATTTTAAGTTTAATATTCGCGTGTAAATGAATTTATGCCAAGGACAAAATAAATTAATTAAATTAATCAACAAACTCATAAGTTCATTTATTTATTATTATTATTTGTTATTATTATTATTTAAATTAAATATTAAATAATTCTAAAGCTATTACAGGGATTTTATTTAATATCTTTTAACTAGTTGAAATAATTTTATTTAAATGGTCAAATCTGATTTTTTGTGTTATTTTGGATCTTTTTTGGTTCTTTTCGCGTTCAGATTTCGTGAAGAGGTAGTTGGAGACACAAACATTCTTCTTTTTAATATATATGTTAAGATTTTTAAGCAAAGAGTGCTCTTTTTTTTTTGTTATGCATATGGACTCTGTGAAAGAAAGATTCTGTGTGGACCCAGAAAGTATATTTTAACGAGTTTGTAACACCATTATCCCCTTCTCCTTTTAAGCCCACCAGCGGCCGAGCGGTTCTGCGCTCAAAGCTGGTAGATGGGAGGTGCCGGGTTCGATCCCAGGTCGCGCTCATCGACCTAGCCGTTCGGAGTTTTCCGTGGTTTCCTCCGAAACTCGCGTAAATACGGGCTAGGACCCCTTAGAAAGACCCCCACGGAGGGCATTCCCCCTCTTGGCCTAGGACACATCAGGAGTCAATCGGCCTTAAATCCTACAACCAACCAACCCTTCTCCTTTCGACCTGAACGATATCATCAATCAAGAGCTTAATGACTTCCTGTAACGTTCGCGGGGCGTTCCCGATATGAGGCGGGGAAATCTGCTGAAATTGAGGTTTTTCAATTTAAAAATTAAAGTTTCTTATATTCTTATAAATAGAGATTTAAATAAAACAATTTATAAAATTTTTTATAAAAAGCTTGATTTTCATGAGAAAAAGACTCGCTATACAGATTTCAGATATTGCAATTTGTTGATAAGTTAGAGGCTAGTAAAGCAAAACAAGTGTATTTTTCGCATTTTACAGCTTAAAAATAAAGTGTTAAAAATTAAAAAGAAAAGTTTTTGTTTCACGTGTCTTCATTTTACGGTTGTAAATTTTCTGATTATGAAAACAGAATTTTAAAAAATGCATTAGGTAATGTGTAATTCTATAAACAAATTTCGCCATAGAATAACATGGGCTGTGGATGACCTTGACGATCCGTGATGCACCCCCTTAATCCTTTGAGGGAAAATATAATTACTTAATATGCATAGCAAAGAGAATTAACGAATAAATTTAAAATAAATGTAATAAATATTTTTTTATATGTTATAAAAGGTAAAGTTAATGTAATATCACTTTTAAGAAAGTATTTGTAAAAAATCTTCTTATATAAATATATTTTATAAATGTTGCCCAGAAAAAAATTTCGGTGTCCGTTTTTTAATTCAATATGACGGAACTTTCCTGCTAACTCAATATATGGAAATATGGATCTTCTAGTAGATCTGATCTATGCCTTTATCAAAGAAATTCCACTACAGTAGACTCCCCAGAGTTCCCAACATTAATAATTTATTCACGAGTATTTTTAGCCCCTCCTCTTTTTCATACCTGAAATTTTGAAAAATAATTTTCTTCTTATTTAATCGTTGTCACATATTAAAGAGAAATAATCTACATTTCTGGTGTGAAAAGAAGGCGGGGCTAAAAATGCTCGTGATTAAATTATAAAAGTTGGAAACATTGAGACTCCCGTACAGCACCAGAAACAGGGTTGCCAGATAATTATTGCAATTTTATTTTTATAAACTACTAATTTTATATAAAGCCACCGCTTTCTACAAGAAGAAAATCGAATGTACAGTCAGGGAAAGAAAAAAAAAAAAAAAAAAAAAAAACGCAGCACTCAACGTAACTTCGTTGCTAATCGATGTAGAAAAATGTAATAGGTATCATTCGACGGGGGATTGTGAGTAGTTTCAGAAAATGCACTGAAATTTTCAATTGGGGGTCGTCTACATATTAAAACGCGCACCATCTTTGATTTTTTCAATGGTAACACCCTATTTTTATTTTATATTTGAATTCCTGGGATCGCGACAACGCGAAAAAGTATATTGGTTGTATATTTTACTTATTTTTTCACAGAGTTATAAGCGTTCAAATTTTGAAGGTGCTAATGTTAAATTCATATTTCAAACTTTTATTAATATCTTCACAAAAAATAACTTGATCGATATAATTTTTGTTTTACGAGATACAGTGAAGAAACCCAAACATAATCCATCGTTACTTTTGATTCTGAAAAACATTTTTAATTCTGAAAAACATTAATAAATTCATATTCGTAAAAATTATGAATTATGACCTATATTAATTTTTACATAAAATGAATCCTAATGCTGAAAAATATGGGTGTGCAAATTTGCAGCTCATTCCAGTTATTAGTTTTCGAGATATAAATAAATCTTTCTTTTGGAGTGATTTAGGGGGCCGTCTCTTATATGGTTTTGCATGAGATAACGAATCAAATCTTAAAAAATAACAAAGAAAATTAAACAAAATACTTTTATTGTTTATTTACGGGTCAAATTATATAACAACAACGTTAAACGCAAAGAAATGAAACAAAAATGATGATTTTTAGACATTAGTGTTAGCATCAAGAATTCCTGTTTTATAAAGAAGACAAGCCACGCCTTCATCGTTCTTCAAAACAAAACAATACAGAAATGGAAAAGTAAATGTGACATTGAGTATTCGTGTTAAACCCCTTATTTTATGTTGACAAAAATATGCACAAGTGGTATTTATTTCATCGATTAATTGATGATAAATTTTGAATCTTTTAAACGAACACTGGAAGAAAAAAAAATTAACTAAATAGGCGGGGTTTACTGTTTTAAATAGAAAAATAGGTTTAATGTGAAATTGTCAACGATAAAAAACGAATGGAATTGGAATGCAAGACAGACTTGTAAAATCGTTTCTTAACTACCGTCATAGTTAAAAAAGGTTAATCATTTGCTTCATATATTGCTTTATTTTATTTTATTTTATTTATTTATTTATATATTTTGTAGGGGGGAGGATTATTATTTTAAGGGCACTTTAGTCTTTAAAATTTTATTAATATATTTGAAGTTTATACATTTTTAAAAACATACTTTAACTTTTATAAATATATTTTAACACTTTTTGCGACCGCATGATTTTGTCTTTTTGACAGTAAGACCCGCCTACGGGCGTTTCACTCTCAAAATGAAATATTTCTGAACAAATTCTCTGTATTCACAATTATATTACAAATGGATATACATTATAATTATATTCTTTCTAATCAGTATATTTCTCTCCATAGTATATTTTATTGCAAAATTATGAGCACTGGGTACACACTTAAGAAAATGTAACACACAAATTACGAAAGAAACGCCCACTGACGGAGTTACAGATTTTCAAATGGCGTGAATCTACGTCAGCAGTCGTGGAAGGGTTAATTAAGATATTATATTTTCATAGAAATTATAAAATGAATCGTACAGTTCCAAAGAGTTCAACTGACCCAAAAATAGTAAGTGCGATTAAAATAGTTTATTTACTTCATGAACCTTTACAATAATTTATCAGAAAAGATTTTGTTTATGCGTTGTTGTATAGGTATATATATGTATATTATTTCATTTCGTATATTATGTTACACCTACGAAAGAAAATTTAAGCTTTATTGGTGATGAGTACAGCCATAATATACACTTTTACTTGAAAAATATTGCACTTTTTTCAAAGAGTACTGTATGGACCAATCGCAAGTGTAATGTATTTAAATAGACCTAAAATTAACTAAAAAAGTACTGAAGTGTATAGAAATCTAAAAAATTGAATTCGGGATAATTAAGGAGCAGGAAAAAAAAGGTAACGTTCTATTAATTTTTTTATAATTTTTTTCCTGAAAGATTTCCGGTGTAAAACATTAAAATTTTGTCTATTTTTTATAAGATCTTAATTTTATTTTTCTATATTTGCAGATAATCCCTTAACACATTTTTGATTATAACTCTATAAATACTAAAGATAAAGTATACAAACAGTATACTTTTTCGCACTGCCAGACTCTCAAAAATTCGAAAATGAAGTCAAAATTGGGTGTTGCTATTGAAAGAATGAAAGTTGGCGCTCATTTCAATATGTAGATGACCCCTAATTCAAAATTTGACGACATATTCAGAAAGTGCTTTTAATTTCCTGTTGAATTATGTCTATTAGATGTTCCTACGTCAATTAATAACGAAATTACAGCGGGTGTTGCCTTTTTTTTTTCTCCGACTGTAACTGAAGCAATAGATTGATGTTAAATATTCAGTGGTGTGAAAAATTATAATTGTATTTTCTTTTGGACAAACCTACCTCCGCGTTGTGCAGGAATATGCTGTATAATTAACGGTCTAAAATTCTTCATGTATACAGGGAATATTATAGATTTTTAATTTGTGTTTGATTTGATTTGATTATTATTATTATAATAATACTAATTTTCTACTTGTTAATTTTTCTCATAATCTTAATTTATCTCAAAATTCTATGATTAATAATGAAATTAATTTTTTAGATGTAAAAAATCAAAATTAAAAAAAAAAAAAAAAAAATACAATTTGACATTTTTTAGAAAAAAAAAGAAACAAGAATTTACGTCTAAAGTTAAATTATTTACTAATTTTAAATCTAGCTTAAATAAAACTTCGTATAAAAATATTCTGAATAATTTTATATATGGACTTCAATACCTTTTTTCATACGAAAACAGAACTCAACACATTTAATCTATATATATGCAAGCTAAACATTATGGTTATTCAAAATAAATTTGTAAAATATTTTCAATCCTAATTTTTAATACTTTTTTTTATCCTTTTTGAGGCAAGGAGTTAATGGTTACTTCTTCACAGTATTCATATATATTTTTGTTATTAACCCTTTCAGGTGCAAAGAAATTTCGCTCATTTAGAATAAACTGCCATCAGAATTTACGAGCAAGTCTAAAAGAAAAATAAATAAAAAATGAAGCTTTTCATCTACATTATTAAACAGAAATTTTTGAAAAATGTCTGTGATGAGATTTTTCAGTTGTGAATTCGCCCCTGAAAAAATTAACTAGTTTTTCCCGTTAATTGTATTTAAAATAAATAAATAAATAAAAAACTTTGAACTTTTAAATCTTACTAGAGGTTAATTCTTTAAATTTTGCTCTAATGAAATAATTCATATTTTTGGTTTATTAAAGCAATTTAAATAAATTAAATATTGTTAAATTTTTGGTTTTATAAAATAAATTTACATTTTTTGTTCTAATAAAGAAATAATTTCAGTAAAATAAATATCTTTATCATTCTGCATTAATATTTATGAACTTAAAAAAAAAATAGATTTTTTTTTTTTTTTTTTTAATGCATTACGAAGTATTACTTTTATTTCACACACGGATGACGCTCCTCTAAGAATTACTATCTATATTTTACACCACAGTATATGGAGTTTAATTCCTCAAGGAGTATAATATTGCTATTAATTAATTAAATTTTAATTTGGATTATCAGTACACTGAATAGTCATGAAAATGTAAATTATCTTTCTAACAAGGAAACATTTAAAAAGTGTCGTCTTCAAAAATTTTTCAAAAAAAATATATGGGATTCTACTCTTCATAAAACAACAGGAAGTGAAAAAATTATCGGCTGAAATGAATTACAACGACCACAAAAAATTATCAAAATTAAGCATATTTGGCGATTTAGCGCTGTTAGGCGTTCAGGTCGCTAGCACCGAGATTGCCGCGTATGAACAGAACCGTGTTTTAATAAGAAATAACGACAGAACTGGCGTTGTAAGTTATTACTTACAAAACTTTGAATAAACACCATAAAATGCAATAAACTCGAAACAATTGTTTCGACCCGAAACAAGCACACGACACTTCGTCAGGCGAACAAAGTAAGCACGACGCAAAACAATTGTTGCGAATTTATTGCATTTTATGGTGTTTATTCAAAGTTTTGTAAGTAATAACCGTGTATTGTTTCTCCGCCAAGTACTCAAAACCAATCGCCTAACAATGTAAAATTGCCAAATATGCTTAATTTTGATAATTTTTTGTGGTCGCTGTAATTCATTTCAGCCGATAATTTTTTCACTTTCTGGTGTTTTAGGAAGAGTAGAAACACATATATTTCTTTTTTTCAATATTTTTTGAAAACGAAACCTTTTGAATGTTTCCTTGTAAGAATATTAATTTATTATTATTATTATTATTACGAATTTTAAAACTACTGCAACTTCTGCTTCGTTTCACTAAGTTAGTTAAACTTATGTTAACGCTCACTTTGTATAAATTTATTCTGAATGTAAATGTTTTTATTTATTATTATTTTTTCAGGTAAGCTAGTACGTGTTTCTCTAGTTTCTCTTTACCCTCGATTTAATCGCTGTTTTAAATTTATCTTGCTTTCATGTTTCATTGGTTACTTCTGGCTTATGTGAATTGGGCGGTGTTATCTCTAATTTGTTTGCCTTTAGGCTTACAGATATACAGAAATTAACATCTTTGTATGCATTATTCACTCACCTACACTGAAGAAGTACTCTTTTAATATGTGCTTTCATTCTCCGATTTTGTTAACCTTTTTTAATTAATTCTTCTTTTTCTTCGTGTGCTTTCATTTTTCTTCTTGTGAAATGTTTAATAAGGTTATATATATATTATATTAATTTTGAAAATGCAGCAATAGCCAGTGTAACAGAACATTAATGATACTGAATACACGTAGACCATTGAATTAATTTTCATCAGATTAAATTATCCTGTGATGAATTTTAGTTCAATTTTTTAAAGAGTTAATCCTACTAATTCTAATTATTTTATTTTTTTAATTAATTTAGTTTCACTTCAATTTTACCTTAACTTTGTTCCTCGATATTGAGCTTCATTTCAATATTTGATGCCTTTGCGATAAATCAAAATTCAACTAAAACAAAAGAAGCAAACAAGCAATGAGAGAATAAACACCCGAGGCCTAATTAAACTCATTTTACGGCAAATTAATCTATATACATATGTATATATATATATATATATATATAGAGAGAGAGAGAGAGAGAGAGAGAGAGATAGACAGATATAGATAAATAGATAGATAGATAGATAGAAAGATGAATAGATAGATAGATAGATGTACATATATTTGTAATCTTAAGTAATAATTTCCAATTATCGCTGTTTAAAAAACAGGGACTATTGTTAATGCTAGTACTACGCTGGAAAAAATAACGGTAAATCTTACAGTTTATTCACCGTAAAATGTAACGACGAATGAACGTAAAACAGAGTACAATCGATTTAAGGTATAATTTACACTTCACCGCAAAATATACGGTAAATAAAGTGTAAAAGGTATAAATATACTGCAAATAATAATAATAATAATAATAACAATAACAATAAAAAGCTTACCGTAAAATTCACGGCTAAAGGTTGGAAACAAGATTTCCACTTGCTTGACCGTAAGTTGGTCTCATATTTTACAATAATAATTTAATTATAGTATTTTACAATAATAGTATAATTATATATAGTTTATGAAACTGTTAAACTATTCTTTAGTTTATAACTTTCTCATACATTTCATTAAATACAATTTCATTTCCTATAACAGTGCTACAAGTAGTTATTTCTAACATTTTAAACGTTCTTTATATTAACTTTTCGTTTAACTTTTACATTGAAGCTCAACAATAAAGGTTTAAAAATGTTTTCGTGGTCCATACTATAATTTTGGCGAAAAAGTATTTCTCAGATTGAATTATTATGTCTATTATCGTATCCGTTCTCATTAGATATAGTCAATTTGTTATATAAATTAAACTCTCAACGATATCATTACGAGCAGAAAGGTTCATTTTTTCAAAAAGGTAATTGTTAAACGCTTTCATTAATTACCTTTAAAAAGATTAATGTTTTTTCAATTTTCCCGAGAAACATTTAAAGTCACAAACAGATGCTTCATAAAAGTTAAAGCTTAATTATTAGAAGAAATTTTTTGGAAATAAATTTTCCGTAGTAAAAATATAATTAATTTTAAAAAGTAATAGCACCAAAATGAAGAAGTATATGAAGCGAAAAAAAGAAGTGAAAGAGATCAACTGAGGTCGTTCCATGACTTTATTTGTATTTCGGTATTTAAGTTTAATTTCTCATTCTTGTAAGTGAAAGCAATTAGCGTTATGGGTTTTGATATTTTAAAACTTGAATATTACGCATGAGATGTAACAGAAAAAAAAAAAAAACTTATGTATGTTAATTTACTCTTTTAGAAAGTAAATCAACATACATAATGCAACATACATACAATTCTTTTAGAAAGAATTACTATTGATTTTTTTTTCTTACTTTCTTTAAGTTAGGTTTGAAATTTTGCTTTGTGGTCCCAGGGCCTAATTAAGACCAGGGTACACACTCTCAACACTATTTTTTAACATTTGTTTTTGTCTTACAATATGTTAAAAACATTTCTCGTCAGTATAACATGACAAATATATCAAATAGTGATGCGTTTTTTTTTCGACGATGTTTAAATTCAAATTTTAGTCATCTTTAATTTCTGAAAAAGAACTTTTTCTGATGAAAGCGTGAAATGCCTATCATAAATAAATCAAAAATTGCAATATTGTGTTTTTAAAAGTCTGTGGTCTTAATCTGGTTCTTTTACTAGGGATTAAGCAACAGGAGATATTTGCAGATTGTGATATATTATCTAGATGAGATTTCTGGGGTCTGTGAATATATCTAGCAGTAAACATTAAACATTTTTTAGGAAAGAAACATAGTTATCACTTTAAAAATCAGTTTTAACATCATACATATTTAATACTTTTCCATAACTTCCAAATTTCCCGTTTTAAGGGAAGACTTCACGTAGCTGCCAAATTTCTGCCCCCCCCCTTTTTTTTTCATAGAATTTTTAGTGTCCACCTTATTTCACACCACATTTTTTTTTTTTTTGAGTATTTTATTTTATTTTATTACATATTGGAAAAATTACTCTACAAAACGAGTAGTGTAGAAAAAAAAAAAAAAAAAAAAAAAAAAAAAAGCGGATACTGACAAAGCTATGGACTAAATTAGAAATGTTGGCAACAGTGACTTTATGCGAGAATTTTATAAAATTGAGTGTTTTACTGTTAAAAATTTTGGGCAGAAATAAAACGAACTAATTAGAGTTATTAGGTCTTTGGAAAGAAAATAATTTGTTCTCGAAGATGGCGTGATTGAATTTAAAATTTTATTTCTCGCGCGTATATTTTTTTACCATTAAAGTGGAATGAAACTGGACAGTAAGGAAGATTTTCGACACGTTTTGCTTTATGCAGTTAAGTGATTTGCTTATGCTGCAGAGGCTGCTCGTGAGATTTCTGATGTAAATGAAATATTCTTTCGCTGCTGATTTTCGCGCTTCAAAAATGAAAATGTTGATGAGAAGAGCTAACCAACTCCGGTAGTTCAACAGTATTAAACGAAAAGCAATTGAATCAACTGCTGCACAAAAACACTCATCAATAGACGAGAGAATTGACAGAGCAGATGCGTTGTGATTAAAAAAAAAAAAAGTGATGAACTAAAGTTTTCTCTTGGACGTCGAAAACTGAGCGAAAACAGTAAAGTCAACAAGCACGATAATGCTCGCATATCCAAAGCTGCAACTCAAGATCACAAATGGAAAGTGTTTCCTGATTTTCCATACTTCACCATATTTTTCCTACTACTCGTTAGATTTACATTTCTTTTGATCGCTTTCAAACTCTTTACAATGGTTTCCGTTCTTAGGTCTTATTTGAATGAATTTTTTTAATCAAGTACGAAAGTTTTTATCGTCGAGGAATTCGCAAACCAATTGAGGGATAAGAAAGTACAAAATTAAAGGGGATGTATATTATTAATATACTTTAGTTTTTCCTGTTTTAATAAAATATGATTAAAAAAATCATGACCTGATCAAATCTTAAATCTCAAAAATCATCAAATCTTAACCCAATAGCAAATTATACGATATTAAATTGTAGAAAATTAAGGTAAAATATTTTCATATAGATGCTAATATTTCTATCTTATCCCTTAGCATTGTCAGTACCTGCCTTTGTTCACAACACTTTAAATGTCAAATAATTTTTTTGTTATGTAATCGTAATTACATATTGCAGAAAATTACTTAAGAAAAATGTGTTGCTAAAAATTACGGGTAATTCCGTAATTTCCGGTATATAATTCGCAAGTCAGATTGATGAGTTTGACACAAAAAATTTCAATTAAGAAAGAAGCCTTTTTTTTTTAGTTATTATTATTTACGATATATTTCTCCACAAAAGCGATATATTTCTCCACTAACTATTAATTAAAATTTCTGGTGTCAAGCTGCTATAGCTGATCTGTGGATTATACGTCGAAAATTACGGTAATAATGCTTCGGGATAAATTAGAAATATTGGCATATTTGTGTTTCGATTGAAAATTAGACCTTATTTATAAAATGCAAGCTATACTTTTTTAAGATATTTAATACAGAGGCTCACAGTTAAATAAAAATATGTATTAGAAAAATTATATAATGTTTTATAGTAGAGGTGCACAACCTGCGGCCCGGGGGCCACATGCGGCCCACTAGCCATTAATTTGCGGCCCGCAGAAGGACAGACATTTGAGCTTGCATTAATCATCAGCAGGGGAGAAAAAAATGAAAGAAAAAATATTTTATTTACTGTATTTGCAAAACTGGCATTTAAAAAAACCTTTTTGTTGTTGTTGTTTGGGGGGGGGGGATGAAAATGTTAGTTTATATACATATTTCTGTTTAAGAGCTAAGTATCCCACTCTATTTCTCAATAATGTAACCCACCAGTATGTTCCTTGATTTTTTATTGGAAAAATCATGGAAGAATCTATTGGTTAGTGATTATATCTTTATCTACCTGAGAAGATTAAAAACTGAAAATTGTAACAATCAGTAAGTAAAAGCTTCCCCTCCGCCCTTTTTAAATCTTTCTCTTATGTATGTTAAAATTAATGATGAAGTAGTGTAAATTTAAAATAGCAATTAATTTCTATTAAAAGACTTCAAATGTCACACTTCAAATGTGAGTCAAATTTATTTCTGTCTGGTAACATTAAAAAGAAATACATGAAGGGTGGATTCTTATTTTTTTGTAAAACTGATAAAAACACCAATCGTGATAATGATGACGCTCATTTATGATTTATGGAGTTGCAAACAGAAATGGGGCAGCGGCTAATAATGTGTAGGGAGCAAACCAAGATTTTCAGTGGTAGTGCATGAACTGTGGTTACATTTCCAAAACATAAGACATACCACAGATTTTCAGCAGTAGATTCAATTGTTCCTGGTAACTATTATAATAGTTTAGCTGATTGCTAAGAGGGACGTAACTACAGACGTTATCAGCAGGGGGTATGTAAGGAGGCTGAGGCTGATTTCCTGTTCAAAGGTTAAAAAATAAAAATTTATTTAATTCTGAAATGTCTAAGCTACAATACAAGCGCCCCCCCCCCCCTTTCCTTGACTATGCCCTTGGTTGCTATTATAATAGTTTAGCAACCAAATCATCATTAAATTCATTAAGAATTTTGCAGACCATGTTCTTTCTGTTATGCCAGAACAGGAAGGTGATGCAATACATTTTGTTTAAGATTCATGTGGAAAATGACAATTAAAACAATAAAAGCTTTTAGACTTATGGATCTCGTCAGTGACATGTAATACCTCAAAGTGGTATTTTCATACCCACTTACCTACACTAAAACTGCTTGTTTTGGTACTCTTTATCTGCCTTTACATTTGCGATAGTTGTTTCTGATACTCCCAATATAACCTTTTTTCTCTCTCTCTCTGGTAAAGCATACATTTTATTTACTTTATTTATCCTTTATTGTATTTTATACGATACATTTATTTAATTCTTTTGCTTACTATTTAGTAGCTTTATGATTATTACACTTCGAGATTCACTTGGCATTGAAAATTTTTAATAAAAATTTTACGTGTATATTTATACATTTTCTATTATATATATATATTATACAGCGAATACGTCTGCACAATTTCATTCTTTTTTATTGCTTCGTCTGTGGCCCTTCATGTCCTACTCAACAGCGATAGTGGCCCACCAGCCAAAAAGGTTGTGCACCTTTTTACTTCCTTATACAAAGTATAAGGAAGTATAGTAATCCCGATTTGCGAAATGGATTCTGTATTTCACATTGCTCGAAAACGAATGATCGCTGAATGTTGCCAATTTATACGTGTGACAGTCATGATGTCTAGTTGCACACCTGCAAGTTTCGTCTTAACACGAGCTCTCGTTTTAGAGATATAAGCGACTTTACACGATTTTTCGTGACGTCTGTATGTATGTGTGTCTGTGTGTGTGTGTGTGTGTGTGTATGGGTGTATGTCGCATAACTCAAAAACGGTTGGACGTAGAAAGTTGCGAATTGGTACATAGGTTTGTTATAACATCTAGTTGTGCACCTCCCTTTTTGGACTTTATATGATTTTCCGTTTTGGAGATATTTAGGAAAATTAGGTTCATAATGGGCAAAATGTATCAAAAAACGGTAATAGCTCAAAAACGGTTTGGACAAATCTTGCAATTTAACTGACTTCTCGACTAGCTAGACATTTGAAACTTTCAGAAAAGTTCAGAATACGTTGACATGAGTCCCCCCCCAAGGCACAACTTTGACATGAGTCCCCCCCCCAAGACACAACTTTGACATGAGTCCCCTCCCCAAGGCACGACTTTGACATTAGTCCCCCCCCAAGGTACAACTTTCACATGAGTCCCCCCAAGGCACAACTTTGACATGAGTCCCCTCCCCAAGGTACAACTTTGACATGAGTCCCCCCAAGGCACACGAGTCCCCCTCAAGGCACAACGTTGATATGAGTCCCCCCCAAGGTACAACTTTGACATGAGTCCCCCCAAGGCACAACTTTGACATGAGTCCCCCCCAAGGTACAACTTTGACATGAGTCCCCCCCCAAGGCACAACTTTGACATGAGTCCCCCCCAAGGCACAACTTTGACATGAGTCCCCCCAAGGCACAACTTTGACATGAGTCCCCCCCTAAGACGCAACTTTGACATGAGTCCCCCCAAGGCACAACTTTGACATGAGTCCCCTCCCCAAGGCACGACTTTGACATGAGTCCCCCCAAGGTACAACTTTGACATGATTCCCCCCAAGGCACAGCTTTGACATGAGTTCCCTCCAAGGCACAACTTTGACATGAGTCCCCTCCCCAAGGTACAACTTTGACATTAGTCCCCCCAAGGCACATGAGTCCCCCCAAAGCACAGCTTTGACATGAGTCCCCCCCAAGGTAAAACTTTGACATGAGTCCCCCCAAGGCACATGAGTCCCCCCCCAAGGCACAACTTTGACATGAGTCCCCCCCAAGGTACAACTTTGACATGAGTCCCCCCCAAGGTACAACTTTGACATGAGTCCCCCCAAGGCACAACTTTGACATGAGTCCCCCCAAGGCACAACTTTGACATGAGTCCCCCCCCCAAGGCACAACTTTGACATGAGTCCCATCAAGGCACAATTTTATTTTTTATTTATTTTTTACATATGCATGTATTTTTTTAAAATATTTTTAGCCAAATGTTTCGGCTCCAGTGACAATGTTTTTTAACATTATGTATATTTCTAAAAGTGTATAAGGAAGTCATGTGGTGCCCACATCAGATTTTTTTTATATAGTTAACAACAAATGTTCTGTAGTTAAATTTAATTTTACGATATGACGTGGAGTTGCGAAATTTGAAAAATTGATTTTTAACATAGAATTTCTAACATATTTAATTTTCTTTAGTTTGGAACTATGTCTTGATAAGCTATCAGAATAATCAAAAACATCTATATATATAATAGTAAATCATAATTAACAAAAAATACAAAAGTACAAAATTATCATATTTCACGTAAAAACGTACCCTTAAATTTAGTAACACTAGTTGCAAAGTCAATGTAGAAGATATATTTTTTTCTTATGTAAAAAATAAATAAATAAATAAAATAAGCTAACTTTTTACAATTCAGTATTCCCTTCAAAATATTCCAAAAAAGAATTCTTTTAAAAATCAAATTTCCTTTATATTGCTTTAAAAGTAATTATAAAAATAAAATGATGGCTCAAATATTTTAAGGTAAAAATAATTTACAAGTGCCAATTCTTTCGATTTCAGAACATCACTGTCTGGGTATAAATATTTTAGCTTTATTTAGAAACCCAAAATCCTGCAAATAAATAAGACAGCTATTTTAAAATAGTTGTGTTAAAAACAAGGAGATTTGGCATACACTTCAGTAATGTAATAGAATATACGTCAGGGATGAAAGAGTCCCGCTTTTTCTGCCACCGGTATTTCTCTGCAGTAATTTTAATCAGATATTTCCAGTTATTTTTGTGATTTTCAAAAGTTAGAATTTCTTGTCGGAAAATGCTGGTGGCACAAAAAGCGGAATTCTTTCATCCCTGAAACATACATAATATTAAAAGTGAAAATTTGCACCATTTTACATAAAACAATGGCAAAAATTGACATATGTATACATAAAATGACTAAATACATAACTACGTAAATTAATTTACATAATATATATTATATAAAATGAATATATGAAAAATAGTCTATTCTTTTTGACAATTTTTTACTTTAATCTTCAAACGAAAAAGTCAAAAAGTTATAAACCCCAAAAAAGGAAAAAGATGTTTGTAAAAATAACAGTTTTTATTTTAATCAATAATGCTTGTGGCAAGACAGGATAGCGCCACGTTCGCCTAATCAGTTATTGCTATATAAGGATATTAAATCACTGTGTATTAATGTTCACTGAACTGCAAATCTTGGCATATTTCTTCTACAAATATGCAAATCTTCTACATATTTGTAAATCTTAGCGTGTTTATCTGTATCCTGTAATTAAAATTCATAACACGCATTTTGTAAAACACTGCGTCGAAATAATGTATTTATTTAAGCATTTATATACTTACATTTTATAAGAATAATTCTGTGTTGAGAGAACTCGATAAGAGAAATTTTTGTTTGTCTGCTAATAGTTGTATACAAGATTGGTAGGAAATGTTCACTTTCATTCTCAACCAGAACCTGGAATCACCAGCAACGACCTAAAGAAAATTTGCTCCGCCTACAAAACCGCAGATGTGCAGCGCTCATTTCCGAGTTGAGCCCAAGATCCGTTAAAAAAAATACTATAGAGCTTAATGCGATGACAGCTTGTCAGTCAATGTGATTTGAATACTGATAATATTTGTTAACAATTTCTCAAAATACGAAGAAACTAAATACTAATATTTCTAAAGAAGGATATGTAATAAATCTGCTTGTTTAACTTGTATCTTCGCGTAATTTTCCATATGATATGTAAAGATATGGATACCTATGCAATTCTCATTATTTTAAATTTTACATATTTACCATATTTTTTTTTTTTTTTTTTTTAGACACGCTACATAATAAAAAAATATATGTTGCTTGATGTTTTTTTTAGTCATACTAATTAATATAAATAAATAGTTAACATATTTTATTATAATTTTATAATTAATATTATATTATTGTAACTGAGAGGTAAGATCATCACAACGTGTTAGGTATAACAGTGACCGCACTTTTCGTTCTAATGCATATATAGTGCACCAGTCTAATTAATATTCATAAATGGCAATATTTTAATTTATTCCGGAGTATTTTTAACCCCGCCTTTTTTTAAAGTAATTTTTTCTTATTCTATTGAAGTTATATATTAGAAAAAAATTCTCTATAAATAAAGTGGTGCGAAATAAAGGCGGGGCTAAAAATTCTCTGGAATAAATTAAAATGTTGGCATCTATGAATTTTCCGTAAAATTGTTAGTATCCTTCCCTCTTCCACACCATTTTTTTTTTTTTTTTTTTTTTAATAAATTTATTCAAATGTAATTGCAGTTGAGCTAGAAGAAATATACTTTAAAATATTAGTGGTGTGAAAAAAAAAGGCGGGTATTAGTGGTTTTGCAAAATATTAATTCGGATGTTGGCAGCTATGATATAGGAAGCTATTTACAAAACATCAGACGAAAGATAAACAAACAAACAAAAAGAAGTAATATCTATGATAGGTTAATTAATTTAAGTTAGAATTTATGCGTGTTTAGAAAAAAAAAATAAATAAATAAAAGAAGAAGCTTCAAGCACTCATATATTATAATTAAACAGAAATAATTATATGAAACACGATTGTTTAATAATTTTATTGTAAAACGCACAATTGATTTTTATTGTAGAAATTGCCACTACACATATGTTTAATCAATGAAAACTCTCTTTTAATTAATTATTTAGCTATAATGAAATTTTAATTTCTCTGTTAAAAATAATATGAAGTACAAAAGTTTATTTGATCGTTTACGATTTTAGTAAAATGATCGTACGACTGAAAGATCGCAGTGTAATTTTGGTGACATACTCAAAATATACTTTCGTATTTCAAAGGAATAATTTGGTGATATTAGCATACACTCACTCTAATTAAAATAATTACTTGTATAATTATAACTAAAGTCTGAGAGATAATTAGTTGAACATATTGATTTTAAAATAAGTACTGCTTAAATAATTCTTGTTATAATTAACAAAATCTTCAAACAAAAGTAATTAATAACTAATTTACCTCTATTAACCACAATAAATATTAAACTGATAATGATTTTAATGATAATATTATCATTAAGTAAAAATATTTAAGACATCGATTATATTATCATTATTAATATATATATATATATACTAGCTGTGAATACCCGCTTCGCTGGGTCATTTTTAATAGCACAGTTATTTGTTATTAATAATCCATCAATACTTACTTGACAATTTGTTATATAAAAAGACACATTTTTTTTTAATTGATTAATTTATTGATTTTTTTTTGTTTATACATAAATTATACATAAATATCTTATGACTAAGTATACATTAATATCTTAAATCAATTTATATACTAAACATTTCTACTGAAATACATTCTTATACACTACGTTTACTGTTTTGTGTTCTGGTGCATAAACAAATAAATTATCTTTCTGTCCCACGCGTGAAAAAGCTACATAGAGTTGGCCATGTGAAAAACAGGATTCTTTTAAATTAACCCCACAAAATCGGAACGTCTGACCTTGGGCCTTATTGATAGTTATACTATAAGCTAATCTTAGTGGAAATTGTAATCTTTTAAAACAAAATGGTAAGTCATTCGCAATTAATGGAATTATTGGTATAAAAACCAAGTTTCCTTTTTCTTTGCCAGTTAGAATTTCTGCCTCAATGATGTTGTTCAAAATTTGTTTTACACATAATCTTGTACCATTGCATAATTTTGGCGCATTAAGATTTCGCATTAATATGACTGGTGATCCAACTTTTAGCTTCAATTCATGAGAAGGCATACCAGGTGGCTCTAATGAATTTAAGAACTCTATCGGAAAGTTCAAATTTTCATCTTGATTCATCATTGAATCCAGAGCCTGATTAAGGGGGAAGCACACATTATCTCCGCTCTCACCGGAATATTTTTACAATTATTTTTTACTTCATGTCATAGAAATTCCACGCTTTGACGAGGAAACATTTTTTATAAAAAATGAACGGTGTAAAACAATCCAATTTACTCACCGTTATTAGACACCAGAATTCTTTTAAAATAATTTTTAATGAGAATTTTCTGTTTATAATAGGAGGAAAGTATTTGTTAAAAAATAACGGTGTAAGTATAAATAATGTGTGCTTCCCCCTTAATCAGGCTCTGATTGAATCTATTGATTTATAGATTTTTTCCTCTCCCGGTATCATATCCTGTACTCTTTCATTTATTTGTTTTACTACACTATTTTTTGTAGCCAAAATTGCTCGTTCATACAACCATGTTTTATTCAAGTAATTTTGTTCTATTGATGGATAAATTTTTTCTATAAGTTGTTCTTCGGTACCTACTACATGACACAACTCTTCTGATAAAATTATTTTACCAGACTGTAGATCTAGTGGGTAGGTGCCATTTCCAATTTTCAGAAGATTGTCGGCAAACTCTTGTGCTTTTGGATCTCCAGTTATTAGTGCTCGCATATTTTCGGTTAGTGATAACTTTTCAACATTATTCCAAAAAATTGATCGTTTTAAACACGCATTTATTTCGTCAGCTGGTGTTGATTTTGGTATAACTGGTAATGTTTGTCGGAAATCTCCAGATAGTAGCAATAAAACTCCGCCCATTAGTTTTGTATTCTTCCGAAGATCTTGTAGTGTTCTATCCAGTGCTTCAAGTGATTTTCGATGAGCCATTGTGCACTCATCCCATATTATAATTTTGCACCGTATTAAAATTTGGCCACGTACAGAAGATTTTGTGACATTACAGACTGGGAATTCTTGATCAGCTACATTTAATGGCAAATTAAATGCAGAATGGGCTGTTTTTCCACCTTCCATTGATGTCGCGGCGATTCCAGAAGATGCCAATGCTAATGCGATTTCATTTTTTACTCGGATTGTAGCTAGGATTAAATTGATAAGGAAAGTTTTGCCTGTACCTCCTGGTGCATCTAAAAAGATAATCCCTCCTGTACTTGTGTCAATACGACTTATTATTGTGTTGTATACTATTCGTTGAGTTTGTGTTGATTTTGGTTTATTTTCATTGATATAACGTTGCAATTCTTCTACATTATAATTAAGTTCTTTTGTTAATTCTGAATTAAACACGCTTGATCCGCCTTTTTCAGGAGATTGCACCCCAAGAGCAACTAAATTTTGATTGCACATTGCGAAACATCGATCTTCTAAAATTATTAAAGCTTCATTATAAATATTATCGTTGAAACCAATATTCATATCTTGATTGTCTCTACGCACTCTTGCTAGAATATCATCACTCATACTATCACGATATTTCATCCATAGTCTATTCGGATTTGAAGGATTACATGTTGTTATAATTATAGCAAAGAGTTCACGTAATTGATTTACTGTTGCTGTTTCTGCAGCCTCTTTCATTGCCTGTTCCCATTGATTGTCATTTTCTAATAAGCCACGACGCTGACAGGCTTCACGATATGTCTCGCAAATGTAACCATCTACCGTTCGAAGATCTTCAAAGGAAGTTGGTCCACGTACTTCATGGAGTAGTAAACGTAAATAAAAGCACTCAGCATTTTTTGGGTGTACCGTATATACTCGACCGATAGCATTATCTTTAAATACACCCTCAAATCCTTCAACCGGAACTCCTCTCTTTCGTCGATTAAATACTCTTCGTGATGAGTCCCACGTGTAATAACTGGGAATATCTCCATAAAAAAGAGTCTTAGCAAAGGGATCATTGAGACACAATTCGAAAAATGCCGTCAAGGTTGTATTAACAGGTTGGTTTGCAACTTTTTGTGCTGTTTGATTAGTAAAATATACTCGTTGTCCATTTTCAAGGTGAACTGCTAAGTGAAAAACAGCTGGATCTCTGCCATGAATCGAAAACCCTAATATACGCCAAACTGCTTCGTTACTATTTATATACCGTCCCATTTGATATCTTAAAATTTCATCGTTTCGATTTTCATCAGTAATTCCAAAAACAGCCATATCGCTTCCTTTGTTAATATATTTACACACATACTTAATTGACTTGACAGAACTGCAATATTCTACATTAATATGAGCATCAAACATTTTTGATAATAAAGGATTATAAGGGACAACCCATCGATTATCAATTTCAATTTCTTCGCCTCGTACTCTGATTTTTGCTGTAAATCCTCCTTCACTCGGTGGTCGACGTCGATATTTCGGGTATGCATCATCTCCTGTTTGCGTCTCACTCAAAAATGATCTTGGATATCGTTTTGAACATTTATTATCTTTCATACAGGGTGATTGCACATTAAGCGCTCCGCAAGGCCCATGTATCATGTCTTTCACGATTATTCTATACAGAACAGGATCTTCATCCGGATTTGGAAATTCTGCTTTGATAACGTCATCGATCTGATTTGAGTGAATTTTTTCTTTCAGCCAAATTAAATTGTGTGAGTGTGGCAATCCTCTTTTTTGCCACTCAATGGAGAACATCCAACTGATAACATTTCCAAAAATAGAACTCTTCACAATAGTATTAATAAATTTTACTTGTTTCTGTTTAAACACGCGCGCAATTATATCATGTCTGTCATGTGGCTTTTGTCCATACTGTAATTCATCTTGAATTTCTTTCCATGAAGAATTACACGTAAACGTTATAAATAAATCAGGACGACCATATTTCCTTACATACGTCATTGCGTCTTGTGCATATTCAAGCATATGCCTAGGGCTACCAGTGAACGTAGAGGGCAAAATTACTAATCGTCCCAAATTTCCTATATCTCCATCATTGGCTACTGCATCCCGTAAATGAATATATTCATCCGATCGTAATTTATTTTGATTTTGGCGGATAAATAACAGTCTCTCTGCTTCAATTTTTGCTTGCATATCAACAATAAACTGTAAAAACAACTGCCGACAGTTGAGTATATGATTGTATTTATTTTCTCTCTCCATTATCCGATATGCATAAAATTCCTTAGAAGAAACTTTTTTGTTTGTTGGTCTATTTGTTTCTGGATTAATATGATAAATATTAAAATGGTAACCATCTTCACCGTGACAAAATATTAATGGATACTGCAAGGCGTCATACATGTGATGAGTTTCAGCGATACGTTCCAACTTATTACTTCTTCGTTGTACCACAATGTCTCTATAGCTACTTTCACTGTCCACCATGACTACAGCTATTTCATTTACTTGAGGTGCATTAAATCGTCTTTCGTGCTCACCAATTGGCCTTTTATCTGCTCGAATGATTATTTTATAACTATCTGAAACCATTTTTTCCATTGCTGTTTTAAGTATCTTTATTAATTCATTATTTTTATGAAGAAAGCGCTGTAAATAAAGAATTATATCTCGATGTAATCCTGTAAAAGTTGAAAGCCTTTGGTCCAGTTCCTGTTCTTCATTTCCTATAAAATAAACTTGTAAAAATTTCGGAGTATCATTTGGGAAAGACAATAATGATCCAATTTTATGATATACTTGTCCCTGTATTTTAAACACTGGATTGAATCCTGGTTCTTCGATTACTGCAGTTGCTCCAAATGAAGTCATTTGAAAGCATGCATTGTAACGCCTAATATTTTTTAAAAATTCTTTAGAATTATGTGTTTCTCCTTTCATAAATTCTAGGAATTCCGGTGGCAGAGATTTCAAGTCTGGTAATTTAATTTTACCATTCGAACAGCATGTACTCGGTGTTTCTCCTTTGAATTTTTTAGCTTTACAAAATTTACAAACTACATTCATTTTACCGATTACTACACTTGGATGTTGATTATAATTTCTAGTGGGATTATAATAAAACGCTTCATATTCAAGACTATATCCTCCCCGACGTTTTTCACGAATAGCATTTACGGTTGTTCCTGACGCTTGAGCTTCCATTTGATCATTTAGTCGAAGGTTACGCATTTTTATTGTATTTTGTATTCTTCTAGCATGTGTCTGTTCATTTGTTTCTCTTTTTCTTTGTAATCTTTTTCTGATTTTATCTGTCTCTCTAGAATCATTAAACTGCTCTTCAGTCTGGTTATTTCGCCTGAGATAATAATTTTCCCGAAGTAATGATAGGCGCTGTTCTCTTTCTTCCGTGGTTTCATTTCTTCGCGACATCTTTTGCCTCTTCGATACAATTCGAGAACGCGAGAATACGCTCTTACGTTTTGGCATCGTTAGTGATATTTTTCACACTGCACTAAAAAAGAACACTAAACTTAATAAGATTTAATTCTTCACTGTAAAAATTATTACTCACTGTTATTTACAATCACACTACTTATAAGTTTTCTTTTGTTACGCAATTCTTGTAAAAATCGACTAAAGCACGGGCTTGACTTTTCGTCTTATATAGTCGCGAAAATTATCCCCACTAATTACTAAATTTTCTGGATTGTTCTACAAATTTCAACTTTTGAATTTTTTAGAAAATTTGAAAAGTATCGAGAATGATCCAGAATAATTTCGACCAATTAAAATATTGACATACATTTTAGAGATTTCCAGAAATTTCTAAAATATTTTTGATCGTCTAAAACATTAGTATATACTTTGGAGATTTTTCGATCATTTTAGAATATTCTAGATCATTCCAGAGCTTTCTTAATCATTCTAGAATGTTCTAGATCAATTTAGAATTTTCTAGAACATTCTTGGTTGGCTCAAATTTTAAGACTTTCTAGATCATTCCAGAAATTTCTAGAACGATCCAGATCATTTCCGATCAATAAAAATATTTTTGATCGTCTACAACATTTGTATATACTTTAGAGCTTTTTTGATCATTTTAGAATGTTCTAGATCATTCTAGAACTTTCTTGATCATTCTAGAATGTTCTAGATCAATTTAGAATTTTCTAGAACATTCTTAGTTGGCTCAAATTTTAAGACTTTCTAGATCATTCCAGAAATTTCTAGAACGATCCAGATCATTTCCGACCAATGATAATCACACATTTTTAAAGTTCACATCTTTCAACCCCTGTATCTGCAACACCCTTGGAGGTATCGACTTGCAACCACCATAGTGCACGATGGGAGCCTTGTACCTATTGCTACATACAAACACTATTCGTCTACGATATGTAGTTTTAGCTGCAAAGTGAAATATAGGGACACACACCTCAATTTTTATATATATATACAGATATATATATATATATATATATATATAATATTATCTGTCAAATTCAAGTTATATACCTCCTGTTATCATATTTTAAAAGTATGTGTGTAGAAATGTTTGTAGGATTTTTTTCTTTATTATTATTATCATCTTTAAATTTTACTGCAATCAATTAGTTACCATTTCTGAAAAATGATGAGTGATAGAATATAATGTGCTTTTACAAATATAAATAATATCTGAGAAAATATTATTCCTTATTAATTTGTTTAATTACATGTTTTAGAATTAACCAGAATTGCCAATATTTCTAATTTATTCCAGAGCATTGTAATTAATAGCCTTTACTTCATACCACTTTTTTTCATGGTTGCCAACATTCTAATGTATCCCGAAGCACTTTTAGCCCTGTCTATAATCCGCACCGCTTTTTTTATAGAATATTTTTATCCAAAATTTAGCTACGATAAAATAAGAGAAGAGTATTCTTAACACTTTCGCGACCGCTGACGTAGATTCAAGTCATTTGAAAAGCTCTAACTCCACCAGTGGGCATTTCTTTTGTAATTTGTATGTTATTTGTTTCTTAAAAAAAAAAAAAAAAATATTCATATTTGTACAATCAATATACTATGGATACAAATACTTTGATTAGTGACTGTATGATTATAATGCATATCTATTTGTAATATTTAAATGTGAATTCAGTAAATTTTGTTCTGAAATATTGTAACTTGGAGAATATCGCCCATAGGCGAACTTTTATGTCAAAAAGACAAAAACATGCGGTTGCGAAAGTGTTAAAGGAGAATTTAATTTATTCTTACTTAATAGTAGAGTCATTTATTAGATAAAATTGTTGTATAAATGAAAGGTAGTACAAACAATGCTCCAGTTTAAAATGCAAGTAACTCTTTTAATATATTCATACTTGCCAACCATCTCATTATGAACCGTACAATTTTTAGTACCTGCCTTCTTTCACACCAATAATTTTTTAGAGTAATATTTTCTTACTTAACCAGTTAGTAGTCGCTATAGACAGCGCCACCTATTACAGATTGCGTACTTTTTATTTAACTGTCACCACCGACGTTTCTTCGATTTTATTCTCGTTTTATATATATCAAATGCCACTTCTAAAAATTTTTGGGGCTATTGAATAAAAAAATCTGAAAACACTGAAGGAGGGGCGGCAAATCGACCAACTAGCGACTGCTAACGGGTTAATCGTAACAATATTTGGAGAGAATTACTCTAAAAATATAGTGGTATGAGAAAAGGGGCGTTTTTTCAGGGGGCGTTAACAATTGTACGGTTATTAATGAAATGTTTGGCAAGTATGTGATATTGCTTTAGAGGAAAGCCTAAAGGCAGAGCTTGATTTATTTTCTTTCGTTTTTTAATAGGAGGACAAATTTTGTTTTCTACCGTGAATATGTTAGTAGAACATAATAATTTGTAGGCATAATGAATTACTTGATAGTGTATAAAAACAGAATATTTAAAGGGAAATTCTGTCTGTAAACAAAGAATATTTTTTTCCAATGCTTCTTAAAAAAAAGATATATATATATCGTCGAAATATTTTTAGTTTATTTTAAAGATTTTATTCGAAGAAGATTAGTAATAGAAAAACAGATATTATTAAAGGACATACTAAGTTTGGTAAACAAGATTTGAAAATAGATACTAACTTTAGTAAATTATACTTTAAAGTCTATCTAAACATTTTGCCAATCTATAAATCCAAACTAATGAGTTCTTATGATAATATATTCTTAATAATCAGCTTAAAGATGATGTTAATATTACGTTTATAAAACATTTTTTTTTTTTTTTTTAATTTATGTTACATGCATAAATTAATGTCAGTAAAACATATTTTATAAACAAACATGTTAATTCTCTGAAAATGTTTTTAAATAAAACAAATTAAAACTAAAACTAAAACCTACTTCAAAGTTAATAAATTTGTATTTTTTGCAACTGTATAAAGATGAAAGTAATTTTAATCATTTCTGAAAAACTTCCAAAACAATATTAAAGTAATTTATAAAGGATAAATCACATTTTCTTTTTCAAATGTTTCCAAAAATCTAATTTATTTTAGGTTCAGTCTTGTAGCTTCTTTCCGTTTTATCTCGATAAATTAAATTACTGGATAATTTTCAATGTACATTTTTACACTCACACATGGAGAATAATAAGAGCGGTTTCGTGCTTTTAATTTAATTTTAAATGCAGAAAAATACGTTTAATGGGAATAGTGTTTACGTTTAATTTCGCTTTAAAGTTTATTGCAATCGACGAAACATGCTTTAATCCGTGTGATTTTATTTTTTAATTTAGTTTATTTATTTTTAAATTTAGCTTATTTATTTATTTATTTATATTTATTTATTTATTTATTTGTTGACACAGGAATTAATGAATTGTGTTTTAGCTGACATTGGTGAATATTTGAAAAAGTGAAATTTAAGAATTGTTGTGTGCTTTTTCTGCATAATTTACAATAAAAGTGTTATTAAATAAATAATAATTTTAACTTTATTATGCAATGCAATTTTCGGTGTGTAAACTGAAGGTCAGATAATTCAATTTTACAACAGAATTTATTATTAACAGGCAAATTGGTCAAAAAATAAAATTATAATTATAATGAAGCACTTTACACATTCTTAATTAAATATAAAAACCTTAATAGGTACCTCAAATTTCATCGTTAATATTTTCGGTTGGTCGCCCAGCTCTTTTCGAACGATCTTCATCTGTGTTGGATCTCTTAGAGTTGTGGTCTTTTATAGATTTCATAAGTTGATTCCACATCCGTCAGTTCATATATAAATCGTGCAATATTAATATGTAATGGGCCTATCGATCTAAATAATGAATTTAATTTAATTAAAGACGTCACTAAAAAAGCGGGTTACCCTAACAAAATCATTCAAAAACTAATTAAAACCAGATTAAAAGCCAGTAACTATATACCTAATTTTCAACCCCACCCCCCTTTAAAATTCACATCTTCCATACCTTATGATCGCGGAGCATCGAATAAAATTAAAAGCGTTGCAAATAAAATCGGCGTAAATATTCCTAACCCGAATATTTTTCAATTAATACGTAATGATAAAGACCCCATTCCCCCTTTGGAAACTGCCGGAATTTACCAAATACCCTACGCAAATAATCAAGACAATAAACCAGGTTCATACATCGGTGTAACGAAAAGAAAGATTAAAACCAGACTCAAAGAACATAAAAACGATATCAAAAGAGGAAAAATAAATACAGCTTTAGCTAAAACGTTCGATAATGAAGATATCCCAGACAGCACATCGCCTCCCCAGGATATCTTCAAGATTTCTTCTGGATGAAAAGACATCCCAGAAATGTCCTTAAGATGTACTGTGGATAAGTTAAGCCTAACTGTGCTGTTAGGGATTATAATAAATTTTGAAAAAACTTAAAAAAAAGCTAATTACAATAATTATAATTACGCGATGTTTAGAGAAGCCATATAAATAGCAACAACGCCGAATGTGTGCAATGACAGTGACGCAATGGCTCCTGACCGGATGTGGAATCCACTTATGAAATCGATAAAAGACCACAACTCTAAGAGATCCAACAAAGATGAAGATCGTTTGAAAAGAGCTGGGCGCCCAGCCGAAAATATTAACGATGAAATATGAGGTAACTATTAAGGTTTTTATATTTAATTAATTATAGGCAAATTTGTATTTGTTCAAATACACATTTTACAGGGATGGATCACGGGCGCAGAATTCATACCACTATCAATGTAAGAAAATTTTCTACCTCTTAAATCGACGATATTATAGGCAGAGAAATTTCTTAAACACATTCCGGTATGAATTCTGCGCCCGTGTTCCATCCCTGATTTTATTAAGCACAATTTCTTCCGTAAAATGTATGCATTTGGTTTGCGAATTTATTTACTGAATATTACTTTACTGTAACTGTACTACAATTCGTAAGTGCAGAAAATGGGTATTACATTTATAATTTATATGGGTATTACATTTATACCTATTGCATTTATAATTTATATATACTTTCTTTCTTTCTGAACAGAAAAAAAACTAAAATAGTTCTACCCGTCATAAGGGGTATTTTTAAAAAGTGTATATTGTGTATAAAAGATTAAGTTTACAAATATATATATATATATATATATATATATATGTATATATATATATATATATATAAAGAGAGAGAGAGAGAGAGAGATAAGTTAATACAGCAGTGAAAAAATTTAAAAATCAAGATATCATAGAATTTTTATATATTCTTCCTATTTAACCCATTACCCGCTGGTGTTGCGTTCACGCAACACCGAAAACAATCGCGTTTAACAGTTAACTAAAAAAGGTTTTTTATATTAAGTATTGTTTTTAAGTAAAAAAAAGGATAGATGTTTATATTATTACAAAAAAAATTGATCTGAAAAATGTTTTAAGTTAAAAAATGGATTTCAAACTTGAAACACATTTCAAGTGAAAAGTTTTGAAAATCTTCATATTTGAATGAGTTTACAAAACTTGTAAAAAATAATCTGGTGTGTCACCCACACGACTTTCTCTTACCCTGAAATTTAATACTATAAATACAGGTTGCAGATTAAAAGGTAAGATAACGAGTATTGTTATGTAAACCTGCGTTAAACAATTCAGATTAGGCTTCTGAAGAGTTTTATATGATAATTAGTTCTGTGTGAGGGCAACCCCCCGTTTCATTAATGCACCTACATTTATATAGAATTTAATTCGGTTATTAAAAAATAATTCTGTTTTGAAAAAATAATTTATTATTATTATAATTTAAAAATATATATATATCTTTTATGATAATGCAGACGATTTCCATATTAGAGAAGTAGTATAACACCAAATATCTAAAAAAAGCCCATTTTATTCTCAATATTTAAAAAAAAAAAAAAAAAAAAAAAAAAAAAAGGTAAAAAGTTTTTTTTTCCGTTAAAAGTTAAAAAAATCGACAACTTTGTTTTAAATTATCGCATATCGATGGTTCAACCATTCGTTTTAAAGGTATTGGCGAGATCTTTTGAAAGATACCCATCGTGAAAATTTACAAGTAATAAGAGAAAGTAAAAAAGTTTGCGTAATAAAATAATTACTTTTGTAGTTATCTGTAGTTTATTCTGTTTTATGCTCCGTCAAGAAAATTTCCGTAAACATTTATTTGTATTAATTCTATACTCTTATTCCACTGAAGTTGTACAAATACAACACCCTGTATTTAGTAAGATAAGTGTAATTTTAATAATTTTATTTTAAATTATTGTTATATATGATCAAAATAATGAGTATTACTGTTTGTATTTGGAAAAAAATCATTATTTCGAGTTTTGGCGATTAATGGGTTAATCAGAAATAATTATTAAAAAATGATACTCTTAAATAATTCTGGTATGAGTGTCATGGACAATCCGTAATAACTTGGTTTTTCTATTATTGATATAAAACAAAGTTGGAAGCGGAAATATATCTGCGTGTGACTGACGCTGCATTTACATTGAATTACCTATTAAAATTCATGTAATATGCCTTCCTTTAAAAACATAAAAATTGGTAACTGTGTTATAAGAAGTCGAAAAATATTAAAGATAATAATAATTCATTACCATCATTATAAATGATCTCCTCTTTCAAACTTGATTCCACACATTCCAGTATTTTTCCAAAGCTTACTAGATAATAATCTATGATATACTTGAAAATGATGCTTTAAAATTTCAATGTGACCTAATTCTAAAATGCTATACCTGCTGGTAAGTGCTATTTGTAACCACCTTTTTTTTCACACCATTGTGCTAGTAGAAATATTTTCTTCATTATGTATTTACAATGGAATAAGAAGAAAAATGCTCTTTAAAATTAGTGATGTTAAACAAGCGCAGGTACTAAAATTACTCCAGAATTATAAATGTTATTATGCATGTCTTTTACCAAACCTGCCGATTTATTTCATAGCATTATAAGTACCTGCCTTTTTTTCACGCAACATTTTTTGAATAGTAATTTCTTATTATTCATAGTTACCAGCTTTTTCCCTTTTTGGCTACCAGAAAGGTATATTTGAAATTTTTATTTTCTGTAATTAGTGAGAACTATTATACGAAAGTCTATAAAAAATATCTATTAAAAGCAAAATGCGTAAAAGTTGGCAGCATGTCTTATTTAATCGTAATCGTAATTACATAAAAGAGAAAATTACTCTACACAAAATATGATGTGAAAGAATAAGAGAGTTCTATCAATGCTCCGGTAAGAATCAAATGATTTAGCAGGTCTGGCTTGAATTAAAATTGTAGCTAGAGATTTTTTTACCCATAACTAACAATATTTCCTCTTTTTAGCACCTTTATTTCAGAATAACTATTTTCCTTTTCTTTCATTTCAGAAATTTTTATTTAAACATTGCAATTTTTTTTTTTTAATTATAAGTGCTATAAATTTGATAGCTGTGTTTATAATACTCACTTTGGTGTATAAGTTGCAGGTCAGATAAATCTTTTTCCCATTAAAAAAATTATTTAATAAAGTCACTAAAACATAATTGTGAACTTTAGCCTTTTATGCTTACTGGAAAATTTTAATAGAAATTTTTACTTTATTTGATCAGTGAAAACTGTTACAGAAATATATAAAAGATTTCTATTAAAATTTTCTGGCAGTCAAAAACGGATACAATTGGTATCTATGCGCTAAAATATTTCCTCTTATTAAAAAAAAAAAAAAAAATCTTTTCTGAAATGGTTGCTTCTGACTTGCAGATAATATACTTTCGGAAGTGTATGGTATTCAGCCAGAAATTTTATTTATTGATTAGTATGTAATATATTTTTACAAATTTAATTGTTACAATATTGCTGCATAGCTGCCAATATTTTAACTCTTATCGCTCGTATGTCCCTTCTGAGGGTATATTAAAAAATCGAGCCACGCCTTAAGGTGTTCCTCTACAAATGAAATGTTATTTTTCTAAAACGTGTAACTATACACTACTTTTCGGCTACCGGAAAATTTTAACAGAAAGATTTATTTTATTTATTGATGAAGTTAAATAATACAAATTATTACAATTTTTCGGTAGCCACAAGGTAGTAAGTTGGAAACTATACGTGTGACGTTTTAAAGGAACGCCAATAGGCGTGTCTTACTGTTCAAAATAGAAAATATGCCGAACGTTAAGCGTTAATTTATTCCGGTGTACTTTTAGCCCCGCCTTTATTTGGCACCACTTTATTTATAGAAAAATTTTCTTCAATACATAACTTCGATAAAAATAAGAAAAAAATTACTTTAAAAAAATAAGTGGTACGAAATAGAGGCGGGGCTAATATTACTCCGGAATAAATTCAAATATTGGCTGTTATGTTGCAGTACCATTCTTGTCAAATTTAGGAACATTTGTATTCAATAATCACCAATAATTTTGAGGAATGATGTTCGATTTATTATTTAATTAAAACAAATTATTACAATTTTTCGGTAGGCAAAAGGTAGTAAGTTGGAAACTATGCGTGTGACGTTTTAAAAGAACGCCAGAATGCGTGTCTTACTGTTCAAAATAGGAAAATATGCTGAGCGTTAAGGGTTAAATTTCGGTATGATTAGACAAATATTACAACTAAAAGTTAGTGGTAGAAATTGAATGAAAAAGGCTCTTTCGTCAGTACTTACGTTGGTAAAACTTAAAGTACGGATAAACACTGTACTCGGAAATTTAATATTAGGGATGTTTTCTTCTGATTATCTGGTTATTTTCCAAGTATAATTATGGTATTTTAATACATGATCACAAACAGATATTAAAAAACGTATATTCATCATAATATTCTAAGTTGCTGAATTGTATAAATTAAAGCCTGTTTAACCCTTTAACGTTCACTACTTAATTTATTTTAAAAATTACTAAACGAATTTTAAAAATGGCTTTTAGACACATAGCTGATCATAAGTATTTAAAAAATAAAAAATTAGCATTGTTCCTTTTCGAGAATTTTTCGGTTTGAAACATCTGTAAGTAAGCCTTATTAAATTCAAATAATATTTAATTGAATAAATAAATCACTTTATAAGTAAACATTATCGACAACAAAAAAGTTGCATAGATCCCAACATTTCAATTTATTCCGGAGTATTTTAACCCTTTGCGGCGCAAGGTAATTCGGTTCATTCAAATTACACTGCCACCGGAATTTACGAACATAATTAAAGTACAAGAAATTTTAAACTTTCACGTTGAAAAAAGGGCTTTTTCTGCTATGTTATAAATGTAAATTTTTGCTAAAAAATTTCCGGGATGAGTTTTTGCACTTGAGAATTAAAACTAGGTGTTCCATCAGCGGGAACACTGCGACTGAAAGGGTTAACCCCTTAACGCGCGGTGTCCTTGCTGCGAGGACGCTAAATTTAAGATCCAGCTGCAAAAATTCATCCCGGAAATTTTTTAGCAAAAATTTACGTTCATAACATATCAGAAAAGGCCGGTTTTCTTAACCTTAAAATTTAAAATTTCTTTTAGTTTAATTTAGTTCATGAATTCCGGTGGCAGTATAATTTAAATGATCCGAATTGTCTTGCGCCGGAAAGGGTTAAATCATTGGTCGCAGCGAGCATATATTTACACCTACGTTTTATTTTATTGTCACCACTATTTTTAAAAAGACATTTCTCTTAAATACCATGATATATTAATATTATTTTAATAACTGTGTCCAGAAATAGTGGTGGCAAAAGAATAAAAAGTGTGTAATAATATAGGAACGCTGGAACCTCTGGTTTAAATTATTGCAAAATTAATACTACTACTGCTAATAATATTAGGGGGACCGGAAAATAATGTCGTTTTGAATTAATAAAATGAAACCGGAAATTTTTGTTTAACAGTGTTTACATGGTACTTTACAAATAACCATCTTATAAGTTACCTAAGAATATCTTAAATTTTATCCAGGATAAATTTCCGATGTCAGTATTTTAATTCAAAACGACATTATTTTCCGGTCCCCCTAATAATACTATTAAAATCTTTCAGAAAATAAACACTTATTTTGCCTTAACAGGAGCTAAAACTTTATCAAAATTTATAATCCATGATAATTTTCTAAGCAAATATGATGATATTGCAATCATGCTATAAATAGTACATAAACTTTAATCGGAAGTAAACGTAATTTTATGGAAGTTTTTAACTTCCATTTGATTGATGAAAGATGAAGACGAGCTAATTAAAGGAAAAAAGATGTGTCTGGGAAATAATTATTGTAAACAGGAAAATGTCTCGAAAGGAGAAGCCTTATAGCTGAGTGATTTATTTCTCGGAAACTATCAAACCTGTAAACATCATATTTCATCAAAATTTATCTAAATCGTTTATCCAAGGTGTTTGGAATTTAATCAGTTTGTTGGATGTTAGATATTTAGTAGAAGCCGTTATATTACACCCTGTGAATTTATCGTTGCTTGACAAATGTTTTCTTTATTTAAATTTTCAAAATATATTTGCGTTATATAATGCAGAGGGTTTTTACATATTTTTATAACGATGTTTATTTTCTCCTTGAATTTAAATTTTAAAATAAAACGTGACTGACATCAAATTCTAATAAGTTTTAATTATCTTCTGCAGCATTAAAAATATTTTTTTTACTCTAAAATATCGCTGGAAAATAAACATTGAATCAAAGTCTATATTCGTTCGCTTTCCGAAGAGAAATAGTCTTATTCAGTTATGTAAAAAGTATGTGAGAAGTACGGTTTTAGCACACTTTTACACGTAAAATAAAGGACATGTCTAAAAAAAAAAGTAAATAAACGTCACAGTTTGCATCTGACTGGAGAAAATACAAAAAATTTACACCTAACAAAAATACGTACACCTCTTATTAAATTTAAAGTTGCATCTCATGTTTTAAAAGAATATGCAACCTTCTAAAAAGCTATCATAAAATATTTAAATATCACTGTAGGAACTGTGAACAACATTACAAAATTTTATTTAAAGTTAATCATAACATAAAAAACGTTATATTCATCATCTAACACTGAAACATGTTTCTTAGTTTAAGATGTGAAGAATGTTATATGAAAATATCGAGTTAAAATTAATAAAGCTTGGATATTATTATCTGTTTTATATAGGAAAAGATCGATTTACTAACGGAAAAGAAAAGAAAGAGGCTTCAAACGTTGATTTAGGGAAAAAAGAAAAAAAGAAAGTTTTGCTACAGTTTTTACGGTTATTACTGAATTCTCATATAACGGAAATCTTAAAATAAGGAAATTAGAAAAAATGCCATAATTAACTCGGATTACTAATCAGAAATATATTTTAACACCTATTTTGAAAGAAGAAATTCCTTCTCATAACCAAAACATTCTTCACTGTGTTGAGTTCTATCAGGATAAGGTTACAAATCCTACCTCTTAAATTTACTGCTCTACTTTTTTGAAAAAATGATAAAGGAAACCGGAATTGAAGCTATTCCTTCTAAATGCAACCAACCAAAGATTTCTGATGTGTCTCTTATGGATTATTGTACATTTGGATTTTTAAAATAAGCTCTTTCTAAGCGGCATCCCAAAACATCGGATGGGCTATGGAAGTTTGTGTAGGAGGAGTAGAACAAAATCAACCTTAAAGATTAAATAAATGCTATGTTATCTAGGAAATCAAGGTTTAATATGATTGTTTAACAAAAGGGCTATCAGAGTGAACATAATAGAATATAAAATTCTCATGTTTGGTTATATAAATATTTTTGCGAAATCCTTATAAAAATGTGTGAACACCCTCTGTAGTACAACAAATTTTATATATTTAAAGTAACATTTAGTTACTTTAAACATAGCAATAAAGTTATCACGCTTTCACAAAACTAAGTTATATTGCTGATAGTTTCATTTACTTCTAATCTACACTTACATTTTCCTTTAAAATTGTTCTTGTAACCGCACAAAGTATATTAAAATCAGCACGAAATTACCATACCTTTTTTTTTTACTCTGTGAAATTAAAGCTATTAAACCTCAGATCTAACCCCGAGCTTTGAGATATGAATCTGAATAATTGGAAAATGATTCCGTGTTTGACAGTTCAAATAATGATAGAGTATTTGCTAGTGTAATATTTCATAATTGGAAAAGTCAGAAAATTCAAGGTTACAAATGCTTTCAGAAAATCTATCCTCTTTTTCTACAGCTTGTAACCATAGAGCGACTTCCAATAAAACAAGAGCTTAACAAGCAATTTTTTTTTTTTTTTTTTTTTTTTTTTTTTTTTTTGTAACATTTAATTTTTGTAGCGTCAGAAAACAAGACAGCGGTTACATAGAAATTGAATTTTTTTCGTGAAAGTGTGAAAGTGTATTAGTTAAACTAGCACCTAAAATATTATTTCAACCAATTTGGATGATCGAAAAAATAAAATAATTGGTAAATAAATTTAAAGTTATAAATGTATCCAGAAAACTATAATTACATTAAAAATGGACATCTTCGATAGAAGATCCAGATTCGACATATCTTGTACCAGTAACTGTAGAGAGTGGCACTGGAAAAAATATAGTAACATCAATACTAAAATTTATGGGAGGAAAAACAACTTTTTTGAAGAAAAACCTTTAAAGCTATTGCCTATGATGTTGTCCCATAAAATACTTTAGGAGTTTTTAATGAATCAACTTCTTTTTTTGAAGTTGTTTTAAAACACGCATCTCAAAAAGTGTTTTTTTCGCTTCATTTGAATGAATTGCAAATGTGGTTAACATTTAAAGCTCAAATTCTGGACCTACTTCTTTTAGCGGTCATACAGGAAATCGTTTAGGAAATCGTTACGATTTGTAAGTTATTTAGAACAATAAAAAATATAGTACTTTTCAAGATGATGATTTTAAGGATTTGAGTTCCGAACAGAAAATCACTGTCATACATGTCAGGCTTTTATAATACGAGAATGGCATCAAGAATTGACAATTAGAAAATCAGGATATATCTCGTCTTCTTAATGGCTAGCAATGACAAACCGAATTTTACGTTCACAATTTACATTATTTTATCCAACCCCAAAGTTAAAAAAAACAAGTTAAGTTTTTTATTAAAGTTCACGCTCCCTCAATGTTTACAGAAAAATGTCATCCAAGATTTATTCGTATGTCAGAAATCACTTTTAAGATAGTGCAATGTGTCGGATACCAAGAAAATAATGTTAAGGCTGTTATTCAATCAAATTTATATATATATATATATATATATATATATATATATATATATAAAGTGTTTTTACGGTACACTCAGAAGGTCTCCTTTTGGGAATGCTGTCCAATTCAGGAAAATATATTAGATATATTACATATATGTCTTGCAAGCAAAGGACTACATAGAGCATATTAACTGGCAATCTACAACTATAACGTAACCACCTCTCGTAACTAACTAAAGCAATTGAGAATCAGAATGGATCATTAAAACAAGGACTAGTAACAGAGAAGCGTTTAAAATTTTTTCGTCCACACAATCAGTGAAAAGAATTGTAAACGATGTTACGGAAGCTTTTAAGCAAGTTTGTTGTGAACCGTCCTCAGAATCTGAAATTGGATGATATTACTTAGGAATGGCAACGGACAACAAAGTCCTCACTTCTGGTGGTACATAAATCTTAATTACAAATGTTAGCATATGAGAAATGTATCGCAATTTATTTAACGTCATTGTATATTTGTTTAGGTTGCAATACTTTCAAGTATGATGCTTAAGTGTTTTGCAGTTATCGGCTGCTTAAATAGAGTAATAAAACTAAATGCAAACTAAAGAATATTAGCCTCCTCAAACTTCTTTTGAAGGACAGTAATCATCAAAATTTTAATAAAATAAATTAAAATAAAATAACGTAAAGGTTTTTAAAGTTGAAACGAAAATATTTCAAACTGAATGAAATTTAAGTTTTGCGTTTTGAACACTCTTTTGTGGAAGATTTTGAGGAAATAAGTTTTATGAAATCAGTTTTACAAAAAATTATTTTTTTATTTTATTAAAGTTATATATTGAAGAAAATTTTTCTATAAATAAAGTGGCGCAAAATAGAGGCAGGGCTAACAATACTCCGGAATAAATTAAAATATTGACAACTATGATATGCATTCTTGCCAGAGTTCCAAACTTTTATAATTCATTCAAGAGCATTTTTAGCCCCGCCTCTTTTTCACACCAGAAATTTTGAAAAATGATTTTCTTCCTATTTAATCGTTATCACATATTAAAAAGAAATAATCTACAAAATTTTTGGTGCGAAAAGAAGGCGGGGCTAAAAACAATTATAAAAGTTTTGAACTCTGATTCTTGCCAACATACTAAATAACATTCCGTAGTACTGTTAGCCCCGCTTTCAATTTCTCACCAGTATCTTTTCAGCGTATTTTTCTTCTTATTTAATCGTAATTGCATTTGGAGAATATTACTCTAAAAATTTATTGGTGTGAAAAAAAGAGCGGGACTAACAGCATTACGTAAAATTAATTAGCATAGTTCGTACAGTCCTTAAATGTTTTTAATTTTCTGCACCACTATTCTTTTATAGCAACTTACGATATAAATTCCTTAACCCTTTCAGTCGCAGTGTTCCCGCTGACGAAACACCTAATTTAAATTCTCAAACGCTAAAACTCGTCCCGGAAATTTTTTAGCAAAAGTTTACATTTATAACATAGCAGAAAATGCCCTTTTTTAACGTGAAAATTTAAAATTTCTTTTATTTTAATTATGTTCGTAAATTCCGGTGGCAGTTTAATTTAAATGATCCGAATTACCTTGCTCCGCAAAGGGTTGAAATACTCCGGAATAAATTGAAATGTTGGGATCTATGCAACTTTTACGAGTTTTTGTTGTCGATAATGTTTACTTATAAAGTGATTTATTTATTAAATTATATATTTTTTGAATTTAATAAGGTTTACTTACAGATGTTTCAAACCGAAAATTTCTCGAAAAGGAACAATGCTAATTTTTTATTTTTTAAATATTTATGATCAGCTAAGTGTCTAAAAGCCATTTTTAAAATTAGTTTAGTAATTTTTAAAATAAATTAAGTAGTGAACGTTAAAGGGTTAACCCTTTGCGGCGCAAGGTAATTTGTATCATTTAAATTACACTGCCACCGGAATACACGAACAAAATTAAAATAAAAGAAATTGACGAGTTTTTCTGCCATGTTATAAAAGTAAAAATTTTCTAAAAATTTTCCGGGATGAGTTTTTGCTATGGAAAATTAAAATTAGGTGATGCTGAGGTGGCATCACCGCCCCTGAAGGGTTAAAGCTTAAAGGAAAATATCTTGTATAACAATACTGTTGGGAGAGTCCTTGAAAAAAGGCGTGGCCGTACGAACCATGATTAGGATGTTGGCAAGTATGAGTATGGTGTGCTACCCGTTTCTTGGCTCGTAAATGCATTGCGCACACGATGTGCAATCCATCTCGAATGGGTTAACTTGTAGCATGGTAAGTGGTTGCACAAAAGCTCCGTTATTTACAAAAAGAAGAGCAACGATTGTGGCCAACGGCAGATTCGATCAGAAAGCAAAAAACCATTTAAACTAAAAAGAAAATTTTCTAATTTTATGTTAAAGGGGTCACCTAGTAGTTAAATGTTATTTTGTAATCCTAAATTATGTTGTTATTTTCTGATTTTTAAATTTTTTTTCTTTAAACAATATTATTTTATTCTTTTTTAATTTCATTTATTTTTCTGACTTTTTTGAAATATGCGTTCCTAATGCGAAAGAATTGTTAGTAATTTAAATATAGTTATAATTAATCGCAATATCTCCTACCCATGTGCGCAGTCAAACCTACCCTGTAAGGAGAGATTGCACAAAATAGCTGCCTTGGTTTTATTACATTTGTTGCTCTAAATTATAGCAAAACAACAAAATAGTAATGGAAATGCACAGAAAACGAACGAATTCAAAATTATTCACCAATAGAATAGAAAAAAATTATTATTTGGATTTTTTATTTAATTATGTTAAATTGTATGCAAACTCACGTAACACAGCCTTATAGACTTTTCTGACCCCAGAACTCATGACAGAACTCATGACCCCAATACATCTAAAGATGTCCCTCAATTGCTCTTTTATACTCCGGATATCCTGGAGTTGTCATCAAAAAATTATTAGGCTTTTAGAATTAGTGAATAACAATATTTTCATTTTTTTCTGCAATAATTCATAAGAAAATTCTTCTGTATTTAAAAATATGTTAATTTTGTATCGAATAAGTCTAGTATCACAACAATTACATGACCGAAAATGGTTGAGTAAAAAACTTTAAAGTATTGCACATACATACTTTGTCAAATTGCTAATTCACTGAAATGGTTTTTGGTTATTATATTTCATATAAAAGCATGACTATATATATATATATATATATATATATATATATATATATATATATATATATATAATTCTAAACATTGGACAGGCAAATTTGAATTAATTATTTTTATGTGTTAATAGTAAATTCTGCAATAGTTTCTATCGAAAAATTAATTAAAAGTTCTTATTTCAAAGTTTTATTCGAAATTCAAAATAGGAGTGAGTGCCCTGCACATGGAGTATTACAGAAAACATAAAATAATAATAATAATAATAATAATAATTAAAAGACAGCAACATATTGAATATTATCAATACAATCTAAAAAAGAAATGCTTAATTTTGAACAAAATGGAACAGAAACACTAAAAAATATGTCTAGACTTTTATAAAAAGATAGAAACCTTCTAACTGATTAAGCTGGTAAATATTCTAAAAATAATTTAAAAATATATATATATATTTAAATATATCTAGAAACATTTAAAAATTAGTAGTTTATTGAATGTGTACAGTCATAAAAAAATGCCCCCCCCCCCCATCTAATTTCGCCGCATAAACTTCATTTTTTTTTCGATTGCAACCCCTTTTTTTGACTTCATATTCGAATTTCTGAGATCAAGGCATTCCAGAAAAAGGTCCCATTTATATACTTTAAATTAATTCTTGCTAGAGTTACAAGCGAAAATGTGTTAGGGGTAAATCTATACATTTAGAAAAAATAAATCATGATCTACAACAGAATAGACATTATTTATTAAGTTTCACACCGGAAAAAAGTGCAAAAATGTTAATTATAGAATTAAAAAAAAACGAAGATAATTCACTAAACGCTCTGTGTTAGCTTATGTTTAAAAAATGTTTAAATGATTCATGTTTATTAACAAGTTCGCTGCCGGTTTCACGTGACTAAAATTTGAAATGACGTTTTTTTCCTTTAACCCGCCGAATATGTTTGACGTGTTGCACAAGAGCGCTACGTCGCCAAATGTTATAGGCTTTGTGTTTACCTTTGCTTGTTTGCGTCATGTGTTACGTCAATACGCTGTATTACGTCAAACGTGTAAAAATTCATCTGTTCGTTACAAGAAAACTCTGGAGTTAATGAGTAATAAGTTAAATTTCCATAGCAAATAGTTTCGTTTGTACTGAGCAGATAAAATATCTCGCTGACGCCATCACTTCGGTTGCATATTGATGATACAGTCGGTAACAAAAATGTCCGAACACTAGCAAAAATTCCTATGTAAAAAAAGTACACTTCATATGGTTCTGTTAAATAAATCCTAATCGAATCATGTTTTTAGACTGACTAAGAAGAGGATTCGACAAGGATTTATTTAGCAAAAACGTATAAAGTGTACTTTTTTTACATAGGAATTTTTGCTAGTGTTCGGACACTTTTGTTACCGACTGTACGTGTTTTATTAGAGAGAAAGTATTCTATTTTGAAACACCCTTCCATGGAGTATCAAATTTTTGATCGCATGTTTCCGGACCACATCTAGGGGTGAGTCCCCGACCGTTGCCAATCGCCCATTACGCAGCACTAGTGTGACGTAAAACCCAACCAACCATCTATTTTGAAATATGAATATTTGTGATGTTTGCGTTAGTACTGTTTGGCTGGTTGAATAGAGTTGGAATTTAAGAGGTACTTTTGAATTTAAGAGGTTGGTTTGTTGATTGTGTTTTACGTCACACTAGTGCTGCGCAATGGACAATTGGCGATGGTCTGGGTTTCACTCCTAGAGTGGTCCATGGACATGCCTTTACAATTTTGATTCTCCACGGAAGGGATGACTCTCTCGCTTCGTAGACACCCAGAGGTGTAATTAATATGGGAACATGGAAAATATTGCCGGCATGACAGATTTTATGAGCACCAGCCACCATTAGTATACACAATGGTTTTTGGCAGGCTCGAGTACCGAACCCGCAATCTTCAATTCCGAGCCCGGCGCTCTGCCGACTGGGCAACCACGGTCCTGAATTTTAGAGGCATATTTTTGAATTTCATGCCAATACTGGTTGCTACAGTACAAAATTTTGTATACTTTTTAATTTCATGCATTTTGAGATAGGGGTATAGTGAACAGATCAGAGTACCATTATAATAGAGAATCGTTAAAATTTGCTATAATTATCCAGTTGCGGATATTTTTTCATTCCTAATGAATGAGGACTATAAATAAAATATTAATGATAAATAATTTACTTTATACAACTTTTGAAAACTTTTAAATTTAAAATTCCTAAGTAAAAAAGTATACTTCATACGGTTTTGTTAAATAAATCCTTGTCGAATCATGTTCTTAGTCAGTGTAAGAACATGATTCGATAAGGATTTATTTAACAAAACCTTATAAAGTGTACTTTTTTTACATAGGAATTTTTGCTAGTGTTCGGACACTTTTGTTACCGACTGTACTTATAGCTGTCAAATTATTGGAAATGAAAACACTATCATCTAAACACTTATCATCAATTACTAAAGCAACACACGTTTCAGGGATATTTGGTGTGATTGTATAATCTAAGTTTTATTTTTTTATTTGTGATTAGTTGTAAATTCGTAATTATTTCGTTTTTTTTTTTTTTTTTTTTTTTTTTTCTCCTTTTAATTCTATTTTATGAAAATTTTCCTTTTGTCCTATGTATTATTATTATTCGGATTTTTTTTTCAAGACGCGTTTTCTTTTTAGGTTAGATCGCCGAAAATCTCGCTTTCGTATGCCGCCGGTGTAAGGTTGCTATTCGGAACACGATGCAAAATGGCGCCGTCTTGGCGATTTTCGAAATTTCGCCAAGCGGCAGCCTAAAGTAAACTTTCACCTGTAAAGCAATACGTCACATCCCGCGCTGGCGCGGGATCGGCAGCGAACGTGTTAAACATCGAATAGATAAATACGCATACTTGCCAACCATCTCATTATAAACCGTACAATTTTTAGTACCCGCCTTTTTTTTCACACCAATAATTTTTTAGAGTAATTTTAGTCTTATTTAATCGTAACAACATTTGGAGAGAATTACTCTAAAAATATAGTGGTGTGAGAAAAGGGGCGTTTTTTCAGGGGGCGTTAACAATTGTACGGTTATTAATGTGATGGTTGGCAAGTATGAATACGTCTCTTCATAAGAAAAAATTTAAGTAGCATTAGCAACGTTCCCAACTTTTATAATTTTTTCAAGAGCATTTTTAGCCCCGCCTTCTTTTCACACCAGGAATGTACATTATTTCTCTTTATGTGACAACGATTAAATAAAAAAGAAAATCATTTTTCAAAATTTCTGGTATGAAAAAGTGGCGGGGCTATAAATGCTCGTAAATAAATTATAAAATTTGGGAACGCTGAGCTTGACTCATATAAAACCTTCAATGTTGAATTACAAAAATCTGCATACCAAGATAAAAGAATAATAGTAATAATGATAACAATATTAATAACGTAAAAAAAAAAAAAAAAAAAAAAAAAAAATTAATATTTAAGAAATAGAATTATCTGTTTCTGTTGGGTATATTTATATTTTATACAGTAAGCCCCGCATGAAAGTGTTACTATAAAGTTTTACATTTAATTTTAGGCGTACAAACCAATAATATATATTACACAAAAATATAGATAACAAGATTTAAGCTAATATTTGAAAAAGAATATTTAACACTTTCACGACCGCTGACGTAGTTGCACGTCATTTAGAAATCTGCAACTCCTTCAGTGGGCATTTCTTTCGCAATTTATATGTTACTATATTTATTAAGAATATTCCTAATATTCATATTTATATAAACAAAATAGTATGAAAACAAATACTTTCACTAGAAAGAGTATAATTATTATGTATTTTCATATGTATATAAATATGGATACAGAAAAACCTTATTCAGACATAATGTAGTTTGAAAGAATAAGGCCGACAGGCGGAACAGACTATCTAAAAGACAAAAACATGCGGTCGAGAAAGTGTTAATATTCAATAAAAAGGAGACACTGTTCAAAATCATTCCTATTTTGAGTAACGTCACGCCTTTATACGTTTCTCTAAAACATGAAATTATTTCACAAATTCATGATTAAATAACTGAAATTTTTTCATCAACAATCGAAACAGTAAATTTCCTCCTTTATATATGCAAGTGTTCTATAAAGAGTCAAACTAAAATTAAGGAAACAAGAAAACATTTTTTAAAGTAAAGTATTGTTTTAGAAAAAGCCAGAGGGTTGGGTTCATTATACTTTTAAATGCCATCAAAATTTCCCGCCTGCGTTAATTTTACGAAAATAGATTTATTTGTATTGTAAACATCGAAACCTTACTTAGAAAACAATAACAAATAAAGCAATACAATAAAATAAAATAAAATAAAAATTTTCTGTATTGGACTGAATTTGTATAAATTGGTCTGATAAAGAATGCCCTACATAAAACGGTTTCCTATTTTCCAGAACGCATATTCCCCGTTCTGCAGTCGTCTGCTGTACTTGAATTCCTAATTTTAAATGTGTAAGATCTATATCTTTAAAAGTAATAAGACATATTACTTTGTCTTAAATTCTTTTTCCATAATAAATGTGACGCTAGTTTTACACCATGGTTAGAATAGAAAAAAATAAATAATATTGCGTTTTATTTTAATAGTAGATTTTATAAACTTAAAAAAAAAAAAAAAAAGAATCCACTATTTCATTCAGCATAAAAACTTTTAATAAAAATTTAATATTTTATTATGTTACGTCATGCAATAACATTTAAATAGAATTAGCTTACATGCGGTGCAGTAAAGGAATGCGAAAATGTGACAACAAGATCAAAACAGAAAATTCGTTTTAAAAAATCTTATAAAAATTAGTAAATATTAATTCTATTAATTTAAAATAGAAAAAAAAAAGTATTGTTCACTGCGTATTGCTCTTTCAAACAATAATTCTCGTCTTATTGCGTTTCGTTTCCTAAATCATGACATTTAACTTGAGGTGCACGAATCCTAGAATATTGAAGTACAAAAAAAAAAAAAAAAAAAAAAAGAAAAGGGTTTAAAAAAGAATTTTAGAGGTGAGAAACTAGGAAAAGCTATGTAATATTTAAGAACAAAGACAACATTTCTTGAGCGTGTATATTCCTTTTTGCAATGGAAGCCACGTCTATACAAAATTTTCTAAAACTTTACATTCTAAAACAAAATTATTTCACATACTTACAAATAAATCATTTAAGTATCGTCTTCAGCGTTGGTAAGTACAAAATATAATTGTTATTTATGCATACCGGCGTCACATATAGAGTCGTATACGAATATGCAAACTAGTTTTTTTTATGTTGTTTCCGCGACATAGAGGCGGGGCTTCATTTCTTTTGAAATTGTTTCACAATATCTCGCCTGCATTGCGAAAATTTATAAAAATTAAAAATAAATAAATAAATAAATAAAAAATAAGCCAATTTATATAATAAACATCGAAATGCTGCTTAGAAAACAATTAGAATAAAAAGGTAATAAAAAGGTAATTTATAATGTTTGTTCGTCAAAATATATACAGATATTTATTCACAGCGGATACAAATTATAATTAGCGACCGCCCCTTAACCGCAGTAAAAAATGAAATATCACTATAACTCAAAACATAATGTTAGGAATGAGCTGTAAATTTCGAAACCCATGTTTTTGATGATGCCCGTTATATTCATGTAAAAATTAATATATGTCATAATTTTTTCGAATATGAATTTATTAATAATTTTCATAATTCCAAAAATTTTTTTTTTTTTATCAAAAGTATGCATAGAATATGTTTGAGTCACTCCATTCTATTGTATAAAAAAAAAAAAAAAAAAAAAAAAAAAAAAAAAAAAAACAGAATTTGAATACCATAATTATTTTGGGAGATATGAAGTAATGTTCGTCACATTCATTTAACATTAGCATCCCCACATACTTTGACAGCTTATAACTCCATGAAAAATTGAGCAAAATCTATAAACTATACCATTTTCCCCGAAGATTTGATCTGAAGAATTCAAATAGATTATAAATAATGGGAGTTACCATTGAAAAAAATTAATTTAATGCCATTTTTAATATGTAGGGGACCTCCTTAACAAAAACTACCTATACCATTATAAACTAGACATTATTACAAATCGATTGGCACCAGTCGCATATTTCTATGACAACTTACAGCGAAATTAGGTTGGGGGTGGCGTTTATTTATTATTTATTTATTTATTATTTATTTATTTATTTATTTATTTGCTGACTGTACAGTTACTGTCCGTTTTCGTAAACCATGTCTACCTCTCGCGGAACGATCCTACTCGGAAAAGGGGTGATGCGTTGAATGAGATGGGCACTTAGCCAAATGCGCTTTTCGTTCTACACGTGTTCGTTTTCTTTTTATGAGTCTTCAATATTTATTTTACCTTTTTACGCGAATTTAAAGTTTATTCAATTAATTTAGTATTTATTCCTCCATGGCTAGTTCAAGTAAACATAAACCATTCAGGAGTGGTACAAAGAAGATTTTATATAATATTATCAAAGTTTGTGATCAAGAAGCAGAAAACGGAGATGTAATTATTCCATTAACACATCCTACAAAACGAGCCAGTAAGATTGCTGGTGTGAGTGTTGGCACCATTAAAAATATTCGTCGAGAAGCAGGAGATGACCTTAATCCAGAATTTGTTTCACCTAAAAAAAGAATTAAAAGAGGTGTTTTTGAAAAAACATCTATCGATGAATTTGATTGCAGCATCATTAGACGAACTATTCAGGATTTTTATGTTAAAGAGAAGAAAATTCCCTCTTTAAACAAGCTACTTCCAGTTTTAAAAGAGAAGATCGATTTTAAGTGGAATAAAGAAACTTTACGTCAAATACTCCATAAAATTGGATTTAAATGGAAGAAGTGCCAAAAGAAAAGAAAAGTATTATTGGAACGCGAAGATATTATTCTAAAGCGAATCCAGTATTTAAGAAATATGAAAAAATATCGCTCAGAAGGTAGACCCATAATTTATTTAGATGAAACATGGGTGGACAGTAACTTGACTTTTATTAAGTGTTGGCAGTCGGAAGAAATTGAAGGTGTTCTCCGAACTGGAAATGCTTCACGCCGTATTATTGTGTTGTGTGCAGGGGGCTCAATGGGATTTTTGCCTAACACAAATCTTATTTATAAAGCGAATACAACTCAAGGAGACTATCACGGACAGATGAACTCCAGTATTTTTGAGAAATGGGCTCATGAAAAATTACTTCCTAATTTGCCCAAAAATGCTGTAATTGTGATAGATAATGCGCCTTATCATACTGTACAAACTGATAAAATTCCGAGTTCCAACAGCCGCAAAAGCGAAATCGTAGACTGGCTTGCAGCGAAATCTATTAATCATTCCCCCGATGCTTTGAAAGTGGAATTACTTAACCTTGTCAAATTAAATGCTTCCCCCAAAATTTATAAATTTGATCAATTACTGCAAGAGCATGAATTTCATGTACTTCGCCTCCCACCTTACCACTGTGATCTTAATGCAATTGAATACATTTGGTCTGACGTAAAAAGAGAAATTCGCAGTAAAAATCCCACAGGTGACTTGAGTATGAACAAATTACTTAAAGAAACAGAAGAAGCCATAAATAAAATATCCATCAAAAGGTGGGAAGCTCATTGCAATCACGTCCAGAAACTTGAATTAAAGTATTGGGAAAAAGACGGTATTATAGAAGAAATGTGTGAATCCCTGCAAATTTCAGTAACAGATTCAGATGAAAGTGACTCTGAATGTGATAGCGAATCTACCATTTCAGCCGATAGTGAAGCTACAATTTCAGCAGATGAAGACGATGAAATAATCATGATAAAATAATCATGATAAAAAAATCTAATGATTTGATTTAAATACGATTTTCTGTAAATTTCTGTAAAATAGAGATCCAAAAATATGGTATTTTTATTTTAGCAGTATAATTTAAAAGAAAAAAATATATTACTTTTACTACAGGTAAAGTCTACTGTAAACGTTGTTCTTTTTCTCTTCTTTTATTAATGAATTATGTAAATTTTACCTAATTTAAGTCATTTTTAATTAATTTACTACTATAATCAGTGCATGAAACAAGTGTTCAGGTATGACAGATATAGTACGAATTTAGAGATCAAGTAAGCAAATTAAAAATAATTTTAACTGAAAAAAAAAGAAGAAGAAGAAGAAAGAAAACAGGCATTTACTTTTAAGTTTACGGATTTTATTTTGCATCGAAGAATAAAACTGATCTTCTACACTTATTTAAAAATTACAAGGGGGAAAAATCAGCATTTTGCCTTTATACGAATATAACGAAGAAGTATCGCCTCAAAATTCAATAATGTCCTGAAAAGAAAAAAAAAAGAAAAAAGAAACCGCAACTTATCTCTCACTCGTAAAATGTAAACATTCTCTCATCTTCTACGCTTCTACCCTATTTTAACAAAATCAATGCAGACCTCACGCATGCGCATAGGTGAGCAGGGTCACAGCTAACGAAAACAAACAATATTAATGTGTACTCCAAACATTAATCAACTTATAATAAATATCTTAAGAAGTTTAAATTATTATTCCAGTTATATTTAATATAATGTTGTCAGGAAAGATAGTTTTTTATTTTATTTCTATTTTTATTTATTTTTTAATGTCATATTATCTTTATCATTTTGGAAGATAAAAAGAAGTTCATTTTCTTTTTCATTGCAGATGTATTGATAACAAAACTCTATAACTTTTTATGTATTAAATGTTAAAAATTCATGTAATTATCTTGATTTAACTTCATTTTTTAAAGATCATAATTGCTTCTTAAAAAAAAAAAAATAATAATAATAATAAAAATCCTGAAAGTGATTACTGTTTCTTGTAATTGTCGAAAGTCATTTTTTTAAAACTTTAATGCAAAGCTTCCTGTAATTTCTTAGATTCCATTTTAGATGGAGTGGTTCAAAACAAATATTTAAAGTTATTAATGTGTAAGAAAAAATAGAAAATATTAAACAAACTTGATTAATTAACTACTTTAGAAAATATTTTACAGCCAGAAAGTCATTATTTACTCACATAATTAAAATATGCTTTTTTAAGTGGATGCACGTTAATTTTAAATAAAGCGCACGCGGTACTGGAAACTGTACAGAAAATCAATTCTATTATAATAGTTTGCTTTACTGTGATATTTATTTTTTCAAGGACTAAACTTTTGATGAAATTAATTAAAATTTACAAATTCAATTATTAGTTTTAAATGAATTAAATTCTTCTTCGTTAGTTGAATAATAATGAATTATTTGTCACGATTTAAAAATTCTATAATTAGTTTGAAAATTAAATACTTGGAACAGACAGGATTATGAAATAAGCTGCTTATCTGAAAATAATTCATTTAGTTAAATAGCAGATTTGAAGCGATCTTTTGTAGTTAAAAGTGTGATGGGTCTTGTTAACAATACATTTTAAGTATAAATATATATTATTCAAAATAATATAATACAGTTTAAATGCACGATAGTACTTTTAAAGACTAATTTTCCATGGCAACAGCATGCCAGAAAAGGGATCGTTATAGAATATAAAGTGATGCGGAAGTATAAGAATTGCTAAGGGAAAAAGGAAAAGAGAATATTAAAAGGGTCATGATTTATTGGAACTGATTATCGCAAAATCTTTCAAAGCCAGGATTCGATAAAGAAAATACAGATAAATGCGTTCTCATTAAATACAATTCGTAGTTACTAAAATTTTTGAAAAGTAAACTTGTGCTTCAGTGAGTAAAGTACGAGAAATTTTCATGATATTCAAAAGTACAATCATACTATCTTTTAAAAATAAAAGTGAAAAAAAAAAAAAAAAAAAAAAAAAAAAAACAAGGTAAGTGTGGCCTCTTTATAAAAATAGCTATTATAGGAATAAATTAAACTTTTTACATATTTAAAAATCATATCTTGAATTACTTTGTTTCTGTGAAACAAATAAATATTCGTTTAAATATTTGAAGATTTAACGGCCCTCTTCACTTACCGTCGCCAGAAGTCTGAGCCAATGTTATTCTATGATGAAATTTTCTTTACAAATAACTAATTAACTAATACATATTTTTAAATTCTGTTTTCACATACAGAAAATTCCCAGCTGTTAAATTGACGGACCTTTTCTAAAAATGTTATTTATTTTTTTTTTTTTTTAATATTTTATTTTGAAATTGCAAAATGAAAAAATATTACATATTGAAAATTCGTATTTTGCAGCTTCAAAATAAAATATAAAAAACTTAAAAAATAATTTTTTAAAAAAGATCCGTCATTTTAACAGCTGGGAATTTTCAGAATGTGAAAACAGAATTTAAAAATGTGTATTAGTTAATAAGTTATTTGTAAAGAAAAATTTCCCATAGAATAACATTAGTTTCGGCTTCGGTAAGTGAAGCGGGACCTTCAGCATTCAAATATTTGTATAATCGGCGCATGTGTATTATTGCAAACACGGCATATTTAATTAGCCTATAATACTTGTATTTTAAAAATCGCTTATTTTTTCCTTTTTATATTATCCAGAGAAGAAAGCATCAAAGTCATAAAACTTTTCTACATCCGATTTTCGATGGATTTAAACGTTTTGAAATGTCCTGAACATGATTTGTCCATTTTTAAAAGACATTTGCTATTGCCGTGTGTGGGGATGGCAACATTTTTCTAGCAGATTTAGCTCAATAACTAATGCAGGAAATTTGACAAATGTGTTTATTTAATTTGGTGGAAAGCAACATTTCGTTCAAATCGTCCAATAGATGGTCTGCTGCGCTTTGATCTTTCCCATTTTCAGAAAGGCTATATCAGTTTCTATTAAGTATAATTGCATAAAACGTGATATATGAGCGGATAATTATAAAACAGTATGCTAATTTAATTTAGATGAACATCGATTGACAAGTGATGCAATGATTCCCAATACAGGAAGGACATTTCTCAGCTTTTTTATAGCGTATTAATTCACTAAACATGATATAATGGTCCTTATGGAATAAAATGTTACTTGGTTTGAATGTCTATCTCCTAGTAAGAGGTGTTTCTGTGTTACGATCTCTCACACTTACGGGAATGCTGGATCTTAGCTTCTCTTGAGTAAAGTTGTCCGAAACTCTTTATATGAGGAAACCATTATGAAACACTATACTGATTAGTACCAGTTTTATCACACACCCCTGTTTTATAGAAACATTTTCTTCTTATTTAATCTTAATTACCAGATTTTTATTAGTCCCAAAACTGAATAACACTTTTTTTAATATAGTAAGCATCCGTAAACATTTCCTGCACTTTTCTTTGATTGAATAATACAAAGATTGCCTATAAAAAAGTGATATTCAATTAAGGGAAAACTAACACTGCCGAACAACACATCTGAAAGAAATACTCTTCAAATATGTGCTGTGGGAAAAATGCGAATACTAACAAAGATTTGTTTTTCCCAGTTTTGCGCTTTTTGCCTACCAGAAAATTTTAACATAAATTATTATTTTATTTACTTAGTGAAAACTGCTACAAATATATATTGAGAGATGGTGATCAGTTTAAAAGAGTACCCGCTGTTTTTCTTATTAGCCTTAAATCTGACGGATGTGGCAACTATTCTAACACTGAAGTATAATTGTTTGAATCTTGTTTAAGTGTGGGAAATAATTTATAACACTGTTGGACTGTTACAACTTTATTTGTGAGGTAAAACAGAAATGGTGACGCACAGTGTTACTTAATCCTGTGATAATTTTTTTTCTTGAAAAACATAATTTAATTCAATTTTTTTACATTATCATTCCTTACAGAAAAAGTGGAAAATGCTCGCCACCATTTTGAATGCAAACATGAACACGTCGAACCAAGTTTTTTGACACACTTCGCAGCTTTGTTGGTATTATCGAGATTTCTTCAGTTATGATCTGTTTTAATTCATCGATGTTTGCAGGACCTCTCTGGAAAACCCTATGAAATGATAATGTAAACGTAATGTAGGAATGATAATGTAAAAAAATTGAATTAACCCGTGAGTATTCGCTATACACAGCGCCACCTATTACAGATTGCGTACTTTTTATTTAACTGCCACCAATAATTTTAAGAAGTGATGTGATCGACGTTTCTTCGATTTTATTCGCGTTTTAAACATATCAAAGACCACTTCTAAATATTTTTGGTGGCTATTGAATAAAAAATCTTGAAAAACTGAAGGATGGGCGGCAAATCGACCAACTAGCGACTACTAACGGGTTAAATTTTGTTTTTCATAAATAAAATTATCGCGGGACTAAATAACATTGTACATCTCCATTTCTATTTTACCTCACAAATAAAGTTGTAACAGTCCAACAGTGTTAGAAAATGTCTCCCACACTTTAACAAGGTTCAAACAATTATAGTTCAGTGTTAGAATAGTTTCCACATCCGTCATATTTAAGGGTAATAAGTAAAACGAACGGATACTCTTTTAAATCGATCACTCTGTGTATGTGTATTTATGTATATATATATATATATATATATATATATATATATATATACAAATCTATTAAAATTTTCTTGTAGGAAAAAGACACAAAATTTGGTAGCTATGCAATATTACGGCATAAATAAGAAATGTTGGGAGATCTGACTATCTTTCTAGCAATGAAATTAACTGTTGACATACACTATAGTAAAGCTGCAACAATTACAACTTTTAAATGAAATTTCTCCACCAGTACAGAAATGTGTCACATATGTTTTCGACGAATAAATAAAATTAAATAAACTGAAATAATTTACAAAATCTTTCCTGTATGAAATCTTCGTTAAAAATAACGGAGACTTGGCATCTATGCTATATAGCAGACAAAACTCTAAAATGTAAGCTGATTATTAAATATACACCAATAACGGAGTTGCCAAGTTTTATAATTTATTCCGGAGAATTATTAGCCCGAATTTTTCATACCAATAATATTTAAGAATGATTATCTTCTTATTTATTCATAGAGGAACGTTCTACAAAAATTCCAGGGCAAATAGAAGGGGTGGCTAAAAATGCTCCGGAATAAATTATAAAACTTGGCAACTCTGCGTAGATGCCAATATTTTGATTTATTACAGAATATTTTTAGCCCTGCCTTTATTTCGTACCCTTTATTTTTTTAAAGTATTTTTTTCTTAACGTATTTTCCGGCGTATAGCGCGCAAGTCACATAAATGAGTTACACAGCAGAAAATTTAATTTACAAACAAATCTACATTTGTAAGAAATAGAAGCTTGTTAAAAAAATAGCTTTTACTGTAAATTTAAATTTCCAACGTATAGCTGATTTAACAAACCTGCGGGTTATACGCTGGAAAATATGGTACTTTATTAAAGTTATGTAGTAGACAGGGACCGATTTACTCAGTTGGAGGCCCAGGGCACTCATGTTCAATGGGCCCCTGTGTGAGTGTTCTCACACATATGTCCTTTAAAAGCTTATTTATTTATCCAAATTTAATATTTAACAAAAAGGAGGGATTAATATAGATTATATAAAATAAATCTTTTTAAATTTATCTAATTCAAGTAATTAATTATAGAGAATTCCCTGTTTTATTTTTAAATCAAAATTTTCATTTCTTTGTTCTTCTATCGTTAAAAACACATTGATCTAGGAATAAAATAAAGCAATTTTTATATTGGGGTTTGTCAAAAATAGTATGTGTATACATTTTCCCCGAATGGATTAAATCAATTTAGCTATAATTATTTATTTTGGAGAGGGTAATTTAAAATTCGTATCAACCTACTTATAACACAAGTAGCTATTAATAAAATAATAACTGTCATTTCAATTTATATTTATCACGCTAGTGTTTACATTAAATCAATTTAGCCGTAATTATTTATTTTCAGAGGGTAATTTAAAAAGCCGTTATCAACATATTCCTACTATATACAGCTATTAATAAAATAAAACAAGCATTTGATTTCATGTTTATTACTCTTGTTTGTTTATGTTAAAAAACCTATTATTATTTCAAGAGGGTCATTATAATTCTAAAAATAGATTTATAATGATGTTCGATAGTCTGGGCGTCGCCTTCTTTGTTCATTGAGAGTTGAAGGTCATTTGGCATGGCTTCTCAATGTCAAATCGATTTAATATTTGTGACGAACTTTTTATATTCAAAATTTGGTATGAATATCTTAGAAGAACAAAGAAACAGTTTGGCATTCTTTTGGCTGCATTTCAAAGATGCCAATCTCCGGGGTTGCGATTTTAAGCTATCTGTGGCTAGCAGATTTAGTGTAATCTTTTCGCTGTTGTTCAAGTCCTAAGAAGACGTTAATTTTTTGAGGTCCTCCTCCCTCTCTGTATAGTTGATGGGGATAGAGTATTTGTATTTGCTTACGAATATAGGAGTGAAATGTAAAGTAATTAGTGACTGCAAACTGAATATTATATTGCTGCATTAATAAATCACAGTACTAAAAATGATGTGTCCTGATTACTTCGAAGTAAAGACTTCTACTTTATATTTTTAATTATTCTACGATCCGGCTTTTGTGTTAAACGAACCTGAATATACTAGACAATAGTATATATTAATTGGTGCGTGTCCAGCTTCCCCGATCTTCAAAAATGGAGGGGGAGGAGGAACCCGACGGCAGCATAATGGATTTTCTATAAATGAAATTCTGGTTTTTCTTTCGAGTGGAAGGAAGGGAATGCATCGAACATTTTATTAAGATTTGCATGCCCAAAAGGACCTTGTTAAGAGTCATGGACAGGGAAAATATTGACTCTAAATTTTGGTGGATGAATCTCCTTTTTACGCGCATTCAACTTGTTTGTGGTTACGATCAAATGCTTGCTTGAATCGGTGACTGTAAGCATAGCCCGAAAATATCACTACTCAGGAAATTTTTTTTCGTGCTTATGGCTTCAAGAAAAGAAAAAAAAAGGAAAAGAAAAGGGATTTCTTGGAGTGTCATTGTGTTGATAGATTTCTTTTGATGCAAATAAGTGGCCGAGAGTGGGGCCTGAATATTTCGCTGGTCATCTGTGCTCAACTAAGCGGCCGAGAGTGGGGCCTGAAATTGGACTGGTCAAGGGTTTTTCTTCACAGTTTGCCCAGAAAATTTTTTCCGTTCGACACCTGCACCTCTACAGAATAGACAACTTCGGGTTTCCAAATCATGTGTTTTTGTTCAAAGGTCATGATCAGTTTTTGATCAGAATTAGTTGTTTTCCAATTCACGGTCGAAAATTCGGTGTTGTGCAAAGTTGATTGCAAAAAATTTTTTTTATATTCAAGCAAATTGGAAGAGAGAGGAAAGAAAATGAGAAAAAATATACCATTTTTGGAACAAAGTAATAAAATTAATTGAAAAATATTAATAAAGTAAACGATAATTTTTTTTTTTGTTTACAGAATATTTTTTTTAACCAAGTTATGTCCAAGAATTGGTAAGTCTAAATTTATCTTGTGTTTTAGATATTTGAATGGAAGTTTTTTTTTGTTTCATTAAATAAAATATATAATATACATTTTTGTTTATCAAAAATATTGGATATAAATATTTCCTACTTTTGAGATTTTGCTTTACCTTATTTTCATTTTTATTTTATTTTTGATTTTAAGGGTTTATGAATACAATTTTCAAGTAGCGGAAATATTTAATTTTGCATAATAAAGTATTTCATTTGATATAAATATATTTTTTTTGTTTTTCATAGTAATTGGTATTTTTCTATACTTATAAAGCTTAAAGTGATTTACTTTAATTTTAGAACATTTTGAAATATATAAATATGTTTACATAATATTTTGGTTAGGTATTTTATCATTTGCATTTTCTGTGAGTAACATAAGAAAAAAATGCATAGTATTTTAGGCTCATAGATCTTAACGCAATTTATTCTTTTTGCTCGGACAATTTTGAAATATATATTTTTAATGGGTCTCACAGTATTTTGTTGGGATTTTATTTTTCTTTCATGATGATTAATACTGTTATGAGCATATTATAATTTATTTTTTTAAGTGATTTATTACAATTACTGCTGCAAATTTCTACAATTCCTTATGATTTATTTATTTTTTTTTCGAATATTTTAAGATATATATGTATAATTTTTGACATTTTTAATGAGGTATTTTATCTGATGCAGTTGCCGTAAGCATAAAAAAAAAAGCGTAATTTTTGTGCTCATTTAATTTAATATATTATATATTTTTTTTTACTCGAGTATTTCTGAGATATATTAGTTTTTATTTGACCCAACATAAATAATTAAGATGGCCACTAAAAAGAACATTAATATTAACATTTTAAATTTTGACGGGGACTCATCCTTACTTGAATTTTTTTTCGATCAGATTGAGTCATATGCAAAATTAAATAGATTAAATTCAGAAGAGGCAGTGGCAATTTTAAAAGGTAAATTAACTGGCCCTGCGTTAAAATTCATGACTCAATCTCCCTTATTATACAAATCGACAGATTTAAAATTTATCAAGGATGAATTCCAGAATTTTTTTGCTCCAATGAGCAGTACTCAGGCTCTTGTGGAATTTAACAATTTAATACTCTTACCACAAGAATCAATTAGAAATTTTTCCCACAGGCTTAATATTTTAGCCGATGTAGTATATTCGCAGATTAATGATGCTAATGCTTTAAATTCCATTAAATTTACTAAATTCATTTCAACCATTCCCTCAAACATTAGAGTTAAGATTCAAGAAGAGGGAATCTCTGAGTACCAACAGGCGGTCAACCGAGCACAGAAATTACAGGACATTAACGCTAATGAAACATTATTACAATTAAGCTTAAATAACCCAGTTATTAATACACTATCTGAAAAGTTAGTCGAACTGACAGATAGAATGAATAATCTGTCATTCGCTCAGAAATCGGATGAGGTTAATCATACACACGAATCCCCAGTGCAAGATAGGCAAAGAAACTATAATAGACAAAGTGAATTAAGATATAATTATAAAAGTAGAAATCAAAATTTCAGGGGTAAACAAAATTTCAGGGGTAATCAAAATAAGAACAGATATCATTCTTCTCCTATTTGCCAGTTGTGCAGTAAAAGAGGACATGTTGCTACTAGGTGCTTTAGATGGCAAAGAAATCAGACTAGGGGTAAAAATTATGACAGAAATAATTATAGTAAAAATCCAGGTAATTTAAACGAGCGCAGAGATGTAGTTTAGCTGATGCAAGTACATCTCAGGAATTGAATAGAGCATCAGCACAAAATTTTTCTCTGGACATTGATAATAACGTTAATCTACCCAAATTATCTAGTGACAGATTGGTGAATTCTACTGCGTCTCAGACACAACAAATCTTGAAAATTTCTGATTCTAAATGTACTCAAACAAATAACGATAAAAGGGAGAACATTTTTAATGTCCATGTAAATTCTCCAAAGTTACCTCTTATTAAAATTTTGCTAGATAAACAAAAGGTAAACACACTTATTGACACTGGTAGTTCTGTTAGTCTGTTAGCTGAAAGTACATTTAACAAATTAAAACATAGTTTGAAATATAGACATTTATCTTCCCATGTGACAATCAAAACCGTGAACTCGAATGTACAGTTTTCATCTTGTATACAAACCACTTTCAAAATTCAAAATCAATTTTTTTCACAAAAATTCTTCATAGTGGACATACCTGAAGGTTCAGCATTTAGGGTTATTTTGGGTTACGATTTTATTCAACAATATCATGTAATATTAGATATGCAGAGGTCCTTGTTAAAAATAAAAGACATAAGTATTCCCATAACAAACACATATAGCGACCATGAAGAAAATCTTAATATGCATACTCAATGTAAGAAACTTTCAGTAAAAACGGGACAAAAACTTATTTTACAACCCAAAGAAGAATCTTCTATTACGGTTTATTGTCCCAAAGTTTCTTCGGGTGATTATTTATTTCAGAGTAAAAAGAGTTCTTCCAAATTAATTTTTTTGGATTCAATAGTTAATATTGAGCATTCTCAGAAACAAAATTGTAATAGTAAATATGATAGAGTAAAATTTCAATTATATGTTAAGAATAACACTAATAGAAATATGCATGTAAACAAACATTCAAATATTGGTACAATTAAAGAAATCGAACAAATTATAGACTATGGTTCAAGACAAAATGATAAGGTTGAAATTTCAGAGGATTCACAATTTATTAATTATATTCAACCTTCTAGTGATGTATTAAAAATGAGAAAACAAGATTTAACACCCACGGACTTTGATGTTAAACATCTCAATGGGACTCATGCAACAAAATTAAAACAAATTTTATTAAGTAATTTCGCAGCATTTTCTAAAAATATGAAAACCCTTGGACATACTGACAAGGTAGTACCAGATTTAAAATTTTTAAGTGACTATCCAATTAAGACTTTGCCCTTTCCCATTCCTCAGGCTTTACAACAGGAAGCTAGAGATCAAATTAACCAATTGGTAGAGGCTGGGATTATTGAGCGAAACTGCTCAGAATGGGCTTGCCCAATTTTACTGGTAAAGAAAAAACAAGATGGATCTGGTAAACAGAAATTTCGCCTCGCGTTAGATTTAAGAATGTTAAATTCTATTATTCAAGGTTCTTCTTATCCGTTACCTAAAATTCAAAATATAATAGCTGATTTATCTGCGTATAAATTTTTCACTTGTCTTGATTTCCAACAAGCGTATCATCAAATTGATTTACCGGAACATTTACAAGATAAAATTACTTTCACATCAATGTTTGGCAGTTTCAAATTTAAAAGACTATGTTTTGGTCTTAAAAACGCGGCTTCTCAGTATCAAGCACTCATGGATTCTTTAATTGATGAAATTAATATAGATGGAATTTACGCGTATCAGGATGATTTAATATTTGGTGCAAATAGTTTTGAAGAGACATGTGTCAAACTTGAAAGAATTCTTAAGATTTTAATTAAATATAATTTAACCTTAGCTCCTAGTAAATGTACATTTCATAAGTGTGCTGTAAATTATTTGGGATTTCACATAGAGAATAATTCAATTTCTCCAATTGAGTCAAATATCATTAAAATAAACTCTTTCCCTACACCTACAACAAAAAGACAATTAAAACGCTTTATAGGAGTTGTAACCTTTTATAAGTCTCTTATTCATAATTTTTCTAAATTAATTCAACCACTTATTGAATTGACTAAACCGAAAACAAAATTTGTTTGGAATAAACATCATCAGGATATTTTTAAGAAATTTCAAGATATATTTTTAAATTCACCTATGGTAAGATTACCGGATTGGAACAAGACTTTCTTTCTCAACACTGATGCATCAAATATTTCTATTGCAGGAGTTTTGATGCAGAAATATGACAATCAATTATTACCTGTCGCCTTTTTCTCTAAATCACTTAAACCGTCTGAAAAAAGATATCCGGCTATCAAACTTGAATTAATGGCCATTTATAAATCTGTAATTGCTTTCAAATATTACTTATACAATAGAAAGTTTATCATTTTGTCGGACAGTGCTCCTTTAAAAACATATAGAAAAACAAATAGTCCTGCTGATTTAACTACTAAATGGCTGTTAGAGTTATCAGAATACTCATTTGAATTTGAACATATTCCTGGCACTACAAATGTTTTAGCGGATTATTTATCAAGATCAGACTTCTCAAATAATCAACAAAATTTAAAAACAAATCCAGAATTAATATTCAGTTCTCAACCTCTTCCTATCGTACAAGATGACACACATTCAATTAATCAAATTTCCACTTCTACTCAGTCAGTACTACAAAATCAATTCAACAATTTTCTAGTTTCTGGTAATATTCAAAATAAAGATCCCCTTTTGGAAATTTCAAATAATACATTTATATATGAGCAAAAGAATGATCCAAAATTGTCAATTATTTACAGGCAAATTTTGAGAAAAGGTTTTTCAAAAAATAATGATATTTTTTTTATCCATCCAGATTCTAAAGTTTTAATGTACAAGAAACAAAATTTGCATAATAATACTTTTTCATATCTCATTGTTGTACCACATTCTTTAAAATCTAAAGTTTTAACCATTTCACACCTTTCTCACTTTGGGTTAACAAAAACATACGAATTTTTATCAAATAGATATTATTGGAAAGGTATGTACACAGACACTTTAAATTTTGTTGCTTCGTGTACTTTATGTTTACAAAATAAACATCATAACACACCACCAGCTCCTCTACAACCCACCTATACTCCAACACATCCAGGGCATACTATTAGTGTCGACTTGGTTGGTCCTTTTATAGATGGACATTCAGTTTTAACTGTGATTGACCATTTTTCGCGACACATTGAATTATTTCAATTAAAAGACACTTCTTCATCAAAAATAGTTAAATGTTTATTTAATTACATTACAACATTTGGTAGACCATCAGTAATATTATCGGATTTAGGCAAACAGTTTACATCAACTATTTATAATATTTTTAATGATAAACTTGGCATAAAAATCTTACATTCATCTGTTGCTCATCCTCAAAGCAACTCTATTTCTGAGAGGATAAATAAATCTATAAAGTACTCAATTAACACTTTAATTTCTGAGGGGCATTCTTTTGAAAATTCACTAGCTATACATAAATCACTTTACAATGGTTCAACACATTCATCCACATTGTTTTCACCTAACCTACTGCATTTTGGTAGGGAACTGTCTTTAATATTTGATACATTTGATCAATTTATAAATCAGCCATTTTTGGATAAAAATGTAGACATATATAAATTATTACACGACTTAGATAACATCTATAGCAAAGCATATTCTAACATTAAAGAAAATCAAGACAAAAGATATCAAAATTTTCAAAAGCGTGCAAAACTGAGGCCTGTTGCTGTTCATGATGTTGTATACTTGAAATCAATAGATAAATTTAAACCCAAGTATTCTGGGCCATTTATTGTTGTACAAAAACACTCGCCAGTTTCCTTTTCCATTAAGAGATTACATGCACCTAATAATAAAGCTTTCAGAGTCCATATTGATAGACTCCTTATTGCTCCACCTCGACGTAATTATTTGTTTACTGAACCCAACTCCAATGTAACACATAATATTGGCAATAATTCTACACATCCTTATAACTTAAGAAATCGCAATTAATTTTTTTCACAAAAAAAGTTTGAATATATTTTGCTTCACAAATGCATTTTCCAATGGCCAAGGGAGTGTGTTTGTTTGCTGTGCAGGAACTCGTCTTTATTTATTTTATTATTTTTATTTTTAGATGGCTTGTCCACTGTTTTTTTATATTTTTCTTTTGATATAAAGACTATTTCTTGCATTGCAGTGTTGTTGAATATATATAATATTTATAAATAAGATGCATAAAAAAAAAAAAAAAAAAAAAATGATTCTTATGATAACATAAATGCATGTAGATCATATTTTGAATTTCTAAATTAGTAATCAAGGTGTTATTTTTTATTTAATGTGTACTATATCTATTTTTATTGGGTGAAGGTTAAACAAAAGTAAGATAATTGAAATATATTTAATAGAGATATTTCATTGGAATACAGATTAAGTTCATAGGAAATTAATTATTAATGATAATAGTGCTAACAATATACATACAGCTAAATTTTATAAGTTTCCAATTGATTTTTGGTGTACAACATGTGTTTGGTTTGTTCAATATCCAATCTAAATTTTTATTATTCTGGCACTCCCTCTCATCACTCAAAATTTTGTCAATTTGTTTTCTTTTACTTATTTATTACCCTATCCTAGATATATGTTGTCTCGTTCAAAATTTTCTCCCGGGAGAGCAACATTGGATATGTGATGAGAATCTATATTTTTGTTGACATTAATTTTTCAACATTTATGACACTTACTTAATCGGTTTCGTGAGGTGTCCCTACAGGGGTCTGTGGATTCTGCTGGGGGACGGAGGCCTGTGCCTAACAGTGCAGGTCTTTCAACACGCCCTGTCCCGCTAGGATGTTAGCCTTAAATTAACATCATTACACTTACATTTTTGTAAGGATTAAGGGAAGATTATTTTTTTTTGACTGCCAATGGCGTCCTTTTTAAAATCTTTCCTGTGTGGTATACACGAAAACTTTTCTGTTCTTTACTTTTATTCATTTTTTTTGTACATAGTTTTGTTTAACGTTGACCAATATGTGTAACCAATGTGTTAGACAAATAAATATTACAATAATATGTTGGAACCTTTAGTATTACAACAATGTGTATGCATATGTGTAATTTATATATTTTTTTTCTCTATTTCACTATACATATTAGTGTGAAAATTTAATATTTTGGAATGTAAAAATCTAACGTTAGTAAATGTTGATGTAGCATTATTTGCTATGTTCATCAAAAAGAGACTCTTTCACAAAAAAACATTTCAGCTGAAATTTTTGGTGGCATATAAAAAAAAATACTATAGACTATATCGAACTGCAGTTGAAATTATTTATAGAAGCCACATTTTTGCGCCTGTCATGACAAGGTGTTTCCTCTTAAAGTTTTTGGTTATACTGATATTTTTGAAATATGTGTATTTTGTATTTTTGAATTAGTGTTTATATTTCATATATATTTTGTTTGTTCAATATTAAGCATTCATATAATTTTTACTTATGATGTAATATCATTGTTTTTAAGTGTGCGTCATTGGTAAGTGCTTTTGAATATTATTGTTTGTATATGCATTTCTATACAGGAGGCGAGGAGGAGTTATTTTTATTTTTTTTTTTACTAGTCGAAGGGGAGATATATGTGTGAGTGTTCTCACACATATGTCCTTTAAAAGCTTATTTATTTATCCAAATTTAATATTTAACAAAAAGGAGGGATTAATATAGATTATATAAAATAAATCTTTTTAAATTTATCTAATTCAAGTAATTAATTATAGAGAATTCCCTGTTTTATTTTTAAATCAAAATTTTCATTTCTTTGTTCTTCTATCGTTAAAAACACATTGATCTAGGAATAAAATAAAGCAATTTTTATATTGGGGTTTGTCAAAAATAGTATGTGTATACATTTTCCCCGAATGGATTAAATCAATTTAGCTATAATTATTTATTTTGGAGAGGGTAATTTAAAATTCGTATCAACCTACTTATAACACAAGTAGCTATTAATAAAATAATAACTGTCATTTCAATTTATATTTATCACGCTAGTGTTTACATTAAATCAATTTAGCCGTAATTATTTATTTTCAGAGGGTAATTTAAAAAGCCGTTATCAACATATTCCTACTATATACAGCTATTAATAAAATAAAACAAGCATTTGATTTCATGTTTATTACTCTTGTTTGTTTATGTTAAAAAACCTATTATTATTTCAAGAGGGTCATTATAATTCTAAAAATAGATTTATAATGATGTTCGATAGTCTGGGCGTCGCCTTCTTTGTTCATTGAGAGTTGAAGGTCATTTGGCATGGCTTCTCAATGTCAAATCGATTTAATATTTGTGACGAACTTTTTATATTCAAAATTTGGTATGAATATCTTAGAAGAACAAAGAAACAGTTTGGCATTCTTTTGGCTGCATTTCAAAGATGCCAATCTCCGGGGTTGCGATTTTAAGCTATCTGTGGCTAGCAGATTTAGTGTAATCTTTTCGCTGTTGTTCAAGTCCTAAGAAGACGTTAATTTTTTGAGGTCCTCCTCCCTCTCTGTATAGTTGATGGGGATAGAGTATTTGTATTTGCTTACGAATATAGGAGTGAAATGTAAAGTAATTAGTGACTGCAAACTGAATATTATATTGCTGCATTAATAAATCACAGTACTAAAAATGATGTGTCCTGATTACTTCGAAGTAAAGACTTCTACTTTATATTTTTAATTATTCTACGATCCGGCTTTTGTGTTAAACGAACCTGAATATACTAGACAATAGTATAGCCCCTTTCCCTCGTACTTTAATATTACAACAAACAAAACAAACCGCATATTTTTGATTCACGTGTCGAAAAATTTTCTCTTCTTTTCATTTTATTGGTAAGACTTAACTAGATCCGATGCTTGTCTATCGGATCAATGTACATCGCACCCGCGTATCTGCACTGTGGTGCTTGCCTCGGATTTAGTTAGCCTTAGTAAGACTTTGGAATGCAGTATCGGTAGTATGCAGTTGCAGCATTTAGCAAAAATATTGCAATTTTTTCAATGAACTGACAGTTTCCTTGAAAGATTATACCGCTGATTTATATAACAGCGCATTAATACCTCCATCTATCGATGAAAAAACAAAAAGCAATGATCATTATAGCAGAATTTGGAAATTTTTCATTTTAACTATTTTTTTAAATGTATGATTGAATTTGTTGGAGGCCCCCCTCAGTGAGAGGGCCCAGGGCATATGCCCCGAATGCCCTGCCTTAAATCAGGCACTGGTAGTAGAGAAAACTTTCTTATTAATAAAGTGGTGTGAAATAAAGGTGGGGCAAAAAATACTACGAAATAAATTAAAATGTTACAGAGCTGCCAACCAAATAGGGCAAAACGTTAGTACCGCCCCCTTTTCGTACACCACTTAATTTTTAGAGTAATTCTCTTAAATATATTTACGATGAATAAAGAAAACAAATATTCTAAAAATTAAGTGGTGTAGAAAAAGTGGCGGTACTAACAATTTGCCGGATTAGATTGTCAGCTCTGATGTTGGTATCTATGACTCTGCAATAAAACTAAGAGATTGTGAAGAGAAAAGATTAACTAAATAAAATCGGAATATATATATATATATATATATCTATCTTTCGTGTTAAAATTGCCAACAGAAAATATACGAAGAAATGCAGATTTGTATCTTATTTAAATTTATTAAATGTTATTATTAGGAAATCGAACTAAATTTATTGCGTGTTAAAATATTTAACAATTATCGGTAGCTTTTAATTTTAAAATATACTTTAAATGACATTTGTTTCATTGCACACTGCAATTGTTTGCAAGGAAAATTTTATTTTCACAATGATTTGTTTATGCATGAAGGTGAAATCGATTTCCTTTTGTTTCAGTGAAAGAAAATCATAATGAAAGAGAAAATATTTGAAGTGTATGATTTTTAAAAAACAATATGTTTTTAATATCTAGTTATTTGTAGTACTAAATATGGAAAAAGCTAAATTACTTTTCAACTTTTTTTCTTTGATAATAATAAAAATAGAATTAATAACGTGCAATTAAAACTTAAGTGGTTTAAAAAAATTGTATACTTATTTATTAAACTATTTTTATTTATTTATGTATTAGAATTAGAGACTATTTTTTAAACATTATTTTTAAAATCCTTAATAAGAAATTTAATCTTTTTATTTATTTATTATGATCAACTATACTTTTAAAATGGCTGTATATTGTATACGATTTGTGACAAACATAATAAAGTTTTATACATTTTTATCACTAGATTTCAGTTTTAGAATACTAAAAAAAGTTTTTAATCCATATATTTTTAAATTTCGATTTCTTAAACGTTTTGTAATTTCAGAAATTCTTTTCTTGTATAATATTATAATTACTTTAATATTCTTTGCATTTATGATTTAACAGGGAGCAGCCCCCGCTCATCGCTATTAGAGCGATGTTGAGCGATTCAATGTCGAGACAAAGGGGACTACTCCGAGATTAATTGAAAAATAATTAAATAAATACAAAGTTTCGCCAGGCTTGTATACCAAGACCGACAAAGGGCGAGAGAGGTTAAAATAATAATGGAGAGAAAAGTTCTTGGTTTGAATTGATTCTGGTCAATAAAGTTCATTTAGAGTTCATGAGGTAAACAGCTGAAACATATTAAGATAGGTTCTGTGGTGCAATCACCTGTTGCCAGGCGTGCGCTTCTCGCGACAAGGGGCAACAGGTTACTGATCGTTGAATCCATTTCTACAGCAGAGTATGTGCATGATACTCTTGTATATGTTGCTCTTGAGGAGGTCTAGGTTCCTGTCTGAGCCAGTAGGCAGTGTTATTGATAACAACATTAATCAGTGGCATTTGATATATCCATTAATATGGAGAAAATCTTATTGAGTTTGTTAATTAGATTTGGTCTAGTTAAAATGTTGTCCAGCCAGTTTACTGGTCTGGGGGGGATTTCTGATATGGTATGCGGACGTGAGGACACAGTTAAAGTAATAATGCAATCCATTTCCCATCTCGCCACAGGGGCACAGGGGTGAGCATAGGCGATGAAATCTGTGGAGATAGCTTGGGAATGGGCCATGGCCCATCAGAAGGCTGTCATAGGAGGGGTAAGTTTCCAGTCATTGGTTGTGGCTATGGGGATCAGGTTGTGCGTGTGTCTACCTTTTTCTGAGACATCCCACAGAGATTGCCAATTTTGAATCAGTTGAAGTTTTAATTTTTATTTGACGAATGAGGGAGGGGCGGGCAAGGAATATTGTACAAGGCTATTTTCAGTGGCATATTTTGCCAGAATATCAGCCAGTTCATTTCCGATGACACCCTTGTGGGCAGAAACCTGTGCCAGGGTTACATTAGATTTTAAGTTGTACAGTTTAGTTTTAATTTAAAGTATGATTTGAAGCCTACTCCTGTGGCAGGCAATGGCCTGTAGGCCCGAGAGACTGTCACTGTAGATGTTTATGAAGGAATGTCTGTGGAGGTTTCCCTCTACCCATTCGATAGCCTTTAGAATTCCAAAAAGCTCTGCCTGGAATACAGAATTGAAGTCTTCGAGCCTGCAAGACCACTGGTGGATAGATTCATTGTTGATTAGCACGCTGATTGCGGCCGCTACACCATAATCAGTTTTGGAGCTGTCTGTGTAGATTGCCACAGGAGCAGAGGGAGAATAGCTATTAATGTTGCATTTAATTAATTCTGATGCAGCATCCTTTGCTGGATGGATTTCCCAGGCTTTGGAAAAGGTTTGAAGGGGATATTTGGGAAAAGGGAGCTTGCTAAGTTTGAGTTATCGAGTTGAAGGATATTAGTTTTTTGAAAATTATATTGAAGTTGCAAGTCTGCATGCGGGATTCCCGTGATGACGGTCAATGCGTCAGTTGAAATTGTTTTGTAGCCTCTGGACATCTGCAAGAGGAATGGCCTCTGTACAGAGTTAAGCTTAGTCTTGGCAGTCGTCGTCAGGTGACCGCCCCAGATGCCCGCACCATATGTAATAATTTTGTCAATTATGGTATTATACCATATTTTCAGGAAAGAGGTTGAGATGCCCCACCTCTTTCCTACCATTTTGGTTGCATTGTGGTAATGGGATGTTGTTTTTAGTTTTAGGTCATTGATGTGGGCAATCCAGTTGAGCCTCCTGTCGACTGTCACACCAAGACGTTTTAGGTGGTGTACGTGTTTGACACTGACGCCATTGATCCTCATCACTGGGGACCTTTGGAGAGCTTTGCGGTATGCAAAAGTTAAGGCTTGGCTTTTTGATGAAGATAAGGAAAGGTCTAGTGCTGTTAAAACATTGCTAAAAAGTGAGAGGGCCCCCTTGGCCTGGTCCTCCAGATCTTTCCTTCGTTTCCCTGAGAGAATAACGGATAAGTCTTTAGCGTAGGCACAGGTTTCATAGCCCTCAGAGTTCATTTTGATCAGAATGATATTGGCTATGATATTCCATAGGATTGGTCCCAGACAGGAACCCTGAGGGCAGTCCTTCGTTTTAGGCATTTCAGTTGATCCATTGCCCCAGTTAACATAGATTTCTCTATTTGATAAATATGAACTGATGAGTCTCGCGAGATTCCTTTGGCAGTTTAGTTGCTGTAACGATTGTAGTATGTGTGGCCATTCTACATTGTCGAAGGCTTCCTTGATATCCAGAGACACAAGAGTGGTATATTTTCCTGCCAAAAAATTAAGGGCGCAGGAGCTTTTAATGTGGTGCAATGCTAATTCGCAGGATCTGCCCTCTCTGAACCTGTACTGATTGGAATGTAAAAGATTTTTTGATTCTAAGTGATAATTAAGCCTGGCAACAATAAGTTTTTCCAGGAGTTTGCCTAATGTTGGTGGTAGGAGGCAGATTGGTCTGTACGAAGATGGTTCAGAGGGAAGCTTCCCTTGCTTCAGAAAATACACCACTTCCCCCTCTTGTAAGGTCTCTGAAAAGTATTCAAGTTTCAGGCACATGTTGGTCCATTTGTGAATTATGTGTGGGATTGCATTTATGATTGATATATAACAATTTTTAATAAGAATAAAAGAATAAATAAATAGCTTTTCAAAAGCAGTTTTTAAGGAATCTTAACAACTGTTATGCCAACTTGTAGAGATTTTTTTATTTAATAATTATCACTAATTTTGTAGGATGATATTACGTGTATACGTTAGTAGATTAAACCAACATGCAATTAGACAAACATTGCGATTAATGATTAGTGATTTATATAGAATATAAAATTCTCTACAAGATGCTAACACTGATTAATACTTTCACGTCTGCATGTTTTCTAATTTTGAACAGTAAGTGACTCTCCAACATCTTAATTAATATTCCGTAGTATTGTTAGTCCCGCCCTTTATCTCCCACCAATAAATTTTTAGAATAATATTCTCCAAATGCAATTGCGATTAAATAAGGAAAAAAAAAACTATAAAAATGTACTGGTGTGAAAAGAATGCGGGGCTAACAATATTACGGAATATTAATTAGTATGTTGGAGGGTATGAGTAAGCCAAGCCTTTACGTTTGTTGTAAAACGTTGCATTATTAAAAAAACGTTTTTTTTTTTTAAATTAATTATGCTTAATTACTTAAATATAATTCTGGGCAGTCGATGCGTTGAATGCCGCTGAGGAATAGCATAATCAAGACTCGTACGGATCCGAGTTTTTGGAAGAATTCTTCCACCACAAAATTTATACAAAATTTTACTTAAAATTATAAGCTTGTTTTATGACAAAAATTGCTATAAAATTTTACTGGTGCCGAAAAATATGAAGTGTACGAACCCTGTATACGCTAACGCCATTTAACTGATTAAATAGGAATATTTAAAATCTTTTTGAAAAAAAAAAGTGGCATTGTAGAGGAAGGGCTACAGATGGAGTGGTATTGCTCTAAATAGCAACACGTTTTTGTCACTGGAAATGAAGAAATAAAAATTAAAGCTGGAGAAAACCCCATTAATATGGAAGAAAAGGCCCAAACGCCTTGAAAAAATGTGCATATTGGTTTCTTTAAATACACAAATTAGTTAAATCATTATGTCTACGATATTTAAAATAAACTAAAATCAACGTTTTATTCACGATTATTTTAATATCCATTTCATTATTTAATACTACAGTTCATTCAAATAAATAAAAAAATGCATTTTTATGTTAAAATTAATAAAATCAGTTTATTGTTGAACTCAATTTTACAAAAGAAATCTCGATTCTAGATATAAAGAACCCCATACACATACTTTTAATTCAGAATTTAAACTTTTGTATTGAACATATTTTGAGTTCCCAATAAAGTTTTATTTTATATATTGATAAAAAAAAAAATCTTTGTTCATGAACATCAAAGTATTTAGATATATAAAGTATTCAAACATTTTATTTAATAATAATAATAATAATAACAATAGTACTTTGTTACCTTTAGTACTATCATTGCCTCCTAAACTAGATGCCTTCCGCGTGGCTCGGGAACAGCCACCAAACATTTTTAAAAGTGGGATTTGATATACATAAAAAGCGAACAGAATCGAAGAAACGTCGATTACCGTAATTTCTGGTAGATAACCCGCAGGTAAGATATGTCATTTCTCCACCAGAAATTTTATTGAATAGAGAAATCTATACTTTTTCGAAGGAAAAGCTTGTACAAATATAAATTTATTTATCAATTCAAATTTCTGGTGCAAAACTGGATTATATAACCTGCGGGGTATCTACCAGAAATTACGGTATATATATCACACATCTCTTCTTAAAATTATTGGTGACAGTTGAATAAAAAATTCGCGCAATCTGTACCAGATGGCGCTGTCTACCGCTTGAACTGTTGCCAAGTTTCCGAGCCACGCGGAAGGCATATAGTGTAGGAGGCTATGGTACTATGATCACTCTTATCGTAGTTTCTAGTGTATAAGCTGCAGGTTAGATACATGAGTTTTACACCAGATTTCTTATTTGAAAAATAATATGCTCTAATATTTTGCACGAGGTAACGCTTTCTGTTAAATAAAATTTCTCAGGTAAAGCGGATTTATCTGTCATACGAGGTAATTGCGGCAGGCTCTTAACAGGTTATATATTTGAATGACACTACCATTTATCTCCCTTTTTGTTTTTCATTTTAGGTTTTTTTTAATCTAATTTTATGCTAAAGCATCTTTGAAATTGCATACATAACTTGATTTCAATTGTTAAAAATTTTTTTCATAATAAAATGACTATACCATATCATGTATTATAATTTACATTTTTATAATATTCACAATTTAAGTTTTATTCAGTTGACTTTTAGTTACGGGAAAATTATTCTCAGCAACGATAGTTCAAAGTAAGACCAACGATAGTTGAGCTATAGCTCAACGTTATTCACAAAATTTCTAACAGGGAGTATAATATACATTTTTTCTTCTTGTAAATTTTACATAATATTTTGACACACTCACATTTAAACATTTTCCTGTTCTTAACAGTATGCTCCGTCCTTTGGAGTTTCTCTAAAATGGTACATTACTTAACAAAAAGATTTTACATATTCAGATTTCAATTTTATCCTCAGCAGTTTGATTGGATAAGCACCACTGGTGTATCACATAATACACCGACGGTACTTACAAAGTAAACTGGAATGGGCAAAACTTAACATTTTGAAGCAACGTAGTTTTTTAGATAAACGTGTAAAGAGAGTTCCTCATTTTTCTAAACGCATACTCCCGTTTCCGAACGTCAACCCATCGCATCTGAGGTTCCTCAAGTGGAGTGTGTGCAACTCAGGATAAGTTAAGCACATTTATCAAATTTAGTTGTTAATGATGCCAAGTATGAGGTCCATATATATATATAAGGTGACCATATGTCTTAGTTAAACACGCAATTTTTTATAATTTTTGCAAAAAATGAAGGGGGGAGTTGTCTTGATGTTTTGCTATCCATCTCCTCCGCTCCATCATTTTTTCTTTTATTAATTCCTTTTCCAATATTTGAAAACACAGATTTTTGTTAAATTTAAAAAACTCATCAAATATTTAATTAATATTAATGAAATACGTGTCCACTTTTTTTTTTAATAAATATGTAGAATTAATAGTAGGTTCATGACTTTTTTTCACTTTTTGAAAAATAAAGTCAAATTTTGCATATTTCTAATATCAGAAAAATATTTATAAACATCATAGCTGCAAACTTGTAGGTTTTTTGACTACCAGAAAATTTAAAAAGAAAGTCTTTTTTCTTTATTTTATTTTATTTTTTTGTAATAACTTTCACTGATTAAATAAAATTAAATTTTCCAGTAGTCAAAAAGCTTCAAAGTTGGCAGTTATGATTTTCGATGAAATATGAAAATTTAATACGAAAGAATTCTTATTATTTAAAAATAATATGCATTTTTGTATGAGTAAACTAAATATGCTAAAAAACAAGCATTGCATCAAAAATAAAAATGTATTTGCTTAGTTGCCAAGTCTCCCGATTTTGGTGAAGGATATAATACCTAAAATACTACCGGTAACTTCTTAGAGCAATTTTCACTTTATTGAATCGTAGAAACATAATAGGCCATATTTCTAGTAAAAAATACTGGTGATAAATTTTTTTATAAAATTAAAAATTTTGACACGTGTGTACTTGTAACATAAGAACTACAAGCACTTTTTATAACAATATACAAAATTCTAAATTAATCAATAAATTCTCTTTACTAAATGAATATATATTACGAATATTTAAGCAAATATAAAATACTTTTGTATAATTTATTCTATTTATTATTAACTTGCCGAAAATGCCGAATATTTCATTATGATTTGATGTCTCGTGTGTATTATTAAACAAACAAACATTTTAATTAAATTAATTCGAAACATTTTCTAGATTATTTAGGTAATACAATACTTGGTTAATTTACTACTGACTATTTACATCAGCACATGTGTACATGCGGATTGCTTTGAATACAATTTAGATATAGATTTCTATTAGCCGTTATTTGCATTGGAATAAATTTTCTATACATTGCAGTACGCCTAGTTGAGGATATATGACTAATGCCACATACATATTAGTTGGTTTATATTTATGTAAAACAGTCTTTTCTTCTAATGTAAGATTATTTTATTTTATTGTACAAAATCGAAATTTATGATTTTTAATCAAAGTGCTTTTAGCTAAAATATATTTCATTCATCTGTAACTTAATATAGCTCACTGAAGTCCCTAATTTCACATATTAAAATTTGTAAGTAGCACTTTTATCATTCGTTTATAGGTGCCAACATGTACGTTTTTTTAACACCATTATTTCTTTGTAAATAAATATATATCATGTTTAAACTCAGGAAACTAGTAAAGCAATTATTAAAAATATCAGGTAACTAAAAAAACTTAGAAGTTGGCAGCTATGTTCGTTAAACAAAGTTTAATTTTATAATTTCAGATTTTAACATCATATTTCAAAATAAAGTTTATATGTGTATAACGTTTATAATATAAATCTGGCAGCAATTCGATTGCACACGATGATTATGACATATGCATAGTTGCCAACATTTTAATTTATTCCAAAGCATTTATAGCCCTGCCTTTAATTCACACCACTTAATTTTTAGAACATTTTTCTCCAACATATCATTAAGATAAAATAAGAAAAATTTACTCTTAAAAAAAGTGTTTTGAATCAGTAACTAATTAAAGTGTTTTGCTATATATATATAAGAGAATGTTTTATAGGTTTTTTTATACTCGATAAAAACTTTTTTAGCTGTTATATTGTGAAATATTTGAATTGGTTGCATTAAAAATGATACATTGTTCAGTATACATACTATAATTAAAATTAATTTATTCAATGTAATCGAATTATAATTAAAAAAAAAGTGGTATGAAATAATGGCGGAGCTAGAAATGCTCGGAATAAATTAAAATGTTGGCAACCCTGCATATGCTTTGAATCTCTGGCGTCTTAATCTAACATAAAATGACATAAAAATGTAAATCTGTGACAAATTTGAAAAAAAAAAAAAAAACCTGCTTTTTTCTGCAAAAAATAATCTTTCAAGTATTTTATTCTAGGAAATTACCGTAATTTCCAGCATATAAGCAATAAGCCAGATAAATTAATTTTATATCAGAAAAATTAGAATAATAGATATCAAGTACATAAGATGCACCTAAATATTATTTCGTATCAACCTGCAAACTGTCGTTCAATTGGGAGTCTAGGAAATCAGATTTGGCACAGCCTTTAATCATGTTCTGTCTGTAACATAACTCACAGACAAAAAAAAAAAAAAAAAAAAAAACAGGATTCAAGAAGATACGGGTGTCTAAGGTGACCCATTAACGCTACTTGTTTAATTTAGGTGCCTTCAGCAGCCTGGAGACCCTATCAAAAATTGTATTTTAAAAAATGTTGATAGAGTCAAACTACATTTATTGGTACACAAATGATTTTGATAAAACAATTTCCGTTTCTTTCGATTTACCCTAATATTAAAGCATCCAATGAACTATATATTTTTTTTTCAAGAGACTTTACTATCACTATAAACTTCTTTTAAAATAATTGGGTATATCTTATGGGAAAAACTGTTTTACTAAGTTAGTTATAGAGAAAAAAAAATCGTGGGAATCCTGCTATTAAAGAATAAACAAGAAAAAATATTTATTATTTTAGTGTACGCCATTGTAATAATCAAATGATCTTTTTAAGAGATGGTTTCTTTGGGAAAATACAAATATATAGTTTATCTAAATAGATGGTTTCTTTTGAAAATACAAATATATAGTTTTATAATAGACATAGACATATACAGTTTTTTATTCTTACGATGTAGAAGAGATGAGTAATCTAAAATCTTTGAAATTTCTTTTTTATTTTATTGATGTAGTTGACATTATTTTTTCTATTTTTCCTTAAAAATTAGCACTACGATTGCTATACTTCTGTCATTGATTTATTTATTTGAAAATAATAATAATAATAATAACGACCGGTTGAAAGTTATAATGTCTAACACAAAAATTCCAATATTTCGCATTTATGCGTTTTATTTAAGAATAATAATCGAACAAGCCTTTAGAAAATAATCTTCATTTTTAATATATATTTGATAATGTCAGAAAATAAGAAATATATACTTAACCTCATAATTAAATCGTATGTACAATGAATATCGAATTTAAGAAATATACACTTGCTATTTTAATAAAATAAAAACTATTTTTTTAGTAAACAAATTACATAGGAAATAATAGTTTTGACTGTATAATTTAAAATTTAATAATATAAACATAGTAAAAAGAATTCACAAATGTATTGTTTGCATGACCAAATAAACAATAATGTTTTGACAAATATAATATTTTAATATCACGAAGAGTATTTCAACGGAACTAAATAAGAATAATACAAGTAGAACGGGTATAGATCAGTCACGATATCCATACGTTTCTTCTGGAAAACACAAAACTATAAAAAATATATTGGACTATTATGCATATCTGGCTGAAAAGAAAAATGTTTTTTATGCTACACATTTTAACGTTGGTGGGAGAAGATATTTTTTTCAAACTAACACATAAAGTTTTTTTCAGTAAAAATATATACCGTAATTTACAGAGTATAATCTGTAGATCAGATAAGACAAATTTGCACCAGAAATTTTAATTGACAAATAAAGGTATATTTCCACGAGCTGTTTCTTCGAAAAAATATTGATTATTCATTTAAGTATAATTTCTGGTTGAGAAATAACATGTGTTACCTACGGATTATACGTCAGAAATTACGGTATATACAGGTATATATACATATAATATATTATAGGGTTCGTGGAGTTTTTATTTTTTGGCATCAGTAAAATTTTATAGGAATTTTTGTCATAAAATAAGCTTATAATTCGAAGAAAAATTTTATTATATAAACATTGTAGTTAAAGCATCCTTACAAATGGGCGTGTCTGTTCGAGCCCTGTATTAAACCAACTATTTTATAGGAAGAGAAATATTTTTAACGAATTCTAGTATGAGTTGGGTGCCAGTTTTTCACCCTTCTATAAAGAAGTATAAATTTAAAGCTTTCGTGTTTTGTTCATTTTAAAATCTGTTCATCAGTTCTTATGGTTGCCAAATAAGTCTCTCTTTCTTAATAAAATAATAAATAGTTAAAAACATTTGACAGCTGTAAAGTAATCTCTTTGTCCTTAACGTGTTCAAAAATTTTTGACTGTAGTTTTAGCGATAAAATGAACCAAACAATTTCAAATAGCGGCCATAACATTTTTATAAAAGAAAATCGAAAACTTGTTCAATAAAGGAATACAAAAACGGATATGCCAATATTTATAATATATTGCGGAGTATTGTTGGCACTACTTTTTCCCCAACATTTTTTAAGAGTAGTTTTATTCAAAGTATATAATTAGCAGAAAAAAAAAAAAAAAACTTGCTCTTAAAAAAAAAAAAAAAAAAAAAAAAAAAAAAAAAAAAAATTGTGTGAAAACGTATTAGCTTATGTTCTTTAATTACACCAAAATATTATTTCAGGGAAAAGTAATGTTTGTAAAAAATTAGTTTTAAATTAATTTGTTTGTTGAAACGTACATTTCAACCTTGATAGTTTTGTTATTTATTGGAAGTTTTTCTTATTACTTACTCATTTAAACTTAGCCATAATCAAATTGCTTTCTTAAAAAAAAAAAAAAAAAAAAAACTGCTTCCGTGGCACTGCTTGAGAGAGTTTCCGGTTTGTCTGCTACCTGCTTTAAGGTCTGTAATGATTGGCTCATTTTCATTCACAACCAGTAGGAGCATTTGCTTGAAAATATAAGCTCCACCTACAAACACTGTTAATAGTTAATTTTATTACGATTTGTATTATTTTCGGTACTATATTTTAACTTTTTTATCAAACATTTGCCATTATTTTGTTTAAATTATATCACAAAATTTTATGTTGAGAGTTACTACTAAAATATTATTATTATTATTATATTATTTCAAGAACAACTTTTTGTAAACTCTTCATACTAAACTTATTTAAGCAAGTTTAATTTTAAAAATGCACTGTAAAAACAGCAATTTATTTATATATAAGAAAGTAAATTGAAATTATTTAACAATCATTTTATACAGCATTCAGATTAATTTGGAATATTTAAATAAATTCAAGATTTGCACGAGTTCTGCGAGTCATATTTAAAAATAGAATAATATACATATGTTTTATATTGTATAACAATTTATAAAGAACACACATGAAGCGATTGCAATCGGTTATCGAAACACATTTTGTATGCTCTTTTAATACAGGTTAAATTTTGATAATTTAGAACATAGTTTAAATTAAAGAAATTCAAACTCACAATTAAATCCCCACACTTAACACAGCATATATCATGTAATTATCAAATATATCTATTTTCCTGATTGTTAACATTTATTACATGGTTTGAACAAAATATATCAACAATTTCCTCCCTACATGCTAATCTATTTTAAATGTGTTTAATTTAACTGAAATATACATATATATCAGGAATGGGACACAGGCGCAGAACTCATACCACTATCAATGTAATATTTTTACTTTCTCTTACCCATAAGGTAGAGAAAGTATTGTTTTTGGGTCAAATTTTCGAACGCGAGATTTTGTTATATTTACACGTTTTGAGGTCCCCTGAATACGAAAATCATGTTTTTAGCAAATGGTCTGTGAGTATGTTTGTGTGTCTGTGTGTGTGTGTCTGTGTGTGTGTCTGTCTGTTATCAGCATATCTCAAGAATAAATTATGGCAGAAAGTTCAAACTTGGTATTCTAAATGTGTATCATATAGGGACGCTACAGTAAGCTTTTCGTTAAGATCAAGCAAATGGTTCGGGTACAGGGACAATCAAGATAATTCTAATACATTACGTCTATGGGGGAAATTTCAGGAAAGTAGAGTTTAACGTCTATAGACTGCACTAAACCAAATGAAACGAATATATATTTTTTGTAATAGAGATAGTTAACTGGGAAAAAAAAATTGTGTGTGTAGGAGCCTCGCCTCCCCCCCTGGGGGGGGAGTACCCCCTCGAGTGGAGTAAATTTTCATGATGGGTATCTTTCAAAAGAGCTCGCCAATACCTTTAAATCGAATGGTTAAACCATCGATCTGCGATAATTCAAAGCAAAGTTATCGATTTTTTTTACTTTTAACGAAAAAAAGAATTGGGAAAAAAATCGTACTTTTTTTTTTTTTTTTTTTATATATATATATATATTTAGAATAAAATGGACTTTTTTTGGACATTTGGTGTTATACTACTTCTCTAATATGGAAATCGTCTGCCTTATCATAAAAGATAATTTTTTTTAATAATAATTTTAATAATTTATTTTTTAAAAAGAGAATTATTTTTTAATAACCGTATTAAATTCTATATAAATGTAGGTGCATTAATGAAACGGGGGGTTGAGGGGGGCGGTAGCCCCCTCACACAGAACTAATTATCATATAAAACTCTTCAGAAGCCTAATATGAATTGTTTAACATAGGTTTACATAACAGTACTCGTTATCTTACCTATTAATCTGCAAGCTGTATTTATAGTATTAAATTTCAGGGTAAGAGAAAGTCGTGTGAGTGAAACACCAGATTATTTTTTACTTCTTAAATCAACGATACCATAAGCAGAGAAATTTCTTAAACAAATATCGGTATGAATTTTGCGCCCGTGCTCCTTCCCTGATATATATATATATATATATTACTGTAGCTTTGTGAAATGTGTATCTATTAGTGATTTATTTAAATTTTAAATTTTAAACACGCATTAAATTTAATTCCTAATGAGAAATGTAATTTACACATGGATTGGGAAAAATTGCACAAAAGAAATTTATTTGTATGAGCATACGTTTTACTATTCAAATAAGATTCAGTAATATCCTGTACCCTACACACCTATCTCCAATTTATTTATGTCTAAATGTCAATGCTCTATTTCTTTTCTTTTACTTTTTTTTTTTTTTTTTTTTTTGGAAGGGGGGAGCCAGGAGGTGAGTGTCAGGACATTAATAAAATACCTGATTTTCACTCAGGTATTTAGGGTCTCCCGAAATTACATCGAGAAACTCCAAGAAAAGATAGGGAACACCATAAACATTCAGAATTGCACGGGATCTCATGTCCGCAAATGCCATCCTAACCCTTTAAGAACCCGGTGCTTTGGGTAGAGTTCTTCACTTTTCGGGTAAAACCAGATCCAAACCCGACAGGAAAATTTTAAATCAACCTGAAACCTGATCTAAACCCGACAAAAACAATTAATCGCACACATTCTACACTAAACCCGCAATAGAGAATTTTGACGACCCACCACATATTAAAATGATACGGTACACGGTTGAATTAGAGTTCCCAACTTTTATAATTTATTCGCGAGCATGTTTAGCCCCGCCTTCTTTTTGCGCCAGAAATTTTGTAGATTATTTCTCTTTAATATGTGACAACGATTAAATAAGAAGATATACTAGTAAGAATATACTAGTAAGATATATTAGTAAGAAATATACTAGTAAGAATAATATTAGCTGTCATTCGTCACGTTACTGTCTTATAAGAACTAAAATAGCGACTTGGTTTGCAAAGGATATCTACTCGGGAAAGGCCTGAGCCCCCATAATATAGGAAAGGGCTCCAAGCCATAGAATATTAACATATAACATTTATTAATATAAAAACAAGGACAGGCGACAGGAGTTTAACACATTAACGTAACTTGTGGAGCGAAGAGACACATCTTCTCTGTTCAATCATCATCGTCGTAAACTAAAGAGAAAACAGATGCGCGCTCATACAAAGGATGGATGACATAATATGCCGTGACGCAATGACTACGTCATAGCTGCATAAGCAATGACGTCATATAACAGAAAGAGAGACAGAGATAGAATGGCTGGGGATAAATTCCATAAATATGTTTTTATTTATTTATTTTGTATTTGATTTTAGTCTCCCATGTGAAAAATCTTCACCGTGAAGCAGTCTGATCCGATTTGGATTCTTTCTTTGCCGTCCACCTCCCCATCCCCCCGGAGTAAAGGGGAGAATTTTGCAAACCCCGTTTTCGTACGTTTCAAGGCTCAAGAACTAACCTTCACACCAAAATTCGTGAAACAGTCTCTCAGAGAATCACCACATACAGCAGTGTTACTGGGTTGTGGATGTATTCTTTTTTTTGTATAGATGAAGGTTTATGTGAAATCGCGTTTTGCCCATCCCCTCTTGGGGGTCGAACTTCTAAAATTCGACAAATTAGTCTTCAGGTGTTGCCGTTTTCTATATTCATAAGCAAAATTCACACGGATATCTGATTTTTTTCTTTTACATATAAAGGATTATGTGAAATCACTTTTTGGCCCCTGAGAAAACAGGTTTTGCCCCTCCCCATCTCTTGGGGGCCGAATACCTAAAATTCCAAAAATTGGTTTTAAGATATTTGTGTTTCTTATACTTTGAAATAAAAATCATACGGATATCTGTTTTTTTTTTTTTTTTTTTTTTTTTGTTTGATATAAAGAGGGTCATGTGAAATCACGTGTTGCGTATGAGAAATCACATTTTGCATCCCCCTCCTTGGGGACCTAATTTTTAAAATTCCAGAAATTAGTTTCTAGGTATTTATGTTAGCTATATTTTGAAGCAAAAATCTCATGTATATCTGTTCTGTTTTTTCTTTTCTTCTAAGATATAAAGGATTTTGTGAAATCACGTTTGCGAATGTGAAATCACCTTTTACCCCTTCTCCCCTTAAAGGCATAATTCCTAAAATTCCGGATGGATGGATGGTTGGGTTTTACGTCGCACTAGTGCTGCGCAGATGGACAATTAGCGACGGTCTGGGACACACCTCTAGAGGTTGTCCGGAGACATGCCATAACGATTTTGATCCTCCAGGGAAGGGATGGCTCTCCCGTTTCGGTGACCCCCAGTGGTATAATTTTTGATGGGAATATGGAGGACATTGTGGCCACAACAGAATTTACGTGCACCAACCACCATTAGTGTACACGACGGTCTTTGGCCGGCTCGAGTATCGAACCCGCAATCTTCCAATTACGAGGCCGGCGCTCTACTGACTGGGCTACCGTGGCTCCCCTAAAATTCCGGAAATTAGTTTTTAAATATTTGTGTTCACAAAATTTTAAAGCGAAAATTTGATGTATGTCTGCTTTTTTATTTGAGATATAAATATTTTTGTGAAATAACGCTTTGTCACCCTCCCCTTTTGCAAAACCGCTTCTTAGTGGGTGTCTACGTCACAGAAGGAATGTCTTCACCAAGTTTCATGCTTCTAGATGCAGGAGTTTAGGTTGGGTGATGATGAATCAGTCACTCACTCATTAACTCACTCACTAACTCATTTAGGGCAAACGATTTTATATATATAGATCACATTTATTACGTGAAGAGTATGAGTGAAGAAAACTGATTTAAGTGATAGTAGTAAAAAGCAATGCGCAAAATGATTTACCTTTTAAATATGAAAGCAGTTATTCCACTACTGCAGACTAATTCATGTAATTTTTATACAAGAAACAAACCAATAATGCAAAAACGTTTCAAAAATAGCTATTCAAAAATATAAGAAATAAAGTAATTTTTACGTATGCAAAACTATTTGTAATACAGATATGCCTACTTTTTAATTTATTTCGGATTATTGCTTGTACCCGCCCAATTTCACATCATTATATTTGCATACTTGCCAACCATCTCATTAATAACCGTACAATTGTTAATGCGCCCCTTGAAAAAACGCCCCTTTTCTCACACCACTATATTTTTAGAGTAATTGTCTCCAAATGTTGTTGCGATTAAATAAGACTAAAATTACTCTAAAATGTTACTGGTGTGAAAGAAAAGGCGGGTACTTAAAATTGTACGGTTCATAATGAGATGGTTGGCAAGTATGTATTTATACTGAAATTTTCTCCATTATGTAATTACGATTTAATATTCAGAAAAATACCCTTCATGTAAAGTGGTGTAAAAAAAAAGGCGGGTGCTAACAATGCTTAAGAATAAATTAAGTTGTAGGCATGTCTAGTAATGTTAGACTTTTAATGTTTAAACTAATCCATAACGAAACAAAATTTAAAGTATTGAGTTAACACACAAAAGTTCTGTGTGGTTAGAAAATTTACAGCATACTTGAGTCTCTTGAGATATGTTTGAACTGATAGTTCATTTAAAAATGAAAAAAAGAGTTGAATGAAAAAGAAATTTTTTTTTACAAATAATTAGATTAAAACGAATACTCGGATTATTTCATCTCGAAAAAATAACACCATTTATTATTCACCGTAATTTCCGGAGTATAATCCGCATATAACATATGTCATTCCTCCACCAGAAAGTTTATTAAATAATTTAATTTATATTTTTTCGAAGAAACAGCTCATTACAAATATGTGTTTATAGTCGACAGCAAAAGTATCCGAGCACTAGGCAATAATTCCGATATCGAAAAAGTACATTTAATACTGTTTTGTTAAATAAATCCTTATCGAATTATATTCTTAGACTGACTAAGAACATGACCAGGCAAGTATTTATTTATCAAAGCAGTATTAAGAATCCTTTTTTAAGACAGGAATTATTGCTACTGCTCGAATACTTTTGCTGCCGACCGTAACTGTCAATTAAGGTATCTGGTGCAAGTTTGACTTATCTGATTTGCAGATTATACGCCAAACATGTCAGAGTGCAATAGTTTTGAAAAATTAATAGTTTTAAGACGAATTTAAATAATTTAATACCGATGTTAATTGAATAATTTTAGTCCGAGAAATTTCTACCTCTTCCCAATTCAGCCCCAGTAAAAAAAAAAAAAAAAAAAAAAAAAAAAAAAAAAAACTTTTATATACTGTGCTTCACTATGTAAATATAGCACTAACTTAGCACATAAATTTAAAAGCATGATATAAATTAAGTCTGAGGTCCCTAACAGCACATTTAGGCTTAACTTATCCGCAGTACATCTTAAGGACGTTTATGGGATGTCTTTTCCTCCAGAAGACATCTTGAAGATATCCTGGGGAGGCGATGTGCTGTATGGGGTATAACTAGAATTAAAAAAAAAAAAAAAAAAAAATCTAGCAACCGCTGAAGTGAATAAGCTTAAAATAAGACGAAATAAAATTGAGATAAATTCTCACAAAATAATGGTGTTTATATATTCGATGAAACCATAAAATAAATTATTCTGTTACTAATCTTCCTGTTTTATAGAATTTTTATTTTCAGACTAATCAACAGCCTGACTAAAGTATTTAATTTATAAAGTTAAAACAATAAATTTTCCGTACTCTCTAACTAATAATGACCAGATTAAAAATGCCACTTACATTACCATATTTAGTTTCTCATTAAAAGTTGTAGCCTATTTTATTTCAGGACTGTAAATTCAACGCATTTACGACGGAAATTACAGCCGACTGCAAAGTTTTAATGAAATTGAAGTTTTATCTTTAAATAGATTATAGGGAACGAAATTTTGCACGGGTATAAAATTTTTATCTGCCATATTACCTGTTTTTAAGTTTTATGTCAATTATATAAATGTTGCCATATATTTTACTCATGGCATTGAAGTAAACGCTATCACATAATATTAAAATTTTATCATAGCGTGTGTATGATCAACGTAGAATTTGAATATTTACGAAAATGATTCTTTTGGGCATAATATAGAATTATTCAAAATGAATCATCCGATTTCAAAATTTCAAAAATAAACCACACAGAATAATAAATACGTACAGTCGGTAGCAAAATTATTCGAGTGCTTGCAATAATTCATATATAAAAAAGTACACTTACTATTGTTTTGTTAAATAAATCTTTGTCGAAATAAATCTTTGTTCTTAGTCAGTCTAAGAACATGATTCCACAAAGAATTATTTAACAATAACAGTATTAAGTTTACTTTTTTACATAGGAATTATTTCTAGCGCTCGAATAACTTTGCTGTTGATTGTAATACACGAATACAAAGAAAAAATAAAGAAGATCTATATTGTCAACAGTGGCGTTCGTGTGTTCTTCTTGAAGATATTATATGAAAGATGTTTTGTAGAAGCTTTTTATTAACAGAAGTGGTAATGGCCTATGCGGAACTATAAGCTTTTTGTGCTCTGTTATTTGGGCGATGTAGATCTGTAACCAATATTCAATAGGAATTTCATAATATACACTGAATCAATCCTCGTTCGGCTCAGAGTAATCGAAGGTGGAATCAGCATTTTGAGTGCAATGGGTGTCTCTGTAAAAGATAAAGTAGAAGGACCTGAGCTGATATGACCCTATGCGACACCTTGCTTTGGAGGTTGGTAAAATGTTAAGTTTATGTGCTCCCAGTAGCAACAAATTTATGTGATTTCACACTCCTAATTTTTGGTGCTGTACAATTTATTACCAGTAACACTTTTCAGCATATTTGGCAGGAACATACATCCTGACTTAACATTTTACGTGTAAATAAGAGAAATTGTTTTAAACCGTTAACGCTTTCATGGGCAAGAAAATTTTGCTCGTTAAAAATCAAATTCCACCAAAATTTTCCTCTAAGTTATGAAAGCAAAATTTTATAAAACATTTCCATGACTAGTTTTTTTCAATTGGGAAAAAAATTGCGGTTCTACTGTACAATCGGCACTCCTGAAAGGGTTAAAAAAATATGTAATTTTCTTTTGTATTCATACATTATCGTAATTTCCTTTACAGTTCACTGATTAAATAAAATAAATATTTCTACTAAATTCCTCCGGTAGACAAAAGGAGCTAAGTTAGCAACTATGATGTCAATCCTCAAACACAAATTTTATTTAATAGAATAATCTATCTATCTATATATTTGTATTGAAGAAACAGCTCGTACAAATATATCTTTATGTGTCAATTAAAATTTCTCGTGCAAATCTAATTTATGTGATCTGCGGATTATATGTCGAAAATTACAGCACTTAGCCTTCGGTGTCAGAAAACTAGCATTTTCAAATCGGATGAATAATTTTGAATAACCTTACATTTTATTTTTACAACTTTAAGAAACCAAACGAATCCCAACCAGTCTAAATTTACATCTAAACATAGAAAATTTAGACTGGTATGGACCAAAATGTATTATTTATTTTAATAAAATGCAAGGGTCGTATATTTTTTGCCCTTATGTTAGGGCATTTTCCAGGATGATTTTTTTTTTTTTTTTTTTTTTTTGCTATTATTATTTTATAGAGAAGTTCTTATGATATTTTTTATTAATTGGTTTTGATTAAACAGTTTCTAAATTTTTCTACAAAAATAGCGGTAATAAAATAAGGCAGATATTTCTTATCCCCCAAAGTTTCCTGAAAAAAGCGGAGAATGCAACCCCTGAAAACGAGAATTGTACAGACATGGGTAAAAGTGTTCGTATTTTTTCTACCACTATTTCTACAGAGATATTTATTCTTTAAAGAAATATTTATTATATTTCTACATGAGTACTTTTTGTTTGAATATAATATAAATTATTGAAAAATATAGTGGTATACCAGCGTCTTCAAGCCGAAATTCTTTCACCCTCGACATATTAACACTGTCTGTAGCACGCTTGCTTGTTCCTTTTTTGTTCAGCTATTTCCGAACAGTTTATTATGCTTTATTTAATAATTGACATTCTTACAATTATTTTTATTTGAAATTAAACGCTTAAAAAAGAATTAATGCGATTATCGCAGCCTAATTTAGGCCACACTGTTACAACGATTTTTATCAATTATATTTGATTTATATTTGACAAAATGTATTTGTAAAAATAGGACAGTTTTTCCCCTTTTAAATGATATCTGCTTCATCTGCGTTCTCTAGGTTTTTAGAAACTATTCTTTTCTAATAATACTCATTCTCTAATTAAAATTAAAATTTTTTGTCACAAATAATTCAAAAATCATTATTTAAAATGGATGTGTCCTAGTATATATCAGAGTCTGTAAATTCTTGTTTTGTCCAAATACAGTTCTCAGTGAGATCTGTATGTCATATGAAGCTTGTATATTAAATTCCTCTAAAAATCTGCATTAAAAAGATTATACAGGGTGAATTTTAAATAACGTGGCAATCTGCGAGGTAATATATTTCTGTAATTTTTAATAATAATAATAATAATAATAATAATAAATAATCTTCTGAGTGTGGAAAATCATGGGCGTAAGTGACGTGCAATTGTAAAAAAAAAAAAAAAAAAAAAAAAAAAAAGTTAAATGAAAATTAAAAATACAGTCTCGATTTAAATTGCTTCCTTATAGTAACTTTGTAAGGAACGTAATTTTCGGCGTATGATCTACAGATCAGATAATTCAGTTTTGCGCAAGAAATTTTATTTGACAAAGAAAGTTATAACTGGACGAGTTGTTTCTTTGAAAAATACAGATTTCTCTCTTAAATATAATTTCTGGTGGAGGAATAACATATCTTACCCGCGGATTATACGCTGAAATTACGGTAATGCTAAAAAATTTGATTACCAACAATAATATAAGTGTAGCAAAGTTGAAATATTGGTTGGGGAATATTTTTAAGAATGCAAGTACTTATTACGCACGTGCTGTTCAACAGATAATCAAGTAACCTTTGAACCTGTTCAGGGATGAAAGTGTTCCCATTTCCATAGAGATATATTTATTATATTTCTACAGTAATATTTTTGGAATTGAATAAGATAAGAATTATTTATAAAAAATAGTGGTGTAAGACTTTCAACCTTAAACCTGTTTATGAATCCCTCTCACGACGATGCCAAATTTCCATTATGGTTGCCTACAATGCACAAAATGTTTCCGTCATGTTGTAAAAAAAAAAAATACAATCTTTCCCTATCGTAGCAAACATTAGGAATGCTTTCTTGTTATCGTTGTAAAAATGTTACCTTTTCGATATTCTGTCTGTTATATAACTGAAACTTTTCTGTTAAGTTCCAGTACTTTTATTGTGTTTTCGAAAATTTTTACTTTATTGAAGCTAAACTGAAATGAAACTAAACGTTTTGAAATGTTTCTGGATTAATAACAATATTTCGGTGTTAATTATTTGTTACGCTTCTGAAACATTGTTTGATTGGTGATTTTAATTTTGAGCATTTCTAATAAGAATTGTTTTAAAAAGCACTGCATATTGATATTGTATGTAAACAGGCTTTTATTCTATCATGCATCTTTTTTTTTTTTTTTGTGACTTTTCACGACGCATCCGCGCCAACTTTCACACGAGCGGAAATTGTTCCATTTAGTGAGATGTATTACGTTCAAGGTTTGTGCCTTGACATTAGAATCACATTGTAGTGGTAATATAGTGTTCGCTGATTGTAAATAAATATTGATAAAACTCCTATTATCTACTTTTTTTTTTTTTTAGAAGAACTGAAATTCTGTTCATTCTAATAACTTTTTGAATTCTCACGATATTTATTTGGGGTTTCATATAAGTTGCTGAATACTTTTGGTTATTAAATTACGCGAAGGATTTTTTTTTAAGCTAGCGCATGCGTCTAAAAAATATTTAACAAAAATGTTCATATTTTGTAAGATATATAACATTTTTGTAGTATGCCAAATTTTCTAAAAATGTGTTTGCACTGGTCTAATATTCTACGTGTTATAATTAAAAAAAATTGGAAATTTAATTTGATTAAAAAAATAAAGTAATATTCCCATGAATTTATGTAATATCCTCATAAAAATGTATGCAGATGATGAGAAAAATCCACATAATCACATGCTACATCGAAAACGCATTTAAAGCATTAATTTTTACATGGTGATCCAAAACATTTTGATTTTTGTTTAGTTTTTTACTGTTCCGATTTTCAATTTCAGGACACAAAATTTGCTGAAATATATGTGGTATCACATGATACATAACTTGTCACACATTACCAAAATTACAGATAATTTCTATAGAACATTGTTAGATATTTGACAAAACGTCTAAATTCGAAAGTGTCCAAATACTTATTGGTAGATAGTGTATTTATTCCTAAAGTACAAAGTAACTGATTTAATCAGAAAAAAATATTACACATTTAAACAAATATACATACATATATATATATATATATATATATATATATATATATTACTCTTTTTTAGCTTTGCAATTCATATCAATTAATTTAATATTAATACTTTAAATTATTAAACACTTGTTGAAAAAAAATCATTTTTAAACAATAACATAATTGTTAAGTCTCCTAATTTAGGGAATGGACTTAGTAGCAGTATTTATTTAACATTTCTTTTTAATTAATTAACCGTTTGACTGCTAAGCAGCGCGATAGCGCCGCAATGTTCAGTCTCCAAAACTGCGAAGCAGCGCTATCGCGCTGCGAGAGGTACAATTCAGATATCACCGGAATTTTAATTTTAATTTTTTACGTAAATAAAATCAACCATTTAGAACCAAAACACAGTTGGCAAACATTATCTTTTCATTATTCTCTTTTACAAGAAGTAAATCTGTCAAATTGTTAGTACCACCCATTTTTCTACACCACATAAATAGAGTAATTTTCTTCAAATATATTTACGATGATTAAGAAAACAAATACTCTAAAAATTAAGTGGTGTAGAAAAATGGGCTGTACTAACAATTAACCGGATTAGGTTGGCAAATCTGTATATATATATATATTTGTTTATTTATTTTATAAAGTTCTTTTCTTTCATTATTTATTTGTAAAACATAAAAAGAATTAATAAATTAACTGACAATTGTATGAGTGATTATGTTTTTTTTTTTTTTTGTTTGTTTATTTTTTTTTAACGCTCAAAAAATATTACCAGAAAACAACGTCAATACTGTAATCACTGAAATCAATTAAATGTATTTCTTTTGAAAGAGAACATGATTTTTGAAGCATACAATATTACGACGCTCGTTTCATCATTTTTAATATATATATATATATAAGTATATTTGTGAAATGAGTTGGAAAAAAATAAGGATGGGCGGTGTCTCGATAAAATTTTATCAAAATACGCCCTTCACTACGTTGAATTGCATATTTGGAAAACAAAATTGGATTTTTTCGCTGATCCTAAATTTTCGTAAAACATTGTGTGTGAACATTGTGTGTTATTAATGGTAAAACACGTTTTTTGTTTTTATTCATCCTTTAATGATACTTAAATTGGCCTTTTACAAACGCTACAGTAAGGCGTGGTTTTCATTAATTAGGTGTGTTTTTATAGATCATTAGAAAATTTCATATTTTATTTCTATAGAAAGAGCTATCGAGGGTAAATAATTTAGGCATAAAAATACACATTTATACATTTCCTTTCGCTTTCTGCTTACTTGGATTTTTTTTAATTTTTACTGCAAGGCGTGGTTTTCCATTTGGCATGATCGGGTTTCGAATTATTTATAAAACTAAAATTAAATATTCACACCGGAAAAAACTTTTAGTGAGGCCTGAAATAGCGATAGCAGTTTAAGGATGTATTTCAGAAAATGCTTCAGCATTCAAACGGTTAAATACAAATACTGTAATTTTCGGTGTATAATCCGCAGGTAGGATATGTCATTCCAACACCAGAAATTTTCTTTAAAACCAAAATCTATATACTTTTCGTGAAACAGCTTCAACATATGTAGCATTATTTGTCAATTAAAATTTCTGGTGCAAAAAGGACTTATCTGACCTGCGAATTATACGTCGAAAATTATGGTAACACTGTTAGGAATAACTACTTGTAAGAGCGGTGTTATTATTATTGTTATTATTATTTTTTTTCTTTTTTTTTTTTTTTTTTACAAAAAACTGAAAAAAGGGGTAAATATTTCATAAACCATAATTTTAAACTTGAAATTTTAAAACAATATATTTCAGAAATGCATAATAGCAAATAAATGTTTTTAATGAGTAAAAATAAAACGTTTTGTGACTTATACAGTTCATAAAAGAAAATACTAAATATGTCCAAATAATTCGCTGATTCATTTCAAATTCTTTTTTCTGAGGAAGTGTTTCCGAACAAATCGCTGAAGAATGATTTAGAAAATACTATGCGATAGTTTCTAGAAATTGTTTCTTTGTCTCAAAATCAAAGTGCATTTTTTTTTTTTTTTTTGTTATACAGAATTTATTTTCTTTAGCATTAGAAATCAGAGTTTTCTAAAGTCAAGTTAAAAAACAAAATATAATAATAGATAAAATAAAATGACCACTTTATATTTGTTAATCCTTCCATAATTTTAGGTAATCAGCATACTAAATATAAAATGTATTATTTGATCATTAAGAATTTAACGCGTTCTAACACTTTAACGTTTATTGTTTTTGCAATAATATAATTTTTTTAATGCAAAATGTTTCAGTATTTTTCTTGTTTTAATCTATTTTTAAATGTTTGTTCCTTCCATGTTTGCTAGATAGCAGAACTACTCTGAAATTGAATCAATGAACAGCGTTGCCAGATTTTGTGACTTTTTTTTTTATCAATAACCGCCACTAAATTTTAATTGTAACGTTTTCCTAATCACTTCGAAGGTCAATCGTCAATTATGCATATCGAATGTACTTTTCAAAATTATTCGTGTCTATTGAATAAAAGAGTAGCAAAATCTGCCAACACTGCGAATGAAATTTGAGAGGGTGCCTTAAGCAAAAGTCACCTCAAATTTCTTAGTACGCGCAAGTGCGCCTTGCTGCTTTCATGCAGTATTGGCAGATTTTGAGATTTTTTTTATTCAATATCCACCGCTACATTTTAAATGCAATGATTGCCTTTTAACTTTGAAGATTAATCGTCGTTTTTTTCTTCCTAATTCATCGCAAATATATTTGAAGAAAATTATTTTAAAAATTAAGTGGTGTAGAAAAAGGGGCGGTACTTGCAGTATGCCGGATTAGGTTGGCAGCTCTGTATAACACTTTTTGTGAAATATTTAATAACTTTTCTCAATTTTTTATCGCTAGATATTTTTTTTTCTGTCCATATTTTTTTGTATTTGGATATTAAGTCTGTACTCCTCAAGTTATTTAAAATATATACGCTTAAATACAGCATTTATATTAAAAAATAAATAAATAAAACTTATTATAAAATTAGAAACCACATTTAAGATGAAAGAAAAATCATAAATTAAATTTTGTAGGCTTTAGATAGGATTCAAAGAATTAATGAGACTTCAATATTAGATTTTTCCTTAATTAATGTTTTCAACTGGATTAAAAAGAAAGTGCTTAGTGTTTGAAAGCTTTTTTGTGTGTATGCCGTAATCTCCGGCATATAATCCGCAGATAACGTGTGTTATTCCTCCATCAAAAATTTTATTTTACAGAATAATCTATATTTTTTCAAAGAAACAGCTCGTACGAATTTTTCTTTATTTGTCAATTAAAATTTCTGGCGCAAATTTGACTTATCAGATCTGCGGATTATACACCGAATATTAGGGTAATTTATTATCGGATAAAGGTGGAATGTTATTAACTTTGTTTAAATCTAAACAATAACGGTGTAAAATTTACAATTATTAAGAAAAAATACTCAAAAATATAGTAATGTTGCTAATTTTTAGAAATTATTCCAGAACATTTTTAGCTCCGCCTTTATTTTACACCACTTTATTTACAGAGTAATTTTTAAGAGGTAATTGATTTGAAAAAAGTGGTATGAAAAAAGGCGGGGCTAACAATGCTCCGGAATAAATTATAAAGTTTGCATTCCTGATATAGTATTACGACAATATGGCTTGTCGGTTTTACATATTTACATACCCTCCAACATCCTAATTAATATTCCGTAGCATTGTTAGTCCCGCCCTTTTTCTCCCACCAATAAATTTTTAAAGTAATATTCTCCAAATGCAAATGCGTTTAAATAAGAAGAAAAATACTCTAAAAATATACTGGCGTGAAAAAAAAGGCGGGGCTAAAAATACTACGGAATATTAATTAGTGTGTTGGATGGTATGCATTTAGGTATTTATCATACATAGGAATTAAATAAGTTGTTCAAGTAAGTATAGATACATGCTTTCTATAGCAACTGAATTTATCTGAATAAATATAATAATTTTAAGAGCGAGATTATTATTATTATTATTATTATTATTATTATATTAACGAACCTCTTATGCATTTTCGTTTGTAACTCTATGATGAAATATGTTGAAGTATGCAAACTAATATCTTTTCAGAACTGCATTGATTCAAGAAAGCCGAATATAAGATTAAGAGTATCTATTTTATCAATCGAAAAAATGAAGTGGATTTAAGTTTTAATATGTGGACGATCACTAAGCAAAATTAAACTATAGTATTAATAACTAGACTTTATTATCAATAAATCGGCACTAGCAGCATAGATGATGTGCGTCAAAATCACACTGGGTCAGCGATTTTTTGACAGTATAAATGTCATTAACTTAATATACAGTTGAATAAATAAATTTAATTAATATGTGAATAACTTCTAAAATCATTACAGCGAATTCCGTGACATAAAATTATAAAAAATGTAATACGTATCTGAAAAATAATTTTTTGAATAAATTTGTCATTGAATTACTTTTATAAACGTGATAGATTTCTAACATCAATCATTGTGATAGGAAAGACAGGAGTGGACTTCAAAGAAAACTAAAGAAGTTTAAAGAAATCCTATAAAATTTTATATGCTTAAAAGAATATGTTCTTTGACATCTTTATTCCTTATTTTATTGATTTCACTTTAATTTTTTTTTTTTTTCAATTACATTTATCGATTTTTTTGGAGATAGATTTTAAGTGCAAAATAACAGGGATGGAACATTGGCGAAAAACTCACACAACTATGAAGGGGAAAAAAATCTACTTTTTAAATCAACTGCATTGTGGGTAGAGAAAATTCTTAAAGAAATACCGGTGTGAAGTCTGCGTCAGTGTTTATCCCTGAAATAATAATAATAATTTTTAAAATCAGAATTATTTTAATTGTGATTTTTTAACTGCAATTTTTTGTAATAATGATTATTCATTTAGAATTACAGTGATTATATTTCTGAAAAATATGCAGCAAATCATTTCAAATATATATATATATTTAAATATGTGCGTTTTTATTTTCAAAATAAACTTTTACAGGGATGGAACATGGGCGCAGAATTCATACCACTATCAATGTAAGAAAATTTTTTACCTCTTAAATCGACGATATTATAGGTAGAGAAATTTCTTAAACACATTCCGGTATGAATTCTGCGCCCGTGTTCCATCCCTGCTTTTACGCAACATATAAAATCGTATATTACCCTTTTACCAGTCATATTCATATTTCACATTCATGGATCAAAATGGCTTTATTTTTTACAAGCATGAAATTTCCACTGTTTTTCAACGAAAGCGAAATCTGATATTTATACTGGAATAAAGTTCTCATTTAACACTTTCGCGACCGCTGATGTAGATTCACGTCATTTGAAAATTTGTAAGTCAACCAGTGGGCGTTTCTTTCGCAATTCGAATATTATATTTTTCTTAAGTATTTACACATTATTCTTATTTTTAAAATGAAATATACTATGGATACAAATACTTAGATTAGAAAGAATCTAATTATAATGTATATCCATTTGTAATATAAATGTGAATGCAGAAAATGTTGGTCTATAATTTTGTAACTTGGGAGAATAACGCCCATAGTTGTACCTTGCTGTCAAAAAAAAATCATGCGGTCGCGAATGTGTTAAGTACATTTATATTACCACATCGAATCAAAGCTTCGCCAATTTAAATTACAATAACTTTTATACCGATACGCAGAGCTGCCAACCTAATCCGGCAAATTGCTAGTACTGCCCCTTTTTCTACACCAGTCATTTCTTAGAGTTTTTTTTCTTCTTAATTCATCGTAAATATAGTTGAAGAAAATTACTTTAAAAATTAAGTTGTGTAGAAAAAGGGGCGGTACAAACAATTTGCCGGATTTGATTGGCAGCTCTGGATACGTATATTATAGTCAAGATATAAATGATTGTATAAATTAGTATTATGATAGAAATAGAAATACAATTATGTTATACCTAATGGAGGAACGAATTTGCACGCGGCCAATTGGATATCACCGTTTTATAAAAATACTTTTTTTTTCAGTTTACAAAGATTTTGTTTATTATAATTCAAAAGTAATTTTTAATATATAGTAATGCTAGTGTGTCTCTGTCACGCTCTGGATACACATTTAGAAATGTACCAATATTCTGAAATGTCAAGATGTATCTGAACAGTCTGTCATTGCCATGCTCATAAGGCGTCACCTATCCCGTGCTGACGTCACCTATCGGCATATCTTCCAACATCCTGATTAATATTCCGTAGTGTTGTATACTTCCGTCCTGTTATTCACACTAGTAAATTTGCAGAGTAATATTGGGTGTAGTAATAAGTTTTATAGTGTGTTTCAGAGAAATGAATATGTAATTGCGATCAAAAAACGATACCTTTATTCACCGAAACGTTATCCATCATTGTCTAATATGTTCCGCTATCAGTCAAGCAACTGACAGATGCGAGGAGTGTAGAACAATTCGTGTTATTACGCGGTGAATTTGCCTAACCATTTTTGTACTTCGTCTACTGCACGAAAATGTAAAGAAAACGAGGTACTGCTTATCAATTGAAACAAATTTTAGTTGGAAGGGGCTAGGTCATACGCTAGGTGTTTAAAATCTGCCCAGACCAGCATTTCTAAAGTTTCCTTGACAGGTTTTTTAACATGAGGCCTTGCGCAATGAATGACATTTTCATCCAATTTCCTGGTTTAGTCGCATGAATTGTTGCTTGTAGTGTTCCACAGTTACATTTACATCAGGTATCGACAGTATGTAATGGAGCACACCCATTTTTTTTCATCGAATGCTTGGAAGAATTTTTTTTGCAGTAAAAGGCTCGTTTTGGAATTGATATTTTTACTTCACCATGATTCACCGAACTTTTTGTTGAGTTTAGAATTGCCAAAACATACCTTTTTTCATCTCCCATTACGATTTTCTACTAGAAAGTTTTTTTGTCTTGCCTGTTTAGCAGATTCGTGCGCCTACGACACGCTCATCGTTGTTCCTTTGGTTCCATTCATGTGGCACCCATTTTCCTGCTCTCTGAATTTTATTTAATGCATATAAACGATTAAAAATTTTTGTTTGTGTTACTTCTAATTGTTCGGGAAGTTCTTTTTTATGTTTGAAATGAATCTTCATCGACCAGTGCTTGAAAAACCTCATGCTTAGTGTTCAGTCAAGTGTCGCTAATTTCCCAATCAGTAACATCAAAATCGCAACATTTTAAGTGACAAAACTGAAATTTACTTGTGCTTTTCAATTTGGCATCTATCCTGAAAGCAGAACAGATTGATTAACATGCTTTTACAGAACTGTTTCTTTGGTGAAATTTGTAATGAATGCAGTGACGATTACTTGGCTTAACCCTTTGCGGCGCAAGGCAATTCGGATCATTTAAATTATATGTGCCACCGGAATTCCTGAACTATATTAAACTAAAAGAAGTTTTAAATTTTAAGGTAAAAAAAAAAAAAAAACCGTTTTTTTCTGCTATGTTATAAGCGTAAATTTTTGCTAAACATTTTCCGGGATGAATTTTTGCACCTGGATCTTAAATTTTTCGTCTTCGCAGCGAGGACAGCGCGCGTTAAGGGGTTAAGGTATGACATCTTAAACCTTCGAAACGTTGACTTTCACTTTTCATTCAGTTTCTGCATTGGTATTATAACTATGAAGCATTTTCCATCTCACGAAACAATCACATTGTACCGATTAGTTTACTATTTCCCAGTGGACGTCACACAAAAATTGCTTTAAAACTTCTTGCTACACCCAATATTTTCCAAATACAATTACGATTAAATAAGAAGAAAAATACTCTAAAAAAATACTGGTGTAAAGGAAGTAAGGGCCAACAATACTACGGGATATTAATTAGGATGTTGGCAGGTATGGATATCGGCATCCAATTTTGGATTCCGAGTTGTTCTATCCCTGTGAGCCCGCTGCTTCAACACTTGTATCAATCACTGTCCATACGAGAGATTATTGCAGGATAAGAAAACACTCTTTCACTAGATCCTACCATTCCTTCCTGTTTAGACTACATAACGTGCGAAAATGTGTCCCTATTTAGCCTTATGGACATAATGACTTCTCATCTAACACATACCACTAATAGAGCCATACGTAATTTTAAACGATCACTATAGCCCTCTGTTCATACAGATCCAGCAGAAATTCTGAGTTCGCAGCTCAGTTCACCCACTCTCAAATTATAATCATATAAATGGCAGACTCTAGTTTGTTTTTCTGAACGTTTCAGTGAAATTGCAATCACGTGATTCCTGTATGGTATTCAGTTTTAAAAACATACGTTTACATCTAGCATTATTTATTATTAGCTTTATTTTGAAAAAAACATTTTTCATATTTTTTTTCTATATTTAGCTATAACTAATGAACTTAGCTGAAGAAATAATTCCTTCAACAAAGAAATAAATACATAAATCATGACATTTATTCTGAATTAAATAAATATATTCATTTCGTCATTAAATCTTAAGTAGTTTATCCAAGTTAATCAAATTTCAAAATACTTTGTGAACTATTGCTATGTGTTTAAACTCTTTATTCCTTAACTTATTTAATTAATTCTGATGTCAAATATCAACATTTGAAGATTTATCTGTATGACTGTTGAAATTTCATGGAAATAATATATCGAAATAAAGAGTGCTTTATTTAGATTATAATTATCTAAATAGATAGATGGGATATTTTCATATGTAATAGTCAAAACTATTCAAGTTTGTTCGAAAAGGTTTAAGATTGAGTACATTTCATTAAGAAAAAAAGAAAAGGTGGGGGGCATGCTTAATTGACACGAATAAAAAAGCCAAAATATATAAAAATATATTTTAATAAACAGGACTTTAATAAAAATTAATTTATTACTTAAAAATGTTTCCAATCTTACAGCTTGTTCAAGTAAGTGCTGCATTTACTTATATAAAATAAACACCATTTGGTTTGAACATAATAAAATCTAATTTTATAGTAATTAATTTCTAAACACAGGCCTACAAGCAGTTTAAACAGCTCTTGTGAACGGTCAATGGTTTTCCAGAAAACTTAGTACTATACCAACTGTCAGGAGAAAGGTTCCCTGAAAGGGAAATTTTTATGACAGAATTTTTATACAGTATTTTTTTTCAAATACATACCAATCGATATAAAGTATTAGTCAATTCTAAAATTACTATATAAAATAGTGGTATTCAAATTTTCGCCTATGAGAACCCTGCGCAGGCGTTTACCTGCTAATAGAACGCTTAGAAATTTCACTATGGAAGTCTTCTTTTATTGTATAGTTTTCTGTGATAAATACTAATTATAAAAAATACCATGTCACCCAAATGTTTAAAAAGTTCTTCTCCAGAGTCCTAGTAATTATACGACATCAATGGCTTGTTATGTACAAAATTTGTATAAGTATTGCTCTAGTAACACTCAGTAAGAAGTAACAAACATAAACATAGTCAAATTAAATGTACAGCAAAAGTGATAATTACAAATAAATCATAAAAATATACGGAGGTTAATGTGACAGTTTATAACTATTTATATTATAGAATAAATACAATATTTTAAATCCCAAATGATTAATTTAATAAATTAAAAAAAGAACATTCCAATAAATTGCCAGTTCAACATGCCATTTGTTAGCTGATTTGTCAGCAATTTGTCAGCCGATGCGCCATTTATCAACACTGAACTCGTCAATATTTCGTTTTATGTCCTATATCGTCCACAGACTTTACTGTCTTAACTCATTCTAAATGTTTAGTCAAAATATGTCCCCCCCCCCTTTCATTAATTTAATCGAACCGGGAATTAAATTCTCAAAGTTCTTTTATAAATATACAAATATCGTTTATTATCTTGCAGATTTGTATCTTGTTTTATTTTTATAGTTTACAATAATTATATAGGGCAAAGTGGCCTAAAATGTCCTTAGCGGACAAAACGATCCACATATGTTTTCTACGAAACAGGGTAACCGGGTAACGCTATACACCGAGTAACATATAAACCAGTTATACCAAGTCAAGAAAAAGCGGTGGCGATATTTAAGCGATTACTGTGTTACACGTTTGAATAGAATTCTTTGAAAAAGTTTATTTTATAAAATCTGTTATAATTTAAGCAATAACTGTCCTATTTATTTATATACACAGTCTTTCATGTACAGAAATATGATTTGGTTTACTTAATAAAATACGTTTTTAGATGTATATTACACTTGCTAATTTTGTTATGTTTCTCGGCATCATCCAGTCATATGACCTAAAACAGATGGCCATGTTATCGGGTAAAATGATCCATTACGTGAACAGTTTTGGATCATTATGCGGATCGATATACATCTCTTATTTGGATCGGAAGTGGCAGAAAATGTCATAATATAACTTATTTCTGACTTTATTGCGGGTCTATTATTACATATATTATTTTTGAATCAGAATTTTCAAATATTTTATTTTCTTGTTTCTTTCTTTCTTTCTTTCTTTCTTTTTTAAATTTATTTGAGACATTTTTTTTTTTTTTTTTTTTTAATTTCATAAAGTAAATTATGTATACTCTTTGATAGTAAAACTTATTTTATTTCATTATGTATCGTTATAACTGCTTTTGTATACATTTTTTTTTTCTTTTTGCAGATAAAAAGCAATTTACAAATATTTTTTAATGAAGGATCTTTTTGCCCTTTAGTGAGGGTAAAATGATCTATTGGACCATTTTCCAAAAATATGTTTTATCCATTACTCAGTTTAAGTTAAAAATATTATTAAAGTACGTTTATAATACAAAATATAATATAAAACGCACTAGGAAAGGGCCAAAGTTTTATTTGAACATTTATGTTGTTTTATACGAGATTTTCCCTTAAGGGGATGATTTTAGGCCACCTTTCCCTACTGTGTTCGGCAGGGCCTGTGGCACACTTCCATCAACATTATTAACAATTGCTTTTGACTTATAACACGCAAATACACCTCCTTAAATCAAGAAGATATTTACTTTTAATAAAATTTGCTGCCTAATTGGCGATGTAAAAATCCGTTCACTTGACACAACATTTGTTTTCCTGAAAATAATTTCCCAATTAAAGTTTGGAATTAATATCATAAATAACTTTAAAATGATAACAGTGACAATGTGTTCCGGATTTCCCCAAATTCTGGTGCTTACAACATTGACAACCCAACAAACACAACACCGCCAGTAACTGTATGGTTCAATGTTAGAAATTATGACATGCCGAAATATTCGGAAAAAAACCCATTCGGTCCTTAATTGACATAATATCAGCAGATTTTAACCGTTTTCTGATCGGCAACACGCGTGTGTGTCAAAACACTTTCACCTAATGTGAGCGCAAATAACACTTAGCCGAAATTGTGCCGCAATATTAAGGTCATTATAAATATCAAATATGCATACCGATCAGCGGTTGTCGAATGAATACATATATCATACTTTTATTTGAAGACAATTCAATAACCAGTTGTACAAATTGCAATACAATTGAATTTCATATCACGATATGGTATAGTTTCTTTTCCCTATTCGGACGATATGTCGCATAGTTTTTTTTTTGTTTTTAATATGAAATATCATTTATTGCACTAGGTGAATTAAAAAATAACAGATCTCTTACATCAATAGTATTCAGATATAAAAAATATTCCCCGTTACACCAGAAATTTTAACATACGTAATTAATATCGTTATATTTTAAAGCACATGTACAGTCACCCAAAAAAAAAACGCAACCCCCCACCTAATTTTGCCGTAAATTATCGTAGAAACATGCGACTGGTACCTATCAGTTTGTAATAACGTCTAGTTTATAATGTTATAGTTAGATTTTACTTAGGGGGGCGTCTACATATTAAAACTGACATCAACTTCATTTTTTTTCAATGGTAACCCCCATTTTTTATAATTTATTTGAATTCTTTGGATCAAATCATCACGGAAAATGGTATAGTTTATATATTTCGCTCAATTTTTCATAGAGTTATAAGCTGTCAAAGTTTGGGGGTGCTAATATTAAATGAATGTGACAAACATTAAATCATATCTTCCGAAATAATTATGATATTTAAATTCTGTTTTTTTTATTCGTTAGAATGAAGTAACCCAAACATATTCCATGCAAATTTTTGCTAAAGAAATATTTTTTGAATTACAGGACTGCCAACCATCTCATTAATAAGCGTAGACTTGTTAACGCCCCTAGAAAATACGCCCCTTTTCCCACACCACTTTATATTTAGAGCAATTCTCTCCAAATAATGTTACGATTAAATAAGAATGAAATTACTCTAAAAAATTACTGGTGTACGAAAAAAGGCGGTGACTAAAAGTACTACGCTTCATAATGAGATGGTTGGCAAGCATGGAATTATGAAAATTATTAATAAATTCATATTTGAAAAAATTATGAATTATGACCTATGTTAATTTTTGCACGAATAGAACGGGCATAAAAAAAAACATAGGTTTCCAAATTTACAGGTCGTTCCTAACATTATTTTTTGAGTTACAGTGATATTTCCCTTTTTATTCCTGTTAGGGGGCCGTCACTTGTTATAATCTGTATCCTCTATAAGTAAATGTTTGTATATAATTTGACGGAAAACTATTTTAATTTACCTTTATGTTATTTTTATTGTTTCCTAAGCAATATTTCGATGTTTATTATACAAATTGGCATTTTTGTAAAGTTATCACAATGTAGGCGAGGGATTGTGAAAGAATTTCAAAAGAAAAGAAGCCCCGCCTCTGATTCGCTGAAACACTATTTTTAAAAAAAGACAAATTTGCATATTCCTATTTGACTCTGTATGTGACGCTGGTATGCATAAATCACAATGGTATTTACTACATCGATTATTGAAGACAAAACTTAAATGATTTAATTACAAATATGCAAAATTATTTTGCTTTATATTATACAGTTTTAGAAAATTTCTGAAAAGGCGTGGCTATTTACATTAAGCCTTGATATGGAAGCTATGTTGCTGTTTTTCGATGCTGCGAAATTTACAAAATATATTTGTGTTAATATACTATACAGATAGAAGAATAATTATATAATATCAACAAATCTTCTTTAATCAAAATGTTTAGATACATTACTGTATGGAAATGTTTATATATGAATATTGTATTTATTTTTAATGAGAGGTATAAACACAAAATACTAAAAAAAGAGAAGAAAATGTGTTATAAATTTTTATAAATCAAGCAAAATATATATGCATACTTGCCAACCTAACCCGTAACATTGTTATCTCCCGCCCCTGTGTGTACACAATTTAATTTTTAGAGTAATTAACTTCAAATACATTTACGATTAAATCATTGAGCGCCACGCGAATTCTTATGGAAATCCCATTCAGGCCACACGTGCTGCTTAGAAGCGTGTTATGTTTATCGAGTTTCAATAAACCCCATTAGGCCTTAACGATATAATCCTATAAAAATCCTATTTAAAAAAAAAAAAAAAAAAAAAAAAAAAAACATGAAGTAAATTTTAAATAAATTGTCAGTAATTACTTAAAACTATGTAAGTTCTGTAGTTTTATATCATATTTTACACTGCCGGCTGACTTAGCCTAAATGGAAAGATCAGTGTCAGCCACCGATGGCTGACACGGCTCTAAAAAGACTGATGTGAAAAAAATGTACGGAAAGGGGCGGGACCAGTAATCTTCCGGGATAGGTTGACAAGAATGTATATACATAGAGCAATGCCAGAAAATGTTCTTTATTTTTCATGAACCAGATGAATGGTATTTTTTTTTTTCTGAATAGTCTATGTTTTAAATATAATGCTGCTTTAAATGCCCTTTAAATGAAAAGTTTTATTACATAAAGTAATTTTCTGGCACTCTACAGTTCCCAAATGACACACAATACAAAACCCCGCCTTTTCCCAGTGTTTAAAGGGTATTAACGTTTAATATGCTTTATATTCGTTTTGATCCGTCTTTCTCCTCCTTATCTTCTTCTTTTTTCCTTAAAAAAAAAAAAAGAGTTATGTAACATTTTGACCTTTTCAAGTGAAAATTTAGATTAAGGGTAGTCAGCCTTTCTACACCCACCGTCCACTTCGGTATCTGTGTTAAAGTGTAGAATTTTATAACATCCCATTAAGTAGTAGGATTTATTATTTTACATATTAATTTGTTACACATTATAAAATATAAAAGCAAAAGAATATCGTGGAGATTTATGTAAAAGTTTTTAATAATGTCATGAAAAAAAAAAATAATAATTAATTAAAAAAATAAATAAATAAAAATAAAAAAATCTGTTTTAATATTTTAAAAAAGTCAATTAAAGAAAATGAAAGTACTGCAGTATCAGAACAAACTCCCATTGTCACTGTGAAACGGCCGTGGGAACCAGGTTCAGTGCCGCCGTTTCAGACAATTATACGGCAGCTTGAGTTAAAATAATTTTGAATTTTCAAACAAATTTAAAACCATTCATCTTTTTTTTTTTCTTTTGATAGATATTTTAATATCTATTCAAGGTATTTAATTTTCTTCGTATGAAGTGAACTATCTCATGTTTAATCAATAGAAACCAATAAAAATCTTTTAATTCATAAACTAACTCAGAAAGTTCTGTGAATTAGTTATTTTTTTTATTTTATTATTAACATTTCTGAAATTTTTTTCCGTTGTGAAACTTAATAAATAATGTATACTGGGTGGTAGATCGTGATTTATATTTTCTAAATGTATAGACGGACCCCTATAACATTTTCACGTGTAACTCTATTTAAAATTGATTTAAGGTATATAAATAGGTATGTTTTTCGAACCGCCTTGATCTCAGAAAACTGAATATGAAGTCAAAAATAGGGGTTGCCATTGAAGAAAATGAAGTTAATGCCAGTTTTAATATGTAGACGACCCCTTAGGCAAAATTTAACTATACCGTTATAAACTAGACGTTATTACAAATCGATCGGTACCAGTCAAATGTTTCTACGATAATTTACGGCGAAATTAGGGGGGGGGCGTTTTTTTTTGGGTGACTGTACGTGAAATCTTGTAACAGTAGCTGCCAACGTCAGGCCTCGCAGCGCTCCTAAAAATTTACTCGTGTTTTATTTTACTGCCACCACTATTGTTTCTTCAAGGTTTTAATGTTAAAGTATTAGGTAAATAAGTGTTCATTTAAAATAGTGGTGACCCTGACAGCACATCGCCTCCCCAGGATATCTTCAAGATGTCTTCTGGATGAAAAGACGTCCCAGAAACGTCCTTAAGCTGTACTGTGGATAAGTTAAGCCTAACTGTGCTGTTAGGGGACAATGTAGCAAAATGATTCCTAAAGTTTCATGAATGCGGCGAGGCCTGCAACATCTTAATTTATTCTGGAGTATTTCTGGCCCCGCCTTTATTTCACGCCACTTCATTTATAAAATAAAATTCTCCAATATATATCAACGATAAAATAAAAAACAATTACTCTTAACAATTTCGCGACGGCTGACGTAGATTCACGTCGTTTGAGAATCTGTAACTCCGCCAGTGGTTAGTTCTCTTGCAATTTGTATGTTATTTATTACTTAAGTATAAACCCAATATTCATTTTTTTTAATAACCAAATATACAATAAACATAAATACTTTGATTAGAAAGCATGAAATTAATATGTACACCTATTTGTAATATAAATATGAATACAGAAACTTTTGTTCTGAAATACAGTAACTGAGGAGAATGCCGAGAGGCGGACCTTACTGTCAAAAATACAAAAGTATGCGGTTGCGAAAGTGTTAAAATAAAAGTGGAATGAAATAAAGGCAGGGCTGAAAATGCTCCGGAATAGATTAAAACGTTGGCATCTCTGTTATAACTGTTAAAAGACGATTTATGAATTTCATGATCTTATCTGTTGTGGGAGATTAAATAAAACGGAGGACAAAGGATTAAAAAAAAAAGAAAAATACATAAATAAAAAATAAATTCTAAAATTTCCCGGTATGGGAATATTTGGCGCTGTTTTTATAAGTAAAGCTTTTCTTGCGGACAAATTAGCGCAGTGTCTCCAACTTTAAAACAATAAAACAAACAACAGCAATGCTTAAAAACAGTGCGCAATCATCAATTTTAAATTGTAAATTGCACAAAAAGCTTTACTTAGAAAAACAGCGCCACATATTTCCCTAGCGGTAAAATTTTGGAACCTTTTTTAAAAAATCGGAAATCGTTCGTCCCCCGTCTTGTTTAATCTTCCGACAAATTTTGGGATTATTCTTGTAATTAGGTCACATTACAGAACATTGTAAGCGCTGTTAGCTTAATTATGCCCATCCGGTTTATTAGATTAGTGATGCAAGTGTCACCGCGTAAAAGCGGGTCCGTGGGAACTCATTTTTAAATAATTCTTCAAAAGCGCCTATATTAAGTATTTACGAATTCGTAAGTATGTAAATGAAAATTAGTAAACTGGAGCCATGCAGTAATAAAAAAAGGCCATTTAAGGAAAATAAACTAAAAATTCTTACTGCCACATTTTTCATAGAATTTTATAGTAAGTGCGATTAATAATATATTTACAAAATATAAACATAAAATAAATATGTAAAATATTTATTTCCTTAATCTCATTTATTTCAATAATATTGTTTGAAGCATAACACTGATCATTGCATGCACAAATATATAAAGAGAGAGAAGAAAGTGTGGAGGGAGAAAGAGTGAGATTAAAATAGAAATAGGTTGATTGATATAGATATACTGTTATTTCATGATCGTTATTTTCAGTACGTCTAATTATGAATTGCAGTTTTGGTCACTTAATAAACCGATAAATAAATAAATAAATAAAAGTTTAATTTTTTGCGAATTGTGGTGAAAGAATACTGAAAAAATGCATGAATAAGGAGTTCTGGATACATTTATAGTTATAGCAGTTTTTTCAAAAAACTAAATTTGAATTAAACATTAAGTAAAATATGCATTTGTATTCTGATCATTTTTTTTTTTTATTTCTTTGCACAAGTTATTTTGAAACATTAACAATATATATTTCTATAATTAATTTATACATTTAGTCAACATTTAATTAGACATATATATATATATATATATATTTTTTTTTTTTTCAATAGTCATCTCAATTATAAATAACAATTTATTACGAAATCCTCACTATTTTTCCTTGGAATGTGATCGAAAATCGATTTTGTGCTCCTTTTAAAAATATAATTGATTTAAATTGAAAGGACTTTAAGAGAAATCTTGCAGAAAATTACTTTACATCATTTAAATCCCACATAATTTCTTAGATCGATTCAGAGAAGATCATGTTTGAGATAGGAGGAAATTACCTGTTATTAGTTTCTAAACATTTCCTATTGTATTTGAAATGTCGGTCAAGAGGATTTTTATATTTTTATGAAAGAATATTGCTTTAAAATATATTTTTCTCAATTAAAAGTAATAAAATAATAAATTTTATCTTTTAATGAATTATGCCTTACTTATTTGGATAATTATACTTATTAACATCAACATATCATATGGCTAAAATGGTTTATTGAAATTCATAAAAGTAAATAAAATTTGTATTTAAATGTTTATAGAAATGTTATTATTATTATTTTTTTTCAAACATATTATAATTCCATAATTGCCAAAGTTTGCATTATGGGATATTCATATCGACCAAATATTATAGTATTTTGCCTCTAAAACTTTTATAGAAATATGTTATAAATTTTTGTACCAGTTTTCTGCAACCGGATAAGGTAAAAGTTTTACTTGGAAAAGGGACAAGAAAAGCGTAGCTGCCAATATTCTAATTAATATTCTGTAGTATAGTTAGTACCCGTCATTTTTTCACACCAGTCCTCTTTTAGAGTATTTTTCTAATTCAACCGTAATTACATTTGGAGAGAAAAATCTAAAAATTAAGTGGGGTAGAAAAAGGGGTGGGTACTAAGAGTACTAGGGAATATTAATTCGGATTTTGGCAGTTACGAGCAAAGATTTCATAATGCGATAAAATTCTTTAAAGAAACTTCTGAAAATATTTTATATTAGGTGTACTGAATTAGTAAAATTGCACCAGAACTTTTTAAACAGCATTAATACATTACTTTACCAAATATTTTATTTAAAGTCATATGAATGTTGTCTAAGAGAAACAAAATGCCGGTGTCAAGTTTTTAAATTAAATCGACAGGACTTTCCGGTACACATAAGTTTATAAACATAGTTTTGGTCTCATGAAATAAAGAAAAGTAATCAAGTTATTTTAGGTCTGGTATGTTAATAAGTTATGATTGGTATAATAATGGCCAGAGTTTTTAGTGGTTCTTTAACTGATTAAACAATTTTTAATAGCAAACTTCTGTAAAGTTTTCCAGAGGTTTTCTTAGATTGAATAAAGAAAAATTTGCTTTAAAAAAGTGGTATTCAATTAAAAATCCAAATTTAGTACCTCCAAGCTAAATCACTGGAGTTGTCAACATTTTTAATTTATCCCAGAATATTATTAACACCCTCCTTTTTTTTCCATATTTTCGAAGATTAATTGCATACCAGGGGATATGTTGCCAAGTTTTGCTACATTTTTATTCAATAGTCACCAATAATTTTGAGAAGTGATATTTGATATATGTAAAAGATGATTAATCTTGGAAGTGCATACTTACTACCATCCTAATTAATATTCCGTATTGTTCCTAGTCCCGCCCTTTATTTCACATCAATAAATTTTTAGAATAATAGTCTCCAACAGGACTGCCAACCATCTCATTAATAAGCGTAGACTTGTTAACGCCCCTTGAAAATACGCCCCTTTTTCCACACCACTTTACATTTAGAGCAATTCTCTCCAAATAGTGTTACGATTAAATAAGAATGAAATTACTCTAAAAATTTACTGGTGTACAAAAAAAGGCGGTGACTAAAAGTACTACGCTTCATAATGAGATGGTTGGCAAGCATGCTCCAAATGCAGTTACGATTAAAGGAAGAGGTTAGGCAATCGTATCGTTTAATCCTTTGCGGCGCAAGATAATTCGGATCATTTGAATTATACTGCAACCGGAATTCTTGAACTAAATTAAACTAAAAGAAATTTTAAATTTTAAGGTTACAAAAACTGGCCTTTTCTGATGTGTTATAAACGTAAATTTTTGCTAAAAATTTCCGGGATGAATTTTTGCAGCTGGACCTTAAATTTTGCGTCCTCGCAGCGAGGACAGCGCGCGTTAAGGGGTTAAAATTTGGTGGTGGTTATTGAATGAAAATTTCGCAAAATATAACAACACGGAGTAGGGACTGCAGCATTCCTATCTTTTTTATGTGTGTTTTATTATTTTGTTGCTACTTTAAAGAAATATATATATATATATATATATATTGAAGTTTTCAGTGATGTAGTACCATTGTAAAAGTTATTATTCTAAAATGAAGGTGACAAAATAATAAAGCGGACATAAAATAATAGAAATGCTGCGTCCCCTTTTCATACTTTTAAAATTGTAGTTTCGTATTGATAGCTATCACTCTACTACAAAGTGGTGTGAAAAAAAAAAGGAGTTTAATAACAATGTTACGAAATAAATTAAAAATGTTGTCAGCACAGTGAGAAACACTTGGTAACAAAATTTATCCTCAATAAAAGAAGTTCAATGAAACACATAATTAAGAAAGGCTAGCGTTACATATAACAGAAAAAAAATGTGTGTTCATATAAAAGTATTAAGCCGACATTATTAATGGAAAAACTGAAATATAGCAATTTTTGTTATTCATAATACACACGACAGGCGAAGATCGAAATGGATGAGTTACAATATTCAGTATCAGATTTATGAAAATACAAATACAGAGTCTGTCACACTAGGTACGCAGCGTGGGATATTTGAATATTCTGATAGATATCATAGATACGAGGATTTTTACACACATTATGTGGAGGTTTCTGAATATAGCACAAAACGCGATGGTTATTATAATGAAAAAACAAAAATTTCTTTTCGTCGGTTATCAGTTTTTTGAATATTTTACCTTTCATTTGTAAAATGTATCTGAAAAAAACACAAATTTGAAAGATTTTTTAATATACGAGGGTTTATTGAAAAAAAAAAAGCAAACACGCATCAGCATTTAATCGTTTGCACTCGAATGTAGCCTCTCAGGTGACATTCGATTCATTACTTCAACTCGAACGGCGCTCGAGAAGAGCCATGGCCAATTAAGTTACTATATATCTTATATCCATTAATAATGTTCTACAACTAAAAGTGCTATAACAGGTGCATACTTCGTTAAGAAAGAGACTCCACCACACTTTTTATTAAGTGCCTTTGGGCGTTGCTTGCCTTGGTCATTGGTAAATTGTCAAGAATGCTTTTCAAAATATCACACGAGGGAAAATTATAAATCACAATATTCATATATAATGCTTGTAATATGTAAATATACATCAAATACAGAAATAAATTATTTATATTTAAAATTCTTATGTTTCATATTTTGCATTTTTATTAAAACTATTGTCGGTAGCTCATTACGCTTACTAAAAGAAGATTCGAATGCAAAAGTTTAATTTTCCATCTCACTTCAGTCCAGCACATTTGGGAAATACAAAATGGTCGACATAAAAGAGGCTACTGACAAAAAAGAAGGCGCAGCCAGAGCCTGATTAAGGGGGAAGCACACATTATCTCCGCTCTCACCGGAATATTTTTACAATTATATTTTACTTCATGTCATAGAAATTCCACGCTTTGACGAGGAAATATTTTTTATAAAAAATGAACGTGTAAAGCAATCCAATTTACTCACCGTTATTAGACACCATAATTCTTTTAAAATAATTTTTAATGAGAATTTTCTGTTTATTATAGGAGGAAAGTATCTGTTAAAAAATAACGGTGTAAGTATAAATAATGTGTGCTTCCCTCTTAATCAGGCTCTGGGCGCAGCCTTCGTAAAAGGTGCATTATGCTAGCCTTTTATTACGCGGCCAGCATAACATAAGGACAGCCAGATCTTATATTAAGCTAGATTAGATTTAGCTAGTCTAGCTAAAAAGCGGAAACTACGAACCCTGCTGTACTTCTATATTTTTGAATAGATCTCTTACACAATTCAAATTCTGTTCTTAAGCCACGCCCTTTTAAGAAGCATTTTCTAGTACGAAAAATTATTCCATGAGTACCGGAAAAATTATGAATGATTATATGCGGATCACCAAATATCTGGAAAATAGCTTCGAGTTGCTGGTATACCCATGCGAGAAAGGTTTCGAATGCAAACGGTTAAAACGTTGTTCTGGTAGTTCGATTGCTCAGAGGGGAGATATGTGGCTCTACATTCCTTACACAGTGCTCCCAGATTGGTGACTTTTTTAATTCAATATTCACCACTAAATTTTAATTGTAACAGTTTCCTAATCACTGGAAAGAATAGTCGCCTAATATATATATCAAATATCACTCCTCAAGATTATTGGTGAGAGTTGAATAAAAAAAAGTCCCCAATCTGGTAACATTAGTCTTACACTAGAGAGCGTAAATTTGCAGAAACGTCAAAACGATTGAAAGAATAAGAAATTTCGAAAAGTGGTATCAACGATATTGCAGTAGAAAGAATTTGAACACCACTAGAAGATATTTTTCATTTTTTTAAAGTTATTTTATTGGTTATTTTGTAATTAAAAAATTGCCTATGGATCAAGGTTCGTACGGATACGCACTTTCCTAAGGACTTTTTCACAAAAAAATTTATGTAAAAATTTTTTATTTAAAATTATATTCTTATTTTAAGACAGAAATTGCTGCAACATTTTTCTAGTACAGAAAAATAAAAATTGTACGAACCCTGTGAATGAAAAGATTACACAGGTCTGCGAAATCGTACATTTTTTTTCTCTGCGACAGTTGGGTCTAATGTGTTTCGGTACGCTGAATTCAGAAATGCTTGTCTTTTTTCCCTATCGTGTATGTGTTTTTCTCAAAGCAAGGATGAAAATCGAAAACATTTACTAGGGGAGATAACAAATTCGAATTTATTTACGTATAAAACACATTAAAATGAGCTATTATTTACACATTATCTTTTAAATGTGTTTATTTACATCGAAACTGCCTTCAGAGCTTTCTCTTTTGCGCAAGGCTTGAAAACCTTGCGGTGGAGGGGGGGGGGAATCTCTGTGCAGCTTACAACAATAATCTGCTAACATGTTAACAGTCCATCGACCCCGATACATCACTTACATTTCTTTCAAGTATTGATGAAATAGCTAGCTTATTGTTCTGCACTCATATTATCCAGATTTTCCAGGAACAAACTAAGATTGCAGTTAAAAAAAGTGGAGTTTTAAGCGCAAAGTCCCATTTTTCTGTGAAAACTGTACGTGGTGGAAATTTTGAATAGTTTTTCCTTTATCAGCATCCAAATATAAAGGAAAAAAAACTCACCTTAAAAAAATATATAGGACCCATGCTATTAATATTGTTTTTAAACTTCTAATTATATGATAATATATATTATTTTTCTTGTGTATTCGCTTAAATACAATGCATAAGACAAATATATATATGAATTCATTTTCATTAAAGCTGTAGTGTCAGGCTTTTAATTGAATAACTAATATATTAAAAAAGGATTTCACTGCAAATTTATTTACTACAGATACTATTTATATTAAAAATTTTAAGCTTTTATCTTCTGAATCCAATTTCCATGATTTTATTCGCACAGAAATATGTAAAGCCTTTATCTAAAATCATGTTTCACATTTTTTATTCGTATTTATTTTTAAAATGTGTTTCGTATAAGATTATAGCTATTTTAATGCAAAGCATATTTTTCAGAATTATACCATTTCTAACAATCGTGATAGGAATATGGAAACTATCTACGTGAATAAAAGATAAGTTCAATATATTGCAAAGTATGTCTTACTTTTAAAAGTTTTCGACTATATTTTATAGACTTATTTCAAATCTTAACCCAAATACGAGAGAAATATTTAAATTAACATAGAATGAAACAAAATCACAGTAAATTAAAATATTTAGTAAATCAATACCAAATATCCCTTATACTAGTTTTTATAATACATACTTTGGACACAATTTCGATTATTTACCAATGAAAATCAATAAATTTCATAAATAAATCATAGTTGCCGACTTCTACGATTCTTGGTAACCAGTAAATTTTGATATAAATGTTATATTTTATAGAATTTGTTACGATTAAAGAAAAAGTTTTTTGTTTTACATATAAAATATGTGGTAGTAAAATTTCGTTGTATTTTGGCATCTGTGATAAGTATTCAATCATTTTTGTTAGGCGAAGCAAGTGGAAATTATAAACACATCACATTTTATGTAATTTTACAGACTTTGAATATCTTGCAGGTCAGATTTTTTCTTGTGATCAATAATTTGAATGTAAAATCGAAATATATTAGAGATAGAAAGTTTTATGTGAAATGTTTAGAACTTCCAAGAATTAAACTTCAAGAGAAAAGCATGTAAAGTTCTGAATTTTAAAGGAAATGATAGTAATTATCTTTAGAATTTATGAAATGAGTTTCTTTAAACAATGAATTTATTAAGTGCGTGAATAAAAAAGAGGTATACCCAGTTTTGCGAAATTTAGGGATTTTTTTATTCATTATCCACCACTAAATTTTAATTGTAATGGTTGCCTAAATAACTTCGAAAATAAATCGATTATTATATGTACCAAACATCACTCCTACAAATTATTGGTGATATATGAATAAAAGCGTCCCTAAATTTGGCAACAATGGTTTTCTGTTACCCGTTTTCTTCACAAAACCTGTGTTATTGTAATAACTCAATATGCTTTAACTTAGCATTGGTTACATGAAATAGATTCCAACTTTTATTTTTATTTTTTAAATTTTCTGGTATTTAATAACTTTAAGAGAGTACATAATTGATATTTATAATATGTATATTTACAAAATATTGGTTTAGAATATCAGTATGAAGTCTCTAGTTTTTCGACGGAAAATTGGACGGTATTCTATGGTTTCAAACTATACCATAATTTCCTGCGTATGATCCGCTGGTAAGATACGTCATTTCTCCACTTGAAATTTTATTTTGCAAAAACAAATCTCTATTCTTTCGAAGAAACAGCTCGAACAAATATAACTTTATCTATCAAATAAAATTTTTTGCACAAAACTGATTTATCTGACCTGCGGATTATACACCAGAAATTACTGTACCTGCCAGCATTGAAGTTAATATTCCGGGGCATTGTTAGTACTCGCCCTTTTCTTCACACCACTTTATTTTTAGAGTAAATTTCTTCAAATGTAGTTGTGAATAAATAAGAAGAAAAATACTCCCAATAAAAGACTGTTATAAAAAAAGGTAGGTTCTAAAAGTAATACGGAATATTAATTTGAACGTTGGCAGGTATGTTTCAGACATGCTAACATTTTAATTTATTCCAGAACATTGCAAGTAACGTCATTTTTTTTTTTTTTTCAAACCACATTATTTGTAGTGAAATATTCTCCAACTTGTAATTAAGATTAAATAAGAAGAAAAAAAAAATTCAAGAAAAGTGGTGTGAAGAAAGAGCATGTACTTACAATGCCCCGCAATAAATTAAATTGTTGACATGTGGTTTTGGAAAAATCATGTAGTATGTTTTTAAGAGAAAGTGTATCAACAATTTTTGTATGTCATAACTTTCCCAAATAATGTTTAGTTCTCTCAGCGACCAAACCAGCGAAAAATTGAAGGGATACATTTTTTTTTCAATTTTTGAGGGCACGATATTTTTCACGTAACAATAAACAATACCTAAATAATTTTGTAACTACACTCATATTCTCTTTCAAGGATAGGCCCATTAAATTTAGAATAAAATTGGTTAGGTATTTTCATAGAAATAATTTTTGATGGAAGTATCATCTTTATTTCTCACCGAAAATTCTATGATTAAATAAGACGACGATAATGTTCCGGAAACTGAAATATGAAATAATCTGAATAAGAATTGGACCTCTGATATCACGTAAACGATAAACAATAACTAAATAAAAATGTGATCACATTTTGATCCCATTCAGAGCCTGATTAAGGGGGAAGCACACATTATCTCCGCTCTCACCGGAATATTTTTACAATTATTTTTTACTTCATGTCATAGAAATTCCACGCTTTGACGAGGAAATATTTTTTATAAAAAATGAACGGTGTAAAGCAATCCAATTTACTCACCGTTATTAGACACCAGAATTCTTTTAAAATAATTTTTAATGAGAATTTTCTGATTATTATAGGAGGAAAGTATTTGTTAAAAAATAACGGGGTAAGTATAAATAATGTGTGCTTCCCCCTTAATGAGGCTCTGATCCCATTTCAAGTATATGCTCATTAATTTACGAAGAAATTCGAAAAAGCATTTTCTACCGGAAGGGTAGCTTTTAGCACTCTTTTTTGCATAATGTTTCGTAAACGTGAAACAATAAATAAATAAAAATGTGACAATCATTTTATCATACCTTAAGAATATGCTCAATAAATTTAGAAGAAAATTGAAAAAATACTTCCGACTAAAGGAAAATACTTCCGACCTTTTCCGCTATTTTTCGCACGATATTACGTAAGATATAAACAATACCTAAACAAAAATGCGACAATTCTTTTTATTTTAAGCCATGGGCGTGCACATTAATTTTAGAAAGAATCTGGTATTTATGACTGCAGGGGGCCCCACTAGTAGCCGAGAATATCAGCTTTTAAAAATGGTAGTACGGAAATATCGAGTTCGAACCCAGGTTCAGGTCGTGGATGTAACTTTTCGGAGTTTTTCGTGGTTTTCTATGAAACTCCGTAAAACGTGCAAGGATTTCTTAGAAAGACATCCCATGAAGGGCCTAGGCCTAGGATCCTCATATAATTAGCCTGACTTAATTTCCATATCAATAGCACCGACTGCAAATTTTACTTTTTGCTCTGATTTTTTGCACCATACACCGTAAACGTTAAACAATAATTAAATTAAAAATATGCTTTAAAAAGTAAAAGTTCTATATGTGCTACCTTTCTATAAATGACCAGACATATTCGATTTTAGATGTTTTGTCAAATATCTCAAAAATTATTCGGCGATTCATTTTGAAACTTCAGGAAAGTGAAGATCGTGTAATGTTCTTATTACACACAAAAACTTTACACGTAATTTTCATTTGAGCTAAATTTGCTCAAGTTTCTAAAGGCCGAAATCCGAAAGAGGCTTGCAAAAGTCGAGTCAAAAATTGTCTAAAAAACATAGGTTTTCACGGTGTTCAATGTATGACAAGGCTAGACCTGCTAACTATGCTAGTTTATCCGTAATTGTATTAGGCCCCGCCTTTTTTTCACACCAGAATAGTTGTAGAGTAATATTCAGCAACATGTTCTCATGTTTAAATAAGAAGACTATTGCTCAATTACTATTCTGGTGTGAAAAAAAGGCGGGGCTTAATGCCATTACGGATAAACTAGCATAGTTAGCAGGTCCAGTCAAGGCGCACCTATTTATCGCTCTTTTCCTGGCCTTACGTGATGTCTTTGCGTAGAATGAAGAGAACAATGAATGACTTCGCGCCGGCTGACCCCGTTTTTATTGTCGCGTATAAGGAGATATCGCTTCACTTGTTTATCATCGGAGGAGAAATTGTTCGTATGAACAACTTTTTATGACTAGCAGAAAAAATTGTTCGTACTCGACCTCCTATTACACTAGGTGTTGAGGCGATTTGAGCCAACAAAATTGGCTAAAATTAACAATTGGCTCAAAAGTTGTGCGAAAAATCGTTTTGTGTAATATTAGTCGTAAGGGAAAGTTCTGTCGTTTTTGAACACGTGCACTTTTATGCGTTGCCATCGACTGAAACCGGTTTAAACAGTTAGGTTAGAATATGATTGATGATTTACGCACTTTTTTTTTTTTTTTTTTTTTTTTTTTTTTTGAATTTCAGTATTTTTTTTTTCAAACTTGTAGAACTTTCACTATGGGTGAAGAAAAGGGCACTTAAGATAGTGTATGTTGTACGAGTTCCAAAAAAGGGAATAACGTGATGGAGGCAACGAAAAACATGTGTGACGTGTTTTGAGAACGTAACCTCTCGAACATGCCAAAGATGGTTTGCGAAATTTCGTTTGGGTGATTTTTCTTTGAAAGTTGAACCCAAATCAGGAAGTCCATCAGGTGTCAATGACGAAGTGCTACAGTATGATCAGCACAAATCCCACGTTAACTTCCACAGAAGTAGGCTTCAAGCTTGGGATTCATCGGACTACTGCTTTGGATCACATTGAAAGTCTTGGTTTCATGTCCAAACTCTCTGTTTGGGTGCCACATAATGACAGAACTTTCCCTAATACCTAATAGAAGCATTACACCTCATATTTGTGCAGTGATAGTTTTTCTCCGAAAGCAAAAGGGAAACCATTAAAAAATGAAATCAAAATAAAAATATTTGGGATCGCCTTGTAAAAAGTAATATTTGAAATGCAATCAGGCTGTATAGAAAATTTAAAAAAAAAAAAAAAAAAAAAAAATTACTTTTTAAACTATAACTACTAAATCCAGTACAACGACATTTTTAGGAAACTTAGCACACTACAATAGACATAGGGTACAAATATATGACTGACTGCAATTTGGATAAAATATGTTAAATATCTAAGGAAATATGAGCATTTTTACTAAATAATTTTAACTACGCATGCGCAAGTTTTAACAAAATTTCATTTGCATAATATAATAGCCAATAGCATTGAGCTACTCGAACAAACATCGTGTTAATTTAAAAAGTACGCGATAGAAATAACTGAATTTCAGTTCTACTCTAAAGAAGGAAAATGATATATATATATATATATATATATATATATATTAATAAATATTTATTGACAATCAACGAACACTGTATTGCCATTCACTGAATTGAAATAAAAATGTGAGTAAAACTCCTTACAGTTTTTTTTTTTTTTTTTTTTTTTTTTGTATAGTTAGTAAGTTTTTCTCTTTTTTTTTTTTTTTTTTTTTTTTTTTTTTTAAAGAGGAATTGAATAGCAAACCATTCTATCGCGTACAATGTTTTGAATTAACACGATACTCTTTTAGGGTTTCATATAAATAGCTCAATATTTTTAGCTATTAAATTATACAAATGAAATTTAGCCAAAAATTGTACATGCGCAATTGAAAATTATTTAGTAAAAATGTTGATATTTCATTACATACTTAATATTTTTGTATTCTGATTGCAGTATACTGTGTCTAATGTTGTATGTCGTTTCTTAAAAATTGCTTTGCACTGGATTTACTACCTTGCTTGTTATAGTTTAAAATGTAACAATTATTATTATTATTATTTATTTATTTATTTATTTATTTTTGCAATTTTTTAAAGAAACCGTTTTATCTTCATGAATTTATGTTGTAGTCCCCTAAAAATCTATACAGATAATAAGAAACAGCCTCATAATCACATGCTACAGACAGATTGCATTACAAGCATTAATTTTTACAGGGTGAGACCAAACATTTTAAATCTTATATAATTTTTTACTAATCTTCACTTTCTTTTTAGGGCAAAACTTTCACTAAAATATATTATATATAAAAAAAAAAGTAACATGGTATTTACACTTCTGAAGTTCCAAGATGATTTGTTTAGCACTTTTTGACAGATTTTAACCCCTTAACGCGCGCTGTCCTCGCTGCGAGGACGCAAAATTTAAGATCCAGCTGTAAAAATTCATACCGGAAATTTTTTAGCAAAAACTTACGTTTATAACATAGCAGAAAAGGCCGGTTTTTTTAACCTTAAAATTTAAAATCTCTTTTAGTTTAATTTAGTTCATGAATTCCGGTGGCAGTATAATTCAAATCATCCGAATTTTCTTGCGCCGCAAAGGGTTAAGATACGTCTGAAATCGAGAATGTCATTTATGGAAAGGTAATGTGTGCTAATCTTAATTTAAATAATCAAACAGAAAAGAAAATGAATTGTTTAAAACAGATTTACATTAAAATTATATTTATTTTCTAGCTGTTTTCGGAAAAAGAAAAAAAAAAAAAAAAAAAACCTTTAACATAATTTTTTTAAACTCAAACTAATACATCATTTTACAAATTAATTATAATTTGAAGGGTTTGAGATGATAAATTACAAATTCGAATCCAATATCGATTCTCTTTGAGAGGCGAGAAGTCTTCTATCATGTATAAATCAATAGTGAGGTTTAAACTTACGTTGGATCTCAATTTATTTTAGTTACTCGCTAAATATACTTCAAAAACTTATTTTTATCTCTGTTTTCGGAAAGCAATATATTATAATCAGGAGGCTTATATATTTAATCCCATCCAGATACTAAGTATTTTCAAGTGTTTGGGATCACGAAAAAATCTTTAAAATTTTGTTTAAAATCATTTTTGTCAGTATGATATATTATTTTTTAGATTATATACCGTACTAAATTTTTTATCTAAACATTTTTCTTTTAAAAAATAAAGAGCAAAATATTAAAGACTTTTTACATTTATTTAATTAATGTTAACAGTAAAACGAATATTTTTTTACCAGATTTGTTGAATAGCATTTTACAGAATATATTTATGAAATACTGGAATCCCGGCGCAATAATAATTTAGCTTAAAAAAAATTGTATGCGTCTTGGTAATAAAATTGTTTTTATTTTATAAATTAAACTGTATGGATTGTTATTGAAGCGGCCATTCAATACAGTACACAAGTACCGAATATTGTACAAAAATATGGATTATTTTACATAAAAAGATAAAGATAAGTCTAATTATTGAAAATTATTGCAATAGTTTTATTAATTATATTTTCATAATAACTAAAAAATGAAATATTTTTCAAAGTTAGTAATTTTCATCAAGGTTTGTTTTATTGAATTTAAGTAACATTAACTACATTTGACAAGCAAAATGTAAATTAAGTATATTTCATGTAAAAAAATAAGCATAAAATACACTTGTAAACTTCAAATTTTGTTTTATTTTTATCAGTTTGAAAATGCTAATTTTATAATTTTTATAGAAAATGCATGAGTCATAAATCATGCCTATTTCAGTAGAGTTTCCACTTTTCTCGAACAGTCAAAAACTTTTTAAACTTATAGGCTTATTTCAAAGCAAATATTATGCTTAATCGTAGCATAGGTGGAATATAATGAAGATATATTATATCCCACCTAATTTTAGTTCCCAATTCCAATACATCGCTTCGGAAACTTTTAGTAAAATTTCAATTTCATAAGTTAGAGGGGGGAGGGGGGAGGGAATCATTTATTTCTTATCTACTAACATTGTTGAAAAAATCTTGTGGCTTTTTATTTTAAAAGAGAAAAATTAGTTTGCCTCTCGAAAGGTTAAGAAAAAAGGTTTTTTTTAAAAAAGGGCAGGTGCTAACAATGTTCCAGAATAAACTAAAATGTTGACATGCAATTTTCTACATCTAGAAGTTTGTGGCCTTTATACTGAAACAAATTTTTATAAATAATTTAACGATACATTTCTTAACTCATATTCCATTATTTGAATAAAAAATACAAATTTTTAAATATTCTTTTTTTTTTCATTTTTGGCTCATGTTTCCAAATGTTAATTACAATTAACATGTCTTTTTATTAGTACGAACTATTTCTTTCAATCTGACATTCTGCGTCTTTACCAAGTTATAGTATTCCACTTCAAAAATGCCTTCCAGTATGCAGTTCTACCATTTAATTTCTTTCTCTATCTTAATTTTTTTTGTGAAATCCATAAGAACCTCTATATGTATTTTTTCTCTTCCCATCGGTGAGGATCGAACTCACAACCTTCGGGTACGTAGCTCTGTACTCTGACCACACAACCAACGGTTCTTGGCTAAATATATTTGAGTATTTAGATTAGTGTTTTCAAGTATTTTTAGTACGACAAGACTATTTCTTCCAATCTGCTTTTTGGGTAGTTACCAATTTATAGTGTTCCACTTCAAAAATGCCTGCTGATATCCAGTTTTATTATTTAATTCTCCAATACTCTTACTCTATCTCTATTTTCTCTCTTACTCTAATGCTCTAATATTCTCTCTCTAATTTTACTATTTAATTCTCTAATTTAAACCAACCCTATCTTAAAATATTTTAGGAAAGCCGTAAAAACATTTATGTATATATCTTTATATATATATTTCTTTTGTGCGCGTGTATGTCACTGAACTCCTCCTAAACGGCTAGACCGAGTTTAATGAAATTTTTTGTGTGTCTTCAGGTGGATTGGAGAATGGTTTAGATTTACAATTCAGTTCAATCGGATAATTGGATCAAAAGATATTAAACAAAAACTCCATTTAAACTTTAAAATGATTAAAAAGAAAAATATATTTAATGCCAAAATTAACAAAACTCACGATTATTTATTTTTTTCCGGAAAATAAAATATTTTTAATTTCGCGTGATAAATGATAAAAATTAGAAAAAAAAAATCAATATACTATGAAAATATTGTCGTGTAAATAAATATTTTCATAGAGATACTTAGTATTAGCTTAAAATTTGTATTTAATTTAGTAGTACTTTTCTTTTCTACAGTAAAACAAAATTTTTCGTTTTAATTGATACTTTATATGTAACTTATAAAGGTTCCTTTATGTTTTCACCTTAATTGTAAATAGTAATAATTTCGAATTTTTTCGAATTTTTTATTTTTATTTTCTTTATATCATGAAACAGTTTTTTTTTTTTTTTTTTTTTTGTATGGAACAGCTTTAGTTTGGAAAAACTTGAAATTTGGCACCGAAGTAGTACGGACGTTTCTCACCAAGATGTTCAGACGGAATTGAGATAGCCATGTTAATTCATCGCAAAAATGGTCAAAAATATTTAAAGTCGACAAGGGGGGGGGGAGGTCTATACTAATGCTGTGCCTTTGTATTTATCTTTATGTATATATATTTCTTTTGTGCGTGTGTATGTCACTGAACTCCTCCTAAACGGCTGGACCGAGTTTAATGAAATTTTTTGTGTGTCTTCAGGTGGATTCGAGAATGGTTTAGATTTACAATTCAGTCCAATTTAAATTGTTTTTTTAATTAATTTATCACTTATAAATTGTTGTTGATTTTGGAATGTTTCACATTGGATCCGGCAGACTGTGCTACGATCGTAGTATCGAATATTCAATAATACACAAGCGAAGTGATGACGACACTGGCCGTCCGTGGATGCAAGAAAAATATTTCTTATGTTAATCGCCCATTGGATTTTAAATGATTAAAAATTGAGGAAAATTATTTCCCGATTTAATCCCCATATTTGGGTATAGATATGTATTAGTTATCATGTGTATGCGTTAGATTGAGTTGTTTTTGCTGTAAAATTGATAAAATGTGAATTTTTAATTTCAAAACTGTCATCCTTGGCGGAAAAAAAAATATCGCCATATCATCTGGCGAACATATTTAAATTCTTTCAAAAATAATGGTTATCTCAACAACTTATATTAAGAGAGTAATGAATAATATGAAACAATTTCGTACAATACATATTACGAAAATATACATCTGGCATGTTTTTTCGTATTGCGTTTTTGATCGCCAAATGCAAAAAACGCCAAGGAAGACAGAGTTTTGAAATTTAAAATTAAAATTTTGTCAATTTGAGAGCAAAATAACTTAATCTAACACATGCATACGATAACTAATACATATCTATACCCAAATACGGGGATTAAAATCGAGAAATAATTTTCCTCGATTTTTAATAATTTTTTATAAAAAATCCAATGGGAGATTAACATAGGAAATCTTTTTCTTGCATCCACTGACGGTCAGTGACGTCACACTTCGCTTGTGTATATTCTATTGTAATTCCAGTTTGTCCCGACAGTTGGTGCTGCGATCAAATTCAGGAAAATATTTTGTAACTTCGTGTTATTATTGTTATACAAAAAATTGTGTCCTAATTGAAATATTACATCAAGATGTAAATAGTGTTTGAAGAGTTTTGAAGTGTGCATAAAAAACTATACATTTTGCAAATTTAGTGCGGAATTGGAGTGAGTATTTTATATAATTTTCTATCAAATTTACACGCGCGTTGGTTAACAACCACCCTAACCTACAAATTTATTTGTGTAGCTAATTTATTATATTTATTTATTTATTTTTTGTATGGAACACCTTTAGTATTAGATCCCTTTGGCAAAATTTGAAATTTGGCACCGAAGTAGCTCTGACGCTTCTCGCCAAGAACTTTAGTTCCACAATTGAGATAGCCATTTCAATTCATCGCAAAAATGGCTTAAAATATTTAAAGTCACCAAAGGGGTCCCAATTTGTGGCTTAGATTTAGAAAATCCGTGCTTTTCTCACGGCCAATTATCTGTTGTGTGTTCCAGGGTTGGAAAACCTTCGAATTTGTTTGTGTATACTCCTCAAGGATTAACCAAAAATATTGTACATCCAATGGCATTACGATAAATTAAGTTTTTGTAGATTAAAAAAATATACCTCTTATAAAATAAATTGAGTTTCAACTTTTTCACCTTTAATTAAAACGAGTTTAAGTTTTTATTTAATACGAACTCTACATTTCACTTAGCTCATATTCCATTATTTGAATAAAAAATACAAATTTTTAAATATTCTTTTTTTTCATTTTTGGCTCATGTTTCCAAATGTTAATTACAATTAACATGTCTTTTTATTAGTACGACAGAACTATTTCTTTCAATCTGACATTCTGCGTCTTTACCAAGTTATAGTGTTCCACTTCAAAAATGCCTTCCAGTATGCAGTTCTACCATTTAATTTCTTTCTCTATCTTAAATTTTTTTGTGAAATCCATAAGAACCTCTATATGTATTTTTTCTCTTCCCATCGGTGAGGATCGAACGCACAACCTTCGGGTACGTAGCTCTGTACTCTGACCACACAACCAACGGTTCTTGGCTAAATATATCTGAGTATTTAGATTAGTGTTTTCAAGTATTTTTAGTACGACAAGACTATTTCTTCCAATCTGCTTTTTGGGTAGTTACCAATTTATAGTGTTCCACTTCAAAAATGCCTGCTGATATCCAGTTTTATTATTTAATTCTCTAATACTCTTAGTCTATCTCTATTTTCTCTCTTACTCTAATGCTCTAATATTCTCTCTCTAATTTTACTATTTAATTCTCTAATTTAAACCAACCCTATCTTAAAATATTTTAGGAAAGCCGAAAAAACATTTATGTATATATCTTTATATAAATATTTCTGTTGTGCGTGTGTATGTCACTGAACTCCTCCTAAACGGCTAGACCGGGTTTAATGAAATTTTTTGTGTGTCTTCAGGTGGATTGGAGAATGGTTTAGATTTACAATTCAGTTCAATCGGATAATTGGATCAAAAGATATTAAACAAAACTCCATTTAAACTTTAAAATGATTAAAAAGAAAAATATATTTGATGCCAAAATTAACAAAACTCACGTTTATTTATTTTTTTCCGGAAAATAAAATATTTTTAATTTCGCGTGATAAATGATAAAAATTAGAAAAAAAAAATCAATATACTATGAAAATATTCGCGTGTAAATAAATATTTTCATAGAGATACTTAGTATTAGCTTAAAATTTTTATTTAATTTAGTAGTACTTTTCTTTTCTACAGTAAAATAAAATTTTTCGTTTTAATTGATACTTTATATGTAACTTATAAAGGTTCCTTTATGTTTTCACCTTAATTGTAAATAGTAATAATTTCGAATTTTTTCGAATTTTTTATTTTTATTTTCTTTATATCATGAAACAGTTTTTTTTTTTTTTTTGTATGGAACAGCTTTAGTTTGCAAAAACTTGAAATTTGGCACCGAAGTAGTACGGACGTTTCTCACCAAGATGGTCAGACGGAATTGAGATAGCCATGTTAATTCATCGCAAAAATGGTCAAAAATATTTAAAGTCGACAAGGGGGGGGGGGAGGTCTATACTAAAGCTGTGCCTTTGTATTTATCTTTATGTATATATATTTCTTTTGTGCGTGTGTATGTCACTGAACTCCTCCTAAACGGCTGGACCGAGTTTAATGAAATTTTTTGTGTGTCTTCAGGTGGATTCGAGAATGGTTTAGATTTACAATTCAGTCCAATTTAAATTGTTTTTTTAATTAATTTATCACTTATAAATTGTTGTTGATTTTGGAATGTTTCACATTGGATCCGGCAGACTGTGCTACGATCGTAGTATCGAATATTCAATATTACGCAAGCGAAGTGATGGCGACACTGGCCGTCCGTGGATGCAAGAAAAATATTTCTTATGTTAATCGCCCATTGGATTTTAAATTATTAAAAATTGAGGAAAATTATTTCCCGATTTTAATCCCCATATTTGGGTATAGATATGTAGTAGTTATCATGTGTATGCGTTAGATTGAGTTGTTTTCGCTGTAAAATTGATAAAATTTGAATTTTTAATTTCAAAACTGTCATCCTTGGCCGAAAAATAATATCGCCATATCATCTGGCGAACATATTTAATTTCTTTCAAAAATAATGGTTATCTCAACAACTTATATTAAGAGAGTAATGAATAATATGAAACAATTTCGTACAATACATATTACGAAAATATACATCTGGCATGTTTTTTCGTATTGCGTTTTTGATCGCCAAATACAAAAAAACGCCAAGGAAGACAGAGTTTTGAAATTTAAAATTAAAATTTTGTCAATTTGAGAGCAAAATACTCAATCTAACACATGCATACGATAACTAATATATATCTATACCCAAATACGGGGATTAAAATCGAGAAATAATTTTCCTCGATTTTTAATAATTTTTTATAAAAAATCCAATGGGAGATTAACATAGGGAATCTTTTTCTTACATCCACTGACGGTCAGTGACGTCACACTTCGCTTGTGTATATTCTATTGTAATTCCAGTTTGTCCCGACAGTTGGTGCTGCGATCAAATTCAGGAAAATATTTTGTAACTTCGTGTTATTATTGTTATACAAAAAATTGTGTCCTAATTGAAATATTACATCAAGATGTAATTAGTGTTTGAAGAGTTTTGAAGTGTGCATAAAAAACTATACATTTTGCAAATTTAGTGCGGAATTGGAGTGAGTATTTTATATAATTTTCTATCAAATTTACACGCGCGTTGATTAACAACCACCCTAACCTACAAATTTATTTGTGTAGCTAATTTATTATATTTATTTATTTATTTTTTGTATGGAACACCTTTAGTATTAGATCCCTTTGGCAAAATTTGAAATTTGGCACCGAAGTAGCTCTGACGCTTCTCGCCAAGATCTTTAGTTCCACAATTGAGATAGCCATTTCAATTCATCGCAAAAATGGCTTAAAATATTTAAAGTCACCAAAGGGGTCCCAATTTGTGGCTTAGATTTAGAAAATCCGTGCTTTTCTCACGGCCAATTATCTGTTGTGTGTTCCAGGGTTGGAAAACCTTCGAATTTGTTTGTGTATACTCCTCAAGGATTAACCAAAAATATTGTACATCCAATGGCATTACGATAAATTAAGTTTTTGTAGATTAAAAAAATATACCTCTTATAAAATAAACTGAGTTTCAACTTTTTCACCTTTAATTAAAACGAGTTTAAGTTTTTATTTAATACGAACTCTACATTTCACTTCGCTCTTACTATACACATACTCACATGCATCGATTGATTGAATTGTGATTAATGTACATGATGTTAGATATTGTAATAACTTTTTGATAAAAAATTTCATCAAATCGGTCCAGATTGTTACAGCTTATTCAAAAAAGACGGAATTTTCATGTGGAATTCGTTGCTATCAGAGATTCTCTCATAAATTGAAATATTTGCCGTATGAAATAAAATTTTGTGCTGCTAGACATTCAGCGGAGGTTTTAAATAACAAGTAGAAAGTAGAAAGTACCAAGAAGCAAGTAGCGAAAATTTCAGTAATTATGTCTTTTACGTTATAATGGGAATTCACAGTCACCGTTCACAGCGTTCCATACCTGTTTCACTTATATACCACATCCTTACACACTTACAATAAGTTAGTTATTTTTTTCTAGCAAAATATTCTCTAGAAATAATTTATATGACAAAACAACGTTTGTCGGGTCAGCTAGTATATATATATATATATATATATTCAACTTACCATCAGTGATGATCGAACTCACAGTCTTCGGGTTCGTAGTTCTGTTCTCTGACCCCATAGCCAACGGGTCTTGGGTGAAAGTTAATGGATTATATTATTTAATCTGTGATGTATTTTGAGTATAATTTAAGTGTCGAATAACAAGTTTATATATATATATATATATATATATATATATATATATATATATATACATACATATATATATAGAGAGAGATATATATACATATATATATGTACATACTAGCTGACCCGACAAACGTTGTTTTGTCATATAAATTATTTCTAGAGAATATTTTGCTAGAAAAAAATAACTAACTTATTGTAAGTGTGTAAGGATGTGGTATATAAGTGGAAGATGTATGGAGCGCTGTGAACGGTGAAAGAATATAAAAATAACAAAACACCAATCATTTATTTTTTTAATTTATTAAAATTGGTTCTCTAAAATTATATACATATCGCTACTTATAACAATATTACTAAAAAACAATATCAATCCCTTAATGCAACAGAGTGTACAATATTTTTTGTTATCCCATCTTTCGCCAATACAAACAAACTGGATGGTTTGCCCATTCGAGAGCCACGTATAATTGTCCGTGTGAAAAACATGATGTGCTCAAATCTAAGCCACAGACAGACATCGTTTGGCCCAGCGACTTATTGATAGTCATTGCAAATGCCAATCTAATTGGAAATTGAGGGCGTTTAAATTGAATTGGCACATCTGTGGGTATAATAGGGATTCGCAGTAGTAATATATTTTCACCTCGGAATTTGTCATTTAAAATGATGGCCAAATTTCAAGTTTTTCCAAACTAAAGCTGTTCCATACAAAAAAAAAAAAAAAAAATGTTTTATGATATAAAGAAAATAAAAATAAAAAATTCGAAATTATTACTATTTACAATTAAGGTGAAAACATAAAGTAACCTTTATAAGTTACATATAAAGTATCAATTAAAACGAAAAATTTTGTTTTACTGTAGAAAAGAAAAGTACTACTAAATTAAATAAAACTTTTAAGCTAATACTAAGTATCTCTATGAAAATATTTATTTACACGCGAATATTTTCATAGTACATTGATTTTTTTTCTAATTTTTATCATTTATCACGCGAAATTAAAAGTATTTTATTTTCCGGAAAAAAATAAATAAACGTGAGTTTTGTTAATTTTGGCATCATATATATTTTTCTTTTTAATCATTTTAAAGTTTAAATGGAGTTTTTATTTAATATCTTTTGATCCAATTATCCGATTGAACTGAATTGTAAATCTAAACCATTCTCGAATCCACCTGAAGACACACAAAAAATTTCATTAAACTCGGTCTAGCCATTTAGGAGGAGTTCAGTGACATACACACGCACAAAAGAAATATATATATATATATATATATATATATATATATATATCAATATTATGTTTTGTTCTGTAGAAATTGAGTTTGTTAATTACTAACAATAAATGCGAAATTATTTTAAAGATTATTTTAAAAATTAAAATATTTAGTAAATAAGAGTTAAGCAATTAGGGGAAGATACTATACAATCAATGCATTCAAATTCCAATAATTTATTTGGAATTAAAGATCAATATACTACTTCAATATTTTAGGAATTTTACTAAATGCCCTCTATTATTTTTTTTAAGGGTGTTAAAACACAGATATCATTAGTCTTGACGTACTAAATTAAATTCGGTCATAGACAGAATTTCATCCATAGTCTTGTTTTATTTATTTTTACTTTCCGAACACTATAGTGAGGAAAGTATTCTAATCATGTCAAAAATCCGAATTTGATATTTTGTAGGTTCTATACGTTTCGAGGTCCCCTGAGTCCGTTTTCACTATTTTTACGATAATGTGTGTATGTTTTTGTGTATGTATGTGTGTATGTATGTGTGTGTGCATGTATGTGTTTATGTATGTGTGTATCTATGTATGTGTATGTATGTCTGTGAGTGAACACGTTTCGAATAAGCTGAAAGTTGGTACGTATATGTAAGTAACCATAGTACGAACCCTATTGATTTTGGTGAATCTAGCTCTTATAGATAATTTAAAGGGACACCAGGAAAAATTCTTTATCATTATGGCCTATGGGGCCATATTTTTTAAAGTGCGATAGCGTATAAACACTTTACTTATCTGAGCAAAAAATTTGTACACACGTTATAGGTCACAGTTATACGAACTGTATAGATTTTGGTGAATTTAGCACTTATGTTTTTTTTACATTGGCACAAAGAAAAATTCTTTATCATTATGACCTATGGGGCCAAATTTTTAAAAGTGTGGTAGCGTCTAAACGCCTTATTAATCTGAGCAAAAAATTTGTACGCATGTTATAGGATACAGTTGAACCAACTGTATATATTTTGTTGAATTTAGCACTTACAGTTTTTTTTTACAGAGACACAAAGAAAAATTCTTTATCATTATGGCCTATGGGACCAAATTTTTAAAAGTGCGATAGCATCAAACGCCTTATTCAATTGAGCTGAAAATTTATATGAATATTATAAATCACTGTTGCACTAACTATAAGCATTTTGGTGAATCTAGCATTTATATGTTATTTCAAGGACACAACGAAAAATTCTTTATCATTATGATCTATGGGCTCAGTGTTCAGTAGCGTTAAATAAAACATCGTGTAATGTATGGAGAAAAATACTCAAACACTCTCTTACGGTTTTCTCTCTTTTGTTTGTTTAACAACTCCTCTTTCTTTACTTTATCTATAAAACTGTTAATTACTTAATGTTCGGAAAGTCGAGTGGAGTCACTCCAGATTTTTTAAATTTAATATTGGGACTTAGAAGTCCCGACGGGATTAGAAAATCACGATTTTTTTTTCTTTTATGGGACTTTAAAGTCACGTTGGGATACAAAGTGTTAAATACCTTATTATATAATATATTTTACATATATTTAAAATATTAAACTTAAGTCTGATCAGACAATGTACAGTCAGCCAAAAAAAAAAAAAAAAACGCCCCCCCCCCCATCTAATTTCGCCGTAAATTATCGTAGAAACATGTGGTTGATACCAATCGATTTGTAATAACGTCTAGTTTATAATGATAAAATTAGGTTTTGCTTAAGGGGTCGTCTACATATTAAAACTGGCATCAACTTCATTTTTTTCAATGGTAACCCCCATTTTTTATAATTTATTTGAATTCATTGAAGAAAATCATCGCGAAAAATGGTATAGTTTATATATTTTGCTCAACTCTTCACAGAGTTATAAGCTGTCAAAGTATGAGGACGCTAATGTTAAATTAATGTGACAAACATTAATTCATATCTTCCAAAATAATTATGATATTCAAATTCTGTTTTTTTTTTTTTTTTTTTTTTTTTTTTTTATATGATAGAATGAAGTGACCCAAACATATTCCATGCATATTTTTGATAAAAAAAAATTTTTTGAATTATGAAAATTATTAATAATTTCATATTTGAAAAAATTATGAATTATGATCTATGTTAATTTTTGCATAAATGGAACGGGCATCATCAAAAACATGGGTTTCCAAAATAACAGCTCGTTCTTAGCATTATTTTTTGAGTTACAGTGATATTTTATTTTTTACTGTTGTTAGGGGGCCGTCATTTTTAATAATTTGTATCCTCTGTGAGTAATTATCTGTATATATTTTGACGAAAACCTATTTTAATTTACCTTAATGTTATTCTAATTGTTTTCAAAGCAACATTTCGATGTTTATGATGCAAATTGGATCATTTTTATAAAATTATTGCAATGCAAGCGAGAGATTGGGAAAAAATTCCAAAAAAAAATGAAGCCCCGCCTCTTTTTTCCGGAAACAATATTAACAAAATCTAGTTTCTGTATTCGTATATGACTCTCTATGTGACGCTGGTATGCATAAATGTCAATGGCATTTACTACATCGAATGCTGAAGACAAAATTTAAATGATTTAATTGGAAATATGTAAAATAATTTTGTTTTATAATGTAAAGTTGTAGAAAAACTGTGTAAAGGCGTGGCTTCTGTTGCAAAGAGGTTTATACTCGATTCTGAAATGTTAAGTCTTTGTTCTTAAATATTACATAACGTTTCCCAGTTTCTCACTGCTAAAATTCTATTTTGTCCCTTCTGTCTTTTGTTTTTAACTTGAATATTCTACGATTCGTGCACCTCAAGTTAAGTATCATGACGGTAAAAGAACGCGGTAAGACGAGAAATATTATTTGAAAGAGCAATACGCAGTGAACAATACTTTTGTTTTTTCCTTTTTTTAAATTAATATAATTGATTTTTATTAATTTTTATCAGATTTTTTAAAACAAATTTTCTGTTTTAATCTTGTTGTGACATTTTCGCATTCGCTTACTCTACCGTGTATGCTAATTAAATTTTATCGCATGACGTAACATGATAAAATATAAAATTTTTATTAAATGTTTTTTTTTTAATACTGAATAATAAAGTGGTATTTATTATTATTATTTTTTTTTTTTAAGTTTTTAATATCTATTATTGAAACAAAGCGCAATATTATTTATTTTCCATTATTCTCATCACGGCTTCTTTGATATATATACATTCTTTGATATATATACATATATATATATATATAACTAAATTTGAATTAAGAAAATCTTGACTGTAATGCAAATGAAGTGCTTTGACTCAAAAAAAAAAAAAAAAAAAAAAAAAAAAAAAAGAAAAAGAAAAAAAAAAAGAAAAAAAAAAAAAAAGAAAGAAAGGTTGCTCCCCAATGAATGCTTGAAAAGTCCGCGCCTATGTTTGTGAGTATCAACTTCTATTATATAAAATGGAATAGAATAAAGTCTTGTGACGGCCAAAGCATACTGTGTTTTTTCTTTGTAATTTGATATTTAATTTTGTGCAATAAATAAACCTCGTTAATAATTTGATGTAGAAGATATTGATGTGAAATTTGGAAAATTTAGTAATTTATTTCAGTGGACGTGTTTTCCGTGAGACGTTTTTCCATGAGACTTTTTTTTTTTTTTATGGGGAAATTCTTTCCATGGGATTTTCTTTTTCCTGGGGACGTTTTTTCTTGATACCGAATACAAAGAAAGAAAAATTTAAGAATTAACTAAAAATATAATTTTGGAGATCACTATATTACAAATAATGCTTGAAATGAGCTGTAACTGTAGTATAAGATTATGAGCCGTATTTTAAGTATATGTTAGGTGTAAGGGAAAGTTCTCTAGTTTTTGAACACGTGCACTTTTATGCGTTATCGATCATCGACTGAAACCGGTTTAAATAGTTAGGTTAGAGTATGATTGATGATTTACATACATGTTTTTGTATTTTAGTCGGTATTTTCAAACTTGTAGAACTGTCAACATGGGTGAAGAAAAAGTGCACTTAAGACATTGTATGTTGTACGAGTTCCAAAAAGGAAATAACGCGATGGAGACAAGAAAAAACTTGTGTGACATGTTTGAAGAGGACACAGTAACAGCTCCAACATACCAAAGATGGTTTGTGAAATTTCGTTTGGGTGATTTTTCTTTGAAAGATGAACCCAGATCAGGAAGGTCATCAGGTGTCAATGACAAAGTTGCTACAGTATGATCAGGACAAATGCCACGCTAACTTCAACAGAAGCGGGCTTCAAGCTTGGAATTCATCAGACTACTGCTTTGGATTACATTAAAAGGCTTGGTTTCGTGCCCAAACTCTCTGTTTGGGTGCCACACAAAGACAGAACTTTCCCTTACAACTAATACATACCTGGTAATATTTATAATTTATTCCAGAGTACTGCTAGTACCCGCCTATTCTGTACACCACGTTTCCTGTGAGAATTTTTCCCCAATATACAATTGCGATGAAATAAGAAGAATGATTTTTCAAATGATTGGTGTGGAAATGAGAGTAGATACTAACAATACTTCGAAGAAATTATAAAATTTTACTAGGACTGAATAGATATAAATTTATATCAGATTTGCACGTATATTAAAAGAGTAATAAAAGTTTCTTTAACAGTTTTTCATTCGTTTTTGGATTATAACATGCAAGGTTTAAAAGTAAAGCAATGCCAATTTTAGAAAACTTGATATAATACATTAAACACAATAGACTGCAATAAGAATACAAAAATATAAAATATCCAATGCAAAATATACATTTTCACTAAATATTTTTTAACTAGCATGTGAAAGCATTTGCATGATTTCTTTTGCATAGATTACTAATCAAATGCATAGAATTAAGAAAAAAATATATCCAAGCAAATATCGTTAAAACTCAGAAAGATATTGTTGATAGAAGAGTTGAATTTTAAGTACTTTCGAAATGATGAAAAACACTGAGGAAGCTTTGCCCATATTTTTATTTTGAATGACACACAATCATGGATGTACGTACAAATTTTGCATTTTTTCTAAAATTTTGAATGCTCGGTTTGTGATAATCAACCATGTGTATAATTTTTAGAGGCATGCGTGATTCATTGATCTTATTAAAGCATAGTGATGCACTCAATCTCTATGAAGCGAAATGGAGTATGAAGGGCCATTACCAAGCTTAATGTCATTTAACATATTGCATTTACATAATTATATACTGATAAAAAAGAGAAATCGTCATTGAGTCCGTTTACTCGTGGATCAGATATTTTATACAGTAAGTGGTCAATTCTACAAAAGCTATGCAGTTATATTTAAACAAAGATTGGCCAAATTAATGTCCTTTTTATCCCAATCTTCTGTAATAAGATTTATGGCCCCTTCATACTTCAGTGAGCTGTCAGAGTAATTCTCGTCTCCGTCTACCTCTAAGATAATCGTATGGACCTTTCATATACAGTGAGATTGAACATGTTTCGATTTGTCATTTCACACGAATCATACGACGAAAGCAATAAAATACCGTTGTCACGCCAAATGCGACACAGGACTATTCCGAATAAACTTCATATGTGAAATATGAGCAAAAATTCTCTCTTTAAAATTGTAAATTGGTCAACTCAAACCGCTTATTTCATAAAAAACTCATTAAAATTTCTTCTAAACTACTAACGACGTCAACGCACCATTGGTGATCCTCCAATGACAGAATACAAATCTCCTTTCACATTCTCAGACGGACCAATGCACGCCGTCTGTTCCTTGAACCATCGATATTATAAGAAAAAGAGTACTGAGGAATAATAATTACATGTTTGGTCTTCAAATAATATCTACACATATTTCCGGTGTGAGAAATAATTTAAAGCTACATATATCAACCTTGTTTCAAACAATTAAATATTTGAATATCTGCGAATTTATATTTTGTTAATTACGTATAATTATGCTAATGAGTCCCAAAAACCACCAAATTTCCTTAAAAAAAAAGAAGAGTACAATTGCAACAGTTTAAGAAGTATTTAAATGCGAAACAACGAGTATTATCAGACAAAATAATTTTATATTACCCACATTTAGCAGAGAAACGTTTACATAATTGCCAACCTACACTGAAAGTTTGTTAATTCCCGCCCCTTTTTGTACACAACTTAATTTTTAGAGTAATTCTCTTTAGATATATATATTCAAGATTATTTAATACTTTCGCAACCGCAAACGTAGATTCACGTCATTTGAAAATCTGTAACTCCACCAGTGGGCGTTTCCACCGCAATTTGTATGTTATTTATTTCTTAAGTATATACCCAATATTCATATTTTTACAATGAAATATAATATAGGTACAAATACTTTGATTAGAAAGAATATATTTATAATATATATCAATTTGCAATATAAATGTGAACACAGATAATTTTGTTCTGAAATATTGTAACTTGGAAGAATAACGCCCACAGGCGTACCTAACTGTCAAAAATTCAAAATCATGCGGTCGCAAAGAGTTAATTAGAAAAGTACTCTAAAGAAAGGCTGGTGTGAAAAAATAGGCCGAGAAGGTTGGGAATAACAATCTTCCGGGTCAGGTTGGCAAGTATATGTTTATTTGCATAACCTGCGAATTTACTAATTAATATTCCGGAAAATTATTAGAACCTGCCACGTTTTCCACATTAATTTATTTTTAGAGAAATTTTCTTCATATGTAATCACGATTAAATAAGAAGAAAAATACTCTAAAATAATCTGGTGCGTGACTCACACGACTTTCTCTTACCCTGGAATTTAATATTATAAATACAGATTGCAGATTAATAGGTAAGATAACGAGTACTGTTATGTAAACTTATGTTAAACAATTCATATTAGGCTTCTGAAGAGTTTTATATGATAATTAGTTCTGTGTGAGGGGGAGGGGGGCTACCGCAACCCTCAACTCCCCGTTTCATTAATGCACCTACATTTATATAGAATTTAATTCGGTTATTAAAAAATAATTCTGTTTTTAAAAAAATAATTTATTAAAATTATTATTTAAAAAAATATATATCTTTCATGATAGTGCAGACGATTTCCATATTAGAGAAGTAGTATAACACCAAATAAAAAAAAAAAGTCCATTTCATTCTCAATATTAAAAAAAAAAAAAAAAAAAAAAAAAAAAGATTTTTTTTTCTAAGTTTTTTTTCGTTAAAAGTAAAAAAATCGATAACTTTGTTTTAAATTATCGCAGATCGATGGTTCAACCATTCGTTTTAAAGGTATTGGCGAGCTCTTTTGAAAGATACCCATCTTGAAAATTTACTCCTCCTGAGGGGGGACTTTCCCCCCAGGGGAGGGAGGCGAGGCTCCTACATACACAAAAAAAAATTTCCCAGTTAGTTAACTTTCTCCATTACAAAAAATATATATTCGTTTCATTTGGTTTAGTGCAGTCTATAGACGTTAAACTCTACTTTCCTGCAATTTCACCCATAGACGTAATGTATTAGAAATCTCTTGATTGTCCCTGTTCACGAACCATTTGCTTGATCTTAACGAAAAGCTTACTGTAGCATCCGTACATGATACACATTTAGAATACCAAGTTTGAACTTTCTACCATAATTTGTTTTTGAAATATGCTGATAACAGACAGACACAGAGACACACAGACATACACACAGACCATTCGCTAAATACATGATTTTCGTATTCAGGGGGCCTCAAAACGTGTACATATAATAAAATCTCGCGTTCGAAAATTTGACCCCAAAACAATACTTTCTCTACCTTATGGGTAAGAGAAAGTAAAAAGACTGATGTGATAAAAAGCACGTACTGAAAATATTGCGGAATTTTAATAAGTAAATTGATATATTTTTTGAGTTTTTTAAGTGCATAATAACATATATATATATATATATATATATATATATATATATATATATATATATATATATATATATATATATATATACTATGTATATTTAAATACTCTATTGTAAGCCTTTAAATTAATGTTCAACCTAGAACAACCGAAACAGTCAAACTGACTGCCATAGAGATAGATGCTTAGAAATACATCATTTTTAACATTTTCCAACAAGGTTGAAAAGTGTTTATGACTTCGGTTTGTCTGACTGTCTGTCTGTCCGCGCTCTAACTCCCGTAAATATATATGGAATTTCTTGAAACAGATATATGTTATTCAAGTTCACTATCGGATGTTCCCTATTGAAAATGGAATTTATACTTCTACTGGTTTGTGTACAGGAACCCCCGAAATCATTTCAAAGCATTGCGTTCTATGACAGGCATTTCTATAAACCATATTTTCATACCCTTACTATACAAAAATCTTAATGAAATTGAAATATGTCATACAGTTCACTATCGGATGTTCCCTGTTGAAAATGGAGTTTATACCTCTACTGGTTTGTGTACAGGGACACCCGGAAATATTTCAAAGCATTGTGTTCTATGAGAGGCATTTCTATAAACCATATTTCCATACCCGTACTGTACACGAATCTTAATGAAATTGAAATATGTTATTCAAGTTCACTATCGGGTTTTCCTTTATAAAATGGAGTAAGTACCACCACTGATTTGTGTACAGGGATACACAAAATTATTTCAAAGCATTGTGTTCTATGAGAGGCATTTGTATAAACCATATTTGCATACCCTTACTGTACAATATCTTAATGAAATTGAAATATGTTATAGAAGTTCCCAATCGGATGTTCCCTGTTGAAAATGGAGTAAATACCGCCACTGATTTGTGTATAGGGACACGCAAAAGTATTTCAAAGCATTGTGTTCTATGAGAGGCATTTTTATAAGCCATATTTTCATACCCTTACTATACAAAAATCTTAATGAAATTGAAATATGTTATACAAGTTCACTATCAGATGTACCCTGTTGAAAATGGAGTTTATACCTCTACTGGTTTGTTTACAGGGACCCCCTAAAATATTGCAAAGCATTGTGTTCTATGACCGGCATTTCTATAAACCATATTTTCTTACCCTTACTGTACACAAATCTTAATGAAATTAAAATATGTTATTCAAGTTCACTATCGGCTGTCTCCTGTATAAAATAGAGTAAATACCACCACTGATTTGTGTACAGGGACACACAAAAGTATTTCAAAGCTTTGCGTTTTATGAGAGATATTTCTATAAACTAAATTTTAATAACTTTACTTTGCACGAAGATTTATGAAATTGAAATGTGTTATTTTTAAGCACAAAAGAAAATGCTCTGCATAGAATATAGCATGATTAGCATTAGATTTACAGAGTGACAGAAAAATATTCAGTTATATAAAGAGCCCATACAGCACAGAATGTTTCAGTTATGTGGCAAAAAGCTTACAATTTTTCAAAAACGTAACACGTTTTAGTATGTTCTCTGATACCTTTCTGAAACATTAGCCCTTTTTGATTTTCTATCTGTTAAGTGATTGTAACGTTTCTGTTACGTATCTCATTTTTTGTTACGATCGCGGACATTTCTACGTTTCTGAAACTAATCGGAAAGAAATCCGAACGTTTTTAAACGTTTCGAAAATGTTTATAATGTTTCAATGTTATATGATTGTTACGTTTCTGGAACATTTTGTGCTGTTACGGAGCTATTAATAATTATTTTCTAAAAGTGTACTTTCGTTTACATTAAGCGTTTTTAACACTTTCTAACTTTTTTAACACTTTCCAACAAGGTTGAAAAATGTTAATGACTTCGGTTTGTCTGTCTGTCCGTATGTCTGTCTATCCGCGCTCTAATTCTCGTAAATATCTGTGGAATTTCTTGAGACTGATATATGTTATTCAAGTTCACTATCGGATGTTCCCTTTTGAAAATGGAGTTTATACCTTTACTGGTCACTTCTAAATCATTTGGGTGAAGGTTTCATTGATTATGGGGAAAATATTGATTTAGATTTCCCTGAAAATGAAATTCATGAGTATTCAAGATTAATTTTCTTCTAATTTAATCTTAGTTACAAGTCCTTCGGTATAAACTATAAAAACTGGCAAACATATTTAACAAAAAAAAAAAAAAAAACTTGTATCTTCATCGAAAATATTAATATGTTTCTGCATTTATTTTTAAATTAAAGAAATGATTTAGTTCTTCCTAATGCTGACTGTTCTCATAATTTAATGTGTAAGCTTTCAATAAACATGTAGTGTTCAATAGGCTTAATTCCTGAGATGACAGCAATAACATTATATCTTCCAGAGAAACGTCATATAGCTTGATTTGAAATGTACGGCCATAATGAAAATTCTATTTATTAGAATAGGTATTTACACGATAAGAGGCATCTGAAATTGTAATGAGATCAGCATTATTTAAATTGACTTATTGCATCTGATTCAAATTAGATTTTTTATTTATTTATTTATTTATTATTATTATTATTATTATTATTTGCCAAACAAACATATTTATTATGATTTATACTAAAGGAAAATCTTTCCGCTGGATATTCTACTATGTAGACAAGAGATGCAAGAGTTTCCGTCTGAAGACGGAACACTGACACCATATTCTTTATCAATATATTTTCTCATATTTGTACAGTAATTTATTGCGATTGAGTTTGATAGAAATTATTCATAAAAGGTACTGATGTTGGTATTCTTTCTTGAGAAGAAAACTCTTGCACCCCTGATGCAGAGGTCGCATTCTCTGACTTTTTTCAGGGTACTTTCGGGAAGGAGAAATTTCTGCCTTTTTGATTATCACTATTTTTACGAAAAAAAAAAAATCTCTATCCTGTTTAATCCTAACACATTACTATGAAAATACCATACAATTTCACTGTAAAAATAGCGGTAACAAAAAAATTAGAACTTTTTCAAACTTTAAAAGCATAGTTGCCAACATTTTAATATTTTACGGAGCGCTTTTATCTTCTCTTATTTCGAACCATTTTTTTACATAATAATTTCTTCCAATATATACCTACGATAAAGTAGAAAAAAAAAACCTCTTAAAGTAAAAGTGATATGAAAAAAAAAGCGAGGCTACAGATATTTCGGAGTAAATTAAAATCATAGCCTCCTAAACTAGATGCCTTCCGCCTGGCTCGGAAACTTGGCAACAGCTCAAGCGGTAGACAGAGCCACCTTGTACAGATTACGTGACTTTTTATTCAGTTGTCACCAATAATTTAAAGAAGTGATAAATGGTATATATAATCGGTGTTTCTTTGATTTGCTCCCAAACTCTTATGTCTGCGATTGAGCGGCAACAGCTGTCTTAACGGCATCAACAAGTATAGACCATAGCCTCCTAAACTAGATGCCTGTCGCGTGGCTCGGAAACTTGGCAACAATTCAAGCGGTAGACAGCGCCACCTGGTACAGATTGCGCGACTTTTTCATTCAACAGCCACCAAAATGTTTTGAAAGTGGGATTTGATATAAAAGGTGAATAGAATCGAAGAAACGTCGAGTATATATATATCATATATTACTTAATCTGTACCAGGTGGCACTGTCTACCACTTGAAATGTTGCCAAGTTTCCGAGCCACGCGGAAGGCATCTAGTTTATGAGGCTATGTTAAAATGTTGGCAACTGTTCTGAAAGTACTCTAAAAGAAAGGCGGCGAATGGAAACGTAGCCTATGTAACATTTAGGTTTAAAGTAATATTTCATTTCGTAAAAATAACTTTTTATATTTTTGACAGAGATCTACACTATTACACAAAAAATGTTATTATTATTTCGTGCTTTAGCTTTTTTTAGTCAAAAACCTTTAAAATCCTTTGTAATATAAATATCTAAAAAAAAAAAAAAAAAAACCCTGTTGTTTACTTATGTTTTTGTGCATATTTGAAAGGACAGACAAATAACTTTAGAACAGAAATTTTAATTAACAGACAAGTTATATCTATTCTAAAATAATTTCATTACAATAAATAATACATGTGATGTGATTTTTTTTTCTCAGATTTGTTGTTTACGCACAAGAAAATAGCAAAATTGCTGCGTAAAAGCAAACCATAAGATTATCTGTTACAAAACAGTTCTTTGATATAAAAACAAATTTAAAACAAATTCAATTATGTATGTATAAAAAACAATATGGTAAAAATCTAAATATATTTTTATGTATTCAGAACTTATAGAAATCAAAGTTATGTATTTACACAATGCTGAATGTCATATGGATTAACTATAACAATGGATTAACTATAATAAAATGCGTGTGAAATTTTAGGAACACTGCAATCCCTGCAGTGTTGTTGTTAGTAAAAATAGTGTATTTACCTCCTGTAGTTATTGATAATTACACACAAAAGAGAATTCGAAAATTTACCGAATGATATAACCTTGGGAAGGAATAATCAAACATACTGTTATATTTTTCACATGTGTTTATTTGCTGAAACATTCAGTTATTAAACACTATTTAAATGCCTAGTAACTATTAAACATTCTTATAGTCGTAAGAAATCACTTTAGATTTTTATTTTATGTTAATGAGTTAAAGCCTCGTTAGCAACAAGGTTTTGTACAAGTAAATCTCATTTAAGATATTAAATATTTTATTAAATTTCCTTTGTATTACATGCTTGAATCGGAAATTTCATTATCAGTATTTCATGACATTCAGTTTTATATTTGCATTAATTTATGTATATCTATCTATCTATATATATATATAATACTTGTATGTTACAGCCACCACAAAACTTTCTTTTATATTATTTTATATATCGGCTTCACTTACTGTTGAACATGCACAAAAGTTTATCATAGCACCTCGCAATAAAGCTTTTACATGTGAAGTTTAACGCAGTTTTAATCCCCATATACTGCGATGTGGAAATTTGGAAAATTACAGAAGGTGAGTAATTTACGCGTCTCCGGTCCGCCGATATACACCCAGATTAAGTTAGCTCGGTTTTCATAATGGTTATATCCGGAGCCTGATTAAGGGGGGAGCACACATTATTTATACTTACGCCGTTATTTTTTAACAAATACTTTCCTCCTATAATAAACAGAAAATTCTCATTAAAAATTATTTTAAAAGAATTCTCGTGTCTAATAACGGTGAGTAAATTGGATTGTTTTACACCGTTCATTTTTTATAAAAAATATTTCCTCGTCAAAGCGTGGAATTTCTATGACATGAAGTAAAAAAATAATTGTAAAAATATTCCGGTGAGAGCGGAGATAATGTGTGCTTCCCCCTTAATCAGGCTCTGTTTATATCATATATCAAATTCGGTGCATGTTTATGCGATAAAAATTGATATTTAACCTTGCTATTCACGGAGTACATTCCAACAAAGAAGTACAACCTGTCATTTTAAATGCACCCAAGTTTAAGCAATAAAGTATTTTAAAATGGCCCTCTTATATACCAAGTTTTGTGAAACTATATACAATATAATCTAAGATTAGCCTTTTTGTTTACGGGAAAATTGCAGCACGATAGTGACCCCTTACAGACGATGTGTACCCAGATTGATTCACTATAATCTTTCAAAATGGTTATCTTATGTACTAAGTTTTGTTTGATTATACACAATGGAAACTGAGATACAGACTTCCCTTAAATGATAGAAATCACATAACAGCAATGACTCATATTCAGAGATTTGCATTAAAATTTTATAGACAATAATTTATGCCAAGGTGTTCTTACATTTAAATTTATATGAAGTGCGCACACACAGACAGAAATTTTCTAAAAACGATCAAATCATGTTATTGAACTCCCAAAACATGTAAACCTGAAATAGAAAACTGTATGAATACAATATTGTCTTCTTTTTAATATAGAAGAAAGTACTAACAAAGCTAAACAAACATATTGAAATTTATTATATATATATAATTTTTTAATGGAACATAAAGAAGAGAGTTATTTTTTAAAAGTAAAAAGTAATGTATTCATACGATAATTATTTTTAATGAAAAGGTATTAAATGAATATTTTCTATGTTGCACTAGAAATCCTGAATTGTTAACCATAGTCTTACACAGCAGCCAACATTAGTAACTTTTTAATCAGATATAACACCAGTGTTTTTAAAAAGAAACCTGTTGCATATACACACATTGGCCAATAAATTTGAAACCTTTAAATTAATATTTCATTGGACCTTCTTTTGCATGTTGGACCTTCTTTTGCATGAATAACAGCCAGTATTCGTCTGGGCAGCGAATCTGCAAGCTTCTGCGGTGCATTTATGTCCAGAATTTATCATATATTGGCTACACAGACTTTAAGATCCTGTAAATTGGATAGATGAGGATTTTGCTGACGGATACTTCTTTCCAATATGTTCCAAACATTTTCTATTGGATTAAGATCCGAGATATGCGTCATCTAGGGAAACTGTTAGAAGTCAGATTGATGCTTGCATTATCGAGCACAATGTATCCGTTAACTTCAGAGTAAAAATGTAACATTGAGGGATGTATTTAATCTATCGATTTATTCAGGTGCTGCACGGCTTTTTGATTATCCTCAAAAAACACCATGGGACCACTTCCATAAAAGCAGAACATTACCCAAAGGTTTGTAACAGGTTTTGCATACCTACGCCGATAGCAAGCATTTGTAGAAACTCTTACAGGTTTCTAATTCATTTTCCAGCGTATTATCGACGAATAAAAAAAGACCTCGCAGCTTTACTAAAATTTTACTTTCCTTTTATTATATTTACACAAGTACCATCAATAAGGTATTATTCTCGAATATTTTTGAGTGTTTGAATGCTAAAAGAGTATCTTAAAAAATGTTGATTTAAGATTGCGGTGAAAATATAATAAAATGGGGGAAAATTTTAGGAACGCTGTAAGGCCTCTGACAAGGAAACATTCAAAAGGTATCGTCTTCAAAAAATATTGAAAAAAAAAATAATAATTGATTCTACACTTCATAAAACACCGGAAAGTGAAAAAAATATCGGCTGAAATGAATAACAGCGACCACAAAATATTATCAAAATTAAGCAATTTTGGCGATTTAGCGCTGTTAGGCGATAAGTTCGCTAGCACGGAGATTGCCTTGTACAAACAGAACCGTGTATTATTTCTCCGCCAACTACTCAAAACTAATCGCCTAACAGTGTGAAATCACCAAATATGCTTAATTTTGATAATTTTTTGTGGTCACTGTAAGTCATTTCAGCCGCTATTTTTTTTTTTTTTTTCACTTTCTGGTGTTTTATGAAGAGTAGAATCACATGTATTTTTTTTTTCAATATTTTTTGAGGACGACACCTTTTGAAAGTTCTTGTAAGTAAGTTTCAGTAAAATGAAAACATTTCTAATAACTTTCTGGAATGAATTCTCCGTTAAAAATAACGGAGACTCGGTACCTATGGTCTTTCAATATTAAACTTATTTATATCTGACTCTGTACTCTTTTATATGTTATGAGAAGCCTTACACTCAATTTGGAAGAATCGCGATATACCTGGCAGCGCTTTTGGTTTGGTGAAGTATCGTGTTGGATTATTTCGAACTGAATTAACTGTCACAATCTCATTACGTTTGAGACACACATTCATCATTATTTTTACTGTTGTTCATTTAATTTTCATTTGTTTAAATTTAACACAAAAAAAGTACCATAATTTTCGGCGTGTAATCCGCATATTAGATAAGTCAATCTGCATCAGGAATTTTAATTGACAAATAAAGTAATATTTATACGAGCTATTTCTTCGAAAATGTATATATTTTTCTGTTGAATAAAATTTTTCGGGGAGGAAAAACATATATTACCTGCGGATTATAAGCCGAGAATTACGGTAATAAAGTGACACGTTAAAAAATAATGTCTATTTTAAGCGTAAATTCATTTCACTGACAACGGTTAATTCTCATAAAATTAAATTTCCATTGAATATATGAGAATTCCAGGAAATCTACCATAAATAGATAAAACACTGTTGTTAATAATTGTGGTGTAAACGTAAAAGGTGGTACGCCTAAATTCATTTCACTGAAAACAGTTAATTCTCATAAAATTCATTTCCCAACGAACATATATGGGAATTCCAGGAATTCTACCATAAATAAATAAATCACTGTTGTTAAATTTTGTGGTGTTAATTTACCCTATGGCTTAATAATTCTATGAGAATATAAGAGGCTATGGGAGGCTGTGAGTTTGTGAAAGGCTAATGTTAAGAATTTTCATATTTTCTTTTTATATTTTCAGAGTTTTCTTGCAATGTTTCTGTTCATTATAATTTAAAACCAGCAGTTCTGTGCAGTTTTGTACAATATACTTTTTTACCTTTAAAAATAGAGATATGTACGTATAATTTAAAATTCAAAACGTTTTTTTTTTTTTTTTAGATAGCAAGAAAACAAAATGTGGATATTTAACTTTCGATCGTATCAATTATATTTCATAACACATATGCCAAATATTTTCTCACTTTAAATCATTCTTAATATATATATATATATATATATATATATATATATATATATATATATTGATTTTTAAACTGTGATAAACTATTGCAAAATATTTTTTCACTTCCTGTGATTCAAATGTGACAGTTATATTATGATAATTTGCGTACATTGAAAGACATATTTAATTTAATTTATGACATATTTCAAATTATAATACGCTAAAAATAAATTTTTTTTTAGTTAAAAGTTTTAGCATAAAAATTATTTGTAGTTACACAGAGAACATGCTATAAGAGATACATCTGTAAAAGATTATATTTAAAATATTTTTTTATATACACTTACTACTTATATAAAAAGAACTATGTCTTACACACACAAAGAAAAAAAAAATGTTATTTTATTTGACATCTATTATATAATGAACTTTCGTTTTTGTATAGTTATTAAAATATATATTTTTAAGCGAACTAATTTTATTAATGTCAGTGTACTAAAAATTTTTTTTCGCTGTAAAATCCCTCTGATATTGCGTCATATCACGTAAAATATATGAAAATTGTAAAAACTTAAGCTACTAAATCTAAAAAAAAAAAACATGCTTAAGCAATCTTAAACTTTTATTTTACAAAAGAAAATTACAGATATTTTCCATAATTTGTAGAAATAAAAGAATTTTTTACACATGATACCTCACCAAAATAAGCAGCTTTACTCTGACTATAACTGAAATAAATTTGGAAAAATCACAATAAATAACAGCTTTGCTGTCAGGTATTTTGTAAAAGAAGATGAATTTATTTTATGTTATACAAATTAGGTTTTTATATATAAAATGAAATTTTATATACCGTAATTTTTCACAAATAAGCCACATTTCAGAAATATCCGTTTAAAACCAGAACTCCATTTACTAGACTTTTTTATGTAGTGCTAGATGGTAACACATTTTAACAAATAAATTACTTTTGTAAGACGGGTGTAGCTGTCTTTCAAGTTGTACACCCGGAATTACGGTGGGCTATGGTATTGGCTCTTGCAGGATGATGAAATTTCTACTATTGTTATCATTATTACTATAATTTAATATTTGTCGTAATAAATTTAACACTATTACACTTTAAACCTTTCTAATGTATTTAATTTACCATAATGCGATTCTCTAGTTAACTTACTTATAAAAGAAAAAAAATGAAATACCTTAGTGAGTAATTTTTAAACGCAAAATCACACAGAGTGTCTCTCTACCATTTTGTTAAAAAAAAAAAAAAAAAAAAACTATAAATAACATAACAGTGAGAATTGTCGATGTTTTTCATCATAACTCGAGTTTTTTAATTTTTCAGTGGATGAACTCACAAATTCGGTTTTTGTTTCTAATGTAAATTTATTTCCCGAATTTATTTTTACCTTTACGAGTAGGATATTTGTTTCCAACACTTTTTCGTGTAATAGTCATTTCCCTAACATTACTATGCACATGTGAGTCGCATCTGACACCGGCAAAACACTAAACAGAGAAAATGTAACACGGCCCTTCCTTGTAGATGGACTAATTTTTTTGAATGAAACTTTTATTCCTCCGAGAACGCATGAGCGCTTGCAACAGATCGAATGCACTGGTTCCATCAAGGGTCAGCGCGGTCACTCTTTTTAATACCACTATTTTTATAAAACAATAACTGCATTATTCAATTGAAGACATCCGGTATTTGTCTCCGATGGAAAATTACTGATATTACTTTATAAAAATAGTGATATTAATCAATGTGACCACGTCCACTCTTATTGTTCTATTTAACAGCCTGTAAAATTTAAAAAATTTAGATTCATAGTTGCCAACTTAGCAACTTTTGGCTACCGGAAAATTTTGATAAAAATTTTTATTTTATTCAATCAGTGAAAACTGTTAAAGTTCACTGATTAAAGAAAATAAATTTTTCTATTAAATTTTTCTGGTAGCCAAAATGTGCAACGATGGAAACTATGTTTAGACTTAATTATTTTAGAATCATATCTACAGGCCCCAGGGATTCAAAATATGTAAAAAATATATTAATACAGTAAAGTCTCGTACAACGTGGGTGCAAGTTTGCTTCATGAATATTACAATTTTATTTTTTAACACCACTAACTTTTTATCAAAGCAACTGCTTTATATAAAAACTATATCGAGTGCATGAACCAGTAGGTTGGTATTCTAAAATTTTAGTGGTGTTAAAAATAAAACTGCTTTATTTATTTGTCATTTCTGCCACCGCGTTGTACAAGACTTTACTGTATTTTAAATATACTCGACAAAAACCTCCCCTTAAGTAAAATACTGATTATTATTTAGCCTCTTAAAGGTAGTATATTATCTGGCGAGACTGAAAATGCTCCATAATAACTTATAAAAGTTGGCGACACTGGTATATTAAGGGGTTAAAAATATTGCTTGAAGCAGAAATACGAGGGTCACTCTGAAATTTTTGAAATATAGCTAAACTGTTCATGTTATACTTACCAATTCCTAGGAACGTTCAAGTTGTTCCCTTCAACAACAATGATTATTTGTAGGCGAAATTTCCAGTGATTAAAGCTTCAAGCCACCTATTACTTGGAATCGATGAAAAATATGCCTGTATAGACTCATTAATCTCATTGTCAGACTGAAACTGGAAACGATCAAACATTTTCTTTACATTAAAAAGTAACCAAACTCACTTTTGGATGATCAGAGGACTAGGGTGGTTGTTCTATCAATTTGATGTGATTATGGTCAAGAAATTAGACTGTTCATTTTTCCGTAAGAAAAGATGCAATATGATGGTGATACATGAATTCTCTTAGATGCATTTCCTTGAATGGTTTCGGATAGACAGTTAGTGGTGCACAAGTTAGCTGTAGCTGTCTTCTGTCTCTCCAGGTTTGATGACTTCGATAAATCCTGTACTTCTGAAGATAACGGCATAAATAACATTTTGTTATTTATCGTTGTCTTTCACCATTGTTGATTTGGGGTCATATTGAAAAACTCTTACTTTACTTCCTTAACGTGTTGGAGCGTCACGAAACAACACGCAGGTTTCATTTTCAGTTATGAGTTTAGAATAAAGGCGGTGTTTACTATGATTTTTTTTTTTTTTTTAACATTTCATTACAAATTCTGACGCGGTATGCTTTTTGGTATCCTGTTAAATTATGGGGTACCAAAAACAAACTAATTTTTTCATATGCAGTTTTTCATGAGTACCGTAATTTTTGGTAGATACCCCGCAGGTTATGTAATCCAGTTTTGCACCAGAAATTTCAATTGATAAAAAACTTTATATTTGCACAATCTCTTCCTTCGAAAAAGTACAGATTTCTCTATTAAATAAAATTTCTGGTAGAGAAATGACACATCTTGCCTGCGGGTTATCCACCAGAAATTACGGTAATTTTATGTGTAACTGCAGATTCAATACTAAGTTCCTTCTGTTTTTTTTTTTGGAAAGTGTAGCGATTATAATACATTAACATTTTTCGTATTTTCTGGGACTACAGATGACAAAGGTCTTCCCTTCAACCAGAACGCAACTTTAACTTCTGCAAAATTCTATAAACCCTCTGTATACAGTGACACAGGATGGGGCTTCATTTTTATATGCCAACTGTAGAGGTGGAAGCCGTCATTTTTGATTTAACTCCAATTTAAAATCAATAATTTCATAGCGCAATAATGTTTCTGCGTCAGCTTTATTTTCCTTTTATGCAAAATTAATTCTACGACTACTGTTATCAGAATTGTCAGTTACAATTGTTGCCAGAAATTATAGTCTGTGATCATAAAATACGTAACCATAAAATTCATGAATTTCTCATATTTAATTAATTGTTTTTTGACGTCTGTCTTAGTCTCAAAAATACCCTTGTATCACTCTGTGACTAATGGTTGGTTGGTTGTTGGGTTTAAGGCCGATTGACTCCGTACGTGTCCTAGGCCTATAGGGAGAATGCCCTCCATGGGGGTCTTTCTAAGGGGTCCTAGCCCGTATTTACGCGAGTTTCGGGGGAAACCATGGAAAACTCCGAACGGCTAGGTCGATGAGCGCGACCTGGGATCGAGCCCGGCACCTCCCATCTACCAGCTTTGAGCGCAGAACCGCTCGGCCGCTGGTGGGCCTCTCTGTGACTAATACTTAATTTACCATGGAATAACCCTTAAATATAAAATTGCACAGAGGAAAGCTATGCTGCTTTTTACGACCGTAATTTTCGGCGTATAATACGCAGGTAAGACACGTTCTTCCTCCACCAGAAATGTTACTTAACACAAAAATCTATATTTTTTCGAAGTAACAGTACAAATATAACTATTTGTTAAGGGGTAACGGCAAAGCGTTTTTTTTTTTTTTTTTTTTTTTTTTTTTTTTTTAACGAAGACAAGGTGATAGAGAAATAACACTTGAGATAGTTATTGAGCATATATTTAAGCATATTACAAATATATTGTCAGGAAATATTGCTAAATAGCGATACTGAAGCAACTTTCCCGAAGTATGTGGAATTTGAGGTGATCTGCGGCACGCGCTTTAACTGAAGCCAATTTAAATACGGAAAAAAGAGAAAAAAATCTAAGTACCGTATATACTCGCGTATAAGTTGACCCCTAAACCGAGAAAAAAAAGTTGTTTTGCACCGGTATTTTAAACTTGTTTCGTTCATCTTGTATGCACAAAATCAATCGTGATAAAACAAGTGAAAGGAAATTGATCTAAAATACAGGTATTAAACCACTTTTATCTTCAAATTTAGGGGTCGACTTATACGCGGGTATATACGGTAATCTACATGAGTGTAGCTAGCGAACTACGTAGGGAATTTTAGAAATATTAATTTTTGTATAATTGGCAAGTGTTTGAAAAGTAATTGAATTTTCAATAAAATGAAATACAGTCATTTGTTAATAAATATTGTTTAATATAACTATTCGAAAATTCGTTTTTTCTTTTTCTTTTTCTTATTATTTTTTTTTTTTTCACTTTGAAATGTTATTTCAAAGCTGTGGTTAAATTTCAAATTAAAAGATTGAAAATTGTTCGAGTAGTGCTGTGTGCCGTTTTGAAAAATCACATAAAAATAATGTTTGAAACTTTGAAATGTTTTACAGACATGAACAAATACAAAAAATCCTACTTTTTGAAATGCTTCTAATTAAACACCGGGCACTACACTGTATCGACATCGACATGGATGCCAACATTTTATCCACATCACTTAACATCCACATTAATATCCACATCACTTATTTTTTTTAAGTATTATTATTATTATTATTATGTTATTTATAGGAGAAAATTTTTCGATAAGTAAAGTGCTGCGAAATAAAGGCGAGGCTAAAAATATAATAAATTAAAATGTTGGCGGGTATCAAGTGGGCTATTTCGAGTCATCCGAGGCGTTAGAAGAGAAGTTCGGAATTTCATAGAACAAGTTTTTTTTCAGGGATTTACACTTTTTGCTTTTTATTTTAGAAGATTCAAAGCATCTTTTAAGCCAATGGAAAAAAAAAAAACAAGTTTTTTTTTTTTTTTTTTTTTTAATTGTACAGTTTTGTTACCCCTAAAGTAAAATTTTTGGAACGAAATTGACATCAAACATGCGGATTATACACCGAGAAATATGGTAATTACTAGCACCATATGAACTACCTTAATGTTTTTAAACTGCATTGAGGGTCTTTCCTGAGGTCTCTCTATTTTATTTTTTTTTATAATTATTATATTTTTACATAATTTACATATTTTTATATAATGGTTATATTATTACATAATTTGCTTTTGATGAAGTTTTTTGTGTATTAAATTTGTGAGTTTGTAAGTTAAATATATCTATTAAGTATTTTATGATTTTTTTTTTCTTTCAAGTAAAAGTCTTCGTTAATTATTTTTATGCTATAGATATGCTATACATAATTTATCTAGATTTATGTCATTCCTCTAACTATTGAAAGCCAAATATATTGTAGAAACTTGCGCAAATATGGGATAGGACACCTTAGAAAGACCCCCCCTTCCCCACTCACACGGAGGGCTCTCCCTCTCCGGCCTAGGACCCTAGTGCATTCAATCGGCTTTAATTCTCACAACCCAACTCAACGAAATGTATTATAAAAAGTAATAGACTGACATAAGTATAATGAGCTTTACTCTTTTAATGATTTTTCAGTGTTGAATCCAGTATAAACATAATACCATACCATACAAGAAAGACAAAAAAGTTATTTACATGGAAATAACCCAAGAATACAATCCCACAGGAAAATCGCATGTATAATTAACATCTGGAAACTAAAATTTCATGTATTATGTACTTTCAGCAACAGTCATTTATTATATTCCGCTGATAAACATAAAGAAACATTAAAAAGAAGCTCATTAATTACGCTTAGGCTGACAGTTTAATGAAAATTTACATATCTCTTTGACATGCATAAACAGATATGTGAATGCATTGGACTGTAATTTCTCTGTTTCCGTTTCTTTCTTGGAAAGATTTTTGTCAAGGATGATATGAATCTATTTATTTTAATAAGAATTCTGTCAATAAAAAAGAAATATTTTTCACGGACGTTTAAATAGAATGCTTTAAATTTACAAGCAACAAAAAATTTTAAAAATGCAGTAATACATAACGATTAAAAAAAAGATATGTTGAATATAAGAATTCTTATAAAAATAATTTAAGTTTTATATGCGTATTGGAATGTTTTAAAAACATTTTTAAAGGGTGCATTATTTAAGTACACATATTTGCATAATTTACAATTTTAATTTTCTTTTATAACAACCATAATTAACATCACTCCTGAAATTAAACATCAGCATTTCTTTTTTCCTTCTTTCTTTTTTTTTAAGCATTCTATTACATTTTTTTTTTTTACTTTAAAAACTGGCAATTTATCAACATGAAGGTAAAGACTGTATTTTTCTGCTTTTAATCAGCAGATCAAATATATCTCTTTCATGTTGATAATTTTAATTTACAGAGACAAAGCCGTGCCTGTCAACCTTCTAATTGATATTCTGTAAAATTGAAATTCCGCTGTCTTATTTTTTAAACACCAGTCATTATGCAAAGTAATTTACTTCTTACGTAACCATTTGTGACGCACCGGGACTTTAAAGTCCTATCAAAAAAATTCCTCGATATACACTGTCAAAAAAAAGGTCCTGTTTGCTGCGAGAAATTTTCTGTAATTCAGAAAAATATGTTCTATCAACGTAATTTTCCGTTGATAGAACGTATGTTTATGAATTACAGAAAAACTCGGGCAGCAAACAGGACCTTTTTTTTTTTTTTTTTTTTTGGACAGTGTAGCCTAAATTTATTACAGGATTTCATTGGGACTTTAGTTTAAACTAAATTTAATACTTTCGAGACCACTGACGTAGATTCACGTCATTTGAAAATCTGTAACTGCACCAGTGGGAGTTTCTTTCACAATTTGTATGCTATTTATTTCTTAAATATATAACCAATATTCACATTTTTACAATGAAATATTCTATGGATACAAATACTTTGATTAGAAAGAATATAATTATAATGTATATCCATTACTAATATAAATGTGAATACAGAAAATTTTGTTCTGAAATATTGTAATATAGGAGAATAACGCACTCAGGCGGACCTTACTGTCAAAAATTCAAAATCATGCGGTTGCGAAAGTGTTAATAGGAGATGATTCTCACGCATAAAGAAATATAACAAAAAAGTTTCAAACTACTTTTCAAAAAATGAAATAATTTTGGATTTAAAGGGCCTTCGCAATGACATTTGGCGAAACTTCTTCTGAAAATAAAGGGCAGTCACAACAGTCTTTCATAATTACAATTAGAAGGCTGGCAGGTATACAAAACCAAGTTTCTGTGGTGGAAATTTCTAGTAAAATTAGCATTGTCCGTTTAAAAAAGAAAACAAATTGTGGTGTGAAACTTAATTTTTTAAACTGCGGATTATACATAGAAAAATACCATATTTTCAAATGAGATTATTAAATATCGGGAGTCGATAGCTATGTAATCCAATCGTATTTACAAATTTTCCAAATTAATTCAATTTTCTTAATGTATTTATTAAAAATAAAAGTAAAACTTGGCTTTCATAAAAACTTGGCTTTCACTTGGCATTAATAAAATTGTAATATTCATGTGCAAGTTTGCTTCATGAATATTACAATTTTATTTTTTAACACCACTAACTTTTTATCAAAGCAACTGCTTTATATAAAAACTATATCGAGTGTATGAACCAGTAGGTTGGTATTCTAAAAATTTAGTGGTGTTAAAAATAAAACTGCTTTATTTATTTGTCATTTCTGCCACCGCGTTGTACAAGACTTTACTGTATTTTAAATATACTCGACAAAAACCTCCCCTTAAGTTAAATACTGATTATTATTTAGCCTCTTAAAGGTAGTATATTATCTGGCGAGACTGAAAATGCTCCATAATAACTTATAAAATTTGGCGACACTGGTATATTAAGGGGTTAAAAATATTGCTTGAAGCAGAAATACGAGGGTCACTCTGAAATTTTTGAAATATAGCTAAACTGTTCATGTTATACTTACCAATTCCTAGGAACGTTCAAGTTGTTCCCTTCAACAACAATGATTATTTGTAGGCGAAATTTCCAGTGATTAAAGCTTCAAGCCACCTAACTTGGAATCGATGAAAAATATGCCTGTATAGACTCATTAATCTCATTGTCAGACTGAAACTGGAAACGATCAAACATTTTCTTTACATTAAAAAGTAACCAAACTCACTTTTGGATGATCAGAGGACTAGGGTGGTTGTTCTATCAATTTGATGTGATTATGGTCAAGAAATTAGACTGTTCATTTTTCCGTAAGAAAAGATGCAATATGATGGTGATACATGAATTCTCTTAGATGCATTTCCTTGAATGGTTTCGGATAGACAGTTAGTGGTGCACAAGTTAGCTGTAGCTGTCTTCTGTCTCTCCAGGTTTGATGACTTCGATAAATCCTGTACTTCTGAAGATAACGGCATAAATAACATTTTGTTATTTATCGTTGTCTTTCACCATTGTTGATTTGGGGTCATATTGAAAAACTCTTACTTTACTTCCTTAACGTGTCGGAGCGTCACGAAACAACACGCAGGTTTCATTTTCAGTTATGAGTTTAGAATAAAGGCGGTGTTTACTATGATTTTTTTTTTTTTTTTTTTTTTTTTAACATTTCATTACAAATTCTGACGCGGTATGCTTTTCGGTATCCTGTTAAATTATGGGGTACCAAAAACAAACTAATTTTTTCATATGCAGTTTTTCATGAGTACCGTAATTTTTGGTAGATACCCCGCAGGTTATGTAATCCAGTTTTGCACCAGAAATTTCAATTGATAAAAAAATTTGTATTTGCACAATCTCTTCCTTCGAAAAAGTACAGATTTCTCTATTAAATAAAATTTCTGGTAGAGAAATGACACATCTTGCCTGCGGGTTATCCACCAGAATTTACGGTAATTTTATGTGTAACTGCAGATTCAATACTAAGTTCCTTCTGTTTTTTTTTTTTTGGAAAGTGTAGCGATTATAATACATTAACATTTTTCGTATTTTCTGGGACTACAGATGACAAAGGTCTTCCCTTCAACCAGAACGCAACTTTAACTTCTGCAAAATTCTGTAAACCCTCTGTATACAGTGACACAGGATGGGGCTTCATTTTTATATGCTAACTGTAGAGATGGAAGCCGTCATTTTTGATTTAACTCCAATTTAAAATCAATAATTTCATAGCGCAATAATGCTTCTGCGTCAGCTTTATTTTCCTTTTATGCAAAATTAATTCTACGACTACTGTTGTCAGAATTGTCAGTTACAATTGTTGCCAGAAATTATAGTCTGTGATCATAAAATACGTAACCATAAAATTCATGAATTTCTCATATTTAATTAATTGTTTTTTGACGTCTGTCTTAGTCTCAAAAATACCCTTGTATCACTCTGTGACTAATACTTAATTTACCATGGAATAACCCTTAAATATAAAATTGCACAGAGGAAAGCTATGCTGCTTTTTACGACCGTAATTTTCGGCGTATAATACGCAGGTAAGACACGTTCTTCCTCCACCAGAAATGTTACTTAACACAAAAATCTATATTTTTTCGAAGTAACAGTACAAATATAACTATTTGTTAAGGGGTAAATGCAAAGCGTTTTTTTTTTTTTTTTTAACGAAGACAAGGTGATAGAGAAATAACACTTGAGATAGTTATTGAGCATATATTTAAGCATATTACAATATATTGTCAGGAAATATTGCTAAATAGCGATACTGAAGCAACTTTCCCAAGTATGTGGAATTTGAGGTGATCTGCGGCACGCGCTTTAACTGAAGCCAATTTAAATACGGAAAAAAGAGAAAAAAATCTAAGTACCGTATATACTCGCGTATAAGTTGACCCCTAAACCGAGAAAAAAAAGTTGTTTTGCACCAGTATTTTAAACTTGTTTCCTTCATCTTGTATGCACAAAATCAATCGTGATAAAACAAGTGAAAGGAAATTGATCTAAAATACAGGTATTAAACCACTTTTATCTTCAAATTTAGGGGTCGACTTATACGCGGGTATATACGGTAATCTACATGAGTGTAGCTAGCGAACTACGTAGGGAATTTTAGAAATATTAATTTTTGTATAATTGGCAAGTGTTTGAAAAGTAATTGAATTTTCACCAAAATGAAATACAGTCATTTGTTAATAAATATTGTTTAATATAACTATTCGAAAATTCGTTTTTTCTTTTTCTTTTTCTTATTATTTTTTTTTTCACTTTGAAATGTTATTTCAAAGCTGTGGTTAAATTTCAAATAAAAAGATTGAAAATTGTTCGAGTAGTGCTGTGTGCCGTTTTGAAAAATCACATAAAAATAATGTTTGAAACTTTGAAATGTTTTACAGACATGAACAAATACAAAAAATCCTACTTTTTGAAATGCTTCTAATTAAACACCGGGCACTACACTGTATCGACATCGACGCCAACATTTTATCCACATCACTTAACATCCACATTAATATCCACATCACTTATTTTTTTTAAGTATTATTATTATTATTATTATTATTATTATGTTATTTATAGGAGAAAATTTTTCGATAAGTAAAGTGCTGCGAAATAAAGGCGAGGCTAAAAATATAATAAATTAAAATGTTGGCGGGTATCAAGTGGGCTATTTCGAGTCATCCGAGGCGTTAGAAGAGAAGTTCGGAATTTCATAGAACAAGTTTTTTTTCAGGGATTTACACTTTTTGCTTTTTATTTTAAAAGATTCAAAGCATCTTTTAAGCCAATGGAAAAAAAAAAAAAGTTTTTTTTTTTTTTTTTTTTTTTTTTTTTAATTGTACAGTTTTGTTACCCCTAAAGTAAAATTTTTGGAACGAAATTGACATCAAACATGCGGATTATACACCGAGAAATATGGTAATTACTAGCACCATATGAACTACCTTAATGTTTTTAAACTGCATTGAGGGTCTTTCCTGAGGTCTCTCTATTTTATTTTTTTTATAATTATTATATTTTTACATATTTTACATATTTTTATATAATGGTTATATTATTACATAATTTGCTTTTGATGAAGTTTTTTGTGTATTAAATTTGTGAGTTTGTAAGTTAAATATATCTATTAAGTATTTTATGATTTTTTTTCTTTCAAGTAAAAGTCTTCGTTAATTATTTTTATGCTATAGATATGCTATACATAATTTATCTAGATTTATGTCATTCCTCTAACTATTGAAAGCCAAATATATTGTAGAAACTTGCGCAAATATGGGATAGGACACCTTAGAAAGACCCCCCCCCTTCCCCACTCACACGGAGGGCTCTCCCTCTCCGGCCTAGGACCCTAGTGCATTCAATCGGCTTTAATTCTCACAACCCAACCCAACGAAATGTATTATAAAAAGTAATAGACTGACATAAGTATAATGAGCTTTATTCTTTTAATGATTTTTCAGTGTTGAATCCAGTATAAACATAATACCATACCATACAAGAAAGACAAAAAAGTTATTTACATGGAAATAACCCAAGAATACAATCCCACAGGAAAATCGCATGTATAATTAACATCTGGAAACTAAAATTTCATGTATTATGTACTTTCAGCAACAGTCATTTATTATATTCCGCTGATAAACATAAAGAAACATTAAAAAGAAGCTCATTAATTACGCTTAGGCTGACAGTTTAATGAAAATTTACATATCTCTTTGACATGCATAAACAGATATGTGAATGCATTGGACTGTAATTTCTCTGTTTCCGTTTCTTTCTTGGAAAGATTTTTGTCAAGGATGATATGAATCTATTTATTTTAATAAGAATTCTGTCAATAAAAAAGAAATATTTTTCACGGACGTTTAAATAGAATGCTTTAAATTTACAAGCAACAAAAAATTTTAAAAATGCAGTAATACATAACGATTAAAAAAAGATATGTTGAATATAAGAATTCTTATAAAAATAATTTAAGTTTTATATGCGTATTGGAATGTTTTAAAAACATTTTTAAAGGGTGCATTATTTAAGTACACATATTTGCATAATTTACAATTTTAATTTTCTTTTATAACAACCATAATTAACATCACTCCTGAAATTAAACATCAGCATTTCTTTTTTCTTTCTTTCTTTTTTTTTAAGCATTCTATTACATTTTTTTTTTTACTTTAAAAACTGGCAATTTATCAACATGAAGGTAAAGACTGTATTTTTCTGCTTTTAATCAGCAGATCAAATATATCTCTTTCATGTTGATAATTTTAATTTACAGAGACAAAGCCGTGCCTGTCAACCTTCTAATTGATATTCTGTAAAATTGAAATTCCGCTGTCTTATTTTTTAAACACCAGTCATTATGCAAAGTAATTTACTTCTTATGTAACCATTTGTGTCGCACCGGGACTTTAAAGTCCTATCAAAAAAATTCCTCGATATACACTGTCAAAAAAAAGGTCCTGTTTGCTGCGAGAAATTTTCTGTAATTCAGAAAAATATGTTCTATCAACGTAATTTTCCGTTGATAGAACGTATGTTTATGAATTACAGAAAAACTCGGGCAGCAAACAGGACCTTTTTTTTTTTTTTTTGACAGTGTAGCCTAAATTTATTACAGGACTTCATTGGGACTTTAGTTTAAACTAAATTTAATACTTTCGAGACCGCTGACGTAGATTCACGTCATTTGAAAATCTGTAACTGCACCAGTGGGAGTTTCTTTCACAATTTGTATGCTATTTATTTCTTAAATATATAACCAATATTCACATTTTTACAATGAAATATACTATGGATACAAATATTTTGATTAGAAAGAATATAATTATAATGTATATCCATTACTAATATAAATGTGAATACAGAAAATTTTGTTCTGAAATATTGTAATATAGGAGAATAACGCACTCAGGCGGACCTTACTGTCAAAAATTCAAAATCATGCGGTTGCGAAAGTGTTAATAGGAGATGATTCTCACGCATTAAGAAATATAACAAAAAAGTTTCAAACTACTTTTCAAAAAATGAAATAATTTTGGATTTAAAGGGCCTTCGCAATGACATTTGGCGAAACTTCTTCTGAAAATAAAGGGCAGTCACAACAGTCTTTCATAATTACAATTAGAAGGCTGGCAGGTATACAAAACAAAGTTTCTGTGGTGGAAATTTCTAGTAAAATTAGCATTGTCCGTTTAAAAAAGAAAACAAATTGTGGTGTGAAACTTAATTTTTTAAACTGCGGATTATACATAGAAAAATACCATATTTTCAAATGAGATTATTAAATATCGGGAGTCGATAGCTATGTAATCCAATCGTATTTACAAATTTTCCAAATTATTTCAATTTTCTTAATGTATTTATTAAAAATAAAAGTAAAACTTGGCTTTCATAAAATTCAATATAGTTTAACTATCATTCCAACCAATGACATAGCTGTCATTTTTTTCGCTTTTAGACTACCACTACTGTCGGCGCCATTAAAGAAACATTTAAATCTCCGGTAATAAGAGCATAGCTGCCAACTTGTACGTTTTTTTTCTTTTTTTTTTTTGCGACAGAAAATCTTTAGGTATTTTCTAGAAGTTTTCATCATTAAAATAAGATGAAAACTTTTTCTCAAAGAAAGTGCTCTGAGGAAAAAGTACAAGGTTGCAGCAATGTAAATGTGCAATTCTCAGATAAATTGTTATGCATGATTAAAAGAGAGCTTATAATCATATACTGTAGTTTTTGACTGATTCTTTTTTAGACTTCAGAACAAAACTTTCCCTGAACTATATTTGGTATGACATATTCTTTTTACCCCTAAAGTTTCAAGAAAATTTATGAAATATTTCTTTTGATTATCAACAAAATTTTCTAGATTCGAAAGTGTACTTTCATGTATGTCTAACTGTTTTTTAACGATATCATTTAAATTTATATCAGGGGTTTTCACTTTTTTAGGACGCATTAAACGTTTGCCGGCCGAATTTAATTGCACTCCTCTGGATAGTGTTGCCAAATTTAGGGACTGTTATTAAATATCTTCCACTAAATTTTAACTACAATGGTTGCCTAATCACTTCGAAGGATATTTTTTTATTATATAAATAAAATATCACTAAAAATAAATATTAGTGGTAGTTGAATAAAAGAGATTCTTAACATGGCTACAACTTTTAGAGCACCTTAGAGTGTTAAAGCATTGCCTCCTAAACTAAATACCTGTCACGTGGCTCAGAAACTTGGCAACAGTTCAAGCGGTAGACAGCGCCACCTGGTACAGATTGCGCGACTTTTTTATTCAACTGTCACCAATAATTTAAAAAAGTGATACATGATATATATAATCAACGTTTCTTCGATTCTATTCGCCTTTTATGTATATCAATTCCCACTTTTAAAAGTTTTTGGTGGCTGTTGAATAAAAAAGTCGTGCAATCTGTACCAGGTGGCGCTGTTTACCCCTTGAACCGTTGCTAAGTTTCCGAGCCACGCGACAGGCATCTAGTTTAGGAGGCTATGGTTAGAGCCAGCAATGTGTTAATAAATGAAAAAATTCAACATTTATGCTATTTGTTTAATGGCATATCTATTATATTTAATCACGAAACTTTAGAATTAAAAAATGTTAAAGGTTTCCGTATGAAAATAGTGGTATCATAAAAAGCAAAAATATCTCATGCCGGAAAGTGCCTTGAAAACAAAGAGCGGGTGGGGGGGGGGAGGACACCTAATTTATTGAAATCAGCTATTTTTTCTTATTTATTTATTTTTTTATTTATTTTTGCGTTAAATTTAAGAGTAATTTATGGGTTATTTTGTAAAGGAAAACTTAAAGTGAGGAAAAAGAAAGGATACGAAAATAAATTCGGTCTATTATTAAAAATGCATAGAATCAATTTTTATGAATTAGTTTTTCAAGCAGAGCATAATTCATGACACGAAGAGCATTAAGAATGCCCTGAGGAAGGTGAATTTTTGTTGAACTATTTATTTTCATAACATTTTATTTTTTAAAACATAATCTTAAAGAGAGAGTTTCAGGAATATCAAACATTAATCATGGCTTCCAACGTTTTAATTTATTCCGGAGTCTTTTTAGCTCCGCATTTATTTCGTATCAAATTATTTTTAGAATAATTCTGTTCAATATATAGCTACTATAAAATAAGAAAAATATTTACTCTTTTAAATAATAATAAAAGAAAAAAAAAAACGTGGTACGAAATAAAGGCGGGAACTCCGCCTTTATTTCGTATAAAGGAAATACGAATAAATTAAACACTCCGGAATAAATTAAAATTTTGGCAGCTATGCATTAATCTGATGAAAAGTGTTTAATAGAGGAAATGTCAACTTTTATAATTTACTCTGAAACATTGCTAACACTCGCATTCTTCTCATACCACTTTTCTGAAATGTAATTTTTTTCTTATTTTATCATAATTACATATTAAAGAAAAATGCATTAGAACTATTTGTTGTGAAATAAAGGAGGCGCTAACAATTCTCCGGAATAAATAATAAAAATTGGCAATTCTATAATAGTATGATGAAATTCATAAAGGGTTTCGTACGCACCTACATTTGCAAAAGGATCATTTGACAACTACATAGAAAAATATCATTGTGTAAAACTATGTTACTCTCAGAACTACAGTTACATTACGTTAATCACAGAAAACAGTGGTTGCAAACACTTTTATATTCAATAAGGAGTATACAGGCCAGAGCCAAAAATTACATCATCTAGATTATATGATTATATCTTACTCAGGGGTAATTAAAAAAAAAAAAAAAATTCGTGTTTTACAAACAGTAGATAAAAGAACCATTATACAATTAAGAGAAAAATTTAATGTCATAGAAAAAAGGACTGAAGGTATGATATATAGAGCATTATATTCTTGAAATGCATTTTAACCTTGAGAAATACAGTAAGATTTTAATTCAGATTAGTAAAGCATACAAACATTAAAAAGGTATAATTTCACATTATATTTTTTTATATTACTTCAAAATTTTTACTAAAAATTTCAAAATTTTAATAAGTTTACATACGTGCCAACCATCTCATTAATAACTGTACAATTGTTAACGCCCCCTGAAAAAATGCCCCTTTTCTCACAACACTATATTTTTAAGAGTTATTCTCTCCAAATGTTGTCTCCAAAAGTTACTCTAAAAAATTATTGGTGTGAAAAAAAGAAAGCGGGTACTAAAAAATTGTACGGTTCATAATGAGATGGTTGCCAAGTATGAGTTTATGGTAAAAAAATTCTGCCTATTTTTTTTTTTTCTTAGTTAGTTAATTATGCATTCAAAACGTCAAATCTTTTAGCTATAGAAACATTCACTTCGAGGCCAGTTATGTTTATATATAGCTAACATGTCTAATTTAGTTTACATGAATGTGAATTAATGATAAAGAGTTAAATTAACTATATATTGTGATTTGATAGTAATGCTGTTCCTAACATTCCAGTAGCTTGTTAAATTTAATTAAAGTTAATCACAACTGTTAGCTCAGTTATTTAAACCTTTTTCTAATTAAAAAATCTGCAAAATATAAGCACAAACATGCCAATTAGAATATATATTACAAAAATTCTGCCAATAAATGCATAGTTAATACCGTTTTTAAAATAAATGCTTTACATATATTTCATTAGGTGTGAAAATATTCGCATTTTGTACTACCACTATTTCCATTGAGAATCACTTAATATATTTCAACTTAATATATTTTTTTTTGCGATTGGATATGATAGAAATCGTTGATAAAAAATAGTGGTAGGATAGTTCGGCTTTGAAAGGAAAATTCTTTCGATCTTGCGTTGCATGATATTTAATACCTCTTGTTTAACCGTAAATACGCGCGGAAGAAAATTACTCTACAAAAAATGGGCTATGGAAAATAGGCGGGTACTAATAAAGATGCGGAATAACTTAGAAAAGTCCGCATGTCTGTGATTATAACAAAAGATTTTTGGACAAATCCAGAACAGTTTTTAAATATTTTCTCTATATATTTCATGCTTTGTGATTTTGTTTATTTTTAAAATTTCTTTAAAATTATAATGATATCCAGTGGCCCATTTTAGTGACTTTTTCATTCAATAAATAACTTTTAATTGTAATGTTTCTGTAATCACATCGAAGATTAATCATCTATTAAGTATATCAAACATCACTCCTCAAAACTGTTGGTGATTATTGAATAAAAAATTTTATAAATTTTGCAACACTGGCGCTATCCCACAGGCATAGATGCGTATATTTTAATTTATTCTGGAGTATTTTTAGCTGCGCTTTTATTTCGCACCACTTTATTTATAGAAAAATTTTCTCCAATATATAAATTCAATAAAATAAGAAAACATGCTTTTAAAAAATAAGTGTTATGGAAAAAATGTGGGGCTAAATATACCGGAATCTAATAGCGTGTAATTGTGCTTATCCCTCGTAATCATTGACGAAAGTCTATGCAAAGACCATTATTACATAAACGTGCGGAAAATATAAATGAGAAACTTGAATAAAGAACTTAACCTGCAGCGTATATCGTTTTGATTTCAGCTATTCAGGCACATGGTTACAGCTCAATTCTTGCAGCTGTAAATATATCATAGCTGCCAATTTTTTTTTAATTTATTAAGGAATGTCTTTAGTCCCGCCCTTTCTTCACACCGTAATATTTGTAGAGAAATTTTCTCTAACACTTTCGCGACCGCATGTTTTTGTCTTTTTGACAGAAATATCCGCCTATGGGTGTTATTCTTCCAAGTTGCAATATTTCAGAGCAAAATTTTTTATATTCAGATTCATATTACAAATAGATGTATCTTATACTTGTACTCTTTCTAATCAAAGTATTTATATCCATAGTATATTGGTTGTACAAATATGAATATTGTGTAAATGGTATTGCAGGTTAAGCATATGAAAACTGCACCAGCGTCGAATGAAGAGTCCTTGCCTTCTATTTATTGTTCTTTATCTGAAACATCTTTTGCACACAATTTTAGACTTCTACCCTCAATGATAAGGGAGTAATGGGGTGGCAACCTAAAACGTTAAATTTATTTTTTATTTTATTTTTTAAAACTATTCAAGATATCTTATCGAGGTTGAAACTATTTATAAATGTTTATGAAGTACATAATATACATATATATTTTTATTTTTTTATTTTCAGAATTTTCACTCGATTTTAAATGGTAGAAAATGATAAGTATATTTTTGACGGGCGATTTTTTATACTATCCACCAAAGCGACACCTACCAAAAAAATACAGTTTATGTGTTTATTAGTTAGTTATTACATATAAAAATTACAGAAGTGTCAAATTGCTTGAACGTAGTGAAAAAAATAATAATCATTTAATCATTTTAAATGGTAGAAAATGATAAGTATATTTTTGACGGGCGATTTTTTATACTATCCACCAAAGCGACACCTACCAAAAAAATACAGTTTATGTGTTTATTAGTTAGTTATTACATATAAAAATTACAGAAGTGTCAAATTGCTTGAACGTAGTGAAAAAAATAATAATCATTTAATAATAATACAGAGGGGCAAAAGATTTCAGTTCCAAAATAAAAGACTCACACCAGCATTCGTTATCAATAATTTCCATTATCTTCAATCGCAATAAATAAACCAATAACATGATATAAATTATTGATAAAAATACGCTTGTGTAAGTTTTCCATCCTAAAACGGAAACTCTTGCATCCCTGTAATAATACCAATAATATAATATTTATATTTATTTCTAAAAAACCCTTAATATTAATAAATAAACAATGCAAGCAAATATAAAAATGCTTTATTAACATTTGTTATTAAAAAGTGCCAGTTAGCAATAAAAACAAGAAAGAAAAATCATGCAGTACGCATTGATTAGTAACACATTCCAACTGAACGTAATTGTTGTATCGAATAACTTTTAATATTCTTTCCGTACGTTATCACACAACAGACAGAAAGACTGAAAAATATACAGATAGACTAATTGATTTTAAAATTACTCTTAGGCATTTTAGAAAGTGTTAAAAAGGCTTAACGCAAAAGAAAATGCAGCCATTAGAATATAATTACAGCTTATGATCTCTCTGAATATTTTAGTGTAGCCCTATAAATCAGAACGTTAATCATATCATATTCTATACAAAACATTATTTTAGAATATAAACAATACATTTCAATATTTTTATGATTTTTTCAGTAGAAAGACTTTTAAATATAACTTTCAAAAAATTCTGTTCTAAAACGTAATGCAATGGCATTTTTCTTGTTGTTGTTGTCCCTGTAAACAAACTAGTTGTACTGAACCTATTAATGTCATATTAAATGGGGAACATTCTATACAGAAAATATTTATAAAAATAACACTCATAGACCACAATGCTTTTGAATGATTTTGGGTGTCCCTGTACACAAACCAGAAGAGACATCCACTCCATTTTGAATATGGAACAACCAATAGTGGGCTTCAATAAAATATATCAGTTTCAATAAATTCCATAAATATTTACAGGAGTTAAAGCGCGGGCAGACAGATAGACAGATAGATGGATAGATACACAAACTGAAATCATATCCACACTTAAAAATGTTAGAAAGTGTTAAAAACGCTTAATGTAAACGAAAGTACAATTCAAGCAATTTTTTATTAATACCTCATAATATAACTGGATATTTTTGTGCCACCCTGTAAATCTAATGCTAATCCTGCTATATTCTATGCAAAGCATTCTTTTGTGCATATAAATAACATATTTCAATTTCCGAATACTTCGTGAAAAGTAAAGTTATTAAAATTTGATTTATAGAAATATCTCTCACAGAACGCAAAGCTTTGAAATACTTTTGAGTGTCCCTGTACTTAAACTGACGGTGATATTCTCCTCCATTTTATACAGGAAACATGCGATAGTGAACTTGAATAACATATTTCAATTTCATTAAGATAAGTCTACAGTAAAGGTGTGAAAATATGGTTTATAGAAATACCTCTCATAGAACACAATTCATTGAAATACTTTCGGGTCTCCCTGTACACAAACCAATAGAGGTATAAACTCCATTTTCAATAGAGAACGTCCGATAGTGAACTTGAATAACATATATCAGTTTCAAGAAATTCCATAAATATTTACGGGAGTTAGAGCTCGGACAGATAGGCAGACAGACAGACGGGCATGCAGATACACAAAACTGAAATCATTTTCACACTTTAAAATGTTAGAAAGTGTTAAAAACGCTTAACGTAAACGAAAATGCATTTCTAGAAATTTTTTATTAATAGCTCTTAATAAAGCTGGATATTTTTGTGCCACCCTGTAAATATAATGCTAATCATGCTATATTCTATGGAAAGCATTCTTTTGTGCAGATAAATAACATATTTCAATTTCCTAAAACTTCGTCGAAAGTAAAGTTATTAAAATTTGATTTATAGAAATATCTCTCACAGAACGCAATGCTTTGGCATACTTTTAAGTGTCCCTGTACATAAATCAGTAGTTGTATTTCCTCCATTTTATACAGGAAACATCCAATAGGGAATCCGTTCATTTTTTATAAAAAATATTTCCTCGTCAAAGCGTGGAATTTCTATGACATGAAGTAAAAAATAATTGTAAAAATATTCCGGTGAGAGCGGAGATAATGTGTGCTTGCTCCTTAATCAGGCTCTGAAAATAACAAAGGTGTCAAATAAGCAGACCATAGTTTAAAAAACGAAATCCAATACAGGTATCCATATAAAGTAATTTATGCTTATAGAATCAATAATAAAAAACAAAGATAAGTTACAAAAAAGAATCATTTTCGATCAAGATTTAAATGACATCACTATCTTCTTCACTCGTTATATGTTACAATAGTGTTACAATAGTTACACTAGTTATATGTTACAATAGTTATCAAATATTGAAGTCAATATTTCAGATGGTTTTACAATTTTTGATTTGCATCGACCATTTGACAAATAGTAAAATATTGCTGCTAAATATAGGGAAAATCCCTCTTTTTTTTTTTTTTTTTTTTTTTTTTTTTTTTGCTACTTCTATTTTCATAGATGCCAATATTTTGATTTATTCCGGAGTACTTTTAGCCCCGCCTTTATTTAGCACCACTTTATTTATAGAAATGTTTTATCAAATATAATTTCGCTAAAATCAGACAAGTTTATCCTTAAAAAATAATTGGTATGGATAAAAGGCGGGGCCAAAAAATATCCCGGAATAATTAAATTTTGCCATCTATTCTATTTTCATATAGAAATTTTTATATTAGTATTTTTGTAGTTTTATGACGTGATTAAACAAGATAGAGGCTATTATATAAAAATAAAGGTAGCAAAAATTACGGAAATTTCTCGTCCCTAAAAGTGTCTTGAAAAAAGAGCGAGATGTAAGATCCCTGATAATAATCAAATAGTATTTATATATATATATATATGCTAATTGTTACGTTTTAATAACAAATGTTAATAGATCATTTTTATGTTTCCTTGCATTGTTCATTTATTAAGTAGTTTTTAAAGATAAATATTATATCATTGGTATTATTATTAAGTGATTATTATTTTTTTCACTACGTTCAAGCAATTTGACATTTCTGTAATTTTTATATGCAATAGCTAACTAATAAACACATAAACTGTATTTTTTTGGTAGGTGTCACTTTGGTGGATAGTATAAAAAATCGCCCGTCTAAAATATACTTATCATTTTTTACCAGTTAAAATCGAGTGAAAATTCTGAAAAAAAAAAAAAAATATATATATATATATATATATATATTATGTACTTCATAAACATTTATAAATAGTTTCAACCTCGATATGATATCTTGAATATTAAAAAAAAAAAAAATTAAATTTAACGTTTTAGGTTGCCACCCCCATTACTCCCTAATCGTTGAGGGCAGAAGTCTGAAATTGTGTGCAAAAGATGTTTCAGTTAAAGAACAATAAATAGAAGGCAAGAACTCTTCATTCGACGCTGGTGTAGTTTTCATATGCTTAAACTGTAATACCTTTTTTAAGAAATGAATGACATACAAATTGCAAAAGAAACGCCCACTGGCGGCGTTAAAGATTTTCTAATGACGTGAATCTATATCAGTGGTCGTGAAAGTGTTAATGTGCAGTAAAGTTTTAATGTGCATTTCTTAAGTATATATCCAATATTCATATTTTTTCAATGAAATATACTATGGGTACAAGTACTTTGATTAGAAATAATATAATTATAATATATCTATCTATCCATTTGTAATATAAATGTGAATACAGAAAATTTTGTTCTGAAATATCGTAACGTAGGAGAATAACGCCTACAGGCGGACCTTACTGTCAAAAAATCAAAATTATGCGGTCGCGAAAGTGTTAACACTTTCGCGTGCATCATAATATATTTCGTTAAATTTGGTGCATCATAATATATTTCGTTTTTAAAGTTAAGTGTGTCAAAGTGAAATTATGTTTTCATATTTAAATGAAGAAATATTTTATTACTTTCTACTTCAATAAAATTTTGTTATTCTTCGTCGCTTAAACAGGTTTGCTAAAATTCTGAGTAATAAATTTCTGTGATTATATTTTGTCTTCCTAAATTAAATTAATAGATATAATATGCATGTTATTTTTTCTTTAAAACCAAAAATCTTAAAGAAATGCCTTTAAAATAAGTTAAAATTCCTAGTATTAGAAATTGGAATCAATTATTTAAATATTTCAAAGGGTTTTTAACTTTTGAATCCATTAAGATAATTGACACTTAAAAAGCACAACGTTTTTTCGTTTAAGTGAGAAAGTTAAGTGTGTTTAAGTGAGAAATACTTTTTACAGTTGTGTATTTTTCTTTCAAATTATCCTAAAGATAATATGAGGATCTATTTGATTATAATTATTTTTTTTTCTTTATTATGACCATTATTACTTGCTATATAAAGAGTAATATTTCAGAATAAAAATATTTAGACATGAGGCAGTTACACATGAAAATTGTATATATGTTATATGTTTTTAATATTCAAGGTTAAATGTTAAGTTTTAAAAAATAGTAGCTAATTTTTAGTTTATTTATTTTTTTTTTTTTTTACATTAAAAATGTCAGTGTTAGAATGTTTTTAAATAAGAGACAGTTTAATTTGTTTTTTTTGTTAATTAAGGAAAGTTTAAAGTGTATTTAAAATTTAATCCTTTGTGGGCGGCAGATTTTCCCATTTTTTATGTAAATCTAACCTTTTATCAATAGTCAAAATTTTTAATGCATTGACAAAAAAAAAAAAAAAAAAAAAAAAAAAAAAAAAACGTATTCGAGTTTATATAATTTAACCCTTTTCCGTTCCAATTTAATTTTACTCCTCTGGTCACGAAGCGTGGTTCAGAAAACTCCTAGAAGCGCTGAAGGAATATGCTTCCAGGAGCTACGAGAGAATCAATTCAGCTTTTCCATGACGCGAATTTGAATCTGCTAGAAGAGAAACCGAAAATATTATTTACCATTTTCTATATGAAGTACAGAAATTATTTTGTTAAATTTTAATTAAGGGAAGCACCGCTTCCATCGCTTCGCCACTGCTGGTCAGTGTTGGATTATTTTATTCAATGTCCAGCACTAAATTTTAACTGTAGCGCTTGCCTAATTATTTCGGATGCTAGCCGCCCATTTTTTATATCAAATATCGCTAATCAAAACTATTGGTGGCAGTTGAATAATAGATTCCCAAATTTAGCAACAATGGGCGTTATCGCCGGCAAAGGGTTAAGTTTTATATGATGAATTTGTTTAATAAACAAACCTGTGCCCGTCATTTTTTATCGAATATATATTTTCGGCAATTAAATAAAATGAAGATAATTATGAAAAATGTCTAATATGATGTCTGTCTTGCTAAACGGGAGAGTTGGTAGATATAAGATTATGAAATATCAGTAAAAATAAGTATTTATACAATTAAAATTTACACAATTTATCTATAAATATAAAAATTCACCCTAAAATTTTACGGTAAAGCATTTTATTTAGATAATAAAATCAGACCTTTAAAAAGTATATTGAAACTAAAATACGCATAACGAAACAATACTTAATGTAACAAAATTAAAAAATCTTATTTATCATTCAAAGCAATTCATTTTTAATGACACCATTTGAGATTATATGCACAGCAAAGTATCATTTTTAATGGACTTCATTGTTATTTTAGTAACCTTAATGAGACGCAAGAGATAATTTTCAAAACATTTTGGAAATTATATGTTTGTATTATTTTGTAATACTCATTTAACTCTAAAGGCAAAGAATGCATAAATGGTTTCTCTGATACTGAGTGCAATTCTGTACCATCTATCTTAAAATAGATTTATAAAAACAAATATTAGACATTGTCTTTAGTTAGTGAAAATTTTTGCCTATTAATAGGTTTGTCTTATGAGTTCAGTAAATTGCGTTGATAAAGAATTTATTTTAAGCATTTATTTTAAGCTTCTGTAATTTATACTATGTTAAATAAAAGTAGTTTTAATTTTAATAAGAGTAAATGAAAATTTTAATTTTGACTATTTAAATAGCAACTTCATTCTATTGATAAAAAGAGAAATTGAATACAAAGAGACAATACTGTGCGTTTTTGTTAAAAATTGTATTATTAATTATATCTCAGTATAAGATAAATACATGAGATATAATTATTAACATATTAATATGAGAAACCATTCCAGCAAGTAAATGAAGAAAACAAACCTAATATCATGCACAGTGTTGCCAGATCTGGCGGATTTCATATTCAATAATCACCAATATTTTTGAGAAGTGATATCTGATATACAATATAGGATATTAATCTTTGAAGTGATTAGGCAAATGTTACAATTAAAAATTATTGGTGATTATTGAATAAAAAATCCGTCAGATGTAGCAAAAGTGATCATACGAGTTAAGGTAAAATTTCCTTTACCTTTTGACTTAAAAATTATTAACCCTTTGCCGGTCTTATTAAATTAACAATTTTAGGTCAAAATGGCTGCATTTTTAACAAGCATTAAAGTTCATCCTTTCTTTAACGAAAACGAAATCCAACATTCAAACCACCGTAACCAAAGCCTGATTAAGGGGAAAGCACACATTATCTCCGCTCTCACCGGAATATTTTTACAATTATTTTTTACTTCATGTCATAGAAATTCCACGCTTTGACGAGGAAATATTTTTTATAAAAAATGAACGGTTTAAAACAATCCAATTTACTCACCGTTATTAGACACCAGAATTCTTTTAAAATAATTTTTAATGAGAATTTTCTGTTTATTATGAGAGGGAAATATTTGTTAAAAAAATAACGGTGTAAGAAAAAATAATGTGTGCTTCCCCCTTAATCAGGCTCTGACCGTAACATACTTCTCAATTAAAAGGATTTATAGTTATACATTACACGAAGGGAAGGTTTTTCACGATTTTAAGACAAAGCTCAGTCCGACGTAAACTATAACTTCTGTTCAGTGTTGCCAGATTGCGTGACTTTTTTATTTAATAGTCACCAAAAATTTTAAGAAGTGGCGATTTACATAACAGACGTAGACCTGCTAGCTATGTTAGTTTATCCGTAATGCTATTAAGCCCCGCCTTTTTTTCACACCGGAGTAGTTGTAGAGTAATATTCAGCAATATGTTCTCATGATTAATCAAAAGACTATTGCCCTACAACTATTTTGGTGTGAAAGAAAGGCGGGACGCAATACCATTACGTGTAATCTGACACAGTTAGCAGGTCTAGAGACGATTAATCGTTGATTATGTACTTTAAATATCACTTCTCAAAATTATTGGTGAATGTTGAATAAAAAAGTCGCGCAATCTGGCAACACTGCCTCTGTTCCGAGGTGTACATTATAATCAAGATATAAGCAGATACATAAAGTAGTATTATGATACAAATAAACATGCAATTATAAAATAAATATGACAGATTTCTAGTAAAAATTGCGGTAGAAAATCGAATTTAAAAATTCGAAATGTTGATAATAGATAGCAACCTTAAATCTCAATTTGGCTCAAGATCTGAGTAGTAGAACTAATATAAGAAAAATGTTCTTTTACGGGCATAGTTAAGCATAGTCAGACACTTAGCATAGTTAAAGTGGGCTCCCTTGATTTTTTCTTTGTTAAGTGATTTATAAAAAGGAAGTAAAACTTTTTTTTTAACTGTTATTTTTAAACAATTTGTGATTTGAAAATGTTATCTCCATCTATATAGCTAGCAGGATTTGACCATTTCGCTGGACACTATATCTAAGCGAATTCTCAAAATTCCATATCATTATTAATATAATCTCAAAAATAAAACAATAAAATCAGTCGAAACCTAAGTTAAAATTTCTGCTGCGTTCAGTAGAGGTTTTCTCGCTCGAAACATGAGGAGTCCTAGTCCCCACTGCCCTCAGCAACGATTTAACCGCTTTTACTCCCACTTCCCCAGCAGGTAAGTTAGAAGTTTCGAGAAATCCCATCAGAGTGCATATTGTGTACTCTTAATCAAGACTCACATGCCAAAATTAGCCATTCTATGGAAATTGGAAGCATATTCAAACTTGAAACCGTGTTTTGCTCCGCCCACCCTAAGAGGGGGGGGGGGGGGTATTTTCGCAAAATCCCTTTAAGCCCCGTTCACATGAGCAGTTTCTACCCGGGTCAAACCCGCGTCAATCTTCGCGAAGCTGTTCACATACTTCCATCCCGCGTAAAAGCAGGGTTAGACCAGGGTCATTTTTCCTCCGAAATCAACCCCGCAATATACTAGGGCAGCGGTTCCCAACCCATGGGCCGCGGCCCACAAGTGGGCCGCGGGCAGTGCGGTACTGGGCCGTGGAATATTGAGGTCAAATACCAGTTTTTCAGGACGATTCACTAGAGAGATGTGGTGTTACTCAAGATTTCCGTGGTCCGTAGTAGTCAATAAGGAAAACGCGTTGGCTGTTGTTCAGGGATTTCATCAGATTAAATCCAATTGATCAGAAATCCCTTTGAAGAAAATTACCTGAAAAAATTGAAATTATCTTAAAGAGTGGAAGACACGTTAATAGAACTACCATGTGACCAGATTCTAAAATCACTTTTAAAAGCAACACCATTGGTCACGTTTTGGATAAACGTTCGGCAAGATTATCCAGCTATTGCAAAAATTGCACTGAGACACTTGATGAGCTTTTCAGCAACCTACCTATGTGAACAAGCTTTTTCAACTTTAGTTTTTTTGAAAAATAAATATATAGTAATAAATTGAATGTTCAGAGGGATTTGAGGGTAAAACTATCCAGTTTCAATACAGATATTGACTCACTCGTGGAGGACAAACAACGTCAAAAATCTCATTTAGGTTTTTTTTTTTTTTTTTTTTTTGATCTCTTGTTTTTGAAATTTATTACAGAGGTAACAGCTAAGTAAATACAATAAAGTTATTATTATTATTATTAATTCTTCTTGTACAGTATCTTTTACTAATTACTGATATATCTGCCCAGTATATACATATATATATAACATATAAAGATGTCTATTTGCCATTACATTTTTTACTTGTATATTAAGTAGTTAGTGGGCCTCAAAGTCTTTTTTATAAAATTTGTGGTCCGCATAACTAAAAAGGTTGGGAACCGCTGTACTAGGGGATAAGAGGGAATAACCCGCGAATTACCCAGAATGCTTTTCGCTTGTTTCTTTCTGCTTCAATACTGGGACAGCGAATTGCGCACTATTTTCAAGAGATAAACTGCGTTCTTTTTTATTATTTTATTTTATTATTATTTTGTGTGTGCGTATTGTTCTGTGAAGTTAATTGAAGAATAATAATACTAGAGGAAGGAATTTAAAATAATGCGTGGATATTATATAAATGAAAAATATAAAACGGGCACAGTGTTTTGCACTTTTCTTTTTTCCTTTTTTATTGAAATTTCTAAAATTCTCAGTAAACTAACATATAGTAAATTAATATTGTTTTACAATATGAATAATTTTTTTGTATTATAAAGGTTATTTAAGGAAATGGTAGACACATTTTTTTTTTTTTTCTTTTGTAAATAACTTCTTAGAATTATAAACATTTTGTATGCATATGCATTGGAATATAACAATATTAAGTATTAAAATTTCTCAAAAACTATTTAAATTCAATAAAATTAAATTAAAAAATTATATATTTTTTAAAAATTAATCCTGCTAAACAATTTTTAACATTTATCTTTATTTTACATTATTATAATTTATTTAACAATATATTCTAAACATGTTTGAATATTGCTTTCTCTATTAATTGATAAAATAATTTTTGAAAAATGTTTTTATGTTTGCATATTAATTTTTTTCATTTAATTTCCAGCATTCAAACAATATATATATATATATATATATATATATATATATATATGCATACATATATAATCATTTTAAGAAATTAATTTATCAGCCAATCTTTAATATATATATAAAGATTTAACTTACCAATGAATTTACAAAGTAATAACCAAATGTATTTATAAAATATTTCCTAGTTACTGTAAAATATTTAAAATACATTGTACACACTAGAGCCTGGACTGGGTGGAATGTCTTTTAGGGGGACTTTCTAAGGGAAACTAGCTCATACTCATGGAAGTTTTAGGGAAAACGACGGAAAACTATTAAGATCAGACCGACGATGGTTCGAACCCGATACCCATATTTATTCGCCTAATAGTATGGCCAATATATCGAATTTTGTTGGGTTAATAACAGTTATAAGAACTATATATATTTTTTTCCTGGTAGGAGGAAGAGAAGCAATTTTTATTATATAAACAGAACAAATTTATAATACCTATATCTTGAGTTCACGTATAAAATTTAACTTTAGAAGTGGGTTATAAATAGATAAACTATTTGGGAAAAGATTTGAATAATATATATTTCATAATCTATTTTATATTTTACTATATTAGAGATTTCATTGAAAATTTTCTTTTATAGGTAATTGTATCCCATTGATACTGTTCTTACACACACACACACACATATATATATATATACATATATATAATTATCGACATATTTAATCAAAAAAAAAAAAAAAAATTAAGTGGTGGTGTGAGCATTAAGGCTGATTGATATCACAAGGGCTCTAGGCCTAGGTGGAATGCCCTCCACAAAATTATTTTAAGAGGTTTGGATTTTAGTTTCGGATTATTTAAGAGGTTCCGTGATTTTCTATTGAATTTTGGTTTTAATACTTTTGGTTACAGAATATTTTTAATTGCAAAAGGAGTTTTAATAATAAAATATATATGCACAAAACTATAATTTATAGTTTTTATTACAGATGCACAAGAATACCTTTTTTTTTTTATGAATTCTTATTTCGATGATAGATAAAGATTTATGAAAGATTTATGTTGAAATATTTTTAAGAATATCTATTAGTTATGATAGCAAGAAATGAAATAAGTATCTGACCTAGTATTTATTAATGTAGTAATATTACTTTAAATCTTTAAGGTAATAAAATCTGAATTAAAAGTTTAATCATTTATTTTATTATTTAATGCATTTAGATTTAATATAATTATAATGCATAATTTATTCTAACTAATTTAAAATCAAAGTATTGTAAAGTTAATTATATTAGTATTTCAATTGACTAAGTTTAATTGTAATAACAATATAAATAAAACTAATATCAAAACTTATTTTATTTCCCGATCCCGTTTACAATCTTAATATTCAAAATAATATTAATAATTAAATTTCTAATACATAATATATATATATATATATATATATATATATATATATATATATATATATATTTACTACATATAAAAAAGATACTGAAATTTTCATGTTTAAAAAATTAAATTCAGAATGATTTGTTTGTAATATTAAATTTGCATTAAAAACTTAATGTAAAATTAAATATTAATAATGAAGAATAATATAAAATATATAATCCTAAAATTAAATAATGTATGTAATCCTTTTATTCTCAGCTGCTGTCAAAGTCAAACATGAAATTAAATTCACGTTTTCGCGGACAATACAATTTCGCTTCTTTTCTCCGAACTCATGCGTTAATCTTGCAAACAGCCAATCAGAATTCAAGAAACGTATGACGCTGCTACAGTGATTTTTAACCAGGGTTGATAGTGTGAACAGCCTAAATTTTGACTCTGTAAAACCCCGCTTTTCAAATTCCCGGGTCGTTTTGACACGGGTTGAAGTTGCTTCATGTGAACGGAGCTAGAGTGCGTGTTGCATCCATATACGAACGAATACATCGAAAGATCGCTTTACTCTAATAATTTGGAACAGAGTTATGCTGAAAACGTATTTTTGCACACCTGTCAATCCCAAAGGGTTGAAAGAGGGTGAATATCGGAAATCTCTTTATACTAAGTGTTGGATACGTATAGCTGACCCACACATCAAAAATCTCTTTTCTGAGAAAATTTGAAGCAGATTTAAGCTTGAATACTTTTTTTTATCCCTGTTGTTTTCTACGAAAGAGGGTAGAAAGTAATTTCACAAAATCTCTTTGTGGTGTGTGTATTAGGTACACATAACCATTTAGCATAAAAAAATCGCTTTCCTGAGATAATTTAGAGCAGATTTATTCTTGGAAACGTATTTCCTTCCAATCTTTAATGGGGGAGGGGAGGGAGAAATTTCACAACATCCCATTATAGTGTATGTTGGTTACGCATAGGCAACCCACGCATAAAAATTAATCTTACTGAGATTATTTGTAATAAGGTTACGCTTGGAAACTTGTTTATTGTCCCCCCCCCCTCAACCCCAATGGGGAAAAGGGGAAGAATTTCGTAAGTTCACATCACAATAGTTATTGGGTAAATATAATCAATTTATGTACCAAAATACATGACCGCAGCTCGCCTAGATTTCCCAGGACAAATTTAGCACTGAAAATGGGGTCTCGAATTTGCCCCCTCGAAATTGAAAATATCGAAAAAACAAAAATGGGTTTTTGGAAATATGATAAATAAGACGCATGAATGTTTTTATTGTATTTGTACCAATTTTTGTAAAGCTCTATTCAAAAATCTAGAATTTTCGAAATTTCCCACCGAAAACTGATTTTCCCCTAAACCTCTTAAAAATTGAAAATTCCAAAATCACAGAAAATGATTTATTGTGCTCAAGTCTACTCTCTTCATGAGCAATTTCTTCACCATGAAGTAATATGAAGCCGATTTATGCTTACGATTGCGTTTTTGCCTCCTGCCCCCAGGAGGGAAAGGGGAAATTTTCATAAAATTCCTTTACTATAGTTGTTGGATACATATAAACAATCCATCCACCAAAATTGTTGATCGCAGCTCCTATAGTTTTTCCCGGACAAATACAGCGCTAAAGGTGTTGTCGTGGATTTGCCCCTCGTTTGGAATTTGCGAAATTTCCCGCCAAAATTTGATTTCTGCCCCCCCCCCCCAAATCAAACATTTCAAAATCGCAGAAAAATTTTTTTTTTTCGTCTCAGTTCTAGTCTCTCCATGTGCAATTTCTTTACCGTGAAGAAATTTGGAACCGAGTTATGCTTACAGACGTGTTTTGCCTTCTCCTCCCTCAGGGGAGAACGGGGGGAATTTTATAAAAGTTGATACATATATTTTTAAGTTGGGTAAAGACCTAAATTCCTACAAAGTGTCGTGTAATTCCATCTAGTTGTTCTAGCGTGATACCCGGACAAAAATAACTTAACAGACTTAAGGACACAGCGACACTCTCACACACAATTTTCTGAAGTCATTTTTGGATTTCATGGTGTGTGAAACGTGCAGATATCGCAAAATTTTTTGATTCTGAAAAATTTACATACAAACGTTTGATTTTATTAATATAGATTGACTTTGCCTGTCATTGTAGTCCTCGGTTTGCACAGCTCCTGTAAAACCAGCCAATAAGTTTTAAGCACACAGATAAGTCAGTCATTCCTTATACTGAAATTTCATGGTCTTTTTTTTTTTTTTTAAACCTTTGCGAAAATTGAATTGATTGAAGGATCGTTTAAAAATATGAACATTATCTGTGGGAGAAATGTTCCGAATTTTGGCTGTTTGGGAAATTATTGCAATTTTAAAAGCTGGAGGAGAGGATCGACATCTACAAAATGTACTTAGTAAATAACTTTGTGGAACAGCGGATCCAAGAGGGGGCTAACCCATCCCCCCCCCCCCAAAAAAAAAAGACTTTTACAAAACTTAAAATTAAAGGAAAACAAATTCAGGGAGGGCACACGGGCGCAGAACTCATACCACTATCAATGTAACAAAATTTTCTACTTCTTAAATCAACGATATTACTGGTAGAGAAATTTCTTAAACAAATTCCGGTAGGATATCGGTGCCCGTGTTCCATAACTACAAATTCTCATTCAAAAAGTTTAATGACATTTTCAGTAAGTCATTTTAAGTAATTATCTGACATAGTTTAATAAACATTAGCAATCAAAACCTCTTAAAATGTTCACCTCAATTTAAGGATCGCCTCCTATAACGGCCAATTTTTCTCGCTCCCTAAACTTCCCTATCGGATTTAAAACTGGTTTACCTCGATTCAGAGTACATGCACAAAAGCATATATCTCTTAAAGGTCGCATTTTGCGACAACAGGTAATATTATTTAACGCTTGATGTGAACTGAACAATTTAACTGTGTAACTCCTTTCAAAGCTACAGCCTTGATCTTATTGCTCTCCATTTTTGAAATTATAGCAGATATTTCCTATGAATATGTCAGTAGAAAAAATAAGTGTTTAATAAGACTTTATTGCTTTTAATATACATATTAGAGGTTAAATCTAGGCTCGGAAAAAACAATTTTGTGTCTTACTAATATTCAAATAAATTTTAAAAGCATTTAAGAGAGTAATGTTCACTTTAAATAACAAAATTAAAATATTAAGCATAGTCTAGATTTATAATTAAAAGCTAAATCGGATATTTTTTCAAGAGATTTCAGCACGCTTAATAAAGACATCTTATCCATTCAGAAATGGTGTTAAGTAGATTAATTTCATCTAGGATATAAAAGAATTCTTAGAAAAAAAGCTTTTTCCAAAAGCCATTCAAACTAATATTAATGGCTACTACAAAGTAGTATAAACAAATAATGTAAATTTGAATTATTGTATCCATTTCATTCACAATATTTTTTCCCGAATTATGATTTCCTGAACGACTTCTCGTGAAAAGCGACCTCACTACCATACCCTCCAACATACTAATTAACATTCCGTAGTATTGTTAGCTCCGCCTTCTTTTTGACATCAGTATATTTTTAGAGTATTTTCATTCTTATTTAATCGCAATTGCATTCGGAAAATATTATTCTAAAAATTTATTGATGGGAGAAAAAGGGCGGGACTAACAATATTACGGAATATTAATTAGGATGTTGGAGGGTATGCTCACTACCGTCGAACCTCGTTAACGTGAATTTCAGGGGGGATAAAAAATTTGTTCATGTAATCAGTAGTTCATGTTATCAGTAACAAATCTTCATATAACTAAACTAATCTTCATTTTGATGGGGATTGTGGAAACATTTCATGTTAAAAATAATTCACGTTAACGAGTGTTCACGTTAACGAGATTCGACTGTATAAGGGCAATTTTTTACAGCATCGTGGGTGGATTTCTTTGGAAGGTTTCATTGTATTTTGCTCCACTGTTGTTGTTGTCGTGAATTTGGGACGTTAACATTTTGTTTTTAAATTTCCAACTCTTACAAACAAAAAAAATTGCAAGCACTTTTCATAATGAGCAAAATCCATGAAGCTAATTCATCATAATACTTCTTAATAATTTAAAAAATACTACAAGACACTGAAAGAAACATTAAACAGCATCTTCGAAAAACCCGTCTAAAATATGAAAATACTGCGAAGAATACTTGTTAATAGTAGTAAATGACTCATTCAGAGAGGAATATTCTGTGGTTATAAGCAAACTAGAAAATTTCCATATAAAAATTGATGACAGGTGTTTCTATTAGTAATCTCAAATGATAATCCAAAATTTCACTCTAAATTACCCCTAACAACACACTTAACCATAATACATCCTAAAGATATCCACAGGATGTCTTCTTATTCATAGGATATCCTGAGGATATCATTTGGAGAAGATGTGCTGTTAGGGACGTGGTCGAACGTCTGTTTAAATTCCCCAAATGTACAGAGCATAGCTGCCAAAATTTTAATTTATTCCGGAGTAATTTTAGCCCCGCCTCTAATTCGTACCACTTATTTTTTTTAAGTAATTTTTTCTTATTTTATGGAAGTTATATATTGAAGAAATTTTTTCTATAAATAAAGTGGTGCGAAATAAAGGCGGGGCTAAAAGTACTCCGGAGTAAATTAAAATATGGGCAGCTATGACAGAGTATTTCCTCAATAATTACTTTTTTATCGACAAAACGTGTAAAACCAAAATTATTTACATTATTTTGTCCCCCATCTGCAATTACGTATGTATTTAAGGTAAATATTTAGTATATTACAAAAAAGACGGAGGAGTTCTCAGCAAAGTCTGCTATTAATTTGGGTGCCAGCAGTACATTCTATAAATAATTTTTATCTGATATTATACCGCTAAAATATCATTATTTCATTATTTCTTTACAACAAATACGCTCACACATAAGTTTTAGCATATTTTCATTAAAAATATATGTATATATACAAGGGGTGATAAAAAAAAGGTTACAAATCGAATAAAGAAGTATTTATTAACAATAGATAGAAAATACAAAAGGGAATTAAGAGGCTTACGTGCCTAACACTTTTCGACATAATCACCAAGTCTGTTTAGGCATTTATCAGAACGCAGAAGAAACGGGTTTAACCCTTTGAGTACATTTGACGAGTGGGACTCGTCATCTGCTTACTTGGGCGAAGTTACGGTGGACGAGTCTGACTCGTCATCTGAATTTAAGAATGTTTGCGGCTCCCCCGCTAGTGGGCGGGGACTGATGTACCGGCGTCTGTGACTATTGTTCTAGAAGTGGCGCAACCAATTTTAAAAAAAGACTACACACTATACATGGATAATTGGTATTCGTCTCCACAAATACAGTAGAACCTCGATTATCCGAAGTAATTGGGAGCGAACTTACTTCGGATAATCGAAATTTTCGGATAATCCAGAATTCATCAATAATCATCTAAAATATTTATCAGCACTCGTAGTTTGGAAAGGATGGCTTGCATACAAAAGGAATGTGGAAAAAAAAAAACTTTAAAAATAAATGTTTGTTAAGAGAAAATTTTGGATGATAGTAGAAAGTGAAAAAAAAAAAAAAAGTGAAGAAGAAACCGACTTCGGTTAACGGAGAGTTTCGGTTAATCGAGGTGAGTTTCGGTTAATCGAGTTTCGGATAATCGAGGTTCTACTGTATATTTAAAATTAATAGAACAAGATACAAATGTAGTTGGAACTGTGCGAAAGAACAGAAAACACATGCCAAAAGAGATTGCTTCCTTCAAACTTAAAAAAGGAGATACCAAAATGTTACCCTCCCACGGTTTGTTAGCACTAAGATGGAAAGGTAAGAAAGATCTATACATGCTTAGCACAAAACATTCATATATTAATTTAGTTGATACAGGGAAGCGAAAAAGGAATGATGACAATTTTGACAAAATTATCAAATCATCATATGCAATCGAATATAATACAGATATGGGAGGCGTGTATAAACAGGACCAATTGCGTAAAAGTCTTCGTCTCATGGCCATAAAAACCTTCAAATAATTCAGTACTCAAAGGGTTAACCCGTCTTGGTAGAAATCAGGTCCCTGTCTATTGAGCCAGGTCTCGGCGGATGTTTTCACAGCACTCTCTGAAGATAACCATGTGCCGGATAAGTGCTCTTTCAACATCGGAAATAGGAAATAGTCACTGGGTGCCAAATCTGGGCTGTATGGGGGTGACTCCAGATTTCCCACCTGAACCGTCGCAACAATTCCGGCGTTGCTTGAACAGTATGGGCCAGGTAATCGATAAGGATAACACCACACGAATCCCAGAATATGGTTGCCATAACTATACCGGCAGAGGGTGTAACCTTAAATTTCTTTGTCGTTGGTGATCCAGAATGTTTCTACTCCATAGTTGCTTTTTTGCTTGTAGGGACAAAATGATGAAGCCAAGTTTCATTCCCTGTAACGATGTGATCAATCAAGTGCTGGCCGTCAGAATGGTAACGCTGAAGAAATGTGAGACTGCACATCATCGTGTGGCTTTGTGCTCATCGGATACCACACGAGGATCCCAGAGGGCACACACATTGAAATATCGCAACACATCAGAAACGATATGCTTCACGCTACCATAGCTCAGTCCCATCTCTGACAAGATTTCACGCAGAGTTATCCGTCGATTATTTCTCCAACTCGTGCTGTGTTGATTACTGTCGTTCAAGAACTTGACCGGCCGCTCTCTGCCATATTGCGGTTTTCGACATCTTGTCTGTCTGATTGAAAAGAGCGACACCATTTCGCTACATATTGTCTGCTCATTGCTTCTTCCCCATAAACTTCCATGATTTGACTGTGAATGTTAAATGCGAACACATTCTTTGCCCATAAAAATCGAGACACGGCTCACACTTCAACACGAGACCAATTTTCTAAGCGTCCTGAAATTTCAATCATCCTGAACCGTCTGGGCACTTTCACTACCTACCCGCCCACCATCTGTATGATAAGTAGCGCCATCTGTCTCCACTCTGGGGAAACAAAATTTCTCCACAATATGTAGTTTTCAAATGCGGCGGCTTGTAACCTTTTTTTCTGATCACCCCTCGTATAATAAAATAATCCATCCTTTTTTTAATTGCTAAGAATTTTATGATTTTTTAACTGATAAATTTTAGGTGGGAACTTAAAATAAAATATTAAGAAATAATAAGCAACACCTAACATATAAATGAATATTTATATAAATAATTCACAGGGCTACAAAAACGATGAGGAAAAAAATTCTATTTGATGATTTTAGCTGATCTTTATGTTTTTTGATATGCTAAAACCGAAAATTCAGCCAGTTTTTTTTCTGTCACGTATAAATTTTTGTCAATACAGGGTATTTACCGACACGATTTCTTACATATACCATCATAACAATAGCAGTTCCCGTTGCTGTTCTATATTTTTACGTGCATTTTATTATTTTGCCACCACTTTAATCAATCAGTATACTTTTACATATTGTTTTAGCTTTAAAAATCTTCACAGAAAATGTATAAATATAGTGGTGTTAAAATAATAACAGGGATGGAACACGGGCGCAGAATTCATACCGGAAACCGTTTAAGAAATTTCTCTACCTATAATATCGTTGATTTAAGAAGTAGAAAATTTTCTTACATTGAGAGTGGTGTGAATTCTGCGCCCGTGTTCCATCCCTGTAATAAAAGAAACGTGAAAATATAGGACTGCTGCGTGCACTACAGTAGGTATGTTGGTTGGTATGGTTTTACGTCGCTCTAATGCTTCGCAATCACAACAGTAGTTATCCATGATTAATTAATCATGAAAATATACTATAAAACTTACCATATAATTATATTGGTGGAAGAGAAATAAAAGAAATTGTATACGTAGGCAACCTGTCTTGACAAAAATCTATACGTGATAGAGAAAAACGGGCTTCATTTTTGGGTTCAACTCACCAAAGAAAAGTAAAGCAGAGCTGCCAACCTAATCCGGGAAATTGTTAGTACTGCCCACTTTGCTACACCAATTAACTTTTAGAGTATTTGTTTTCTAAATTCATCGTAACTCTATTTGAAGAGAATTACTCTAAAAATTAAGTGGTGTATGAAAAGGGGCGGTACTAACAAATTGTCAGATTAGATTAGCAGCTCTGATAAAGATTAGCTAAATTATCAAATCAAAATTTTTGATGCAGACCTGTCTAATTAAATAAATTTTGTAAAATTTATTTTTTAACAAGGAATGTGAGTCACTTAGTTTTTCCATTATTAACTCACAAACATTAATAAATTTTCTTATTAAATTACTTATACTAAACATATTTTTCAATTTTGATTTATCATTTATGTATTAAAGTTAATAATGAAAATAACCCTAAAAGAAGACTTTCAAAAATGCCTCTTTTTTTATTTCAGCCGTTTGTTTTGATACTGAGATAATCAAATTCAGTCAAAAAATCTTAAATAAAAAATATCAATAGCGAAATAAAGTAAATCTCCCAATGGAATTGAAATCGTCTTCCATACAAAAATGATAAAAGCATAAACTTCTACAAATCAAGTTTGATCACGTACGGTGTGTTTTCTTTTGTTTGATATTGCACATAGTTTAAAGCACTGGCATATCCTAACAAAAATATTTATTTTGTTTGCCGCAAACATCGTATATGATGATTTTTTATACATAAATTTCAGAAGCGAATAGGCGAATGCATAATGAAGATTTTATATAAGCATGGAATGGTTTTTATTATTCATCAGTTTATGTAAGTATGAAAATCAATTTTTATTAATTTTTTAAAAATATTTACACAGTAAGTTTCTTAAATTAAATTATTCTTTTAAAATTTATTAATTAATGGAAGTAAATAAAGTAAAAAAAAAAAAAAAAAAAAATTATACTGGCATCGATAAAAAAAAAAAAAAGTGTTTAAATATAGTTTTCCAAAAATTATATTTTGGAAAATAATATCCTTATACCCTTAAAAATAATACAATATACATGAATTATTACACAGGTTTCCAATTCCAAGCAGAAATACCAACAGTTTCATACTTGCCAACCATCTCATTAATAAGCGTAAAATTGTTAACGCTCCTTGAAAAAACGCCTCTTTTTTCACACCACTTTATTTTTAGAGTAATTAACTCCAAATATTGTTACGATTAAATAAGAATAAAATTACTCTAAAAAATGAATGGTGTGAAATGAAAAAGGCGGGTTCTAAAAACTTTACGCTTCATAATGAGATGGTTCGCGGGTATGCAGTTTAATGTTTTCCGAAGCTTGCAAATACCCGACTTTTTCCCATTTAATCGTACTTAAATATCGGGGGAAATTACACTACAAATAAAGAGGTATGAAAAAAGGGGTGTCAGAGCAATAACAGTGCTCTGAAATAAATTAAATGGTTGGCGTGTCTATCATAAGCAGACATTTTATACTAGTGGAACATTTAAAAAATTAAAAAAATTTTGTGTATGTAAAAGTTACATTTATTCTACTTTTTAAATGATTGTTAAATAAAATAGCCTTATATTAGGGGTCGTCTCTCCACTCTTTTTTCAAGACACTCTCAGGAATGAAAAATTTTAAATTTATTGCTACCACTATTTTTATGCAATAATCTCTATTTTGTGTATTCATGGCACATAACCAGAGTTCCCAACCTTTATAATTTATTCACGAGCATTTTTAGCCCCGCCTCTTTTTCATACCGGAAATTTTGAAAAATGATTTTCTTCTTATTTAATCGTTGTCACATATTACAGAGAAATAATCTACAAAATTTCTGGTGCGAAAAGAAGGCGGGGCTAAAAATGCTCGTGAATAAATTATAAAAGTTGAGAACTCTGCTCATTACTATATATATATATATATATATAAGTTTTTCTGCATAAAAGAAGGCGGAAATTTCTTTTCTTAGAGAGTGTCCTGTAAAAAGGGCGGAGAGTACGAACCCTGCATTATAGGCTCAAAAAATTTAAAAATGGAACAATTAATTATACAGGTTTGTTAAATAACTTCTTTACTCTGCTTTCCAACTACTTTTTTTTCACTAAAAAAGGAGTCTTGCTTTAATCTCGTCTCAGCATAAATGTACATTTCATGGCATTGGTTGACTAAGTTTTTATTGCTAAATGATTAACAATATATTTAACATATTAATCATTCAATAATAAACATTAAATAAAATGGGGTATTTTTACACGTAAGTTTTTGCGAGAGATTTTTAATATTAGCCCTTCCATTAACATTTGACAGCTACTATCTTCTACGATATTTTATAATCAATTTTTGTAAACGAAATGTTTAACACGTATTTTATAATTGCAGGAGCCAGCGCCGTCACTGTTTTTAACACCCGTATTTTTAAGAAGAAGTATCTGTATTATTCAATCGAAGAAACCTGCTACATGTCTTCGATTGAATAATATATATATTGCTTTATAAAAATACTGGTATGAAAAAAAGTGACTGCGCCGACCCTTGTAATTGACAACTATTACAAAATAATAATAATAATAAAAGATGTATGTAAAATTACTGATTGCATCTAACCGTAGTACGTATCTCATAAAAAACAATACTATTGTAAAAGTCACCCAGCCCAGCAAAAACTCTTACCTTTCCTAAGCAGCCAAAAAAAGGATTGATATCAAATTTCGCCGCCGCTGTTGTATCCCGGGTACTCAATGCCTAGCTTAATGATGATCTGCCAATAACACTGCATGTATCTTTCTAATAAATCCTAATCTCTTTCAACATTCTTTGTTATCTGTTTTAGATTTTTCGCTGCATTATAAAGTTATAATTTAAAGTATTTTTACGGCGAGGTGCGTAATAATATTTTAATCTTTACTAACTAATTTTTTTATTAATTAAAACTTCTACATAGGGGACGCACCCCGTCGTAAAAATACTTTAAATTATAACTTTATAATGCAGCGAAAAAACTAAAACAGATAACAAAGAATGTTGAAAGAAATTAGGATTTATTAGAAAGATACATGCAGTGTTATTGGCAGATCTTCATTAAGCTAGGCACTGAGTACCCGGGATTCAACAGCGGCGGCGAAATTTAATATCAATCCTTTTTTTGGCTGCTTAAGAAAGGTAAGAGTTTTTGCTGGGCGGGGTGACTTTTACAATAGTATTGTTTTTTATCAGATATCGTTTTTTTTTGCAGGTTATGTATGTGCTTTTATAAATATAATACGTATGCATAAGAAAGGTAAGAGTTTTTGCTGGGCGGGGTGACTTTTACAATTGTTTTTTTTTTTTTTTTTTTTTTTTTTTTTTTTAATGAGATATCACTTCTTTTTGCAGGTTATGTATGTGCTTTTATAAATACAATACGTATGCATAATGAATATATTTGTGTAATAGATCAATAAAAATCGTGCGTGTTATGCATATATGTAAATATAGTGTTACAGATTTCTAAATAGTACTAGTTATTTTTATGTGATTTCTTTCTAAGAGGTTTAGTCACAATATAAAATGTCAATTTTCCGCTTTTCTAGTTCGTTTCCGCGTTATAAAAGATCCTTCTTCGTTAAAAACACACTTTATCAGGGCACGTAATGGACTTGGCGATGAATTTGGCGACTTTATCGCACCATGACAACTAATTTGACGACCTTGGTGAAAAAACCTTTATTATCGATAGACCCATTGTCCAAGCTGTAACTCGATCATTACGGAAGTTACTATAAAATTCAGGATTAATGACAGGCTATAAAAGGGGTGCCGTTCCGACCACTGAGGTGAGTTTCTCGCTAAGACATTACGGAATAGAAAGTTCTGCTTGACTAAATCTCTACCATTGAATTATAGTTTATTTCTGTATGTTATGACTATGGTATCGTTTGTGCTGTGATTTATATGTTGTCAGCTGTTATATATGCTGCGTTTTCCGTTGAAACTCCAGTTGATACAGGGTTTAACTAAGGCGACCAAATTTTTTAAACCCAATTTGAGGACAAATCATCGCAGCGTCCTCAAATTGAAAGGCCATTTGAGGACAGATTTAAATTATGCTTTAATTTGAGGACATTTGAGGACAAATTTGTAAATTCGAGAACATTTGTCCTCAAATGATTTTCAAATTGGTAAAAATGTATTGTCACAGTGTTCTGAGCTATCCTGAAAGTTTCAAATGGTTTCTAGTCGGGAAGTTAGTTAAAAAGCGATTGCAAGGTGTGTACTGGTAAAGCTGCCGAAGGTAGCAGTAACCCGAAACAGTTGGCTAAAAGTATTTAAAAATTGCATTTTCACCGTGTTCTGAACTATTCTGAAAGATTCACATGTCTAGCTAGTCATGAAATTAGTTAAATAAATTTTCTGTCGAATCATATAAACGCTGCCGAAAGCAGTACGGACATGAGAGAGTTGACTAAAAGTGTTACAAAATGTATTGTCACCGTCTTCTGAGCTATCATGAAAGTTTCAAATGTCTAGCTAGTCGGGAAGTTAGTTAAAAAGCGATTGCAAGATGTGTACTGGTAACGCTGCCGATGGCAGCAGTAACCCTAAACAGTTGGCTAAAAGTATTTAAAAAATGCATTTTCACCGTGTTCTGAACTATTCTGAAAGTTTCAAATGTCTACCCAAGTAGCACAAGAACGTTCTTTGAACGTCTAATAACGGTTACAGTAGTTCAAACACCGTGTTTCGTGTCAATAGAACGTTCTATTGTACGTTCAAAAATAGTATTATTTAAAACGTTCTGAAAATGTTTGCTCTGTACCATCTATAACACGTACAATTCTAGTTCTATATAGAACGTTCAAGTATATGACCGTCATAACACGTTCTGTAACAGTGTAATTATAACGAACATGACAAAATGATTTTTAAGTATACTATTGGTAGGCAAACTTGTTTAATCATGAAAATTTTAGACTTCAGTTTTCGAATTTTTTACACGTTTTGTGGTGTGAAGAATCCGAAAATCAAAAGGTTGGTATGGTGCCTGTTAATGGGTATCGGTGCCTATTAGTGTGTTAATCTGTTAGTCCGGGTAAACGATATCTCAACAACAAATGATTGCAGAGAAATCGGACCAGTTTTAAAATATCACGTATGATATCAATAAGAATCCTATTCAGAGATTTGCAACATTCTAATTTAAAATCTTCGCCAGTTATTCGAAATTTATAACTTTTTAACATGATAGCGGATAGGGCATTTTTTATATTTTCAGTTTAACCTTTTGTTAGCACGTCAATGAAGAATGCTCAACTAGAAGTAGTAGCGGTGAAGTGAAAAAAAAATTACAAAATTTTAAATTGGTGAAAAAAAAAAATTGTGGATATTTTATTTCAAAAATCAATGAAAAATTTAACGAAATTTGTTACATAATTGAAACTTGCCCTCAATTGGTGTTTTTTTTTTAATTGCATATGGGATATTTCGCCTGATAGGTGGCGCTGCTACGTAGTGAATCCCACCATTTATGTGATGGTTATATCTCAGCTTCTATAGTGTACAAATTCATTAAACTTGATATACGGGGTGTATGTATGAGGAGGTGTATATACAATTTGGAAGTTTACATTGGCCAACAGGTGGCGTTACTAATCTGCAATTTAATTCCGTTATCTGAAAGGCAATATTTCAACTTATGTGATTTAAAACTAAACTAAAACTTCTAAATTTTGTGATATACTGAAGTTATATGTGAAATCGATTTTATGTAAAACGTTGCTGATGCACATCGGCCAACATGTGGCGTGGCTATGTTGCAATTTAATCCCATAACGGGAACGAAATATTTCAACTTCTGTGATTTATAAATATTTTAAACGTTGTACGTAAAATTGGTATTATGTAAAACTCTACTGATTGACTTTGGGTGCTTATCGGACGACAGGTGGCGCTGCCACGTTCCAATTTATAAAAAGCCTATATTTTCCATTTACGGAAAGCCTATACCTCAGCTTCTATAATATTATAATATATATACTCACCATACCTTGTTTGTGATATACATTTGATATATTACTGATACAATTTGGTATAACCAGTAATAGTCAACAAGATTTTTTTTTTTTTGGGGGGGGGTTAGTCATAGGACATCAATTTTTCCGCAAGGAATAAGTATCCATCATCCCCGAGGGAGGACAAGGGGTGTATGGAAGATTTTTCAATACGTTTATCTTTGAAAAGAATTTAACATTACCTTTAAAATCAATGGTTGAACCATCAATTTCTGATGATTTAAAAACAAATTTATCTATTTTTTTTTATCATTTTTCATAATAATAACAAAAATGAAAACCTTTAGAAAATTATGTTTTCTAAGATTATATTTTCTAGATCTTCTATATAGCATAAAACTGATTGTCTTCTGATTTATGAAAATCGTATGCATTCGCCAGAGGAAAGTATTTGATAAATAATAAATTTAATAAATAACATGTTCTGTACTGCAAGAGTTTGAATGGGAAAATATGGACGAATGTTTTGTGATGGCCTCAATGTACAAGTTTTAAAAAAATGTTTAAGATTTGAGTCTAATGGAAATCGTGAACAAAAAAAGAAAATCCCGGATGTTATTGAATGAGTAATATAATGCATGATCAGCAGAATTGCAGTCACAAAGATTTTCGCGCTTTAATTTGCAGCTGTTGCGGGAAGTCAAACCAAACGGTTTGGCAACTTTCTCGCTACTTTGGCTATTTTTTCTCCTCTCCTTAATTATATCTTTTCTTTTATACATTTTCTTATCCTTAGATAAGATAGAGAAAGTATTGCTTTTGGGTTAAATTTTGAAAACTGCCTTTTTTTAATAGTTACGCGTTTTGAGGTCCCCTGACTCCAAATATCAAGTTTTTACGTTTGATCTCTGAGTGTGTATGTGTGTCTTTGTGTATGTCTATGCGTGTGTGCCTGTTATCAGCATAGCTAAAAAACAAATAATTCCAGAATATGAAAACTTAACATTCTAAATCAGTGTCATATAAGGATGCTGCACTTAGCTTTTCGTTGAGATCATGGAAATGGTTCGTGTACAGGGATATCCATAATAATTCAAATACATTAAGTGTGTGGGTAAAATTTTTTGCTATTTACAGTTTAACATCTATAGCCTGTACTAAACAAAATGAAATGAACATATATTTTTTATATGCATAAAAGCATGTTTTGTGGAAAATATGGTATGAGAATCGTTCTCCTCTCCTTTACAGGTCTACCCAGGAATAAAAATTTCTTTATACCTATGCAGAGAACAAAATAAAAATTTTTTAAAGTGAAATTTTTAAGGCTTGTTTCGCGCATAATTACACGTTTTGAGGGTCCCTAAATACTAAAATGAAATTTTAAAATGTTAATCTTTGTGTATGTCTGTTATCAGCTAACTTTAGAACATATATTTGCAGACAATTTAAATTTTGTATTTTGAAGTTGATTATGAGGTTGCTACTTAAAATATTTGACTAAGATTAATAAGCTTCAAAAGTGGTCAGATCGAAGTTGATTGAATAATTTCAAATGAACTTTTAAATTTAATATCAACCAAGAATTATTTATAGTAAGTACTATATTTAACCCCCCTCACTAAGAGAGTTATTCATCAAAATTTATTTGTTCCTAAAAGTAGTTTAAAATATTTGAAACGTAGATTTATATATAGTACTTGTTACCTTACACCTTAATCCGCAATTTGTGTTTATAGCATTCAAATGCTAGGTAAGAGTAAGAAAAAGTCGGATGAGTGCCACCAGATTATAATAAAAAACAGTCTTTTTTTTTTTTTTAATATTGGTAATATATTATTAACTAGTTAGTTGGCATAGGTGGACTCTGCTCAGTTCCCCATCTTATTTATGTTCTCATATATTTCTAGTGCGAGACATATTATAATCATGTTAAAAGAAATGAATTTCGCCAAAGCTTGATAGAGTGACAGAATGAAATCCCCGCCTAATAGGCTATCCTTCGTTCACTTCGATATATTTATCTTATTCTAATCTATTAATTTATTTTATCAGGGTCAATTCCGTTGTTTAGTTTTCATGCTACTATTTCCAATGCGATAATCCTCAAAATTCATATTTATATGAAAAATTTACAATTTCGCTATGTTGATAAAATCGTAAATTACGAATAATTTACGAAATTTTCCTATTAGAATATTTGTATTCAATCATGTTAAAAAAAATATCATAAATGTAATTTTGAAGTTGTCTAATGTATTTATGATCCTCAAAATGGAAGTTTATGCTCAATTTTACCCCATTCTGTCATTTTAAGTAAATCGTAAATTCCCAATAACTTACAAATTTTTTAAATTGGAAAAATCATAGTCTATGATATTCATGCCAGTATCCTAAATAATATTTCGAAAGTGGTTTTACATCTTTACGATGAAAATATCCCTCAAGATTGACGTTTATGTGAAATTTTGCTCTATCCTGCCATGTTAAGAAATTCGTAAACTTTCAATAACTTACGAAATTTTTATATTGGAAAATTCATAGTCTATGATATTCATGCCAGTATCCTAAATAATATTTCAAAAGTAGTCTGACATCTTTACGATGAAAATATCTCTCAAAATTGACGTTTATGTCAAATTTTGTCCTATTCTGCCATGTTAAGAAATTCGTAAATATCCAATGACTTGCGAAATTTTCAAAGTAGCTTATTTATAGTTACTGATGTTCATTCCGGCATCAAAACTATTTTAAAACTGGTCTGACATTTTTACAGTAAAATGTTTCCATTTAATGCACGTTTAAGTGAAGTTTTGTCCTATTCTCCCATGTTAAGAAAATCGTAAATTTCTAATAACTTACAAAGTTTTTAAATTCGAATGTTGTAAATGAATAGGGTTCTTGCCAGTGTCGAAAGTAATACTTTAAAACTGATTTGACCTCTCTGCGACAATTTGTTCTTGAGATATTGTGTACACAGACTAACACACTAACACACTAACCCACTAACAGACACCCTACAGACAGACACCATACAAATTTTGTCATTTTCGGATTCCTCACACCTGAAAACGTGTAAAAAAGTCAAAAAACCGAGGTCGAAAATTTTCACCATACCTAAGTTCCCCATACCTATAGTATGATGGGGAACTAAAAGTAATTTTTATTTCATTATCTATTTATTTATTTATTTGCGTTTGGAAAGGGTCTGATAAATGAAAAAAAAAATCTTTTATGATAAATCTATATTAATAAATCTGACTTTTGTCTGTAAATTTTTCGTAATTAAAAAATTTTGCGATATCTTGAAGTTCCACACATCATGAGAGCCAAAAATGATTTCAGAAAACTTTCTCTTTCTATATGTGAGTGCATGTGTGTGTCATTGTGTGTATGTTTATAACGCTATTTTTGTCAGGATATTACGTGAGAATGGCATCATTTTCCATTAATAAATTGCTTAGCCTCTGAATAAAATTTCTAATCTAATAAAGCCTCTGAAAATTAGATACAAAATAATAATACTAATACTTATTATAATAATAACAATAATAATAAATAAATAAATAAATAAAATAAAAATAAAATAAAAATAAAAAAGCGTAGAAATGCATGCAATTTTTTCTTGTTGTTTTTTATTCATTTCCCCCCTTTCTTCATCGAGCCTGACTTTATCGGTTTTCGTCCGGACTGGGCTCAGGCCTTAAACTTTCGGCTCGTGCAGACCTCTGGTATAACATTTTGTATAAAAATACACAGATTTTTTTAAACTAAGGATTGTGAAATGAATTTTCTTTTGTTCATACAATATTGATAATCATTCAAGAAAACTTTTTATAAAATCGGCAGCAAAATTACTGAACACATCCACATTTTTCATATACTTTTTTTTTTTTTAATAGTTTGACCGTTATTTTTTATCACAAACTTACTTTTCTATGAACAGCATAAGACTAAGATCATGACTCGATAAATATTTACTCAAGAAAACAATAATGTGCACGAAATTTTTATACGATATAAGAGCTAAATAAAAAATAACCTATTTTAAACTTTTATTTTCCATATAAAGCTCTAAATATAGATTTCAGGAGATTTCTTCTTCTTCATTTGAAATCAAGCATATTTTAAGGCATTAACTGTAGGGTTTATCACTAAATTAAACAATATAGTGAAGAAGAGATGGGAACTTTTTTATAAACAATGAGATTCGAATTATTTTTCTCTTTTGTTAATTACGAAATTTATTACTAAAAAATAAATAATTTCTGTATTATACTCGTATCAATAAAAATATAACTATTTTTTCGTTGAGTGACACAACTATAATACAAAATTAGTTATGCTGGGACCATCACAAAACTTTCTTTTATATCATTCTATATGAACAAAGTTAGCTACGATTAGCATTTACAGAATTTTAATCAACTTACCATCATATAATGAACTTTTTATATATGTAATTTCGTGTAATTTTCAGCAATAGATGCTGAAATGTAGACTGTAGACATCTAGAAATCGTAAAAAGTAATAGCAGCGCAACTTGTTTGCCAATTTGTATCCGAATTCAATCAGAATAAATTTTAATAATATATTTTTCACATACCAAGTTTGTGGTATTTAAATGACAAAAGTTGAAATAAAATTTTAACTAAACGGGTAAAACTTCAACGTAGCAGCGCCACCTAACATAGACGATATGGAAAATTAATTTATTTAACTTTACAATAGCCATCTCACAAACGAAATGTAATGCTTTTAAATATCATAGAAACTGATATACTGCCTTCCCGTTAACAAGATTAAATTGCAGCATAGCAGAAGCACCTGTCGACCGATATGCACCCAAATTGAATCAGCAGAGATTTACATAATGCTGATCTCATACATAACTTTAGTGCATTTATGTATCATACAAGTTCTGATACAACCTTTCCTTATATGGGATCACATTATATCAGCGCCACAAAATGGACGATAATATCTTAAAAGCTAATAAGCACTAATTTAATTCCTGGTCCATTCAAATGTTATGTTACTTTGCGTCAATTGCTTTGTGAGAAACCGCGTCCACATTTATTTATTTCTATTTATTTCTTTATTTTTTAACGAACTCACAGTCATTTTCAAGTGAAAAAAAAAGCCAAATCATACTCAGAAGTCACAAAACGTGTATATTTATCGAAAACCGGAAGTTAAACATTTTCACAAATCTAGTGCTTTTTTCTTATGTAAGTAACAAACATAATAATAATAAACAGTGAAGTGATCATACGTTGTAAATAATCTATGATATTGTAAATTTAGAAGCTGAAACAATAAAAAAAAATAAAGTAGCTAAAAATTTTGTTTTCCTTATTTATTTATTACTTTCTTCTATAATAAAAAGAAGAAAGGTTTGATTCGTAAATATTTTTGGCTCCAGCGTTTCGATAGATTTTTCCCTTTTTAAGATGTTCTAATAAAAAATTGATATTTCTTAGAAAATGCCAGTTTGTCTGTGTGTTTGGATATGTGTGATAAGAATTTTGTGTCAACTCTAGGTCAAAAACTAATGAACAGAATTTCCTGAAAACTTATATTTAGCTCCCCCTTGATATCAGTTAGTGATTATTACCCCCCCCCCTTTTTTTTTTTTTTTTTTTTTTTTACACATATAACGCTCAACAGGTCGCACTGTCATTTATTTTTTTCAAAATTTTTAATATTACAATAGAGGAAAAAATTTCTTACAAATACACACAATAGGAATTTCTTTAGTTGAACATTGTCAAACTGATTTTTTAAAAAATATTAACGGTGAACAAGACTTTTAACAAGAAGAATAGCAATCCTTCCCCCCTCCTCGGGTGTGTAAATTTTTATAATATTTTTTCAAAATTACTCGTTGATATCTTTTAAAACGAACGGTTGAATCAATTATCTGTGATAATGTAAAACAAAGTTATCGATATTTAAAAAAAAAAAAAGTTAATATTATTATATATATATATATATATATATATATATATATATATATATTATTTTGTTTTTCAATTTTACTGTGTAAAATGTGTGATTTGATCTAAACTATGTGAATTGTATTAGAAAATAAAGAAAAAAATTGTGTGATAGTCACAAGACACTAGTTTAACATTTCCTGTAATTTATTGTAATTGATTTATATAAGCAGGCATGCGATTATTTTAGTTGCGATCAAATTTTTATATTTTACTTCATAATAAACGTCAATTATTTTGTAAAATATTATTAAATAGATACGCAATAACACGTAATATTTAAAAAAAAAAAAAAAAAAATCTTGAGTTTTGTATTTTTCACAAAAATAATAAATATAATTAAAATAAATTCCTTTTCAATTAATAATATAAAAGTGATATACATTTTGCTGAATCTTGAATCTTTAAAAAAAAAAAAACGAAAAAATTCGCCAAACTGTGAAATTTTTTTGGGGTTTGCCAGTTATGACAACGGAAGCACGAACACGGACTCCAAGGTCCAAGATAGATAACGGTAACTTTTTCTGTCTTTATTTTCATTGCGTTTGGTTTAAGATTTCTTCCTGACATTTGGATACACTATCACAGATAAGTTTATTCTACACAATTTTCATATGTCTAGTCTAGGATTTCCATAGTTTTGCCCAAATCTGCATTCAAATTTAACAAAATTAAATAAATTAAAGTTTTCAAAAACCATAAAAAATAAACAAATAAATAAATAAATAAAGAGTAATAATAATAATTTGAAAACTTTAATTTTTTAAATTTTTCATGCTAACTACTTTTTAATTATTTATTATTATTATTTCTTTCCCCATTCGATTTTGTATTATTACAATTTAATGTTAGATATATTTAAGTATATTTGTTTAGATTTTATTGGTAGACTGTAGTATTGTAAAATCAAGGGAAAAATAGTTAGCAGCCGGCTCTCTAAAATATTTTAAAAGTTAAAATTTATTTATTTTATATTTAAAAGATTTTTAAGAAATTTTATCATATTTTATATTGTTATATTTCAATGCATGTGTAAGTAAAATTCATAAACTCTAAATCAATACTTTAAAATTAAATCTTCACAAAATCGATTAAAAAAAAAAAAAAAATAGATTAATTAATTTTAAATTTTTTTTAATACTTCTCTTAAATATTTTTATTTTCTCCCATCATTTGTACATTATTACTCTTTATCAATAGAATATATAACATATCTAGGTATTAATTTGTGAATTCATTGATAAGTTAAAGTTTTAAAAATAGTTCTATGTTTGAATGCCAAAAGTTTGCAATAAGTTTCAGTATTTAAACATATACAGTCGGTAACAAAAGTGTCCGAACACTAGCAAAAATTCCTATGTAAAAAAGTACACTTCATACGGTTTTGTTAAATAAATCTTTATCGAATCGTGTTCTTACACTGACTAAGAATAGGATTCGACAAGGATTTATTTAATACAACCGTACGAAGTGTACTTAATTTACATAGGAATTTTCGCTAGTGTTCGGACACTTTTGTTACCGACTGTATATATCTATATATATATATATATTTTACTTAACAAGAAATTCGCAAATTAATTACCCAAATATGGTTAGGTTCTATTGTTAAAATATATTAATGCAAAATCAAAGGGAAGAATAATAATTAGTCAGTAAGGAGCATCTTAAAACTTTTCAGTTTTCTTTAATTATAGTTTTCAAAAAAAAAAAAAAAAAAAAAAAAAAAAAAAAAATGAAAATACTGTATGTTATTATATTTGAAGACATGTACGTAAAATTTTATAACACGAAGGCACGCGTACATACAAAAGAATCACAAAATCCAAAGGGAAGAAAAATGAAAGAAAGAAAAGAAATAAAGAAAAAAAAAAAAAAAAAAAAAAAAAAAAAACATAGACAAACAATATGAAGGTGATTCTTAATATTTCTAAATGTTTTAAATTATTTTATTTTATTTATTTTTATTATTTGTTTTGTTTGCAGAAACAGCTTTTAATTAATTATTTATTTATTGTTCAAAAAGTTTTACCACATTTTATACTGTTATATTTCACTGCATGGTGTATGTAAAATTTATAAACTGAAAATCAATAATTTAAATAAATTTTGCATGCGCATGATTTGAAATATGAAAATATTAAGGAAATTTCACGGAATCTATTTAAATATATATATATATATATATATTTAACGTATTTAAAATACACCGCTGTTCAAAATTAAAGGAACAAACCTTCTTTCCTATTTTCTTCTTTTGTACATAACTTTTAAACAAATAAACACATGGACATAAAATTTGGCTGGCATGTTCTTTATCATACCATTATTCGAATTTTACATAACTTTAGCATAAGCAATAATTTTAAAGTAAGAATTATTAATTTTTCTCAAAAGTAAGCTTTGGAAAGAATGAAAAATTTCAACAATTTTAGTAAAGAAAACTTAATGAAAAATTGTGTTAATGATGCATTATAGACAAGTGAACACGCACATGCCCTCAAATGTTAAAAACAAAATCCTGATTTTTCTTTCTGTGTTCATTTCTCTTTTACTTTAATAACGGAATTTTTGAAAAATAATAATAATAATAATAATAATAATAATAATTACTAATTTGTATAAACTGTGACCATCACTAGAATAATAAAAACGTCGATAAATAATTTAATAATGAACGTTTTATCCGATTTTCATGTTTCTATGTAAAATTAAAAAAAAATATTCACACGCGAAAAAATAAAGAAAGAAAAAAGAAAGAAAAAAAATGACTACAAGAAAAATTTTTCGGTTTTAATCTACAAATAAAATATAGATGCACGTACATCTTTAACCTATCTGTAATGCACCTTCATGACCATTTTTCATTAAGTTTTCTTTTCTAAAATTGCTGAAATTTTTCATTTTTTCAAAGTTTATTTTCGAGAAAAATTTACTGATTTTTAGTTTAAAAATTATTACTTATGCTAAAGTTCTATAAAATTCGATTCATGGTATTTTAAAAAACATGCTATCCAAATTTTATACTTCTGTGTTTATTTGTTTAAGAATTATATGGGAAAAAAAAAAAAAAAAAAAAAAAAAACGAGGAAACAGTTTATTGTTTTAATTTTGTACACTTGGGTACTTCTTTTAACTAATTTTTATTTTTTGTTTTCCATTGACTCTGCATTATTATAGTTTAAAAATAGAATATGTAACATATCTGGGCATTAATCTGAGATTCCATTGATAATTTAAAATTTAATAAAAAATTTTTGTGTTTGAATGCTAAAATTTGCAGTAAGTTTCAAAATTTAGACATAAAAATATATTTAAGTTTTTTTGCGTAACTTATTAAAATCAATATCAAAATATGGTTATATTCTATTGTTAAATTATAATGATGCAAAATCTAGGGAGAAATAATAATTAGTTAGCAGGGGGCATATATCTTACATTTTTTCAAAATATTCCAAATCTTGAATTTACTTATTTGTTTTTGAATTCAAATATTTATCCAGAATATTCAAAATACTTGATCGTTTCTTATACCATATTACAATGCACTGCACAAAAAGGAAAAAAAGAAAAGATAAATAAGGAAAGGAAGGAAAAAAAGAAAAATAAAATATAAATAAAATAACAAGTGCAGAACTTTGAATAGACACTATAAAATTCAAGAATTCGAAGAAAATGGAAGAACTCGCAACAATTGTTCCGGGTCGAGAAAAGACATAACCCTTCATCAACCGAACAAAGTAGGCACGAATGCTGCAAAAAAAAACTGCAACGTAGCTCTTGTATTTTCAGCACTCGTGCCTACTATGTTCGTCTGACGAAGGGTTGTGTCTTCTTTCGACCCGGAACAATTGTTGCGAGTTCTTCCATTTTATGATACATGAAAGACATTTTTAGCACGTACAAAGAACGTTCAAAAATTGTTTACATAACGTTGTGAGAACGTGTGTATAGAACGTTTTCAGAACGTTTCTACACTATTTTAGAACGTTTACAGTACGTTTTCTAGAACGTTCTGAAAATGTGTATAACGTTTTGAAAACGTTCTAAAAACGTTTAGAACGTTCTGAGACCGTATACATAGAACGTTCTCAGAACGCTTCTATAACACCGATGGTGATAGTTACACGTTCATTGAACGTTCTCTGAACCGTACTATTGTACGTCTTCAAGATGGACAGATAGACGTCTATAACACGTTCAGAGTGAACGTTCTTAGAACGTGTTTGCAGAACAATTTTTGAACGTTCAGAGAACGTTTCGGTGCTGCTTGGGTAGCTAGTCGGGAAATTAGTTCAATAAATTTTCTGTCGAATCATATAAACGCTGCCGAAGGCAGTAGTGACCTAAAACAGTTGACTAAAAGTGTTAAAAAACATATTGTCACCGTGTTCTGAGCTATCCTGAAAGTTTCAAATGTCTAGCTAGTCGGGAAGTTATTTAAAAAGCGATTGCAAGTTTTGTACTGGTAACGCTGCCGAAGGCTTCAGTAACCCGAAACAGTTGGCTAAAAGTATTTAAAAAATAAATTTTCACCGGTTTCTGAACTATTCTGAAAGTTTCAAATATCTAGCCAGTCGGGAAATTAGTTACATAAATTTTCTGTCGAGTCATATAAACGCTGCCGAAGGCAGTAGGGACCTGAAACAGTTGACTAAAAGTGTTAAAAATGTATTGTCACCGTGTTCTGAGCTATATTATGTAAGTTTCAAACGTCTAGCTAGTCGGGACTTTAGTTAAAAAGCGAATACATGCTTTGTACTGATAACGCTGCCGAAGGCAGCAGGAACCCGAAAAAGTTAGCTAAATGTATTAAAAAAATGCTTTTTCACCGTGTTCTGAACTATTCTGAAAGTTTCAAATGTCTAGCTAGTCGGGAAATTAGTTAAATAAATTTTCTGTCGAATCATTTAAACGCTGCCGAAGGCAGTAGGGAGCTGAAAGAGTTGACTAAAAGTGCTAAAAAATGTATTGTCACCGTTTCTGAGCTAAAAGTTTCAAATGTCTAGCTAGTCGGGAAGTTAGTTAAAAATCGATTGCAAGATTTGTACTGGAAAAACAAACAAACGAACAAGAATCGAAGTAAATAAAAACGTGATGGAAAAAAAGAAACAGAGTTCTACATCGTTAAAATCATTATTTGTGGGTCACCTTTAGCATACATATCAAAGCAGCGTTTAGACGCTATCGTATTCACTGATACACATACATGCATACCTCTTTATTATAAAAAATGAAAAATGAATTCAGAAGACCTCAAAACTCATAGAAACACAAAAATGTCAAATTTGAATTTTTCCATGACAATATTTCTCGTATATAATATATGATCGAAATTTAATTATATGTATTCTTCGATCATCCGTAATTTTACAAAGTTAACGAATCGCTTATTTATTTAATCAGCCACATTACTTTTGTTAAAAGTCTGTTTAGCGCGTCCTTTAAGCATTTATTTATTACGATTCCAAACTTATCAATTATTTGCTTTATTAATGAACATGTTTCTTGTAAAAATTTTAAAAAATTTAAGAAGAAAGTGTCTTTTAATTTATTTCAATCCATTTTTGTAAAAAAAAGTAAAGAAAGAAAAATAAAACAGAATTTAATACTGTTTAATGCCTTATTAAATTACAAAATTAAATTCATTGAATACGAGCGCTATCTCTTGACGAATTCGCGAAATTTTTGAGTTAAATATCACAAAATTCAAAATAACTACCCCGTATATTGATCAATTTTTTTTTTTTTATTGCAAAAGGCACTAGTACAGGTCAGAAGGAATGTCCATGCAAATTTTTTAGCTCATTAGCTGCAAAAATCTAGGCTCAATCGCCGCCAACATTCTTTGTCTTAACAATTACCAGAAGAAGAAGAAGAAGAAGTAGAAGAAGAAGAATCTGACCGGTAAATTTCGGGTTTTCAAAGTTATATAACTCAGGCCCCTTAATTTGGAGCGACTTGCAAATTTGTATGTTTTGTCTTAAGGGTATGCTTAAGGTCTGTGCAAAAAATCATAGGTCTTGGGGATCAGGGAGCTGAGATACAGGTAGTCGAAAAGTCCGAGATGATATGTCGACATAATATATGCTTGTAGCGTTCACCATTGGCTTTCCTACTTTCTAAATTTCATTTGTTTTTCACTTAATATTTGTTTCAGCTTGGCGGGGCAGAACGCTATCGCGTTCCTTGATAAACTATGCTTTCATTGCTTTCTAAAGATTTTTTTTTTTCTCAGAACTTATTTCCTACATTTGAAAAGCGATGGATTCATTTGATTTTGGCATGGCGTTTCAGAAAGCTGCATTTGGGTTTTTTAGAGGATCGTATGTAAAAAGTAACTTGTTTCTTCGGTTCACAGATTTATGAACATGTGCAGGTGGGCATGCCTGAATGATGTATTCCTTTCACTGATATAAATATAAAAGTAATAATTAAAAAATACTAAATTTAAAAAAGTATTATTATTATAAATATTATTGTTATTGATTTCTAAATTAATATTATATTAAAATTTCTTTGAAATTTGTAACAAAAGAGACAAGATATTTACCTCTTATATATATATATATATATAAGTGTAATTTTCGGCGTAGAATCCACAGGTTAAATTAATATGTTTGACATCAAAAACTTTAAATAATATTTATAGTTATGTTTGCATCATGAAAAGAAATACTACTGTTTATTAAATAAATTGTTTTGGTGTAAACAAATGTCAAACTGAAGCTTAGATCGGTGTTGTTAATTTTCAGAGCTGCCAACCTTTTAATTTATTCCGGAGCATTTTTAGTCATGCATTTCTTTCTTACCAATTTTTTAAGATAAACATTTTATTATTTTATCGTAGTTTTACATTAGAAAAAATTATTATATAAATAAAGTGTTGCAAAAATAAAGGCGGGGCTAAATATTCTTTGGAATAAATTAAAATGTTGGCTACTGTACAACTTGTTCGGTCTTTTATATTCAGTGTCCATCATTAAATTTTGACTGTACTAGCGTATGTCTAATTGTATGATTGCCAAATCGACTAACATGTATATCGAACATCATTCTTCAAAATTATTGGTAACTGTTAAACTAAGAAGTTCATGCGAGTTTATAAGCCAGAAATTACGCTTAATTTATCCAACATATAGTTGAATGTTTTTAAAATATATGATCATAATTTTCCCTCTGTTTTTCAAAAATGACTGTAATAAAATAGTAACAGCAAAAATATTAAAGCTTTTTTAATTATTCTGCTTCAGAATGGTTATTTCATATTAAATGAAGAAGCCTTCATTTTCTTTTACATTATATATAACTTCTAGGAAATAATCAGTCAATATGGTGAAGAAACAATAAGTCAAAGAGCAGTTGGAAAATTATAGAATATCAAAATCCATACCAAATATAAGTTAGTATCAAAGTATGCCTTCTTTTTCTCTATAAATCAAATCACAGGTGTTTTGGTTATGGGAAACACATACCGATGCGACGAGACACAAATGATTGGTGAAAAAATGGGACATTAATATATGTCTTTTTTAACCCGTTAGTAGTCGCTATAGACAGCGCCACCTATTACAGATTGCGAACTTTTTATTTAACTGTCACCAATAATTTTAAGAAGTGATGTGATCCACGTTCCTTCGATTTTATTCGCGTTTTATGTATATTAAATGCTACTTGTAAAAATTTTTGGTGGCTATTGAATAAAAAAATCTCGCGACACCGAAGAATGGGCGGCAAATCGACCAACTAGCGACTACTAACGGGTTAAGAAAAATTGCTAATTCTGAACAGTCATAGACGTTTCTTTTGACTTGTTTAACATTCCGTCGGTCACTATGTATCTCACAGATACACAGCTCTGAAATTCATTTCTCTTGACTAAAAAGAAACTCACGATCAGAATAATATCGAACCTTCCGGTTACGTGGTCACCTAAAATGTCACCGGAGTAGGTTTCGGTGGATATTTTTTTCTGTTTTCGGGGTGAATTTGTTGTGTTGTATCTCTCAGATACAAAGCGCCCGATAACATCTGTCGTTTGTTTTGCTATGAACTTTTCCAATTTACCATGTTTTTATTAACTAGGTTTCTTGTTTGTTTGTTTGTCCAGCACAAATCTTGCAATCGATTTTTAACTAACTTCCCGACTAGCTAGATATTTAAAACTTTCAGAATAGCTCAGAACACGGTGACAATGCATTTTTTAAAAATTTTTTAGCCAGTTTCGGGTTCTCGCTGCCTTTGGTAGTGTTTATATGATTCAACAAAAAATTTATTTAACTAACTTCCCGGCTAGCTAGATATTTGAAACTTTTAGAATAGCTCAGAACACGATGGCAATGCATATTTTTAATACATTTAGCCAATTGTTTCGGGTCCTTGCTGCCTTCGGTAGCGATTATATCATTCAACAATCATATAACTTCCCGACTAGCTAGACATTTGAAACTTTTAGAATAGCTCAGAACACGATGGCAATGCATATTTTTAATACTTTTAGCCAATTGTTTCGGGTCCTCGCTGCCTTTGGTAGCGTTTATATAATTCAACAATCATATAACTTTCCGACTAGCTAGACATTTGAAACTTTAAAATAGTTCAGAACACGATGACAATGCATTTTTTAAATACTTTTATCCAATTGTTTCGGGTCCCCGCTGCCTTCGGTAGCGTTTATATGATTCAGCAGAAAATTTAAAAATACGGTATATAAAAAGTTCTTTTTATCTTCTAATTGTTTTTACCATGTTTTTATTAACTCGCCTTCTTGTTTATTTGTTTTTTTTGTCCAGTACAATTCTTGCAACCAATTTTCAACTAACTTCCTGACTAGATAGACATTTGAAATTTTTAGAATAGCTCAGAACACGATGACAACGCAATACATCGAAGTCCGATTTTCAAATTTTTGACTAGTTTCCTTTTAGTTAATTAAAATGAGAAAATAATAACTTCCTAATAGATTTTAAACTAGCCATTTAAATATTAGCTATAATTAAAGTATTGCCAAAAAAATTTACGAGTTAATTTTCTTTCGACGTAAGAATAAATACATTTAATTAAACGTGAACATTAAAAAATTCTAAAAAAAGTTAAATTATGCATCTCACAAAAAATGACGTCATTATCACTTTAAAAATTTTATACTCATTGATAAAGTTCTAATATATTCCTACAGCTATAATTCAACAGAAAATTTAAAAACATGGTATATAAAAAGTTTTTATTTATTTTTCTTATCCTATAATTATTTATATATATATGAATTGAGTAAAAAGGGCTTTATTAGATTTAAATGACTTAAAAGCTTTCGAAAGATTACATATATATATATACAGAGTCTGATTAAGGGGGAAGCACACATTATTTATACTTACACCGTTATTTTTTAACAAATACTTTCCTCCTATAATAAACAGAAAATTCTCATAAAATATTATTTTAAAAGAATTCTGGTGTCTAATAACGGTGAGTAAATTGGATTATTTTACACCGTTCATTTTTTATAAAAAATATTTCCTCGTCTAAGCGTGGAATTTCTATGACATGAAGTAAAAAATAATTGTAAAAATATTCCGGTGAGAGCGGAGATAATGTGTGCTTCCCCCTTAATCAGGCTCTGTATGTATATATATATATATATATATATGAGAAATGAAGATTAGGCAGAAAATTTCGATGAATGTGTCGAAGGTGAAGAAGATTTGACGAGATATAATTCCGAAAACTGTAGTGGAACTGTTGCCAGTAATTTTATCGATACTGCATGCTTAGTAGATTACTATATAGGAAAAAACTGCTCACTGATATGAGTGGACCTAGTACGGAGAAAAAATATTGCTATATCATAACAAAATAGAATAATTTGACCTGCTGAGGAAATGAGATTTATTTATTGTTCCTGAAACTGTTTTTTTACAGTCGAAATGCTAAATATTATTTTAAATTATACTAATAACTGTTCCAGTCCGTTAGAAAAATATGTGAAAGAAAGATATGCTCGTCAAATTGATACTATGTATTATTTTTCATTTCAATGTGTACTTATAATTCTCTGTGTCGTATTTTAATATTTTCAGTTGTATTTTTTATTGAAATAAAGGAAATAAAGAAGAACTAAGGTCCAGATGTAGATAAAGAGGATCCTAGTACCAAAAACAAAAATACGATTTATTTAAAGCTCATTAAATTTACGAATGACTTCAGATCGCGAAATGTATCTGTCAGATACAACGCGCCCAACGAAATGCTAAATAGTATATAACACCTCTAGTACAAAATGTCATTTTGTTTTATTTTGTTTAATAAACAGAAATTATCCATTTTGTATTCTTTATTTATTTTGTAAAGTAATTTCTAAATAGTAAATATTAGTATCATATATAGTTAGAAATACTTTAACAACAAACAAAAACAGTAGTGGTCTAAATACCCACAACAAAATCCGTATTAATCAGTATAAAGTGAAAACAAATGGTTTGTAATTTCCCTATTTGTGGTCACAATTACTTCGCATTTTTTAAATAATGTGTTTTTTGTGGTGTAATTACAACCACCCAATTCTTTTTAAATAGAGAAGCCTAAAGAAATAAAAATTATAATAATGGAATGTTCTCAAAAGTTTAAAGTTTCCCACTAATAATTTTAAGTAAAATTATTTTCATTATAAAAAATAAATAAATAAATAAAAATTAACAGTTGAAAGTGTAGTAAGTAGTCATAATTTCCCTACCTGACTTTATATAAAAATGCAATTAAGAATTCATTCTGATTACTACTGTTTCATGGTTCCTGCAAAACGTGATAATGAAGACTCTCTCCATAAGCAAAATGAAATGACGAATTGGTGGGTGAAGTATAATTATTTTTAATTATAGAAAAATTACCAGGCGTCCCATAAGACTGTAGAAATTTTAACCCTTATCGCTCGTACGACCCTTCTGAGGGGACATTAAAAATCGAGCCACGCCGTAAGGTGTTCCTCTGCAAAGGAAATGTTATTTTTCTAAAACGTGTAACTATAGGCTACCTTTCGGCTACCGGAAAATTTTAGCAGAAAGATTTATTTTATTTAATGATAAAGTAAAATAAAACAAATTATTACAATTGTTCGGTAGCCAAAAGGTAGTAAGTTGGAAACTATACGTATGACGTTTTGAAAGAACGCCAAAAGGCGTGTCTTACGGAAAATATGCCGAGCGCAAAGGGTTAACCCTTTGCGGCGCAAGACAATTTGAAACATTTAAATTATACTGCTACCAGAATTCATGAACTAAATTAAACTAAAAGAAATTTTAAATTTTAAGGTTTAAAAAAACCGGCCTTTTCTGATATGTTATAAACGTGAATTTTTGCTAAAATATTTCCGGGATGAATTTTTGCAGCTGGATCTTAAATTTTGCGTCCTTGTGGCGAGGACACCGCGCGTTAAGGGGTTAAACATTCGTAAAAATTGAAGGAAGGAAATTGTAGAATTGGGCGCGGTTTGTGAAAAAAGTTGATCTCGTAAAAGGTTTTTTTTTTTTTTTTTGGTAAAGAAAAAAAAATAATACTTAAAATAGTCGTCGATGGAAGGCGCTGTACTTGAGAAAATATAATATTTTCTGGAAAAATTATATATATTTGCATGCAAATGTTTACAGGCATATAAATGTTATTCCATGTCTCCGCCATAACTACAAATTACAATTTGCGAACGAGTTACAACACCGTCAACTGCAGTGTATATCGTCGGTTCTTAGCTGAGGATAAACATCTTACCCAATAACGCTTTATTAACCAAGTCAGAATCACAATTCAAACTTCATGTATGCGCACGTAGGAGGCGAAATAAGACATAGGATGTGTTAAACGTAAAACCATGCAATTCGTAGACCTCTAATTTGCATTTGCATATTTCTCTTTTTGCATCCATGCAGCCCACTCTATCGGTGAAAAATTTAACCATTTTACATTTCTTAGCAAGGGAAAAAAAAAAAAAAAATCCCCCTTTACGAGAATAACTTTTTCACAAACCTCTTTCAATTCTACCAATTACTTCAAGTTTTAAGAATTTTTTAAATATTTACAGATTTATGGGACACCCGCTATATTTATTCTAAATGTTCTATGTATCTGAAATCCCAAGCGTTTGTTTCTCAACATTTTCAGTCAATAAAATAATTGCCTTTTAACCTACATTGCAGATCATTGTGCCCCAAACTATTTACAATTTTAACATTTAGGGTAATTGATTTTTTTTAACAGTTTAGAATGTTTTGAAACGATTTTATTATGAAAATACTTAAAAATTAAAAACAATAACTTAACAATTTTGCCAAAACTTGAAAATTAAAGAAGCACAACAATTGAGTATGCGCAAAATAAATTTAATTATTAGCATTACTTAATTGCAAAATTTACTAAAAATATATACCGTACTCTTTTAAATATTGCAATTTCTTATTGGCGCGTTTATTTATTGCCATCCTCTATATGCATTTTGTATTGCTATCAAATCTTACGTTTTTCCAGTGACATTTTACCAGAAAGTTTCTATAAATGTTTTCTATTTATTAATTTGTAGAAAATAAATGCGACAGATTTCAGTTAAAAAATATTGGTGATAAATCTGGGAAAAAAAAAAAAAAAAAAAAAAAAAAGGAAATTTTGGCAGTTATAGCATTGAAACAGAATTGCTTAAGATACTTACATCCAGAGTTACCAATGTTTTAATTTATTCCGGAGCATCAACTTCTTCTTCTTCTTCTTATTTTTTTTTTTAAGAGTAATATTTTCTTATTTTATCGTAGTTATATATTGGAGAAAATTATTCCATAAATAAAGTGGTACGAAATAAAGGCGTGTTTAAAAAGGCTCCGGAATAGATTAAAATGTTGGTAACTATGCTACATTCATAGTCTTTCGGATTTTTATTACTTTTTTGTTTATTTAATTGCTTAAGTTATGCATTTAATTAAGACAATCATAAATATTAAAAAAGTATGGTGTGTAACAACTACACGAGTTCCATTATTCTCTACTGCTCAATATATATAGATATATATATTGAGCAGCTCAATATATATAGATATATATATTGGTGATAGGTCAATTATATGTCTCCGGACCACAGCAACAAATCCGACACCTAACAATTTCCTGTAAGAGCAAACTAATACATATGTCCTAAATAAATATAAGAGAGATTATACATCGCGAGATTAAAAAATTCGGTAATGCCTTTTTATGAAGAACCAATTTCAGTGATCTAAAACCTACCTAATAATGATGCCTGTTAACTTCCCTGCAGTAACAACGTAATACATGCAAAAGGCCATCTAAAAAGGGATATCTATAACAAATTCGAAGAAAATCGTTTTAGCCGTTTTAACCCTTTCAGTGTCGATGGTTGCATACTGCGATCACAAACTTTAATTCGAAATTGCAAAAACTGTCCCCGAAAGTTTTTTTAAGATTTTTGTTTTACGACTTAGAGGAATAACTTCATTTATTTCTTGTCTTTTAATATTGTTGGAGATTTCTAGTGGCTTTTGATTTTAAATGAAGTAAATTTACCTGCCCGGAAAGGGTTAATTATACTGACTTTAGATCTCATTTCCGATTTCCCCCAAAACTTAACAAACCCATATGTTCATTAGAAATCAACAATTAGGTACGATAGGACATCTAAAAAGGTGTAAATACGACAATTCTGAAGAAAATTCTTCGAGAATTTTTCTTAAGAAACGCACTTGCGAGTTCTAAAATTGATTTACTAATACAGAACGCTTATCAATTTTCCTGAAGTAACTAACTAATGGATACGAAAGGACATTTAAACGAGAATTTATATACCAGCTTTGAAAAAATCATGTGAGCTGTACTTAAAATTTCCTTCTTCTTGTTATCAAAGTCCCACTTCCAATATTCCAATATTTACCCAAAGTTAACAATATCTTCTGTACATCGGACATGTCTTAAATCTGAAGTTTGGTTGTTCTAGCTCTATTCCTTTTAGAAATATGATAGCCAGACATTCCCCACACACATACACTAACCAATTACCAAAAATTACATCTTTGAACTCCGGAGACCTTCAGACATTCAAATCGGTAAAAATTGGATATCAAGATTTTTGACCAAAAACAATACTTCCATTTACTAGGAGAGTCGAGGAATAGACAAAAAAGAAATTGTTGTATTCAAAATCTTGAAGCATAGCTCTCAACCTTTTCCCATGCCAACGTTCTAATTATGAACCGGAAGATTTTTAATACACGCCCTTTTTCTCACACCAGTATATTTTTAGTGTTTCTCTTCTTATTTATTCGTAATTATACTTGCACAAAATTACTCTAAACATATACTGGTGTGAAAAAAATGTCGTGTACTAAAAATCTTCCGGTTCATATTTAGGATGGTAGCAAGTATATAATCCAGTGTAATATTAGTAACCGCCTCTTTTTCCACACTACTTAATTTTTACAGTAATTCTCTTTAACCCTTTCCGGCACAGAGTAATTCAACTCATTTAAAATCAACAGCCACCGGAATTCAAGAACGATATTAGAAGACAAAAAATAAATGATGTTTTACCTCTATATTATAGAAGAAAAATACTATAAAAAATTTCTGGGGTGATTTTTTGCACTTGAGGGTTTAAATTAGTTGTTGCCGCAGCGGCAACAATGACCGGAAAGGGTTAAATGTATTTACGATGTAACAAGAAGAACTCCAAAAAGACTGGTGTCAAAAAAAAAAAAAAAAAAAAAAGACGGGTACTAACAGTCTTCCGGATTGTTAATTAGGATGTTGGCTGCTGAAGACATGGCAGATATAAAGATATTATTTGCTCATTTAGATAATAATAATTATTTTTTTAATAATAAGATACTTCAGAAATTTTTTCATAGACTTTAAAATTATAAGAGAAAAGGCCTGCATACAATTATAGTAACAAACATGGAATACTAAATTTTTGAATTAAGAATTTAAATGAGGATGTGTAAACAAAAGAATTACTGCCTTTTCTGATACATACTTCTTAAAACGTTTATTTGATATACTAAATAGCTTTACCCCAAAAACTTTAATAGAGAATTGTAAAATAAAGAAATTTTATTCTTCTACAGTATAGTGCATTTTTCAGTTTCAAATATTATTTTTTTTTTCTTGAAAAAATGAGTCTAATATTTCAGTAATAATTTCCAGTAAAGGAAACTAGGAAGACTTGACCCAGTTTTTGTTTTTTAAATTTTCATATTGTTTGTATAACAGTTGATGCTGAAGAAAAAATATGAGCAAATAGCCTGTTGTTTTGTACATACTATGGTTAAAAATGATAGCATAGTTCTTACTATAAATGGTGCAAAATAAATAAATAAATAAATAAATAAAAATAAATAAAAAATGAATAAATAAATAAATAAATTCCTTAAGTCAGCACATGGGTCAAGTGTCCCTAAGCCTAGGGTGACTTAATCCCCTACTTAGGGAGACATAACCACCCCACATGAAAGTGAGAAAACTCATAGGTATTGAAAGAAAAAACACAGGTTTTGTGATTTGAACGTTTTCTAGTTTTATTTTCTAAAAGATTTTAGTAAATATAAAAAAAATGTTTATCGTTTTCTTTTGTTTTTCATGCTTTGTACTTTTCAAATTAAAAGCCTTTTTTGTCTTTCTTTTGTCAATATTTTTTTCTTTTCTTCTTTCTTCTATTTCTCTTCTGTTTGGTATGACAGTAGCTAACATATTGTAATCCTTCTTCTTTTCAGTTATTTATCATGTAACAATTCATTGGGTTCAATGATTAAAAATATTTTAGTTATTTCTTAAATAAAAACAATTCATTATGCCAAAATATTTACAATATCTTACTAATTAAAACTAAAAAAAAAAATTAGGTTTAAGTCACAATATTTTAGTTATTCATAGGATAAAAATCCATTAAATCAAACATAAAACACTAAATTAACACTTTTATTAAATCTGTAACTCTGCCAGTAGGCGTTTCTTTCGAAATTTGAATGTTATTTATTTCTTTTGAGTAAACCCAATATTCATATTTGTACAATCAATATACTATAGATACAGCTGCTTTGTGTAGACATAATATAATTATAGTGTATATCCATTTGTATTGTAAATGTGAATACAGAAGATTTTGTCCTGAAATGTTGTAGCTCCTGAGAATAACGCCCACAGGCGGGCCTTATTGCCATACGGTCGCAGAAGTGTTAACCATTCGGTCAAGTCTCCATAACACTTTGTATTCCACCGGGACTTTAAAGTCCCATAAAAAAAATTCCTCAATATAGCATAAATTTACTACAGGATTTCATTGGGACTATAGTTTAAGCTTTAGTCCCTATAGTTAAAGCTTTCCATATAGTTAAGCTATAGTTTGAGCTAAATTTAATACTTTCGCGATCGCTGACGTAGATTCACGTCATTTGAAAATCTCTTACTCCACGTGTGGGCGTTTCTTTCGCAATTTGTATGTTATTTATTTCTCAAAAATATACCCAATATTCATATCTGTACTATCAATATGCTATGATTAGAAAAGCTTTGATTAGAAAGAGTATAACTCTAAGGTATATCCATTTGTAATATAAATGTGAATACAGAAAATTTTGTTCTGAAATATTGTAACTACAGAGAATATCGCCCACAGGTGGTCCTTACTGTGAAAAAGACCAAAACATGCGGTAGCGGAAGTGTTAATATGAGAAGTTTCTCATGCGTAAAGAAAGATAATAAGAAAGTTTCAAACATTTTTCCAAAAATAAGGTAGTTTGGGATATAAAGGGTTAAGTTGCGTTGCTTTGTTAATCCTAATATTTTAGCAACTTGCATTACAGTTATATGAAGCTACTATATACCAAAATGTAGCTAAGACAGTGACTGAAACAGTTATACTTTTAAAATTGACTAGCCTCAAAACTAAATGTTCAAATTTAGCAAGGTCCAAGATCTTCAAAATATACTTGAAATATGCAATATCAATCAAAGCTAAATTGGTAGAAAACCACTGATAATTCTCAATGTCTGTTCCTTGCAAAATGATGTTGTATGATTAGTCAATCAGAATAATGACTAACATTTTCCTAAACATTCCCTTTCGTTAGAAAAACCCTCATGGGTCACATCTCGCTATTGGTAAAGTCTCCCTAGTTTCCCCTATATATATATATATAACTTGTTTAAAAAGATATATTAAATATTTTTTTCCAAACAGAAAGATCGTAAGATCTATTTTAGTAGGCAATAGAGTAGCGCCTCAATGACGGTGTGGGCGAATTTGGGTTTCAACGGTCAAGTGAGTTTAGTTTTTCTAGATGGCTGACATAATTCTTCTAAATACATAAAAGCACTAGAAATGCATCTCATGTTATTAAAAAAAAAAAAAAAAAATGTGGACGAAATTGTGTGTAAATATTGGGTTTAGCATGATAATTCTCCCATTCGTAGCGCCAATGCAACGAATAATTATTAAAACAGCAAAAATTCGATTTTTGATTTATCACCGAAAAGCGCCCATCTAAATTTAATGAAAATGTATCGAAATGTTTATGAGAATGGAGGGCAATTTTATTCAGTGAATGCCTTGACAACAACCATTAAAAGTGCACTGTACAACTTGGAAACAGAGATATTAGAACTTTTAATTATATTGATAACATACGTACACTAACATACTAAAAAATGAAAAAACATTCAACTATTATTATTATTATACTGAGCATGTTTTCTTAAAATGTCTTACCATAGAATCCTAAACTAGATATTTTCCGCGTAGATCAGAAACTTGGCAACAGTTCAAGAGGTAGACAGCGCCACCTAGTACAGATTGCACGACTTTTTTATTCAACTGTCACTAATAATTTTAAGATGTGAAATACGATATATATAATCGGCGTTTCTTCGATTCTATTCGCCTTTTACCGCTTGAACGGTTGCCAAGTTTATGAGCCACACGGAAGGTATCTAATTTAGGGAACTATAGTCTTACATTCTCTAAAATTTTAGAATACCTAATTATTATATATATATATAATTGAAATATAAATTGATGTATTTTTTAAATATTTTCTTGAATGGAAGTCGCGTATGGTTTGGATAAACATATTTGTAATTGGTATTTATATGATTTTACACTCTGCAAAATCATACATTTCACTAGAGCCTATAAAATTTTGAAAAATCAAACGTGCCAATCTACCGGATTTTTGAATACTAGTAAAATTTTTATACAAATACACCCTTTCTGATTTATCGAAAAGTATGTGATTAAGTAATCAGAAGATAACATTTGAGAATAGTGGTATAACTTTGCTGCAATGGCTGGTAACTCTGGAACAGACAGTGTGTTTTATATATGGGGATATAAGAAAGCATATGTAAGTAAAAAGTTCCTTAAAATTAACATAAATTTTAGCTTACTTTTTATCCAAACGAGATTAGTAAAATTGTGTTTATACTATTTTTATATATTTTTTAAACATGTTTTTTGAGTTTTTTGATTGTATGTTACTTTCCTATCAGTTTGTAAATAGTGTGCTATCGAAAAATTGTGTACTTGATATAATAGTGAGCTGTAAATTTTGAAAAATATATATATATATATAGCGTTAAAAAATAATACATTTTTAAACAAATAAGAACATGAATAAGAGAATTGTTATCATTTACCAAGGTGGTTGGCATCCTTATTAAAAAAAAAAAAAAAAAAAAAAATGCATAGTAAACTGCTCTTTATATCATTATAGACAAGTATTGCTAAAAAAAGTAATATTGGAAAATAATGGTTGGAAATAGAAGCGCTTTTGTCTCTAATTTGTACATGATCATTGAGTCACCATTATTCTTTATCACTATCAGGATGAACTTAAAGAATAGAACCGTTTGTTTATAAAAAATATTATTCAGTTTACTTTTGAGAAATTACTGGAACATATCATAAAAAATCTTCATAATTATGTTAAAAAATATGTATAATGATAGATTTCGGAAAACAAGTTTTATTTTAATTTTCTCAAATATTTTGTAAATGATGTGGAATAATTTTAGGCTGAAATAATAATAATAATAAAAATAATAACAATAATAATAAAATAGATCCACTATATACATTTCTAAATGAAACTCTCCCATTACAAATTTTCATCTCTCTCAATCCTTTTCATCATATTACATGATAATATTTACTGCCAGATGCTAAAAAGAGCTAGGAGTTTTATTTTGTTGTCTAAACAACATCGATCATAATATCTCTTTTGATAAAATATTTTATTCTGCTTTATCCTCTTGTTGATAACATTTCTGACTAGAATACGAAAATACTTGAGAGCACATTAAATATTTTTTACGTTGTTTTAAAATATATTGTGTTCGTAAAAATCTTGTATATATTTTCCGTGAAAATAATAGAACTAAGAAATATGTTTAATATATGAAATTCTTTTGTAACAAGTAATTCATTATATTCTCCATTTAAATTAATTGAATTTTCGAATATATAAATGAAGTGTTGCCCTTCTTTATAGAAATAAAGACAATCCACTTTGCTAATATACATTTGCTTATTTTCCTACTACAAAATTTTGATGGTATTAAGAAAAATGTTTGGTTTATAGACATAGTTACCAAATTTGAAAATTTAAAAGATTGTTTTATTTTATTTCATTAGTGAAAGGAGCTACAGTAGTATTATAGAAAAAATATTTAGTAAAAATTTTCGGTAACCAAAATGGGCTATTTTTGGCAACTATCATTATTGGCGCTTTTAATTTTTTTTCTCTTACTTTATGCAAAAAAGATACAGTTACTTTGTAACAATATATAAATAAAAATCGACACAACACGGAGCATTTGCTTGCATGGCATGAAAATGCGTATGCAAAGTTCACAATAATTAATATTTTTCCCTTAATATTGTTGGTACCCTCCTCTGCTACACGGTATATATATGTGTGAAGAAAAATAATTTACAAAGAAAGTTGTGTCAAAAAAGACGTGTATTGATGATGAACAGTCTTTATGATAGAATATGCATATGGTCTTCTGAACAAATGATTGCTTAGGATCATCCTAATTCTATTTAAAACCGAGAACATTTTAATGTTAGAGCATGGATTTAAAATGAATACTGTAAACGAGAATCACATGGGCAACTTATGCCCATATTTGCCAATATTTTAACACTATGCCGTCCCGCGACACCACATTAGTGTCGTACGTAAAATGTCACTCCACCAGTGGGCGTTTATTTCCCAATTTCTATGTTATTTATTTCTTTAGTATATATCCAATATTCATATTTTTACAATGAAATATGCTATGGATACAAATACATTGATTAGAAAAAATATAATTATAATGTATATCCATTTGTATTGTAAATGTGAATACAGAAAATTTTATTCTGAAATATTGTAACTTGAGAGAATAACGCCCACAGGCAGACCTTACTGTCAAGAAGTTGAAATCATGCGGTTGCGAAAGTGTTAATTTATTCCGGAATATTTTTAGCCCCGCCTTTATTTTATACCACTATTTTTTAAAAGTATTTTTTTCTTATTTTATCGAAGTTGTTGAAAACAAATTTTCTATATATAAAGTAGTTCGAAATAAAGGCGGGGTTTAAAATGAACAAACTAAAATGTTGGCCTTTATGCTTATGCCTCTCAGGTGGATTCACGAACTGTATGATCATATATCACCTTAGAAAAGAGTTATTGCAATTGGACTAAATGATTGACAATAGCTAACGCTGAGGATCACTTGACAGATTTGGGTTTCATGCTTTCTTTTGACGATGTTAGAAGAAATAGAATAACCGTGTTCATACAGACCGTGAAGAAGGTATCGGTCGATTGTAGGAGTGGACGGAAAGTGAGGACAGATTGTTCATCTTTTCAGCGTTTACAACATCGCATGCAAGCAACTTTACCGACAAACGCACGTATCACCGCAACATCCGTAAGAAAAATAAATATTGAAAAGCGTATCAGAATGTTCAAGGTGAGGTGACAGATGTTACTGTAACGACTAAAACATTGATGCCAATATTTTAATTTATTCCGGAGTATTTTTAGACCCACATTTATTTCGAATCACTTTATTTAAAGTAAAAATATTTCTCAAAAGTATAACTTCGATAAAGTAAGAAAAATTTATCCTTAAAAAATTAGTAGTATGAAAAAAGGGCGGGCTAAAAATACTCCGGAATAAATTAATATGTTAGCAAAGCTCAGCTATGTGTAAGCTCAGTTTCATTCCCTACCAGGCATGTTTACATACCTGGTAACATTTATAATTTATTCCGGAGCACTGTTAGTAACGCCCTTTTTTCACACCAGTGTGATTTTAGAGAAATTTTCTACTCTATGTAATTACGACGAAAAAAAAGAAGAAAATTGCTTTTAAAATATACTGGTGTGAATAAAAGGCGGAGCTAACAGTGCTCCGGAATAAATTATATGCATTACAAAGTATGTGTTTACAATAAAAGAGTTGCCAAGTTTCATATACTATTGCTGAGCATTTTTAACCCCCCCCCCTTTTTTTTTAACCCGAATTTTTGTAGAGTACTTCTCTCCAATATATGATAACGACTGAATAAGAAGAAAAATCCTTCTTCAAAATTACTGGTATGAAAAAAAGTGACGCTAACAATGCTCCGGAATATATCATAGTAGTTGGCAATTCAGCAATAATGCCCGGCGCATTCGACTTGGATTATCACGGGCAGGAGCAAATTGTTAATATACTTGTTATTATAAGCCAATAAATCTTGCTTTGAGTTGAACCCCAATGATTAGGAAGACATGTCTGGGGACTTCAAAGCCAGAGGTTTATATGCACCTAAATGTCGTCTGCCACAGGATCCAACAACATGGTAAGGTTTCCATCCGCATATATGACGACAATTCTGATTTACTCCGGCATTTTTCTCACCCTACTTTTATTGAGAGTGTTTTTCTTGTTATTTAACCCTAATTGCAGAAAAGTATTCATATGGAGCGATTCTGGCAAGGTCAGTTATGTGAATATCATTCGAAATTTCCGTAATACAAACTTCACTATGATTCCGTTCAATGTTAATTCCCTGTTTACCAATATACTGATTAAATCGACTTGTCTTGCCTAGAAAAGAGATTAAACTAATTCTACTTCACTGTTTTCTAAATCCAAGAATTAATTTCTTAAACTACTTTTACTGTTCGAATTTTTTTTTCCAACAATCAGAAGGTTTAGCCATGGTCTCCCCTCTCTTACCAATAATATAATATTTTTCGATAATTAGTTCACTGCATGTATGGAAGAATTATTATTATTATTATTATTATTATTATTATTATTGTTTTTTTGTAATAGAGATATGTGTTAGGCGCATTGCGCCAGTCGCATTCATTTCATTCCGGAAAATTTATTAAATAGAATATAATGTCGTATAAAATATTCTTCAATAAAAAAGTCGCAAAGTCTGATAACTGTGATCAAATCAAGTGACACCCAAAAACTATATGTCCCGTGCAAAGCGTTCAAAGCAAAATTTAGTAAAAAAAAAAAAAATAATAATAATAAATCTGGGAAATATCTTATAAAAAATAAGTCGTATGTAATATATACCACCAGGATTTAAAGAGTTAAATAACCAGCGTTCGTACTAATGTTTTCAGATTTTCCTACCTTTTTATTTAATATTCACCAATAATTTTGAGAAGTGATGTTTGATACAGAGTTGCCAAGTTTTATAATTTCTCCAGGAACATTCTTAGCCCCACCTCTTTTTCATATCAGTAATTTTGAAGAAAGATTTTCTTCTTATTTAACATATTTGCCAACCATCACTTTGATAACCGTACAAGTGTTAACGCCCCTGAAAAGAACGCCCCTTTTCTCACACCACTATATTTTTAAAGTAATTCTTTCCAAATGTTGTTACGATTAAATAAGATAAAAATTACTCTACAAAATTATTGGTGAGGAAAAAAAAAAGGCGGCTGCTAAAAATTGTTCAGTTCATAATGAGATGGTTGGCAAGTATGTATTTAATAGTTGTCTCATATTTAGGGAAATGTTCCGGTGCGAAAAAAAAGCGTAGCTAAAAATGCTCTGGAATAAATTATAGAACTTGTCAACGCTGTCTGACATACATAGTAAGAGATTGATCTTCGAAGTGATTAGACAACCATCACATTTAAAATTTAGTGGTGGATATTAAATAAAAAAAGCCACGAAATCTGGCAACACTGGTTTGTACTCCCGCCCTTTTTCCAGACCACTTTCAGGGACAGGGGTCGTACTCTTTGCCCTTTTTTCAGGACACTATGAAGAATGTGAAATTTCCGACTCTATTGCTACCACTATTTTTATAGAATAATCTCTACCCTATTTAATCGCAACGCCTCATTATAAAAATACTATAAATATTTTTGTATAAAATTAGTGGTGGCAAGAACGGTGACAATTTCTCATTTCTAAAATTATCCTGAAAAAAGGGCAGGGAGTACGACCCCTGTCAGAGATGAGAAATTTTCGCCTTTATTGCTACCATTTTCTTTATATAATAACATCTATCCTATTTAATCATGACACTTTACCATAATAAAGATTTATGCATAAATTTAGTTATGGGATTAAAGGCGAAAAAGTGACTTGGAAAAAGGGTGGAAAGTACGAACGCTGATATTGGTGGTGTGGAAAAAGGGTAGGTACTAACAATACTCTATAAATTATATATGGTAACAGGCATGTATAATATCACGATTTTAATAAGGAAGTACTTCTACAATTTTCTTAAAATCGACACGTTTCTAAAAGGAAATTTTTTTTTAACCTGGTGATAGTTTTTCCTAAGCGAAGTAATTGCTAGATTTTTTAAAATTAAATAAAATGTGATATTTTATATCAAACTTTACATTTTCAAAGTTTTTTTTTTTCTTTTACTTTCCTTAAAAAAAAAAAAAAAAAAAAAAAAAAAATCTTTCGGAGAGAAAATATTTAACAATTTTTAATTTATTGCTTCTAATGGATTCAAACGGTAAAATAGTTAAAAGAATTAAACTTATTAATCTTTAAATTTAAGCAAAATTAATAACAGTTAAATTTAAGTACAATTTTTGTAATATAAATAAGAAACAGTAGTAAGTAAAAATTTATTTTACTTTTAAATTTTATTTATTACAACAGATCAACGGCTATATAAATTTAGCTCCGTTACGATCTCTGGATATTTTCTGTTGTTAAAACTCATATCTTCGGTAAACGCTAAGATATAGCCACCTCTAAAATCATAATCCCTGAATGATAGCAACGTCACATTTTGTTCAATAAAAACCTAAATTGAAATGCTCAGTTAAAGTGCTGTTGCAAACAGTGGGAATCCAAAGCGAGGTTCTGAGCTATTTTAATAGAATTTTTATACTTTCGTATTTATTTATTTATTTATTTATATCTAATAAAGTGATGTAAAAGTAGTGAATCTTTTTTTTTTCCTTAAAAAGCATTTAACTATAATGATCAGCGAAGTGGAAAAAACCTATTAATTTAAAATAATGAACAAAAGCATTTACATCTCTGTTTGCGTAGATGAGATTCGTTAAAAGAAAAAAGGTTCGGTTGTTAGTGAAGATTAAATAAATACATATATATATATATAACCTAATTTATAAAAAACACTGCAAAGATATTTTAAACAATTGTTGCAAATTTAAGGCAGTTTCATTTGTTAGCAAAAGGTAAAAAATGAATAGAAACAGTAAAATGGAATAATCGAATATGCAAAAATTTAAATTGTGATAACTTGTATTTTAAATCTTATGCTACTACTTAAAATTTCTTAAAGAAAAAAAAAAAAAAAAAAAAAAAAAAAGCATATACTGTTGTAGATATTGTTAAACTTCTAATTATCATTATTACCGAATCTTATTTTCGAACAAAACATATTAATAAAAGCTTTATATGAAGATTTAATTAAACTTTTAAAGTTAAAAAAAAGTTTGCTAGTATATATATATATATATATATATAATTCTTTTACAAATAATATTAATTTGTAACAAATGTAATTGTCATATCCTAAGGTAACATTAAAATCCTTTCGAAGTAATGCCTCGGATAATCAAAGGTTGTTTAATTATATAACTGGTTAGAAAATCAATAGGGAATGGCAGGAATGATTCAGAATTGCTCCACATTTCATCTTCTAGGAAAGATAATTTTATGCTTTTAGGAAGCAAGCTTTAAGTAATTTCCTCGTTTCATTACACGTTCGTATTAATAAGATAATTAAACTTTTGATGAGCATATTGGATGCGAATAAAGTTTTGTTTGAAAGTTAAACTTTTTAAATAAAGAAACTGTATTATTATTTATAAAAACTTTAAAACGTAAAAAAATAAAAATAAGTAAATAAATAAAAAATAACAGACAGCATTAATTTAAATAACTTATATCCTTAACGTTAATATTAACCGCCCTATGCATTTTAAAATAAAAGGTTCTGATTCTACTTTTGATTAATAGTTATGGCCTTTTATTTTTCTTTTTTGTTAAATGAAGCGTACATCATTACTTGTATTATTACGAAGATAGGACAATCAAAAAACAGCATAACGTCTAACTTGTACGAAATTTGCTACCAGAAACTTTTAACAGAAATTCTCAAAATACTTTTTAGCAGTTTTCTGCGATTAAACTTGATGAAATTTTTAAAAAAGAAATAGTGTCGTTAAAAAACCTTACACCTTACCTAAAACCTTACCTTGCACTTATGAAACAGTAACACAGTTGACAAAACTTCTGGTTTTCCTGGAAGCTCTCCAATATTTAATAGAAATTCATTAACAAAGTTTTTTTAATTAAATGTGGTACATTGTAGTAAAAAATACTGCAAGAAAATTGTGGCCTTTATTCTTTCACATCTAATATATATATATCCCACATGTAATGATATTGGGTGAACCGTATGAATTTGACTTTCCTAATTCGGAATGTGTCAACGATATCGCTCCATCACGTACAATTTTTAAGACATTCACGATATATATAGATATATAACTTACAGTATTAAATAAAAAACGATGCGTTCCCTAATAATGCTACAAGAGGAAAAAAAAAAAAAAAAAAAAAGGAAAATGGAAAAAGAACAATTTTTATTTCTTTTTCTCAAAAATTAATAAATTCTTTCAAGGATAAGCCATTTTGTTGACATTCATCTTTTGAGATTGCGTATTTGTGAATTTAATTTACAGACCTTCAAATTAGTATACACAGCTCTTTGGTTAAAAGAAAAATGTGGAAGGAAATAAGGTGAAATAAAATAAAATGTATGGAATAACACACTGATTACGCAAATGCACTAGAAAGGAAAATCTATTTTATTTTTAAAGATGGCCTCCCACCCCCCAACCCCATCCACACACGCCACAGTACTAAAAAAAAGTTGTACGTGAGGGAATATGTTTATTGTAATATTTGGGATCAGTATTTTTTAATTTGTCACAAACGATCATTACTTTTACCGGGAGGATTTTGATGACGACCGGTGTTTTCAGGTACACATTTTTTAAATTTGCTTAGTTTTACACATTTAATACAAGATTTAGATTTATTTAAACCTGCTAACTATGCTAGTTTATCCGTAATGGTATTAGGCCCCGCCTTTTTTTCACATCAGAATACTTGTAGAGTAATATTCAGCAATATGTTCACATGTTTAAATAAGAAGTTTATTGCTCTATAACTATTCTGGTGTGAAAAAAAAAGGTGGGGCTTGATACCATTACAGATAAACTAGCATAGTTATCAGGTCTCGATTTATTTAACATACTTGCCAACCTAACCCGGAAGATTGTTAGTCGCGCCCCTTTCCGCCTATTTTTTCACACCAGTCTTTGTTTAGAGTACTTCTCTTCTTATTTCATCGTAAATATATTTGAAGAGAATTACTCTAAATATTAAGTGGTGTACAAAAAGGGGCGGAAACGAACAATCTTTCAGGTTGGGTTGGCAAGTGTGATTTAAATATGGAAAAGTATTGCAACATAATACTAAATCAAAAGAAAGATTTTGAAAAAAGAGAATAAATTCCCAACTTTTAACAGTTTGTTAAACAATATTGAAACGTCAAACTAAATGCAACTATACATTACAAGCTGTATAAGTATTTTTAATACTTTTCTAAATATTTTGATAATGTTAGAATCTGTATCCATCCCCCCCCCCAAAAAAAAAAAAAAAAAAAAAAGCAATGCTAAACTGTAAAATTGCGTCATAACTTTAGATATGGCATAGTTGCCAACATTTTAATTTATTCCGGAGCATTTTTAGCCCCGCCTCTAATTCGTACCACTTTATTTTTAGTGTATTTTTCTCCAGTAAATAATTACGATAAAATTAGAAAAATTTTCTCTTAAAAAAAAGTGGTATGTAATAAAGGCGGGGCTAAAAATGCTCCGGAATAAATTAAAATGTTGGCATCTCTGATATGGTAGAAGTTAGTTTCATAAAACTTTTTTGGATAGGGCAATTCATTGTAGAGTCTAACTCTATTCATTCAAAAATATTATATTATCTTTGGTCATTACTCCACACAGGGCCTGATTAAGAGGGAAGCTCGCTCATACCGGAATATTTTTACAATTATTTTTACTTTATGTCATAGAAATTCCACGCTTTGACGAGGAAATATTTTTTACAATAAATGAACGGTGTAAAATAATCCAATTTACTCACCGTTATTAGACACCAGAATTCTTTTAAAATAATTTTTAATGAAAATTTTCTGTTTATTATAGGAGGAAAGTATTTGTTAAAAAATAACGGTGTAATTATAAATAATGTGTCAAGAGCGAGCTTCCCCCTTGATCAGGCCCTGACTCCACAAAACATCAGATAACACAAAAAAAGTACTTTCATGTTGTCATATTTTCTGATTAAAAGTTTATTGTATCAGGTTGTCTACTATCCGTAGCTTTTACGAGACACTTCCACAACTGTATTCACATAGATGTCAACGTTTTAATTCATTCTGGAGTATTTTAAGCCCCGCCTTCTTTTCATACCACTTATTTTAAACGATAATTTTTTCTTATTTTATCGAAGTTATATATTGGAGAATTTTTTTCTATAAATAAAGTGGTGTGAAATAAAGGCAGGGCTAAAAATACTCTGGAATAAATTAAAATATTGGCATCTATGTATACACAGAGTTGCAGGGGTGTTTGTGTTCAGGATTTTTTATTATATTTCCCACCAGTAATTATGAAATGCTTTTTTGGTTATATTTAAATGCTAAACTTTACCAGAAAACTGCCAATAATATCACTATTAAAAAATTCTGGTAGAAATTTCCGGGCCACAAACAACCCTGGAGTTGCCAACTTTTATAATTCATTCCGGAGCAGTTTTTAGCCCCTCCCTCGCTTTATTTCACACTATTTTGATTTTAGAATAATTCTCTCCAATGTATATAACTATGATAAAATAAGAAAAAAAAAAACTTTTAAAAAAGGTATGGAAAAAAGTCTGGGCGAACAATACTCCGTCATAAATTATAAAAGTTGTTAACTCTGTATTCATATTGCATTATTTTGTAGTATATTACCACGACTGACTTAGGGAAAAATTACGTATGAATATACAGGGTGACTACTGACCCGAGTGTCTTTCGTGATTCTCCTCCTACTACTACATTCAGGTGTGGCACTCTCCGCCTTTTTGTAGGGTAATTTCGGAGATGAACAATCTCCACCTTATTTACCACCACTATTTACATGGAAAAATTTTTATCCTGTTTAATCAAGACAGGTTACTATGAAAATACAGTAAAATTTCTCTATAAAAATAGTAGTAACAAAAAAGTTGTACAATTTTCATTCTTTAAAGTACCCTGAAAAAAGGAGGAAAATACAACCCCTGTATATTCATTTAATAATATTTTCATTAATTAATCACGGAAACATGCTATAGAAGTTTACTATAAAATTATAGTTGTGGAAAAGTCACGGAAAAAGCGATTCGGTAAATATTGTGCGTATGCATAGTTTCCTACACTTTATTTTTCTTTAGCTTAAAGAAAAGTAAAATGATAAGAACTATCATGTTACACTAAATTAAAAAAAAATAGTTAAGAAAATCTGGTAAAATATTTATGTGAATTTCACATGCTTTCATTGGAATTTTTAAAAAGAACGATTTTCTGACAGGAAGAGCTAATTACTTAAACCATTTAAACAATATATATACATGTGTCTGTGAGTGTGTGTATGCACTTAATTAAATCATTAAATAATAATTTAAAAAAGTTTTAAGCAAAATTTTAATAATAAAAACATTTTACCATGGAAGAAATTAAAAATTACAGCATTATACTCTTCACATATTTTATGTATGTAGCATTTATGTATATAAATATATAAATATTTATATTTATTCACTATTTTGATTTAACTATCAATAAAATAATCCCGTTAATTTATTTAATAACATTTCTAAACTCTTGGTTATGAATAAACAACTTACAAGCAATTAAGTGCTGTGTACTGAAACTCCACTTAAATATCCATTTTTAAAATCATCCTTCTTGAAGCGTGCTTAAGTCTTTCTAAGAAGATTAAAATAAGTTCTTTCTATTATTAAAGTACTTTTTTGTTCGAAAAATACGCATGAACAATAAAAAAATACTAAATAGTTTCTCCCTGTCATTTATTATTATTATTTTAAAAACGTGTAATTTTTTGTTAATCACTAGGTCAAATAGACATATTAAGCCATTGAACTTCACTTTTAAAATAAATATGTTAAACTGCAAGTCCATATATATATATATTAAGCTGTTATTTTTATGAGAATTAAATAATTAAAAAGTAACTGATCAAAATTTTCATTATTATTATAATTATTATTACTTAAAAAAAAAAAAAAAAAAAAAAAAAAAACGATATTATGTGACTATTATATGCGAAATTTTTTGTAATATATGAATTAATTCTTCATAAATTGCCAATATTTTGTTAATGTGGAAACACAAATCTATATTGAAATAACTGTAATTCATATTTTAAATCTATAATTCTATCATATAATAATTATTTGTTTGAAAAGTGCCTCTATTTTGGGATGATTACAGAGGAAATCACTGCTATACATCAACTGTTATTTAGAATGAAGAAAAATAATTTTGAGTGTAGGAAAAACAATGCATTTAAAATTCTTTTCATGATAAAGAAAAAGAGAATTTAAAACTCATTTTGTATAAATTGTGTTTTTTATTAAGGTGCAAACGCTTAAAACTTTTGTACCAATTTGTGTTAAATCACTAGACGATTTTGGTGAAATGTCAGTAACCGTTTATGAAAGGTAATTTGAGAGCGAATTCTCAAAATTCACTGCAGTAAAAAGCATTGCTAAACTGCTGTTAATTCATGAAAAGTAATAAATTTGTTTAAAAAAAAAAAAAAAAAAAAAAAAAAAAAAAAAAAAAGAAGAAGAAGAAGAAGAAGAATTAATTAGAAAAACTCCAAATAATTATTTCAGATGAACTAATTACAAACTATCAGTTCAAACCAAAAAATAAAGACATTACAGCAATAAAAGACTTGTACAAATTTTTACAGTCCTGCTAATTTGAAACAGATTTACAATATTTTTATATATTTACACATATTGAGGGTTATAATTTAAAAGTGTTCTGGACCGAAAAGCATCAATTACCATAGTTAAATATCCAATTTTCTTAACAAATTTAAGTAACACCTTAACGTACACTCTCCATTTAGTTCGAGCAGTGTTCACACCTCCCGTGTATTTTTCCTTTGATATTTAACAGTTCAAGAAAGCACCAACAAGCACCAAACTATATGTAATGTACAGAGCTGCCAGCCTTATCCGGCAAATTGTTAGTACCACCCCTATTTCTACACCAGTCATTTCTTAGAGTTTTTTTCTTCTTATTTCATCGCAAATATATTTGAAGAAAATTACTTTAAAAATTAAGTGGTGTAGGAAAAGGGGCGGTACTAACAATTTGCCGGATTAGGTTGACAGCTCTGAATGTATTTAAAAATATGTACGGAATAAATATACATATTATTCATATGTTTATTTTCAAAGTATACATATTATTCATATATTTATTTTAAATTTTTAATTAAACAAAAATGTAGATCTTATGGGTGTTTCTTTGAAGAACGTGTGACTTTTCATAGATGCCAACAATTTTATTTATTCCGCAATTTTTTTTATCCCCGCCTTTATTTCGCACCACATTATAAATAGAATTTTTTGCCCAATATATACTTCGATAAAAAAAAAAAAAAATACTTATAAAAAAAATATGTGGTATAGAATTAAAGTGGGGCTAAAAATAGTCCAGAATAAATTAACGCTCGGCATATTTTCCTATTTTGAACAGTAAGACACGCCTTTTGGCGTTCCTTAAAAACGTCACACGTATAGTTTTTTACTTACTACCTTTTAGCTATCGAAAAATTGTAATATGTTTTATTTTACTTCATCATTAAATAAAATAAATTTTTCTGTTAAAATTTTCCGGTAGCCGAAAGGTAGCCTATAGTTATATGTTTTAGAAAAATAACATTTCTTTTGCAGAAGAAAACCTTAAGGCATGGCTCGATTTTCTAATGTCCCCTCAGAAAAGACATACGAGCGATAAGGGTTAAAATGTTGGCATCACTGGACCTTTAATAAATTAAAAACAGTAAATGCATAGCTGCTAACATTTTAATTTTTCGAGAGCATTTTTAGCCCCGCATTTATTTAGCATATCTTTATTTATAGAACAGTTTTCTCCTATATATAACTACGGTTAAATAGGAACAATTTACTCTAAAGAAAAAAGTGGTATGAAATAGAGGCGGGGCTAAAAATGCTCTGGAATGAATTAAAATGTTGGCAACTCTGGTAAATATGACAAATAATAAATATTATTGATTTCAATTTTAAAAGTATCGAAAATTACTTTTTAAGTATTTATCATGAAAATATTTTATGATGATAAAATTATTTCGCTACAATGACCAAATTTTGAATGCCAGTAAGATTTTATAATATCCACTTTATATTTTAGAGAAAATTCTGAGATTAAATACGCCGTAGGAAACTTTAAGAGATATTGTAATTTTAAAGTAATGTGCCGTGATTGAACAGTACAGAAGTTATTATATGAAAATACTGGTAGCAAAAAATGCATAATTTTCTCATTCCTCAAAATGTCCTGAAAAGGAAGTCGGAGACTACAACTTCTGCCTAAAAGTGTGACTCACTTTAACTTTACATAAGTTTGTAATTCTCGTTTTCTGGCGACAATCCATTACATTGAGGAACAAACTTTTTTTTTTCATAGTTCCTAAAATTTTCGAATTCATTCTGAGTATTTTGGGGCGGCTGATTCCGCTAATTTCATACATTTTGTTCTAGCAGTTCTAATTTATGACATACGGTCTGAGTAAAAAGTTTAGGTCAGTAAAAATGTTTGAGAAAATGAAAAAAAACTTTAAACTGCTGATTAAAGTATCAATTGAGTCATAATTATTAACCTTATATACAAGTACAAAGGCAGAAAAGTTCATTTTAAAATATTTTATTATCAGAAAATATCATAGAAAAATAGCCTCCGAAACTAGATGCCTGTCGCGTGGCTCACAAACTTGGCAACAGTTCAAGCGGTAGACAGCGCCACCTGGTTCAGATTATGCGACTTTTTTATTCAACGGCCACCAAAAAAATTTAAAAGTGGTATATGATATACATAAGAGGCGAACAGAATCAAAGAAACGTCGATTATATATATCATATGTAACTTCTTAAAATTATCGGTGACAGTTGAATAAAAAAGTCGCGCAATGTGTACCAGGTAGCCCTGTCTACCACGTCAACTGTTGCTAAGTTTCCGAGCCATGCGACAGGCATATAGTTTAGGAGGCTATGATAGAACACATAGTTCGATATTTAAGCCTAAGTTAAAACTTTACGGCTACCAATAATTAAAAAAAAGTAAAGGTATTTGTACTGGTTTGATGATTATTGCAATTACTAACGTTGCGAAAACTCTTATATTTGTTAGTTTGTCATACATTTCTACGAAGTTTCTTTGTTTTTTTACGATGATGTGAAAGTTAAGAAGCTAACTGATCATGAAAGATAGCAGATAGACGCTTTTTCTAAAACAGGAGTGAGTAGCCGTACTGTTGCGATGAAGATCGGAAGATCAATGACTGTAGTCAACATTATTGTGAAAAGAATACCGGAGGATGATCTAAAGCCAAGGGCTGCAGAAATCCTATTTTTTTACGATCATTTTATTATTCTAAGAAATGGTTCCTACGCATGTTTCTAAATGTTTGCATTTGTTTTTCTTATAAGCTATTTTCTAAGTTGGCCTTAAAATTTTTACTCAGGTTTAAGTATTGAAATGTGTGTTGTATATTATTTTCTAATAATAAAATATTTGAAAATGAATTTTGCTGCCTTTTTTACTTGTATTTAAAGTTAATAATTATCACCCAATTGAAATTTTAATCAACAGTTTAAGTGTTTTTCATTTCCTCAAACATTTTTTACTGGCCTTAAAGTTTTTACTCAGACTGTATTATAATTGTAATTAACATTATTATTTTTATTATCACTATTACAGTTACTATTATTACTATTATTATTATTAAAGTGTTATTAAATTCAACGAATGATATTAAGGCAGCAGCGTGGTCGTCAATCTTTAAGCATAGATGCTATATCTCAGTTTTTCTAAGGAGACTTCATACCGGAAAGTTTTTATAAATGTTTTTAATTTATTTAATTTTATTTATTCATCGAATATATGTGATACTATTTTTTAAAATATTGATGATAAATATGATTTAAAAATTGGAAATTATTTCTTATCTGTGTATAGTAGAAAAGAATTTCCTTGGAAATTATAAGGCCTCAATGTATGAAGAACTAGTAAAAAATATACTCACTAATTTTGTATACTTGTTTGTAAAATGTGTCTGAAATTACAGTACCCGAATGGTCATTTCGACCGACTTCCACATAGTTACCAGTATGGTTACAACGGCGTGTAAAATGGATAAGCTAAAAACTAGTACTGATGGGGCGAAATTGAAAACATTTTTGAAAGCAGTGGCTCAAATATATCCAGAAATTGATAAAAATTGTTAGGTACCAAAATTAAGATTTCCCAGCAGTGTTGCGATATCTGGCGGATATTTTATTCAATAATCACCAATAATTTTTAATTGTTACGTTTACCTAATCACTTCGAAGATTAATCGTCTATTATGTATATCAAATACCACTTTTAAATGTCATGTTTATTATGTTTATCAAATGTCATTTTTTTCCCAGTGTTACAAATACCAACATTTCTAATTTTGAAATCTTATTTAACACAAGTGCTTTTAAAAAGAAATCTGTCACATTTATTTTCGATGAATAAATAAAATTAAATAAACTGAAAAAGTTTATAAAAATTTTCTGGTGTAAGGTCTCCGTTAAAACAAAGCAGGGGTGGAAAATGGGCACAGAATTCATACCAGTATTTGGGAATCGGTCTTTTTTTCTTCTTAAACCAACGATTTTATAAACAGAAAAAGAAGTCAAACAAATACCGGTATGAGTTCTGCGCCAATTTTTCACCCCTGAACAAAGCGGAGATCTAACACCTATGCCTAGTGTTACCATTAATAATTTATTAATTTCTTACATATTTCATATAATGAGACAAACAATAAATGATTTTGTAGAATTTGCTATTCAACATCTATATTTAAAGAACATGATATATATATATATATATATATATATATATATATATATATATATATATATAAGAAAAATATATTTTACAAGAAATGAAAACTTTTTATCGTCTTAATTCTAAAATTATTGAATCATTACATAACAAAAATTATCATTTGCTAAGAAAATTATATTTAAAATTTTATTAAATGTTTAATACAGTTTTATTTTGCACTGTGATCTTTTATTTTTTTTGTTTAATTTAAGATTGTTAATTCTTTGTTAGTGTAATTAATTATTATTGTTATTATGTTTTTTTTTTCTCTTTTGTCTGAAAATTCTCTTATAATATATATGTGAAAAATTTACTACTATTCATAATATTTTTTCCCCTTTAACTTTTGAACGCCACTAATTTTCTTCATTAAGTCCCAAGAATTTTAATAACATACTATTTTAAAAATAACGAGTTTTTTAAAATTTTATTGCTCCGTTTTATTTTTTAAGATATTTAAGATCTGCAGCTTTTAATATTTTTTAAATATAATCATATGGCCAACAAATTTCCTACGCTCAAAATAGCTTTTGGCTCTTTTAAAATTTAGAAAAAAACTATTTTTCGATTATATCCATCAAATGAAAGTGTCAGGTTAAATAATTTTGCTAAACCACTGATGCGTCAAATATTTTGAATCATAAACAATTTATGTTGTAAAATAGTTTGAAATTGTTTCAGCTTAAAAATATTTTTGTATTTATCTTTTTATTTCCTTGAATTTATAGAATATTCATATTTAGTAGCAAAATATTTTGTGAAAAGATATTTATTTATTTATTTAATTTGCTTATTTATTATTTTATAAATATATTTACGATACGCGTGATAGGAATTTTTTGTCACAAGAAACATTAAAAAATTGATCATATAATACTAAGCATATATTAACTTTATTAAACGGAAGTTTTATAGGGTGATTTTCTTTTTCTTAAAATAGATTTTTATCAATTTAAGTATAAATACATTGTTGCTAAATCTGATAACCTTTTTTAAAAGTATAACAACTACTATTGAAATATAACAACAACCGTAAATAATAATGGAAAAAGGCTACTTAAAGATGCCAACAGTCGATTTTTCCCCCCTGTTTCCCCCACCAATATAATTACACCGCAATAATGTTTTACTTAATTAATCGTGCGTATTCTTCGACCACATTTCATGAAACCATGGAACCATCTGCGCATTTGCTAACTTACCGAGTCCAATGCTAAAATAGGGGTCAAATTCATCTAAATCAGAGAAAATGAGCTATAACAGAGAGCGGAATTTCTGGATGTTTTCCAAATTTCAAGCTGGCATCCCTCCAACATTTTGGGCGCGTCCTCACTGCTAGTTTTAGGATATGCGCCCGCACTGTACTTACTACTAAAAATTTCGAAAGAAAAATACTGGTGTAAAAATCAGGGGGAAAAATTCGACTGTTGATATCCGGTAGAAAAAATTTCTGTTAAAATTAGTTGTAATGCACCTCATTCCAGGAATACCAGAAAGTTGCAATTTTGCACATCTATTATTTACCCCTTTCCGGCACAGAGTAATTCTGCTAATTTAAAATCAACAGCCATCGGAATTCAACAACGATATTAGAAGACAAAATATAAATGAAGTTAAACCTCTATATTATAAAGGAAAAATTCTATAAAAAAATTCTGGGATGTATTTTTGCACTTGAAAATTAAAATTAGGTGTTGCTGGAGCTGCAACACTGTGCCGGAAAGGGTTAAACAGAGTTGCCAACTTAATACTTGCCAACATACTAATTAATATTCCGTAGTATTGTTAGCCCCACCTTCTTTTTCACACCAGTATCTTTTTAGAGTATTTTTCTTCTTATTTAATTGTAATTCCATTTGGAGAATATTACTCTAATAATTTATTGGTGTGAAAAAAAGGGCGGGACTAACAGCACTACGGAATATTAATTAGGATGTTGGCAAGTATGCAACTTTGTAACTTATTCTACAGAATTGTTATTACCCGCGTTTTATTCACACCACTTTCTTTATACTGTAAATTTACCACGAAATATTGCTGAAATATCTTATTTTTGGCAATCTTAGAAATTAAATAAGGGAGATTACGTTGATAATATCAATTCAAAAATAGCCTCTCACCTATTAAAATATATGAGCAATAATCGTTATTGGCGAAACATCAGTGGAGGCTTACAGGGGGGAGACTCACAAAGATTTTGGGTACTGTATGTCTGCACCGCGACAGCGTCGGCACACTTCACCCGATTGGCATGCAAATTGGTACACATATTCATGAACTACACAAAATTAGCTTTAAATGTTTGGGGTGTGCATTCTGTTTGGGGTTCATGTATAGAAATATATGAAATTTTTCATTATCATTATGGCTTATGGATAAAATTTGTCTAAATCGCGATTGCAGTCACAAAAATACCCCGATAGACTTGCATATTAGTACAATTATTAGCTTACCATAAAAAAATAGCTGTATAATTTTTGGGGTCTATATTATTCATGGTGCGTGCAGGCGGAACTCAGCCGCCTTACAATGGAGGCCATTGGCGTTCCATATACCAACAGAGAAAGAATTCAACGTTCTACTAGGGTCGAATGTTAAAGTTAAGACTAAATAAAGGGTGGAAATTCCCTAACAAAATTACTCGAGAGATATTAAACTCTCGTACAAGATGAAAGTGCGATCTAAGTTCGTGGACGCCGCACGAATTTGTGAAAGTGCCATTTTCCAGGCTTTAACTATATTTTTCTTGTCATGATTCCTTTCCAGGACCATGACGTAATTTAGAAACTCGGTGGCTGAACTGGCGTCGTCTGGGACCGAGGAATTTATATGGGAGATTTTAGAAGGGGGAGGAGCTTCGGACTCGCTACGACCAATAGCAATTCCCGCAAAAGATTGGGAAGGTTGAACCTTCTTACTCGTGAAATTTTTGGCTATGGGAGCCCCTGTGACCTGTTCTTGGGGCTTACGCTTGGGTTTAGCGTTTTTTTTTCGAATTTTGGACTGGAAATTTCGGACACAGCCGATAATTTGCCGGGTGGGCGCCTCCACAGTGCACACATCTGCAAGGGTCACCAAAGTCCTTTCTGCAATTCTTGCTCATGTGATCTCCAGCGCATTTAACGCACCGGGGCGGCAAATTGCAAGATCTTGCAGAGTGGAAGTAGCCCTGACAGTTGAAGCACTGTGAGGGTCCCTTGTGGCCCCGGTAAGCTTTGACCGTGACCTCCGTTCCCATCAGTTGAGTGACCGATAATATGGCATCTATCTCAACCTCAACTTGTGTTTTTGGAATTGCCACATGAAACAGCGGCAAAAGAATTTTTTTGGAAACAGGTCCTCTGAACATCTGAGTCACTGTGACTCCCATAAAACCTTCAACTTCCAAATTTTGAACAATGTCTGAAAGACGTGTGTTGATGGGGAGTCCCCGAATCACCGCCTTCAGACTTTTTTCCGAATCCAACAAAAATGATTTAAATTGGATTTTCTCTTGAATGAGGTAGGACTGAATTTTCCTATAGTCCACCTCATTCTCGACCTTTAGTTTAAGAAAGCGCCCCTGGGCTTTGCTGGCCAGCGTCGGAACAATGTTCCGCATGCCAGACAGCAGTATTTGCCAATGGGGCGGCGGAATAATGTAGAAAGCAGGAATTCTGCTGGATTTGGTTTTTGCCTGCTGATTAACGTTACCATCCCCGTTAGAGGTGCTAGCATTAATTATCTGAATGTTAGATTTGGGTTTTTTCTTTATGGAAGTAACTCTTTCCCAATTTCCTTCCCCATCGGAATCAGGGTTGCTGCCAACCTTTTCGGAGTGTGAGCGCTTGACCTGAACAACGTTTTCGACGACTTCCATGTCGGAAGATGGCGCCACGTTATCCGGTACTACGCTCACAGAATTTTCCTTATCATTCCGTTTACTGACATTGGTATTGCCCATGCAATTAGTAAAACACAAAAGTATTTCTTATCATGACGACCTGTGGACAGAATTTCGTTTAAACTTTTTTTAACGTGGTGACACTACATTCAATAAAATGAAATCAACATACATTATTCAGATGTCTAAAAGCATGTTTTTTGTAAAAAAAAAGTGTGCTTAGATGTAATAATTAATGTGCATTACAAAAGTGTTTCGGCAAGTAATATCGAAATTATGTCAACTTTCGAACCATTGTTCATAAACAACATAGAATAAATTGTACTTTTCTTACTGTTGAGTATAATGGTAAGCTTCGTTTACAGGGACACATAAAATAGTTTCGGAACATTAGAGCTTATAGACAGATTTTTATTTAAACGAATTTTAACGTGTTTATGCTGCATTCAGTATAATGGAATTGACATGCATAATGAAAATGATTAAAAGCATGCTTTTTCTGAAAAATTGTACGTATAGAATAAATAATTTATTGACAGGTATATTTTTTGTATATTTACACGTTTTGAAATTTCCTAAATACCGAAGTTAAGTTTCAACGCTTGATCTTTCTATCTGTCTCTTAGAGTATATTAAAAACAAATAATTTCAGGCGATCCAAACATTGTATTTTGAAGTTAATACGTTTGTTACTAGAAAAGGTTGTTCAAGATTGGTAAGTTTCAAGGAATGTTGCGAGTGAAAGTTTTCTGAATAATTTTAAATGAAATTTCGAATTTAATAACATATTTGAATTCTATACAAATGTAGGCACAATAATGAAACGGGAGGTTGTGGGGTGGTAGCACCTCGCATAGAATTATTTGTCAAATAATTCTATGTTCCGAAGCTGTTTCGAAGCCTAATTTGAATTTATTTAACATCTATTTATGTAATTGAACTCGTTATCTTACCTTTAATCTCCAATCTGTATCTATAGCATTAAATTTCTAGGTAAGAGAAAGTCGTGCGAGTGACACACCAGATTATTTATCCTGTTATCTACATTTTTGTAAGTGAATATTGCAGGGTTCATATGCCTCAAGTTATTTAAATTTTAATAATGTTACATTTAACCCTTTCAGGGGCGTTGGTATATATTTTATACCACCTACCATTTGCAAAAATTCATTACGGAATTTTTTTAGAAAAAACGTACGTTTATAACACAGCAGAAAATGCCTATTTTTTTAACCTTGAAATTTAAAATTTAATTTAGTTTAATTTAGTTCATGAATTCCGGTGGCATTATAATTTAAATGATCCGAATTGTCTTGCGCCACAAAGGGTTAACAGTGACGTAATAAACTATCTCATTTTTTATTAAAAATAAACTATTAAAATTTTTTTAATCCACAAAATCTATATAAGAGGAAAAAATCTGGAGTGACTCCACTCGACTTTCCGAACATTGAGTAATTAACAGTTTTGTAGATAAACTAAAGAAAGAGGAGTTGTTAAACAAACAAAAGAGAGAAAACCATAATAGAGTGTTTGAGTATTTTTCTCCATCTATTATACGATGTTTTATTTAACGCTACTGAACTTTGAGCCCATAGATCATAATGATAAAGAATTTTTCGTTGTGTCCCTGTAAAAACCTATAAATGCTAGATTCACCAAAATGCTTATAGTTAGTGCAACAGTGATTTATAATACTCATATAAATTTTCAGCTCAATTCAATAAGGCGTTTAGATGCTATCGTACTTTTAAAAATTTAGTCCCATAGGCCATAATGATAAAGAATTTTTCTTTGTGTCCGTGTAAAAAAACTGTAAGTGCTAGATTCACCAAAATCTATACAGTTAGTTCAACTGTGATCTATAACATGAGTACAAATTTTTTGCTCAGATTAATATGGCGTTTAGATGCTATCACACTTTTAAAAATTTGGCCCCATAGGCATAATGATAAAGAATTTTTCTTTGTGTCCCTGTAAAAAAACTATAAGTGCTAGATTCTCCAAAATCTATACAGATTGAGTATTTGTGACCTATAATAAGTGTATAAATTTTTTGCTCAATTGAATAAGGCGTTTAGATGCTATCGCACTTTTAAGATTTTGCTCCCATAGGCCATAATGATAAAGAATTTTTCTTTGTGTCCCTGTAAAAAAACTATAAGTGCTAGATTCACCAAAATCTATAGGGTTCGTACTATGGTGACTTACAATATGCGTACCAACTTTCAGGTTAATCGAACAAAGCGTTTAGACGCTAGCGTGTTCACTCACAGACATACACACATACATACACACATACACACATACACACACACATACATACACACCTACATACATTATCGTAAAAATAGTGAAAACGGACTCAGGGGACCTCAAAACGTATAGAAACATCAAAATCTCGAATTCGGATTTTTGACATGATTACAATACTTTCCGCACTATAGTGTTCGGAAAGTAAAAATATAAGTCATTTATGCCATAGAAGAATCAAAAATTTGATTAACTGTGTGAAAGTGTTAAAATTGACTTCCGGACTATTACAGGACTATTTATCGAGCTGTATCAGAACTAGTCACAATTTTTTGGTCTTATTTTCCAGTAGTTTGTTACACAGGAGTCAACCGTAGTTGTTCAGATAAGCTTAGATCAGCGTTGCCATATGTGGACTTTTTTTTTTTCAATAGTCACCAATAATTGTGAGAAGTGACATTTGATATGCATAACTTGCGGGTAGGAGGGAACTCCTAACCACTATTATTACTACTGTAGTTTAACTTCTGCCTTCCACTTAAGAAATCCCACTCCCAGGCCAGCCGATTGGCTGTTTAATATCCTCAATAGAAAACGCCTGCTTTCGAAACTAAATAGTGTATTTAAATTTCTTATGAATATGACTAATCTCACAGATTAATCTCACATCTGCTTGGTCTATATGTCATCGAACCTTCACAAAATCATCTTTTCATCAATCTTGTGCTGCGGGACATTTCAACACAACATAAAATATCGCCGTCAACAACTGCAGCCTATTGTCTTGTTTCACAAAATCAACATAAAAGAACCTCCCAGTTAATTGACCCCAGCTTAATAGTTATTATGGTGCCACTTGTCGCGTGGGGCACAGCCTGGCACATATAACACTTAGTTTTCCTGCTTAAATTAACAGCAAGGTTGCTCATTCTCGAGAAGGGTTTCATAAAGACTTTTCCAGCACCATTTTTTTCTCATGAACTCTCAACAATACCTTGCTACCAAATATCTTTAAGCCACTAGTCACTTTATCTACCAGCATAGAGCATGCCGCTCCTTGTCGCGTGGGAGACCTGTCTCTAGCGGCCTTTGTAATTTTTTTTTCTTTTTGAGTTTAAATAAACTCCGGAAGAGGAGCCTAGCATAGCTGGAATCGCTCGACACTGTTCCTAGAGCGGTTGGCGGCATCTCTTCCCTGTTAATTCAATCTTCGAAGTGATTATCGAAACGTTACAAATAAAAATTATTGGCGGCCATTGAATAATACAAAGGCCAAATCTGGCAACCCTGGTTTAGATTCAAACACGATACTTTTCATAAATTAAAATTCGTTTTATTTCATAATTATTATTATTTTTTTTCCGGTATGAATCTTGAATGAATACTGTCCTTTCTATGGAAGATAATAATTTAATTTTTCTAAATATTTAGACGGATCCCTAATACGTTTCCGCTTGTAACTCTATCAAGAATTGATTTAAAGTATATAAATAGGACTTCTTCCGAACCGCCTTGATCTCAAAAATAGGGGTTGTTAATGAAAAAAAATGAAGTTGAAGATTCTTTCAATATATAAACGACCTCTTAAAGAAAATCTAACTATACTGTTATAAACTAGACGTTATTACTAATCGATTGACACCAGCCGCATATTTGTAGGACGATCTGCGATAAAATTAGGTAAGGGGTGATTTTTTTTTTTTTTTTTTTTTTTTTTTTTTTTTTTTCTGACTGTACAAATGTTTAAATTAATTTATTAAATGAGTAACATTTACAAGTAACACCAACAGGCTTGCTTACTGTTCAAAAAAGAAACCTATCGATTGTAAGATGTTAAATAGAATGCAGACTAAGATTACAAAATAGTAGCAAGAAACAGCGAAAATGCGCTATAAAACCATTTCTTAAAGAACAGCTTCTTTTACCGCGTGCCTTAGAACGTGATTTAAGTAAATATTATGCGTTCGATCCTTATGCATACCACTTTGATATTTCTTCGATAAATTCGATTTTATATTATTTTTAACATAATGGGACTTTTAAGTCTCATTGGTAGACAAAGGGTTAAAAACAAATAATTTATTTTCCTTTGTTAACAATACAACTGCCCAAGTGCCGGTTTATAGAAATTTTTAATTCAATCTGAAATAACTACCAGTTATGTAAAGTAGAAATCTTCTAAATATTACAAATTCATATTTTAATAAATGGTTTACTACGTATTTCAAGAAAGAGTAAGAATTGGCATACAGTTGCTTTCCAAATAATCAGTGCCCTAATTAAGAATATGTAAAAATATATTATTTTTTGTTTTTAAAAATTACTTTTATTATTTCCATGGTAATGTTTGTAATATAAGTGATGCTGTAAATCATTTTACAAAATCTTCAGACAGTTAAAAAATTTTGCTAATGTTCTCAATTAAATAATATGAATGAATCATATGTTAAAGGTTCTGTCATAATTAATGTCACTGACATCAATTTTGGAAAATCCCACAAGGGTATCATATATGGCATGTGCATTTAAGTTAAATTAGCTTGTGAGAGTTTTCCCAAATGATTAACACACGTTAATGACTATTAGGTATTGTGTAGTTTGATCATTGTGATTTGATAAAAGAAACATTAACCCTTTGAGGGTCATGTTAATTTCGCTCATTTAACATCATCTTCCACGAGAATTTACGAACAAGTCTGAAAGAAAAAAAAAATTATTATTTTCCTATATATAATTAAAGCAAAATTTCCAAGACAAGTTTTTTTAGTTGGAAATTAAAATTAGATGGGATGTAATATATCCAATCTGCCATTGAAAATTTAATTTTTATGTCTCTCGTTACGTTTGTTATTGTGCAGATACATTTTTTAAAACTTAAAACGTTACTGTGCGTGCATTAATAGTACTTAACCCTTTCAGGGGTGCCGTTTGCATAATATAAACAGAAATTTTAATTTTCAATTCTAAAACTGGATCCAGAAATTTCTTATGAAGTTTGCTTCTATAACTTAGAGGAATAAATTGATTTTTTCTTTACGTCTAATATTGTTGGTTAATTCTGGTGGCTTTTCTTGTCTCCAGAAAGGGTTAAACACGGTTCGTACACAGAGCCTGATTTAGGCCGGGGCACTCTCTCACCGGAATATTTTTACAATTATTTTTTACTGCATATCATAAGAATTCCACGTTTTGACTAGGAAATTATTTTTATAAAAAATGAACGGTGTAAAACAATCGAATTTACTCATGATTATTAGACACCAGAATTCTTTTAAAATAATTTTTAATGAGAATTTTTTGTTTATTATAAGAGGAAAGTATTGCTTAAAAAATAATGGTGTAAGTATAAATAATATGTGCCCCGGTCTAAATCAGTCCCTGTTCGTACAAACCAGTCTTTTTCCAGGATTTTTCCACTGATATTCTGAATTAATGACATTATTTTTAACTTTTTCTTTCCAAAGGCGCAGTACTTGCGAGTGAGTATCGAACGGGATGGTCGCCGAACTAATGGCCATTTGTAAAGACTTTTTAACTTTACAGGCATTTTTCATGTCAAAAATGTCTGTTCCAAATTACTGATTGATAAAATGAAGGGTTACACGAAGTCTAACAGGCTTTTCACTAAAATACAGCAAAATAATCCAAAGACTTAACAAGATTTTTTTTAAATGAATTATACATAGGTTGAACTTTTTTAATATATACAAGGAAATGATTTTTAGCATTGACTAATTTTACATCATCTTTAACGAGAGAAGGAATAGTGAAACGAAAGAACAAATGTTTTTTATGATAGAGCATTGCATTACATCTCAATAAAAGTTACGTTTAGATTTACCGACAGTAACAATCACATACGTGCCTGCCAGCTTTCTAATTAACATCCTAACTTCAAACATTCTAATTAATATTCCGTAAAATTGTTAATGCCCGCCTCTTTTTCCACACCCCTTCATTTTTAGAGTAATTTTAAATGTAAGTACGATTTATTAAGCTGAAAAATACTTTAAAACAAGACTGATGTGAAAAAAGATGTTACTAACAATTTTACGAAATATTAAGTAGAATGTTGACAGGTAAGATTATTTCTTAGTCTTGTTTGTAGTACACTTTTATTTATTTATTTATTTCACACAAGTCTGTATTTAGAGTATTTTTCTTCTTATTTAATCGGCATTTGAAAAAAAATAAATCTAACAGAGTTGTCAACATTTTAATTTATTCCGGAGCATTTTTAGCCCCGCTTTTATTTCATACCACTTTTTGTTATGAACAATTTTTTCTTATTTTATCAAAAAAAAAAAAAAAAAAAAAAAAGGTATAAATAAAGTGGTGTGAAATAAAGGCGGGGTTAAAAATGCTCCGGAATAAAATAAAATATTGGCAAGTACGACCCTAGTAATAAAGTGGTATATAAAAACGGGCGGGTACTAACAATTTTACGAAATATTGCATAGATGCCAATATTTTAATGTATTTCGGAATAATTTTAGCTCCGTCTTTTTTTCGCACCGCTTTATTTATAGAAAAATATTCTTGAATATGTAACTTTAATAAAATAAGAAAAATATACTTTGGTGGTATGAAAAAAAGTTAGGGCTGAAAATACTCCGGAATAAATAAACATTTTCGTGACCGCATGTTTTTGTCTTTTTCATAGTAAGGTCCGCCTGTGGGCGTTATTTTCCTCAGTTGCAATATTTCAGTACAAAATTGTTCGTATTCACATATATATTACAAATGGATATACGTTATAATTATACTCTTTTTAAACAAAGCATCTATATCCATAGTATATTGATAGTACAAATATGAATATTAAGTATAATTTTAAGAAATAAATAACACAAAAAGTTTGGAAGAAACACCCACTGGTGGAGTTATAGATTTTCAAATGACGTGAATATACGTCAGCGGTCGCGAAAGTGTTAATATGGTGGCATCTATAATATTTATAAGAATGTTAACAGGTATGATAATTATTAGAATGTTAGCAGATATGATAGTAATATGCATCTATGTGATTGTTATTGTCAGAAAAATTATGTAAAATTTTTATGGAGATTCAATGCAACAAACAATCAAAGTGACTGGTATAAACAATGCTACGAAATATTTATTAGAAGGTTGGCAGTCATGCATACTCTCTAATTAATATTGAAAATTTTTATTTAATCAATTAAAATTATTATAGCCATATTTAAAAAAAAAAAAAAAAATCTATAAAATTTTTCGCGTACAGTGTTGCCAAATTTAGGGAATTTTTTATTCAATAATTACCAATAGTTTTCAGGATTGATACTTGCCAACATCCTAATTAATATTTCGTAATATTGTTAGTCCCACCCATTTTTTCACACCAGTAAATTTTTAGAGTAACATTCTCCAAATTCATTTACGATTAAATAAGAAGAAAAATACTCTCAACGATACTGGTGGGAAAAAGAAGGCGTGGCTAACAATACTATGGAATATTAATTAGTATGTTGGCAAGTATGGATTAGGCATCTGTTACAATTAAAATTTAGTGGTAGATATTGAATAAAACAGTCCCTAAATTTAGCATTACTGAATGTGCTAAATTTGGCAACTAAACATTTGAATATAGTTAAGTATTTAATACCGTGAAGTATGGAAAATGAATTTATTTAATAGAAAGCTTCAAATGCAAGTCTTTATTGTTCATTGAGTAATTATTTATTTTCTAATATCAATATTTTTAACAACGTTGGTTGTATAACGTAATCCAAGTAGATTGAAATATTAATCCTTTTAATAGGCTAAAATAAACGCTTCAGAAAATATGAATTGCTGTTAAAATGTTGTAATTAGAGGGAATTAGCGTTTGTAAGCAGATGAGACTCTAAGCTAGTACCGTAATTTCCGGCGTATAAATCGGAATATTTTTTACCGCAGAAATTTTATTTAATTCGTCAATATGTTTCCATGGGGAAATAAAATATTAAATTGTGTTAAATAAAATTTTTGACATTAAAATTTTCTTAACTCGCGGCTTATACACCGGAAATTATAGTCCTTCACAAATGTGCGATTTTAACTGGTAATTAATGCATCACTGCTGAATATTGGGAGAAACAAAAATTGCGTTTTTTTTTCAGGATGATGAAAAACTTTCTGTGTGCAGTTGCATTATAAAAATAATGTTCGTACTGTAATTATTTATTTATATGTCGAATTGTGTAATATTTTTCACTTTTTGTCCGAGGTAAAAGTACAAGTTTCCGACAACGTGAAAAATTAATCTCTAAAATTGAATCCTCATTTTATTGTTTAATGTTTCTTCTTCCATGGAAGTTTTATAGAAATATTTATTTTATTTAATCAGTGACCTGTAACGTCTTTCACTGATAAAGTAATATATATATATATATATATATATATATATATATATATATATATATATATATATAAATTTTCCGGTGCCCAGAAGGTGCTAAGTTTGCAACTATAACGGTGTTTCGAATGACTATTTCCATAAATTGTGATTTAACTTTGAATGCTTTTTAAACGTATTTATGTATAAAAAAAACAATTCTATAAAATCAAACTTCGTGTAATTTTAGACTAATGTAGAACTTTTTTCTTTTTTTATTCTTGTTTTTTTACGAAAAAATATTGTGTCTGAAAATAAAAAATGAAATAAAACAGTTCTTAATCATGCAATAAAATAAAAATAGAATTTTCTTCGTTACAGAAAGTTTATTTATTTATTTATTTATTTTTTATTTTTTACCAATAATTGGATTGATACTTTTTGGGTTACCTTAACATGACTTCAGTTTCGGGAGCAATATCATATACATATACATACATGATGCCTCATAAGTCTGTAGACATTTTAAAAATTCATAACTATTGAATGAATTGATAGAATTGAACGTGGATTGCGAAAAAAATATTCTCGTGAAGGGGGATTTTTTTAGTAAAGAAAAAAAATATAGTTAAATTTTTTGTTGATGATAGTTAGTCAAAAAGTTAAATTTATCGCACGGTTTATTTTTTATTTTGCCTCCTACTTCTGCATACATGAAGTTTTTATTTCGATGCTGACTTGGTGGATAAAGCGTTCTTGGTGAAGACGTTTTCCCTCAGGTAAGAACCGCCGACTGAATCTGCAGTTAGCAGTGTTTTAACTCGTTTGCCAACTGTAATTTGTGGTGACTACGGACACATAGAATAGGATTTATACGCCTGTAAATATTTGCATGCGAATAAGTACAGTTTTTCCTGAAAATGTGTGATCTGGTCACGCACAGCGTCCTCTATCGCTAAATTGTTTAATTAATATTTTTTCTTTACAAAAAATTAAAAAAAAAAAAAAAAAAAATCTTTCTTCACTAGAATGATTTTCTCGCAAACCGCGTTCAACTTTATGAAATCATTCAATAGTTATGAATTTTTAAAATGTCTACAGACTTATGGAACACCCTGTATATATACACACTTCCCAATATCCTAATTATTATTCCATAGCATCGTTAGCCCTGCCTTCTTTTTTACACCAGTATTTTTTAGAGTACCTTTTCATCTTATTTAATCGTAATAGCATTTGGAGATTATTACTCTACAAATTTACTGGTGCGAGAAAAAGGGCGGGAGTAACAACACTACGAAATATTAATTAAGATGCTGGCAAGTACGTATATAATACTCTTTAACAAACAAACAACAAAAAAAAAAAAAAAAAAAAAAAAACGACGCACCAAGAAGTAGTAATGCAAACTGGACACAAATTGACATACATACAGGTTTCGATGGAAAATGCAAATTTTTAAAGTTTGGCTGCTATCGAATGAGCATGCGACGCTGCAGCGCATCTTAACTGCGCAATTGGCAGAATATTAAAAATGAGAAATTTTATTTCCAGGTCATAAATGCTTCGAAAATTTTATACCGTCTAATCAGAAAGACAGTAACTATGCCTCGCATACAGTGGCACAAACAACATGCGCAGATGTCAGCATTTCAGCGTGGTGTGTATTTGGGCTCAAAGAAGCCGGTTGGTCTAATCTGCGAATTTTTTGACAATTGGATAGGAGCTGTACCTCTATTAAATGATATTGACAAAAATGGGTGAACCATGACCGAACACAGCGTCAGGGAGGAAGCGGTCGGCTTAAAGAGAGGACAGAAAGTGAGAACAAGTCAATCGCAAAGCGGTACTCAAAGCTCCAATTCATCATTATCGTTGATCCTAGGTGCAGTTGGTACTTCAGTGACTTCAAAGACCCTTAATAGGCGGCTCAGTGAAAGGAGGATGAGCTCAGTCCCCGGATCTCTCTTCCACTGTGGACGTTTGGAGCATCATAAAAAGGGTTCTACAACCAGATCGGAATTTCCTCAGTCTAACGCACCAGTTGGATAGAATTTGGCACGATACTTCACAGGAGCACATCTACCAAATCTGTCAGTTAATACTAAGCCGAATAACTGCGTACATAAGAGCCAGAAGTGGACAAACGCGTTATTGACTTGTTTACTTTGTGAGGCCCTTTCACTTGATTAAATCATTCAAATTTTTTGAAACTATAAGCAATTGTTTTTCTCTACACATACATCACATCTACCAATTTTTGTCCCATTCGGTTAACTCCTTTTTGGTGCGTCGTATTTTTTTTTTTTTTTTTTTTTTTTTTTTTTTTTCTAGAGTGTATATATACTGAATTCATAAAAAAAAAAAAAATCAAAGGAAACTTTATTTTTAAGCTGTATTAAGAAGATATTAATTTAGTGTTATAAGAAATATTTAATTATTTTCTCATCTTTAGTTTCAGTATTTTTAAATATTTGTGAAAAGAGCTCTAAATCTCTTTTAATTAGTTCGAAAGTATATTCTTCTTTTGATTTGGTATCAGATGACCCATTCATCAGCCATTTCAGTGTAATAACAGGATTATTTTTATCGCATAATTCTCAAAAATAGGTTCTAGATTATAATTAAAAATAAATTTATCCAATTTATGCTCCATTACTTGTGATATCTTAAGAATGAAAAATAAATACTAAATATTACAAAAATAATTTACATAATCATTTGATTTGTAATTAAAAAAAAAAAAAAAAACGCTATTTCCTTCTAATTTTTTATTTAATAAGGATATTGAATTTAGAAATATCCGTAAAAGATAAACATTGGTAAAGTGCGCAATATTATAGCTGTTACTAAAAGTTGTTTTCTGGCAAAATTAAATAATCCCTTTAGAAACAGAATATGATCCTTACTATCGTATATAAAGTTTCAATCCATTTTACTTTTTGCGAGAAAGTTTTGTGAGGTTTGCGTTGCCGCAGACCCCATCTTAACTTAATTAACTTAAGTGTCTAAGTAAAAATAGTACGAGACACAAATTGAAATACAAATAAAGCTTTATTAGAGCTGAAGTGCAGGGAGGATACTTGGGTCAAACTCAATATCAAATTTTTAATAGCTTAAGAAAATAGCTCAAATAAATAACTTGGATAAATGAAGAAAAGAATCTCACCAACAGTAGATAATGTAGTAGGATGGTGGCTGCTCTCGGTGAACCGCAACACTTTTCAAACTGGAATAAGATGATAGGATTCGATTCCCTATTTCCACCAAACTCTCCACTATATTTCAACTCTTTTAAAACCACCACAACATTTGCCGAGCTAAGAAACTTAATCACTAAATGATCGCCTAAGAACAATTCTGTTCTACTCCACACACTTCTACACCATAGATACATTCATATTTATAATTAATCTTCGACAACTCCAATTACTTCACTTAACAAACTCTAATACCTCTTCGTATTCAATTACGCTCCGCAACTTACTTTTTCGTTGCAGAACTATGCTGACGCAAAACTATTCCATTCTAAAATTTTGCCTACTACTGGCGCTGGAGTATTTTTAGCTTTCCCAACACTTTCGTTGCTGGATCCAGCATAATTTAAAAAAAAAAAACTCGTGGTGACCTACTACAGTCTCGACCTTACAGTTACTTCAAAACAAGATTTAAGACAAAAAAAAAAAAAAAAAAAAAAAAAAAAAAAAAAACAAGTCCATGGATGAAATTTTATCTATGACAGAATTTAATTTAAGACGACAGGACTAATGATATTTGTGTTTTAACACCCTTAATAAAAAAGAAAAAGAAGAAGTAATAGAGGGCGTTCAGTAAAATTCCTAAACACATATTCAAATAGTATATTGATTTTTAATTCAAATAAATTATAATATTTGAATGCGTTGATTGTATAGTATCTTCCCCTAATTGCTTAATACTTATTTATTAAATATTTTAATTTTTTAAATAATCTTAAAAATTTCGCTTTTATTGTTAATAATTAACAGTGTCAATTTCTGCAGAAAAAAACATAATATTAAGAATAAATAAATAAATAAATAAACTTATTATTCGATATTTAAATTGTACCTAAAATTCATCACAGATTAATTAATATAATCCATTGACATTCAGCCAAGACCCGTTTGCTATGTGGTCAGAAAACATAACTACGAACCCGAAGACTGTGAGTTCGATCCTCACTGATGGTAAGTTGAAAAAAAATATATATATATACAGTAGAACCTCGATTAACCGAAACTCCCCTCCGTTAACCGAAGTCGGTTTCTTCTTCACTTTTTTTTTCACTTTCTACTATCATCCAAAGTTTTCTCTTAACAAACATGTATTTTTGAAGTTTCCCCCCCCCCCCCACAGACACACATTCCATTTGTATGCAAGCCGTCCTTTCCAAACTACGAATGCAGATAAATATTTTGGAATTTCCTTTTTTAGAATTCCTTCTAGCAAGCTCAATTCTCGGTATGAGTGTACTCTTCTTCCACTTTCAAACGTCCCTGTTCTAAACAAAAACACACCCCATTTCGAAATGTGGAAGGTCATTCTGCCAAGTCCCAGAACAATGGAATGTTATTGCACCCTCTGATTGTAAGCACGTGCAAAGAACCTAACCTCTTTTGTCATCTCAAGAACAGAGAAATTTTCATTGCAGCAGAATTTAAAAATTTTTGTCACTTTGTGTCACTTACGATTCCTCTGAACTCATGCTTTTAAGAAAACTTCGGGATAGATCTGCACGGCAAAGGATGGCCAATTTATTCAGATCAAGCTTCCATTTAAACCATTGTGAGTTTTTGTTGCAGAAATAAATTTATTTTCATTTATTTAACAGTTAAAATAGTCATAATAACAGTTCAATGACGATACTACATAATAAACTAGATAACAGGGGTCGTACTCTCCGCCCCTTTTTCAGGACACACTTAAGAATAAGAAATTTTCTCCTATTTTGTCACCAGTAATTTCATGCAGAAATTTTTATGGTACTTTTTATAGAAATGTCTCCAGATTAATCTGGTTACAGATCATCGTAAAAAAATAGTGGTAGGAATAGAGGCGGAAATTTGTCATATTTGAGAGTGTCCTAAAAAAAGGGCGGAGAGTATAACCCCTGAGATGATTATTGATGAATTCTCGATTATCCGAAAATTTCGATTATCCGAAGTAGGTTCGGTCCCAATTACTTCGGATAATCGAGGTTCTACTGTATATACATATATACACTGCTCAACATTGAAAATGCAACACCAAGAAGGAATGATAACAACGGAATGAAATTTGTTGGACACATACATTATAGTAGGAAGAACAATTGATTAAAATTTCAGGAAATTTGGAGCAATATGTACTGAGAAAACAGTACATAAAGCAGCGACCTCTGTGAGCAATAACAGCACTTATCTGCCTAGGCATTGAATCGAACAGCGATTGGATGACATGTACAAGTAGAGCACTTCATGAAGCTTCAACACGATGCCACAATTTATCGATCGAAGTTACTGGTGAGTGGTGGGTGTCAGTCGCTTTTCAATGATTAAACAGTCATTTTCATTGGTGCGAGATTAGGAGAACGCGCTGGCCAGAGCAACAGTCGAACACATTTTGTGTCAAAGAAGATCCGGAGAATACCAACAACTTGCGGTCGTGCATTATCTTCCTTAAATTTTGCGCTACGGAAGCCTCGAATACAGGGCAGAGGGGGCGGGCCTTAACTCATCAGAAATTTAATGGCCGCTGTTCAGAGTGTAAGGAATACGAGCATGAAGTAATTGAGACGTGTTTCCAATGGGAACCCATAACATCATTGCAAATGATGGACAGTATGATGATGTCGAATCCCAGCTGGCAATGTGCATTATTCATAATGCCATTAAATACGGATAAAGCAATCTTGATGCTGTAAACAGGATTGTGATTTGTCTTAAAATTGACTTCACGCCATTCCTGCGTCCAGGTTCATCGTTGATCACACATTAATGGCACCCATATCAGTGATGCAGTTTTGAGGGTAATCAGAATTTTGGTAGCTGCATACTGAGTCACCACCTGGATTGATGGTATGTTGTACCATTGGATACACGTCCCGGTCACATCTTGTTTTCATTCCCGTCACTCTGAATACCAGCCATTACATTTCTGACGAGTTAAGGCCCATAGCTCTGCCCTATGTTCAAGGCCTCCAAAGCGCAACACTTAAGCAGGACAATGCACGACCGCAAGTTGCCCATATTGTCTGGACCTTCACTGATGTCGAATGTGTTCGACTGTTGCTCTGGCCAGCGCGTTCTCCTGATCTCGAACCAATGAAAATGACTGTTTAATCGTTGAAAAGCGACTGGCACCCCACCACTCACCGGTAACTTCGATCAATGAATTGTGGCACCGTGTTAAAACTTCATGAAGTGATCTACCCGTACATGTCATCCAATCGCTGTTCGATTCAATGCCTAGGCAGATAAGTGCTGTTATTGCTCACAGAGGTCGCTGCTTTATGTACTGTTTTCTCAGTACATATTACTCCAAATTTCCTGAAATTTTAATCAATTGTTCTTCCTACTATAATGTATGTGTCCAACAAATTTCATTCCGTTATTATCATTCCTTCTTGGTGTTGCATTTTCAGTGCCGAGCAGTGTATATATATATATATATATATATATATATATAAATGTTTTTACGGATTTCACAAAATATTTCAATATAGAGTTGGTTTAAATTAGAGAATTAAATAGTAAAATTAGAGAGAGAATATTAGAGCATTAGAGTAAGAGAGAAAATAGAGATAGAGTAAGAGTATTAGAGAATTAAACAATAAAACTGGATATTAGCAGGCATTTTTGAAGTGGAAGACTATAAATTTGTAACTACGCAAAATATCAGATTGAAGGAAATGGTCTTGTCGTACTAAAAATACTTGAAAACCTTAATCTAAATATTCAGAAATATTTAGCCAAGACCGTTGGCTGTGTGGTTAAAGTACAGAGCTACGCAGCCGAAAGTTGTGCGTTCGATCCTCACCGATGGGAAGAGAAAAAAATACCTATAGAGGTTTTTACAGATTTCACAAAAAATTTTAAGATAGAGAAAGAAATTAAATGGTAGAGCCGGATATTGGAAGGCATTTTTGAAGTGGAACACTATAAATTGGCATACTTGCCAACCATCTTATTATGTACCGTACAATTTTTAGTACCTGCCTTTTTTTTCACGCCAATATTTTTTTAGAGTAATTTTAGTCTTATTTAATCGTAACAACATTTGGAGAGAATAACTCTAAAAATGGAGTAGTGTGAGGAATGGGGCGTTGTTTTCAAAGGGCGTTAACAATTGTACGGTTATTAATGAGATGGTTGGCAAGTATGAATTGGTAACGACGCAAAATGCCAGATTGAAAGAAATAGTCCTGTCGTACTAATAAAAAGACATGTTAATTATAATTAACATTTGGAAACATGAGCCAAAAATAAAAAGAAGAATATTTAAAAATTCATATTTTTTATTCAAATAATGGAATATTAGTAAAGAAGTGTATCGTTAAATTATTTATGAAATTTTTTTTTCGGTATGAATTCCACAAACTTCTAGATGTAGAAAAAACTACTACAATTAATCACTCTCACTGGAATTTAAAATCACGAAAATCGTAAGCAAGATCAAAATCAAAAAACGAATTTACAATGGTATTTTAAAAACAGCAACTACAACTTTGCTATTCAAAAATACTTGGCGAAATAGCGTGCTGTTAGTAAAATCATATTCCCACCACTGAAAACAAATGTTAGTTCAAATTGTGACTATAAATATCGACTTGCGCAAAATTACGTACGTGTTTTCGAAGTGGAACGCTATAAATTGATAACGACGCAAGATGCCAGATTGAAAGAAACAGTCCTGTCGTACTCAAAAAAAGGCATATTCCATTTTACAGTAGTTTAGCATTTTTAAAACAAAATTAAATTCTTAAATCTAATAATAATAATAATAAATCATACAAGTTCTTGTGTTATTAAGCCGAAGCATATCAAAAAGTAGAATTTACTTCAGAAGCTCATTTTTTTTTTTTTTTTTTTTTTTTTAATAAGCATTACCGTTTTTGTATGTACGTTATCATTTTTACTTTTAATATTTTTTGTAGCCTGCTTTTAAATGTTGCACTTTACTATCTAAATAAGTATAACTTATGAAATACTTAATGCATTTAAATATTTTTTGGAGCTCTCTACAGTTAGAAAAAAATTAAAATGCTATTAAATATTTCAGTTATGCTCTTTTATATACTAAAATCAGTAAAAGCTGCATAAATATTAATCGAAAAATAATATATTTTTTAATGTCTCAACAAATATTTTAACTTTCGTAATACGTGTAATTTTGATCTCGCATTTTTTCCCCCTCAGAAAATAGAAAAGATCAATTATCGGTGAATCATTAAGTACATTTATAAATATTAATAATAACAACAACAAAAAAAAACTATATATATATATTTTATTTATTATTATTATTATTATTTTATTATTATTATTATTTTTTTTTTTTTTGCTAAATTGCTAAATAAGAGATTTTTCTTCTTAAAAATATTTTGTTTAATGACACCCATAATTTATAAATAAATTTTTGATAAAATATTAAACAGTATATTCTCTTTTTTTTTTTTTTTTTATAAATGTGTTTTTAAGCGAAACATTATTAACTTTGCGCATCATTTATAGCATATCGTTTAGTTTTTTCCACGCTCTTTTCAATTTGGTGTAAAAATATTTTGAGAATTTGACATACGCTATTACAATTTTAAATATGGGATAGAAAATATTAACGGCAAATATTTTCCATTAATTAGCAATAATACACAGGGTGTCTATTGGTCATAACACTCTACAGCGCTATTTTTGTAAAGTTTTCTCTGTTTCATTAAATAATATAACATCGTATAAAAATGTTATAAGATTTTTTTTTTTTTATAATGATTGAGCATTACAGGCAATGATATTTCTAAACATGTAACATATTTTCCGAATGTCTTATAGAGCGTTCCTGTTTTATTATTTCATGTCATAGTAATAAAGTACTTATGATGAAGAATAAATATATTAAGTAAGTTTTAGCTAAATATCTAATAGTTAAATCATAATATAAAATATGTTAAAAGTCATTAAAAATGTTCTAATAAGGATGTCTTTATTTATTTGTGATTCCAGTGTTATCATGAAGTAATCATTTGCAATAGTTTTAATAAAATAGCGGGGAAATGACATTCGTAATAGGCTGTGATAAAGCCTGCGCCTTATGCGACACTCCAAAATATTCCATAAGCATAGAATATTTCCCAAGCGAATGTACTAACTATTACAGCATTATTTTCTATCTAAATACGCAAATTCATAACTACCAACTCACACTTTTTTAAAACAGATATCAAAAGAAAAATGTCTGCTTTATTTAAAGGCTAAATTTAAGCAATTTTATGTTATGAAATAGTGGTGTTGAATAAGTGGAGGTAATTGCATAGCTGCCAAGATTTTAACTTATTCCGGAATGTTGTTAGCCCCGCCCTTTTCTCACACCGTAATCGTTTTAAAATAAATTTCTTTATATTTAATCATAGTTATATATTGAAGAAAATTTTTCTACAAATATTACGGTGTGAAAAAAGGGTGGGACTAACAACATTCCGGAATAAATTAAAAAACTTGGCAACTATGTAATTGGTTACAAGGCTTGCCAATTGGTTACATTCTGGAGAATAATTGGTTACATTTCTTTACTTATGTTTAAATAATGTTTTAACTTAAGTTTAAATAAATACAACCTTCTACGAACCCAAATTTTTTCCTTGTACTTTCAAAGCAACATGCATTAGGATATTTTAAATTCTAGAATTTTGAATCGTTAAAAGAGTTTCTAGGAAATAAAATTAAAAAAAGGAAAACAAACAATATGAATTAGAACAATACAATTGATAAAAACTCAGTCAAAATTTGCTAAGGCTTGTGAAAGTTATCTCTTTTATTTATCACACAAAATTATTATTATTTTTTAAAATCATATCTATAATGATAAAATTATGTCCAATATGTTGCTGCTTGAAAACGGCTGATCCAGCGTTTTCTCAGAAAGTACTATAAGTCGATGGCAAAACTCACTTGACAGAAGACACTGTACAATGAAACCCTTTATGCTTAATAAAGCTCTCTCGATATCTCATCGCTATTACCTTTTAATTTTTTTTTTTTTACTTTAGAATTTTTTAACGACAGGGAACACATAAGGGACCAAATGAAACAAATTTTTATATTTTAAGTTAAATCAACCATTTTACTACCGGACATTATTTTTATTTATTTTTATTTTTTATAACTCAAAGGATAATACAATTATAAATAAGATTTTAACAAAGATATCTTAGAAAATATCTACATTATGTTATTTTGTTTTTATAAAATTAAAGACCTTATATTTAAGTAGATGTAATATAACAGAAACAAGAATTAAATTAAATAAATTATTTATATTTATATTATTGCCACAGTCCTTAATTTCCCATGTTAATAATTTTAATTGCAATTTTTATTATAAAATATGTCTATATATTTAAGAAATCAAATTTTAGAAATTTGTAGTTGAACAGTTCTTGAAAATAAATCGGGTGCGTTAGAACAGTGTTGCTAGATAAGGGACTATTTTTATTCAAATCCCACCAATAATTTTGAAAAGTAATTTCTCATGTATATAATAGACGATTAAACTTCGAAGTCATTAGGCAACAGCTACAAGTATAATTTAGTGGTGGATAATGAATAAAAAAAATTCTCCAATCTGGCAACACAGCGTTAGAACCCTACATTTCGTGAAAACTGAATGCCAATAGCAATCGTGAATATGGATTATGGTCTTTTAGACCCCCCCCCCCCCCCCCAAAAAAAAATAATAATAATAATAATAAAATAAAATAAAATAAATAATAATAATAAATAAATAAATAAATAAATTAATTAATAATAATAATAAATAAATAAATAAATAAATAAATAATAATAATTTTTGCAAAAAAGGTAGACCATATATCTGTTACCGCATAAAGAAAACGCAAAAACTACAGAGGTGCCAAGCTACTACGGATTATCCGCAATCCTTCTAGTAGATTTTTTAATAAAATTCCTGACTAATAACTATCGATGACTAAGAAAATAACCTTTTATAACTCCTGGTATAAAAATTATTTTCAGCAGTTGGTAACAGTTTGGCACCTACGGCAATAATCTACGTTCAAAATTTTAAACTGTTTCTTGATTAAAAAAAAAAAAAAAAGTAATAATAATAATAAAAATAATAATAATAATTAAATTTATTTTGCTCCTTTAACCAAATATCTACCGCTTTCAAAAAAAAAAAAAAAAAATAAGTTTTCCCTTTTTCGCTTACGAAAATTAAACATTCCATAACTAACTGAAAAGACAAACAGAGACTTAGAATTTAAAAGCCTATTATGTTTCATTTATACAATTACTAGAAATGAAAAGAATATTTGTGAAAAGATTTTCTGGTCACGTATTCAGTATTTCATTTGCTTTAAAAAGTTCAACGTTATAGTTATTTGTTGAAATGGAATTTCTTTTCTTAAATTTTTCGAAATCTCATTGCAATAAAAATAAATGATTTTCAATAAATTGCACCATTTTCAGTTATATTGCTTTTTCTAAGGATTTAAAAACTGCTGTAAGGGTTTTTATTTAGTCTAGAGTAAATATATTCGAATTAATAGAAACGAATGATGCATGATATAAAATATATTTCGGTACAAAAAATCGAATAAAACTTTAAAGTAGAAATGTCGTTACATTTAAAAATTGCTATTGTTTTAATAGTATTTATTAACAATTATTTTTTTTTATATTTTTACTTATTTTTTATTTAACACAATAGGTTTTTAAATATTCTAAATGATATTTTTAAAATATTAATATATACATCACAAATTATTGATTAAAATTACCTAAATTCGTCAAATGATTTAGAACAATTATGTCTTTTTTTAAGATAATATGATATAAATAATTCGAAAATATATCTTATACACTCATTGTCCTTATTGATCCATGCAGATTAACGCAAATTACTGTCAAATTAATGAAATTAATCTGAATTATTATTATTTTTATTTTTTTCTTTAATGGATTTACTCATAATTTTTTTAATTTTTTTGTGGGAGTGAAAAATAAATCCTTTTTTAATTAAAAATTTCTTCTTTGTATACGAACAATTTTATAAGTAGAGAAAAATTTTAAACACATACCGGTATGATTATAAGAACGCGCCACAGTGTTAAAAAGTTATTAGCAAAAATATTTGAATAAACACCATAACTTGCAAGAACTTGCAACAATTGTTTCGAGTTCAAAGAAAACACGACCTTTTGTCAGTCGAAAAAAGTAGACATGAGTTCTAAAAACAAAGCGGCAATTTCGACCCGAGACAATTGTGGCGAGTTCTTGTATTGCATGGTGTTTATTCGAAGTGTTGTACTAATTACTAATATACTAATATGAGTTCTGTGCCAAATCCCCATCCCTAAAGATGGTGTTCCACCATTCAGAGATGGCCTTAACAATGATATTACCTTAACAATGCGGGAAGATGCTGTAAAATGTTTCAGGATAGGCAAAACACTCTGGTCGATGAAGTCTGATCTGTGAGGCCAGTGTCTTCTTCAAACTCTTCAGTTGTTGATAAATTCAACAACATCATACGAGAACCGTCGAACGAAGTAAAATAAAATAAAGGAACGTTACAACATTGTCTATGGATCTACTGAGTCATTGTTTATACTAAATTGCCAACATTTTAATTTATTCTGGAGCAATTTCAGCCCCGCTTTTATCTCAAACTACTTACTTTTTAAAAGTACTTTTTTTCTTATTTTATCGTAGATTTATATTGAAGAAAATCATTTTATAAGTAAATCAGTGAGAAATAAAGACGTGGCAAAAAATGCTCCGGAATAAATTGAAATGTTGTCAACTATGATAATGAGAAGATAGGGTAGAGGAAAAGTTGTTCTCGCTGGGTACGAAAACGATTATCAGAACAGCACAAATAATAATGCATAATAGCTTGCAGCCGGAATCATTTGCAACAATACCACAAGTAAGGTAATGAGAGTTTTCGGCGAGGAAAATCACGTGCAGAGCTGGCAACATTTTAATTTTCCCGTAGCATTGTTAGTACGCATCCTTTTTACGTAAAAATTTTTTAAGAATAATTTTCTTCTTATTTAACTATAATTACGTATTGGAGAAAATTATTGAACAAAGAAAGTGTTGATAAAGGCGGGTATTAACAATGATAGAAAATAGATTTAAAAGTTGGTGGTCACGGGAGATGAACCCTGGTCCTTACATATGGCACTGTAGAAACATTCATCTTATCCTTATCGAAATAAGTTCAAATTTTCCCTTTCCATTCGGAATTGGATGCTCACTGTTATCTGAGACATTAAATGTTTCACTGACGGAGTTCTAGCCTCGTGGGAGTAAATTCTGAAATTTACATTAGAATGTTGAAAAACATTGCCATATCATTCAAGACAACCACAGTATGATATATCAATACACTCGACACCTGCAAGTCAATGCTTGTTTGCATATGTTTCACCTATTTTGTCAAAAGTTGCAGCTATACGGTTACGGAATTTCGGAACACCTATCATACAACATGGAACTGGCAACTTCCAATTTTCATTTCCTCAGCTGCCAACTATTACCCTTCTTAGTTATAAGGAAAAATTAATAGATATGTTCTATAAAGTTCTTTAATAGTTTTAAGGGATTAAAAGAAATAAAAATGTTGTTCGATTAAAAGAGTGTAAAAATTGGCAGCTACGCATTTGTTTGCACCCTAGACGTAATCCCTATGCCGTAAGAAGTCGGACTTTGACAATGAACTCAAAAAACCGTGCGATGTCGGGTTTTCTAGAAGCTGATACAGTTCTAGTAAATGAGGATTTTCGAACTTATTCATAACTGAGACAAATTCCTTCACGTATTTGGAAATTATATGGAAAAAAAAAATAAATGAGTAATAATTTTATTACTGTTTCATATTATCATAAATTGCTTTTTTATTTATTTGTTTCATTATTTTACATTACATAATTAATTACTGCCACGCCCTCGTAAACAAGCTGGAATGCATACCTGCCAACATTCCAGGATTGCCAACTTTTAATAATTTATTCCGGAACATTGTTAGCTCCGCCTTTTTTTCACACCAGTAATATTGATGAATTATTTTCTACTTATTTAATCATTGTGACACATTGGAGACTATACTTGCACACATACTGATTAATATTCCGTAGTATTGTTAGCCCCGCCTTCTTTTTTTCCTCAGTACCTTTTTAGATTTTTTTTTCTTCTTATTTAATCGTAATTGCATTTGGAGACTGTTGCTCTAAAAAATTACTGGTGTGAAAAAAAGGCCGGGACTAACAATACTACGCAACATTAATTAGAGTGTTGGCAAGTATATTGGAGAATAATGTTGAACAAAAATTCCAGTGCGAAAAGAAGGCGTGGCTAAAAATGCTCCGGAATAAATTATAAAAGTTGGCAACTCTGACATTCTAATTAATATTCCGTAGCATTCTTAGAACTCTCTTTTCTCTACACCCCATTATTTTTCGAGTAATTTTCTATATTTTAAATAGTTTTTGAGTAAATGTAAAATAAGTTTAATGTTTGATAATAGTGGCGGAAACTTCTTTAGAATGTGGTGGTTCCATGTAAGCCTTGATATAAAACAGATAAAATACTTGCTTTGGTAGGATAATTGCTGTATTTGTATATTTTTAAAAACGCATTTTCTTTTTCTACATTTAACTAATAATTTTTAACTCTGTTTCGAATAATTGAAAACTTCTCTGAGACTATCGAATTTATTGGTGAATTGTTATATTATTAAAGAATGATGTTTATTTTAAATTTCATAAGACAATTACATTTAACAATTCAATATTTATAAAACAACCCGTTTATACTTAACATTTGAATACGGATTACAATTTAATCATAAAGAAATGGTAATCTTTACATCAGTATAGGAAAAACGATCGATTGAACTTAATTAAATTTAGTAACGCAAAAATACTATTTAGAGAAAACAATATAATCAGCTTATAATAGTGATAAAATTGCAAATCTTTCTGCTATCCAATCAATGTGGTGGTCAAAAATAATCCGGATTATTTTCTATTTAGGGAAAAAAGCAAAACAGCCGCATAGGAGAAAAATATAATCTGCAGTACATTATAAATATTTTTAAAAATTCACCGTATTAGTTTTACCAGAATCTAAAACATGGAAACGACTAATATTATATTTTAATTTAATGATTTGCGAGATTTAAAGATGGAGTAATTATTTTTTCATAATCCCCGTACAATTGAAAGTTTTTTTTTTTTTTTTTTTTTTAACTGTTACATTGATCAATATTTGATCAAATATTACTGGGAAAGAATATTTCGAGAATAGATAAACAAAAGAAATATCTAAAGAGAAGGAAAAATAATCCAAAATTTCTTAGAATTTGAAAAAAAAAAAAAAAAAAAAAAAAAAATTAAACAAAATATAAAATATCTATATCTATCTATCTATCTATCTATCTATCTATCTATATATATATATATATATATATATATGTATGTATATTTAATGCATTTTATGTAAATCTTGCATCATAGAGTTAAAGAATTTTTACTGGAGGATTATTTTTATACGAATGGGACGAAATATTTTTGCCTTATTATTATGATTATTATTATTATTTATTTTTAAAGACTGCAATTCTGCCATTAAATAAAACGAAAACGAGTACTTACAATTTGTGGTGACATAAACAAAAGTGTTTTAAGCTATGTTTACTGTTTATGTTCTTCAGAACGTACATATTTCTGAATTCTAATTTTTGCTTTCTTTCACTCTAAAGCATAATTTTAAAGTTTACTTTAATTATATATTAAACTATTCCTATTTAATAAATGCATATTTTAAAAATTATCATTCGAAGCAACTTTCAGCTTTCATGACCGCATCTTTACCTAATTTGTAGCGTAAACCTATGAAAGGATTTTACACATTCGTGTATAATTACTATATTTTGTCCTCAGCAACAGATAGATTAAATGTCATTGGTATTCAGATAACGCACCGTCACTTAAAGAATTAAACACGACCATAAAAAATACCTTTTTTAAATTAATGTTTTATTTAAAAAAAAAAAAAGCACTGACTTAAAGAGGAGATTGTATTATTATTATTATTATTATTATTATTATTATTATTAAACTATAATTCTCGTTTCCTGATGCGACTGAGCTAATACATCATTCATGTCCGATAGTATATACTGAGATATAAAACGCAAACATTCATCAATCATCTTTTTCTAAGCGCACAGTACGCACACGCATATAAAAAATAAATTTACATCAATTATTTTGGAAATTTTAGTATATGGCCCATTTTTATTATATATTAATTAGTTTTAAATTATAAATAAATATAACTTAAATTTTCAACTTCACCACAACAAATACTGTTTTGCGATCGTAAATACATTATTATATTGAAATATATATATGTTTTTATAATTTTAAAGTGTAATAAAATTATACATTTGAACCGACATCCACAACGCCATATCTTCCAACATTCTAATTAATGTTAAAACACGAATAAACTACTACGTCAGAAACGCCAAAAGAAAAATATTTCCGATGCATACAGCTGTTTCGGTAGCCTTAAGCGTACCGTCTTCAGTGCATAAAGAATACGCTTAAGGCTAACGCTTAAGACGGTACGCTTAAGGCTACTTCAGAACGAAATTTTCTATATTCAGATTCATGTTACAAATGCATATACATTATAATTATACTCTTTCTAATCAAAGTATTCATATCCATAGCGTATAGGTTGTACAAATACGAATATTGTGTATATTTTTAAGAAATAAATGACATATAAATTGAAAAAACAAAGCTCCCACTGGTGGAGTTACAGATTTTCAAATGACATGAATCTTCGTCAGCGGTCGCGAAAGTTTTAAAAACACCTATAGATCACTTTTTATTTTTTTTTTTAATGACTATTTCCATACAGAAAACTTTATCGTATTTTCGTCATCAGACTTTCAAGATTAAATATGATATTTATCATTTTTAGAAAATAAGGATAGAAAAGAAATAAAAAAAGTGGGAATTTTACCCCTGTGTGTGACTATAACCATAGCCTCCTAAACTAGACGCCTGTCACGTGGCACGGAAACTTGACAACAGTTCATGCGGTAGACAGCGTCACCTGGTACAGATTGCGCGACTTTTTTATTCAACTGTCACCAATAATTTTAAAAAGTGATATATGATATATATAATTAACGTTTCTTCGATTCTATTCGCTTTTTATGTATATCAATTCCCACTTTTAAAAGTTTTTGGTTGCTGTTGAATAAAAAGTCGCCCAATCAGTACCAGGTGGCGCTGTCTACCGCTAGAACTGTAGCCAGCTTTCCGAGCCACGCGACAGAAATCTAGTTTAGGAGGCTATGCTATAACATAACATGTCCCACGAAACTAGTCTTAATGGAAATTGTGCTGCAAAAACTGAGCAAAAAAGTAACAACTGGATATGTCATTTCTCAGTTACATTCATTCAAATAAAATTTCTGTGAAAATTGTTCAAACTCGAGTGGTCGATGTGCAAGTTTGCAAATTGCAAGTATTCATTTGCAAACTGCGAGCATTTAATGAGAGAGAGATAGAACGTGAGTTTTATTTCTGCGTGTGACTAACATAGAATTTTTCATGAAGATAGTTTAAATGCAAATTGTTCCTCAAAAACTAAGCCAGAGAGTAACGCTTGAATATGTCAGTCTTCAGTTACAATCACTAAAAAAAAAAAAAAAAAAAAAAAAGATATATATAGGAAAATTAGTCGAAGTTGGAGGATCGATGTGAACTACGGAAAATAGCAATCAAAGGCTTCATGAATTTAACTATAGAGGGATAAACTACAGCAAAAGCAGGTTTCAAACATTAACTTTTTTTATGACTGATTTTTGAATAGTAATCTTTAGCACATGTCCTCGTACACAAAATATTTATATTTAGAAATAGTAGAGTTAACTGAAAGGTTGTGTATGATCAGAGGCAGGCCATGGCCTTAACAATTTTTTACCACTAGTTTCAAAACCTTTTTTTTTTTTTTTTTTTTTTTTTAAATACAAATTCTTGAGAGAAATCTATTTTTAAATTAAGACAATAATTATTTAAAAAAAAAATCGTTAAAAAAAAAAAAAAAAAAAAAAAAGAGAGAGAAAAAGAAAAAGAAAAGAAAATAAAAGAAAAGTGCAATTTGATTAGGTCTTGCATACGACTCGTGTAATCAGAATTTTCTAAGAATTTTGAAAAAATCTAATTGTTATGTAAATTTTGAAGCACAAAATATTTTTTATATATATATTATAAGAAGTTCTGTATAAAATTTCTTCAATATATGCTATTAAATATTAATGTAGATTTTTCAGTAATCGATTGATAAATATTAAACGTAAATCTTAATATAATTAACGGTTTTTTACAATTAAACAAACTGGAGAGCATTTTTTATGCATGTATTGATATTCTACAAAAGCGTTACGTGGAAACTGTAATAGTATATATATACATATACACATAGATAGATAGATAGATAGATATTTTTTTTCTTTGTATTCCGTAGCTGATAAAGGTTTATACGACTCGTCTTTTTGAATATTTACTTCCACTATATCAATAAGAATAAAATTAATGCTAGCCATGTTATTTTTTCTAATTCATTATTCATCCAAAAAGGAATTCTCTCACAATTGCTTAATTAATCTTTAAGTTGCGTAATATAGTCAAATTCAGTTCTTTTTTTCTATCAAATGTACTCCATTTTAATTAAGTATGCCTCGTTATCTAATTCAGATCGCTTGACTCTTTAGACCATTAGCTGTGTAATCAGTCCGTAATACATTTTCGGCATCATTAGCTTTTTTTACGGGGCCATGCTTTAGAAAATGCATTTAAAATTTTTCCAGAATTAATTATGAAATAGAAAATATTGCAATCAAGAACAATGATTTTATTTTACTTCCTAAATAAACTTTAGTTTACATTTCGCCATTTCACGACCTTCTTGTGATGTCGTTTCTCTTGATATGCTTTAGAAACAAAAGGGTATCAGATATAAGTAAATTTACAGAGTTTCTACGGTCCATATTTTCTCCCACAGTCTTTTACCACTAAATTCATAAAGCAATCTTTTATACAGAAGTGCCAACTTTTATAATTTATTCCAGAGGATTCTCAGCCTTGTATATTTCGTACCAGTAATTTATAAGTATGATTTCCTTCTCATTCAATAGTCGTCCCGTCCCATATTGGAGAAAAATGTTCGACAAAAATTCTGGTGCGAAAAAAATGCGTGGCTAAAAAGGCTCCAGAATAAATTATGAAGCTTGATATCTGTGCAAAATATAATGGTGGAAGGGTCAGGGGGAAGCGGCTAGTGCGCAAGAAACCTAATTTATTTTTTCATTACTAAAAATAAAATTTCTTCCTCTCAATGTGGAATAATTTATAGGAAACTTCAAAATAAATATAAATAACACTGTGCTGCGTAAAGAAAGAAAAAAAAAATTCGAGCCCTGATACCGTTCTTGCTGATTCTTATGTAAAATGACCTCCTCAATCCGAATATGACTCCCATTTTGCCTAGTTACCCACCGTTTTCTCGGAACACCACCCCCAATTTTTATCACTGTTCGGTGATTTTATGGCCATGAATATGATTTGGATAATGAAAAATAATTAATTTAACACTTAAAAACTAAAATGTATAATGGTTAACCGTTTGCCCTCGAAGCCTTTTTCGCATGGGTAATTCAACAACTCGAAGATATTTTCCAGATATTTGGTGATCGGCATATAAAACTTCCTAATTTTTCGGGTATGACGGAATAATTTTTCGTACTAGAAAAATGCTTTTAAAAGGACGTGGCTTGAAAACACAATTAGAATTGTGTAAGAGATATATTCAAAAGTATAGAAGTACAGCAAGGGTCGTAGTTTCCTTCTTTCTTTCAGGACACATTCAGGAATGTGAAATTTATTCCTTTTTCACTACCACTATTCTTATACGATAATATCTAAGTTGTTTAACCACGGCATATAACTTTTTAAATACAATCAAGAGTTCAGTAAAAAAAAAAAAAAAAAAAAAAAAAAAATGATTTTTTGGCGAATTTTCGTGAAAAATGGGATTTTGGTCCCCCTTAAATTTTGGAAGCTCAGTGTATTACAATTAAAGCCATATTTCTTAGTTTGCCCGCGAAAAAAGTATTCTTAAAATTTTCTGGTAGCTGTCTTCTAACAGATTTATTGAGACTTCAACACGAGTGTTTTACAGCATTACATTTCAAGTGCTATAGATCGTTAGGGCCTGCAAGAGGATAAAATAAAGGATAAAGCATTCATTAAAAAATGTGGTGTTTAACACCACACAATTTGGCACTTATGCTTGTACAGGGCTGCAACAGCCGACTTTTTAAAATTATTTTTGTACTACCATTACCATAACATAAAATTTAAAATAAATTTATGCAGACAAAGAGCAGATTTACATGCGAAAATGTATGGTAAATTTTATTTTTTGAAAATAGTGGTACGATGGAAAAGTCACTGTGGCAGTCTGTTGTTAAAAGAAAAACAAGAACGAAAAATCATACGGTACGCATTGATTATCAACACTTTCCCAATGTGCGTAATTATTGTATGGTATAACTTTCAATGCTCTTTGCCTACTAAAACGCACAACGGACAGACAGTACTACTGAAAGGCAGGCAGATAGACTAATTGAATTCCTAATCATTGTTAAACATTCTTAGAAAGTGTTGAAAATGCTTAACACATACACTGCATCTGAATATTTTTGTGTAATCTCGTAAATCTGAAGATTAATAAAATCATATTCTATACAAAATATTATTTTAGTGCATTAAGGATAAATATCAATTTCTTTATGATTTTTAAAATACAAAGTTTTTAAATGTAACTTATAAAAATTTCTGACCTAAAATGCATTTTTTTGGGGTGTGTCTGTACACAAACCAGTTACACAAGACCTATTAATGCCATTTAAAATTGGAAACATTACATAATGAATTTGAATACATATATCACTTTTTAAGAAATCTGAAAATATTTTTGGACGCTCGTGGCAGGCAGACGGTTAGATAGACATGTGGACAGTCGGACAGATAGATACACAAATTGAAGTCATATTCACACTTAAAAAATGTTAAAAAGTGTTAAATCTCTTGACGTAAACGAAAATGCAATACAAGCAAATTTCTAATAAAAGTCCTCAATGTAACTGAATGTTTTTGTGTGGATCTGTAAATCTAATGCTAATCATATTACATTTTGTAGAAAGCATTATTTTGTGCACAGGAATAACATATTACAATTTTATTAAGATTTGTTCAAAGTAAAGTTATTAAAATTTGGTTTATAGAAATACCTGTCACAGAACGAATGCTTTGGAATACTTTCGAGTGTCCCTGTACACAAACCAGTGGTGGTATTTACTCCATTTTCTATAGCAAACATCCGATAGAGAACTTGACTAACATATTTCAATTTCATTGAAATATGTGTAAAATAAAGAAATTAAAATATACTTCATAAAAGTGCTTCTCATAAACGTACTTCTCATAGAACACAAAGCTTTGGAACAATTTTGGGTGTTCCTGTACATAAGCCAGTATAGGTATTCACTCCATTTTCAATAGGGAACATCCGATCGGGAGCTTGCATATCATATTTCAGTTTCAAGAAAGTCCATGAATATTTACGGGAGTTAGTGCGCGGATAGTCAGGCAGACAGACAAACCGAAGTCATTAACACTTTTAAACCTTATTGGAAAATTTTAAAAAAACATTTAGAAAGTGATTAAAAAAAAAAAAAAGATTAATATAAACAAAAATGCAATTTTAGCAAATTTTCTATAATATCCATTAATGTAACTGAATATTTTTGTGTGGCCCTATAAATCAAATGCTAAGAATACTGTTTTCTATGGAAAGCATGCTTTTGTTCATAAGAATAATATATTTTAATTTTACTAAGATTTGTGAAAAGTAAAGTTCTTAAAATTTGCTTAATTGAAATACCTCACATAGAACGTAACGCTTTGGAATACTTTTGGGTGTCCCTGTATACTAACCAGTGATGGTATTTTCTCGATTTTCAATGGAGAATATCTGATAGTGGACTTGAATAATATATTTTAATTTCATTAAGATTTATGCAAAGAACGGTATTAAAATATGGTTTATAGGATTACCTCTCATAGAACACAATGCTTTGGAATTATTTTGGGTGTCCCTGTACGCAAACCAGTAAAGGTGTCCACTCCATTTTCAATAAGGAACATCCGATAGTGAACTTGAATAACAAATATCAGTTTCAAGAAATTCCATAAATATTTACTGGAGCTAAAACGCTGACAGACAGACTATCCGAAATCATTAACACTTTTCAGCCTTGTTGGAATGCATTAAAAAAAAAAAAAAAAAAAAAGAAAAAGAAAAAAAAGAAGAAGAAGAAGAAAAAAGAAAGAATCAAATATTATGGTCTTTTAAAACTGGTGCGTGGTTAATATTTTATGTATTTCAGATAACATAACTTTATTGGTTTAGAAGTTTGTAAAGAAAAGAGAAACGAAATTATCTTCCATTTGGAATTCTTAAATTACCTTTTAATAAATAATTATTCATCGTAATGACAAGATTTACGTAAAAAATATTGTTAGTGCAAAATAAAACTTAAAACGGTAATTTTACATTCTTCAATACAACATCCAAAGGTTTTAATGACTTTTGATATCCGTTAAATAATTTTTTATTAAATATTTAATATAAATTATTATCAGCAAGTCAATATAAAACGGTTTTGCTTACAAACTAATACGGGCGTGTAGCCCTTAGAATAATATCCCCCTTCCTCTACAATGGGTATCCAATCAGTTCTAGGTCTTTCGAGTAAAAATTGGCATTAAACCGCAACAATATTTTAGAAACATATAATTCTAAAAACATAAATACTTTTCATAAACCTGTTTTTTAATACTAATTTAATTCATGGTTTTTCTAGTACTACCCTGAACAAACAAGAAATTTAAAAAATTAATTCCCTGCTTTTCTCTCTCTCTCTCTCTTTTTTTTTTTTTATGCATAGTGAAATGACTTTTAAAAAGTCTATTGTATATTAGAATTTAGTTTCTTTTCATCTTTTTTTTTTTTTTTTTTTTAACCTGCTTGAAATATAATCACTATATCATTCAAAAAATACATTTTGTCTATTTCCTACAAACGCCAATATTTTGTTTAAAATAAAAAAACATTTTTTTATCTACAAATTCTATAAAAAAAAATGGGTAAAACGGAAATATTTTAAAATATTGATGTTAGATTAAAAAAATAAAAATAAAATAAATAAAATACTATTCGGAGGATTAAATTTTTCGAAGTATTTCAGTTTGTTTTTTCGGTTATGCAATTCGCTGAAAACAATTTTTGTATTATTTTAAAAATTTTGTTAAATGTGAAAATATATTTGTTACATTATTTGTAATGTCAGTGTATAATATATTATTATATGAAAAACTCTTTAAAAATAATTTTGACGAATATTATAAGAATAAAAAAATACATATATTTAAATTTGGAGAAATTTATGCACAAACATGATTTATATAAAACTCTCATTTCAGGAAAAATACGCATCTTCGAATATTAAGGATTTTTTCGCATAAAGCTTTATCAAATTTTTACAACTGTCTCTTTTATATGTTTTTTTTTTCATTTTAATACATTATAATGCACCAGTTTTTCACTTATTTAGATATAATCTAGCTAACACAAAAACTACTCGATCGATTGCTTTCAAAATTTGACACAAAGTCACATTTGAATGCGAGCATGTTTTTATATGCATGCTTTTTTTGAAATTCCTCATTATCATCCTTCTAGGGTCGGGATGGGGCAAATAACGCGTTTCCAAGCGTAATTTTTCAAAATCTTAAATCTCCGAAACTTCTTCATCTTCTTTGAAATGTTGACACAAAGTTGCATTCGAATACGATCGTTTATATATGTACAAACCTGTTTGCCCCCCTTTTTTTTTTTTTAATATACATACAAACCTGTTTGAACATTTGCCCGTTTATAGACTAGAGGGGGAAAAACACGTTTCCAAGCTTATTTTTTCAAAATCTAAAATCTCCGAATAATCTTCACCGATTGGTTTGAGATTTTCATACGTTACATTTCAACACGAGCATGTTTTTATATACGTGGTTCTGGAAAATCTCCCCCTCTCCCTTCGCCGCTTAAAAAGCGGGAGTAGGGCAGAAAACACATTTTCCAGTGTAATCGTTTGTTAAAAATTTGAATCGTCGAAAGTTCATCACCGATTGCTTTGCAATTTTGCACAGTGTTGAATTCCACGTGTATATTTATATACACAGTTTTTCAAAATTACCTCTCCATTCATCCCTTTAGGGTCGACATTGGAGGGGCAAAAAGCACGTTTCTAGATATAGTCTTTTTTTTTTTTAAATCTTAAATCAATGAAAGTTCTTCACCGATTGCTCGCAACCTTTTACACAGCGTTGCATTCGAATACACACATTCTTCTACATACCTAAAATAGGCTTAAAAATACGTCATCTTTTGGACATAAAAGTAACGACATGTAAATGTTCCTTTGTTATCTTAACCTTTTGTTATCTCTTGTTTTTTAAACTTAAATCTCCAAAACGCTTCACAGAATGCTCTGAAAATTTAATACAACTTGCATTCGAATGCAAGCATGCGCGTTTTTGCAGAATCCCCCTTTTCGCTCATTTAAAATATAAAGGGGACAAAAACATATTTTCATATGCAATCGTTTTTTTCAAAATCTTAAATATCTGAAAGTTCTTCAGAGATTGCTTTGAAATTTTGACACAACGTTGCATTCGAAGATGTGCAGGTTTCTGTGTACGCGGTATTATGAGATCCCCCCATTTTCTCCTTTTAGACATGATATGGCCATAAAACATATTCCCAGAAGTAACTCTACTACAAATTATCAGAGAAGCGGATTTTTAGTGTGGGTTAAGTACACACAACACGGAAATTAAATAAAGGGAATTTCGTAAATTACATAAAGGGAATTTACAGAATTCTCTCTTTCCCCTTTGGGGCGAGGACAAAAAACACGTTTGCAAGCGTATCTCTCCTCCAAATTATGAAGGGCAATATTTTGGTGCAGTCGTTATTAATATTCACCCAACACACACTATGAGGGGATTTTTCAAAAATTTTCTTTTCCCTCTTCTGAGAGCAGGAGGGGGGGGGTGGAGGCAAAAACACATTTTCGTGCATAAATTTATACCAAATCACACTAGAAACGTGGGTTTTGGTGAAGGGTTGGTTTTGAGGTCTGCGAATTGATTACATTTACTTTTGTGCCTGTAAAATTAAAATGGTAGATGAAAGTGGCTCAACATAGTTCAGGCGGGAAAGATGTTAGCGAAGGCATTGTTGATACAAGCAAGGCTCGTATGTAAATAAATTTGTTTCTGTACATACTCTCCGGTAAGATGGCTATGGAATCAGCATTACGTGGGTGTTAAAGATGCTGCTGAAGGCAGCGGAAACCAAAATCGCAGTTTTGACTAATTTTATTATTTTTTTAATTTTTTATAATAATAATTGATATAAAATTTTAAGATGTCATTTAAATATAGTGAACAGCGAAGCATTTAAAGCCTACTACAGCCGCTGCAACACTTGGCAGGGTTCTGATAGTGTTCTGCAATAAATATACTACGCGTCAAAGCAGCCAACATTTTTACTCATTATGTAGCGTTGTTAGTACCCTCTTCTTTTTCGTGCCACATGTTATAAAAAATAATTTTTATCTGAATTAATAACATGTTGGAAAAAATACTCTACAAAGATATTGGTGTGCAATAAAGGCGGGTATTAACGATGCTATGGAATAAATTAAAAGTTTTGGTAGCTCGGATGTGTTAAATGATTGACAAAGTGAATAATATCGATATTATAATAGAATGAAATTTGTCATTTTGGGATGTTAAGACATGTATAAATAGAAAGTTAGATCTTTTTTACATGCTGTTTCCTTTGAAAAGTTAAAAATGCGTAAAATGGATCATAATGCAGACAACTGCTTATCTTCTTACTTTCAATTCAATCTTGCGTATGAACATGTCCAAAATATAAAAATATAAAAATAAATCACCATACAAAAATCATTTTCCAATACAATAAAATGCGGTAATATAATTTCTTTTTTTATAATACTTTGCAATTTCATTCAAATCATATTTGATAATTTTAGCAATTTTTGGCTACCTGAATATTTTAATAGAAATTTATATATTTTTTTTTAATCTGTGAATATTGATAAAAATATAGAGAAATTTTAAGAAATATTTAAAATAGTTTCTATTTTCCGGTAGCCAAAAAGTGCCAAAATTAACAAATATGCATTAAATACGCATTGCTGCAAAGTCTTACTATTTCTATATGTCAGTATTATTTATAAAAAAAATGTTTATGAGTTTTTGCAGAAGTTTTTTATGATTAAATGAGGTAATATTTTTTTTAAATGCTGGGATCCACATATCGAAACACTTGGCAGCCATATTATTAAAAAAAAAAAAAAAAAAAAAAAAAAAAAATGTTGACCAATATAAACTTTTATTTTTATGAGCATATTTAAAGTACCTTATTTTATAAGCGTTTGAGCTGCATTAATTGCGCAATGTCGTCAATCTGTAAAAAAAAAATATTAAAATAAGAGTATTTACCCTATAATTAATAAAAACAAGGTATTTCGCATAAACAATTGACTCAGTGTTGCCAGATTTGACAAATTTTTTATTCAATATTCACCACTAAATTTTAATTGTAACGGTTGCCATATCAATTCGAAGATTAATCGTCATTATGTATATAAAATATCACTATTCAAAATTATTGGTAAAAATTTAATAAAAAGTCACCAAATCTGGCAGCAATGAACTAGTCTAAAGACAGGTCCCCACAACCATACAATGACAGAGTTGCCATCATTTTAATTTATTCCGAAGCATTTATAGTCCCGTATCTATTTCATACTATTTATTTTTAAAGAGCAATATTTTCTTATTTTATCATAGTTATATATTGGGAAAAATTGTTTTAAAAGCAAAGTGGTGCGAAACAAAGGCGGGGCTAAAAATTCTCCGGAATAAAGTAAAATGTTGACACCTGTGCAATGAAAATACATGCAGATTTATCAAAAGCTTGCATATTATTTTTTCTATAAATTATGCCAAAATACGCTTACTTTGTAGAGATAGAATATAAGGATATTAGTTGCAATTTCACATTGCTTCTTTTACATACAAATTGTTGCACATATTCAGAGTATGAAAATAATAATAATAATAATAATAATAATAATAAAGAGAGAGTGGGAGAGAGAATTTAAATTAACACTTTCGCGACCGCTGACGTAGATCCACGTCAATTGAAAATCTGTAATTCCACCAGTGGGCGTTTCTTTTGCAATTTGTATGTTATTTGTTTCTTTAAAATATACCCAATATTCATACTTGTGCAATCAATATACTATGGATACAAATACTTTGATTAGCGAGAGTATGATTATAAAGTATATCCATTTGTAATATAAATGTGAATGCAGAAAATTTTGTTCTGAAAAATTGTAACTTGGGAGAATAACTCTCACAGGCGGACCTTACTGCCAAAAAGGCAAATACATGCGGTCGAGAAAGTGTTAAGACTTAATAACATTTAATGCATGTGACATCTTATTTTACTGGCATAGAAATGGAAATTCCCCCAGTTCATGTAATTTTATTCTTATTTAGTAATTTTAAAATTATTGGCTGCATATTATGATACTGAGACATGAATTAAGATAAAAGTTTATAATATAAATTAAGATTATCACAATTTATATGAACAAATAAGTGAAAAGTTACCGATATCGAGAAAAGGTAACAATACATTTAGTGCACAAAACTTTTAACCCTTAACTGCATAAAACTACGGGTATCTAGCACTATAAGCACTCTTAAAATGGTCGGTCGGTGAGCGTCTTTCAAGCTCTTCCAAAACATGATTTTCTGTGTTCATATTTGAAATACAAATGTATATACATTTTAATTATAACCTTTCTAATTAATGTATTTATATCCATAGCAGCACTTTCATGGCCAATTCAATTACGTTAATTTAATATAGAAAGCCTCTAGTATTTAACGAGCATAATTAGAAGAAAATATATAAATCATTTTTTCTCGATTTAATCAAAATTAAAATGCTGATGAAAAAAGCCTGAATGAATTCTTGCAGCTGTTAATCAATCTTAGGTGGGAATAGCATAGCTGTCGACAGTTTCGAATTTTAGATAACGGTATTTCTTTTTCAATTATTTAATTATTATTTTTTATAGAGTATTCTTTATTTTTTATTTTTTTAAGCAGTTATCTATAAAGAAATAAGGTAAATAAATAAAAAGAAAAAAAAGAAAAATAATAATAAGTCGAAATGGGAATGGTTGGAATCTGTGGAATAATACTTTTTACCTCTGACGGAAGAGCTAAACAAATAGGTAATAAACGAATAGGTTTTAAAAAATTACAGTGAAATACAAATTGCGAAAAGAACGATCATGGGGGCGTTATAGGTATAAGTGTTCATGAAGAAAGTATTTTTCACCGTTAACGAAAAAAAAAAAAAAAAAAGAGTATTTAATGCAGAAGCTGATGAATTAACTTTCACTTTAAAAACTGTACACGTTGCCAACATGAATGTCCGGGATTTGAAGATGCACACTCTAAAACAGAGACTCCAACATACTAATTAATATTCCGTAGTATTCTAAGCCCCGCCTTCTTTTTCACACCAGTATCATTTTAGAGTTTTTTTCTTCTTATTTAATCGTAATTGAATTTCGAGGCTATTACTCTAAAAATTTACTGGTGTGTAAAAAAGGGCGTGTCTAACAACACTACGGAATATTAATTAGGATGTTGGAGTCTCTGTCTAAAATAGTGTTTTCATACAACATTTAAATACATACTTGCCAACCACCTCATTAATAACCGTACAACTGTTAACGCCCCCTTAAAAAACGCCCCTTTTCTCTCACCACTATAGTTTTAGAGAAATTCTCTCCAAATTTTGTTACGATTTAATAAGACTAAAATTACTCTAAAAAATTATTGGTGTGAAAAAGAAGGCGGGTACTAAAAATTGTACGGTTCATAATGAGATGGTTGGCAAGTACGTAAATGGAGAAATTGCGTAAAGATAAGGATCGAAAATTTTTAAATAGCTATGAAAATCTTTGTTATCAGTAGCAGGGATTGTACTCCTCGCCCTTTTTTAAGGCCCTTTTAAGGGAAGAAAAATGTTCGCCTTTCCTGCACTATTAATTTCATGCAGAAATGAGTGCTTAATGCATACCTGCAAACATCTTAATTATGAATCGGGAGTTATTTTTAATACACGCCCCTTTTCTCCACTTTATCAGGGATCGCACTCTCCGTTTTTTTTTTTTTTTTTTTTTTTTTTCAGTACATTTTTAGATGAAAAAACTCAGCTTTTATTGGTACTATAATTTTTATACAATAATTTCTATTTCACTTAATCAGATCGTTTTACTACAAAAATATCATAAAGATTTCTGCATTAAATTAGTGGTGGCGAAAACGACGAAATTTTTTTAGTCCTAAAAGTGTCCTGAAAAAAGGGCGAAGAGTACGACCCCTGCTTTATTTTTAGAGTAATTAAGATTAAATAAGTATAAAATTACTCTGAATAAAGATTGTTGTGGAAAAAAAAAAAAAAAAAAAAGGCGAGTACTAAAAACTCTCCCGAATATTAATGAGATGGTTGGCATGTATGCTTTATGGAATTTTATAATAATGCGCACCTACTAACATACTAATTAACACTTTCGCGACCTCTGACGTAGATTCACGTCATTTGGAAATCTTTAACTCCTCCAGTGGGCGTTTCTATTGCAATTTGTATGTTGCTATATTTCTTAAGAATATTCCTTATATTCATATTTGTACAATCAAAATACTATGAATACGAATACTTTCACTAGAAAGAGTATAATTATTATGTATGTTCATATGCAATATAAATTTGGATACAGAAAACCTTGTTCTGAAATAATTTAGCTTGAAAGAATAACACCCAAAGGCGGATCATACTGTCAAAAAGACAAAAATATGCGGTCGCGAAAGTGTTAATGTTCCGTAAAATTGTTAGTATCCACTTTCCTTTTTTTTTTTCCCCCACACAAGTATTTTTGGAAAATGTCTTCCTTCATAATTATATTCATAATTATATTTCGGAAAATTACTCTAAAATAATATGGTGTAAGAAAAGGGGTGTGTACTAACAATGCTACGGGATATTAATTACACTCATGTCCATAAATTAAGGACAATTCAGATTCACACTGAAATCGAACTTTAATGCAAATATTTCAACTTTAGAAATACCACACACATCTTTAAGAATAATATGCAAATTATAAGAAGCCATCAGATGACGCCGATATGATGTTACAATGACGAAAGTGTAAGAAGGGGGTAGCTAAGGAATGGGAGCAAAGAAGGAAAATTGTTCACAAGCGTTCTGTGTGCCGCTCAGTGCCACAACCGAATAGTTATGACACAGAGGACGCATGCAGATAATTTTTTACGTGGTAGAATTATCGGCCGACTAGAATGTGGGCGTACTCAGATAGAAGTTTCAAGGAAACTTAGAATCACCCAAAGTGTCATCTCTAGGCTTTAGCAACGATTCCAAAATGATGAAAATGCCAGTCGACGTTACAGTACTGGTCGGCGATGAGTTACAATTCCGAATGACCACTGGTATTTTGAAGTAACTGCCAAAATAAGCAGATAAAGCACAGCATCAGACCTGTCTCGTCAGCTGTCTGCAGCCACGAAAGCCACAGTTTCAAGACAAACCGTGGATTGACGTTTGGCAGATATTGGTCTGTATGCTCGCAGGCCTGTTAGATGTGTTCCACTCACGACAATGCACTGTGCCAGCGGTTAACTTGGAGTAGAGAACATGCAATGTGGACAGCGGCACAGTGAGCTTGTGTGATGTTTTCCGACAAGTCCATTTTTAGCTTGCAGTGTGATTCACGCCAGACTTTCATATGTAGAACGTCAGGTACCCGTTACCACTAAAACAAAGTCATTGAACGACACCGTGTGGGGCAGGAGTGCTCGTTGGGGGGGGGGACATATTGGGCACCAGATCAGATCGGCATGTTCAAATCGGAAGAATGATAGGCCAAACTTATCGGGACATCAGTCGGGAACAACATGTACGTTTGTTTAGGGGTGCCATGAGCCCAGAATTTGTGTTTATAGATGACAATGCGCGTCCTCACCGTGCAAACGTTGTACACGGATGCCTACAATCTGAAGCTATCACTCGTATGGAATGGCCAGCATTCTCACCTGACTAGAATTCGATAGAGCATGTGTAGGACATGCTTTTCCGACGAGTTGTAGTCCGTGAACCACCTCCTACATGTGTACCGGAACTTCGGAGAGCATTGCTTACTGAGTAGAGTAACCTTTCCCAAGATAAGATCAATAATTTAATACTCAGTATTCCTAGGCGTTGTAAGGACTGTATTTCATCATCTGAGAAACATACTATGTATTAACCATCATACCAACCATGTAATGTTAAGTTTTTGTAAGGGAGATATTTTTTGTAATTGCTTCAAGGGAGTAAAAATCGTAGTTTTTATAAATGGTATCCTACATAAACCACCTTTTTTTGTTCGTGATCTTTTGTTTAATAAATGGACTTTATGAATAAGTCATGTTTGTTTTGTTTCTGAACCTTTATTTGCCTCAGCTAGCATTATCCTTAATTTATGGACATGAGTGTATTATATTGGCAGGTATGGTAATGTCTCGTGAATAAATGGCATAGAGTGTGTTATATAAAAATAGTGGTATCAATAAAGGTGGAAATTTTTCAGCCCTGAGAATGTCTTGGAAATATTGTAGAGAGTACAGCACTTGCAGTGGCTTGCTTTAATCAAAAGATAATATCATAAGTTAAACTAGTCGTTTATGGCATCCCAAATTTTAAATAACGATTTTATGAGTAGAAAGTCAATAATTTCAGAAATATATATATCTATACTTACAATATTATTTCTCCGTTACAACATATATTTGCAATAATCTTATAATTAATGAAAGAAAATAAATAATATTTCGTATTATTATTCAAAAAGTTTCTTGAGATTCTAATTTAAAATATAACACATGACACTATATTAGAATGTGTTTGCTTTTAACAAGTTTGTTTAAATTATACGTAAACCTGATAATGTTTAATGTCATTTACAAAGTTACGTTCTATACCCAAAATTATATATCCTTGTTTACGGGAAACCTCAAAATAACTATAAGTGAATGTCGATGTGATTTAGTTCCATTTCGAACGAAAAAAAATTACTGTAAAATGATGAATGATTTCTCTGATAATGTGATGCATTTATATTGCTTCTTAAGTTTCCAGAAAGAAAAATCATAACGAAGTTTTCGAGTAGAATCAAGCATATTGAAATTAGTTAGTCATAAATGTATTTTGTATTTTGTTGGTATATTTTGTTAGAAGAGTTATTAAAATTAAGTATACCACAATTGGAAAATAATACTATTCGCTGTAATTGGAAAATAGTTAGTCCTTTCAAAGATAGTCCTTAGAAAATAGCTGAGTCCTTTTAATGGCGGTATTTTTTAATTTTAAAATTGTGTTTTTAACAATTATTGAATAGTAAAGAAAAGAAGGTGGTTTTACGAAGACGAAATTTTTTTAGCCTTCTTTTTAGAAACAGAAATTTATATATGAACTTCAATAACGTTTTTGTAAGTTCTGCTAATATTTTCAGAATTTCTACATGCATATATTCATGCACATAACTATTTCGTACTGTTACTTGTTTACATCATTTCAATGGTGATAATGTAGTTTTAAAAATGTAACTATTCGACTTCTAAAGATTTTACTTTTAGAATTAAATTTGTCTGCAAATGAGGAAGCATTTAATTTAACGAGAAGTTTTTGTGCAAGTCTCGAACAAACATTAAATTGTCAAAATATGAAATTTTAACGCGGTTAGTTTTTTTTTTTTTTTTTAATAACTTTTTTTTGACACTTTGAGAGGCAAGGTAATTTTATTTATTTTAAATCAAAAGCCAAGAATTCAATAGTCACAACGCCAGAAGAAAAGAAATAAATGAAGTTGTTACTTTAAGTTATAAAATTAAAATTTTGTTTAAAATATCCGAAGCAAGTTTATGCAGTTTGGAATTAGATTTAAGCGGGGTATAATAACCTCATCGCCCTTCAAATGATTAATATAAATATTTAGTAATAAATTGAAATATATGTCTTGATGGAATAACTATTATAGTACTTTGTAAAAATTGTGGTATTTGAAAAGCAAAGTCGCTTATTATCGAAATAGGAAAAGAAGAATTATAAAAGGAATAACCACAAATTCAATTCTGATTATATGAACATGTAAATAATAATCACTTTACATTTAGATGTATAACCTTCCAAAATTATTTAAGAAAGTAAAAAACACTTACGCGGAGTATTTTAGATAAACAGTTTATGATTTCTGATTTTTAATATTAGAAATTATTTCAATATTTTCCATATTCTTTTACAACAAATATTTTATTATTTATAAGCATTAAAAACAAAAACTTCTAAAATGATGGATAAAAACTTTTCAGAATGCTATTATTTGTTCCCAGTGGAATGTTATCTTTGTAAAAATAATATACTCTTGAAGAAGCAAAGAAATCTTTAACATTTTTTAGAAAAAGTTTTATCCAGAGAAATATAGATACATATTTTTAATAGAATGGAAAATCCATAGCTTTGTTATAGAAATAACTATTCTCTAGTCTGTAACTGCTCGTATAAATACAGGCTAAAACACCTTAGTAAGAACATTACGGGTTTCGTTCCACTCTGGCTTAGATTCCTATAATAAGCAATTGTTCTCAAAAAACTACATCACAATACCGATCCATACCTGAAAATAGTTACACACAAACTTACAAACATATAGAGATTTTTTTTTTCAATATCATCATAAAATTTTAATTGTAATGTTTGCTTAATTATACACTTGTTTAATAGACTATCATGTATGTCAATTACCATTCTTCAAAATTAGAGGAGAAAATTAACCCCTTAACTGCCCCGGGCGTATATATACTTTCTATTCGAAGTACGATCCTCTGTATTTTACCAGTATGCTACTAGTGAAACTACTTTTGTATGCCACCAGTGAAGCTACTGACACGGCTTGACAATGCAAAACACTAATCCCCTTCAAGGTAGTCACCTAATGCTGTTATTACACGGTATTCCTTGAAGCGACAAAAATTGCCGCAACAAAGGGTCATCGCGCCTCCCTCCTTCACGAAGTAATGCTATGGTTGCTATAGTCTCTACAAATGAAGAGGAAGGAGGAGAAGAGACGTAAATGTCAACTAAACCATGACGTCATTTTGAGACCACTTCATTGGCTGCTAGAAGCGACATCGCTTGCTTTCGGGCGATAAAATTGCTGAAACAGAAAAAAGTTGCGTGTTTCGAGCAACACATTGGGAAACCATAGCGTAGTACTGTATCGCCGGTAGATTCAAGCAGCTTTTGACGCTCGTGTAATAGGAATATTAGTAATACACACACTTCGCCCAGCTTTCCTATCATTGTTGGATTCACCAGGAGAGCGCAGTTTTTGGAATGCTCAGCAACTGTGCCGTCACATTCCGCATGATGTCTTAGCTTGACTCATATCGGGACCCTTTTAGCGGAATCTTTAGCTGAGGAAATACCAAAACTCATACAGAGCCATTTCGAGTGAGTAGAGAGCCAGACCATAGTCTCCTGAACTAGATTTCCGCGTGGCTCGGAAACTCTGCAACAGTTCAAGTGGTAGACAGCGGCACCTAGTACAGTTTGCGCGACTTTTTTATTCAACTGTCACCAATAATTTTAAGAAGTGATTTTTGATATATATAATCAACGTTTCTTCGATTCTAATCGCCTTTTCTGTATATCATATCCCACTTTAAAAAAATTTTGGTGGCTGTTCAATAAAAAACCCGCGCAATTTGTACCAGGTGGCGTTGTCTACGGCCAAGTTTCCGAGCAACGCAGAAGGCATCTAGTATAGAAGGCTATGGTTATACATTATAATTATATTCTTTCTAATCATTATATTTGTATCCACAGTACATTTTATTGCAAAAATATGAACACTAGGTACATTCTTGAGAAATAAGTAACATGCAAACCATGAAAGAAACGCCCACTGGCGGAGTGACAGATTTTCAAATGGCGTAAATCTACGTCAGCGGTCGCGAAAGTGTTAAGGAATCATAATTACAAAGAACTCTAAACCCTTTAAAATGTTTATTCATTACACAGACATTAATATGACGAAATGATATATATATATATATTTTTTTTTTTTTAGATTTTAAAGTAAAAGTCTTCAAGTATAAATAATTATGATGCAAGCGCACATTTGTGCGCGCAAAATAAAAGTGCTGTATTTATAATAATATTAGGTTTTCATAATAATGTTCAATGATGTCAAGTTTATTATATATTCAGATATCTGCTTTAGAAGAAACATGAATGTTATTTTGAAAACTTGAAAAAAAAAAAAAAAAAAAAAAAAAAACTTTTAGAAACGATTTTCTATTCAAACTTATTCCCTTGATATTATTTGCCGAATGCATCATAGATATAGGTATGTCATATTCCGATGCCTTTAAAATTCACAAACAACAGAGAAATATTAGTAGAAAAGAAACATATTGAAAGATGGAATAAAAAAGTGTATTAAATAATATCGTTAATATGCTGTTTATAAAATATTTTTTTTTGTGAGTAAATGAGAAAATGTGTTTTCACAAACTTTAAGAGATACAAACAAAAAGTAATTTCAATAAAATTTAAATTTAAAATTAATCTGTTAAAAAAAATAAACATATTATTATGTCTGAATGAAATATTTAAAATGTATAGTTAAACAAATATTATATTTATTATTTGTGTTAATCATTAAAAATCTGTTATCATTAAAAATCTGTTTTGTTTTTGTAATCTCATATGTAATAAGTTAGAATTATTTTGTTACTGAGAAATAAAAAAAAAACCCGTATATTCTGTCTAATAAATTGCATATCAGATACATGTGTTTCATTAGAAATATTATTTACTAAAAAATGATATTTTAGAGTCAAGTACAAATAAAACTACATTAATTAAATTCCAGATATAAAAATGGTTTATCTACCTGTGGCTTTATACACAAGAATAACAACTTATGCTAAAATCCAATTTTAGAAAAAAAAAAATAATTAATTAAACATTAATCACATATTCTTAATGCATAAAAAAAGTTTTAGGTAAATATCGAAAGTTGAAAAAAAAAAAAAAAAAATTAAAACATTTGTTCCGGATCGAAATAAGAGCACATCCGTTCGTCAAGCAAAAAATGTTGGACAACTGCGGCATAAAAAAGCGATTTTTTTTATTATTAATTTTTATTTTTTTAATGGCGTTTACATACAAAAGTTTTTATTTATTAATTTTCAACTCTAGTCTTCTGAATAATTTTTCCTACCATAAATCCCACATTTACATTTATTATATTCTGTAAAATTAAGTTTTTGAAACTAAAGTCGTGCTTATGAAGATAGTTCAAACATATCTTTAGTTTTCTGAGTGATCTTATTTCTCTCTAGCACTTATTTTCTAAAGCAATTTTTGTTATAAAATATAAATTTGGAAAGATTTTATTTTCGATAATAGTGGTTTAAGGTCCCTTAGAAAATGGCGGGATTCGAGGAAACACTGCATTTGACACGCTTTCTTTCCGCGATGCTTTCACCACGAAATTCATACAGCGATCGACTACAGCAAGTTTTCGCTATTCTTTTTCAAAAGAGAGAGAGAGAGAGAGAGATTATATGAATAAAGTAGAAGCAAAGAAAACTGGCGGTCGGCAGATACCTTGCTTTACTCTAGGGATACAATAGTCACCGTCGTATGACGAAACACTGACGCCAATGCTTTTTATCAATAATTGTATCATATTCAATCGCAATAGATTACTGCACAAATAAGATTGAATTTAATAATAAAAAGTATTGGTAAGTGTCCCATCTTGCGGCAGAAAATCTTACACTCTTCATTTACACGCTTATAAAATAAACAAATAATTTGAAATTGAGACGTATGCTACTATAATCTTAAAAAGTTTTTTTTTTTTTTTTTTTTTTTTTTTTTTTTTGACTTAAAAAAAAAAGAAAAGTAGTATCTCGATTCGCTTATTTATAGGTGACCACTTGTACGTTTTTTATTTTTCCAACCGGAATTTTTTTATAAAAAAAATTATAAATCTTTTTAGCAGTTTTCTTCGATTAATCAAAATAATTTCTCTTGCAAAGAAATGCCGGTGTTAACGCTATGTCATCCGGCGACACCAGAGTGGTGTCGTACGTAAAGTATTAATCCACCAGTGGACGTTTTTTTCCGAATTTGTTTCTTTAGTATATACAGAGCCTGATTAAGGGGGAAGCACACATTATCTCCGCTCTCGCCGGAATATTTTTACAATTATTTTTTACTTCATGTCATAGAAATTCCACGCTTTGACGAGGAAATATTTTTTATAAAAAATGAACGGTGTAAAACAATCCAATTTACTCACCGTTATTAGACACCAGAATTCTTTTAAAATAATTTTTAATGAGAATTTTCTGTTTATTATAGGAGGAAAGTATTTGTCAAAGAATAACGGTGTAAGTATAAATAATTTGTGCTTCCCCCTTAATCAGGCTCTGAGTATATACCCAATATTCATATTTTTTACAATGAAATACGCTAGGGATACAAATACATTCATTAGAAAGAATATAATTATAATGTACATCCATTTCTATTGCAAATCTGAATACAGAAAATTTTGTTCTGAAATATTGTAACATAATAACGCTCACAGGCGGACCTTACTGCCAAAAATACGAAATCATGCGGTCGCGAAAATGTTAAAAAAGCGTACAAGTTGGTACCTATGATTATTTATTATTATTTTTTTAATTTGCATCCCATTAAACTAAATTTAAAAGTAATATTTTAAATTTATATTAAGTCAGAGTTGCTAACTTTTACAATTTATTTCGCAGCATTGTTATGTCCCATCTTTTTCCATACCATCTTTTTAAGTGTATTCGTTTTCGTATTTTATCGTAGTTATACATTAAAGAAACATGTTCTATAAATAAAGTGGCGTGAAACAAAATTGGAGCTAAAAATGCTTCTGAATAAAATATAAAAGTTGGCAACTCTGATTAAATGTTTCTGTTGCCCTTAACAAATTTTAGAGAGCGACATCACTTAAAGGGTTTAAATTTGCCTTCATTGTTTGTAGAAAAACGCTCACACACATAGGCTTCGCAAAAATAGGCTTTGTAGTTGAACAATTATTAAACTTGGTAACACGGACATGTGACTTTTATGGAATTTTTCCGAGTTTTGTCTAATTAAACAGATTATTCATGCATATTATTTAGTAGTATACGTATTATCTACTAAAGTGTGAATTCCTTTTTTTCGCTTATAAATTTACATTTCTTATTTAAAACATAGCTGTAAACTTTTTATGTTTTTTTTTATATCTCTATTTCCAAATAAAAGATTTTGCTTCTATGAGTCATGAAAAATTGCCACAGAATTCATAAAATATTTCTGTTAAACAGACACTACTAGCAAGAAAAACCTGTAGTACTAGAAATATATAATAAAATGTACTCATGGCTTGAATTTTCTTGACTTATGCGGCACTCAATTGGGGAAAAACTAGATAAATTCAGAAAATACTTTTCAAAATATATTTATAAAATAACCTTCAAAAATTACAAAAACAATAATCATCCCAATGGTTTTTATATATAAATGCAAACAAGAACAAAAAGTCATAGAGTACGCATTCGTTATTAACACTTTCCAACTGCGTGTACTTGTTGTATCGTACAACTTCCAATGTTCTTTGCTTACGGTATCACACAACGGACAGACAGAAGGACTGAAAGGCATACAAATAAAATAATTGAATTCATAATCACTCTTACATATTTTTCGAAAGTGCTAAAAATGCTTAGTGCAAAAGAATATGCACCCTTTAGGTTCTAATTGCAGCCCTTAATGTATTAGTATTTTTAGTGTAGCTCTGTGAATATGAAAGTTAACCATATCATACACTATACTAAGCATTATTTTAGCATATAAAAAAAATCACTTTCTTTGTGATTTTTGTAGAAGAAAGTTATTAAAATGTAATTTATAAAAATGTCTTTACTAAAACGCAATGCATTGGCATTTTTTGATGTCCCTGTACACACACCAGTTTTGCAGGAGATATTAATGCAATTTTAAATAGAAAACATAGTGATCTTGAATGGCATATATCATTGTCTAAAAATTCTGAAACTATTTATGGATGTTGGGCGTGGGTAGACGGACAGATAGACAGAGGGACCGTCGGACAGACAAACGCACAAATTGAAATCATATTCACACTTAAAAATTGTTTAAAAATTCTAAAACACTAAATGTAAACGATAATGCAATTCCAGCAAATTTCCATTAAAAGCCTTTAATATAACTGAATATTTTTGTGTGGTCCTATAAATCTAATGCTAATCAAGCTACAATCTATAGAAAGCATCCTATTGTGTTTATAAATAACATATTCCAATTTCATTAAGATTTGTGCAAAGTTATTAAAATTTTGTTTATAGAAAGGCCTCTTATAGAGCGTAATATTTTGGAATAATTTCAGATGTCCCTGTACACAAACCAGTCGTGGTATTTATTCCCTTTTCTTTAGAAAATTTCCGATAGTAAACTTGGATAACATATTTTAATTTCATTAAGATTTGTACCTAGTAAAGGTATTAAATTATGGTTTATAGAAAAACCTCTCTTAGAAAACAGTGCTTTGGAATACTTTCGGGTGTCCCTGTACACAAACCAGTAGAAGGATTCACTCCATTTTCAATAGCGAACATCCGATAGTGAACTTGAATAACGTATATCAATTTCAAGAAATTTCATGAATAATTACGGGAGTTAGAGTGCGGACAGACAGACAGACAAACCGAAGTCATTAACCTTTTTTCAACCTTGTTTGAAAATATTAAAAAATAATCTGGTGTTTCACTCACACGACTTTATCTTACCCTGAAATTTAATACTATAAATACAGGTTGCAGATTAAAAGGTAAGATAACGAGTAGTGTTATGTAAATCTGTGTTAAACAATTCATATTAGGCTTCGGAAGACTTTTATATGATAATTCGTTCTGTGTGAGGGGGGCTACCGCCCCCTCAAACCCCGTTTCATTAATGCACCTACTTTTATATAGAATTTAATTTGGTTATTAAAAAATAATTCTGTTTTAAAAAAATAATTTATTAAAATTATTATTTAAAAAATTATCTTTTATGATAATGCAGACGATTTCCATATTAGAGAAGTAGTATAACACCAATATCCAAAAAAAGGCCATTTTATTCTCAATATTAAAAAAAAAAATAAATAATAATAAAAAATAAATACGATTTTTTTCTAAGTTTTTTTCCGTTAAAAGTAAAAAAAAATCGATAACTTTGTTTTAAATTATCGTAGATCGATGGTTCAACCATTCGTTTTAAAGTTATTGGCGAGCTCTTTTGAAAGATACCCATCATGAAAATTTACTTACCTCGAAGGGGAACTTCCCCCCTAGGGAGGGAGGCAAGGCTCCTACATACACAAAAAAAAATTTCCAGTTTACTATCTGTATTACAAAAAATATGTATTAGTTTCATTTGGTTTAGTGCAGTCTATAGACGTTAAACTTTACTTACCTGCAATTTCCCCCATAGACGTAACGTATTAGAATTCTCTTGATTGTCCCTGTATACGAACCATTTGCTTGATCTTAACGAAAAGCTTACTGTAGCATCCCTATAAGATACACATTTAGAATACTAAGTTTGCTGCCATAATTTGTTTTCTGCCATAATTTGTTTTTGAGATATGCTGGTAACAGACAGACACACAGACACACACACAGACCATTTGCTAAAAACATGATTTTCGTATTCAGGGTACCTAAAAACGTGTAAATATAACAAAATCTCGCATTCGAAAATTTGACCCAAACAGAATACTTTCTCTACCTTATGGGTAAGAGAATGTAATTAGTGTTTCACGGCATTCTTGTTACTTTCTTCTAAGTACATGAGAAGAAAGTATTCGATTTGGGAAAACTTTATACTTCCGGATTTCGGTGTGCTCGGAACGGGTAAAGATTCGCTCTTTCGTCATTTTTTTCTCATTAAGACTCATGAGACCGGGACCTACAACTTAACACATTGAAGGAGGAAGACTGTGATCACAGTCTTAAATAAAAACAAATTCCGTTTTTATGTGTTCCTCTAAAAAATATTTTACATAAAAAATCGTTTTATGTGCTGCCGCGTGTGTGTGTATATATATATATGTTTGTGTGTGTGTGTGCCAGTGGCCCTTACCGCGTGGATTGCTGAGGATAAATTGTAAATAACTTCACTACGAATACGTAAATTAATTTTGCTAAGTAATATAATGTTTTTGATGAATGGTATAAGGCGGAGCTTACTATAAAAAATATAAAGTTCCCAGACGACAATGTATTGAATTGAAATCCACTACACGAGTCTATGCGTGAGGTGAATTTGAACTCGAACCCTGTCTAATTCAGGCCAGAAAGAAAATCATTCGGTTACCAGACGGTCCCGGTATTTCACGTATATACATTTTCAGATCACTTGAACACGGTTGCACCAACTTTAGAAAATGTCTCTCTGTGTGTGTGTATCTGCGTGTGATAGGAACATTTTTTTTCGGGGGGGGGGGGGGGGGAGGGGCGGGAAGGGTATTACCCAACAAGTGTTGTGCTGCAATTTCTCTAATTTAAAGAAAGATTATATTTCGTTTTCCATAGCGTATAAATGCAATAAACTTGGTGTGTGAGTTGGATATTATTTTCAATCTTATCCTGTTTACGGGAAGGAAATATATAAGCTTCTATCACTCATATATGTATGCATATTTAAGCATGTTAGTTATATAATATGAATAATTATGCTGAATTTATTTGGTTTTATTTTGGCTGACAAATGGCTTTCCCATTTGTGCTAAAGAATTTAAAATAGCTTTATCTCAAAATCAATTTCTGAAAAATATTCATAATTGCATACATAAAAGGTTAATTCTGAAAAGCTAAATTGATTAAATTTCAGTTCATGTCATTCGACTGATGATTCTGTAATATAGAATGATATTTAAGAAAGTTTTGTGATGGCCAGCGTATACTAGTTTCATATTTTGCTATTAGTCCGAAAAGTAAAACACGACTTTCTGCAGTAAATTACTACTTTCATACCATAGATAGGCATTAAACTACAAAACTTATACAAAATATATAAATGGATAACAGTAACAGCACTTGCATGTGCATTACGCTGCCGATATTTTGAACCAAACTTTTTATTACGATTAAAATTAAACAGCGGCTACCATATAAAAGTTCTTGCATAATAAGTTCATTTCAAACTTTTCAAATTAATATCATTTGGGGAAAATGCTGTTAACATGAAACAAAATCTAAACTATTCCATTTAAAAGGAAACTAAATATACCACACTCTAGGTAGTATTAGCAAAATTATACAAGATGTTATTCCATCCAAAATCGATTTAGTCTCAAAAGTGTGAGATCTCTGCTATAATAAACGATAGAGAGTTCTGGTTATCTCAGATATGAAACACTATTATGGGCATTTTAAAGAGATTTCTGGATTCTGGATAGATTATTAAATAGGTTATTAAACACTGAATCCACAAAAATATTCAGAATGTTATGCTTAAAATTTTGCTTTTAAATGTAGATAATCCAAAGATTTAAAATCTACGAAAAATGGAAAAGAAGAAAAACTTAATATTTACTGAACAATATATATATATATATATATATATATGGTATGTATATATTTTACCATAACCAACTCACTGATTTTTTAGGAATAACATATTATGCACTTAGTATTAGCAAATTTCAAAAGATTGAATCATTGAAAGTTGCCATTGGAGATTGCTATTAAGTGATATTGGTAATAAAACTTATTTAGAAAATGTAAATTTTGGCAGCTATGTTCTTTAACTTTCTCAGATGTTAGATACCATAGAAACATTTCGTAATTGGTTTTGAATTATGTTAACTGATATTCATAAACATTTTTATACTTATTAGTTTATGTTGATTTTTCAAACAATAATTTTGTACAAAACTGTGATATTACAAGATAAAGGACTTTATTTTTTCTAAAATTCTTTTTGAGTAATTTTTAAAAAGAACATTATTGCGAGTTACTTGAATCTAAAACTAAGACAAATAGTTATACAGTGTGCTTCCAAACTATATCAGAGTTTCAGGAACTATGTCAAGAACTATGTCAGAATTTTGTACGAAATGTAAAGCCATGTGTAGTATACCTAAGGAAGCAGATTACGTTGAGGAATGTCAGTGGACTAACAATACTGCGGAATATTAATGAGGATGTTGGCAGGTATACGTATCTTCAATAATTGGCAGATATGGTTTAACCCTTTCAGTGGCCGGAATTTTTTTTCATTTAAGACGAAACGCCCCTAGAATTCACCAAAGCGGCTTACATACAAGCGTTGACATTCCCATTAGGTTTAGCTTGCAAGGTTATTTATAAAAATAAAAAAATACTACTGCAGTAATCCTGTGAGAGAGTGTGAGAAATGCATTCAAGAACAGAGCGCGTGCTCCTAACGAACTAGTTCTACAAACGTAAATACGCTACGTGTGTTATGTTGCTGTCTGCTAATCCCGGTTAAGGCATGGATGTTTGTGGATGTTTGTGCGTGAAAGCATACCTGGTAATATTTATAATTTATTCCGTAGTACTGTTAGCCCCGCCATTTTTCTCACGAGTATGATTTTAGAGAAATTTTCGTCAATATGCAATCATGATGAAATAAGAAGAAAAATTATCTTAAAATATACTGGAGTTAAAAAAATTGCGGGGCTAATAGTACTCCGGAATAAATTATAAATATTACCAGGTATGGTAATATGTATAAGAAAAATGTGAATTGTTATTGTGAAAATATGTAATACTGATCAATTGAGACACCCAAATACGAAATCATCTGATATGTTCTTATAGAATAGTAATTTTATTTTGAATGTCAATAACGTTGAAAAATACATTCTTATAGAAAAATATGTGAATGAATGGTATGTATTTCTTGTCTTGAAATCTTATAACTTAATGTTGTTATTATTAGTGATTTATAAAGTTTTATTTTCTTTTTGAAATTCTGTAATAGATTTTGTATTTCGTATAAGACTGATAAATAAATAGGCTTAATCGAAAAGTAACACATGACAAAATAGTACAACACGTAAAAAATGTATTGCTTGCAAAGCACAAAAGTCGCTAAAGATAAAAAAAAAAAAAATAAGTTATACGATTTCAAGACAATAAATAAATACCATTCTACTACATATTTTCAATTATAATGCATTTTTCAACGCTATTAACATTCAAAATAACGTTATTATTCTAAAAGAAGCCAGTAGACGATAACAAAGCATATTTAAGTTTGAAAAGCAAGTTAATTTAGGGCACACGCTCTGTTATTGAATGCGTTTCTCCAACCCACTGATAGGACAGGGGCAGTCATGCTTTTGATTTTATGCAAATAATCTTGCGATTTAAATATAATGGGAATGTCAGGGCTTGTATGTAATCAGCTTTGGAATTCACCAACATTATTGGTAGAGAAGAAATATATAAATTTATTACTCTGACAAGTGAACCTTCTCTCCTTTGATATTGGTTTGCCGGAAACCCATATATTTTGTGAAAGATTATGCCACAAGTAGAAAAACTGTGAAATCTTAGGGGCAGAGGGACAAGCGTTTAAGAGCTATAGCACCCACAAAGTATCAGTAAAGTGTTGGAAACATGACACCAAAAGTCGCTAAAATGCTTGTTTCACGTATTTATATAAAGTAATAATATGATAAAAAGGTGGAGATCTCAATATAAAGGAAGAAACAACTCTTTGAAAAGAAACAATATATGTTATTATGTTGAAAATGTGACTTGTTATAGACATAAAAGTAAATCTATTACAAGAGACAATCAATGTGCAGTTCATGAAATAAACAATGAGATGGGCAGAAAGGCAGTCCACAATGGGCACATTTTACCAAAGCGATAGCCTCACACTTTGCACACTCATCATTTGTCAATGAATCGAAGCAGTAATCCATTGGCGCAATCCACATTGTAGATTCGTCGTCCAAGTATCTGCCCTTATAAAAAGCATACTTAATCAAGTTCTTGTAACGAAGAGTGATTAACTGGTATTGAGAAAAACTGCAGGGCCAGAAAGCTATTGTGATGTCAGATGTGCTCTTGTGTCTCGATAATGGTTGTGTCCGTTATGTAACGAACAAAAGATTTGTAGCGTCTGAAAAAATGAATATACAGAGGCTGGAACTTTCCCGTATATCCTTCAGATACCAGTTCTTTTTGTTGGACGTTACTATCAGGTACGTCGGAAGCACACAATGCATGATCTTTGGTAGAACATCATGAAACTACTAAAAGCAGAATTTTCTTCCTGTCATCAGGCATACTTGGCAAAATACGTCACGATATAATCGTTTGAGGACTGCATGTTCGCTGTTTTTCCAGCATACAATCTTATATTCAGAGGATCTGCCGACTTTGACTGCGAGAATTTTTTAGATGGCTAGAATACAATCATATACGTTGGCCGCAGTATTTCGCCTTCCACGGAAACCACAGGAATAATCATTAAACTCTGCTGTGTTGCAGAGACTGATCCAACAACAGTGCAAACAACTGTTGTTCCTCTGGTATGCAATATTCGATGGCCATGTAACTCTTTGTCAAAACTGCTTTGGTCAGCATTGAAGACATGTGTCGATGGAAAGTTTTCTGTAACGATGAGGTTGCGAATCTTCGCAATAAAATCACCGCACGCCTGTGACAAATTTGCCTCCTTATCCTGCCAATTCCTGCCGACTGTGTGGGTTATTGCTCTGACAACAATGTTATTTCGCTTCTTGAAGCGATATACCCGGGAATCAGAAGCTTTAAAATCGATTGTACTTTGCTGATTCATCGCTATCTTAAGTTGTACAGCCAACAGTCACTACGTCCGGTCGTGAATAATTGCTCCTCCAGTTTTCTTCTCTTTGAATTTCTGCAGGACAACCTGATTGATTTTTTGGATCGACGGAGAATTCATTTTTTTCTCCAAATAACAGAGAATGTTCATGTCCTTAATTTTCTTGAACTGATTCAGTACTGACGCATGCGGCAGATGTTTTGTCCGAGGTTCGCCTTCAGTAGGATCTGTGGTCCAGTACACTAAAGCAAGCTGCTTGTAAGCAGTTCATATCATATTCTCTTCATATTTGCTGGACCATCATGCATTCGCTTTTTGGGCGAAGGCACATACTCGGATGCCGAGGAAATCGAAGTAGGGGACGGCGACTGCTGCGACGAGCATTGCTGTTTCTTATTAACACCATCATCTCCGAAGTCCATTTCCTCGTCACATTCTTCTCCATCGCCTCCATCGCTTCCAGCAAATCCTAATGTCCGGACCTCCTCCACAATCTCCATATCATTTTCCAAGAGAATAGTTATGTGTTTTATCATCTCCTATACCTGGATGTTAGGAGACAGATTGCTTGTTCCGAATCCAAGGGAGACCAAAGCAGCCACAACGACTTTAGGATCCATCTGCAATGTAAGAAGAAGACATACAATACGTTAGTATTTTATAGCAACATACGGGAACATGCAAGAAATAGAGACGTCATTACGAGAATATGTCCATCTATACACACTTTACTGATACTTTGGGGGTCCTATAGCTCCTAAACGCTTGCCCCTCTGCTCCTAAGATTTCATAGTTTTTCTACTTTATATAAGCTTTCTACTTTTTATAAGCTTTCAGAAAATATATGGGTTTCCGGCAAACCGGTATCGAAGGACAGAAAGTTTACTTTTCAGTTATTAAAACAAAGTTTATAAAAAAAATTCCGGGGCAAGATTTGCAATCGGAAATGAAAATTTTCTTTATCACTATGCAAACGAAGTCCGTGAAAGGGTTAAACGACACAGTATTTTATACCTTTGCTTTCGGAAGATTTTCTTATTTTAAACAGCAAGCCCCGCCTTTTGGCTTTCCTCAGAATTGTTACGGTATTTAACAAAATATATTTACTTATTCGTGGTAAAATTAAAATTTTATACAGAATCACTGACACGGTAAATGCCACTAATCATATGTATGTATACGTCTATGACAAGTAACGGGTTGAACGAGAATATGCAAATTTTTATTATTGAAACAATTATTTACTTTAGAGGAATGACTAAAATTGTGGTTTGCTTTTCTCTTCCAGGGATGGAACACGGGCGCAGAACTCATGCTACTATCAATGTAACAAAATTTTCTGCTTCTTAAATCAACGATATTATACTAGAGAAATTTCATAAACGAATACTAGTATGAGTTCTGCGCCCATGTTCCATCCCTGTTTTTTTTTTTTTTTTTTTTTTTTTTTTTTTTTTTCTGTTGTTGTTGTTTCTATCTGCAACCAATTGTTCTCAAAGAATTAAAATATTTTACCAATGAGAAATTTAATTTTGATAGATAATTAGTAATAGGGAAGTAATACCTAAGAATATATATTTTATTTTATCATTGATATATTAGTTATATGTTAGATTTACATTTAGAAACAATATCATTTTATTCTAATTCAACGCATATGTTCTGTTATTTTTTCTTTAAAATCTCTACTCTGTGATATTAAGATATGTGTTTGCATTTTATTTAGTTTTCAACGGAATAATTAAACCAACTAATAATATTGGTAATTATACCGAAATTTATATGCTGATATTTGTCACCATGGAATTTAAAACTTTTCGTTCTATGATTAGTAGAAATGATCAGTCATATGTATAAAAAATAAATAAAGAATTAAGATTTTGTGCCTAATCAATACATTTTAATAATGAATTATACTAAAGTATTTAAATCACAAATATTATTTTTTTTTATTCAATAAAATCAAACTAAAATTACATTTTTATTTTAAGAATAAGCTACAAAAAGTCCCTAACGTAACTTATTAGATAGAAAGAGATCAATAATGCTTAGTCGGCAGATTGTCTGAAATATATTATTGAGCTTAATACTTTATTCTCTTTCACAACAAAATTTTACTTATGATTGCAAGGCAGTTAAGAAGCTTAAGTACAAATGCGTTTTATTTTAAAATGAAACATACAAAGATATTTTCAATCTTTATGAAAGAATACTTTTGCAACATGGAAGTAAATACATGTTTGTATTAAGTTACTTAAGAAGACTTATGGCGATACTAAATTGGTATAATGTGGTGGTTAATTCAATTTATTAATAAATCTATTTATTTCTCCAGTTGAGATTTATTCATTTTCCACAATCAAACACATATATTTTTAGTAAATTATTAACAACTTATTTTATTTATTTATAGTTTTTGCAACTATAAATAGATAAATGGAAGTAAAATTAGATCAAAATAAATGTATGCAGTTTTTATTTTAAACCATAAGGCAGGGGGCTCGTATTCACCACCCCTCTCTCCTTTTTCTTTAGGGCATTTTCCGGGATAAGGAATTTCCCCGCCTATTTTACTACCACTACTTTCACTCAGAATTTGTTTTATTATAGTGTTGTGATTAAATTCGATAGATATTTCTGTATAAAACTACTGGTGACATACAAAAGAAAAAAAATTTCTCATTCCCGAAAGTGTCCTGAAAAAAGGGCAGAGAGTACTTTATTTTTAGAGTATTTCCCTCCAGATGTAATTACCATTAAATAAAAATAAAAATACTCTTTAAAAAAATCGAGTACTAACAATACAACGGAATATTAATTAGGATGTTGTTAGCTATGCTAACGTAACATTTAAAACAAGATAAGGAAATTAGTTTTTTTTTTTTTTTTTTTATATATATATATATAATAGCCTTAACAACTGCACATTGACAGTTCTTTACAGTGCTAAATTATTTTGATATGCCAAAAAAATATTAAAAGTACCTTGAATATTAAATTGCGAAAATTTTTTTAATTGTTTTATGAAAAAGAAGAATTTAGGACTAACGAAAAAGTTTTTCATCTTCAATGTTACATTAGTCTCAGTCTCAGTCTCTCTCTCTCTCTCTTTTTTTTTTTTTTTTTTTTTTTTTTTTTTTAGCAAAAACAATTAAAAACGAATTCCCAAAATTTAATTTTTATGGTAGTCTTTATGATAGCTGAACACACTAAAATATTATAAGAAAAAAACTTTTCGTGTGTAGCTTTTATGTGATGATATGTAAGTAAACACTTTAACGTAATGTAAATATGCATTCAGGAAAAAATAAGAAATACCATCAGAAATTTTAATTCAAATATATCACACAACTTTTAAATAGCATTGTCAGACCAAAGACTGGTCTGACAATGCTATTGTAATATATTTAAATATAATCTTAATAAACCATTTATCTAATTATGTATTTTAGTACATGTAATAAATCGCAAAATAGGCAAAATAAAATTCTGTAGTTGATTGTATCTCTGATAAATGTATTTCTTTAAGCTTTATTTTTTATGAAGCATTTCCAGTCATCATGTCTATCCAGTCCAGTGATATTGCTTCTTTTCTTGTATGTACACTGGTTGTCATAATTATAAGGACACCCGTTTTTCTATATTAACTAAACACTGAACACTATTATTTAAAAAAAAAAAAAATATTTTTTATTAATTTGAATTTCATTAATAGACTATATTTAAAAAGTTTTATCGTTTTTCTATCTTAAAAAACTTTAAATACGGTCGAAAATGTGATTTTTCAGGTGTTCATAATTATAAGGACAGCTCGAATCTTTTTAATTTGTTTTTCATTTATTCTTTAAATTAATATTTTATGGGGTCTCTTTTTAGGGTGAAACAGTCAGACATTCTCTCTGGTATATATATCTACATTTTTGTTTTTTAATATTCAGTCTCAATACCATTTCATACAGCATAGATGATATTCTGAATACATTTAAACTATTTAAAATTGCTTTCCACTTGCATGCATTTTTCTAATATAATAAGTTAAGGTTTTTTCAACTTTTAGGCCACGGCAAAAGCAATAATACAGAACTTTCTTTCTTCAAACTATTTCCTATTGCTATAGAAGTAGAGAATAAATGTAAGTCTTGTTGAAAAAAAATATTATTACCCCCCCCCCACACACACACACACACACAAAAAAAAAAAAAAAAAATCTAACAAAAATCTGAAAATTCCACGTTTAAAAATTTGCGGATATTCTCTTGATGTTTATAATAATAGAAAAAAAATTACTAAATTCATTCTACCTTCAGTAGAAATAGCTCCCCAGAGCACCATAGATCCACCCTTAAAATGCCCGATTCATATCTGCCTTTAAAAAATCTGCTGTGTCTTTCGCTATCTTCAGATCGTGACAGCAGATGTTAAAACCATTTGGTTAATCAAGAATAAAATATTTTTAATCCGAAAATGCAACATTTTACCATTTAATATTGTCTTTATTCAACTTTAACACATACGTTCTTTCCCCCATTAAATGCTTATTGATTATTACAGGTTTTTTATTCATTTTAACATATTATTAATTATTTTAAACATGCATAAATGTGGACCCCAACCTTTTGTTAAAAATTACGAGCAAATTCAGCAGCAGTCATTATGAGTAGAACAGTAAGATGAATTATGAGTCTTCGATCTCTGTAAAACAACTCTGATTTTGCATCAGATCTCTCTCCTATGGAACCAGCAGTTCAACGTTTGATCACATTTCCTTCAGCAATTTTAGATCTTCGAATTTCATTAGAAATTCGGCGGATTGAAATTATCCTTCCACTTAAAAAACACATTTATCATACTTCACTACATGAACGTTCTTTTTTATTCGAGGAATTATCAGTAATGTCCGTCCAAGAAAAACTGAAGGCTATGAATTAATCTAGTCCACTAGTTAACAAATTTGCATGTCAACTGTAATTTGTCCGCTAGTAAGTTAAATAAAACGAAAAAAATCTTGATTGTCCCTATAATTATGAACATCTAAAAACGTGGAGAAAACATATTTTGCATTATTTTTTATTAATTTTGTTTCATATTAGAAAAAATATATATAGCAGTTTTGGTTTTTAGAATGCTAGATATATTAAGTTCACTTAGTATAATCTTGTTCACAATTATTTTTACATTAGTTATTTCAAAACATAAAGTGTCCTTATAAATATGAGAAAGAGTGTAGAGTTGTAGAGATGTTCGAAGTTGCCAACCGTTTGATAATTATCGTACATACAGTTGCCAAGCCTACGATTTAGGCGTGAGACTTCCTACCAGAATATTTTTATAATAAATTTCACTATATTTAATCGTGAAAAATTAGTCTGAAATATTTCTATTAAAAAATATTGGTGTGAAACCTGATTTCAAAATTGGAAAATTTGGCAATTATTCTCTTATGGTTGTCAAAGCTGGGGATAGTAATTTGGCGCAAAACTCATTACCACTATTAACCGGAACGATTCTTCTTCTTGGTCAATCGAAGATTTATTAGGAAGAAAATTTTTCTAAATACATAGTAGTATGAAATCTGCGCTAAATACTGGTGTCTCTGTATGATCTTAATTTTATTTTTCTAGATTTTCTGATAATCTTCTAAAACTTTCTTCTGTAATAACTCTATGGAAAAAAAAAAAAAAAAATCCCAATTATATACATTTCCGCACCTCCAGAATCTTAGAAATTAAAAAATGACGTGAAAATAGGATATTAGTATTGAGAAAATATATATATATATATATATATATATGTCATTTTTCAAAATCACACTTAATTTCCCATTGAATGTCTTTCATCAAATTTTTCTGTGTCAATAACGGAATAACGTCGATCATTTTTTTTTCACTACTGTCACGAAGAATGAAAATATGGGAATGTAGTGTAATGACGCAAACTTAAGGGAAAACATGAACAGCTAGTCAAGTTTACACAAAATATTAAATTTTTTTTAACGAAGAATAAGTCCAAAGCATAGGGAACAGTTTGCAATCAATTAATTTGCATTAAAATCTTAGGACCTCTTTGTCTTTTACTTAAATTTATACAATGGATTAAGCAGTAATGCCCGACATGGTAGGGTAATTGCGGCCAAAATTTGGATATAACATTTAAGTACGACAAAAGTCACATATGTAGATGTGTGGGCTGTTCACACCACTGAAAGATTTATGCGACCACTTTTTACATATTGTGCAGAGAAACCACGTTTCGTTATCTCTACCGAATTCTCTGCAAAAACAGTAGATTTCTGTATCCATATCCTCTCCGATTAGAAGCAAATCCTCTCGATCATCATCATCATGATCATCATACAGCAACGATTCATCTATACCTTCCTCTGTGTCCTAAACTAAATTCCTTTTTGAAGCCTTACGTTACCTTGTAAGTTTGGCGTTTGATCCGGCTCACGTGAGAGCCATTAGTCTTCATCGCCATATTAGATTTAATGCATTACATTTGGAGTAACAAAGCCCTACAAAAATAAATAAAAGCATGAACGTACAGCTAAATGCATATTTTTGATATACGTAATAAGTAAATTAACATTTGAAAATAAGAGTGTAGACCTACCTTCAAGTTAGATGTTAAAGAATTTTATAATAAAACAATTGGAAACTAATAACGTGAGGACACAAAAACACTTTCCTTGCCTTGCGACAATGACTCTAGCCTTACTGGGAACTTACAATGATGTTCGCTAGATGGCAGTACCGATTGCGCGTTTTTAGTTCTATTCTTCTTAGGGAGAGAGTATTGATATAGCAGGACTGCCCGCTGAGCGCCATTACCCTACTTTCCTCTAAAGCGCGTATTAGACATGACGAGTTTATAGGCGATTTTAGAGACAACCACTGATCAGCGCCAATATTTCGGAAAAAAATTGTCTCTACTCCCAGTGTGATAGCGCGCACCGAACTTGCCCAACTTTTTCAGAGCTGTCTTAATAAAATTGTCTCTACACTCAATTTTTCCACAGACTCATCCAATCAGGATGCGCTATTTTGATACGTCATATTTCCAAGATGGCGAAACACGGGAATCACTTAAAGTGGAGATTTGAAGAAGATATATTATCGTTAAGCACGTTTATTTTACCGTTAAATGATAAAAATTTTGAATTGATCGTTGTTATTTTCGTATGGCGTTATGGCAATAATTGTAACGAAAATCAAAATAGAAATAATAATGCGATATTTTAACAAATGAAAGGGAATTTTAACACTAATCATTGCGTATTTTATTCGCGCCAAGAAAAGTGATAAGCGTCAGAAGTTAGTCTTCTTTCATCCAACTTTTCACCCTTCTATTGTAACCTCTACGATGTTTTCGTCGAGGAAAAATCGGCGCTAAAGTCAGCTCAAGAATTGGTTGTTTCTAAAGTTGCTGGGTCAATTACGCCCTTAAATATATGTTCTGACCACGGAAGAAGAGTCTATAGGAATTAAAACGAGATAGGGCAGCGAGCGCGGGAACAGAAGCTTTTCTTTCCGCATTAATTCAGCCCAGTCCAGGAAAGCGATTCGATCGCCGCCTGGTGTAGTACCTTTAAAACTTATCGGAAGAAAGGGAAAGCCCGCCCCTTCGCCTTCCAACGAACGAACAGCCAGAAATGTAAAAACGCGCTGATTGGTGTATTTTCGAGATTTGGTCGCCCTCTATCTGTACGATGAAAATTACTACCTTTCCGTAAGACCGTAACATTAGTAATACATCCTTCTCTTTTAATCCGTGGTTCTGACTCATCGTTAAGTAACAAAATATACAAATAAATTTTGTCAATTTTACACTATTTTCGTTAATATCACTAAACAATTTTCATAATATTTTGTAAAAATAATATATATATATATATATATATTTGTTCAAAGAAAATGTAATTTATCACATTTCGTTCAATAAACGAATAATTACGTTGTAATGATAACTAAGTTCGTTTCGTTTTTATTATTATTATTATTATTATTATTATTATTATTTTTTTTTTTTTTTTTTTTTTTGCTGATTTCTTACAAGTGCAGCACCGTGTTCTCCTTTGACACTTAATTCACATATTTAAAATACTTCGAAGAAAAGATAATTGTTTTTACTAAATAGACGACTTAAATAATACATAATGGTACCAAAATAGGCTAAATGAAAACCTGTAAAATAAATCCAAAACCCACAAATACTTTTAATGCGTTATTTCTGTAAATTCTTGCTATTAAACAGGTAATAATAAGTGCAAATAGTAGAAAAAGTCAGCTTATATTTGCAACAGAGTACATTAAAATGGCTTTTATCTAATGCATCTATTATGTTAATGTCTCATCATTAAGTATGGTTTTATTATCATTTAGATTTGAAATTATTTTCATTTTACTTTATAAACAGATTACACTGAGAAAAATATGCATTTTATATTGGAAGATTATTCAAAATAGATTCATTCAAAATATGGAAATTATAATGCTGTCTTTAATATTTTCTTGATCTTGAACATACTTATATTATTTTTTAGAACTTATATTCTTTTATAAGATTATTCAAATCTTAAAATGTAAAATAAACAAATAGACAAATAAATAAATGAAGAGTTCTTCAAAAGCTTATTTTTAGTTTGTTTATTTTTAAATAAGATTAAATTTATTAAAACTATTATTTCATTTCATTTTAGTTGATTAATGACGGGCAGATATTTGTAAGAATTTTTCTTAAGTCAACACTTTCATTTTTGCCGCCTAGATGTCCGTTAGGTAAATATAAGTTTTTCATTTAAAAACTAGCTAAAATTTTTACAGAAGATTTATACAATTGCTGCATTTGAAATAACTTTTATTTTCTATATTGAACGTGGAACCTTATTAAGACCGGGGCACACGCTATTTAATATTTTTTTTTTAACAATTACGCTTTGTTTATAGATGTTCCCATCAAAAATTATACATCTGGGAGTCACCGAAGCGGGAGAGCCATCCCTTCCGTGGAGGATCAAAATTGCGATGGCATGTCTCCGGAGCACCTCTAGGGGTGAATCCCAGACCGTCACCAATTGCCCATCTATGCAGCACTAGTGCGACGTAAAACCCAAGCAACCTCTTTGTTTATCATAAAGACAAAATATTCGTTAAAAAAAAAAATGCATATGAAATTCTGGTGTTTAATTCAGGATGCGCAAATTTGATACTTCGGCACCACTAACTTTTTATAAAAATGATTCCCAAAAATTCATAGAATGTCTATCGTAATTAAGCTAAAAATTATTACTAAAAATTTTTGGCACCATTGTCCCCCCGCCAATAATCAGATTCTAGTCTTCAACCTCGTTTCTTGCTGCTGTGGGGACATGTGCTCATGAGCTAACTCAATAAATCCATTGTTAAAATAGGGGCAATATCGTTTGTGGTTGAGCGGAATGACGAAAGACTGAATGTTTACCAAAATCCCAACCTGTCGGTCAATTTGGCACCCCTACAAGACTTTAGAATCGTCCTTAATGCTAAGCACAGGAAACGTGATTGCACTCTAGTTGTAGATACATAATTGCCAAGACGTCTGATTTATTCGTAAGGTTATAACCTAATTAGTTATATAATTACACTTAAATTTCAATTTTATGAAAAAAATTCTATTATTTATCGGCGCGTTAAACGTTTTGGAAAATATTATTAGAAACTAGTATGTTGCGTGCATTACGAAACTTTTTTTCTGTATTTTTCCCTACAAATTCACGAAGCACAAATTATTTATCAAATATTTTCCATAATTAGTACATATGATTTCCATGTTAGAGAAACATAGCACTAAATCTTGAAAGAAAGTCAATTTTGTGACCTATAGACGATGTCTGAGAAAATGCTCTTTTTTTTATAATAATAATAAAAATATCTATAAATTTGTTTTAAATTATAACGCATCTATGATTCAGTCATACGACTTAAATGTACTACAGACTTCTGTTGAAAGTTATCCATATCTAAAACTTACGCCAGGGGAAGTTATTCCCCCTCCCCCCCCCCCCACCCCCCCACACACATATTTTTTCCCTGGTTGACTATTACTACTCTAAAAAAGTATAATATTTCCACATTAAAAAGTTAAAAATATTTCTCATTATGTACATTTATATGAAATTTTGCCACATACTAGCATATTAAAAATTACAAAAAATTGGGTTTCAATGCCAAATTTTCAGCGATTTATCCAAAAATGCAAGGATCATGTACACTAATGGTGGCTGGTGCACGTAAAATCTGTCGTGGCCGCAATGTCCTCCATGTTCTCATCAAAAATTATACCTCTGGGGGTCACCGAAGCGGCAGAGCCATCCCTTCCGTGGAGGATCAAAATTGTGATGGCATGTCTCCGGACCACCTCTAGGGGTGTGTCCCAGACCGTCGTCAATTGCCCATCTGCGCAGCACTAGTGTGACGTAAAACCCAATCACTGCCATTCCCCAAATGCAAGGATGGAAAATTGGCGCAGAACTCATACGACTATTCGTACAAAATATTTTTCTACCTATAAACACGTTGTCTAAAGACCAACGAATTTTTGTTTCCTTTACTGTGTTATGAATTCTGTGACAATTTTCAACCCATGCGAAACATCATCGGCGTCAATAAAAGTCAAGGTCCAACTAAATATAAACTTTGGTTAAATTCCTTTTGTTGGGTCATGCGATACAGCGTCCACAATATTTTGGTTACTCATAAAAACAGACATTTTCTATAATTAGTCAAATCTTGTGCAGGAAATCTGAAAATGTATAAATTCATAAATCCAGAGTTAAAGAAATTTTAAGGATCCATTATTTTCTTTTAATGTATGTAGAAGATAGTAAAAAGGGATTATTATTTAAATAAATAACCTAAAAGTTGGCAACTGTGTGGATATGTAGCGTTTAAGCGTACATCTTTTTTTTTTTTTTTTTTTTTCATATCAGAATTGTTGATAGAAGTAAAGAGAATAAAATTATAGAATTATACATACAAGAAATTAACTTTAAAGATTTACGATCACCAGTAGACTCTAAGATAGTTAAATTAATTTTAAAATTCATATATCATAATGAATACTTTTTTTTTTTTTTAGTAGAAAGTTCAGTATGAAGCATGTTGAATTTACTTTAATAATATAACTTACTTTAATATTATAATTGTTAACTTACGATAAGTATTTAATCAATAGTTATGCAAACAAGCTGTCAAGAAGCTTTGAATCATGCTGTATTTCAATTTCAAAATATTGAACTTAGAAATTAAATAATAATAAAAGAATAATAATAACAGATATATTTTTTAACTTAAAAGTTTCAGTATATTTCTTAAAAAAAATTAAATCCGTATATTTTGTACACGTAAAATAATTCGCCAAAAATATCGATTTTTCCCTTAAGCAGTTGAATACACAAAGAGTGAAAAAAAAAAAAAAAAAGAAAAGAAAAATTCATAAGTATTCAAAAGTACACTTTTCCAGCAAAATTTGTAACATGTGAACATATTTAATTTCTTTCTTTCTGTTCTGCAAAATCAAATACAGCAATATTTGATTTTGAAAATTCTTTTTCGTTTAGAGACTTCGTAATGCACTAAATGAAAGACTTTTCTTTTCAAATTGTTATGTTTAGTGATAATGAATTAAAAGATTTGAAGCTTAAACACATAGATAGAAATTCGAAATTTTATTTAAATTCGCAATTTTTTTTTTTTTTTTTAATTTAAGATAATGGAATTTTTCCCTCGTAAATTATTCCTACCTGACACCTGCCAACATCCTAATTAATATTCCGTAGTCCTGTAATCCTCGCCTTTTTTTCCCCACTCCAATCATTTTTTAGAGCATTGTGTTTTTTTATTTAATCGTAATTCAATTTGGAGACACTTACGCTAAAACTAAAGTCGTGTGGAAAAAGGTGCGGTATTAGCAATACTACGGAATATCAATCAGAATGTTGACAGGTATGCTACTTAAGTAGAGTTGCTACCTTTCTCAATTTATTCAGGAACGTTGTTTGTTCATTTCTCACTCATTTCTCATACGACAATTTATTTAGAATAATGTTTTCCAACATATGACTTGGATTAGAAAATCTGACAGGCATCTAGTTTAGGAGGCTATGTTTCCTTTGTAACAGCGTTGCCAGATCTGGCCTTTTTTTATTCAGTAGTCACCAATAATTTTGAGAAGTGACATTTGATATACATAATAGATTATCAATCTTCGACGTGATTAGCCAAACGTTACAAATAAAAATTATTGGTGAATTTTGAAGAAAAAAAAAAGGCCAAATCTGGCAACCCTGCTTTGTAACATAAACAGAAAAGTAACAGAAAAGTTCGTTCTGAAATAATGTAACGTAAAAGAATAACGCCCACAGGCGGAACTTACTACCAGAGAGTCAAAAACATGCGGTCGTGAAAGCGTTAAATTAGGGCTTGTTCTTACATGTTTACTCATAACCACAACTTCGTGGTTCTGATAGTGTCATGACATTTTAGATTTTTCGGTCATATTTAGTTAAATCATTTTTCTAAAAGAAAAGTATTAAGATAATTTTATACGATCAAATAAACAATATCTGCTTTATAAAAGTTTTAAATAGTGCGTCTGATAAATTTTATACACCTTTGAAAACTTTTTGTAAAATAATTTACTTGAATTCAATGAAGACGACTAGAGAAATTGCATTGATAAAGAACTGTGTTCGAGCCTTATTGTAATTTATAACAGTAATAAATATGTTACGTACAACATAATGCAGTGTTACAATTATTGAGGATATGATGATAGTATTAATATCGGAACAAAATATCTCAACTGTTGTTTAACAAATTATGACTTATTTTTGAAAAAAAATAAAAAGTGGAAAACATTGTCGTCGTAAAATTCCGGTGTGTATGTATCAACTCAACTCAGAGACAAACATATGCCACTGTTTTTTTTTTTTTTTTTTTTTTTAAGTAAACCTTTCCTTATTTTAACTCTTTGCCGGCCCAGACGCTCTAAGGCGTTCTAAACAGTGTTGCCAAGTATGGGGACTCTTGTAATGTAACTTAAAAGAATAACGCCCACAGGCGGAACTTACTATCAGAGAGTCAAAAGCATGCAGTCGTGAAAGCGTTAAAATAGAGCTTGTTCTTACATGTTTACTCATAACCACAACTTCGTGGCTCTTATAGTGTCATGACATTTTAGATTTTTCAGTCAAATTTAGTTAAATCATTTTTCTAAAAGAAAAGTATTAAGATAATTTTGTACGATCAAATAAACAATATCTGCTTTATAACAGTTTTAAATAGTGCGTCTGATAAATTTTATACACCTTTCAAACTTTTTGTAAAATAATTTACTTGAATTCAATGAAGACGACTAGAGAAGTTGCATTGATAAAGAACTGTGTTCGGGCCTTATTGTAATTTATAACAGTAATAAATATGTTACGTACAACATAATGCAGTGCTACAATTATTCAGGATATGATGATAGTATTAATATCGGAACAAAATATCTCAAATGTCGTTTAATAAATTATGACTTATTTTTGAAAAAAATAAAAAGTGGAAAACATTGTCGTCGTAAAATTCCGGTGTCTGTGTATCAACTCAACTCAGAGACAAACATATGCCACTGTTTTTTTTTTTTTTTAAGTAAACCTTTTCTTATTTTAACTCTTTGCCGGCCCAAACGCTCTAAGGTGTTCTAAACAGTGTTGCCAAGTATGGGGACTCTTTTATTCAACTAACACCCATAATTTTGATGAGTGATATTTGATATGTATAATGGATGACTAACTTTCGAAGTGATTAGGCGACCGTTAGAGTGAAATTTTAGTGGTGGTTATTAAACCTTTCAGGGGCGGTGGTTGCATGCTGCAACCACAAATTTTAATTCCAAATTGCAAAAACTGTCCCCGGAAATTTTTTATGAAATTTTTTTTTATAGCTTAAACGAATAAATTCATTTATTTCTTGTCTTTTAATATTGTTGGTGATTTCTGGTGACTGTTGATTTTAAATTAAGAAAATTTGCTAGTCCCTGAAAGTGTTATATATAAAATGTCTAAATTTGGCATTACTGACCAGAGGAGTAAAATTAAATATGACAGGGAAAGGGTTAATGAAAATTTCTATTAATTAAAACTTTCAGGGACGGTGGTATATATTTTACACCACCTAATTTTAATTCCCAATTTCGAAAATTCGCACCGGAAATTTTTAATAAATTTTTACCTTTTTGACTTAGCTGAAAAAATTCATTTATTTCTTATCATCTAACTCTGTTCTAAAATTCTGGTGGCACTTGATTTTAAATGAACTTAATTAATATGCCCCTGAAAGGGTTAAAAGCCAAAAAGTAAATTTTAAGTAACAGTGGCTACAGTGTGCACCGACCTTAATCAGGCGTTTGTTCTGGTATATTGAAGGAAAAAATTGAATACTTATAAAAGGTGATCGTAGATAACATATGATAAAGATTGTGATTTAGATGTGATAAAAATTTTACATAGTGAAATGTTTTGAAGTTTTTTCACATATAATACATATTTTCGATTTCGTTATACTGAATAAATTTTGTGATTATATCCGATATATATATATACAGGGCAATTCTAATATCGTAGGACAAACTTGAAGGAGAGGTAAAGAACGTCACAAGGATTGATAATTGTATAGAAACCCATGACAGCAAAAGTCATTTTAACCCTTTAGGAACTGGATGTGTTTGGTTACTCTGTATTACTAACGCCGCCTACAATGTAAATTTTAAAATCTTGTATGTTTAATTTTTTCGCAAAACCATACACAATATTCGTAATAATGCAACCAATGCTATAAAAAGATAAAATAGATCGATAAAAGACAAAACTATTATGAAGATTATATATTTATGTGAGCGTTATCAACTAAAACTTTTTATTAAAAAATGCAACATTTGAGAGCCACGCCCATATCCAGGCAAATACATTCTGTTCTCAAAGAGTTAACCCTTTCAGGGGCGGTGATTGCATTGTGGAACCACAAATTTTAATTCAAAATTGCAAAAACTGTCCCCGGAAATTTTTTATAATTTTTTCTTTTATAACTTAGACGAATAACTTCATGTATTTCTTGTTTTTTAATATTGTTGGTGATTTATTGTAGCTGTTGTTTTTAAATGAAGAAACCTTTCTTGCCCCTGAAAGGGTTATAATGAAGTTTGCATTCGTGAGTTCCTATACAATTCTCAATTCTTGTGATGTTTTCTACCTATCCTCTAAGTTTGTCCTATGAACTTAGAATCACCCTGTATATACATATAGCAGCAATTTATCTGAAATTTTTGGCAACAAAAATACTATGGCTTATTTACTTAGTTAATTATTCCAGTAACCTATTTTTGCAAGAAGTACAAAAAATCGTTAAATAAACTGTGAGAAAAAGACTTTTTATTGAATTGTACTCGTAAAGATCAATATGCATTTGATTATCTGATATGAGTGGTCGCATTTTATGAATCATATCATACTTGAGTAATGAAATCGACTAAATATAAATCTAATTAATAAAAGTTAAAGGTACTATGCAAGCATGTTAAGCTCTATTTTTAAGCTATAGATTAAATATATACATTTGTAATTGAAGGAAAGTGAAAAAGGCTATCAGTAAAATTGAAAATATGTAATTTATTGTTAATAAAAATATTTTTGAAGATCCTCCACATAAATAATAATTGAAAATCACTGCCACAATTTGTGGTATTCCAGAATGTCAGAAGACAACAAAAGACATATGTTGATGCAATAAATAACAGGGATGAAAGAGTTCCGCTTTTTTGACACCGGTATTTTCCTACAAAAAATTCTACTCTATAAAATAACAAAAATAACAGAAAAAAAAAATGATAAATTTTTTTGTATATATATACTGGCGGCAGATAAAAGGAAACTCCTTCATTCCTGAAAAAAAAAATAATAATAATAATGAAATGAGCTTATAAGAAACATAAATAAATAAATAAAATAAGTTTATAAGCATGATACTCATAATTATTGTTTATATTTTTGACATTTTAAAAATAGAAGAATTTTTGTGTTTTTAGAAACATCAGAATTATAGTATAATACAGATGGGTAGCAAAATAATTTTATAAGTCTAAATTTAGACTTTTTGTCAAACATCTCAATCATTTTTTTTTTTAAATTCGTGGATCTAAAGAAAAGTTTTAAACATATATTTCAGCGATGATTTTGTCCTGAAGTTAAATAAAAATGCCCATCGAACAAATTAAAGAAAATATGATCAATACAAAAAACCCTTAACGGGTTAAAAGTTTGTGACGCAGCATTGTACTTTATGGCTATAAGAATTAGAAATACGGGTCTTAAAAATAATGATATCAAATTTTCAGTGACGCTTTGATATTAATTAAATTATACATAGATTTTCTTATTTGAATTTGCTTTTTCCTTTTATTTATATTTACAGTGTAAACGTTATTTTCAACATAAAATAATATATAGCATTTACTCATTGATACCTTTCCATTCACATCTCTTATACTATGAAAGCATGTGTTTTAAAAGAAATTATATGAAATTCCAGTAACGCAGTGGTGTTACATTAAGTGATTTGTTTTTAAATTTCTCTGCAATTATTTTGTTTTGCATATTAAAGTATATGTGCACATTGAAATATTGCTTTTAATTTTCAAATACGCTGTCAAATATATCACTTTCATTAAGCTTATATTATGTACTGAAATATATTTATTTCAATGAATTATTCTATCTTTTGCGTCACGCCATCCAAAACTGAAAAAAAATTCACAGTTTTTTTCTTTGCATCACGATATCTATTTGCATGCATTTTCAATTTATTTGGATGAAATGACACAAAGTAAACATTTCCATATATTTTACTTACAGTTTTGGATGGCGTGACGCAAAAGATAGAATAATTCATTGAAATAAATATATTTCAGTACATAATATAAGCTTAATGAAAGTGATATATTTGACAGCGTATTTGAAAATTAAAAGCAATATTTCAATGTGCACATATACTTTAATATGCAAAACAAAATAATTGCAGAGAAATTTAAAAACAAATCACTTAATGTAACACCACTGCGTTACTGGAATTTCATATAATTTCTTTTAAAACACATGCTTTCATAGTATAAGAGATGTGAATGGAAAGGTATCAATGAGTAAATGCTATATATTATTTTATGTTGAAAATAACGTTTACACTGTAAATATAAATAAAAGGAAAAAGCAAATTCAAATAAGAAAATCTATGTATAATTTAATTAATATCAAAGCGTCACTGAAAATTTGATATCATTATTTTTAAGACCCGTATTTCTAATTCTTATAGCCATAAAGTACAATGCTGCGTCACAAACTTTTAACCCGTTAAGGGTTTTTTGTATTGATATCATTACTTTTTAGGGGTTAATGATCAAAACGCAAAATTAAAGGAGCATGGTAATAACACTGTATTAAAAGTGTTGTTTTATAGGTCACACTCGAACAAAATAACAAACTAAATAAAATTTCAAAATTTTATAAAAAGTGATAAAAAAGATGGACACATGCAACATTACAAAGGCATAATATAGTACATTTTAAAAATGACAAAAATTTCTTATTTATATTTATTTCTTATTATAATGTTTTAGGTATAGATTTGATTTAAAAGAGAAAAATAAATAATAATAGAAAAATCTTTAAAAAGTGAAAATTTTATACTGGTAAATATTTAAGTAGTATAGTTTGTTATGAATTTAATTAAAAAAAAAATCTTAATCTATTCAAAATTTTATTATAGCTTAACATTTTGTAATTTATATATTATATATATACTAGAAACTTAATGAGCAAATTAATTATTTTCAAATTCTGTTTTAAGAATTTTTTCAATCCGTAGTTTAAGTGATTTATCACCTAATTTTGAAAAAATTACAAATATTTGCATATGATTATCATATTATTTGTCATTTTTATGAAATTAAAGGAAAAATTTTTTGTTGTTCCAATCACCTTTTAAAATAGAACCAATTTTGAAAGTTAACAACGTATCAGCATGAAAACAATGTAAATACAAAGAATATTTTTGATAAACAAATGTCATATAAAATACAAGTACCTAAATAAATAACTCATTTAATATATATATTAAAAAAAGAAAAATATTTTTTATTTTATTTTTTGTGTTTATTTTTGACGCTCCCCGATAGATGGAGCCAAAACGATTATTTGATATTCAGTATTTCAGATGGAAGAAAAGAAATTCGTCCGCGAAACTGCCGCATCACGGTATTTTCGGAGTAAAAAATAGTTCGATTTTCAAACTGAGTTATAAAAAAAACAAGAGTTTTCCTAGGGAAAAGGGAGATGTCAGGCACATCAGATAAAAGCGATTAATATCATATATCAATTAAACTAAATTCGCTCGAGCCATATTCGAGAAAAATTTGTACCTTACATACGCCGTCCATTTACAACTTAAATGAGCCAATTCATATCTCGAAATATATTGCACGCAGAAATGTAGGGATTTCAGGGTAGGATCAGACAGAAGGTGAAAGTCTATTTTGAAAATATCAGAACATAACCTCCCATATTTCCTGAGATATTAAGTGTCGGCTTTCAGCGGTTACTTTGATCTTAAAATTCCTGTATATATAAGTGTCGCAGTTTTCGTTCGTTTTTCCGTTTCCGCTGAGTGTCGTGGCGTTCGTTTGTTTTTGCGCTTGCGTCACTAGAAAAACTGCCGTTTTTCATGATTTTGGAACAAACCTTTAAAATCATATTTGGAATGCGTAATTAGGTAACTCCATGGCACAGGTTATGTGAATGAAACACATGGATAAGATTAAGTTTCCTTTTGCAACCAATATTTCCATTTAAAAATCCCTATCTTATTTTTACAGCAGTTTTTGTGATTAGATAATACAGAAATTACTGTTAGAAAATAATTGTAGCAAAAATAGGTTTAAATCTTTCCTTGTGTACGACTAACATAACATGTGCATACTTGCCAACATACTAATTAGTATTCCGTAAAATTGTTAGCCCCGCCTTCTTTTTCACACCAATATAATTTTAGAATATTTTTCTTCTTATTTAATCGTAATTGCATTTGAGGAATATTATTTTAAAAATTTACTGGTGTGAAAAAAAGGGCGGGACTAACAATTTTACGGATTACTAATTAGTATGTTGGCAAGTATGCATGTGCCATTGAATAAGCTTACTGCTGTAGATGAAATATATGTATACACATACTGAAGTAAAAGAATAATCTTTTGAAGAACAAGGTTAATGTGTTTATATAAAATCAAAAACCACGCCAAGTTATAAATGTAAAGTTTTAGTAAAAATTTCCGGGATGGATTGTTGAAGTTGAGAGATAGTAACTGCGTATTAGTGGCGATGACAATGTGCATTAAAGGGTTAATAGTACACATATTAGAAATCAATACACATTAGCTTTTTCTTTGAGCATAGCTTCCTAAACTAGATGCCTTCCGCGTGGCTCGGAAACTTGGTTCAAGCGGTAGATAGCGCCATCTTGTACAGATTGCGCGACTTTTTTATTCAACAGCAACCAAAAATTTTTAAAAGTGGGATTTGATATACATAAAAGGCGAATAGAATCGAAAAAACGTCAATTATATATATCATATATCACTTCTTAAAATTATTGGTTACAGTTGAATAAAACAGTCGCGCAATCTGTACCACGTGGCGCTGTCTACCGCTTGAACTGTCGCTAGGTTTCCTAGCCACACAGAAAGCATCTAGTTTAGAACGCTATGCTTTGAGGTACAAGGTAATTGCGCACATTTAAATTAGACAACCACCAAAATTTAAGTGACAAGTTAAATTAAAAGAAATAAATAACTTGCTAAGATACGAAAGTAAAATTTTGTTTAAAATGTCTGGGATGATTTTTTGCAGTTGAGACTTAATAATTGCTTCTTTGAAGCAGGGACACTTGTCCTGAAAGTGTTTACTAAAATATGTTGAGAAGTAAAAATAAATATATCTTAAAAAAAAAAAAAAAAAAAAAAAAAAAAACCTTGTCGGAAATAAATGTTTGATTGGATTTATGAAATTTATGAAAATGGCTTTATTTTATTTTATTTTATTTTGAATTAAATATGAATTTGCAAAAATATATATTGAATCTGTCAGTTTTGATACAATTTTAGAATGGAATTCCGAAAAAATCCTTTTTTTAATGCGTTAAATCTTGGAGAACTTTTCAAATTAAATTCATATTTATAAGAGAAGACATTTAAATTGTAGACTGACGTTTATAAAAGATATATTAACGTTCTTAAAAAGAATTGATTTAAATTGAATAAAACAGTCGCGCAATCTGTACCACGTGGCGCTGTCTACCGCTTGAACTGTCGCTAGGTTTCCTAGCCACACAGAAAGCATCTAGTTTAGAACGCTATGCTTTGAGGTACAAGGTAATTGCGCACATTTAAATTAGACAACCACCAAAATTTAAGTGACAAGTTAAATTAAAAGAAATAAATAACTTGCTAAGATACGAAAGTAAAATTTTGTTTAAAATGTCTGGGATGATTTTTTGCAGTTGAGACTTAATAATTGCTTCTTTGAAGCAGGGACACTTGTCCTGAAAGTGTTTACTAAAATATGTTGAGAAGTAAAAATAAATATATCTTAAAAAAAAAAAAAAAAAAAAAAAAAAAAACCTTGTCGGAAATAAATGTTTGATTGGATTTATGAAATTTATGAAAATGGCTTTATTTTATTTTATTTTATTTTGAATTAAATATGAATTTGCAAAAATATATATTGAATCTGTCAGTTTTGATACAATTTTAGAATGGAATTCCGAAAAAATCCTATTTTTAATGCGTTAAATCTTGGAGAACTTTTCAAATTAAATTCATATTTATAAGAGAAGACATTTAAATTGTAGACTGACGTTTATAAAAGATATTTTAACGTTCTTAAAAAGAATTGATTTAAAATTTCAGGAGTATATAAATTGAATGAATATTTTTGACAGAAAAGTTACTTAGATTCCTGTTTTAAGTTAAAAGCTTACTCCGATTTATTTCTCCTTTTTTCGAAGAAAGAAAAAAAAATGCATGTCACTTTGAATGACTAGCATATAGAGCTTACTTCAGTATTAAGAACAAAAATTATATTATGTGGGAGAAAATCTAGAAAAATATTCTACACAAATTTTAGAAATTCTTGTTATTACAGGAGTAAATATAAATCTTAAATAGCAAAAAAAAAAAAAAAAAAAAAAAAAGAACGCAGTTACATTCTTTAATAGTATATCCGCATAAATTTTATTCCTTTGTAATTTTTGTTGCATTGATCTTCGTGGTATAATGAAAATAACTGTTACAATGTAATGGATAGTGTAAAAATCTGTTTCAATTTAAACTTGCGAAGTTTATCATGAAAATTTTAAATTCGTGTCTAATATATTGAGAGTAATATTAATAGAGAAAAATAATGTATTTTTTTTTTTACTCAGTAAACTTTGGTATTGAGATTTTAATTTCATTAGTTCAATGTCATGAAATGAACACAAAATATACTCTATGACCATAGCTGCCAAGTTATTTAATTTATTCCGGAATGTTTTTAGTCCCGCCCCTTTTTCACACCGTAATATTTTTAGAGTATTATCTTCATATTTAATCGTAATTATATATCGAATAAATTTTTTCTACAAAGATTACGGTGTGAAAAAAGGGAGGGGCTAACAACATTCCGGAATAAATTAAAAAACTTGGCAACTATATCTATATCTAATATTGTAATATCAGTAAAATAAAATTATCAATTAATTATGATTTATTTTCATAATACAGTAGAACTTCGATCCATCCTTTTTCACGTGGTGCGAGAAAAAAAAAAAAAAGAAAAAAAAAAAAAAAAAAAAGAAAAAAACGATGAAAGCGGGAAAACGTCGACTGCGGGTTATAATCAAAACATGGGGAAAACAATGTTTATGAATAACTAAACATAATTATACAGTTTACTAATAATAAAAACAATTTTTTACTTTTCAAACTGTCAAAGTAATAAATCAGTGCTGTAGAACTTTAAGTAAAACTTATTTTTTAAAAATCAGTAATTTTATGTTGGGTTTTTCGTTCATTTCATAAATTAAACAGGCATTTTTCCAGATTTACAACATTTTTCTGGTTCTTTTCTGCAATTTCATGTACAGTCGGGAAAAAAAAAAAAACGCAGCACTTGATGGTATTTCGTTATTAATTGACGCAGAAAAATTTAATAGACACTATTCAACAGGAAATGAAATGCACTTTCTGAAAATGTCGTCGAATTTTGAATTAGGGGTCATCTACATATTAAAATGAGCGCCAACTCTGATTTTTTCAATAGTAACACCCAATTTTGACTTCATATTCAAATTTCTGAGAGTCTGGCAGTGCGGAAAAGTATACTGTTTGTATACTTTATCTTTAGTATTCATAGAACAATGATCAAAAATGTGTTAGGGGGCTATCTCTAAATATAGAAAAATAAAATTAAGATCCTACTAGAACTAAACAAAATTATACTGTTTCACACCGGAAATATTTCAAGAAAAAAAGAGTTATAAAAAGAAATAAAAATATTAACACCTTTGCAGTATCTTAATTATCATGAATTTAGTTTTTTGGATATGTATATACTTTAGTACTTTTTTAGATAATTTTAGGTATATTTTAATACATTACACTTACGATTGGTCAGACAATACTTTTTATAAAAGTGCAATATTTTTCAATCATGGATATACTGATCTATCATGGATATACTGATCACCAATAAAGCTAAAATTTTCTTTCGTACGTGTAACATAATATACAAACTGAAATAATATAGCTATATATATATATATATATACAACAACGCATAAACCAAATCCTTTCGGATAAATTATTGTAAGGTTTCATAAAGTAAATATTAAACAATTTTAATAGTACTTACCAGTTTTGGGTCAGTTGAACTCTTTGGAACTGTACGATTTGTTTTATAATTTCTATGAAAATATAATTTCTTAATTAACGCTTTCGCGACTGCTGACGTAGATTCACATCATTTGAAAATCTGTAACAATGCCAGTGGGTGTTTCTTTCGTAATTCGTGTGTTACTTATTTCTTAAGCATGTACCCAGTGTTCATATTTTTGCAATAAAATATACTATGGATAGAAATATATTAATTAGAAAGAATACAGTTGTAATGTATATCCATCTGTAATATAATTGTGGTACAGAATTTTTTTTTTTTTTTTGAAATATTTTATTTTGAGAGTATTTCAAACAGTAAACCCCGCCTATTTAGTTAATTGTTTTCTTCTAGTGTTCGTTTAAAGGATTCTAAATTTATCACCAGTATTCGATGATGTAAATACCACGTGTGTATATTTTTGTCAATGTAAAATAAGGGGTTTAACACGAATACTCAAAGTCACATTCACTTTTCGTTTCTGTATTGTTTTGTTTAGAAGAACGATAAAAGGCGGGGCTTTAGAAAACAGGAATTCTTGATACTAACACAAATGTCTAAAAATCAATATTTTTGTTTCATTTCTTTGCATTTGACGTTGTTGTTATATAATTTGACCCTTAAATAAAAAATAAAAATATTTTGTTCAATTTTCTCTGTTATTTTTTAAGATTTGCTTCGTTATCTCATTCAAAATTTTCTAAGAGACGGCCCCCTAAACCACTCCAAAAGAAAGATTTATTTATATCTCTAAAACTAATAACTGGAATGAGCTGCAAATTTGCACACACATATTTTTCAGCTTTAGGATTCATTTTATGTAAAAATTAATATAGGTCATAATTCATAATTTTTATGAATATGAATTTATTAATATTTTTCAGAATCAAAATTAATGATGGATTATGTTTGGGTTTCTTCCCTGTATCTCGTAAAAAAAGAATTATATCGATCAAGTTATTTTTTGTGAAGATATTAATAAAAGTTTGAAATATGAATTTAACATTAGCACCTTCAAACTTTGAACGCTTATAACTCTGTGAAAAAATAAGCAAAATATACAACCAATATACTTTTTCGCATTGTCGCGATCCCAGAAATTCAAATATAAAATAAAAATGGGGCATTACCATTGAAAAAATCAAAGTTGGTGCGCGTTTTAATATGTAGACGACCCCAATTCAAAATTTCCGTTAATTTTCTGAATCTACTTTCAAATCCTCGTCGACTGATACCTATTACATTTTTGTGCATTGATTAGCAACGGAGTTACATCGAGTGCTGCGTTTTTTTTTTTCCCTGACTGTACATATATAAATGCTCGGGCATTTTTAAACGCCATAATTACGTAATCGATGGAAAAATTATCCTCTGTTTCTTTGCCATTATTTTCATTTTTTGAAATTACAAATTTCTTCTATGCTTTAGGATGTCGCAACGTCTTGATTGATGCAAATTATCTCTAAATTTTGTACCAGACGCATCTTCTGCTACACACAATCTTCTGCTACACACTTATACTAGTGCAGCATCTCTTGTTATGTGCTTTTGGGTGATTAAACTGATTTTTTTTCTTTTTTGAAGAAGCTAGTTCTAAAGAAAACCCACAAGATTCTTCTTAATTAGAATGGAATATCTCTTGTTAAGTGCTTAGGTTTGATTAGAATGAGCATATTCTCACCACTAAATTTAACAGTTATTTTTTAATTATAATTAAAAAATCATTAAATTAATGAGGTATTTTTAAAAAATAAAATAGTGATGTCCAATTACTGATGTATATTTTAATTTTTCAGACACAACTACCGCTAATTTTTTATACACAGACTCATACCTGTTAACATTAAAATTAATATTCCGTACCATTTTTCGTATGTACCTTATTTCCACACCACTTTATTTATTTATTTATTTTTTTTTTTGAGTAATTTTCTCCAAATGTAATATCAATTACATAAGAAGAAAAATACTCTCCAAAATATCATGTATGAGAAAAATTCTGGTAGTAGCAATACTACAGAATATTAATTAGTATGTTTCCAAGTATGCACTCATTCAGTCATAAAGTAATAACCATTTTTAAAAAATAGTCACGGCATTCTGCCCCTCTTCAATCCCACTCTATATATTTCCAGAGTTTCATTGAGTTCTTGTATTCAGTAATTTAAGAGGAAAGAATGTTTATTGCAAATATGTGACTGCACTAAATAATAATAATAAAATGATAATTATAAAAAAGAAAATTTTAATGATAAATTGAATTAAACCATATATACTTTTTGCGCAACATTATATAATTTTAAAAAATATTTATAAAAATTCTTTTTAAACAATAATTAATCAACAATAATTAAATATGAGTCTAAAGAATTACAGAATAGAAACTTTAAAATGATTTATAATTTAATATATATATATATATATATATATATATATATATATATATATATATATATTTGTTAAATGCACGATTTCCTTAGTACAGCTTAATAAGTATATCTCATTTAATTATAATAAAATTTATTAAAAGGCATTGCATTTTATCGTGTTATTAACACCAAATAAACTGATGCAAAGAAAATATTTTTATTGGAATTTGAGTGATTTACTTTTATGTAATTTGAAGAAAAATGATAGAAGTTTTCAGAAATAGACATCTTATTTCTTGGAACTATCGGTGTAACATAAGCGTTTGCTGATTTTTGCAGAAAAAAATACAGCAATCTAAAGCATATGCTATAACAAACCATTTATTACCTTTTTAAAAGATTAATTCGCCGAATTACTTTTTACCATATTTTCACATTTTTAGATATTTGATCGTATTTGATTTCGCTTTACTCTACAGAGTAAAATTTTAAAGTTATAAATCGTAAAATTTACTTAATTATAAAAGTTTAAAAAAAATCAATCTTTCAATTAATAACTTGAAATAGTTAACTTGAGATACAGATATAAGATATTCTAAGTTTTATATTATATATCAAGTGTTTAATTAAATTTTACTTCTAAGAATTAGCTTAAAAAACCTCATGTTAAGTGAAACTTAGTAATTTAGTAATGTAATAAATACCCCGAGAATTTTGCCTTTTGTTTTTACATCGTAGAAGTCGTAAATCATTATCCAGATATATATTTTATGGAAACGTTTATTTCTTCTTCTTTTTTTTTTTTTTTTTTTTTTTTCTGTTTACATATGAATATATATTTTGCACGTCGTCCATATTTTAGAGAGTCATAAAAATTAAAAAATTTGAAACAAATGATAAATTAATTTGTTTAATTCATTAAATATTCAAATAAATAATGGAATTTTTGAGGTTTGCATTAACTAAAAAAAAAAAAGAACAGAAGAGAAAGAAAAGAAAAGATTTATGATAAAGTTTATACTAAAAATATATTTTCTCGGAATTTTCAAATATATTTATAAAATTCTTCATTTATTTCAAAACAGAACTTCAATTTAACCATTGAAATTATAACTGATATATAAACCTTAGCGCAGCTAATGTCGAGACGTTGGAGAAAAAAAAATGAGTGTTGGGGGGAGATATCAACATTTTCGTTATTTTTTAAAGATTAACCACGACTCCAATTCTGAGAAAAATTTCCAATGAAATTAACTGAAGACATATAAGAAAGCATCACAAATCTCGTAGAGATTTATATGGAAAACATACATCAAGAAATCTTACAAATTCATATAACTATTTAATATCCATCGAGTACTTCATACAACGTCTCGTATCCGTAAAAATTTTACCCTAAGAATGTCACGTTTATTCCCAGTATGTTCAAACCGAGCCGAAAGGAAGGATGAAGACTCGGGAGAAGCACTCAACTTGAAGAAGTCGCGAACACGCCGGCGAAAAGTGTCTCGTGGAAATAATAAATGTATTTGAAATTCAAATATCAAAATTATCTCCAATTAAATTCCTTTTTAAATCATATTTGATAACTTATATTTTATATAGACAGATATAGAGATTTTAGTTTATTTATAATAGAAATTACATTCTTTCATTAGGAAAAGTTTTTTATAAGAAATTAATAATAGCTATGAAGCTGTGAATCGAATTTACATATAACTAAAGAGACACCACTATTTAGTAGCTGCGAACATTCCTGATGCATTTTGTAGAAATATCGGGCACTGCTAGTGGCCGAAAGATATTGTTTTATATGCTAGTACACGGCAGGTTCCGGAATAGAACCCATATACCACTCATCGTCTTTCACTTTCATATTTTTCCTGGCTTCTCCGAAATTAGTGTACAGTCACCAAAAAAAATAAATAAATAAATAAATAAAAATAAAAATCGCCACCCCCCACCTAATTTCACCATAAATTATCGTAGAAACATGCGACTGGTACCGATCAGTTTGTAATAACATCTAGTTTAAAATGTTATACATAGATTTTACTTAGGGGGTCGTCTACATATTAAAACTGACATCAACTTCATTTTTTTCAATGGTAACCCCCTTTTTTTATAATTTATTTGAATTCTTTGGATCAAATCATGACGGAAAATGGTATAGTTTATATATTTCGCTCAATTCTTCATAGAGTTATAAGATGTCAAAGTTTGAGGATGCAAATGTTAAATGAATGTGACAAACATTAAATCATATCTTACGAAATAATTATGATATTTAAATTCTGTTTTTTTTATTCGTTAGAATAAAGTGACCCAAACATATTCCATGCACATTTTTGCTAAAAAAACATTTCTTGAATTATTAAAATTATTAATAAATTCATATTCGAAAAAATTATGAATTATGACCTATATTAACTTTTGCACGAATAGAACAAGCACCATCAAAAACATGGATTTCCAAATTTACAGCTCGCTATTAATATTATTTTTTGAGTTACAGTGATATTTTACTTTTTATTCCTGTTAGGGGGCCGTAACTTGTTATAATTTGTATCCTCTATAAGTAAATGTTTGTATATAATTTGATGGAAAACTATTTTAATTTACCTTTATATTATTCTTATTGTTTCCTAAGCAATATTTCGATGTTTATTATACAAATTGGCATATTTTTGTAAAGTTATCACAATGTCGGCGAGGGATTGTGAAAGAATTTCAAAAGAAAATCTGTATCGCTTCTGTATCGCTGAAACACTATTTAAAAAAAAAAAGACTAATTTGCATATTCGTATTTGACTCTATATGTGACGCTGGTATGCATAAATCACAATGGTATTTACTACATAGAATATTGAAGACAAAACTTAAATGATTTAATTACAAAAATGCAAAATTATTTTGTTTTATATTATAAAGTTTTAGAAAAATTGTGAAAAAGCGTGGCTTACAGTACAACAGAGGAATATATCCGATCCTAATATGTTAAGTCTTTCTTCATAAGTATTAAATGTCTTTTTCTAGTTTTTCGCTGCTAAAATTCTGTTTTAACCCTGTTACACTTTTTTCGCCTTTTGAATATTCAAGATTTCGTATACCTCAAGTACATGTTTTAGAAAACACGGTACAGCGAAACTTACTGCAGGAAACAGCAATTATCAGGGATGGAACACGGGCGCAGAATTCATACCGGAATCTGTTTAAGGAATTTCTATAGCTATAATATCGTTGATTTAAGAGGTAGAAGATTTTCTTACATTCATAGTGGTATGAATTCTGCGCCCGTGTTCCATCCCTGAATTATGCATTCGACAATCGTTTAATTATTATTATTATGAATATTTAATAATTTTCAAAAGATTTTCACCATGAATTTTCTGTTTTAAATGTTGTTGTTACATATTTGTATTTGGTTACAGTACCGTTTGTAAGCTTTGTGTTATTTAAAATTTATCAAATAATGTAATATAATAAAATATTAAATTTCTATTAAAAGTTTTTTAATACAGAATCAAATAGTGAAAAACTGCTTTTTTTTTTTTTTTTTTAAGTTTATAAGATCTATTATTGGAACATAGCTCAATAGTATTTATTTTCAATTTCCTAATCACGAAATAAAAGTCACAGTTATTATGGAATAAAAATTTAAAACAAAGGAATAGTCTTATTACTTTCAAACATATAGATATTCATCTTACAGAATCCTGAAATTTTATTTAAAAGACTTTAATCGTCTAAATTTAAAAATTCAAAATAAAATAAATTAATCTAAATGCTTTTAAATTTGAAACGGGAAGATTTCAAAATATATGAAAATTGGCATTTGTGTTTTGAACATTTTGGTGCGGCAGATATTAAATACATTATTTTAATGATGAGCTGAACCTGAGCTTAAGAGAGGGCGGATCCAGCTATTTAGCACAAGTGATATCACCTGACTAAAACCAGAATAAACAACATTTTAATTTATTCCGGGGTATTTTTAGCCCACTGTTATTCTTTTTTTTTTTTTTTTTTTTTCAAATTTCAACACTAGCTACAGTACGCTTACGTCCTATTGACATTAAGCTTTGATGTGGAAGCTATGTTGCTGTTTTTCGATGCTGCGAAATCTACAAAATATATTTGCGTTAATATACTATACAGATAGAAAAATAATTATATAATATCTACAAAACCTCTTTAATCAATATGTTTATGTACATTACTGGTTGAAATGTTTATATATGAATATTGTATTTATTTTTAATGAGACATATAAACACAAAATACTAAAAAAAAAAGAAGAAAATGTGTTATAAATTTTTATAAATCAAGGAAAATATATATGCATACTTGCCAACCTAACGCGTAGCATTGTTAGGTCTCGCCCCTTTGTGCACACAATTTAATTTTTAGAGTAATTAACTTCAAATACATTTACGATTAACTCATTGAGCGCCACGCGAATTCTTATGGAAATCCCATTCAGGCCACACGCGCTGCTTAGAAGCGTGTTATGTTTATCGAGATTCAATGAACCCCACTAGGCCTTAACGATATAGTCCTATAAAAATCCAATAATAATAATAATAATAATAAAATGAAGTAAATTTTAAATAAATTGTCAGTAATTACTTAAAACTATGTAAATTCTGTAGTTTTATATCATATTTTACACTGCCGGCTGACTTAGCCTAAATAGAAAAATCAGTGTCAGCCACCGATGGCTGACATGGCGCTGAACCTGTTAAATAAGGAAAAAATATTCTTAAAAGACTGATGTAAAAAAAATGTAGGGAAAGGGGCCGGACCAGTCATCTTTCGGGTTAGGTAGACAAGAATGTATATACATAGAGCAATGCCAGAAAATGTTCTTTATTTTTCATGAACCAGATGAATGGTACTTTTTTTCTGACTAGTCTATGTATAAAATATAATGCTGCTTTAAATACCCTTTAAATGAAAAGTTTTATTACATAAAGTAATTTTCTGGCACTCTACAACTCCAAAATGACACACAATACGAAACCCCGCCCTTTTCCAGTGTTTAAAGGGTATTAACGTTTAATATGCTTTCTATTCGTTTTGAACTTTCCTCCTCCTCCTTATCTTCTTTTTTCCTTAAAAAAAAAAAAAAAAAAGAAAAGAAAAGAAAAAGAAAAAACTGCAATCTCCCAATGTTTTGTTAACTTAGACTGATAATTATACAGAGAATTTTAACAGGAACAGAGAGGAGAGAACATTTTAAAAATATGATTCGTAATAAAATTCTATTTTTATGTATTTATTTTATTTGTGTTCATGCGATTAATTGCTTTCTTGTGTTTATGAGGAAATCTTATCATTTTCCCATTGCTAATTTATAAAATATAGTTTTTTGTTCTCAAAATATTGAGAAATAAATAAATAAATATATATATATCTGCGAGAATATCGACCATTTCTCTTAATATTAATTAAGTCAAGGCACATTTTTAAAATCCTCGAAAATGAAATTATAAAATTCTGCATTCGAAAAGCTTCATGTATGTGTAAATCATAAAATATTAATATTTAAACGTGTGGCTAATCTGACGCAAAAAAATAATTTTTATTTAATTTCAAACTATTTAAATTTAAAATACATAAATTAACATTACAATCTGTATTCTTTTTATAAAAAGTTTATAAAATAAAGACTTTACTTGTAAATTGTATTTAGAGAAAAAGAAAACGAATATATATATATATATATGTTAGGCAAATTTTATGCATATTTTGTGAAATCATAGAATTTAGGAAACTTAAATATTTGATATTTTTCCCCATAATCGATGCGTACAGATCATATATATATATATATATATATATATTTATATATATATATATATATCATATATATATATATATATATATATATATTAATAGAGTAATGTAACATTTAGACCTCTTCAACTGAAGATTTAGATTAAGGGTAGTCATCCTTTTTAGTCCCACCGTCCACTTCGGTATCTGTGTTAAGAGTAGAATTTTAGAACATCCCATTAAGTAGTAGGATTTATTATTTTGCATATTAATTTGTTACACATTATAAAATTTAAAAGCAGAAGAATATCATGAAGATTTATGTAAAAGTTTTTAATAATGCCATGAAAAGTAATTAATTAATTAAAAAAAAAATCAATTTTAATATTTTTAAAAAGTCAATTAAATTAAAGAATATGAAAGTACTGCAGTATCAGAACAAACTCAACATTTTTGAGGGCCACCGTTTCACACAATTTTATGGCAGTTTGAGTTAAATTAATTTTCAAACAAATTTAAAACCATTTACCTTTTTTTTTTTTTTTTTTTTTTTTCTTTTGATAGATATTTTAATACTTTTTTTTCGGTGGTAACTTAATTATTGCTTAACACTTTCGTGCATGATCGAAATTTAATTTTCCTAAATTTATAGATTTACCCCTAACATATTTTCGGTTGTAATTGTATCAAGAATTAATTTAAAGTATATAAATGGGAACTTTTTCTGAACTGCCTTGATCTCAGAAATTCGAATATGAAGTCAAAAATAGGGGTTGCCATTGAAGAAAATGAAGTTGATGCCAGTTTTAATATGTAGACGACCCCCTAGGCAAAATCTAACTATACCGTTATAAACTAGACGTTATTACAAATCGATCGGTACCTGTCAGATGTTTCTACGATAATTTACGATGAAATGAGGGTGGGGGGGGGGAGCGATTTTTTTTTTTTTTTTTTTTTTTTGGTGACTGTACATATGGTCTAGGTTTTCTTACAAACGCATCCATAGGGGGCATTACACCCATGCCTCTGTCTCTAGTGCAGAGAATTAACCGTAACCATTTGTATCCCATTGGGACTTTAAAGTCTCATCAAACAAATTCCTCAATATAGCCTAAATTTACTACAAGATTTTATTGGGACTACAGTATAAGCTTTAGTCCCTATAGTTTCCCTATAATTAAGCTATAGCTTAAGCTAAATTTAACCCTTATCGCTCGTATGTCCCTTCTGAGGGGACATAAAAAATCGAGCCACGCCTTAAAGTGTTCCTCTGCAAATGAATTGTTATTTTTCTAAAACGTGTAACTATAGGCTACCTTTCGGCTACCGGATTTATATCATTTAATGATGAAGTAAAATAAAACAAATTATTACAGTTTTTCGGTAGTTAAAAGGTAGTAAGTTAGAAACTACACGTGTGACGTTTTAAAGGAACGCCAAAAGGCGTGCCTTACTGTACAAAATAGGAAAATATGCCGAGCGCAATGGGTTAATACTTTCGCGACCACTGACGTAGATTCACCTCATTTGAAAATCTGTAACTCTACCAGTGGGCGTTTCTTTCGCAATTTGTATGCTAGTTATTTCTTAAATATATAACCAATATTCACATTTTTACAATGAAATATACTATGAATACAAATATTTTGATTATAAAGAATATAATTATAATGCATATCCATTTCTAATATAAATGTGAATGCAGAAAATTTTGTTCTGAAATATTGTAACATAACAGAATAACGAAAGTGTTAATATGACATGATTCTCATGCATAGAGAAATATAATAAAATAAGTTTCAAACTACTTTTCCAAAAATAAAATAATTTTTGATACGAAGGGTTAAATAATGCTGCCAACATTTTTAAGTCACTCAGCACTATTGCTAGTATCCACTTTTTATTCATACCAAGATTTATGGAGATTTTTTTTTTTTTTTTTTAAATATAATTTAATAGTAACTACATATTAGTAATTACATAATAGTAATTACATATACACCACAAAGAAATTGGTGTGCAAAGATGATTGTTACTAACAATCCACAACAAATATAATTTGTTTTAGGTAGTTACCTATTTATTTATTTAAACTGATATCTGATTATTTAACTTAAAATATCCGAGCTTATGAACTTGCTAAGTTTATTAATTAGCATTACAAATATATAGATGCCAACTTGTCACGTTTTGGGTACTGGAAAATTTTATTTTATTTTATTTTCTACTTTATTAGTGAAAACTATTGCAGTTCATTGATTAAATGAAATAAATAATTGTGTTAAGTTTTTCCGGTAGCCAAAAGGTGCTAAGTTTGCGACTATAATTACAAAGTTATGTCATAAAATTTAAAATAGGATTCATAGCTGCTATGTTTATCAGCCGTATAAGTATTAATAGATGAAACAGAATAGTATAGCTGCCAATATTTTAATTTATTCCGGAGTTCTTTTAGCCCCGCCTTTAATTCGCCCCACTTTATTTATAGAAAAAAATTCTTCAATATATAACTTCGATAAAATAAGAAAAAAATTCTTTAAAAAAATAAGTGGTATGAAATAAAGGCGGGGCTAAAATTACTCCGGAATAGATTAAAATATTGGCAGCAATGGAATAGTAATTATTGTAAGGCGAACTACATGTTTTACTTTAAAATTAGCAATAAAATAAAAAATATATATGTGTACATTTTTAATACATTTTCTCTATCTTATAAAATTTTTAAACGAACCGGGTTTGCATGCTGCGACAGTTATAGCACTCTTTTTCCGTATAGTAAATTAAAAAAAAATTTTTTTAAATTCTATAAAGGAAAAATTATTTTTCATAAATTGTGGTAGCGAAACTGAGGAAGCCTACCATTGCTGATGGGAATCTTAAATAAGCGTCTTTTAATATTATGTCATTTTTTTTTTTTTTTTTTTTTTTTTGTCTGCTTTTTTTTTTTTTTTTTTTTTATGCACAGGGATGGAACACGGGCGCAGAATTCATACCGGAATCTGTTTAAGAAATTTTACTACCTATAATATCGTTGATTTAAGAAGTAGAAAATTTTCTTACATTGATAGTGGTATGAATACTGCGCCCGTGTTCCATCCCTGAATGCAGGACATAACTTCTTTCTAGAAAATTATTTCTACCATAATAATTGTTATGTTTAACTAATGTTCAATTTTTAACATGCTAATGTGTTAAACAAGATTTTTAATGATGTTTGTTAAAATTTTACTTGGTTTAAAAAATTGCATTTTGTGAAAATACTAAAAAAAAGTAAAGAAGAATTATCGATTTGTAAATGTAAAAAAAAAAAAAAAAAAAAAAAAAAAAAAATCATTCCTTTTTTTTTAAAATATTTAATACAGGATAAATGAAATTGATTTCATTGTCAAAATAGTTTAAAACACAAAAAATATCTTAAAACATTTATTTTTAGATGCAATTTTACAACATATAAGCAGCTTCTTTAAATGTATCTGCAATAATCCGATTACCAGTTACTTTTTAATCCTATTAAAATTATTTTAAACAGAAAATTTATGTTTTAGTAGAAAGAATATCCCATTAAAATTTTACAATATATTTAAGTATAGCTAAAATAAGTGAAAAATAAAATTAAGCTTAAATTTATAACATAATGAAATACAACAGTATATACATATATATATATACATCGAAAAAAAAAAAAAAAAGAATGTGTGAATTCAGTTAAAACAGTTCAAAGCAGTATATTAGCAAAGTTTCCTAAACTAAATGCCTTCCGCATGGCTCGGAAACATGGCAACCGTTCAAGCGGTAAACAGCGTTACCTGGTACAGATTGTGCGACTGTTTTATTTAACTGTCACCGATAATTTTAAGAAGTGATATATGATATATAAAATTGACGTTTCTTCGATTCTATTCGCCTATTATGTGTATCAAATCCCACTTTAAAAAAATTTTGGTGACCGTTGAATAAAAAAAATCGTGCAATATGTACCAGGTGGCGCTGTCTACCACTTGAATTGTTGCCAAGTTTCCGAACCACGTGGAAGGCATATAGTTTAGGAGGCTATGGTATTACTCATTTAATACATATTACAGAGATGGAACACTGGCGCAGAACTCATACCACTATCAATGAAAGAAATTTTTTTACTTCTTAAATCAATGATATTATAGATAGAGAAATTTCTCAAGCAAATACTGGTATGAATTCATTCTATCCCTGCATATTATGAATGCTTTTTAACTGAAACTTATTTTGTATAAACTTAGACCTGCTAACTATGCTAGTTTATTCGTAATGGTATTAGGCCCCGCCTTTTTCTCACACCAGACTAGTTGTAGAGTAATATTCAGCAACATGTTCCCATGATTAAATAAGAAGACTATTGCTCTATAACTATTCTGGCGTGAAAAAAATGCGGGGCTTAATATCATTACTGATAAACTAGCATAGTTAGCAGGTCAATAAACTATAAATAAACTATGTAACTACATCATAACTGCGAACATTTTAATTTATTTAGGAGCATTTTTAGCTCCGCCTTTATTTCACATCATTTTATTTATAAAATAATTTTCTTCAATACATAACTACGATAAAATAAGGGAATATTACTCTTAAAAGTGGTATTGAACAAAGGCGGGGCTTAAGATATATAACAGTGCATACCTGCAAAAATATCTCTTTTATTCCATAGCATTGTAAGCTTTTTTTCGTTAACATTACATTTTTCGAGTTAATTTTTTCCAACACTTAATTACTATTAAACCGGAAGAAATTTAGAAAAAAAAATATTTTCTAAAAAAACGTTATGTAAAAGAAGAAAAAAAAAAAAAAAAGGAGTATAGTAGAAATTCTACGGGATAAATTTGGAATAATTTCTAAATTTATCTATTTTTGTTTTATTTATTTATTGCAAATTAATTTCCAAATACTTGTCTGTTATGAAAGCAACATGATTGCTTGCACTTTGTTTTCGTGAACTATAATATATAACCAGTAATTAATTAGTTTATTTCTATTTCCAAATTATAAATTTTGGTAAAGCATTTTTAATTAAAATAAGTTAAACATTCAGTTTGGAAGATACTTCATAAATGCTGGTTCAATTATTCTATTTTGTTGTTAAGTTTTGACAATAAGTTTAATAAATGTATTTCAGTAAAAAATAAATAACAGTCTTAGTGAGAGAAGACAGAAATTAATTTATGTGTAGGAGTATAGTATAGAAGTATGTGTAGGAGTATAGGAATAGATTAGATATGAAAACATTTTACGGCTAAAAAATTAATATCGGTCAGTATGATGAAAAAAAGAAAAAGAAGATGAAGAAGTTTATGCTTTAAACTTCTTTTACTGTTCAGAATGTGAATAAAATTTTTTATTTAAATTATACGTGTTATATTTGATAATATGAATATTTCAAGTTTTTATTATTATTATTATTATTATTTTATTTTTTTATTTTTTTTAGGTAGAATACCTAAAGAATTTCATTTTTCGCAGAAATACATACACACATCTACCAACTTTACGCTTTTCTTTTTAAAAATAACCACAACAATTTTCTAATCGTTTCTACAATCTTCTAATATAATAATCTCATAAAATCAACCATAGACAATTAATAGAAATTGTTCTTGAAATTTTTCATTTTAAAATTTGTGGTAGCACATCTAAAAAAGTTTAAAATTAATAGATGCTTTTTTTTTTTTTTTACTAAAATACTAAACAGTCCTGACCAGAGTTCTCAAAAAGAGAAATTTGAATAACACATACTTTTACTTAGAAATTTCATACTTCATTAATAATCGATACCCCTTCATAGTTATTTTTAAAAATTACTATATAAAAATTCTTCAATAGTATTTAAATTTACCTTCGTGAAAAACTCGGGCCTGACATCTACGATAATTTTTTAAATGCATTAAGGGGCGGCGCCCCACCAGTGGCCGAAAGGTTCTGCGCTCAAAGGTTGTAGGCAGGAAGTGCCAGGTTCTAAGTCTAAGACCCTCGTAAAATCGATTGGCCTTAACCCTAAACACCAGTATTAATTTGCCACTAATTCCTATATTTTGAGAACCTAAAATTGCTGTAAATAATAATTTAAAAAAAGTTTAATTATCTATTTTTTACAAATAAAGTAATATGCTATAAAAACACAGCTGTTCTCTAGAGAACCTACTACACTGTCTTTAATACACTGCCACCACTTTTTTCTAACAGTAACATTTTTCATATGAACCTATTGTATGAACGTCACGTAAAAGTACAATTTTTTAATAAAAACGAATCAATCAGTTGGTTGCTTATGTAAAAAAATACTTTACTTCAAAAAATAAATTACGTATTTGTGTCTATCACTTTATGAGCTGCCGGTGCGTGTTCACGCCAGTGGAATTTAAGGAATCGATTACTGAAAACGAAATTTAAATAATTTAATCATGAATAACTATATAACAATAATATCTTTATATGTAAATGTCATAATTTTGAATAATATAAAGTTTAATGTTTAATAATAAATGTTGTTAATTAATGGTTATAATAATTAAAATGGATAATAATAACAAATAAATATTAATAAAATAAATGAAATTAATGTTTAATAATAAAACTAAAATATTATAATAATAAAAGTCATTTTGTTTAATTTGTATATATGATTTTTATTCAGGCAGACGCAAAAAAAAAAAAAAAAAAAAAAAAATCATTATTTAAAATTAATAATTATTATTATCTTTTTATTTTATCCCCTTGAACTGCAATTTCTTTTCAGGAAGCGATACTCAGGTCTTCAGGTCAAAAATAAAGGGTGGATTAACTTAGAGTGATGGAACACAGAGACGAATAGCTCGTGATATACGGATTGCATTAGAAGGAATCTTAATATGTGCAGTATGTAGATCATGAGTCCGAAGTTTATAGTAAAAAAAGGTTTTAAATTTTATAATCAGCTGACACAGTTAATGCTTCTTACGTATGACGATATTGCGCTGTTGTTATTATACATGATGCTTTGCAGCCAAAATGATATAGGCAAATGATTTGTTCAAACGATAGATATCAATTTTATAATATATATATTTATATATCTGATACCTGTTAATATTTATAATTTATTCCGGAATAAATAAGTATTAAGTCAAATAAAATAAATAAGTTAAATAAATTAAGTTTCCGATTAAATAAGTATAAAGTTACTCAGAAAAAAAAGAAAAACAAATAAATAAATAAATAAATAAAATAAAAATTAAAAAAATAAATAAAAGATTGGTGTAAAAAAAAAAAAAAGCGGGTATTAAAATTTTCCGATTATTAATGAGATGTTTGGCAGTAGTGTTGCCAGATCTGGCGGATTTTGTATTCAATATTCACCAACAATTTTGAGAAGTGATATTTGATATACTTAATAGACTCTCAATCTTCGAAGTGATTAGGCAAACGTTACAAATAAAAATTATTGGTGAGATATGGCAACACTGTTTTACAGTTATGTGTTTCATGTTAGCATCCGCCCCTTTTTTTATACCACTTTATTTCTAGAGAACTTTTTTTCCAAATGCAAATGCGATTAAATAAGAAGAAAAGACGGTAAGAAAGACTGGCGAGAAAAGAAAGGCTTGACTAACAATTTTACAGAATCTAATTAGGATTTTGGAAGGTTAGGATCCATTCATCACAAAGGATACGCCTTTGGGATGAATGTATACTCCTGAATAAATTTCAGAGCTGCCAACTTAATCCGGCAAATTGTTAAAGCCTACTAAAAAACGCCCCTTTTTCTACACCACTTAATTTTTAGAGCAATTCTCTTCAAATGTATCTATGATGAATTAAGTAGAAAAATACTCTAAAAATTAAGTGGAATAGAAAAAGGGGCGGTACTAACAATTTGCCGGATTAGGTTGGCAGCTCTGAAATTTAGATAGCATTGAGCAGAGCTCCAAATTTCCGCCTAATTTTTAAAACACTTTCAGGAATGTGAAATTTCCGCCTTTATTGTTAGCAATATTTTTACATAAGAAAATTTACTACTTTTTTAATGGTACTGTATCGTCATTAAATAAAATAGTGATTTTTGTATAAAAATAGTGGTAACGAAAAAGTTAGAAATTTCTCATCTCTGTAAGCGTCCCGAGACTTTGAACTCTGCATTGGGATTACACTTTGGATAACCCGCATTTGATAACATCGTCTCTTTATTGTAACACTAGGAATGCTTCTATATATATGTTTATTAATATAACTTTTTTATTTTTTATCAATAGAATTGATTTTGCTAAATTCCATATACATCAGAATAATAGAAGAAATATATTTTTTATGTTGTCATAGTTACTGATGATCATAGTTTTCTTCACCAATATTTTGAATGATAAATGTAATATTTTTATGCTATTGGAAAAACATATATTGTATATAAATATATAAAAATAGCAATCCTGCGTTGTAAACTTATATTTAATTACAGAAAATAAGTTTTAAGAAATCACATTGAAAAAAATTTTAATTAACTTAATTTTTATATATTCAAAACAGTTTTATCATTAAATATAATTAATTCCATTTTTCATAAATGTAAAATTTTATTCGTGACATATTTCTCTAGTTTTCAAATGAACCTATGCTTAGTAATATATCAGTCTGATGTCTAATGACAGGAGAAAAAAGAATATTTGTGACTATATTTGATTTTCTTCGAAATAATATTTGAATAAATAGTAAGAAATAAAGAATATGTCATTCTGTTTTCTGTTGCAAATATTCGCTTTATCAGCAAATGATTTGAAAAAAGTCTTTTTCCTTGCACATTGGATGTTTAGATTTCTTTACTACAGATTTTTTTTTTAAATTTCGATGTCACATTTTCAGTTTCCAAAGAAGTATTAAAAAATAAATAAATAAATAAATAAAAATAAAAATAAAAAATGCTTCCAAGAAAGAAAGAAAAGAAATACTGGCATTCAGTTTCCAGAAGCACCTTTGTAAATACGTATAAATAAATGTTTTTATATTTCGAACCATGCAATGCGGTAGTTATTATTATTTTTAAATTTATAAATGTTACATACGGGCGCAATAATATGTTGTGACAGAAATAGTTTTCAGAATTGCAATTCCTTATGGAATTAAATTTTTATGGTTTATTCCTGAAAATACCTACAGTTGTTCACACGCATAAAATAATTAACCTTAACTACTAATCTTACAATATATATAAGACTGATAAATTCCAATGAAAAATAAAAAAATAAAGTAATACTCCGATGACACATAAATATATATATATAATTCCCATTACAAAATTAGAAATAAATTAAAAAAAAAAAAAAAAATTCGGTGCAGTTGGATGGAACCATATCAGTATAATTCTTCAGATTCGTTATAGAAAATCGGCTTACATTTTTCAAAAAGTGATTTATATGTTTTAATACCTAACTCACGCCTTAACCTCAATTGGTTCTAGTTTTATAAAATAAATGCTCTCTTCTGAAAACCAGAATTTTTGATTTGCAAGTCGTATACGAGAGCATGATTAAATGAAGTTTTTGATGATTTACAGCTGAGGTGCTATAGGTGGACCTTAAACCCAACATTGTAGAGTCGGCAACATAAGTGTCCGAACACTAGCAAAAATTCCTATGTAAAAAAAGTACACTTCATACGGTTTCCTAAAATAAATCCTTATCGAATCATGTTCTTACGCTGACTAAGAACAGGATTCGACAAGGATTTATTTAACAAAACCGTATGAAATGTACTTTCTTTTACATAGAAATTTTCGCTAGTGTTCGGACACTTTTGACTGTATATTGTGTTGTGACTGAAAACTTGTCTTGAAAACATAAAAGCCAAAAAAGTGTTAAAAATATTCCAGTGGTGTCAAGCCATAACTTATTTCCAGTAACATTCATACCGGAAAAGTTTAATCGTATTATTTTGTAATAATTATCTGCGATTATAAAATACAAAGATAAATGTATTTAAACTGTGGTATGAAACTTATTTTTATTAAAGCCAGAATAAAGGCAAAATCTGCAGATATTTTCAAAATATAGATTTTTATTTACCGTATTTTCCGGCGTATAACACGCAGGTTTGTTAAATCAGTTATACACTGGAAATTTAAATTTACAGTAAAAGGTATTTTTTCGCAAGCTTTTGTTTCTTACATATATAGCTTTATTTCAAAATAAAACTTTCTGGTGTGTAACTCTTTTATTTGACCTGAGCGTTATATGCCGAAAAATACGGTGTCTGCCATTCTAACTATAACAAAAACATAAATATTAAAAGTATAAAAAAAATAAGGGCCCTCCATGGCCGAGTTGTTATATCACCACACTGCTAATCGCCTTCAAGCGTAGGAGAGCGGGTTCGATTCCCACACTGCCCTGTGTGTTTTTCCATTTCTTCGTATTGTAATTCTGTCATGTGCTATCTGTAATTATCTGACGAAGATTTACAAGCGAACGACGACTCAAGCATACAAATCTGATGTATATGTTATCAATAAAAAAAAAAAAAAAAAAAAAAAAAACATAAATAAATAATCACACACAGGGAACGAAAACTATGCTTTGTTATAACTTTTTTATCAACTTAATCCATACAGAAATTGTATCGCATTTTTACCACAGTTATTGAAATTAAAAAAGGACAGAGAATATTCTCAACAGATACTGGTAGTAAAAATAAATAAATAAATAAGTAAACAATCGGAAAACTCTTCCCTGTGTGTGATTAACATAACATTTATCGAGGAATTACTTGGAATAATTTCTCTCTCTCTCACTCTCTCTCACTCTCTCACTCTTCTTCTTCTTCTTCTTTTTTTCTTTTCTAAATTGAGATTTAAAATTACATTAGTGGTTCAAAATTAAAAAATAAAAAACAAAAACATATTTATAAAAAATTACGTTTTTTAATTTATAATTTATAAAATTGTTTCTATTAAAAAATAAATAAATAAATAAATAAAATATATAGATATATAGATGTATCATGCACCATGGAAAATTTTCTGTGAAAATCTAAACATTTTACTTATCAAGTTATTTTAATAAAATAATTGTAAATTTATATCAATCCCGTATTTTTCCAGAGGGCGCTTTTTCTAAAATGTAACATTCTGCCTTCAACGAGATTAAAGCTTTTCCTCCTGAATATATAATATTGTTATGATGTGTTATGAACTTTTTGTAAATGTTATGTGCTTGTATGTTTGACACTGAGGAGGGCTAGTGTTCCAGCCGAAACGTCTGTTGTGTATTTTAATGTTTTTAATTAAAATGTATTTTTGAAGTTTTAAAAATTTTTGTATTCATTATCTCATTTTAAATGTTACATTGGTTTTATCAAGTTATATTTAAAATTATTAAATTTAATTGTACAGAATATAGAATAAAAAACTATTAAGAACACTTACTGAAATATTTTAAAGCATTAATTTGAAAAATTATAAATTATATTAATAAATTTCAATTGCGTTAAAGAATTGTTGTATAAACTTTTAAATATGTTTATTTTATAAAATAACTTAAATCGGGAATATGAATAGATTTTTATTTTCTGTGACAAACATTAAATAAATTTGATTTTTTTTTTAATTGTTTAACGTACGAATTTCTATATGATAACCAGGATCAGTCAATGAATCTTATAAAAATTTTCTAAAAGTTTTGACTGTTTACATGTACAACGCAACCCACTATATTTTTAATTCCTTTCAAAATCGATTTACTATTTTTTATTCGCTCTTTCAAAACTATTTTTATATCCTAATTCGAGAAGCATTCAGTCTAGTTCGTTCGCAGAATTTTAAGTTTCTCCATTCAATGTCAAACAAATGAAATTATAGCAGTTTATTTAAAGCTTTATGAGTACGCGATGAATGGAAAAAAGCATTTTTTATTGAAATGCTTTCTTATTTATGGTTATGCGATTTCTGAAATTTCAGTGACAGAAATATTGTTGAAAGAAATAAAAATATTTGGAGTCTAGAATGTAAAGGAAACATTTTATACGTGACATGGAAATTTTATAACAATTATATAGCTTTTTGAGGTATTCGACGTAAAGATGAAAAATAACATTTTTTTCTACTTTTCTGTATGTCCTAACATAAAAACGAAAACAAAAAGTATTAAACTGTGAGTTTATACTATTTCATATATTTTTTTTAAATATTGCTATAACAAAATTGGCATTCTTTTCGACCCCTTCAGTTTAAATAAAAACTATTCAAACAAGCAATTTCACTTAACAAATTTCGCATCGGGAATCGGGAATACTCGTTTAATAATAATAAAAACGATAATAATAATAAATAAGATACGCTTTTCTGCTTTCATCTACAAAACGTGACATTATTTTAAAGAAGGCTTTTGCGTATTCGCAGACATACCAACATTTCTAATTTACTCCGGAGCATTGGTAGTTTCGGCAGTTTTCCGCACCACTTTGCTTGTAGAGTAAATTTTTCTAATATATAATTACGACTAAATAAGAAGAAAAAAGCTTTTTTAAAAAAAGGGTATGGGAAAAATTGGGTACTAAAGATGCTTCAGAGTAAATTACTAATGTTGGCATGCATATATCATTATGAATACTTACCCTTTACATTCGTATATAATATATATTCCCATAAAATAACGTCAGCATATATACAAGTAAGTAGTATTTACCAGTTCGATTGATGAGGATAAAATTTAAATAATTTAAACACAAATTCGTAAAATACTTTTGTTAATGTAAAATTTTAGCAGAATATTTAATGTCAAGGTATTAACGATTAAAATATAAGTATAAAGTAGTCTTGAACGCAGTGTTACCAACCCGTACAGACTTTTATATTCAATATTCATCCCTAACTTTTAATTATAATTTTTGTCTAATTGTATGTCTGTCTGAACGACTATCATATATATCAAAAATCATTCTTTAGAATTAATGGTGATTAATTAATAAAAAAGTTCATATATTTTGGCAACACTGCTTGAACGTGTTAATAAATAAAATTAAAACAATACAAAATTAAGAAAGATATTATTAAATATGTTTTCTGGATTTGATTTATTTCACTTAAGCCCACTGTCGCCACTGCATTTTCTTATTATGAACGGTAAAACCCGATTTTTATCGTTTGTATAAAACCTTACCAGAGTCGCGAACATTATAGATAATACTATTATTTAATATTGGTCTTAAAAAAGCTGTAATGTAAAAAAAAAAAAAAAAAAAAAAGGCGAGTACATACCTGGTAATATTTATAGTTTATTCCGTAAAACTGTTAGTGCCACATTTTTCCACAACACTTTGATTTTAGAGAAAATTTTATCAATATGTAATTACAATGAAATAAGAAGAAAAATGCTGTTAAAATATTCTGGTGTGATTAAAGGACTAGTCTAACAGTACAATGGACAGAGCCTGATTTAGGCCGGGGCACTCTCTCACCGGAATATTTTTACAATTATTTTTTACTGCATATCATAAGAATTCCACGTTTTGACTAGGAAATTATTTTTATAAAAAAGGAACGGTGTAAAACAATCGAATTTACTCATGATTATTAGACACCAGAATTCTTTTAAAATAATTTTTAATGAGAATTTTTTGTTTATTATAAGAGGAAAGTATTGCTTAAAAAATAATGGTGTAAGTATAAATAATATGTGCCCCGGTCTAAATCAGTCCCTGACAATGGAATACATTATAAATGGTACCAGGCATGCGAGTATATGCGAGTATGAAAAATTGCTGGATGCAATTAAAAATGCTGCTATATCAGTTCAAAGCAAAATCATCAATTTACTTTTAAACAAATTACAGGCTAAATGTAGAAAGAAAATTGTAATCAATGTAATTAAGTAAATACGTAAACACGCATTTGTATCAGTTTTTATTCAAATGAAAATTGCAATTTGCTTTCGAGTGTGACCAGTAAATAACCTGGTACAATTTTACTCCACAAAAAAGTGACCCCTGAGTCTACGTTTGAGTTAACAGAGTGTAGGTATTAACAAATAAATATCTAATAATTCATTCTGTAAAAATGACAGCATTTCATTTGGTAAAAATGAGAGCAAACCTAACTTATCGGCAATAGCGTAACTAGCAAACACACAACTGTCATATTGTTACAAAAAAGATGCCTTTCTTCGGATAACTGGGGTATCACTTGGATGTCAGTGAATAGCAACGTTTTTGGAAACAAAAGTCTCCGAAAAAACGGCCCCTTTTAGCGATAAGCAAATGGGTTATCGATATGGTATCAGAAATCCGACACAGAAACGAACTTTGCCGATACATCTGACGCATACTCCATACAAATATGGATGAATTCAGATACTTCTGGTACGAAAATGTTATTATAATGACACAAATTTGTTTTTAGTTGTGTCTGAACTCCGTCGTTTTGAGGAATTATTTTCAATGAATATAAAATAATTTTAAGAACGATGCTATTCACCGACGTTTAATCATCATGCGGTCTTGGTTACATCCCTTCTATTGTATAGGCTGCTATATTCTTCCCACATGTTAACAAGCCCCATATAAAGTTAGAATGCTTTCAGACGACTGACGTTAGCAATTTCTTAGAATACATGCATTTATAAATATTTATTGGAGACACATGAATAAAACCTAGTGAGAATAATGATACAACATCGGTAGCATTTCGATTCTTTAAATATGATGTTAAAAAAATTTCATACCTCTGATATCAGAATAATATCTTGTATTCTATACATTACTAGTGCTTTGTAACACTATCAGGTGTCAGATACCTGTACGATAACATATATTTGACACATCTGTACAAATATCACATTTTTGGTACCGTACAGACACCGTGTATGTGATATAACTATATTTTCACGAAAACGATATCTAAATGTTGCACGAAAATTGACATATCTGACAAATCGGATACATCTGATACCACAAAGTAATGTTTCTGATACCAATATGTTTGATGGGTACCCAGAAAACACACAACTGTCATACTGCTAGAAACACGATGCCTTTTTTCGGATAACTGAGGTATCACTTGGATGTCGGTAAATAGTAACACTTTTGTAAACAAAAGTGTCCGAAAAAAACTGTACCTTTAGCGATACGCAAATGGGTTGTTGATATGGTATCAAACATTCGACACAAAAACGAACTTCGTCGATACATCTGACGCATATTCCATACAAATATAGACGAATTCCGTTATTTCTGGCACGACAATGTTATAAAAAATACATGAATTTGTTTAAAGTGGTATCTGACAGCTATCATTTCGATGTATATATGATTACTTTAAAAACGGTGCTATCTACCGACAATTAATTACAATGCGGTCTTGGTTACAGGGTTGCCAGATTTGGCGTGTTTTTAATCAATAGACACCAATACTTTTTATTTGTAACGTTTAGCCTATCATTTCAAAATTGATAGTCTATTACGTATATCGAATGTCACTACTCAAAATTATTGGTGAATATTGAATTAAGGATATGCCAGATCTGGCAAAGTTGCTTGGTTAGAACGCTCCTCTTATTTTAATACGGCCATTTTCTTTCCGCGTACCAACAGACCGCATACAAATTTGAATGCTTAGCGATTTTTTAGAACACAATCAAGTTTAATTATAAATATTTACTGGTGTTAGTAAATCAAACTAAGCGAGAATGATAATACAATACCGTTAACATTTCGATTTTTTAAATCTGCTGTTAAAAAAATATCATATATCTGATATCAGAATAATATCTTGCATTCTATACATTACTGGCACTTCGTAATACTGTCACGTTTCGGATACATGTACAATAACATATATTTGATACATCTGTATAAATATCAGAATTTGGTACCGTAAAAACACCGCGTTTGTGATATAACTATATTTTTCACGAAAACGATACCTAAATGTTGCACGAAAATTGACATATCTGACAAATCGGATACATCTGATACCACAAAGTAATGTTTCTGATACTTATGTGTTTGCTAGGTACCCAGAAAACACACAACTCTCATACTGATACAAAAAATATACTTTTTTTTTCGAATAACTGAGGTATCACTTGGCTATAGGTAAATAGTTACGCTTTTGTGAACAAAATTGTCCGAAAAAAACTGTACCTTTAGCGATATGGAAATGGGTTGTCGATATGGTATCAGAAATTCAACACAGAAACGAACTTCATCGATACATCTGACGCATATTCGATACAAATATGAACGAATTCCGATATTTCTGGCACGAAAATGTTATAAAAAAGACACGAATTTGTTTAAAGTGGTATCTGACAGCTATCATTTCGATGTATATATGATTACTTTAAAAACGGTGCTATCTACCGACAATTAATTACAATGCGGTCTTGGTTACAGGGTTGCCAGATTTGGCGTGTTTTTAATCAATAGACACCAATACTTTTTATTTGTAACGTTTAGCCTATCATTTCAAAATTGATAGTCTATTACGTATATCGAATGTCACTACTCAAAATTATTGGTGAATATTGAATTAAGGATATGCCAGATCTGGCAAAGTTGCTTGGTTAGAACGCTCCTCTTATTTTAACACGGCCATTTTCTTTCCGCGTACCAACAGACCGCATACAAATTTGAATGCTTAGCGATTTTTTAGAACACAATCAAGTTTAATTATAAATATTTACTGGTGTTAGTAAATCAAACTAAGCGAGAATGATAATACAATACCGTTAACATTTCGATTTTTTAAATCTGCTGTTAAAAAAATATCATATATCTGATATCAGAATAATATCTTGCATTCTATACATTACTGGCACTTCGTAATACTGTCACGTTTCGGATACATGTACAATAACATATATTTGATACATCTGTATAAATATCAGAATTTGGTACCGTAAAAACACCGCGTTTGTGATATAACTATATTTTTCACGAAAACGATACCTAAATGTTGCACGAAAATTGACATATCTGACAAATCGGATACATCTGATACCACAAAGTAATGTTTCTGATACTTATGTGTTTGCTAGGTACCCAGAAAACACACAACTCTCATACTGATACAAAAAATATACTTTTTTTTTCGAATAACTGAGGTATCACTTGGCTATAGGTAAATAGTTACGCTTTTGTGAACAAAATTGTCCGAAAAAAACTGTACCTTTAGCGATATGGAAATGGGTTGTCGATATGGTATCAGAAATTCAACACAGAAACGAACTTCATCGATACATCTGACGCATATTCGATACAAATATGAACGAATTCCGATATTTCTGGCACTAAAATGTTATAAAAAAGACACGAATTTGTTTAAAGTGGTATCTGACAGCTATCATTTTGATGAGTATATGATTACTTTAAAAACGGTGCTATCTACCGACAATTAATTACAATGCGGTCTTGGTTACAGGTTTGCAAGATTTGACCTTATTTTTTATTAAATAGTCACCAATAATTTAAATTTGTAACGTTTGGTTAATCACTTCGAAGATTGATTGTGTATTATGTATATCAAATGTCACTTCTCAAAATCATTAGTGACTATTGAGTAATAAAAAGGCCATATATGGCAACGCTGCTTGGTTACAACCATACTTGCGCACATCCTCATTAATATTCCATAGTGTTGTTAGCCCAGCCATTTTTCTCACACCAGTAAATTTGTAGAGTAATATCATAGCCTCCTTAACGAGATGTCTGTCGCGTAGCTCGGAAACTAGGCAACAGTTGAAGCGGTAGAAAGCGCCACCTAGTATAGATTATGGGATTTTTTTTATTCAACTGTCACCAATAATTTAAAGAAGTGATACATGATATATAAAATCGACGTTCCTTCGATTCTATTCGCCTTTTATGTATATCATATCCCACTTTTAAAAATTTTTGGTGGCTGTTGAATAAAAATGTCGCGCAATCTGTACCAGGTGGCGCTGTCCACCGCTTCAACTGTTGCCTAGTTTTCGAGCTACGTGACAGGCATCTAGTTAAGGAGGCTATGGTAATATACTCCAAATGCAATTACGATTAAATAAGATGAAAAATACTCTAAAAAATACTGGTGTATAAAAGATGGCGGGGTTAACGATGCTACGGAATATTAATTAGGACGTTGGCAAGTATGGTTGCAACTCTCCTTTAATTTAAAGAGAGGTCATTTTCATTCCCGGTGCCAACAAGCTGCACACGAATCTGAATGCTTAACGATTTTTTAGTATACAAGCGAGTTTATTTATAAGTATTTACTGGTGATAGTGAATAAAACTAAGCGAGAATACTGATACAGTATCGTTAACATTTCGATTTTTTAAATCTGATGTTAAAAAAAAAAAAAAAAAAATCATATCTCTGATATCAGAATAATATCTTGCATTCTATACATTACTGGCACTTCGTAACACTCTCAGGTTTCGGATACCTGTACAATAACATATGTTTGATACATCTGTATAAATATCACATTTCTGGTACTGTACGAACACTGCGTACAGAGCCTGATTAAGGGGGAAGCACACATTATTTATACTTACACCGTTATTTTTTATCAAATACTTTCCTCCTATAATAAACAGAAAATTCTCATTAAAAATTATTTTAAAAGAATTCTGGTGTCTAATAACGGTAAGTAAATTGGATTGTTTTACACCGTTCATTTTCTATAAAAAATATTTACTCGTCAAAGCGTGGAATTTCTATGACATGAAGTAAAAAATAATTGTCAAAATATTCCGGTTAGAGCGGAGATAATGTGTGCTACCCCCTTAAACAGGCTCTGACTGCGTATGTGATATAACTTTATTTTTCGGGAAAACGATATCTAAATCCGTGTTCCCAACTTTTGTAATTTATTCACGAGCATTTTTAGCCACGCCTCTTTTTCATACTGGAAATTTTGAAAAATGATTTTCTTGTTTTTTAATCGTTGTGACATATTAAAGAATAATAATCTTCAAAATTCCTGGTGCGAAAAGAAGGCGGGGCTAAAAATGCTCGTGAATAAATTATAAAAGTTGGGAACTCTGATCTAAATGTTGCCCGAAAATTGATACACCTGACAAATCGGATACATTGGATACCACAACGTAATGTTTCTGATAGTTATATGTTTTCTGGGTATGTGTTTTTTGTTTGTGTACGATATGAAAACTGAACACAAGCACATTTCATTCAAGCATGTTTTATGTATTTACAATTCAATATTTTTAAGTGTAAAAATTTTGATTTCAGTACAATTTTATCAAATTATCTGAAAAGGATTGCGAAAATGAAGCTGAATAAATTATGTAGAATTTCTGTACTTTCAAATCAGTCTATCGAAACATACATTGTATAAACTAGCTGTTTTATACACTTTAACTACTTATTTTCTTCTTAAATATTGATCTGAGAGCTTTGCTAAAATTTTCTAAGTTGATTAAAATATGGTAAGGATTCTCTTTTTCTAGTTGCTAATTTCAAGTGATTGAAGCTAGTACTGAAGTGTAAAGAATAAAGGCCGAATGACTACACCATGGTCCTTACCTTGGGTAGAACGTCCTCTCTGGTGGGTCTATATAAGCCTGTATTTGTGTTGATTTCAAAGAAAAACCTAGCACCAGCCAAAAGCTGCAACCATATTTCGAACCCTGCAGCCCCCGTAAGCCACCTGTCAGAGAAGAATCTATTGCCCACCGTTCAGGAGATTAAAATTCATTAATTACAAAATCTAATCTTTATTATCCATATAAAAAATCTTTTAAATAGGGAAGAACTCATAACTTAAACCGGCTGCCACAGTTGACTTTTTCATATATTTTCAAAAATGTTTACCATTATTTCCAAAAAATAAAATATATAATATACTTACGCAGGTAAATATAAACTTAGACACCATAGATTCATTATAAATTTTATGTTATGAAAATAGTGGTACAAAAATAATAATAATAATTTTTAAAAAGTTGCCTGTAGAAGGCCTGCATAATTAGACCTTTTTTAAAATTTCAGCACCTTATTATAAAAAAAAATAATAGATGTACTTTTAAACGAAATTAATTGAAAATTAAATTAAATACTATTGATTAAAAAAAAAATAATGCCTGGTTCAAAGTTTTTTATTACAGTCTATGTATACACGCGTAAAAGAATTCTTACAAGTTCTTTTTTTGTAATTTCGTCAGTTGATAATTGTTATTCATAAATAATACATTAAAATATAAATATGAAATATTTCTAACTTAATTTTTTTTTTCATTTGGGATTCTTTTTATTATTAAATATGTCAATAATAATTAAAATAAAATAAAATAAAAAATAAAAACGCCAGTAAATCCCATTTGTATGATTAAAATACGAGTCAGTTTATAAAGAAAGTATAGAAACATGTTTACAAAATAAGTTACAAGTATTTTTTTTAACCACCAAAGTAAAAAAATAATTATTAGAAAAAATCATTACACATAAATAGAAACTACGCTTGAAACTACTTTAAATCGAAAGCAATAAAAAAGTGTTTTCTTAAGATTTCATTAAGAAATACTGAGGAGATTTTTTTTTTTCTCTTCCTGCTGAAAAAAAAAAAAGAAAAATGCTCAACAGAAATCTTTTTAAAAATCTTTCGTCTGTGTAGTACTTTAAACCATTTTTGTTCTTTTGTTTACTATTCAATGATGAGAAAGTATATTGGTGTTTTTTCAGACTTTTTAAAAATAATTAAAAGCAGTTAGATAAAATGTTTAAAAGAAAAAAAAAATATTTACATAATAAAATGTATTTTTTAAAAAAAATATAATTTGAAATATTTACTTAAGAATATATGTCACAGCTTTAATGCAAATCTATTGAAAAAAAAAAACAGCCTTTTATAGATGTAAATGATATAAATACTTCTGAATTTTTTCTTGCAAAATTCTCATGTTAATGTTTGCTAGAAAATATACATAATTCTAAAATGTTATTGATATTATGAGTAATATTATAAATAATTTATCATTTAAATGTATATACACATATTTTTTCCGTCACCGATTCAGTGTCACAAAAGATAAAAATATTTTCTTGTCATTAAATACATTGAAAAAAAATCGTGTATTTTATTATTTTATTTCTTCAAAATTTCTAGGTCAATGAATTTTTCTTCCGTTGTGACAAAAGAGCATTATTGCTCTGAACAGAGTTGCCAATTTAGGGCATTTTCATTCAATACAAATCACTAAATTTAAACTGTACCGGTTGCCTAATCTCTTCGAAGGTTATTCAATCATTGTATAAATCAGATATTACTTCTCAAAATTGTTGGTGGTAGCTGAATAAAAGAGTACCTAAATTTTGCAATACTGGTCCTGAACATAATTCTCATGTCAATCAACTCAGATTCACACCAGAATTTTAATTAATTGACAAAACTATAGATTTCGAGGTATTTATTCAAACAGATTTATCTTTGTTTATTAAAATTTCTGGTAAAAAGCTGCACCATTATTTGTCTTCTATAGTTATTAAAATATATATATATATATTAATTAATTAATTCCTCAGGAAAATAATGAACATCTAACATAAGTATGTTTGTACCGTGCACTACCGTACACAAAATATTATATTTTATTAATTAAAGTTACTGGTGTAAAAAAGTGTGTTGTCTCTGCGGCTTATACGTCGGAAATTACACTGCATAACACAACTGGCCTTTCTTCGCCCATGTTTTGACCATGCTTTATTAACAAGCGCCGACATTTTATTTTACTTCTCCTGGATCTTTTATTTATTTTTACAATTTTTACCATATTTTAACTTGCATTAATTACTTGCCATAACTCAGAGTAAAAATAAATCACGCGTGTAACAGCCACGAAATTTTCATTACTTGCTCTTACAAAGATGTACCTACAAATATTCTAATTAAAATTCCGCAGTATTCTTAGAATATCCCTCTTATCAATATTTTTAGGCCATTCTATTTTTAGAGTATTTTTTTTTTATTTAATTGTAATTTCATTTGGGGTGAATTTCTCTAAAATTAAAGTGATGTTGAAAGACGGGTGGGTATTAACAATGCTACGGAATATTAAGTAAAATGTTGGCAGGTATGCAAGTACGATATTGGGTTGGTGAGAAAATTCTGACGTGTTAAATTAAACAACTGACGCCGGAAATTTATCCTGGACAAACTCGATAAAACTTTGAGAAGGTAATTGGTAAATACCTTCTTAAAAGTTATAATATTAGGTTGATTCATAAGTAATTTCCGATGCAGTTAAAATAGAATTCACACCAATAACGTTATACAACTAATATAATAAAGTATATTAGGTATTATATCCTGCCGAAGAATAAGCCCCTCCCACATTTATCATGCTACATCTTTGTAGGTGGAGTCTTAACACTTACGCGACCGCATGATTTTATCTTTTTGACAGTAAGCTCCACCTGTGGCCGTTAATGTTTTATATTGCATTATTTTAAATCAATGTTTTCTGCATTCATATTTATAATATAAATGGATATACATTACAATTATACTCTTTCTAATCAAAGTATTTGTATCCGTAATGCATTGATTAAAAAAATGTGAATATTGGGTATATTGTTGAGAAATAACGTAACCTATGAAACGCCCACTGGCGGAGTTGCAGATTTTCAAATTACGTGAATTAACGTCAGAGGTCAAAGTGTTAACTTCCTTTGTTTTTAGCACGCATTTATTTTGCTTTCCTTTAGTTACAAAATTATATCAATTTAGTATGTATTCTCCATTATTATGTATGACGTTTTCCATTCTTCTTGGCAGCTTATATATTCATTCCTTGTAAAATGTGGTTGGTTTCGATGGGAAGAAATTTTCGACAGCCTATCTGACTTGTTCTCCAGATTTGAATATTTTTCCTTTCAAAAAGTTTTGTAAGGTACAGAAAAGGTGAAAATCTGTCGGGGCAAGGTGCGGGGAGTAAGGTGGGTTTGGTAAAACAGACCATCCGAGCTCTGGAATTTTTTCTTGAGTCACCCTTTCTGTATGTGGTCTTGCATTATCATGTAAAAGAATGACGTTTTTGCTAGTCGCGAGTGTAGGCCGTTTTTCATGAAGATTCTCTTTCACTCTTTGCCGTTGCTGAACATACATGTGTGCAGAAATTGTTAAATTTGACTTTAATAACTCGTGATGGATTAGTCCTCGACAATTCCACCATACACACAATATAATCTTTTTTCGATGTATGCCAGCTTTCGAATCTGGTAAGGGTTTTTGTTCCTTATCAAGCCACTGTCTTTTACAGATGATATAAGTAATCCATTTTTCATCGCCAGTTATTATCCTACCTAAAAAAAGGCTCGTTTTTTTTCTTGTGAGAGCAGACTTGTAGCAATAGACAGGCGATCTTCTTTATTCTGTTCACTGAGATTGTGTGGTGCCCATACTCCTAATCTGCTGACTTTCCCTAATTTCTTCAGGTGGCGGAAAATAGTTGATTGTGGTGCATTTAACCTTTCTGCTATGTCTCTAGTTGATTGGCGTAGATTTGGTTCCAATATAGCCTTTACAAGGTTGTTATCAAAGTCGGAAGGACGTCCTGTCCTCAGCTCGTCCTTTAAAGTCGTATTTCCAGAGCGGAATTTTGTAAACCAATATCTAACTGTCCGATCAGTTATTAGTTTTTCACGGTATACACTGCATATTTTTCAGCTGTCGTTTTAGCACTTTTGCCTTGTCTGAATTCCCAGAGCATCACATGACGAATATGCACTTTTTTTATTCTCCATTTTAGGAGTTTGGAGTAACAGTTTAATCAAACATACACCAGACAAAACGATTGCTAGAAGAATAATTGAACCACAGATTATACACTAAGACACATGGCACACGCCCAATGAAATCAGACCAATGAGTACAGTAATGCCAATGACGGCTAAAAGCTAATGTTTCCAAATATTTGCATAATTCCATTAAAATAAAAGGTAATCGTTATTCTGATTGGTTAAAACGAACATAATATGCAAAATTCTACACTTTCGAAGAATTTTATTAATATTTGCAGTATGCATGCTTTGACTATTCGTCCAATGCAAGTAACACCCAAACACACTACATGGTAAATGTAGGGGAGGAGCCTATCTTTGATGCCTTATATTCATTGTATAATGTTTCTGGTGTAAATTTTAACTAAACTGAATCGGAAATTATTTGTGAATCGACCTAATAGAATAAAGATATATTTCATTATAATACTTTAAAATATACAAAATAACTACAAAAATTATATTTATAATTTTGGTGTACGATGTATTTTAAATAATATCAGTTTCTGATAAAGATATGTTCTGAAATTGGATATATATATATATATATATATATATTAGAAACTTTTACAGGGATGGAACGCGGGCGCAGAATTCATACCGGAATCCGTTTAAGCAATTTCTCTACTTATAATATCGTTGATTTAAGAAGTAGAAAATTTTCTTACATTCATAGTGGTATGAATTCTGCGCCCGTGTTCCATCCCTGCTTTTAAAACAAATATTTATGTAAATAAAATTAAAGGTTTAAAGATTAGAAAAACCAACAGGAGATTTACAAACCAAGCTACTATCCTTTCAGAAACTTCTCTTGAACCCCTACACGGAAGGGCCTCCCTCATGAAGACTTCTGTATTTTTGGGGGTTTTATTTCATTCCATTTGTTAAATTATTCCTATATATATACATATATATATATATATATATACATATATAATAGGGAGAATTAAAATGCTTAACAGATAAATAAAGTTTTATGCCAAAATAGTAAAAATACATTCCGTTTACATATTAATTGATCAACTGTAATAATTATAATATATCCAAAATTATAATCAAATTTTTAATCAAAATAAACATAATTCCTATACAAACAGGTAATATTTGTTAATCTCGGTAACGAATTCAATTAACTATCAAAAAGCTTGCCTTACAAAATTATTTTCATTGCTCTGAAAAGCTAATTTTAATTTATCTCGTTTCTTATTTCTTTTCCAGAAAACGTATTCGGAATAGAGAATTGTTTCTCTCAAAAAATATGTTTACATTTTTGATTATTCATAAACATTTTCCTTGGCGAAATAAATATTATCGTTAAATGAATTAAAAAAAAAAGAAAGAAAGAAAAAAAAAAAAACTCATCTTGCTTATCAAGACTTGTGGGTAAGCGTTGTCCTTTCATTTTATTAATTATATAATTAATGTTACGTAAAATAAGCCGGTAATGACATCGAAAGATCAACGGGTGATAAGAAAACGGTTGAAGTTATTACAATGCTCTATTTAACGTAAATGCCATAAATTTTGCTGCATCGTTTGGTTGTGAGCGAAAATAAAATTAAAATTTTCTACCGAGTTTAATAAGATCCCTAAATAATTACAAAAAGAAACAAAAAATAAGTTTGTAAAATGAATTATATTTCCTTTTTATTTCTTGAGGTATTTTTAAATTATTTTTTAAGGGTTGCTGAGTGTCCATGTGCCCAGAAAATAAAAATCTATGTAAATAAACTTTTTTTTAAATTTTTAAATTGAACTTTTTTTTTTAAATTGATAGATTGGTAAATTATTGCCCCAAGTAGAATGCAATAGATACAAATGAAGTGTGTTCTTAATTAAAGTTAAGAGAAGATAATATTTGCAGGTAATATTAAAGGAAAATAATTAAAAAAAAAAATCTGTAAAATCTGCAAAATAATAATAATAATAATATAAATAGTGAAACAGCTGTTTTAGAACTCCTAAAGATCCTTCATCAGAGGTTACTGGGAAAAAAATACAAGTTAAAATATGATAAAAATTGTTAAAGTAAATAAAATATCCTGGAGGAAGAAAACAAAACGTGGGCCCTTGCTAATCAAGTGTAGTCCAAAGATGGGTGAAGAAAGACAAATTATATTACGTAGCGTATATTACCCAGCATAAAAGCCGCAGTACAGACACACTTTTTTACACAAAAAATTTACGTAATAAAATAGAATATTTTTGTACACCGTAGTGCACGTTACAAACATAACTATAATCTTTAATTAAAATCTCTTATGTTAGGGTGATATAGAGGCTGCACTCCCCGCTTTTTTTTTTCAGGGCAATGCCAAGGATAATAAATTATAGACCTCTTTACACCACTAATTTCATGAAGCTTTTTAAAATAATGGGTTATGATTAAACAGGAAAGAAACTATTCTGTAAAAATAGTCGTAGAAATAAAAAGAAAATTTCTCATCTGTGAAAGTGCCCTGATAAAAAGACGGTGAGTACGACCCCTGTTGATATATCAGACATGAGGCTTATATGTCAGAAATTACGGTATTTTAAGTATATATGCAGAGTTCCAATTTTTATAATTTATTTCGGTGCGTTTTTGGACCTGTTTTTATTTCACACCACTTTTCTCTAATACTAAATATGATAAAATATTTATACATACTTGCCAACCTAACCCGGAAGATTGTTAGTTCCCGCCCATTTTTGTACACCATTTAATTTTTAGAGTAATTTTCTTCAAATATATTTACTATTAAATAAGAAGAAAAGTACTCCAAAAAAAGATTGGTGTGAAAATATAGGCGGAAAGAGGCGGGACTAACAATCTTCCGGGTTAGGTTGGCAAATATGTATATATACATATATATATACATACTTGCCAACCATCTCATTATGAACTGTACAATTTTTAGTACCCGCCTTTTTTTTCACACCAATAATTTTTTAGAGTAATTTTAGTCTTATTTAATCGTAACAACATTTGGAGAGAATAACTCTAAAAATATAGTGGTGTGAGAAAAGGGGCGTTTTTTCAGGGGGTGTTAACAAGTGTACGGTTATTAATGAGATGGTTGGCAAGTATGTGTATATGTATAAATTACACTAAAAATATGTGGTATGAAAAAAGGTGGGACTAACAATGTTCCGGAATAAATTAGAAATTTTGTCAACTCTGTATATGTAGTAGTTATGTAGTTATATGTAGTAGTATAGCTCTGTATATGTCGCTATGTCGCTATTGAAGAAATAACCAATGAAAATATATTAAAGAAACCATTTCAAGAGAGAGTGGAAAGAGAAGATAAAGAGAGATTTATTTTTAAAGAAATGGAAGTAAAATTTTGGCTAAGCTCAGTGTGCCTCATTAATCATTTACATGGGTATTTAAATTTTTGTAGATATGGAGGGCTTCTCAAAAATGCAAATCGTGAAATAAATTACATTTTTAACAATAGACGAAGCGTAAAAATTAAAATTGTGATTATTAAGCCAACTATCCTTTTCTATTCCAGAACGTTCAATATATCCATTTTTAACACGGGTTCTATGTTCTTCCAAACAGTCACTATCGACAGCTTTTCATCGTGGTTATTCTGTTAATGTCGTTGATTCTATGTATCGCAAGGTGTTTAAAAGAAACTCTTCGAACTCTAAGTCAAACTTCAATAAAATTCAGTCTCATTATCATATTACTCCACATTAAGCCATACCTGCAACATACTAATTAATATTCCGTAGTATTGTTAGTACCTCCCATTTTTGGGCACACCATCATTGCATGCTTGTCAACCCTCTCATTAATAAGCGTAAAACTGTTAACGTCCCTTGCATTTACGCCCTTTTTCCATACCACTTTTTTTAGAGTAATTCTCTCCAAATTTTGATACCATTAAATAAGAATAAAATTACACTAAAAAATGACTGGTGTAAAAAAAAAGGCGGGTACTAAACCTTTTACGCTTCATAATGAGATGATTAGCAGGTATAGTATTTTTATAGTACTTTTCACCTTATGCTTATTCAATCTTTTTTTGCATTTAGAGAAAATTGCTCTAAAAATAAAGTGGTGTGGAAAAGGGGCGTTGTTATCAATGCATCGGAATATTATTTAGTATGTCGGCAGGTATGATTAAACCATTAACTTTCTCATATTCTCAAGAAATTCAAGTTCAAAGTAATATATACCCCATTCCAATGAAATAAAACTTACCAGTTTTCAGAAAACAATAGATACAGAATTGAAATTAGGTATTTATAAATTTACTTGCGAATGTGGTCTCATAGATATAGGCCAAACAAAACGACATTTTAATTTCCACTTGGGATAAAACATACCCCTATATCAATAGCAGATAATGAACATTGTGACACAGCTAACAGTATTTGGCTAAATAATCGCAATTTTAATTTATATGATGCATTTTTATTCAAAAATGCACTTCAGTTCACATTGTGCATTTTTGGGAAGCTACCCATGTTTAAATAAAAAATATTTCCCTTGTAAATAATCTCTTAGACACGCCAATCTTCGTCCAAACTGCAATTTATTTAGAGATATAACTTCTTTTTTTCTTTTCCCCCCATCTTTTGAAATGTTTTCTGTGCCAAATTTTCACCCGTTCTCACAATTACGTTACCCTAACTATTATATAGATATGTGTGTGTGTATATACTTAAAGTGCACATAACACAGCTTGCCTTTCTTGCCCCATCTTTGGACCACACCTGTTTAGGCATCTCCGGGGTTTTAATTTTCTTTCTCTTGGTTCGTATATATATTGTTACAATTTTTATATATTATCACAGTATTAGGTATTGTTACAATATTATTACTACAATATTATATATTTTCACTACCGTGTTTATCTGTGTATGATCCGCAGTTCTAGTAAATCAGTTTTAAACAGAAAATTATAATTACTAAGCAAAACTATTTTTACACCGAGTTACTGTCTCATACGCATATAGCTTTTATATGAATTAAACTTTCTGGTATGACATTTGTTTGTCTGACCTGCGGATTATATACCAGAAAATTCGGTGTTAAAGGAAAAATAAAAGCACCATTTTCAATGAAGGAATTGTAGAATTTACAAAATGACTGTTTGCTAGTTTTTTTTTTTCTCTTTTTTTTTTTTTTTTTTTTTTGTGTGTGTGTGCTCCCTTTAACGTTGTTTTTTGTTTTACTTTAAAATATATGCTATTTATATTCTGATTTTATTACTGCTATTTAACGCAACGTTTTCAGCAGTCACTACTTTAAATATCACTTTTTTTTTTTTTCTTTAAATAATAATATTTATTAAGAGTTTGTATTCTTCGAAAGAATAATACAAAGACTGCTTTATATAAAGAGTGGTATTCAACAAAAAAGTGACTGCTGAGAATCTTGCTTATCGTAAGTAGTGCTGGACGATATCAGAAATTAAATATCGCGATATATCACCAAGTTAATATCGATATTAGTGATATATTGCGATATTTCTTTCAAGGCAGGAAAAAATAGACATTTGTTATTTTTTAAAGACATATGCACACGAATTTTAAAATATACAAGTATAGAGTGTTTTCCATGTATTTTCTGGTATATTACTACCATAACTTTATCATTAAAAAAAATCATAAAAAGTGAATTAATGTTTTGTGTTTCTTATAACTTATACTATTGCTTTTTAGTATACCTCTGTATAGTTTATCCTCTATTCTTCCCATTTTAAGCTTTAATTATTTTTAAATCATATTTTAACACAGCTAATATGTGATCTGTATTTTATTTGTACCAAGTATATCAAAATTCATAATTCTACTAAAAATAAAGCTTAAGAAAAATTGTCTTAAGATGTAGGTATTAAATAAAAATGAAAATCATTTTAAATAGTTCAGAATTGCTATTATAAATAGTTCAGTATTGCCATTGAATACACCTTTTTTGGTCGTAGAGAGTAATATTTTTTACTTAAAACTCTTATATGCATCCTAAATGTCAGTTACTTGTCATTTTTATTTTTGTGTCCTCTTACCAAATCATTACAATATCTTTTAAATATATATGTTCAATTCACATTCGTAATAGTTTCACAATAATTGAAATTTGAATTACATATTATATATATATATGTGTGTGTGTGTGTGTGTGTATACATTGTCAGTATAAAAATTATATTATTTAAACAAAATTATTTTAAAGTTTCATTTTCTTACTTAAAGTAACTCATTTTGCATTTAAACCAATTTTATTTAACATGTACGGCTTTAAAAATAAAATAAATAAATAAATAAATAAATGGAAAGAGAAAAAATAAATGCTACATAAATAAAGTAATAAACTATTCAATATTATATAATTCTATAAAGAAACTGTCACTGTAAAATTACTGACGATAAAACTTTATTTTACATCAGTTAGATAGCACCCTTTCTCCCTTCCCATGTTATCCAATGGGATTTTTGTCGCTTCGTTTTATAAAAATATTTTATTCAAAAATGAACTTTTTCGAATTCTGTTTTTTTGAATATTACTCTTTGAACAGGTCGTCTTTTAGCTTAGTGAGCAATTTTTCGAAAAAATAAATTTAAATATTTTACTTAGAGATCCACACTTAGAGTCCATAATTTACTTATTGAAATAAAATATTTAAATTAATTTTTTCGAAAAATTGCTCACTAAGCTAAAAGGCGACCCGTTCAAAGAGTAATATTCAAAAAACAGAATTTGAAAAACTTCATTTTTGAATGAGATATTTTTATAAAACGAAGCAACGAAAATCCCATTGGATAACATGGGAAAGGAGAAAGGGACTGATGTACAGTCTTAATAAAAAAAATATTTTATCGAAATATTTAATAATAATAAAATAATATTAAAAAAAATTACATTCCATAATTGCTTATATTTTCAGAAGTTGTTTACTAAACGCTAAGAAAATTTGCAAAAAAACTCTTCTAGTAGATATCAGTTCAGTGATGCCAGATGGTCGAAAATTATTTCCTCAAACAGGTCTTCAAATTTCCCCAAATCACGGTTTTTTCTTTTTTTTTTTTTTTCGAAAAAATCCCCAACTTGATTTCTACTAAAAAGGGAAAAAAAAAAATATCAAGCGGATTTTTCTATGATTTAAGCTCAGATTTTTCCCCAAATGTAGGCAATTTTTGAAAAAAATCCCCAAATAACAATAAAGCTATTGAAAGTCTCTAGTCATAGGGATATATCATTACGTTACCAACATTGACAGAAAGTTGAAAAACGCCCCAGATTTGTCCCCAAAAATTTTAGAATTCCCCCAAAAAGTCCCCACAAACATTTGGTCTCCAAAATTGTCCCCAGAAGCCTCAAAACTCCCCAAAATGGGGACAAAATCCCCAATCTGGCATCTCTGTATCAGTTCGGCTTTGATGATCTTTATTAAACACATGTTGAAGCATGTTATTGGCCATTTTATATCGACACTTTGAAATAGACCGATATCAATGAACCAATAGCAGGAAAGGAGCTAAAACAGAAGATATTGTTTTCATTCGTCATATTGCCTTTTCTATGGTTTCCATCACCTACGATATGCATGAATGTAGAGTGGGAATTCAATATAGTGTAATATATCAGAACCCATAATAGATATCTCGGATAGGGATATATCGTTTCGACTAACATCAAATCTCTTTCCTAGTAAACACACCTGCTGATTATAGGTATGAATACGCATTAATAGTGAATGGATTGTGATATTGGAGTATGTCTGATGAATTTTTTCTGAAGGGGTAGAACCGTGACCTTGAACGAAGTCAGCTTATTCACGGGATAATCAAAGCAGATGGCTTTCGATAAATACTGGTTTATTTATTTATTTTTTTGCGGTGGCCTTTTTAAAGCAGTGATGTTTAGATTTGAGGTTATGAAGGATGAGGAAGTATATGTATTAGAGATCGTTTGGCGTGGGGTTATTTTTTCTAGTTTATCAGTGAGTAATTAGAGGAAAGTAGAAAATGAGTATTAGAATAAGATATTCGGCGCTTTTTTTCTTCGGGTCTCGTTAGCTGTTGTATGTTGGCTGATCGGGTTTCATTCGCTCGAGTTTCGTTCACTCGGGTGCGCACTAGGCAATATCGTTAACCCTTTGCGGCGCAAGACAATTCGGATCATTTAAATTATACTGCCACCGGAATTCATGAACTAAATTAAACTAAAAGAAATTTTAAATTTTGAGGTTAAAACCTCTGGTCTTTTCTGATATGTTATAAACGTAAATTTTTGCTAAAAAATTTCCGGGATGAATTTTTGCAGCTGGATCTTAAATTTTGCGTCTTCGCAGCGAGGACAGCGCGCGTTAAGGGATTAAAGGGATATATTAGCGGAGCTAGATCTTAAATATTTTTATCGGGATATTAAAAAAATATCGATACTTGGGGATATATTGATAAATAATCCAGCCCTAATCGTAAGTCTTGCAGGTCACGTAAAAGAAAGTTTTTTAAAGAAATACAAATCATGTTTTTATGCATTTCTCTTAAAACATTTTTAATAAATGCGTAAAATCATTTTTTAAATAATATAACTTCTAAAAGGAATGCCAATGTTTGGTCTTATTATCTAAATTAGGAAAGTAAACATGAAAGAACAAGGGTTCGTACGGGTCTGCCCTTTTGTAAAGAGTCTTCCACCACAATTTTTTATTTATTTATTTATTTATTTTAATTATAAGCTTATTTAATGATAAAAAAAAGATTATTGAAAATTATAGATCTAAGGAATAAGGACTATACGAACACTGGAGAATGCGTTAATCGAAAATAATTTGTTGATAAATTAAAACGTTTTACATAACTGTGATGAAGTAATAATTTTGATCATAATTTTTGATTGCTTTTTCCCTTCAATAATATGGGTGATAGTTTTATTTGATTATACTTTCGTTTACGGATTCATAACCTATCACTCTGGAGCGAACCCACTCAGTAAAGGATAGATACACTGAAGAATTCCATTTATGACACATGCACAAGTTTTTTATTATATCTAATTCGATTCAGAAAATAAAACAGTTTTATTCTGTTGCAAATATTATATTGTTATGATAATATTTTAAAATTAATCTAAATGTTTCTTCATTTTTTTTTTCAGTTATTTTGTTTAAATGTTTATTTTTGTGACATGGAACCAATAATATAAATTGTATTTTAATGTTTTGCAAAAAAAAAAAAAAAATGAAAATTCTTTTTCTACCAAGAGAAAAAAATAATAACAAACTAAATAAAAATAACAACAAGAAATATTATCAATATTTACTCTGTAACAAAGCGTGATCTTTAAGCATACATATTGGATATTAGCCAACTTTATGCATAAACTAAAACGATTTTCTATTGTACTTATATTTAACTTTTTCTCATTTAATGTAATCTAATTCAGATAAAAATTAGATAATTATTTTAAAGAACATCGCTGTAGAAACAGCCACCTTTATCACCTGGAAATGAGGAAATAACTTGCCCTTTTTGTGTTAGAAGAAAATCTCATTACCGTGAAAAATATAAGAAACAATGTTATTATCGATATTTTTCTAAGCGAGTAAATATTGTATTATTATTATTATTGTTATTATGTCTTTTTAATGCAACGTGGTATTTCAAAATTCTGATCGAATATTTATATTTTCTATACGAGAATAACTGACACATTTATTTTAATTTTGTGAGGAAATGATGCATACGAAAAAAAAAGTCATTATTTTATTACTTAATAATGGGGTGTCCCTCAGAATACGCAGACAGCGATATCGCAAGACTCCAACAGATATGATCGAAATTTAAATTTTGTTACATTATGTGGGGTCCTTGAATAGAAGTATTATAGTCTAAAAACCAAATAATATATACCGTAATTTCTGGTAGATAACCCGAAGGTAAAATGTGTCATTTCTCCACCAGAAATTTTATTTAATAGAGAAATCTATACTTTTTCGAAGGAAGAGCTCGTACAAATATAAATTTATTTATCAATTGAAATTTCTGGTGCACAACTGGATTATATAACCTGCGGGGTATCTACCAGAAATTATGGTAATCAGTTTTAAACCAGGCATTTATGAAAGATTTAGAGTAAAGAAAGTAATTTTAATTCGTCAAAATATTAAAGAAATATTTCTGGTAGAATTAAATTTACTTTTATATAATATGTAAGTGTAATTTGTGTAACTGTGTAATTGAAAATTAGTATTAATAAATGCAGACATGCCAATATTTTAATTTATTTCGGAGCACAGTCATCAACCCTCTCCCCCCCCCCCTTTTTTTTTTCATACAACTTTATTATTAGTGAAGTTTTCTGCAATGGGCAATTACGATTAAATATGAAGGAAATTACCCTCCAAGCAGAGTTCCCAACTTTCATAATTTATTCACGAGCATTTTTAGCCTCCGCCTTCTTTTCGCACCAGAAATTTTGTAGATCATTTCTCTTTAGTATGTGACAACGATTAAATTAGAAGAAAATCATTTTAAAAAATATCCGATATGATAATGTGGCGGGACTAAAAATGCTTATGAATAAATTATAAAAGTTGGGAACTCTGCCTCCAAGATTACTGCAGCAAAAAGAGGCGGCTTTTACGAATGCTCTGGAACAAAGGTATTGCAGGTTATGCATATGAAAACTGCACCAGCGTCGAATGAAGAGTTCTTGCCTGCTATTGATTGTTCTTTATCTGAAACATCTTTTGCACACAATTTTAGACTTCTACCCTCAACGAGTAATGGGGGTGGCAACCTAAATCGTTAAATTTTATAAAAAAAAAAAAAAAAAACTATTTAAGCTATCTTAACGAGGTTGAAACTATTTATAAAGGTTTATGAAGTACATAATATATATTTTTTTCAGAATTTTCACTCGATTTTAAACGGTAGAAAATGATCAGTATATTTTTGATGGGCGATTTTTTATACTATCCACCAAAGTGACACCTACCAAAAAAATACAGTTTATTTGTTTATTAGTTAGCTATTATATATATAAATTACAGAAGAGTCAAATTGGTAGAACGTTGTGAAAAAAATAATAATCACTTAACAATAATACTTGTGTGCTAGTGTTTCACTCTCATAATAAAAGACTGATACCAGCACTCGTTATCAATAACTTCTTTTATTGTCAATCGCAGTAAATTAAACCACAAATATGATATAAATTATTGATAAAAATACGCTGGTATAGGTTTTCCGTGCTGAGACGGAAACTCTTGCACCCTTGTAATAATGCCAATGATATAATATTTATTTTTAAAAACTATTTTAAAATAATAAATATACAAGGCAAGCAAATATAAAAATGCTCTTTTAACATTTGTTATTAAAATGTACCAATTAGCAATAAAAAAATATTCTATTTAATTGTTATCAGGGATCTTACATCTAAATTTTTTTTCAAGACACTTTTACGGATCAGAAATTTTTCTAATTTTTGCTACCTTTATTTTTATACACTAGTCTCTATTCTGTTTAATCACGACATATTACTATGAAAATACTGATATAAAGATTTCTGTATGGAAATAGTTTAGATGCCAACATTTTAATTTATTCAGGGGTATTTTTAGCGCCGTCTTTTTTCATGCATCTGTCAAGGGCCTTTTTTTTTTTTTTTTTTTTACTGCTATTTTCATAGATGCCAATATTTTTATTTATCCCGGAGTAATTTTAGCCCCGCCTTTATTTATAGAAAATTTTATGAAATATATAACTTCCATAAAATCAGGCAATTTTATCCTAAAAAAATAAGTGGTATGGAAAAAAAGCGGGGCTAAAAAATACTCCGGAATAAATTAAATTTTGCCATCTATGCTATTTTCATAGAAAATTTTTTATATCAGTATTTTTGAAGTGTTGTGATGTGATTAAACAGGATAGAGACTATTATGTAAAAGTAAAGGTAGCAAAAATTACGGAAATTTCTCATCCTTTAAAGTGGATTGAAAAAAGGGCGAGATGTAAGATCCCTGATAATAAATATATATATATTTTTTTCTATTGCTAATTGTTACGTTTTAATAACAAATGTTAATAGAGCATTTTTATGTTTGCTTTCATTGTTTATTTATTGATATTAAGTAGTTTTTAAAAATAAATATAATATCATTGGTATTATTAAGTGATTATTATTTTTTTCACTACGTTCTACCAATTTGACAAATCTGTAATTTTTTATATGTAATAGCTAACTAATAAACAAATAAACTGTATTTTTTTGGTAGGTGTCACTTTGGTGGATAGTATAAAAAATCGCCCATCAAAAATATACTTATCATTTTCTACTTTTTAAAATCGAGTGAAAATTCTGAAAAAAAATATATATTATGTACTTCATAAACATTTATAAATAGTTTCAACCTCGTTAAGCTATCTTGAATAGTTTATTTTTTTAATTAAATTTAACGTTTTAGGTTGCCACCCCCATTACTCCCTAATCGTTGAGGGTAGAAGTCTAAAATTGTGTGCAAAAGATGTTTCAGATAAAGAACAATAAATAGCTGGCAAGAACTCTTCATTCGACGCCGGTGCAGTTTTCATATGCTCAACCTGCAATACCCTTTAAATGCTAGCATGCTTGAAAGTAAACTTTTTTGAGTTTGCCCATACTTTTAAATGATCTCAAAGTGGTACTCTCATTTAAAAGCTTTAAAAAATTCCTGATGTAAATAACAAAATTTACAACAACAACAACCAAAAAAAAAAAAAAAAAAAGTATTTCGAGAAATAAAAACTAAAGTAATTCTTGAGTATGATGCTCCATGTAGAGACCTTAAATGGTCAGGGTAAAAATAATCATTTTGCTGATATTTATCAAAATCTGCAATAATACGATGTGTATCCGATAAAGTAACAAAATATTTTTTTTTTAATTACCACTGATATAATACTAGGCAATATATCTGGATAGTTAAAACCCCTTGCGGCGTGTAGATTTTTTTTTTTTTTTTTTTTTTATGAGTATCCACCCCCTTTTAAAATTTTCCTAATACTTTATTGCATTTAAGAAAATAATTTGAAGTATTCTTGTTTAAACCATTTTAAAGGCCGCGGTAGCCTGGTCGGTTGGAGCAGCGACTTCGTGATCGAAAGATTGCGGGTTCGGTCCTCGAACCGGCCGAAGACCGTCGTGTACGCTAATGGAGACTGGTGCACGTTAATTTCCGTCGTGGTCGCAATGTCCTCCATGTTTCCATCAAAAATTATACCTCTGAGCAGAGCCTGATTAAGGGGGAAGAACACATTATCTCCGCTCTCACCGGAATATTTTTACAATTATTTTTTACTTCATGTCATAGAAATTCCACGCTTTGACGAGGAAATATTTTTTATAAAAAGTGAACGGTGTAAAACAATCCAATTAACTCACCGTTATTAGACACCAGAATTCTTTTAAATTAATTTTTAATAAGAATTTTCGGTTTATTATAGGAGGAAAGTATTTGTTAAAAAATAACGGTGTAAGTATAAATAATGTGTGCTTCCCCCTTAATCAGGCTCAGCCTCTGAGGCTACCAGAACATGGGTTTAACTCGGATTTGATCCGGATCAAAATTCGAGTTCCTGTTTGCTGGTGCTTCCATCTTTCGCCAGCTTCTGGAGCTAAGTCGTTCTTCCTCCCTAGTGGAAGGCTGTTGAACGGAAGGCACACCCCTCCTGCCTTAAATCCGGATAGTTCCACTACCGGGGCTCGAAATTTCCGAGTGGCATAAGAAACAACAACAACAAACCATTTTAATTATTCCTTATTCCTTCAGCAATCAATGGGAGGAATACCATTGGAAAATATATACGCCTATGTTAATTAACGGGTTATACACGAATACGCAAAAAACATTTTTTTCAATAAAGTTTTCTTTTAAAGAAATGTTAAAGGCGACACTTTCTTTGATTTATTTAATTATACTTGCGTCGACTATTTGCCGACACTCCACTTGTTCACAGATACTAAAACAATTGTTTTGAATTTAATTTGGTATTACACAGTGAAAAAAGAAACTTTTATGAAAAATTACTGAAAGCATACATTACTTGTAGAAGCAAATTAAAGAATTTCTTTCACAAAGAAATTAAATACTGTGTAATTAACCATATTTGCCAATATACTAATTAATATTGAGTAGTATTGTTATCCCCGGCTTCTTTTTTTCCTCCAGTATCATTTTAGAGTGTTTTTTTTAATTATTTAATAGTAATCACATTTGAAGAATAGTTAGAACTCGAAAAAGTTACTGGTGTGAAAAAAAAAGGATGGACTAACAACACTACGCAGAATTAATTAGGATGTTGACAAGTATGAATTAAGTTTAGTCAATAAATTTTAAAACTGTTTTATTATCAACTGAACTGTTCTTTTTTCAGTCACTTTCTATATTCATAGTATTTTTCTACATAATGTCCGCAGATCATATAAATCAGCTTTATATAAAAAATTCATGTTAACACTTTTGCGACCGCTGACATAGATTCACGTCATTTGGAAATATGGAACTCCTCCCAGAGTGGGCGTTTTTGTTGCTATTTTTATGTTGCCATATTTCTTAAGAACATTCCTCATATTCATATTTGGACAATCAAAATACTATTTGTACAAATACTTTCACTCGAAGGAGTATAATTATTATGTGTATTGTTATGTAATGTAAATATGAATACAGAAAACCTTGTTCTAAAATAATGTAACTTGAATGAAAACGCCCACAGTCGGAAAGTATTACCAGAAAGACCAAAACATGCGGTCGCGGAAGTCGCCAATATTTTAATTTCTTCCGGAGTACCTTTAGCCTCGCCTTTGTTTATTTATAGAAAACATTTCTCCAATATATAACTTTGATAAAATAAGACAAAATTACTTTAAAAAAATAAGTGATACGAAATAAAGGCCGGGCTAAAAATACTCCGGAATAAATTAAAATATTGGTAATTATGGTGTTAATGGACAAAGCTGCAGGCGTCGCATCTCCGCCTTTCTTTACACATTTTCTGGGATAAGGTATTTCCGTTTTTTCCACTACCACTATTTTAATAGAAAAAATCTCTTTTCTGTTTTATCACGACACTTTACTATGAAAATACCATAAAACCTTCTCTATAAAAATAATGGTAGAAAAGCAGAGCTGCCAACCTAATCCGGCAAATTGTTAACACCTATTGAAAAACGCCCCTTTTTCTACACCACTTAATTTTTAGAGCAATTCTCTTCAAATATATCTATGATGAATTAAGTAGAAAAATACTCTAAAAATTAAGTGGTGTAGAAAAAGGGGCGGTACAAAAATTGCCGGATTAGATTGGCAGCTCTGGAAAAGAAAAGGTAATTTTTAATATATGAAATGCAGAGCTGCCAACCTAATCCGGCAAATTGTTAGTACCGCCCCTTTTTCTACACCAGTCATATTTTAGAGTATTTTTCTACTTAATTCATCATAGATACATTTGAAGAGAATTGCTCTAAAAATTAAGTGGTGTAGAAAAAAGGGCGTTTTTCAATGGGCGTTAACAATTTGCCGGATTAGGTTGGCAGCTCTGGAAATGCTCTAAAAAAAGAGGGCAGAGAAAGCAACGCCTGAAGCTGTATTTCTACTTCTTACCAAGAAACTCTTACTGTAATAATAATAATAAATTCAAACAAGCATCAATCGAAATCGCATATAGAAACATGTTTTTTGACGCATAAATCAATTGGTCTAATCAGCGCGTTTTCGAGATATAAATTCGGAAAATTCGCTAATAATCCGTGAAACCACGCCTTACTGAAATAATGAATGAAATATAAAACAAGCAGATACCTAAAAATTATAGACAAATGTGTCATTTAATGCATAAATCAGCTGTCATTTCATCTTTGCGATATATTCTACCCAGATGCAATGGTTAAAAATTCACTAACGTAGAATCTAAAAAATAATAAAAGTCATGGTTCTGACAGGTATTAACGGGAACCCTCCCGCTCCTTTCTCGTTATTACATTCTTAATTTCACCCGAACTCGAATATTAATGGATTTTTTTAGAACAGGCTGATGATGGCAAACAGTTCACGCGTCGAAAATTACGATAGATTATGCCATTTCGAGAACATCATTTAATTGAGTTTTATTTATGCGTTATTGAGATAATTTTCTGGTTTGAAGATTTATATGTTACCCCCTCCCACTCAAAATAATAACAATAATAAAATAATGAGAAAATAAAAATTATTATTATTGAAATTATTTACAAAATTATAAAATGAAAACTGTAAAAGAATCGCAAATAAGAAAGCATTAAATATTATATCCAGACTCCTAGAAACTGTAATATTTTTGCAATATTATAAGAATCTGAAGCATATTCAGTGAAATTTATTTACGAAAGGTATAAAATAAAATAATATCTTTCATAATTCCTAAGAAGTACAATTTATTTAAAAAATTAATACCAACAACAATAATAATAATAATAATAATAATAATGAGTTTTACATATTTTTTCTCATCTAAAGAATTAAAATCCTATTATCCTTGCATATCAATAAATCCTTATTTGACATTTTTTAAAGAAACAATTTCGTAACATCCTTTTAATTATAAAAACCAATCAATCAATATAAATACATAAAAGTAAATGTTATTTCAAGAAAACTTTTCGTTACGAAACAATAGATACTTTACTTAATGAATTAGTTTTTTTATTGCTAATTTAAAAAAGTATTTTGATTTTTAAATAAATATTTATGGTATTTTTAATGCTTCTGATGACTATGATACGGTTTAAAAACTTCAGGAATGTGGAGTTATTGCATTTTTCTCAGGCTCATTCATATATATTAGAATAAAACCAATATAAAAATACACACAGGCAGGCCTATATTTATAATTTAGTCAGGCGCATTGTTAGAACAGCCTTTTTCCTTTACCAAAGCTAATTACATGCAAGCTGATTTAGTACGCAAGGTTATTTTCATAATGGTAAAATTTACGATCGCAGCGATCCTATCAGTGGGTTTGAAAAATACATTAAATAACAGAGCTCATGCCCTAAAGTAACTATCTTTGGGGCTCTTTAAACTTAAATATGTTTTGTTACCATCTGTTAGCTTCTTATAGAATAGCAACTTTATTTTAAATGTCAACAGCGTTGAAAAATGCATTTTTATTGAAAATATGTGGTTGAATTGTATATATATCTTGTCTTGAAATATTATAACTTCATAGAACGCACAATCGTTGAATTTCCTTAATTTTCTGCACCACTATTATCATTTAGCAGTTTTCGATATAAAGAAATCCTTAAAAAGAAATATATTGTATAAAAATACTGGTGGGATAGTCCTTTAAAAAAGGCGTGGCCGTACAAACCATGAACTTATATTTTTTTATCATTAGCGATTTTTTACTTTTGTAACAATACATTTTTTTACGTGTTGTACTATTTTGTCATGTGTTACTTTTCGATTAAGCCTATTTATTTATCAGTTTTATGCGATATACGAAATCTATTTCAGTATTTTAAAAAGTAGATAAAAGTTTATATTTATAAATCACTAATGATAAAGAATTAGTTAATAAGATTTCAAGACAAGAAATACATACCATTCAATCACTTATTTTGAATAAAAGTGTATTTTTCAACTGACATTCAAAATAAAGTTACTATTCTATAAGAAGCTTGCAGATGGTGGGTTGGATATTTGTATTTAGGTTTCTCGATTGATCCATATTACATAATTTCACAGTAACAATTCACAATTTTCTTATACATTTCACACACACACAATATGTATATATATCCATGCCTGAATCGAGATTAGCAGACGGTGACATAGCACACATGGCATATTCATGTTGGCTGAACTAGTCAGTTCAGAGCATACTCTCTGTTATTGAATGTATTTCCCAACACTCCCTCACAGGATTGCTGCATCGTATTTTTGAACTTCATGCAAATAACCTTACGAGCTAAATCGAATGAGAATATCAACGCTTGTATGTAAGCAGTTTTGCCCTTAGCAATACTTTTTTTTCCTTGGCAGAATAGTTTTCTCTAACATTCAATTACGATTAAGAAATAAATAAAAATGCTTAAAAAAAAAGTGATGCGGGAATAAAAAGCGGTTACTAATATTGCGGCGGAATATATTAATAATATTGGCATTTCTATACACAACCTATTTTAATTTCAGTTGTGCATTCCGTAACTAATACTTATTTACACCATTTTCATACAACAGAAAAGTCTATATCATTTCAAGAAACAGCCCGTACAAATATAACTTTATTTTTCAATTAAAATTCCTGTTGCAAAACTGACTTTTCTAATCTGCGGATTATACGCCGAAAATATCGGTATTTCAAATATTGCCATATTTATATATCAATATACTAATATTCATATTTGTTACTATATCTGTCACAAAAATATATTTATTAAGAAGTACAAATTTACAAAAATAAAATCTTTTTTTTTTTTTTAAACGTTTTAACCCTCGCTTTCCCATGATGGGGTCATTTTGACCCCAATTTGTAGTTGAAATTTAGTTAAGCCCACCTCATTCAAAAAATGCGCTAATTCGCCAGAGATATCAAACGTAACCAGCAGAATCTTGCACGACGATTTGTCCAAAACGATACAAAAATGCGAGGGGCTGGTGATTTTCTCCAAACGTGCCAAGTGGCAGCTGAAAGCAATTTTTCTGCAGTAACGCCTTGATCTTGGGAAAGCGAGGGTTAAAAAATATTATTTTTAATACAAAATTTTGACTTTAAAATGTGTTTGGTATATAAAATAGACTACATTTATCCTATATATTAAAATTGAGGGTCATTGGATAGATGGAAATTTATCACGATCTGACAGTGCTAGACAATTTAAAGTATCTCATAGTCAGTGCTGTCAGATCTGGTGTATTTTTCATTCAACAATCACCAATAATTTTCAACTGTAACGTTTGCCTAATCACTTCTAAGATTGATAGTCTATTATATATATCAAATACCACTTCTCAAAATTATTGGTAATTACAAAAAATAAAAAATCCACCAGATCAGGCAACTCTGCTCATGGTATATAGGGTCATACCGTAATTTCTGGCGTATAGTCCGCAAGTAAGAGGTGTCATTCCTCCACCAGAAGTTTTATTTAAAAGAAAAACCTTATTTTATCGAAGAAACAGAAAGAACAAATATAAATTTATCTCTCTAATAAAATTTCTGGTGCAGAACTGACTCATCTAACTTGCGGACTATACACGAGAAATTACGGTACTTGGCAACACCCTAATTAACACTCGCTTTCCCAAGATCAAGGCGTTACTGCAGAAAAATTGCTTTCAGATGCCGCTTGGCACGTTTGACGAAAATCACCAGCAACGCGTCCTTTTTTTTATCGTTTAGAACAAATCGTCATGCAACATTCCACTGGTTATGTTTGCTATCTCTGGCGAATTAGAGAATTTTTTTAATGAGGCGTGCTTAACTCAATTTTAACTACAATATGGGGTCAAAATGACCCCATCTTGGGAAAGCGAGGGTTAATATTCCGTAGTGTTATTAGTCCCGCCCATTTTTTCACACCCGTAAATTTTTAGAATAATATTCTCCAAATGCAGTTACGATTAAATAAGAAGAAAAATACTCTAAAAGTATACTGGTGTGAAAAAGAAGGCGGGTATAACAATACTACCGAATATTAATTAGTATGTTGGCAAGTATGTACGAGGTGTGTCTATAAAATAACGGGACTGATGCTCCCACAGAAGAAGTACACATTCGCGAAATGCGAATGACAACAGTTGTGTATCATGAAGCTTTCTCTTTCGAATGCGGTACATCCCGTGTCTGTAAAATAAATTAGCCTGGCCGTGACGACTTTCTTGTGTATAACAGCTGTTGTTGTATTTTGGCGGAAAAATGATAAGTGTCATAATAAGAGCAATGAATCGCCGTGAAATCGCGTTACTGAAATTTATATTTTGAGAAGTCTATGGCAATAAATGTTTATCACGTGCGCAAGTTTTGAGTGCTTTGATCGTTTCCAAGGTGACCAAAAAGATTCACGAAATTATTAAAAAATTCGATAATTTGATTCGATTTGACCGTCAGTTACCACTTAAAAGGTTTAGCGCAACTCCTTGAAAGTACAAGAATGAAACAAACAAGTCATGGGTTTTCAATCAAAACAACGCGCCGGCTCATTCTGCGTTGACAGTAGAAATGTTTCTAGCAAAGCCCAACACTCACATGTTAGACCATTCTCTTTATTTGCTATCCATTCTTCATGCGACTTTTATCTGTTTCTCAACGTCAAATCTGCATTAAAAGGAACAAGATTTCAGATCATAAAAGCTGTAAAAGAAAAAGCGCCACGCTTACCAAAGGAGCAACCAGAAGAATATTTCGACCCACTGTTTCGAAATCCACATGGAGCGTTGCAGGGTCAGGGGAGGGTTATATATTGAAGATAATAATAACTACAAAAGTAAAATTCAAAATGAAACGTTTTGCAGCAATAGACTCGTTATTTTTTTATCCACACCTTGTATTCTAGCAGTTTTGGAATTATATCAAATTTGGAAACTCAGCTTTATAAAGGTCAGTATTATGTCACTTGCATTTTCCAACAACTCTCGTTTCACCGAATTTTTTTTATTTTATTTTATTTTATTTATTTATTTTTCGCGAAGAAGAATAGAAACAGTACTGTATTTAAACTTATATATTTTATGACATATTATGGTAAATGAAAGAAGAATTTCATCTACTAAGTAGTAAAGCTATCTTTACGATGCATTTCTTTTTATGCGATACGACCAATTTGACGTGTCACAAAAACGTACAAATAAAATGTCATAGCTGACAATCTTTTATTTTATTCCGGAGCATTTTTAGTCACGCCTTTATTTCGTACTACTTTATTTATAGAATAATTGTATCTAATATATATATATATATAACTACGATAAAATAAGAAAAAGTAACTCTTAAAAAAGTTCTACGAAAGAAAGGCGTGGCTAGAATTGCTCCGAAATAAATTAAAATGTTGGCATATCAGAAATAGGGTTGTAGGGCATGCCGATAGTTGAGAATTAAATGGTAGTCTGTGATTTGTAGACTTGAAATATGCAGATATATAATCAATGCTATTTCATTCCGAAGCACTATCAGTGCTCAGCGTATTCTCACACCAGTTTAGCTGTTTTTCAATAAATCACTAAGACTAAATAGAAAAATATACTCTTCAGAAAAAGTGATGTAAAAAATGCAGGTTATAATAATGCTCTGGAATGAAATAAAATAGTTAGCATGTCTACAAAATAAAACATACTTTCCTGATAAGGTGTTTTGACCGGTAGAGCAAAACGCAAAATAGTTTCCGGACCATAATTCAGGGCAGGGTTGCCAAATTTGGAATTTTTTTTTTCAATAGTCACCAATACTTTTTATTTGTAACGTTTGACTAATCACTTCGAAGATTGATAGTGTATTATGTATATCAAATGTCACTTCTCAAAATTATTGGTGACTATTGAATAAAAAAAAAAGGCCAAATTTGGCAACCCTGGTTCAGGGGTGGTACTCTCCGCCCTTTTTTTAGGACACTGTCAAAAGAAAAAAAAATCAAATTTATTGCTATATACAATAATTCCTATCCCGTATAATCACGGCATATTACTATAAATATATTCAAAAGTAATTCTGCATGAAATTAGTAGTGGCTAAAAAGGTGAAAATTTCTTGTCTGTGAGAGTGTTCTGAAAAAAAAGCCGGCGAGGACGACCCCTCATAGTTGCTAATTTTGGTTTCCGGAAATTTTTAATAGATTTTTTTTTTTTTTTTTTTTTTTTTTTTTTTTTTTCTGTAACAGTGTTCATGGATTAAATAAATTAAAATTTTCCATTAAAATTTTCCGGAAGCCAAAAAGCGTTGAAGTTGGCAGCTATGTTCCAGTCTGTTGCACAGGTGTTGAAATAAAACTGAATGTTTATTAAAAATAACCTTGGCAGTCGGTAGAAATAAGAAAATTATATTGCATTTTTAGTTCCAGTATGTTGAGTAGGTAGAAATTAATTATTTAAGACTGCAAGTAAGATTACAGCTGAATTAAACAGAAAAAAAAAAGTAAAATAAAATAAATAAATAAATAAATAATGGTTATAAGTAAAACACTTTGTATGTTTATATTCGTGCCTAAATATTACACCCAAGGAAGAACAGTGGTATTATTCCTGCCCAAAACAACTTTTGAGAGATTTTGCATTTCATGATGTTTACTTACAGCTTTTTATTCATTATTGATTTGTAAAATTGAATGAAAATATCTTAGTGAAGAGAAGCCAATATTTATAATGTCAAAATTCACCTATTTGTATTTCAAGATTTCTGACTGCGCCTAAATATGCGGCTCATAAATGATAATGATAAAGTCTTGTTTTGTTTGATAGATTTTGGCTCTGTAACTTTTTAAAAATATTGGTGAGTTAGTCGTTTCATCATCTCAAAAATTTCCGTTTTGTTTATATTTAAATGCTGTTTTTATACGAAGTAATGCAAAAAATTATTCTAAAATAACAATTTTATAAAAAAAGTTTTAAAAATGGAAGTTAACACTTTCGCGATCGCATGTTTTTGTCTTTTTGAGAGTAAGCTCCGCCTGTGGGCGTTATTCTTTTACATTACATCAGTTGAAATATGTATTTTCTGTATTCAAATTTATAATATAAATGAACATTCGTTATAATTATGCTCTTTCTAATCAAAACATTTATACCTATAGTGAATTGGTATAGTGTCCAGAAATAATGCAACCTATGTAACCTAAAGAACCGTCCACTGGCGAAGTTATAAATTTTCAAATGACGTGAATTCCCGTCAGCGGTCGAGAAAGTGTTAAATAACTTATGTATTAATGATTCGTTCTGATGTATAAAATTAAAATCAGGAATGTGTATCAGGAAAACTTAAAATAAAAAAGTACAGTAATTTTTGACGCAAGTGCTGCAGTTCAGATAATTCCATTTCACACCACGAACTTTATTTAATAAAATGTAAAGTTTAACTAACGTACACTAGCATAATTTTGTCTATATACTTCAATTGCAAATCATTAAAGTATGGTAGCCTCCGTGCAAGTGCGCTGTAGCTTCCATGACTCGACGAGTCCAGTTTTACAATAGGAGTGATATACATCTGTTTCAGAGAAAAAAAAAGCGATTACAGAGCGCCAAATTATTGAATGTTTTCCAAATCCAAACCTGTCGCTCAATTTGGCAACCCTCCAACTCTTTGGACTCATCCTCACTGCTAGTTTTAGGAAATGTGGCTACACTATAGAAAGGAATTTCTCTAATAAAACAAATTTTTCCTTCGTGGGCTTTCTCGACCTAGGGCGTTAACTCCGAATATAACTAGAATAATAATAATAAGAACATTGCTCTTTCGTTTGAAGGCTATTTCAAAATAGAGTTTCCAGTTTGGCCTTTTTTGAGGACAAATTAAAGCTCATAAAATAAAAATACAATGTCTCCCACATTGCATTTTGTATTTTGGAATGTTGGCTCCATTTTTTTTTTTTTTTTTTTTTTTTTTTTTTGACTTTATGTAGTTAGAATTTGACTCTTTTTCGAAATAGGTTTGGCCTCGTTTGAAAAGTTTCACTTCATTCACTTCAAACATGCATTACGTTTTTTTTTTTTTTTTTTTTCTAAAAATTAGTTAAATTATGAGATTTATCTTAATTTCGAAATATTTTGGCTCAGGCAGGAGGCGTACCACTGCACTTTTTCAGTAATTTGAGTACAGATTCCCACGACCCTTAATTTTGAGTACCACTAATTTTATATAACAACGTTTGTTATATAAATAAAATTATATATTTAAGAAGAAATTAGTTTTTATAGACTAATGGTAGGGCGGGAAAATAGGCGCAGAATTCATACCAGTATCCATTTAAAAATGCTCAGGAATAAATTATAGAAAACATGACAATTCTGCTCTTAGCACACTTTTCTGCAGTAGTGCACATTTACCGTAATTTCTGACAGACAACAAGCAGGTAAGATGTGTCATTTCTTCCCCAGAAATTTTATTTAATAGAAAAATCTATACTTTTTCGAAGGAAGAGCTCGTACAAATATAAATTTATTTATCAATTGAAATTTCTGGTGCAAAACTGTATTATATAACCTGCAGGGTATCTACCAGAAATTACGGTATTTATTTATTTTATTTTATTTTATTTTATAATTATACTTACTATTATTGACAGAAAGAAAAAACATCTGATAAGAAATTATTCACTACAGTAACACTCAAAAAAATATAATAATAAATAAATAAAATAAATAAATAAATAAATAAAAATAATACAAATCTTATGGTTTGTTTGCGCGGATAACGGTATTTACTTTATGAGTTAGGAATATGAATTAAGTCATTTTTTCTCACACTAAAAAATTCGTGCTTCAAAATTTACTATAAGAAAATCGTTGTATTACTTTTTCAGGAAAAAGCGAAACATTTGGCAAGTCTGTACAGTGTGATTATAGTTAAACATCCATTACAGTAATGTTTTCTGTATCCAAAATTTTCGGGCGGATATTGTCACCAAAATCGATGTCTAAATGCGTAGCTGCAAACATGCTATTTATTATTCCGCAGTATTGTTAGTACCCGCCCATTTTACCACTTCATTTTTAATTCTTAATAATTAGTAATTCTTAGTATAATAATAATTAGTAATTCTTTCTAAATTTAATTACGATGAAATGAGATGAAAAATACTCTAAAAAAACTGACTGGTGTGTAAAAAAGGCGGGTTTTAACAATATTACCGAATATTAAATAGGATATTGGCTGCTATGATAAATGATTGAACCCTTTAAAGTTCACTACTTAATTTATTTTAAAAATTACTAAACTAATTTTAAAAATGGCTTTTAGACACATAGCTGACCATAAATATTAAAAAAATAAAAAATTAGCACCTTTTCGAGAAATTTTCGGTTTCAAACATCTGTAAGTAAACCTTATTAAATTCAAATAATATTTAATTTAATAAATAAATAACTTTATAAGTAAACATTATCGACAACAAAAACTCGTAAAAGTTGCATAGATCCCAACATTTCAATTTATTCCGGAGTATGTTAACCCTTTGTGGCGCAAGGTGATTCGGATCATTTAAATTACACTGCCACCGGAATTTACGAATATAATTAAAATAGAAGAAATTTTAAATTTTCACGTTAAAAAAAGGGGCTTTTCTGCTATGTTATAAATGTAAACTTTTGCAAACAAATTTCCGGGATGAGTTTTTGCACTTGAGAATAAAAATTAGGTGTTCCATCAGCGGGAACACTGCGACTGAAAGGGTTAAAGTTACGCTCAAGTAATTAATCACTTTTAAAATATCTGCTATGTAATTGCATGGATAAACGGAAATTATTACAAATTAAATGACTCACAAGGAACACATAAACTCTTTAAACAGTTATTCATTAAGTGGGTGTTGTTATGGTGTCGGTCATTCCCATACTTGCCAACATACTAATTAATATTGCGTAGTATTGTTAGCCCCGCCTTCTTTTTCACACCAGTATCTTTTTAGAGTACTTTTCTTCTTATTTCATCGTAATTGAATTTGGAGAATATTACTCAAAAAATTTATTGGTGTGAAAAAAAAGGGCGGAAATAACAATACTACAGAATATTAATTAGGATGTTGGCAAGTATGTATTCCATACTTTAAATTTGTCATATCACTATGAAAAATGCTATATGGTGGACATTTTTTGAACTATTAATTTTTGATACATTGAGCGCATTTCCCAAAACCTGTAGATTCCAATTTTTGTAGGTTTTCGATTTTCTCCGATTCGGTTACATGGGACCTTTTATAAATAAAATTCATTTATAATCCTCTATATTTAATTAAAATGAAATATGAAAACAACTCTTTAGATATAATATTATTAATATTACTAAACTATATAGTAGTAGAAATATCTTTATTTATAAATTGGTCTTTCATTGCCAATATAATATTTGGATAAGCTATTTTGCTTTTGTAGTTTCAAACTTCAGACTTCATGCTTATTAAATTCATAAAATAAGAAAAAATAATTAAACTTATTAATACGTTAATTTTTCGAATAATCAGCTTAATCACTCGCTTTAAAGTCTGAATTTTTCAGATGTTATGAAACGTTAATGTATTTTGTAGTAAGTAAGCCATATAATGTGTAGTGACTGAGAATAATCAGCATTCCATTAAATTATAATCCCTAGCGCGTGTTCTGGAATTAGTAAACAACTTCAGTCCTATATTCCACAACATTTTACAGAATAACCAGATATTATAGAAGCTTAGTGAGTTTCTACTTTTCTATTTACTTGAACAGAAATGTGTAAATTGTAATTCAGAATATATTTCAGGTCATTTGGATTCGTTTATAGTAGAAATTGTTAACATATACATAAAAATTCATTTTATTTTCGTTCTAGATGAATATACTATCTGTATTATTGCTCATACTAAAGTTTTATCAGTGAAAAACCAGAGTATTTACCTTTAAATTATTATCATTTAATTTGGATTACTACAAAAATATAATATGCACGAAGTTTTATTTAATTGAAGTCTATCCGCATCATCACCATCACAAGAAGAAATTAATATTTCAGAATTGTTTTAAAATGAGTATTATTAGCACATTAAATATCTTTCATTCGTATAAAAATTAATCCCAATTTTAATTACTGTGGATATAAATGATGACTATTACGTGAGTTATATTATTTTCGTATTATTTCGTGCGTTATTTCTACAGCAATATAAAATTTTGAAAGTGATAAGAAAAATTATCAAAATTTGCTAAACTATGCTAACTATAAGTAAATTGACAATGGATAAAATGTGGCATCATTGAAGAAAACAGTAACACATTAATTCTTATTCAATGCTTTGTTTTATCTACTCTGTATATATTACTTGTACCAAATGTTGGAAAATGTGGCGCACATTAAATCGTAGAAGCTTCATTAACTAAATGAAATAAATTTTACACACACACACACATATATATATATATATATATATATACAATTACTTTAGTCAAAAATAAATGTTGCATGGATGCATACTTCATAGAATATGCTTTCAAAATTCGTATTTTTACAAGCCTATATGGATCAGCTAAATTTTAAACGTCGTTTATAAGTTGATTTTCATGCCATTTTAGACTTCGTTAGCCACTTTTTAAATCGCTGAATCGAAATATTTCTTACAATTTTGTGAATACTTGGTGTTAGTTAAGGGAGGGTGCATTTCTTGATTATTAAGTGTGATTTTACTGTATGTATTTACAGCAATTTTAGAGCTGAATCAAAAGAAAAGAAAATATTTTTAAATATATTTCACTTTCAAAACAATCAAAATTTAAAAAGATAGTTAAAAGCTAACTTACGTTATATACATGCCTGCCAGTTATGCTAATTTACCCGTAATAGCTTTAGGCCCCGCCTTTTTTACACACCAATAAATTTTTAGAGTAACATACTTGCCAACCATCTCATTAATAACCGTACAATTGTTAACGCCCCCTTAAAAAACGCCCCTTTTCTCACACCACTATATTTTTAGAGTAATTCTCTCCAAAAGCTGTTACGATTAAATAAGACTAAAATTACTCTAAAAAATTATTGGTGTGTAAAAAAAGGCGGGTACTAAAAATTGTACGGATTATAATGAGATGGTTGGCAAGTATGGAGTAATATTCAGCAATATATGTACCCATGATTAAATAAGAGCCCCATGATTACTATATATTATACTAATACCCATGATTAAAATTACTCTAGAAATATACTGGTGTGAAAAAAAAGGCGGGACCTAACACCAGAGTTCCCAACTTTTATAATTTATTCACAAGCATTTTTAGCACAGCCTTTTTTTCATACCGGAAATATTGAAAAATGATTTTCTTCTTATTTAAACGTTGTAACATATTAAAGAAAAATAATCTACAAAATTTCTGTTGCGAAATGAAGGTGGGGCTAAAAATGCTCCTGAATAAATTATAAAAGTTGGGAAAGCTGCCTAACACTATTACGGATAAATTAGCATAATTGGCAGGTCTCTCTCTCTCTCTCTCTCTCTCTCTCTCTCTCTATATATATATATATATATATATATATATATATATATATAGAGAGAGAGAGAGAGAGAGAGAGAGAGAGAGAGGGAGAGAGATAGAGAGATATACATATTCAATATATATATATATATTGTAACAAATTAGTAGAATGAAAGGTAAAACAAAATAAAATATAATGTAACCATAATTCACCATGAACATAATAAAGTGAACAACAAAATGCTAGATTTCGTTCTATAGCAGCTGTTTTAAACATAGTGCTAAAGAGGCGAAACTTTGTAAATTGAAACAAAAATATTTTGGAGTGTTCCTTTAATATTCTATTTTTTTTTTCTTTTTTTGTACAATTTCTTTTTGTTTATTTAACGAACATGATTAAATGAACCATATACGTTTTCGTTTAATTACTAGAAAAATAAGGAATTACGTTGTAAATGATATACGGGGTGTTTCAATAGATTTCCGACAAGCTTTAATGGTAGATCAGGCATACCGAGACAACTCATTTTTACATAGAAACATATAAGCGGAAACGTCATGTGTGCGCGCTATCAAGACAAATATTTAAAAGAAATCATTGCAGATATGTGTTACAAAAACAGGTTTACCTTAGAAAATTTCTGCCATGTGGAATAATACAAGCCTCATGACAGCGAATCATGGCTTGGCGAATACTTTCAAACAGTCTTGGTCTGTCACGGACACGTGCTGCTGCTCCAACAACTCGCGCTAGGAGGTCTTTAGCTGAGGTGGCAGGGCACTCGTACACTAGGCCTTTCATGAATCACCACAGGAAGAAATTAATGAAGGATTAATCGGGGGATCGAAAGGCCAGGCGATTGCTTCTGTCCTGCCAATACACCGTGCCAATTCAGTTTTGGCCAAACAATGTCATCTAGTGACATAGCTGCCAACTTGTACTTTTTTTACTACTGGGAGTTTTTTAACAGTTTTCTATGATTAAACATGATAACATATTTTTCGAAAATATACTGGCGTTAAAAAACCGTACAAGTTGACACCTATGTAGCAAGCTTACATGTTGTTTCAACCTATATGCTTCTATGTAAAAATGATTTGTTTCGGTATGTCTGATGTACCCTTAAAGTTTGTCAGAACTCTTGAAACACTCTGTATATTTTTTCCTAAAAAAATTTGTCAATGTGAGTTTATTTTCATCCCTTAAGTAACTTTCATTCACAAAATGCAAACCCTCGTAAAACTCCCAACAGATGACTTACTATGAAAACATTTGATAAAGAAATTAAAAAAACAACAACAATTCCATGAAAAGTAAAAAAATCTATGTGAAAATTTATTACCTATAAAAATTATGATGATTTGACAGTAATAAGTTTTCTTTTGCAAAATTTGTGTTAAATTATTATCCATATAATTTTTGTTCTAAACATTCTTATATTTTAATTCTAGAAAGAAAAAAAAAATCATTTTTACAAAATTCTAATATAGAATAAAAATGAAATCGAAATATGATATCTTTAAATTAAAATTTACTGATTTGAGTTTAATAAAGAAAAACAAATGAAATTGTCAAAAACAATCAAAATCTTCGTTTAACTTATTTAAGATTTTAGACCTATCATTTCCAATAAAATTGCGTGACAGTTAAACAACCACTTTTATAATATTAAATTATTTTACTGGAAACTTCAGAAAGTATTACGTTAATAGTAAAACTAAAATATCTTTTGACTAAGAGATAAAAATACTTCAAAAAGAAAAAAAAAAAAAAGAATGAAAGAGGGAAAAAAAGCATATTTTTTTTCTGTCTCTTTTAATATGCATTTTAAAATCAGTTACAGAAATTTCTACACTTTTCAATGTATATTATTTTGAATGTTTTTTAAGTTGAGGTTTAGTTAAATATTTTATAGATTTTAATTATGGGTCAGATAATTAAAAGCAATTATTCCATTATTAAATGAAACATTAATTAAAAAATTGACTTTTTTTATACCATTTTATAAATTTTTTATTTCAATACATTTGTGACTTATTTCAAAGCTATTTTATGAATTCAAGCATATTTATCCTATATAAATATGATGGGAAACCATTGCTGTTTTAAACCGTATTATTTTTATTATAAGTTACAGAGTATTGATTATAGCAACGGTCGTGAATTAGCTTTTTTTCACAAATGAATAATCAAAGACAGCACATTATATGACAGTACTTGCTGCGAACTGCTACGCATATTGGCCAATAAAAATTATTTAGTAGTTTATGTATATGTTTATAAATAGAGTAAAACAATTTACTCAGTTTTTTTTTTTTTTTTTTTTTCTGAAACAGCAGAAAAATGTCATTTCTCATATAATACTATAGTAAGGTCAAGCTAGGAGAGTTTGCGCACAATTCAACAAAACACTATAAAATATCCAACTATTAATTTTTTGATAAATTACTGGTACATAGTTTTGAATTGAACCTGCTTCTATACATTTTCATTACTTTTTTGCTGTAACTTAAAATAATAGCTGCAATAAAACCAAGACAACTATTTTGCGCAATCTGCCCTTCAGGAATGAACGCGGGCGCAGAACTCATTCCGTATTAACCCGTTAGTAGTCGCTATAAACAGCGCCACCTATTACAGATTGCGCACATTTTATTTAACTCACACCAATAATTTTAAGAAGTGATGTGATCGACGTTCCTTCTATTTTTATTTGCGTTTTATGCATATCAAATGCTACTTTTAAAAATGTTTGGTGGCTATTGAATAAAAAAATCTGGCAACACTGAAGGATGGGCTGCTAGGTATGGTCTGTGACACGTATTTTCAAAATTAAAATAAATAACAGTACTAAGCGACAATCTCAATATTGTTTAGTTCAATAAGTTCATTATTACCATGTATTTATTAACTTCTGTTCTTGTTTGTGTGTTTGTTTGTCCGGTACAAATCTTGCAACTCGACCAACTAGCGGCTACTAACGGGTTAAGAAATTTTTCTACCTTTTGTATCACCAATTTAAGAAGTAGAAAAATTAGTTATATTGATAGTGGTATGAGTTCTACGCCCGTGCTTCATCCCTGCTCCTTATAGGGTAGGAGTGATTGCGCAGATGGGTAGGAGAGATTACGCTAAATTATAACTACAGTTAAATTGTTAATAGTATAATTGCATTAAAATGACATTGTTGTAAGGTATTTGTAAACAAACATTTTTGTATCAGGAATGGATATTTCAACTCAGTAATTAAAAAAAATGAAATTTAAGAATAATTACAAAAAATTATTTAAAGAAAAAATATTAAAGAAATAGGAAAAATGAACAAGACCAGAAAAAGATAAACAATTTTAAAATAACATCAAAATATTAGATAACACATTTAACTTAATTATTAGTACATTTCCTTTTCAGCTTCAATGTTTTCTTATGTGTTGACCAGATCTCTCGTTGTCCGCAATCCTTGCACTTCTTGTTGACGAAGCCATATAAGCCACAAGTTAATCTGTTCGAGACGGATTGAACACCGTGTGTGCAATGTATTTCTGAGCCAGAAAACTGGGTGGCAAACCGTGTATGCAATGAAACATGACTAGTTACGCCCACTTTTAAGCCCAGAATCCACCCACCGTTTAATATTAACACTTTCACGATCGCATGATTTTTTTTTTTTTTTTTTTTTTTTTTTATGAAAAAAAAAGGTGTTATTGTCCCAAGATAAAATATTACAGAACAAAATTTTATGTATTCACATTTATATTACAAATGGATATACATTGTATTTATATTCTTTCTAATCAATATATTTGTACCCATAATATATTTTGTTGCAAAAATATGAATACTGGGTACATACTTACAGGGATGGAACACGGGCGCAGAATTCATACCGGAATCCGTTTAAGAAATTTTTCTACCTATAATATCGTCGATTTAAGAATTAGAAAAATTTCTTACATTGATAGTGGTATGAATTCTGCGCCCGTGTTCCATCCCTGTACTTAAGAAATAAGTAACATACAAATTACGAAAGAAACGCACACTGGCGGAATTACAGATTTTCAAATGACGTGAATCTACGTCAGCGGTCACAAAAGTGTTAAATAAAGTTGTTGTTTTTTTTCCCTTAAAATCTTCCGCAAATAAATATTCGAAACACAAAACCTAAATTCACTTGGCTTGAAATCTTCTGCTTTTAATTTAAAAATCATTTACATTTATATATTTTATTTTATTGAAATTTAGACGATTAATTTCCATAAAAACAATTTTCAGTAGGCTAATATTTTTTTTTAATTAAATTTAGTTTTTTCGCTCTATTTAAGCCACCGACAGTTGCACAAAACTTGAGCATCATAAATTTCACCAGAGGTATTTCTTTTTTCGATCATGCCACTAACGAATAATGTTCATTTTCAGACTTGGGAACAGTCTCCAAAAAGCACAGATGGCAAAATTTTACTTTATTCCGGAGTATTTTTAGCCCCGCCTTTATTTTGTACCAGATTACTTATAGAAAAAAAAATTCTCCAATATATAACTTCGATAAAATAAGAAAAAATCACTTTAAAAAAATAAGTGGTATGAAATAAAGGCTTAAAATACTCCGGAATAAATTTAAATGTTTGCACCTATGGAAAAAGTCAGGAGATACATTTAATAAACTCTTTCAACTTCAACCTTCAAAGGGTCCTTCACCTGTCTCCTGTCTCGAAAGGGTTGAACTAAACCAGTCTATTCTTATTTGCCGACCCAATCTCTCGTTGACCACAATCCTTGTACTTCCTGTTGGTGAAGCTAATCGCATACAGAGCTGCCAACCTAATCCAGCAAATTGTTAGTACCGCCCTTTTTTCTACACCACTTAATTTTTAGAGTATTTGTTTTCTTCATTCATCGTAAATTTATTTGAAGAGAATTACTCTAAAAATTAAGTGGTGTAGAAAAAGGGGCGGTACTGACAATTTGCCGGATTTGGTTGGCAGCTCTGCGCATACTTGCCAACCATGTCATTAGTAACCGTACAATTATTAACTCCCCCTGAAAAAAAGACCCTTTTTTCACACCACTATATTTTTAGGGTTATTCTCTCCAAATGTTGTTACGATGAAATAAGAGTAAAATTACTCAAAAAACTTATTGGTGTGAAAAAAAAGGCGGGTACTAAAAATTGTACGGATCATAATGAGATGGTTGGCAAGTATGTAATCGTATAATCATCTGCCACAAATTAACCTGTTCGATTCGGATTGCACCCCGTGTGTGCAATGCATTTCCGAGCTGAAAAAAAAACGGGTAGGAAAAAGTGTGTGTAATGATGCATGGCTAGTTCCGCCTACTTTGAAGCAAAGAATACACCCACCATTTAATAATAAATGAATTTTTTTCCCTCTATATTTTCCGAACAAAAATGTTCGAAATAAAAAACCTAAATTTCACTTGGTTTGAAATCTTCTCTTTTTAATTTTAAAATCATTTACGTTTATATATATTATTTTATTGAAATTTGCATGATTAATGTCCTTAAAAAAAAGTTTTGAGTAGGCTATATTTTTTGTTTACGTTTAGTTTTATCGAAGGTATTGAAGCCGCTGACAGCTGCAAAAATCCTGAGCATCATATTTGAAAATATTGCAAAACTAAACAGATATAAAAAAAAATTTAAATAGTTTGTGATAAATTTGTTATAGGTTAACATTCGCATTCGAAAGGTAAATCCCACCAGAGGTGTGGCTTTTGTCGATCATGCCACTCCCAAATAATGTTCATTTTCAGATTCTGGGAATAACCTCCAAAAAGATGTGGTGGGATCTCGAGTGGGTTCAACTAGTCCAGTCCTTTGTCGAAGTTATTTCCTGGTACAGTTCCAGACATTCAACAAACTCATATTCATTATCTTGACATTACCATTAATCTGCGAAACCTTTATTAGTATAGAATTTTAAATCCGTAATATCTCCTAAATAGCAAACTCTCCCATTTTGGTAGGAGACATTGCACAGTCTTTTGTCAAATAATTATTCGATTTTAGAGAAAATTTTAGTGCTCGTACCGTTAGTCTAGGTTAGTAGCTTATAAGAAATTGTTTAATTTAGAAATATTTTGTATTACTATCATTCTATGGAAATTTTTAGGAAGGGTTATTAAAATTCCAGCATATATTTTTTAACACGAGACAAAATAATCCTAGACTCTTGAAGCCATCCACATATACATTCAAGTAGGCACTTTACTATTGATGTTTTACAACCACCTGAAATCGCAACTCGCCCACTCTAGTCTATCCCGCCGATCCCTTATATGCGCAATCTCTCCTTCCGCGTGATCTCTCCTAGCTTTACATTATAATAAATTGCATGCTATCGATTTTATGTATCGTAATGTACATAAAAGTTTATAATAATTTATATATAAAGTAATTTAGAATTGATGTAAATTATTTTTCAGCGAAGCAGTATATATATATATATATATATATATATATATATATATATATATATATATATATATATATATATATATATATATATATATATACTAAATGTTACTATTAAGGATATATATATATATATATATATATATACATATACATATAAATCCTTAAAGATGCAAATTTTTTCATAAATATACATGTTTAAAATGAATTATATAAATTTGTGTATAGCAAAACTAAAATTTTCGATTTTTTTTTTTTTTTTTTTTTTTTTTTTTTGTGAACGTTAACTAAATAGTGAATATTAATTAAAATGAAAATTATTTATATGAGAGCTGCCAATTCTTACGCTTTTGATTGCAACTATTTCTTTAAAAAAATTTTTGGTTTATTTAATGACAACATTTATGCTATTAATATTGTATAAGACTGAAATATCTGCAATGAAACGTCCATAAGGGATCCCCTCACAATGCGATAAAAGGAGAGGTGGCCTTGTGAGAGAGATTCTTCAGAAAATAATAAATCAGACAACAAATACTATAATTTAATTTTTTTAATAATATGTATTTATTTTATTTGCCTATATACATAAAAAATACACGTTTAATTGAATTTGAAAAACTTTTAGCAAAGATTTTCTTTTCACAAGATTCTTTTAAATGCCGGTTAAAATTGTGGAACCTAGCATTATTTATGAGTAAATTAAAGGTCTCCATAAATCTAGATATTTTCACTAAAATTTCTGTGAAAGAAATATTAGTTAGCCTTTAATTTTTAATTTAATCTAGGTTTATCACTTACGTTATGCCACCATAAAACAATTTCAATCACTTGGAAGTCATTTAAATTTATTAAGAAAATAATAGTAAGATAAAAATTTATTCTTTCTATGTTTGATTATTACTGTTTATATGAACATTTAGAAATATAGTGTCTTCCATCGCTTACAATGTTATCATACGAAGATTAACCTAAAATTTCTTGGTGTGACACTAGTAAAAATTTTTCGCCAATTCTTGTAAAATATGTCACCTAAAAGAGGTACACAAACGTACATTGACCTTTAACCCCTTAACGGTCACATACTTTTCAAAGACACGCTCATAAAATCCACATTTTTGTCTAATTAAAAAAATAAATATATAAATAAATAGATTGAAAATAAATATATGAATAATATATATGTTTAATCTGTACATATTTTCGAATACATTACGTAGTTTAATACTGGCTGTTGTTTTCATGTACTCTAAAATATTAAAGGAAAAATACACATGGGGCGTGGTCACTGGCCGTGAATATCACGGATGCGAGAAGGAAGGGGTTAATGGAAGGAATCTTGCATTAAATCCTTTAGGGAGAAATTATCCCTTAAGAAAGGTAGCCATTCCATGGATTTGAATATTTAGAAAATATTCTTTGTATTAAAAAAGTTTTATTTTATAAGCGAAAGAGTTGACATCAGAGGTCACAGCATTCTATATTTTGAGTACTACTAATTTTTAGTTAGAAACTTGGCATTGAATAAATGTCAATTTTTTGTAATTGAATCAAACGAAATTACGACAAAAATCATTTTTCTGAAAATATAGAACACTGCGCTCCTGGTTGGCAGCTATGAAATTTTTTTTTCAAAAATATTTAATGTTACTATCTAATTATATAATAATTAGTGTCCGTTCTATTAATTATCTATGCATAAAATTTCCCCTAGAATGAAGAAATTTTAACAAAACCGTAAAAGTGTAAAATAAAAGGTTTCCATTATTTCAGATGTTTCAGTTTACAATGAGCTAATATAATATATCATACTCTAGTTTAGCAATAGCAATCTTCACATGATTTATTCCCGTATAGTTAACGCCAGAGCCTGATTAAGGGGGAAGCACACATTATTTATACTTACACCGTTATTTTTTAACAGCTACTTTCATCCTATAATAAACAGAAAATTTTCATTAAAAATTATTTTAAAAGAATTCTGGTGTCTAATAACGGTGAGTAAATTGGATTGTTTTACACCGTTCATTTTTTATAAAAAAATATTTCCTCGTCAAAGCGTGGAATTTCTATGACATAAAGAAAAAAATAATTGTAAAAATATTCCGGTGAGAGCGGAGATAATGTGTGCTTCCCCCTTAATCAGGCTCTGGTTAACGCAAAATAATACTTTAAAAAAATTATGGTATAAGCTTTACTGGTAAACCGTATTAACTTGGCACCCGTATTTATTAATATTAAGTTTTCAACAAGTATTTTTTCAGAATACCGGTAAATATTGAAAAAAAAAAATCCCCTAAATTTTGTTTATACAAATATTAAAATATCAAAATAGAATAAATGAAAAATATCAGACATGTACGAAGACCAAATGACAAAGCAAAATCTATTTACGTCATAGTCACTCTCCAATTGAAAGTCTATAATTCTTAAAAATGAAATTTTTTGAAAAGAATTATATTAGTTTTGTGATGTAGATTGGTATATAAAAGAAATTTTGTAAGGTATGTCTCCTTATTTTTTTAAGGTGTCACATTAATACAATTTCATTATAAAATGTATGATACATTCTTTTCAGCTGTTGCATGTTAAAAGTTTTTTTTTTAAACTTAAGAAAAGAAATAAATACCTGTCAAAGTAAGAGTCAAACCTACTCATTATTGATGTGTATTTGTGAAGGGTGCCGATTATTTTATTTTTCTATAAAAGTATATCCTGAAATACTGGTGTTGAATAATGTATGTTTCCAAATTTCGGATTGACTTTTACCATGAATTTATATATAGTTTAATTCAATAAAAAATAAAATACAATAATGGTGATAACGATGATGATAACAGAGTTCTCAAAATTTATAATTTGTTCCGTAAAATGTTAGTACTTATTTTTTTCATACCATTTTTTATGAATAGTAACTTTCTCCCTATTTAATATTTATTACATACTAGCCGCCTTCGGAGACCAGCTGGTTCGCGATCCTTGAAAAATCCGACTTTATGAAATTCCCGCTCGGTGGCGCCTGCGGCGCCTTTTTCCCGTTTCAGATTTTACAACAGCTTATTGACATATAGTAAAAATAGCTTTATTGAAAAATTTAATCGCAGTAAATTCCCGCTCGGTAGCCTGCGGCGCCCTCTTCCACTTTCAATATCTGAAACAGCCTGCTTGCTCACCATGTTATGATCTTTCAAATTTCTGACTTTAGCAAAGTCCCGCTCGGTGGCGACTGCGGCGCCTTATCCCCGTTTTAGAACATACAACGCCTTCCTCGCTCATTAGAATTTAAAATATTGAAATTTGAAAATATTGCAGCAGAATCTGGCGGTAGAAATTTCTTTAATCTACTGTTCAATTCTAAATCAACAAACCTTTCAAATGATGTATTACTTATGAAAATATTTTAATTAGTAGCTGAGATACAAAAGAAAACTTAAACAGGAAACCTTAAAACGTGTAAATCGGGTAAAATCTCGAATTCCACTTTCGATAATATAAAAGAACTTTAAAATATCTTTCGAATGATGTATTAAAAATAATATAATCATAATTAGAATTTGAAATAATGAAATTTTAAAATATTTCAGCGCCATCTGGCGGTAGAAATTTCTGTAATCTACTGCTCAATTCGAAATCAACAAAGCTTTCTAATGATGTATTACTTATGAAATTACTTTAATTAGTAGCTGAGATACAACAGAAAACTGATTCGGGACACCTCAAAACGTGTAAATCTGGTGAAAACTTTCGATAATATAAAAGAACTTTAAAATATCTTTCGAATGATGTATTAAAAATAATTTAATCATAATTAGAAACTGAAATACGCTTATTAGAATAAGATTTAATTTGCAATTAAAATGTAATTTTTTTCAAAAATCGATGAAATTTGAACTGCAACTATCCCCTGTGCTGTAAATTGCGCACACAAAGTTTAAAAAAAATTTAGAAGAAAATTGAAGCATTTTGAAATTTGCAATTTTTATTCCTAGTAGAAAAAGCAGGTGATCTCAAGTGGTAAAATATTTCCTTCGTTTGGGCGGATATCGAATTCTCTCTTCTCAGTCAAGGTCAGTTGTCATGGTAACCCACCCCATGAATCAAGATAGCAAGCAGTATTCAGTTCATTACGGAATGGAGATGCCCGTTTTCAATGGTTTAATGCCTAAAATTAAAAAAATTATAACTCATTCAGTTTTTGAAATTTTCTCTCAATCTTTTAAGAATTGAATTGTTGAAGCGAGATCTATATACAAAAAAAAAAAAAAAATGATTTATCTCTAAACGCTTTTGAGTTATAAAATGTTTTGTGAAAAAATCGATGTTTCGTAAAATCTAAAAATATAAATTGCTAATCCGTATTTTGTAAAAATGTTTATATGGTTGTAAAGAGGATTAAATGTCCTTTCCAAATATACCAGTTGTTAAAAAATGGGACAGTTACTCGGTCGTACAGGGCGTTTCAAAAAAGACGATCGAGAAAAAGAGAAATTTTCGACCCTTTTTAAAACTTTTTTTTTTTAATATAAAAATCCGTATTTAAAAAAAAAAATGTACCGTAAGAATCGGTAATAAATGTTCTTTCTCGTGGTACAGGTGTATTTTCGATATTTCCAACAGATCGGCAGCGATCGCTTTAGAAAAACTCGCGAAATTTTTCTCTCTCTGCTTTCTCTTTTCAGGAACACGCTAAATTCTACTTGAAGGGCGGAAATTACGATCCGCTCGCTTTTTAATTAGACATTGGTCGACGTTTTAATTAATATCTCCGGAACTAATTAAAATTTTTAAATTCTGTTTTCACTATCAACTCGGGAAGGCTTCTGAGCACCCGTATGTCAAATTTTATATTTCTGCTTTTAGTAGGGGCTGAACGTATAGATGCACAGACAGTGTGAGAGACAGACAGACATCTTCTTTTATTATTATAGATTGGAGGAAAATATTTAATAAATAATTCTGTGAACAGAAGGTGGGCGCTAGTAAAGCTACGAAATAAATTAGAAACTGTGGTAACGCTGCATTAATATTTTATTTAAATATGAAATATATTCCTACTTTACTTAGGTAATGAAAAATATATTTTGATAAAATCAGTGCATAGAAAATTTGTAGATACTCTTTAGTGTTATTCAATATTAATCTTTACGCCCGTTCTTGTATTGGTAAACAATTTCGTTAAATGTACTCTAGTGCAATATTCAACATATTTAGATATTAGCGAAAGCTTATTTAGTTTCCATCTCAGTATTTGCACCTAACATCTAAGCATAGATTTATACAGATTGCTTTCCAAATTATTTGAACTTGTTCGTATTAATATTTGTTTGTCCGCTAGAACATTTTCGGCTTATCATATCCACATATAAATGTTATTTCTATCTATCTTATTAGTATATAAGTTATGAAATGAAATACGTAGCTTTTTTTTAAATAGAACAATATATTCCATTTAAGCAGGAAAATTTTACCAGTTATACACTCCTGCAAGATTTGCCAACGATCAGTTTTTATTTATTTATTTATTTATTTTTTATTTTTTTAAGTTTAAAAACTTATCTCACGATGAAATGTTTTCAAACATTCGGTATTTAAAGAACTGGGTCTTCCTCATGCTTTTCAGTGAATATTGGTTTAAGATAACATTTAGGGGGCTGGAAACAAATTGAGCAAAATCAATAATGATTGTTTTCACCCTGTATCGTTAAGTGAACGAAATGAACTGTAACTTTAGGACATGTTAATAAAACTTAATTTGTGGATAGATTTGTGTAATAATAAATTATTTTTTTGAAAAATAATGAAAAGGGAGGGATGGGACAGGGCAGCTCAGGGAGGGATGGGGCATGTAAGAAAAGGAAGAATTCTGATACTCCTTACACAGAAAATATCAAGAGGCAAATGAATGAATAGATGGAAGAAAAAAATGCACGAAACAAATTCAAAAGCATGGAAAATAATTGGTGTGTCACTCACACGACTTTTGTTTACCCTTTTAACTTTTAAAAATACTTTATTTACCATATATGTATCAGGAATTAATTTTCATTCCTGAGCAGTTTTCCTGGACATGGTAAAATATACAAAAGGAATTACATTCACCAATTACAGTTAGGATTTCTTGGTAATATTTGTTCTTGCTATATGCTGATAACGCACACAGACTAGCTACTAAAAACCTAATTAATATTCAGGAAACCACAAAACATGTAAATATAAAAAAACTTAATTTTGAATATTTGAGCTAAAAAACAGTACTTTCTCTGCTAGAAGTAACAAAAAAAAAAAAGATGAACTGATTGAGCATTTGAAAATTTTTATTTACTGGTTCATTATACTCTAATATTGGATAAAGTAGATGTTATTAATAATTAATTAACCATACATACATCGTGTCCCACCGTTTTTGTCATTTTTTATAGTATGTCTGTATATTATGTATTTATTTTAAATTTATAAACATGTCCCATCCCTCCCTCATATAAGCAGAGCCTGATTAAGGCGGAAGCACACATTTTCTCCGCTCTCATCGGAATATTTTTACAATTATTTTTTACTTCATGTCATAGAAATTCCACGCTTTGACGAGGAAATATTTTTTATAAAAAATGAACGGTGTAAAACAATCCAATTTACTCACCGTTATATAACACTTGAATTCTTTTAAAATAATTTTTAATGAGAATTTTCTGTTTATTATAGGAGGAAAGTATTTGTTAAAAAATAACGGTGTAAGTATAAATAATGTGTGCTTCCTCCTTAATCAGGCTCTGCATATAAGGAAGGGATGGGACATTTTTATGATTATGTTAATTGGCTTATAAAATTAATATTTTAATAATTAACATCAAATTTATATTTTTAAAATATGTTAAAATATTTCAATTTGTTTCTCTGAAACTTACAGTGTTGTACCAGTAAAAGTAAATTTATAAAAATATTTTTGTCAAAACTGTCCCATCCCTCCCTATTCTCCCATATTTATGAAGTAATTGTCAAAAGGCTTTAACCACTATCTTGTTATATAAATGCATAAAATTATTAAATAAAAATAGGTAAACAAACAAATTAATCTTTTCTGTTTATACCAATGTTGCCAGATTTTGCTACATTTTTATTCAATATTTACCAATAATTTTGAGATGTTATGTTTGATAAATATAATAGATGGTTAATCTTCGAAGTGCACCAGGCAATCGTTACATTTAACATTTAACCCTTTCAGTCGCAGTGTTCTCGCTGATGGAACACTTAGGGCCTTATTCACCAACTTCTTAACACTCGGATTAAACCATGGATCAACAAATCCGAGAATTAAAGTAGCCGGTGAACAGCGGATTTGGTTTATCCGTAGAACAGAGGTTCACTTTCTGCTTGGCGAACATCCGTAGCGAGAAACTGCCTATCCTTGCAAACATAACTTAACAATTCTATTATGACGCAGTATGGAGGGATTTGATTGGTTCATTTGTTTTTTATTGATTTGAGTGTATTTTACATTGCACTAGAATTGCATTATGGGTAATTAGGCTATATTTAATTGGTTCATTTGTTTTGAGTATATTTTACGTTGCACTAGAGCTACATTACAGGAAATTAGGTGATATTTGATTGGTTCATTTGTTTTGAGTGAATTTTACGTTGCACTAGAGCTACATTATGGGAAATTAGGCGATATTTGATTAGTTTATTTGTTTGTTATTGATTTGAGTGTATTTTACATTGCACTAGAGCTACATTATGTGTAAATAGGCTATATTTAATTGGGTCATTTGTTTTGAGTATATTTTATGTTGCACTAGAACTACATTATGGGAAATTAGGCGATATTTGATTGGTTCATTTGTTTCGAGCGCATTTTACGTTGCACTAGAGCTACATTATGGGAAATTTTAGTCTTAACATGCGCGATAGTGATTGCCGCGGAGCCGAGTTACGTGCGTTTTCAGATTCATGCACAGCGAGGTAGGGGTGTCCAGTGATGTTTTTTTGGTTTTAACATGCGCGACAGTGATTGCCGAGGAGCCGAGTTACGTGCGTTTTCAGATTCATAGCTTTATACAGCCATGTTTCTTTGTTGGTTCATATACCTTAGGGGTATGTCCCAATTCATCCTCCGTCGTTACAGTGGCCGGATCCGTGAACTTTTAAAACAGAGAAGCTTCAAATTGCTACAATTAACTAATTATGCATGTATTTTGTTTTTCATTTTTAATTAATAAGCACTAAAAATAAAATTTGAATATTAAATAGTTTACTTTCTATAATTTTTAAAAAATATATAATAATGCGAAAAAAGTAAACGTTGTCTGTGGAGAATGGGGATATTTGGTTGCCGTACTCATTGCTCACAACGCAGCACTAGTTCGACGTAAAACTCACTCACTCAATCACTTGTTGGTCAAGTTTATGAAAACTAGGGAATTTTCCCCTCCGCTGAAATGTAAGTGTTAATGAAAAATTCGAAACGATATGTGTCTGGAGAAATGAAAGCGTATCATTTGATAACTTGAAAATATGTTTTTTATTTTATTTGTATATTCTCATAATTTTTATATCGATGTGTTTCGATTCATTTAAATGCGGTTTTAGAATCCTCGAATGTTACGAATTAACTGAGCGTGAAGTGAAATATTTGATATGTGATTTACGTATCCGCGTTTGTAATGATCGATAGATGGCGCTTTTTCAGCTCTTGTTGTTAGTAAATATTACAGCCACGTGTATCTATTTTTGTTCTTTTTGTTATTCTACTTAATATTCGTACTATAATTTATCTTCCATTACATCATGGAAAATTGATTGCTTTTGGGAAAAAAAATATTTCAGTTTATTCAAAGTTCGATCGGAAGTAGATATTTAACTGAAGCTGAACAAATATTAGTTTGAAATCATCTGATTAATTCTTTACTTCCATTAGCCGAAGCAACTGAAATTTTAAATTTGTCATTTGGAAATAAATGGAAGCTTAATTCTGGATTCCTTGGTCCTTTGGAGTTACACTGGAGCACACAACAGTATGTGTTATCTTTTTTACCGGATTTATTCATTTTTATTCAATAAATATATGTGAAACTAAACATCGGCTAGCAATGGCGGCTTGATGGAATTCGAATTAAAGCATGTTTATTGTAATTTCCCCTTAGCCCACCAGAGGGCGAGCATTTCATTACAATCGCGGATTATGGAGTCAACAGAAATTTCAAAATAATAATAATAATAATAATAATAATAATAATAATAATAATAATAAATAAATAAAATAAAAATAAATAAATAAATAAAATTCATGTTGCATATATTGTAAGTTTTCATGCTTTTTTAATTACTTTTAAAGTTATATTTTTATTCTGAATTTTCATGTATTTAATTGCATTTATTGTGTTGTTGAAATTAATTTCCTCTTAAAACTTCGATGACAAAACGTGCATTTTGTTAAGTATTTGCTTATTTATTAAAATATTGTAGCTAAAAAGTTAATTAACCATCGCCATTTTATGAAATTTCTTCGATAATTTTATTTAATTACGTTAAATAGTCGTCTGCATTAATATTTCTTTCATTTCGAACGTAAACAAACGTTTTGTAAGGTTGCCATAAGATAAATTCATTTCCTTGGTTCGTTGGCGCACGGACAATATCGCCAAAATGTAAACAAACACCAGTCAACCTCTGTTCTACAGATCTGCCGCGGATTTTTGTTGGAGAATACCGATTTTTGTATGATCGAGCGATTACCGCTGATCCGAGGTTTAACCCGAGTGTTAAGAAGTTGGTGAATAAGGCCTTTAATTTTAATTCTCAAGTTCAAAAACTCATCCCGGAAATTTTTAGAAAAAATTTACATTCATAACATAGCAGAAAAGGCCCTTTTTTTAAACCTGAAAATTTAAAATTTCTTTTATTTTAATTTTGTTCGTAAAGTCTGGTGGCATTTAAATGATCCGAATTAACTTGCGCCGCAAAGGGTTAATGGTGGATTTTGAATGAGAAAGCGGCAAAATCTCGCAGCAATGCTTTCTACTGAAAAAAAATGACACCTCTTCATTTAGTAGTGCCAAACTTGGGACAATTTTCTTCAATAGTCACGAACAATTTTGAGAAGTGATATTTGATATACATTATCATAGCTGCCAATATTTTAAGTTATTCTGGAGTATTTTTAGCCCCGCCTTTATTTTGTACCACTTATTTTTTAAAAGTAATTTTAACTTATTTTATTGAAGTTATATATTGGAGAACATTTTTCTATAAATAAAGTGGTGTGAAAAAAATGCGGGGCTGAAAGTACTCCGGAATAAATTAAAATATTGGCAGCTATGTATTATAGACGATTAATCTTCGAAGTGATTAGGCAACCGTTACAATTAAAATTTAGAGGTGAATATTGAATAAAAGAAATCCCAGAATCTGGCAACATTGTCCTTCTCTTACAATTAGGGCTGTGCCGATTAATCGATTAATCTGTTCGGTTAATCGATCAATGCTTAGTCCCGATCAATTTTTTTAATCGAGTTAATCGGATCGATTAATTCGATTAAAATTTTTCAAAATCCGATTAAAACTTTCAAACTACGAATTAAGTAAAAATATTGTTCTGCCTACAAAATATTTTTTCACATATTTTGCTAACAAACATTCTAAGAAACATCCATCAAATAATGAAAAGAAAAAAAAAAAAAAAAAAAAAAATTAAGATAAAATAAATAAATAAATAAATAAATAAATAAAAATAAAACCTTTTAAAAGAAGTTGTTGCACTTTTTTGATAGAGAAAAGGGGGAGGACAGTTATTAAACAAAATGCCACTCCATGTTCAAGCTGGAGCAACACCACCTGTCTGTAGCCTTCTACAGAAAGTGTTGGCTAGGGTAATAGTATTCTCAGAAACAAGAAGCTTAAAAAAAATAGAAATGATAAAGATTAAAAAAAGAAATGGGGGGGGGGGAGGTATTGAGATTTCCACTATCCCTCTGAAGAGGGAAATGTCAACAGAGTTTCACAGTATCTTCAAGCATTTATTGTCTGTTCAGAATTGCTGATAGTAACTATTGAAGTAGAAACAGAAAATAACATTCTGTGTTCTAGTCCGACGTGACAAAGAAGAACTAAAATATAAGAATTTGAGATTTTCATGATAATGATATGGAATTTTCAGAATTCATTTAAAAATAGTGACACGCGAGATGGGCGATGCCTGCAAATATAAGTGTAAATTCATTTAATGTTTCTTTCAAAATGAATTGAAAAATTAATTTATTAAAAATAAATAAATAAATAAATAAGTAAAATTGAATAAGTGAAAATATTTATATAAAATCAACACTTAAAGTCACCAATTATTACTGTGAAAATTGATTTAAATTTCAGTTATGAAACAGATATAATTAATTAGACAAAAATTTTTGAAAAAAAAAAAAAAAAAATCACTCAAACTTATGTATAATATATATATATATATATATATATATATATAGATAGATAGATAGATAGATACAATATGAGAGTTTTATTCATCATTGAATAAAATTATGTAAAGAAAAATGAAAACCGATTAAAAATCCGATTAATCGACCGATTAATCGATTAATGAACTACGATTAACCCAGTTAAAACTCTTAATCGATTCCCACCCCTACTTACAATAAATTTAAAATTTCCATTTCTTCCTTTCTTGTTGAAAAATATTATAGACTATTAAATAACTATATTAAAAAATATCGTAAAATAAGTATAAATTTTGAACTGATTGCATATATTATTTTTTATGCAGAATAATTTTTTATGACATTGTATACGTTGTGTTGCACTTATTGCACAGGTTTTATATATAAGACATATCTAAATAATTTTATTTCCGAACGTATAAAACAAAATTCAAAACTTTAGAAAAATTTGTTTTATTTTTCAATTCAACTGAGATTAAAACACATAATGATTTACAGAGTAAGCAATTTGATTCGTAATTCTTTTAATAAAGACAGACTAATAAAATGTTAAAAAATATTTTATTTTTGGCAATCAACAATAATGAAGGTGTTCGTAATAAAAATAATTCGAAGCAATTAAACCAAAGATCGATACCACCCACGCTAATGATATCATTATTTGTCTAAAACCTCGGAGGTTTGTTGGTTGGGTTTTACGTCGCACTAGTGCTGCGCAATGGCAACTGGCGACGGTCTGGAACTCACCCCTAGAGGTAGTCCGGAGACATGCTATCACAATTTTGATCCTTCACGGAAAGGATGTCTCTTCTGCTTCGGTGACCCCCAGAGGCATAAACCTCGGAGGAGCTAAGCATTAAAAAAACATATTTTTTGGATCAATTAATGAAATATTTTAATATTTAATGAGAAAAATAAAAAATAAAATAATCTGGTGTGTCTCTCACACGACTTTCTCTTACCATGAAATTTAATGCTATAAATACAGGTTGGAGATTAAGAGGTAAGATAACGATGTCATGTAAACCTATGTTAAACAATTCAAATTAGGCTTCGGGAGAGTTTTATATGATAATTAGTTCTGTGTGAGGGGGGGCTACCGCCCCCACAACCCCCCGTTTCATTAATGCACCTACATTTATATAGAATTTAATTCGGTTATTAAAAAATAATTCTATTTTTAAAAAATATTTTACTAAAATTATTATTTAAAAAAATTATCTTTCACGATAATGCAGGTCCATTTTATTCTCTATATTAAAAAAAAAAAAAAAAACGCTTTTTTTTTCTAAGTTTTTTTTTTCGTTAAAAATCGATAACTTTATTTTACATTATCGCAGTTCAATGATTCAACCATTCGTTTTAAAGGTATTGGCGAGCTCTTTTGAAAGATACCCATCATAAAAATTTGCTACCCCCCAGGGGGGAGGAGAATCTCCTACATACACATTTTTTTCCCCACCCAGCAAACACAGAATTGTCGGTAGCTGTACGGTCCAGCATCGGCAATTACGGTATGCCGATCTATTCATTAATATGAAATCGGTCCGGAATCGTAACAGTGTCGGCAAACCGATGATTATTTTGTGATCGGAAATACGCTTGTGGGCCAAAAACCTTACTAAATGTTTTAAACACATAGACTATCGTTACGCCGATAAGATGTATTTCGCCGATACTGATCCAAATATGGGCAGATGCCATTTGGCGACGTTGCGGCGGAGAGGACAAAAACTTTATGGAACCGATACTGAAGTGAAGGTGGTATGTGGGCCATAATCACTGTTCGGCATGCCGTGCGCCTTCCGTAATAGGCCCGACTCTCGTGTGTTTGTTGGGCAGTTGACTATCTCTATTGCAAAAAATATATATTCGTTTCGTTTGGTTTAATGCAGTCTATAGACGTTAAACTCTACTTACCTGCAATATACCCCATAGACGTAATGTATTAGAATTCTCTTGATTGTCCCTGTACGCGAACCATTTGCTTGATCTTAGCGAAAAGCTTACTGTAGCATCCCTATATGATCACATTTAGAATACCAAGTTTGGAATGTCTGCTACTATTTGTTCTTGAGATATGCTGATAACAGACAGACACACAGACACACACAAGACACAAACACAAACACACACACAGACATACACACCGACCTTTTGCTAAAAACATGATTTTCGTATTTAGTGGACCTCAGAACATGTAAATATAACAAAAACTCGCGTTAGAAAATGTTACCCAAAAACAATATTTTCTCTACCTTATGGGTAAGAGAAAGTAATAAATAAATAATAATTTGTGATAAGCTCTTTAAATACCTGGCTCTTTTGAAGGTATTTTTTGAATAATAAGTATCTTAGAAGCACTTGAATGATTCATTTGTTTTAATATATGTTTATATTCGTAAAAAATAGGTGATTTCTTTCTTTATAACATTAGACTATTTCTTTATTATTTAGCAAATTGAACAAATACTATTTAAAAAAAAAAAAAAAAAAAAGAAAAAAGAAAAGAAAAGAAAAATTGTGGTATGGTGCTTTAACAATTAAAGCTAATTTTTTTACACTATCAGACATGCTCATATTTTAATTTATTCCAGTTCACTGTTGTTACTCGCTTTTTTTTCTCACCATTTTATTTGTAGTAAAATTTTCTTCGATATGAAATAACGGTTAATTAAGAAGAGATATACCTTTCAATAAAAGTGGTATGGGGAAAAAGGAGGGTACTAAAGATGCTCCGAAATAAATTAGCACTTTCACGACCGCATGTTTTTGTCTTTTTGATAGTTAGCTCCGCCGGTGGGCGTTATTCTTGTATGTTACATTATTTTAAATCATTTTTTCCTGTATTCATATTTATAATATAAATGGATAAACATTACAGTTATACTCTTTCTGATCAAAGTATTTGTATCCATAATGTACAGTCGGGGAAAAAAAAAAAACGCAACACCCGCTGTAATTTCGTTATTAATTGACGCAGGAACATATAATAGACATAATTCAACAGGAAATTAAAAGCACTTTCTGAATATGTCGTCAAATTTTGAATTAGGGGTTATCTACATATTGAAATGAGCGCCAACTTTGATTTTTTTTTCAATAGCAATACCCAATTTTCACTACATTTTCGAATTTCTGAGAGTCTGGCAGTGAGGAAAAGTATACTGTTTGTATACTTTTTCTTTAGTATTTATAGAGTTATAATCAAAAATGTGTTAGGGGGTTATCTGCAAATGTAGAAAAATAAAATTAAGATCTTATAAGAAATAGAGAAAATTTTAATGTTTCACACCATAAATATTTCAGGAAAAGAATAATGATAAAAGTTATTAAAACGTTGCCGCTTTTTCCAGTTTCTTAATTATCCTGACTTGAATTTTTTTTATTTGTATATACTTCAGTACTTTTTTAGATAATTTTAGGTATATTTAAATGCATTACACTTGCGATTGGTCCATACAGTACTCTTTGAAGAAAGTGCAATATTTTTCAAATAAAAGTGTCTATTATGGCTGTACTGATCACCAATAAAGCTTAAATTTTCTTTCGTAGGTGTACCATAATATACGGAATGAAATAATATATATATATATAACAACTCAGAAACTAAATCTTTTCGGATAAATTATTGTAAGGGTTCATGAAGTAAATATTAAACAATTTTAATCGCACTTACCAGTTTTGAGTCAGTTGAACTCTTTAGAACTGTACGATTCGTTTTATAGTTTCTATGAAAATATAATTCCTTAATTAGCCCTTTCGCGGCTGCTGACGTACATTCCCTCCATTTGAAAATCTGTAACTCTGTCAGTGGGCGTTTCTTTCGTAATTTGTGTGTTACATATTTCTTAAGTGTGTACCCAGTGTTCATATTTTTGTAATAAAATATACTATGGCTAGAAATATATTGATTAGAAAGAATATAATTATAATGTATATCCATTTGTAATATAATTGTGAATACAGAAAATTTGTTCTGAAATATTTTATTTTGAGAATATAACGCCCTTAGGCGAGTCTTACTGTCAAAAAGACAAAATCTTGCGGTCGCAAAAAGTGTTAAAATATATTTTTATAAATATATTAAGTTAAAGTATGTTTTTAAAAATGTATAAAGTTAAAATATATTAATAAAATTTTAAAGACTAAAGTTGTCCTTAAAATAATAATCCTACACATAATAATCCTAAAATAATAATCCCCTACAAAATAAATAAATAAGTAAATAAATAAAATAAAATAAAGCAATATATGAAGCAAATGATTAAGCCTTTTTTAACTATGACGATAATTAAGAAACGATTTTACAAGCCTGTCTTGCATTCCAATTCCATTCGTTTTTTATATTTGACAATTAAACCTATTTTTCTATTTAAAACAGTAAACCCCGCCTATTTAGTTAATTTTTACTTTCTTTTATCTTCAATAGAAGAAAGTATTGGATTCGTAAAAATTTTCGATTTCGGGTTTTTGATGGATTTACACGTTTTGAGAGCTGTAGAACACGATTTGACCATTTTTAGAAAATGTCTGTCTGTCTGTCTGTCTGTGTGTGTGTGTGTGACAAAATTTTGTGGCAACTGTACCTCAGGAACTACTGGACAGAATTTCATACAAATTGGTATGTAGTTGCAACTTGACATAAATTAGTGCCTATCAACTTTTGGTAAAAATCGTCTTACAGGTTGCGTTGCCATCCCACTTTTTCTAAATTTTTAACATGATGATATAGGGCAAAAATTTTCAAGATGGGTATCTTTCGAAAGGTCTCGTCAGTACCTTTAAAACGAATGGTTGAGCTATAAATATGTGATAATTTAAAACAAAGTTATCGATTTTTTTTACTTTTTACGAAAAAAAACTTAGAAAAAAAATCTTATTTTTTTTTAAACGAAATTATCAAAACTTGGTATTTAGTTGGCTCCTGACATAAACTGGTGCTGATTAGATCTGGGGATCAATCGCACAAAAGGAGGCGCTGTGATCGTATTTCTTCTAAATTTTTAACATGGTAGAGTAGGACAAAATTTCGTATAAATGTACATAATAATATTTATTCTTAACCTGTGATTGTAAAATTAATATGAATTATTGCTAATAGTAGTAGTTAATTAGGAACAAAAAATTGTGCATGTGGGGGCATCGCTTCCCCCCCTGAAGGGAAGTACCCTCTGGGGTGGGGTAAATTTTCAAGATGGGTTTCTTTCGAAAGGTCTCGTCAATACCTTTAAAATGAATGGTTGAACTATAAATATGTGGTATTTTTAAACAAAGTTATCGATTTTTTTTACTTTTAACAACAACAAAAAAAAAACTTAGATTTTTTTTTTTTTTTTTTAATATTGTTACTGAGTGAATTTGTATAGGAAAATATAGAAGAAAGTCTCGTGGTGGCCACAACATACTAGTTTTTCTTCTATTTTTCGTTTAAAAGTTTCAAAATTTATCACCAATTAATCGATGAACACTTGTGCATATTTTTGACAACATAAAATAAGGGGTTTAACAGGAATACTAAATGTCACATTTACTTTTCTTTACTGTATTGTTTTGTTTTGAAGAACGATGAAGGCGGAGCTTGTTTTCTTTAGAAAACAGGAATTCATGATGCTAACACTAATGTCTAAAAATCATCATTTTTGTGTCATTTCTTTGCGTTTGACATTGTTGTTATATAATTTGACCCGTAAATAGAAAATAAAAATATTTTGTTTAATTTTCTTTTCTTTTTTTTAAGATTTGATTCGTTATCTCATGCAAAACTTTATAAGAGACGGCCCCCTAAACCGCTCAAAAAGAAAGATTTACTTATATCTCGAAAACTAATAACTGGAATGAGCTGCAAATTTGCATACCCATATTTTTCAGTATTGGGATTCATTTTATGTAAAAATTAATATAGGTCATAATTAATAATTTTTATGAATATGAATTTAGTAATATTTTTCAGAATTAAAAATATTTTTCAGAATCAAAAGCAATGATTGATTATGTTTGGGTTTTTTCCCTGTATCGCGTAAAAAAATAAATAAATCGATCAAGTTATTTTTTGTGAAGATATTAATAAAAGCTTGAAATATGAATTTAACATTAGCACCTTCAAACTTTGAACGCTTATAACTCTGTGAAAAAATAAGTAAAATATACAACCAATATACTTTTTCGCGTTGTCTCGATCCCAGGAATTCAAATATAAAATAAAAATGGGGCATTACTATTGAAAAAATCAAAGTTGGTGCGCGTTTTAATATGTAGACAACCCCCAATTAAAATTTTCAGTTCATTTTCTGAAACTACTCACAATTCCCCGTCGAATGATACCTATTACATTTTTCTACATAGATTAGCAACGAAATTACGTTGAGTGTTGCGTTTTTTTTTTTTTTTTTTTTTTTTTTTTTTTTTTTCCCGACTGTACTAACTGTATAAATGTGAATATTGGGTGTATTTTAAACTATAACGTAACCTATTTAGCCCAAAGAAACGCAAACTGGCGGAGTTAGAGATTTTCAAATGACGTGAATTCACGTCAGCGGTCACGAAAGTGTTAAAATAATATCATGTCTGCATTATGTACATTGTAAAGCTGCCAACTTTTTGATTTTTTCTATAGCATTGTTATGTCTGCCTTTTTTTATATCACTTTTTCTGGAGAGTATTTTTTTTCTTATTTAACCGTAATTACATATTTTGGAAAACTATTATAGATGAGCTGCCAAAAGTTAGAATTTATTCCAGAGTGTTGTCAGTTATGACTTTTTAACATACCACTTATTTATAAGTATTTTTTTTTTCTTATTTCATCGTAGTTATATATTACAGAAAATTGCTCAAAATTAAATTTGTGCGAAATAAAGAATGGGCTAAAAAATACACAGGACTAAATTATAAATTTGTCAACTTTGTTACTGTAAAAAAAGAAAAAAAAAGTGGTGTGAAATAGAGATGGGTATTGTTAATGCTACGGAATAAAAAAAAAAAATAAAATAAAAAGAAAGGGAAAGAGAAAAAAAAGAGAGAGAGAAAGAAAGACGACTCGCAGCTCTAGCGCAAGAATGGGCTCGGTAAGCGTTCTTTCCAAGAGTCTTAAATCCTATTTACGTTAGTTCCAGAGAAATTACTGGAAAACAGCGTACATCTAGAAAGACGAGTGTAATCTCATATCGAACCTTGCTATCAGCTTTCACGAAAACAAAAAAATCATAATGTAATACGTTTGGAGAATACAGAAACCTCTGTTAGACATTTTATCTCATTATATTAATTTTATTTATGTTCATTGTTGTATAGCAGTTTTATTTATTTCTGGGAGATCTGTAGTGATATGTTGTAGTGTCAAACAACAATTTTTTCCAGCCATGCGTAATTAAAATACTATTATTTTATTCAAATAATTTACATTATTATATGAACTATGTTTATTTTTGATAAATTATCCGGAAAATGACAATGCAGGAAATAACTTTTAAATAATATATATATTTCTTTTTCCATTTAAATAAACATCTGACAGTAATTTGAAAATGTGTGTTTATTTTCGTCCTTTAATTAACTTTCACTAACAAAATGCAATACCACATAAAACTGACAACAGATGACTTATTATGTAAAACTTTTAATAGCGAAATTTAAACACAACTATTTCATGAAAACTAAAAAGCTCTTTTGCGAAATTTTAATACCTATCAAAAATCAAGATGTTGTGAAAGTAATATGTTTTCTCGTACAGAACTTCTATTAAATTGTTAATTATATCACTTTTGTTAAAAAAGAAAAAAAAGCTTATATTTTATTTAAAGGAATAAATGAAACTATTTTAAAAAGTTTTAATGTTTAAAAAAAAAAAAAAAAAAAAAGCAATTGGAAAATAATATTTTTTAATTAATATTTTATGGTTTAAATTTAGTACATAATAACAAATAAAATTGCGAAAAATAATCAGTATATTCGTTTATTTTATCTTCGATATGAAACCCATCATTTCCAATAAAACTGTATGACAGTTCAACAACCATTTCCTTAATAAAATGCTATTGTACTGGAATACTCAGAAAGTTTCACTATAATTGTATAACTAAAAACATTTTTGACAGAGATATAACACTTCAGAAATAAATAAATAAATAACAATAATAAAGAAAGAAACATGTATTTTTTTTTTACACACACACACACACACACACACACACACATATATATAACGCATTTCAAGATTCATTAATATTAAATAAAATAATATAATTTTCTACAATTTTGAACGTATTTCAGTTGAAATATTCTTAAAGAGGAAGATTAATTAAAGAGATAATTGTTTTTTTTAATTATAGGCAAATAATTAAAGACAATTATTGAAATGAACTTTAAATTAACAATTTAACTCTTCTAATGCCATTTAATAAATGATTTAAAATGCTACAGGTTGATAAAAAATTTCCATGTTATTGTATTTTTTTTCTTTTTTTGCTGAAGTATATTTATCTTTTATAATATTTCAATTCACGTAAGAATATCAGAATGAAAGGAAGGAAGAAAAAATTTATTTTTAAACATGTTATTTTAATTATAAATTACAGAATAGTGATTAAATTAGTGGTCATAAACTTGCCTCTTTACCCAACAATATTCATATTTTTTCTCTAGTAATAATCGTATTTTTAAATTTATATGCTTTTATATGACAAAAATTGTTTTAAAAAATAGTGGTAAAGAAAATTCAAGACAGTACGAACATTGGGTTAGATACATAAAAATTAAAACAGTGCATTATATGGGAACAATAGCTTCCAACTACTACGAATTACGGCAACCAGATATTTTTATTAGAATCATTGTATAAATTGTTGTATTAGTTTTCAGTGATTAAATAAGATAACACAATTTTCTCAGAAAATCATTTATTAAACATACTAATAGCATAGGTGCCAAGTCTCCCGTTTTTCAAGGAAGACTTCAAACCGGAAAATTTCTATAGCTGTTTTCGGTAATCTTAATCATCGAAACTACATATAACATGTTCCATTTAAAAATACTGGTGTTAATTCTGAATTAAAAGTTAAAAATGTTGGCAGCTCTGTAATAGGCAGTTCTGCGCACTAGACACAACTAGCAGAAAAATAACATATTTCGTATAATTATATAGAATGAATTTTTATCTTGTAATTTTCCAAAAATTGTTTGATACAATATAAATAAAGTAAATGGAAATATAAATAAATTTTGGAAGAAATATAGAAAATATTTTATAATATTTTTTCTCTCATACGTGCAAGTTTTCATAAATACACAAAAATAAAATGGACTACTTTAATTTGTTTATAGCAAAATTGAAATCACCAAAAACCATTTTCACGTAAAAGTTATCTAAATTTTGAAAATGGACTAAAACAATAAATATTATCTATCTATATATAGAAAAATTTTGAAACGAATATGTATATGTTAGAAAATTTTAATAATAGTTTAAAGGTTAGAAAAAAAAAACACAGTGGAATTATAAAACCAATACGCAAAATTGCTGCAAAAAGGAAATGCAAAACTTAAACATAGGAATAATATAACAAATGAATGAAATGAAATAAAACCCCAAAAGACGCAGAGGTCTTTATCTGAGTGGCCCCTCAATTTAGGGGTGAAAGAGAAGTTTCTGAAAGGATAATAGCAATTAACTAATAACTATCCTTAACCCCCAACATCTCACCAAACAGAAAACCACCATTAACTATGAATAGAAATCTGACTATAATGTAAAAAATTCTAAAATAAGACATAAAAATACATCAAACTAATTTATATAAAAAATACAATAATATAAAGAACTACAGAATGTATACAAGAAAGCAAATAAAATATATGAAATAAACCCCTACATAATAAACAAACTTTGGCCTACGGGGCTACTCGTCGGTACTTAAATGTGCCCTTGAATGGAGAAATAGAACAAACCGAAAGAGAAAAACACTGGAAACACTCGGTTTAAAGCTGGGACGGGTAACAGTTAATTTGCAAGGTTTTTTTTTTTTTTATTATTTATTTATTGTTTTTTTTTAAATCTTCAGGAGCAATTTTTAAATTATTATCATTATGGCACATAGTGATAATTCTTTTAAACTGTGCGAACATAATATTCTTCAAAACTTTTCTACTTATATTTGAAAACCAATTAGTGAGACTGTTTACTTTAAAATTAATATCTTTCGTAATATATATATCAGGGATGGAACACGGGCGCAGAATTCATACCGGAATCTGTTTAAGAAATTTTACTACCTATAATATCGTTGATTTAAGAAGTAGAAAATTTTCTTACATTGATAGTGGTATGAATACTGCGCCCGTGTTCCATCCCTGATATATATATATATATATATATATATATACACACACACAAATAAAAAAGTTTCATTATGTCTTAAAATTAAATTTTCAATATTTAAAAGCTACTAATTTTATGTTTTTTTTTTTTTTTTTTTTTTTTTTTAGAATAGCGTTAAAACACAGAAAAAGTCTTTTAGACTTTCTTTATAAAAATTCTTAAATGTCCAAAATGGATAAAAGAAAAAAAAAAGCACACATGTGTAAAGTTTTAAATAGAATAGAAAATTATTTATATCACATTTATTCATTCTTCTATTAATTTTTTTTTAATTATCGAGAACAAAAATTTTTGAAAAGAATTATAGGAGCTTCGTAATGTAGATTGGCATATCAAAGAAATTTCTGAAGTTATATCGCATTTTTTTTCAAGTGCAATTCATTAGTGCAATTTCATTGAAAAACATTAATTTTCAGCTGTTGCATATAAATATTTTCTTGAAACTTTGGAAAGAAAATACACATCTGTCAAAGTAAATGTCGAAAATGCTTATTATTGGTGTGTATATTTTCAGTGTTCCGTTTATTATATTCATTCATAAAAATGTTACCGGAATACTATTCATAAATAATGTATGCTAAAATAAATTAGGGCATGTTTGTACAGTAAATTTATTAACTATAGAACTCTTCAAAAATATTAATATTTCACGTAAAAGCATACTTACTTTATCGGTGTCAGGCATAGTGTATTTTTATAAAATTAGTATCTATATAAAGTACAGATACATCCAGGGACTGATTTAGACCGGGGCACACATTATTTACACTTACACCATTATTTTTTAAGCAATACTTTCCTCTTATAATAAACAAAAAATTCTTATTAAAAATTATTTTAAACGAATTCTGGTGTATAATAACCATGAGTAAATTTGATTGTTTTACACCGTTCATTTTTTATAAAAATAATTTCCTAGTCAAAACGTGGAATTTCTATGATATGCAGTAAAAAATAATTGTAAAAATATTCCGGTGAGAGAGTGCCCCGGCCTAAATCAGACTCTGGATACATCTACTCTAACAGATAACATCTAACTCAATACATACTCTATAATTAAATCTTAATCCTTCACACGCGTTCTTGAACTAATAAGCAATTTCGTTAAGTTTTCTGCAGTGCAACATCTAGTCTATTTAGATTTTATCAGAAGATTAGTCAGTTTCCCCCTCAGTATTTTCACCTAGCATCTAAGCATAGATTTATACTGATTGCTTTAAAATTTTTTTGGACTTTTTCGAATTAGTATTCGTTCGTCCGCCAGTGCTACATATATAAATGCGATATATCTCAACAGTGTAGATGGTTTTAAATGAAAGATCGTTTTGTTCCCCCAAAGCGATATTTTATTTATCGTAAGTGTAGAGATGTTTCTTATACACATACATAGTTGCCGTACTTGCCAACCATTTCATTATGAAGCGTAAAAATTTTAACACCTGCCTTTTTTTCACACCAGTCATTTTTTAGAGTAATTTTATTTTTATTTAATCATAACAAGATTTCGAGTGAATTTTTCTAAAAATGAAATAGTGTGGAAAAAAGGGCGTTTTTTCAAGGGCCTTTAACAATTTTACGTTTATTAATGAGATGGTTCGCAGGTATGCGGATGCAGAACTGCCAATATTTATAATTTATTCCAGAGCAATGTTATCCCTGCCTTTTTTTCACACCACTTTCTTTTTTAAGAGTAATTTTTGGTTATTTTATCATAGTTATGTATTGAAAATTATTCTGAAAATAAAATGGTGAGAAATAAAGGCGGGGATATAAATGCTCTCCGGAAATAAATATAAAACTTGGCAACCCTGCACATAAGATTTTATTATTAATATTAATATTAGTTGCATATGATCTACATATTATTCTATAACGTTACAATCTACTAATATTAATCGCACTAGCATTTATTTATCTTTACAGGCATTAATAAATCTATAATCTTTATCCAAAAAACAACATCATTAGTGGTTTATTGAGATGGCATTTAAAATCACCAATCCAATAAATGATGAATTTTGCCGTCCTATTTTGTTTATATTTCTCCGAACTAAAATTTAATGTGTTATATAAATATTTTATTCTTATATTTATTTTATAAACAACTTTATACTTTAGATTATAAAATTACAGTGCCTGGTGTACAATTGCCTTCCACTGCCCATACAAAATTCATTAAAATTGTTATTATTAAATAACGTACAAAAGAATATAATTTATTTCCTACTGTTTAATTTTTTATATTTCAAATCAACGAGATATTCAAGAATCCAATCTCTCTCTGCTGCCATACTTTTTTAAAATAATATGACAATATTGGAAATGCTAACATTTTAATTTATTTCGAAAGTTGCCAACTTTTTAATTTATTCCGGAACATTTTTTACCCCGTCTTTATTTCGCACCACTTTATTTATAGACTAACGTCCTCCAATATACATACTTTTCAACAAACTAATTAATATTCCGTAGTATTGTTAGTCCTGATTTCTTCTTTTTTTTTCCACACCAGTATTTTTTTAGAGTATTTTTCTTCTTATTTAACCCTTTGCGGCGCAAGACAAATCAGATCATTTAAATTATACTGCCACTGGAATTCATGGACTAAATTAAACTAAAAGAAATTTTAAATTTTAAGGTTAAAAAAACTGGCCTTTTTTGATATGTTAAAAATGTAAGTTTTTTCTAAAAAATTTCTGGAATGAATTTTTGCAGTAGGGAAGTGAAATTAGGTGGTATAAAATATGTACCACCGCCCCTGAAAGTGTTAATAGGAATTGCATTTAGAGAATATTACTCTAAAAAATTACGGGTGTGAAAAAAAAAGCGGGACTAACAACACTACGGGATATTAATTAGGGTGTTGGCAAGTATGAATATATAACTATGATAAAATAAGAAAAAAAAAAATCTTTAAAAGAAAGTGCTATGAAATAAAGGCGGGACTAAAAATGCTCTGAAATAAATTATAAATGTTGACAACTTGTTTTCTGTATTGGGGCGTTTTTTGTCCTGCCGTTATTGCATGTAATGTTTCCTCTTATGAATAATTTTTTATTGTTTTATAAAAATATAAAAAATATATGTTTTATAATTTTTTTATTGTTTTATAAAAAGTTAGCATCTATGCAATATATCTCATATTATCATTGCCATAGTTATTAACTTTAGCATTTCCTGCATTCCAGAAAAAAATAATAATTTATTTTATTTTATTTTATTAGTGAAATTCTTTTCTAAAATAAATAAATGAATAAATAAATTCTATTACAATTTTACGGTAGCCAACAAGTGCTAAAGTTGGGAATTATTATCATAGCTACCAACTTTTCCAATCTTTATATACCAGTATTTTTTATAGGTATTTTCACCTTATTTGAGCATAGAAAACATGTTTAAAAATGCTTATAAGCATTTTATATACAAAGTACCGCTATAAAAATCGGAAAGTTTGCAGCTACACATAACATATTTATTATTTGGAACCTGATATATATATATATATATATATATATATAAATCCCACATTTATAACAAATAGCGATTGGCGAATTACATTTCCCTCTATCCCTTTTTTTACAGAAAGAGAACACTTTTGAGAAAATTGTAAAAATGGTATCTTTTGTAAGCAACATGTTTGTTGAATTCGAAAAATCATTTATATGTTCTGTAGTATGTTTTTGTGAATGAAATAAAACCTGTACCATTATATATGGACTTCGCCTTTCGTAAATTTCTTTTCGATCGTCAGTTGTTTTCCATTTCATGAAAAGGATTTTCTTGTTTTCTTTTGGAATATGTAGGATGGTGTTATTTTATCATTCGATATCACTTTACACATTTTAAATTACAGATTTACATCTGGGCTGCGCTAAGTAAAAGTATTTACCAGAAACTCGTGTAATATTACAGATATCAAGTATTTTCTGTGTATTTTATGTATTTTAAATAAAATAATCAATAACTCTGAAGAAAGAAAATTTGTTAAGTAAAATTTTCTAATGTGTTCCTCTATAAAACGTGCTTTTATCACCCAGAGAACTGATTTGATGAAAACTGCAAATGTGTTTTATTAAGGCAGTTTTGTTGTTTTAAATTATTTTTTTTAGAAATAAGAATTCAGTTTTGCTGTGGCAGCACAAGATATATTGTTAACAAATATTCAAATTTTAATTTTTTTTTTCACTTTTGTATTTGTTTATATTAACAAAATGTCTTTTTTGACTTTACAGTAATTGTTGTATACTTGTAAGTAGAAAAAGAAAATTGAGGAAAAATAAAATATTTTTGTTCGCACTGAAAAAAAAAAAATGTTTTGTCGATCTAAATAAAATTTCTTTTGGAACGCTTGTATTTGTTGTGCACACCAAATGTCTCTTGATTCAATAAAACTTTTGTCTGAGTGTCGAACATTTTAGGCAACAATTTGTAAGAAAATCTTGAAATTAGCTTTTAGATATGCAGATTAATTTAGGAAAAATAGAAGCAGTTTCAAAAGATACACAAATAAAAAGGCGGTAAGTGTTTACAGTTCCAAAGTTTTGACATTTTGACTAGTATACAGGTGGGATTTCAAAATCACACATTTCTTTAACATTATCTAAAAAGTAATGCTTACAAAATTAATGTTTTATGCAAGCATGTATTAAATTTCTTTATATAAAAAATACCCTTTTATCTAAATTATTCAATGTGTTATAGACAAGAAATATTCGTCTAAAAAAAAAAAAAAAAGAGTATCCAAAATTACGGAAGGTTGGCAGCTGTGTAATAAGTAACCTATTCGATGTAAGTGAAAAAGATTTATTTAAATATTTTCATAAACTTTACAAAGAGACCCGTCTTTAAGCGTCCCCGTAAAAACAAATATGATTTAAAGAATGGATTTTCCGTATTCTTTTCTAGCCCATTAACTTCTGTAGACTTATATGTATGTCAGATGCATTCACCACTTCGACTGCTCATGAATAAATTGAGATGAATAAAACCAGGGAAATATAACGACCACAAGTTTTTATGAACGAAATCAACGAGAACTGAGCTGATTTTTTCTTTCACACTGGGAATGTGTTCTTGGATGCTTCTGGGTTGTTCAACATAATGAAACATATCCGAATTTTATTTTATTGGAATTTTATAGCACCGCCCCTTTCGAATAGGTGGAATTGTAGTAAAGCATACCTGCCAACCACCTCGTTAATAAGCGTAAAATTGTGAACGACCCTTGAAAAAACGCCTATTTTTCACATCACTTTATTTTTAGAGTAATTCTTTGGAAATGTTGTTACGATTAAATAAGAATAAAATTATTCTAAAATATGACTGGTGTGAAGAAAAAGGCGGGTACTAAAAATATCCTGCTTCATAATGAAATGGTTAGCAGGTATAGTAAAGTCACAATTAAATGATAAAGTCACAATTAAATGATTAATAATTAAAAGTGTACTAAAGGTGATTGACACATTAAATTTGTAATTTTAATTCTTAATTTTATTTTTTGTTTTTAATTTTAATGATATTGGTTTTACTATAACTAGCATTAATGCAAAATTGAATGGATTTACTATATTGGTTTTTACATTAAATATTTAGTGAAAATTAACATTTATAACAAACTGCATAAGTATAAAGATCGAAAAGTCAAGGAAAAAAAACAGTAGCATCCCTGGAAAGAAAATACTGTAAATAACTTAAAAATCACAAGTTTTGTTTTATAAATTTTGATTGTAAAATTTATTTGTATTAGGTTTTCAATACACATAAGTATATATTTTAATTTTTTCCCTATATGAAAATATTTTTTCTAAATTTCTATGTTTAAAATTTAAAAAAAGTAAATACACATAACATTTATTGTTCAAATTAATAATAATGATAATGGTATTAAATGTTTTAATATTGCACTTATTGCATTGGTTTATCATGCAAAAAATATCTAAGGTATTTTAATTTTGAATCTATGAAACTAAAAACTAAACATTAGGAACGAAAAAAAAAAAAAAAAAAAGAACTTTTTTAGTACAACTTAGAAAAAATTCATAATAATTTATTGATTAAGCAATACCAATTTGACTTGTAACTCTTTTATTAAAGATAGTCTAATAAAATGTTAAAATGAGTTTTTATTTTCCAGCAATCACCATAGTAATGAAGGTCTTAAAAATAAGAATAATTTGAAGCAATTAAATGACCAATCGATACCTCCCACGCTAATGATATCATTATTATGAAAAAAAAAAATGTCGAAGGAGCGAAGAATTAAAAGTTATGCATTTTAAATAACTAATGAATATGTTTAACATTTATTCAAGAAGAAGTGAAATTATTAGAAAAATATTATCACGATAACTCTCCCCATTGAAGGTATTTTTCGTTTAATATGAATCTTAGGTTAGAAGCATATGAATGTATAATTTGATTCAGAATCAGTTTCTATTGGTTAAACTACTTTCTTTCTTAACTATTTTATGTTAATTTTTATTTATTACATTTATCATGATAAACGCCTTACTTAAAAATAGTTAATAATAATAGTAAAATAAACTAGTATGCTGTGGCCACCACAAGACTTTCTTTCTATACTCTCTTATACAAATTCATTAAGTGCAAATAATTTATTAAAACTATTATTCATTAAAACTATTTAACATGATGAATGGAAATTATTTTCATCTCAGAGAAAACTAACACGAAATATCCAAAGAAAGACAGTTTTATTATCTATAAGTACATCTTTTAAAAATGCATATTTATAATGATAATACTACATTTCAAGTTTCGTACAGTTATACGCCACAGAAGTTGAGACATCCCGTTGTTATCAAAGAAATCTGCAGTAAAGCAGCGTCAACTTTTGGCCGATAAGCATCCAAATTTAATCAACATAATGTCTCATTATGGCCTTCTCTCATATTAAGTTTTGTTTGATGACACGCAATAGAACCTGAGATATAGCCTTATCTTAAATTGCGGAAATCGCTATGTAGCAGCGCCACCTGTTTAGCAGTTGACACTAACAGTTGATAAGCACTAATTTATGTCAAAGTGCATCTACATATATATTTTTATGCAATTCTGTGCAGTAGTTCTTGAGATATAGCCCTGTATTAAATTGTGAAAATCGCTGTATAGCAACGCCACCTCTTGGCCGATAAACATTTAAATCGAATCAGCATAATGTATTATAATTACCTTCTCACATATAAAGTTTTATTAGATTATACGCAATAGAACCGGAGATATAGCCTACTTTTATTTTATTATTTATTTTTTTAACTTGCAAAGATCAAAGATGAAAGAGTTCCGATTTTTTTTTTTTTTCCACCAGTAGGTTTCTACAAAAATTTATAACCTACAAAATCACAACTATAACAGTAAAAATATGGTAAAAATTTCTATATAGAAATACTGGTGTTAGGAAAAGCGGAAGCGGAACTCTTTCATCTCTGAAAGATATATATGTTAATATGAATTCTCTCTGGATTATTTTTCTATTCAACTAGAAATTTTAAGCAAAAAATATATCGAACAAATCGAAAAATGGTAGACTTACGTAAAAAAGGCAAAGATTTCCCTCCATACGTAAGTTAAAATACAGATCGTTTCTGAAAATTACTTATCCTACACTTTTTTTTGTGAGCATGTGTGTGTAAATGAATACATTTGTGCGTTTAATTTTTTATATCTCAATCATAGCACCAGTTACAGCCGGAAAAGTTGTAAAATTTGAAATTTTCGTAAATTTTTGTCATGTGACCAACATACTCATTAATATTCCGTAGTATTGTTAGTCCCGCCTTCTTTTTCACAGCAGTATATTTTTAGAGTATTTTTCTTCTTAATTAATCGCAATTGCATTTGGAGAATATTACTCTAAAAATTTATTGATGGGAGAAAGATTGCGAGACTAACAATACTACGGAATATTAATTAGGATGTTGGAGGGTATGGTAAAGCTAATAGTTTTTTGAACGCCAAATTCACAAAAAATGCCCAGTTTTGAGATAAATGCACGAATTAACATTCATACAAACTTTTAAGATGATTGGATGGAAATAAATCAGAAAGGAGCGTTATAAGTAACTAGTTACTTTTGAAATTAGAATCACAAGCAGGATTCTCAGAAAGAAAATTTCAATACTACTATTTTATACAGTAATTTTACAATTAACTAATCAGTGTTGATTAGAATTCGTTGATATTTAATTAAAATAATTACTTTTTAAAATTAATGTTGTCCAAATTTCCTTTTCTGGTGATATTAAACCGAAAAACAAATGAATTTAAAGTTCAAAATTTTGTTAAAGTATTTAAATAATGTTTGATCAACTGTAGAACGGTATTATTTTAAAAGTATTACATAGCTTCGTAAGTTTTATAATAACTATCTGAATATATTTAACTCTATCTATATTCATAATTTCAATCATCCCTTGTCTCCTTAACGTCTTGTTGTTCTTTGATTTACGAACTTAAACTTTATCTTTAGTACATTAAATCGATTTATATTTTAAGAAATGTACCTGCCTTTACAAATTAGGCCAGTTCAGTTTTCTATAATATTTTATTTTATTAAAAAATTAACCTAAACAGCACACACAAATCCACTACCATAATTAGTGTACTGAACCTATATCATATCTGCCAACATTCTTAATTAATGTACCATAAAATTAGTCACACCTTTTTTTTCACACCAGTCTTTTATAAAAGTCATTTTTTTTCTCATTTAATGGTAAAGAAGTTTAGAGAAAATTACTCTAAAAATAAAGTGGTGGAGAAAAAGGGCGGGTACTAACATTTTTACGGTATATTATTTAGAATGTTTGCAGATATGCTATTGCGCATATATTTTAAATGCATCTTGAATTTTTGTTTCTACTAGAACTTTTGTCAGTATACTTACATTCAAGATACATTCAAAACTGCAGTGATTTTTAATGATTTTTGTTATCTCTCTACATATCCATACATACCTGCCAACTTATTAATTAATATTCCGGAAGATTGTCAGTACCCGCCCTTTCACACCAGTCTTTTTTTAGAGTACTTTGCATCTTATTGAATAGAAATTACATTTGAAGAAAATTTCTCTAAAAATAAAGTGGTGTGAAAAATGAGCGAGTTCTAACAGTTTTCCGGAATATTACCGTAAAAACCGGCGTATGAGCCGCGGGCAGTACTGACAGACTGAGGGAAATTTTTATTCAATAGTCACCAATAATTTTTAAGAGTGACATTTGATATATGTAATACACGACTACTCTTTGAAGTGATTACATAACCGTTATAATTAAATTTTAGTGGTGACTATTAAATAAAGCACTGAGTGCGCCCCATACGCCGGTTTTTACGGTACTTAGTTAAATTTTAGGTATGTATATATGTAATTAATTGTGCTATTTCAGTTTCTCTATTTTACAGATAGCAATAATTGAAACTGTTTTTTACGAAATGCTACTTTATAGAAAGGATTATTTTAATTACTTTAAATTACATTAAATCAAAATTAAATTCATACTCTGAATGTGAATTTTTTTTTTTAATAAAAATGTAACAGCCATTAGAAAGTGACTCTCTGCAATATCATCAAGTGTACAAGCATTCTTAAAATTTTATCTACGTTTTATTATATTTACACCACTATGTTTAAAAAGATTTTTCCTTGATTGTTTTAATGATGTTAAGAATTAAATCTGTACTGATAAGTATAAAGGATTTAAGTCCAAAAATGTCGATTTTGAGTTAAGTACATAGTCAGACTGAGAAAAAAATTCTCCATCGATTGGTATAAAGGATTTAAGCCCATGCCATTTAGTCTTTGAGAAAATGCATTGGTAAAAAAGATTCAAGTGAGAAATTTAGCATTGATGTTTGGTATAAAAGGTTTAAGTCAATTTGTTCCCTTTATAAAATGAAATTTGATAATCACTTGAATGGTATAAAGGGTATAAATCAACATAATCCCTTTTTCCTGATCGAGTCTTCTGATTAGTTTTTGGTATAAAGGATCTAAGTCCACTTTTCTCTTTTTGCGCTGTGCCACTTGGTGGTCAACAGGTCCAATGCAATAATGAGATTATAATTATTCAATTGCTTATTATTGTATTTTATGCTTTAATTTATAAATGTAGAACTGGTATCGATAAAAAAAATTACCCACTTTTCAATTGAAATTTAATATATATAAATAATTTACTACATCATTCTTTACCAATAATTTACTACATGTAACATCAGAGAAAAGCAGATTTAGCCTATGAACAGAAAAATCTTGGCAAAGCAGAAGCCAAAACTGATACCTCAAAACTGTGTTTAGTTTTTGATTTACAACAGTGTCTAGCAACTCCATTTCTGTCATCATCTGTAGCTTTCTACAAACGCCAACTTTGGACTATACGTGACAATTCCATAGGTAAGTCATGTCATTACATGTGGCACGATGGTCGTGAAACTAACGAAATTGCTTCCTGTCTTTATGACTACCTACGAAATGTACCTGGCACTGTTACAAGTGTAACTTTCTATTCTGACACACCAACACAACAAAAACATCCATGAGTCAGCGATGTTTTTGAAGGCGATGGCTGACTTCCCTCATTTCTCCAGCATCAATCACAAATTTCTAATTTCAGGTCACTCGCACATGGAATGTGACGTAGACCATGCTCTAATTGAGAGAGAAAAGAAAAGTATGGCATTTTAAGTATTCCACCCACATGATTGGTATCAGCTTGTTCGATCTACAGGGAAGAAAAATAAATTCACTGTTAGAGAGATGACTCAAGATGATTTTTTTGATTTTGCATTACTGTCAATAAATACTCTCGTTGTGAGAAAGAATAATGTTGATGGACAGCCGTTCAAGTAGCAAGAGGTATAATGGTTGTATTGCCAGGAAAGGGATCAGATATTTTATAGGGACAGTCTACTTGAAGGCACTTTCAAAAAAATTACTATTCTTCGTCGAGGCAAAACAAATCTCCGAATAACAAATCTGTTCCAATCGCAGTGCAAAAGAAGAGAGATCAACTTACTTTGCTTCCTCTTGTGCCTCCAGTATTCCATAACTTTTACAAAACTTTACGAATATCAGCTAGCACAGAAAACATTGACCCTGACTTAGAATTTAGTGATACTGATGAAAATAACCATTAATCACCATGACCCATGGTTCAGTGGAAGGAAACACGAATATAATATTGTGATGGTCAATATTCTATTAATCGTAATGCTTTGTATTTCGTGCACTCTTAAAAATGGTTTCTTAAAAATGAGCTAAATTGTCTCAAAATAGCTCCGAAACAATATAGGGGAAACTGGGGCACAGTGGACCACTTTTACACTTTTAATTTTTTTTCACCAAAAATAAAAAAGCAAGGTACCTGAAAAAATTAGCAAACATTCTTTAAATCTTTCTTGACATGTCCTAATTTTTTTATAACAATACTTTTAATACGTTACGAATAAAAAAATTAATTGTGTTCACTCACAAAGTGGACCACTGTGCCCCATCACCCGGACACAGTGGTCCACAACCCGGGGTACAGTGGACCAACCCTTGTTGTTCATGTTTAATTAATATAAATTACTCCTTTTTTTTTCTAAAATTAGTTTCTTATGCAATTCTAGTCTAAATAACATAATTCGAACATTTTCATGAAATAAAATTACCAAAATTTAAAGGAATACAAATAAATAAATAAATAAATAAGAAAACAAATTAGAGTAAGAATTCTATATCAGATTTCCTTTGTCTTTTACGTGCCATCACTGAAAACAATAAGATATATTTTTAATTTGTTTATTAATGTTATATAGTTATAAAAAATATAAAATATATAATTAAACATTATGTTACTATTCAAACATTTTTATTAATTATTTTGAGATATTAATAATTTACATTACATTTGTGAGATAGGTTTAACAATAAGTTTAACAATAGGTTTAACAGTAAATTTATATAACCTACTATTTATTATATCACATAATCATTTTATTTATTTTTTTAATATTAAACAATTCAAATAGTTATTAAATTTAGATATTCATAATTATTATACTACTATTCAACTATTTTCCTTTTTCAGAAATTTATATAATGTTAAGATTATTATTTTTTTATTAATTATTTTGAGTCCCATTATATTTGTATATGTAAATTCAACTAAAATAAATTATGTGTTAAATATAATTTGGAGTTTTAGGCACATTGGAAGGTGGTCCACTGTGCCCCATGTCCAAACAAAACAAATAATAATATTAAAATACTATATAGACTATAAATATGCTTATAATTTTTATAAATTACAAACAACAATATCTTAGCTTTTCTTAACAACTATCCAATGCTTGTAGTCAATAGTTCTGTCCTGATAAAATTAAAAAAACTTCAAACTTAAAAAATTACTTTGAGCAGCTCAAAACATAAAAGTTGTATAAATTGGCTACCATAGCATTTACCATTGGGTTTTTTGGATGTATAGAAGTAGTACCATGCTTCTATGAGTCTCAATATAAACTATAAGAGTTAAATACTAAGAGATTTAAAAAGGGGTGGTCCCCTGTGCCCCTAGGTCCACTGTGCCCCAGTCTCCCCTATACTTAAATTTGAAAACCCATGTACTCATTTTTGAGTATATTGACATGTCAAATATGTAGATATTGGGATTCTTATTGTTCAACCCTATTTTTGAATTTGTCAATATACTCAAAAATGAGTACATGAGTTTCAAATTTAAGTATGTATATATTGTTTCGGAGCTATTTTGAGACAATTTAGCCCATTTTTAAGGAACTATTTTTTACAGTGTGTTTTAACTTTAGTGTTTTGCTTGTGGATTATTAATGACGTATTTTGTTGCAATTTAATAGGGGGATACATTTTTTTTGTTTTTTAATCTAATATTTTATTTTTTACTCTATTATTATGTTCTTTTTTGTTTATCATCATCATTATTATTATTAACTATTTTCAACTACAGTATATCTTTTATTATGATTTATAGTCTTCTAATCTTCAAAAGTTTTATAACAAAAAAGGACAATGAAATTTTACAACAACAGCTTCTAGGGGTAAAATACAAAAATATTTCCTCATTTCTCAAACTGATTTATCTCTCAATCAGTTTAGCTTGAGTAGTATTGTACATCAGATATTTTTTTTTTATTTGGTATATATTATCAAGTGCATATTATCTTTATTTAATTACTTCATAGACATTGAAGGTTTTTAAGCATTAATTTTCAATAACTGTGTAATAATTCCTATCTTTAATATGATAGTCTATAATATTGTATTCAATTCCTTGTTTGAGGTAATAAATTCTTTCAATAATGTTGATCGTTCATGTTTCACGAACCTGGAATTACCATAGACCCTCACCTAATAACATTTCATTAATCTTAGATTTCTAAAATGAAAGCATTTGGTAATCCAGCACAACTTTGTTCATATATCTTATTAAAGTCATGAATCAATATGTTGAGGAAGTTAGAATTGATAAAACCTTATTTTTATTAGGTTCAAATTATTTTGAACATCCACTGAGGTCATAAATCCAGTATTTTTTAATGCTGCAGCCAAGTATTTGGACTGTCAGCATAATCATAATGTTAAATGAATGTATAAGTCAAAATGGTAAAATGGAGTTAAGTCCTGGGTTGAGTGATACAAACGATTTAAGTCCTGCAGGCATTTTTTCAAAATTATATAAATCTGTTAAAAATAAACAAACTTCAAAATTAAATGTATGTAGTTTATTCACAAAATTGTATATTATGATAATATCCTGGTTAAAACTGTATTGAACGGATAAGTTTTTATACAGAATTTTTTAAACTTTATTTTTCGTCTCCTGAAAAATCAAGAATATGGACTTAAATCCTTTATACTTATCAGTACAGAAATAACCATTACACTTTAGATACAAACTAGTTTTTTTTCCTGTTAAATATAATTTTTTTTATTTATATTTAAAACTGTGTTGTTATTAAATCATATTTTTCCATTATTTTAAGCTATTTCTATATTCGTTATAGAAAAGAAGTTTTAGGAATTTACGACATCTGACAGCCGCAGACGGATATATCCGGTCACTGAGCTGTTCTTTTTCCACGATATACTTAAAATTCGAAATTATGTAATTATGAGTTATTAGCTTGTTTTTCAAGTTTGAATGCCTTAAATATTATTCATAAAGATTATATTCGTGTGAACAGTAACATTTTGTATCTAAAGCTGAAAAAAGTATTACTTTAGTACATTGCAAAAACTGTGAAATGAAAATGACATTACAATTTCGCCGTTTTTAAAGGTGGTCAGAATATGATAATTCCCGAAAATTTCTCTCACATTTCACAGTGTTCGGAATTTCAAAAAAGCTGGCCAAAAGTCGAAATTAAAGAAAACAAGTGAAATTGTGATGTATATATATGTTTTCGAGGTCGCTGAATCCGAATCTGACATTGGTTTTTTGAAAACTTCAAAGGCAAACTCAAAAACAAGATGGCGAATCCAATATGGCGCGCCATATTGGATTCGCCATCTTGTTTTTGAGTTTGCCTTTGAAGTTTTCAAAAAACCAATGTCAGATTCGGATTCAGCGACCTCGAAAACATATATATACATCACAATTTCACTTGTTTTCTTTAATTTCGACTTTTGGCCAGCTTTTTTGAAATTCCGACCACTGTGTGGCGGATCAAAAATCAAAAAATTGATAGATGAAGGATAATTTTCACATTTAAGGGTTTTTGAGGGCGCTAAATTCAAATTTGATATCAGTTTTTATAAAAAAAGTGATCTTGCACTCAAAAACAAGATGGCGGATCCAATATGGCAGACCAAAGTCCAAAAAATTAAAAAATTAAATTAAAAAGTAAAAATTAAATTAAAAAGTTAAAACGCTTTTACACATACAGGGGCAGGCGGGGGCACCCAATTCTTTAACGGCTGGATAAAATGGACATCCCTTAACACTCTCCACTTTGAATCAATGCGGGATCTTGCGAGATAAAAAAGTTTTCATACTTTGAAACTTTTGGATATGTTATAATTGAGGTTAACTTCAAAAAGCCGCTCAGGAGATCACTATCTACTAACCTCCACAATTGTCGGGCATATTTTGTTGAATGTTGTTGTTGCGAAATTTTCCGAGAAACACTATTTGTTTAACTGTTAAAATGCATTAACAATTAAAAAGAAAAAATTGTCACGTTTTCCGCCAGCCTACACTTAGAAATATGTAGATAGAATAAATTTTCCATCTCACAGTTTCATTCAGTGGCTCCCTCTGAAGGTATTTCCGCGGTACTTACGTCTAAAAACGCGCCTAAATTTTTCGACTTTTGGCCAGCTTTTTTGAAATTCCGAACACTGTGCATTTGTCTGAGTTTTTAGCTAAAGGTGTTTCCTTCTATTATACGTCTCGCATGATTGCAGTACTTTAGAAATTTTTAGGGTTTTTCATCAAATATTCATTAAAAACTTCTCTAACTTATTTGCGGCAAATAGTTTAACATATTTCTAACATATCTGCATGAGAAAATTTTGTTGATTTTAGCATCATGGTCATTAGAATTTTCACCACATAGCGATATTCTAAGGTTTTTTATTTTATATTTCACTTTGTCAAATTTATTCATTTCGGTTAATGTTACTGGGGTTTCAATTTTTGATTTGTTTTTAGAACATCTAGTTGAAGTTCATTGAATTTTATAAAATGCACCGTAGGAAAGAAAATATTTCGAGAAATAAGGAGGAAAAATTTGAATTTCATCGAAAAAATAGTTCGTAAAATAAAACATATACGTCATTATTTTGTAGTTAATTTACAAAAAAAGATTTTTATGTAACCTTACTTCGAAGAAAAAGATCGTAAAAAGAGAAATTTCAAGAATAAGCTAGGATTAGTAGCTAGGATTAGTATCCAAGCAGTTAGTTTTAGACGTTTATTCAACAGTATTTTACCGCATATTTGCGCACTGTAGTTCAAGACCAATAAATCATAGTTGAAAACAAATTGGCGTATTTTTTAAAGGAGATAAATGTACGTTAAAATGTTTGTACTTTTTTATATCTTGCTGAAAGGAATATTTTAATACAAAACAAATAGTTTTGCAATCAGAAATATTGTAACCCTTTCAGGGACAAAGTAATTTTGCTTATTTAAAGTGATCAGCCACTAAGAATCATGATCAATGTTATAAAACAAGAAATAAATGAAACTTTTCTTCTACGTTATAAAGTAAAATTTTTCACACACATACACACACACACACACATATATATATATAAATATAATAAAATAAATCTGAGGCAAGATTTGTATTTTAGAATTAAAATTAGCAACCTTAAAAGGGTTAAATTATAATCTTAAATTTTAAAATAAATGTTTTTAGAAACTACATTTTTAATAAAGTGATGATATTTTTAAGAAGGACAAAATCGAACATCATGAAATGCAAAACCATGTATCAAATATTTCTGGTCGATAATATTAATTTATATCAAGTGAATCTATATAATTATCCAGTCTGTGGCAACATTTGAATTATTGCGAAGCACTGTTAGTGCCCGCTCATTTTTCATGCCACTTTATTTGTAGTGAAATTTTCTCTAATGCATAATTACTATTAAATATTTTTAAAAAATACCATGCAAGCAAAGTGGTGCGGAGAAAAGGCAAGTACTTAGCTCCGGAATGCTACGGAAGAAATTAAAATGTTGACATATTTTTTTTCTTGTGTCAGAGGACAAAATAGGTACAGGGTTCCTACGGAACTAAATTCTATTTTCATATTTGAATTTTTACATCAAATTACAGCAAAGTTATACTTTCATAAATGTCAAACTTATTAATTTTTTAATCAGACATATTACCACTGACTTTTTTTAATGAATTTGTAGCGTATATTTTCGCCCGTTAAAACAGCTGAAAACAATTATTTAAAAAAAAAAAAAAAAAAAAAAAAAAAAAAAAATCCGGTGTTTCCCTGTTAAAACGGCGGACTTGGCGCTTATGAACTTTGTTTACCATTACACCAGAATGAATTCTTAGTGTTACATAAAAAGAAGAAGTTTTTTTTTACTGTTTATTGTGGCAGAAAGACAGAGAAAATGTATAGTATTTTCAGTGAAATCGTTTTAAAAGATAACAAGTAACATTTTTTCAACTTAATATACTTAATACCTATTCATATCTTTATTAAGATATATATTTCAAGTACATAACTATACAATTACATGATAAGTATTAAATGTTACTTTTTAAGGAATTTTCTTGAAGATTAAATTAAAAAGTAAAAATTAAATTAAAAAGTTAAAACGCTTTTACACATACAGGGGCAGGCGGGGGCACCCAATTCTTTAACGGCTGGATAAAATGGACATCCCTTAACACTCTCCACTTTGAATCAATGCGGGATCTTGCGAGATAAAAAAGTTTTCATACTTTGAAACTTTTGGATATGTTATAATTGAGGTTAACTTCAAAAAGCCGCTCAGGAGATCACTATCTACTAACCTCCACAATTGTCGGGCATATTTTGTTGAATGTTGTTGTTGCGAAATTTTCCGAGAAACACTATTTGTTTAACTGTTAAAATGCATTAACAATTAAAAAGAAAAAATTGTCACGTTTTCCGCCAGCCTACACTTAGAAATATGTAGATAGAATAAATTTTCCATCTCACAGTTTCATTCAGTGGCTCCCTCTGAAGGTATTTCCGCGGTACTTACGTCTAAAAACGCGCCTAAATTTTTCGACTTTTGGCCAGCTTTTTTGAAATTCCGAACACTGTGCATTTGTCTGAGTTTTTAGCTAAAGGTGTTTCCTTCTATTATACGTCTCGCATGATTGCAGTACTTTAGAAATTTTTAGGGTTTTTCATCAAATATTCATTAAAAACTTCTCTAACTTATTTGCGGCAAATAGTTTAACATATTTCTAACATATCTGCATGAGAAAATTTTGTTGATTTTAGCATCATGGTCATTAGAATTTTCACCACATAGCGATATTCTAAGGTTTTTTATTTTATATTTCACTTTGTCAAATTTATTCATTTCGGTTAATGTTACTGGGGTTTCAATTTTTGATTTGTTTTTAGAACATCTAGTTGAAGTTCATTGAATTTTATAAAATGCACCGTAGGAAAGAAAATATTTCGAGAAATAAGGAGGAAAAAATTGAATTTCATCGAAAAAATAGTTCGTAAAATAAAACATATACGTCATTATTTTGTAGTTAATTTACAAAAAAAGATTTTTATGTAACCTTACTTCGAAGAAAAAGATCGTAAAAAGAGAAATTTCAAGAATAAGCTAGGATTAGTAGCTAGGATTAGTATCCAAGCAGTTAGTTTTAGACGTTTATTCAACAGTATTTTACCGCATATTTGCGCACTGTAGTTCAAGACCAATAAATCATAGTTGAAAACAAATTGGCGTATTTTTTAAAGGAGATAAATGTACGTTAAAATGTTTGTACTTTTTTATATCTTGCTGAAAGGAATATTTTAATACAAAACAAATAGTTTTGCAATCAGAAATATTGTAACCCTTTCAGGGACAAAGTAATTTTGCTTATTTAAAGTGATCAGCCACTAAGAATCATGATCAATGTTATAAAACAAGAAATAAATGAAACTTTTCTTCTACGTTATAAAGTAAAATTTTTCACACACATACACACACACACACACATATATATATATAAATATAATAAAATAAATCTGAGGCAAGATTTGTATTTTAGAATTAAAATTAGCAACCTTAAAAGGGTTAAATTATAATCTTAAATTTTAAAATAAATGTTTTTAGAAACTACATTTTTAATAAAGTGATGATATTTTTAAGAAGGACAAAATCGAACATCATGAAATGCAAAACCATGTATCAAATATTTCTGGTCGATAATATTAATTTATATCAAGTGAATCTATATAATTATCCAGTCTGTGGCAACATTTGAATTATTGCGAAGCACTGTTAGTGCCCGCTCATTTTTCATGCCACTTTATTTGTAGTGAAATTTTCTCTAATGCATAATTACTATTAAATATTTTTAAAAAATACCATGCAAGCAAAGTGGTGCGGAGAAAAGGCAAGTACTTAGCTCCGGAATGCTACGGAAGAAATTAAAATGTTGACATATTTTTTTTCTTGTGTCAGAGGACAAAATAGGTACAGGGTTCCTACGGAACTAAATTCTATTTTCATATTTGAATTTTTACATCAAATTACAGCAAAGTTATACTTTCATAAATGTCAAACTTATTAATTTTTTAATCAGACATATTACCACTGACTTTTTTTAATGAATTTGTAGCGTATATTTTCGCCCGTTAAAACAGCTGAAAACAATTATTTAAAAAAAAAAAAAAAAAAAAAAAAAAAAAAAAATCCGGTGTTTCCCTGTTAAAACGGCGGACTTGGCGCTTATGAACTTTGTTTACCATTACACCAGAATGAATTCTTAGTGTTACATAAAAAGAAGAAGTTTTTTTTTACTGTTTATTGTGGCAGAAAGACAGAGAAAATGTATAGTATTTTCAGTGAAATCGTTTTAAAAGATAACAAGTAACATTTTTTCAACTTAATATACTTAATACCTATTCATATCTTTATTAAGATATATATTTCAAGTACATAACTATACAATTACATGATAAGTATTAAATGTTACTTTTTAAGGAATTTTCTTGAAGACTACGTCAGGCCCAGAACATTTATTATTATATTTCATTCTGTTATAATTTTTCTATAAATGACACAACTAGTTTTTATTATAGTTTTGTTATACCATTTATGAAATAAATAATCAAATCTTGTTTTCGATTAAAGAAATGGTTATAGATTAATGATTTATAAACCGATAATTTATAAGCATACTATAACAATAATTTCTTATTTATATCCTAAAATATATCGTTTATATATATAAGAAAGAAAGTTTATCCTTTAGTTCCCTAATATTTACAATAAATTTTAAGATTTTTTAAAAAAGCTATTAAAAAAAAAAAAAAAAAAAGGAACGCAAGATCATGCGGTACGCATTGATTATTAACACTTTCCAAATGTACGTAATTGTTGTATCGTATAACTTTCGATACTCTTTGTATACATAATCACACAACGGACAGATAGTAGTCCTGAAAAGCATACAGATAGTCTAATTCAATTCCTAATAATTCTTAAACATTGTTAGGGAGTGTTACAAATGCTTAGCACTAAAGAAAACGCTGCTCTTATATTCTAACAGCAATCCATAATGTATCTGAATATTTTAGTGTAGCCCTGTAAATCTGAAGGATAACAAAATCATATTCTATACAAAATATTATTTTAGCATATTAAAAATCAATGTCAATTTCTTTATGATTTTTACAGTAGAAAGTATTTTATATGTAATTTACAAAATTGCCTGTCCTAAAATGCAATGTATTGGCATTTTTCTTTTTGGTTGTCCCTGTACACAAACCAGTTGTACAGGACATAAAAATGTCATTTAAAATAGAGAACATACCATAGTGAATTTGAATAACATACATAATTTTGTAAAATTTCTGGAGGTATTTAAGGACGGTGGGACGGGCAGATGGACAGAGAGACAGATAGACGGTCGAACAGATAGATACTTAAATTGAAATCATATTCCTACTTAAAAAGTGTTATATCGCTAAATGTAAACGAAAATGCAATTTCAGCAAGTTTGCAATAAAAGCCTTCGATGTAACTTGAACATTTTTGTGTGTCCCTGTAAATAAAATGTTAATCATACTACATTCTGTAGAAAGCACTCTTTTGTGCATATGAACAACATATTTAAACTTCATTAAGATCAGTTTGAAGTAAAGTTATTAAAATTTGGTTTATAGAAATACCTCTCTTAGAACGAATGCTTTGGAATATTTTTGGGTGACTCTGTACACAAACCACAAGTGGCATTTACACTATTTTCTGTAGCAAACATCAGATAATAAACTTGAACAACATATTTCAATTTCATTGAAATTTGTGTAAAATAAAGGAATTAAAATATCGTTCATAAAAATACCTCTCATAGAACACAATGCTTTGGAATATTTTAGGTGTCCCTGTACACAAGCCAGAAGAGATAATCACTCACTTTTCGATAGGAAACAACCAATAGTGAATTGAATATCCCATATCAGTTTCAAGAAATTCCATGAATATTTACGTGAGCTAAAGCGCGGATAGATAGACAGATAGATGGACAGACAAACCGAAACAATTAACTTTTCAACCTTATTGGAAAGTGTTATAAACATTTAGGAAATGATAAAAAAGATTAATATGAACGAAAATATAATTACAGCAAATTTCCGATAACACCCATTAATGTAACTGAATATTTTTGTGTGGCCCCATAAACCTAATGCTAATCGTACTCTATACTATGCAAATCATTGTTTTGTGCATATGAATAATATGTTTTAATTTTATTGAGATTTATGCAAAGTACAGTCCTCCAAATTTGATTTATAGAAATAGCTCTCATAGAACACAGTGCTTAGGAATAATTTCGGGTATCCTTGTATACAAACCAACGATAGTATATACTCCATTTTCAATGAGAAACATCCGACAGCGGACTTGAATAACTTATTTCAATTTCATTAAGTTTTGTGCAAAGTAACGGTATTAAAATATGGTTTATAGAAGTAATTCTCATAGAATACAATGCTTAGGAATACTTTCGGGTGTCCATATATATAAACCGGTGATGGTATTTACTTTATTTTCATTGAGAAACATCCGATAGCGGACTTGAATAACATATTTCAATTTCATTAAGGTTTGTGTAAAGTAACGGTATTAAAATATGGTTTATAGAAGTGCCTCGCATAGGACACAATGCTTTGGAAAACTTTCGGGTGTCACTGTACATAAACCAGTAAAGATGGTCACTCTATTTTCAATAGGAAACATCCAATAGTGAACTTGAATAACATATATCAGTTTAAAGAAATTTCATAAATATTTACGGGAGTTAGACTGCGGAAAGACAGACGGACAGACAGACAGATGGACAGAAAATCCGAAGTGATAAACACTTTTCAACCTCGTTGTAAAGGGTTAAAAAGAATTGTTTCACTGAGATGAAAGTAAAAATAGTATAAAATAAAAAAATAAGTATAAGAAAATAAACGGAAAATTTTGAAGTATACTGTACATACAGGTTTTTAACCATAAATGTACTTTTAACTGTAAATGTACAAGAATTTTACTTTCTGAATCAACAATTAAACTTAATCCATCATATATGGTCCATAGTTTGATTAAACAAATATAAATATTTATCTGTCACAAAAAACAAACAATGTTTTGCCGATAAATTTACTATATAAAACGAGAATATATATATATCTTACCACATGATGATCTACCATATTCTTTTTTCATTGATCTTATGTGTTCAAATGATACATTTTCTCGTTTATAAGAAGCATTAATCTGACATTCTTTTATAAATTTAAAGAAGCTGAATTTCTATATTTCTACATTTTTTAAAGAATGAATTTCTCTCGACTTGTAAAACAAACGTAATCCTTTTTTAAGATTTGCTCGCTCAGGAATTATGAAAACTTTATAGAAGAAAGAATTTGACATGAATAGGTTTAGCAATGTCATTTATACTTGCCTAAAAAAATACTTTTTTTTTTTTTCCTCTGCAATATTTTTCTTCAAACTTTTCAGAATTTAAGAATTATTTTCTGAATGTAAAAAATTAAAATTTTTAATGTACAATTTTTTTTTTTTTTCTCAGTGTAGAAGTATTTTGTAAATGAGAATTTTAAAAAAGTTATATGAAATTTAAGCACATTAGTACTCTATACTACAAAAAAAAAAAAAAAAAAAAATTGTTCTTCTTTATTCTACTGCGTTTTAAATACAAAAAAAAAAAAAAAAAAAAACCCTATCATTTTCAATATATATATGCAATTTTTAACTTAGAGAGACCAAGAATCAACATATATATATATATATATATATATACCAGGTGATCCAAAAGTCAGGACACACTTTAAAAATGAATAATTCGAAAACGAATCAAGATACAAAGATACGGTTTTTACCAAACGGATGAAAAAGAAACCGGGTTTTGTGTGGCAACGAAAAAAAATTAGTTCTGTTGGCGAACAACAGAGGGCGCTATAGTGTTTTATTTCACCAAAAGATGATTTACAAATGAAAAAAGTGTTGATAACTTACAAGTCAGCTTAATTATAGTTAATTAGTACTACTACAATAACTGCTCAATGTGCTGTACATCATTCAAAAGTACAGCTGTGAGACGATTCACCACACCGTTCACAGGATTTAGTAGCATTTCTTGCGTTATGGCAGACACATTTTGGCGGATGTTATCTTTCAGTGCTGCTAGTGATTCCGGTTGGTCGTGGTACACTTTTGACTTCAAGAATCCCCACAGTTAAAAGTCACAGGGTGTCAAATCGGGAGATCTTGGAGGCCATGCGTGATTAAAGTAGCGACTGAGAATGCGATAATTCGATGCATGTAACCTTCGACAACCATTACCTACCGCAGTTGCTCATTTTTATATCGTTTGTTGCTTTGCATAATCCTACATCAGAAATCCGACAGCGCCATTTGTTGGTCGCCAACAGAACTATTTTTTTTTTTTTTCGTTGCCACACAAAACCCGGCTTCTTTTCCATCCGTTTGGTGCAAACCGTATCTTTGTATCTTGATTCGTTTTTGAATTATTCATTTTTAAAGTTTGTCCTGACTTTTGGATCACCCGGTATATATATATATATATATAAACGAAAATTACATTTTTTTTTTTTTTGTACACAAAAAGGAATTTAATCTAAAATAATTAAAGAAATTGCATGTTATGATTACTTATAAAAAATAAATTTGAAATTTAATTGTAGATGTAGTAATATTTGAAACAAGCAGATATTATTTTTACGATTTCTTTTTATTTAATGGGCCAAACTTTAAATGCATAAAAGTATCATGATATGTCATTAAATTTTAGCCTGATAAAATATCTTAGAAATTTAATTTATTATCTCTATTCAAAAAAGAAACAGTATTTTTTTTTTTTTTAACTCAATAGATTCAAAGGACGATAGATATAAAGATTTTATACGTTGAATTTTTTTCGAAAAAAGTTATTTTATAAAGCATCAAGATTTTCTTCTCTTTTACAGATTTTTCAAAATCTTCCTGCTTTATCTCGTTTTTGCCTGAGGTAAATGCCCACAGTACTATCGTTTATTTACAAAATCATTAATCTCTCTTCTTAAACGTGCTCAAGAGAGATAAAGTAATATTTTTATGTTTTTTAACTCTTAAGAAAAACGATGCTATTGACATTTTGACTTCCGTAAAAGCAAACTTATTTAACTTTTATTGCATTGTTGACTTCCAAATATACTATTTTCCATGGTAGTTGGTATTGGTTATTCATTTTTTTTCCTTACAGTCACAAGCGTAACAATGGAATGTGTTAAAATATAAATTATTTTTGTGGGGGGAATTTCTGCATTTCTTCACAAATTTAAGCTCTTATTTTAACCTTATATTAATGACACTTTGCTGTAGCAGTACCGAAAGATAAATTCTGTTTTGTGTTTTTTATACGTACTTTGCAATATTATACCGAGCTAATCAAGACTGAATAGTACTATTTTAATTTCTTTTTTTTTTTTTTTCTTTGAGTTATTTAAAGAACATCAATATTTTAAAATGAGGAGCAAGGTCATTTAAATTCGTTTATTTGCAAAGGCACTAGAACATACATAACATACAAAGATATGAGACAAGAAGTAAAGCATTTTTTCCTGCCTAGTAATAGAAGTGCAATTCTAGTAAAAAAACATCCGGGATGAATTTTTGTAGTTGGGAATTAGTAATAGCGTTTGCGTAACACAAACGCTGCATGTTAAAAGGTTACAGATTTCATAAAATTACTAAAGAATCATTTATTATATAATTAAAAGAAACAGGGTAATATTTTATTTTAAAATTAAGAAATTATTATAGGCTACTTTTCTTTTATGTAATTTGGAATTTGTTTTGTTATAACAATATACTCCTAAAACAAGTTTCCTAGTTAAATTCCTTTAAATATTAAACTATAATTAAAATCTAAAATTTCTAACTTCTCTTGATTACATAAGCAATGCATTTATTCTTAATATGATTTACCCAGGTACACTAAAAGTGTTTAAACTATTTATAGTTTTATAAAATATTGTTTCTTTTCTGGAAAAAAGTACTATACTTTCTTAGGAAAACTAATCCACTTTCTTTTGTATTGACAAAAATTTTATTAATGTTTATTTATTTATTTATTTTTTAATACTTTATCATTTTAATAGATATCATCATCTGAAGTTTTACTATTTGTATTTTAATTCAAAATAGGCCAAGGCTCAGGCATTTATTTAGTACTTTTCTGCATTTTAAATTTTTATTATTATGGGAGATTGTTATTACAAACATCCCAACATTTTAAATTAATCTGGAGCACTGTTATACACACATTTTTCAACACCATTTTAATTGTAATGAAATTTTATCCAATGTGTAATTACGATTAAATACGAGAATCAATTAGAAAGTACAGACCGATTATATACAAAATGAAAAACACAATATTTATTGGGGAAAAAAAGTACATGCTTGAAGCTTCTTTCTCTGTTATTATACTCTATATTTAAACGTTTGTCATACCTGTTCACGAGCTCCAGAATTCCCGTGTTATATTCTTCTGCAGCCAAGTCTTCAAGTTAGTTTATTCATGCTTTCCTTGATCAGATTGTAACTAGTGACGAGACGTGTGTGTTCAACATTTCCTCAGAGAGTAAGCTTCAATAACTTGAAAGGCATCAGCCCTTATCTCCCCTAAAACCGAGAAAATCCAAACAGATTCTCTCAGTACGAAAGGCATAGATGCCTACATTTTAATTTATTCCAGAGTATTTTTATCCCCGCCTTTATTTCGCACCACTTTATATCTAGAAACATTATCTCCAATAGTTAACTTCGATAAAATAAGAAAATAATACTTTTAAAAAATCAGAGACTCCAACATCCTAATTAATATTCCGTAGTGTTGTTAGTCACGCCCTTTTTTACACACCAGTAAAGTTTTAGAGTAATAGTCTCCAAATTCAATTACGATTAAATAAGAAGAAAAATACTCTAAAATGATACTGGTGTGAAAGAAAAGGCGGTGCTAACAATACTACGGAATATTAATTAGTATGTTAGAGTCTCTGAAAAATAAGTGGTATGAACAAAAGGCGGGGCTAAAAACACTCCGGAATAAATTAAAATATTGGAAACTAGGCAAAAGGTCAAGTGAATCATTTTTGCAGACACAAATATTTTTTAACGATAATCACTATCCTATTCAATCATAAAAGTCACAGTAAATATGACATTAAAATTTCTGTATGCAGATACAGTTGGCAAAAAAAATAAATAAATAAATAAATAAATAAAGAGACATTTTTATTATTTTTTTTGTGATTGATGTTACCTTCTTCCATGGAATCACCCAAAGCATACTTGCCAACCATCTCATTATGAAACGTACAATTTTTAGTACTCGCCTTTTTTTTCACACCAGTCATTTTTTAGAGTAATTTTATTCTTATTTAATCGTAACAGCAATTGGAAAGAATTACTCTAAAAATAAAGTGGTGTGAAAAAAGATCGTTTTTTCAAGGGCTGTTAACAATTGTACGGTTATTAATGAGATGGTTGGCAAGTATGTAAAAATAAGCGCTAAATTTTCCAATAAGTTTCGTGCTACGGTTTTCTCGGGACACCACCCCTCCCCAATTTTTATCACTGCTCGGTAATATTATGGCCATGAATTTGATTTGGAGAATGAAAAATAGTTAATTTAATACTAAAAACAAAAATATATAATGTTTATTAAATAGCATTAGTAATAGATAACCCTCGGGGGAGCCTGCAACCCCTAGAGGGCGCGTCCGGATAGGCGGATAGGGGAATGCCTCCTTTGGATTTTCCTCTGGGTGGTAGAAGGGAAATAAAATACCTTCCGCGGACCAACAGGAAGAAGTCCAACCTCCTTAGAGGCAATGGCAACCATTTTTCCATGGGAGATCATTCAAGTTATTTTGTGAATGCTACCGCGTCCGGGGTAGCCGACGCGTTCAGTTCTGATGTCCGGGGCCTGAATGAGAAATATACTACGAGGACTTTCGATACTGCGTGCGGGGTAGCCGACGCGTCCAACTCTGCAGTCCGGGAACTGGATGGAAAATGCACTACGAGGATGATAAATATACTCCAACTCAACATCAATGGAACTTAAAGAAAACGACATGAGCTTCACAGTATTTTGCTCGAAAATAATATTGATATAGCGTGTCTTCAAAAGACGAAACTCAAAAACAACCTTACTCTTAACATCAAGGGCTATGTCACAATTAGGAAAGACAGAAAGAATAGATGCGGTGGAGGCTTGGCCTTCCTCGTCAAGCGTAACATAAAGTATAAAGAAATTGAACTTGCAAGTGATGGAAATCCATTAAGCACTGAACTTCAGGCGTTACATATTTTTCTTCCCAAGGCTTCGTTTTCCTTATCAACGCTTACCATCCAGACAATTCTGAAATAAATACTGAAGTGTTCAACACTTTCACCAATTTACCATCTGACCCAATTGTACTGCTGGGCGACTTCAATGCGAAAAGTCCCACCTGGGGTTCTCCCATCATCGACCCTAAAGGTCAACAAGTTGAAGATATCCTGATTGACCTAGGATTGTCTGTCATCAATAATGGGCAAAACACCTACCTCTCAAGAACTTCAGGCACTGAATCAGCTCTTGATATCATGGCTGTCAGCTATCGCCTTGCCATTAGCTGCAATTGGAAGATTCTTGAAAATGCTATGAGTGACCACCGCCCTATAATCACATCAATAAATCTCTGCTCTGTACTCGAGACTGTTCAGATTAAACGATCCTGGAACTTTAGAAAAGCAGACTGGGAAAATTTTACACTTTTATTGGATGAGCTGTGCTCCAATAAACCTTTCACTTCAGACCTAAATGAAAACGCTAAATATTTTATAAATTCTATCACAACAGCTGCAAGACGTTACATTCCTAGAGGGAAGAGAAAAAACAACTAGGTTCCTTACTGGAAAGATTTAAATATTGACTCCCTCATTAGAGAAAGAGATTGCTTAAATGAAAAACTGAAAACGGACAATACTGAAGAAAATAGAAAACTACTTTCTGAAGCAACTACTCAAGTCAAAGAAGCAATTGCAAACGGTAAAAGTCTTAAATGGGCTGAATTTTGCAAAAACCTAGATCCTAGAAAAGACTCCAAATTCTGGAGGGTAGCCAAAACCTTAAACAACTGCTTCACTGGCCACACCAATCCACGGTCTAACTTTGTGGACATCTCAAATCCATCAGAGATTTCAAATATGGCTATTGCAAATGAGCTGGCTACATTCTATTCGAGCACCAGTAGATTGGAGTTTGGCAAGGAAGATAGATCTGTTCGTGCCACAGTTAAGAAACTACTAAGCGACGCGAGATCGCAAGATGGCAACGACCCAATGTCGGATGACATCACCATAGAAGAACTAAATCGTGCAATTAACGAACTAGACCCCCGGAAATCACCAGGCAGTGATCTTATTTTTGGATATATGGTTAAACATTTTGGCAATGTCGCAAAAGAATTTTTTCTAAAAATAATCAATTCCTCCTGGAAAGCGGGAAAACTGCCAAGGTTATGGAATATGTCCATCATTGTCCCAATCCTGAAACCGGGGAAGACTGCTGATGAATGCAATAACTATAGACCAGTCGCTCTTACAAGTATTCTTTGTAAAATTACTGAGCGCATTATTCATTCTAGAATATTGGGTGCTCTCACCGAACAGAAAAAACTAAGCTACTACCAAGGGGCCTATCGGAAGCACCACTCAACAGTAGATCAACTGTTCCACCTTTGTGAATCCATCATTGACGGCTTTCAAGAGAAACCACCAAGAAAAACAACGGCTGTCTTTCTTGACATGTCGGCAGCTTTCGACACTGTTTGGAGGCAAAAACTAATTGTCATTGCCCATAATCACGGGATCAAAGGAAACGCACTTATATGCATTGCAAACTTCTTGAGACATAGGAATTTAAGGGTTCGTTTTAATGGAGCTCTTTCGAAAAGCAGGAAAAGCTGGGCTGGTGTTCCTCAGGGCTCAGTTCTTAGCCCATTACTCTTTCTTTTGTATGTTAACGATATCCACCAACACCTACATGATGAAACAAAAATTGCCTGTTTTGCAGGCGACATAGCTATATGGCATACATGCATATCTGCCCTCGCTCTTTACCAATCACTGAAGAATGTCCTAACCTGGTCTCAGAATCTAAAACTGAAATTTAATCCTCAGAAGTCGTTATTCACGGTGTTTTCAACGAATCGAAAACACAGAAACCAATTCAGACCTACCATCATGCTGAATGGCGTTCCCCTTACACAAACAGATAATCCAAAATACCTAGGAGTTCAACTTGATCCTGAATTGCGATTTGGTGAACACATCAAGAATTGCGGAAACAAAGCTCTAAAGAGGCTAAAAATCCTAAAGAGCTTATGTGGCACTAACTGGGGAGCAAACCCTAAAACCCTTCGGACAACCTATTCTGCCCTGGCAAGACCACATCTTGAGTTTGCCACCCCCATTTGGGCCCATACTTCAGCCACAACACTCCACTACTTGGACAGCATCCAGGCTAGAGCAGCCAAAATCATCTGCGGTGCAGTTTCCTCTACAAACAATGAAAAAGTGATACGAGAATGTGGCTTAGCATCACTCAATAACAGAAGGAAGTACCAAACCATAAACTTTACTAACAAAATACGAAGTCGTGACTCAGACCACATCTCACGAAGAACCTTTGAAAATTGGTCCAAGAAAACCAGACTTAAAAGATCGTTCACTCTACAATTTGATTCCGATATAAGACGAGAGATCGGTCTCGAGCACAGCACCCTTGATTTCCTGGAAGAGCCTGCATTCTCCAAGTGCTTACTCAAGAATATCACTATCAACACCAATCTTGTTGTTCCATGCTCCAAAAAGGAATTAACATCAGTTATCTCTGAAAAGGGTATGCAGACAATCAATGCAATGTCGGAAAATAACGTTGTCCACGCATATACTGATGGCTCAGCTGACGAAACTTTTCAAAAAGGCGGTGCGGGCGTACACTTTGTACTACCCAACGGCAGAACTATGAACCATTCACTGGGCACTGGTTCCATTGCCTCAAATTTCACCAGTGAACTTAAAGCAATATACAATGCATTGCATGAATACATCTTACTCAACAACACTGACAAAGCTAACGGGCTAGTCATCTTTTGTGACTCCAAAGCTGCTTTAGAAGCATTAAATAAAGGTCAATCAAGGCTAACCCACAATATCCAACACCAATTAGAAGAAATTGACAAACTACTCAAGATATGTATTCTACAGTGAATCCCCGCGCATGTCGACATCCCTGGAAACGAAGAGGCAGATCAACTTGCCAAGAAAGGGAGAAATCTCAATAATGAAAATATCGCCAAGGTCACCCTTGACGATGTTAATGCGATGGCAAGGTTCCGTTTGAGAGAAAACACCATTAAAAAAGGCTCGTAGATTTGTGAAATAAACGCTAACAGAGACCTTACTAAACCTATCACCCGCCTTAGAACTGGTCATTATCGAGGTATGAAGATCCTGAGAGATGGTAATAGAACCTACTGTCTCTGCAGCAACTGTGATGATGTTCCACTAACACCAAAACATATTTTTGACTGCCCAGTCATTTTAAGATCCCTGGCTCAGCTTGGGGAATTCTCCCCCTTTGACATCGAGAGTCTGTACTCCGATAACATCAAGGAGTTGGCCGGCTGTGTTTTGCACACTCATGGTTTTCTATAGTTCTCCCCATGGACACGACACCAACCAACCAACCAGTAATAGATTAAAAAATATAAGAAATGTAATACATAATTTCAGGGGCAAATCCCCCTCCCATAAACTTTCCCCTTGTCGCAAATGTTGTAGTTTTAGAATTTTCCAACTCAGTACTCCCTCAGAAGATATTTATCAGTTAAAATAATCCTCCCCCTACCCTAAAAATCAAATTTTTAGCCATTAAAATACCGAAAAGTGATAAAAATAGGGGGCTGTCCATAAAACACGGTGGATGATAGGGCAAAATGAACGTCATATTCGGATTCATGAAGTCATTTTACATAAGAATTTGCCAAAATGGCGTTGGGGGAAATTTTTATGCCGAGCGGTGTAATCAGGAAATATTCAACCAAGATCCGTTGGCTCTGTGGTCAGAGTACACAACTACGAACACGAAGGCTGCGAGTTCGATTCTCATCGATGGGAAGTGAAAAAAAAAATATATATATATATAAATTTTTTACAGATTTCACAAAATATTTTACGATAGAGTAAGAAATTAAATAGTAAAACTGGATATTCGAGGTATTTTCGAAGTGGAACACTATAAACTGGTAACGACGCAAAATGCCAGATTGAAAGAAATAGTCCTGTCTTACTAATAAAATAAAATACATGTCTAAGTTGTTCCTTTTATGTGTCGTTTGCGGTTTTTTAATTTTACCAAAATAACCTTGCTGTATTTTCGCCACGCATTAAATCACACGATAAGTATCAATTTTTATTTAAGCTGTAAGTTTTAAACAACATTTTATTAAGCATAATATGTATTCAAATTTCGAATTCATGCTCTTAAATTTTTCATGCTAATTATTCAGTATTTGAAAAAAAACGCTCTTTATAGAAATAATCCATAATCGTTCTTCTCAGATTTATTTTTATTTCAAAATAGATTTAATATGATGAGATATATTTAACGTTTTTTATATTTTTATTATGATCAACTTAAAGTGACCTCAAAAAATAGCATTTAATGTAACGAATTTAAACTACAAGATTTTTTTATTGAAAGCATTTTCATTTTTCATTTTGTTTCTGACTTTTAAAGAAAAAATACAACGAAGTATTACTTGCTTACCTAAATGATTTCGAAAATATATTTATAATTAATAAATGCATTTTCAAAAAAAATATATAATTTACATGTCTACTATAATTATTATACGTTTAAATATAAACTCTCTTACTGTTTAAAACGTTTTCTAATAATTTAAGAGCAAAATAAGTTGCTTAGAAAAAAAAAAAAAAAAAAAAAAAAAAAAAATATTGATATATTTTTACTACATAAATAGTCATTTCGCTGTCGAAATTAATTAGCTAAAATATATTTGAAATGCTAAACTATGTTTTGAAGCATCTATACGTGATGTTATTCTTTTATTTCAAGAATTAATTACGACTCTCTTAAATTGGTACTTGCACTGAATTAATTATACACTTATATGGAGTGATGGTATGTAAGTGCTCATCATTATACAGAAAAAAAAAATATATATATCACAGTGGATAATGTAGTGGACAAATATAGCAACTGCAACTGATATTTAACGAAATTTCTATTAAAGTGCTGATTTAAAACATTGTTTTCTTCTTTTAAATGAAGATATAATGCATAATAAATAGGTAGAAAATGTAATTCAATGCATTAATACGTAAAATTAAATCGGTAATCTTTCAAATGAATTACTGACAAATTTACTACTTAAATTATGCAAATAATAAGAATTTAAAATACATGACATAACCAAAAAAAAAAAAAAAATCCGATCATATCAATCCTTGATTTATAAGTCAGTAAAATACTCCGATTGTTATGAATGTTAGAGTGAAAATAGCCCAATTCGAGTCATACTACTTTTCCTAAAAGCAAAGCTATATATATATATATATATATATATATATATATATATAATTCATTTTGTAGTATTGTTGGTAGCCGCAGTTTTTTTCCAACCCCATTTTTTGCACACTAATTTTCTCCAATTTTGTATAACGTTGCATAAAAAAAAACTTGCTTTTAATCCCTTAACGATCTCGTAATTTTCAAGAAAACGGTAAAAAAAGTGTCTATTTTTTTTTTTTACTCAAGAAAATTGTATAAAATAAAATGTATGAACAATATGTGTAATCATTTTCAATTTTTGTATTTTTTATTTTTTATTTTTCTTTTTACCTTGGAATCAAGAAAATTTAATTTTGCAGAAAAATCAACAATCAAAGTTATTATCACTAAATTTTGGTTTTCCAGTGAGTAGAAAAAAATAAAAGATATGTGTTTTAAACTTTAAAAGGAGAATTATATATATATATATATATATATATATATATATATATATATATTACGTATAATACAACACTATAAGTATGTATATACTGTTCTCAGATTCTCAATCTAAACTTCATAAAGATCACATGTTTCTGAATCCCTCTCACAAGAAGAGGTCACGACATGGAAAATTCAAATCAGGACGAAATTGCGCAGGAGTGTAGTATACTATGAGGGTAACAACATATTAAAGCAGTAGGACCCACTATCCACAAAATTTCGAGAAAAAATCGTTTAAAGTTTCAATAATCTTTAAATATAAGTTATTTCGCAGGCGAGTAAGCGCCTCAGTGGTGTGATCCTAAAGCGCGAGTTTTGCAATCAGACGACTTGGGTTCAAGGCTGCCTACGGAACTGCTTTTTTTTTTTTCTTTAACTTTTTATGTAATCTTAACGTTTTATTTATTTTACTTTATTTTACAATTCAATGCAAAATTTGAAATTTTTAATAAAAAATTATTTAATTTTCTTGCGTATAAAATAACTTTTTCTATTTTTAATATTTATAACTTAAAAATACAATAAATTTCTATAACTTAAAAATAAAGTTTAGTTTTACAAAACCCTAAATAAGAAACATAAAGAAAAACAGACAAATATTTAAATAATTAAAAAATAAGCAAGCTGTAAACAAAGTGTAAAATAGTTAGCAGGTGTACTTAAATCTTGGTTTGAGCTTCCTGATTTGGTTTAAATTACGCAAACGCTTCTAGCTTGTTAATATTAAAGTGCAGCTGGAATTTTATTTTGTGCACAGAAGGATAAAAATAAAAGGAAGTCGTTATCGAAAAAGAAACGATGTTCATTAATATTTAAAATCTACATTTAAAGATAACATTTCTTTACGTGTAATAATTTGATAGCATCGTAATCCTATACCATAATTTTTCATTAAACTGTATTGATTGGAGAAGTAATTATTTAATTTGGATAGTAATTATATATGCAATTAAAATTCTCATTTTTCTGTTTTTTTTTTTTTTTTTTTTTTTTTTTTTTTCAGTTAAAAGTAAAATTAAATATACCTAAAATAAAATAAAATATTTAGATAAATAATTAAAAACAGTTTCTTTAGTGTTACCTTATTTTACAGTTAAAATGAAACTAAAATTTATTTTTTAAGTTATAAATATTAAAAATAGAAAATTTTATTTATTTTATATTCAAAAAAATTAAATAATATTTTATTAAAATTTTCAAATTTTGAATTGAATTATAAAATAAAAAAATAAATAAATAAAAAGTTTAGATTACATAAAAGATTAAAGAAGAAGAAAAAAAAATCGGTAGTTCCGTAGGCTTCGAAAACAGATCGTCTGAACGGAAGACTTGCGCTTTACCATTACGCCACTGGGGCGCCGACTTGCTTGCGAAACAACTTGTATTTAAGGATTACTGAAACTTTGAACACTTTTTTCTTCAAATTTTGTGAATAGCGGGTCCTACTGCTTTAATATATTGTTACTTTCATAGTATACTACAATCCTGCGCAATTTCGTCCCGATCTGAATTTTCCATGTCGTGACCTCTCCTTGTCAGATGTATTCATACTAAAATTAGAATTCGAGTCATTATGTGATTCTTACTCTATAATTTACACAATATCAAAAAATATATTTTACAACAGAGCACAGGATTACAAAACCACGCGCATTCAAAAGCCTAACTTAGCTAAGATTACAAAATAAGTAATACAAATATTTGAAATTGGATAGCGCTTACAGTTTCAAATGAACCAACCATCTCCAATTACATTTTAAATATTGTCTATTCTTCCATCTAGAGTGTAAAAAAAGAAATAAAAAAATTGCCGATTTTCAGAAGTTGTTCATTTTTAATTTTTTTTAGCGCGTTACTTTTGAACACTCCAGCTCGGAAATATCACGGGCACGAGAAACAGAGAGCGAAACCTCACCCGGCCATTTTCACGGGAGCGAGAAAGAAGGGGTTAAAAATGTCGTATAATAAAAACACGTTACTAACAACAATACGGAATAAATTAAAATGTTAGCTGCTAAAAGCTAATGCAGCGTAGGGCAAAGGCCAATTTCTAATATCGGTATCGGTATCATTTACAGAATTATTTCCTCTTCCTTTATAGATGTTTAAAGATAAATGTATTTTTGAACTTACTGAGTGTCTTTTTTCTTGTATTCTTCTTTTCTTTTTTTTTTTTTTTTTTTTTTTTTTTTAATAAGAGCATCTTTAATTTGGTGTCAAACGAGCTAAACTTTGACCTTGGTTTTTACCGAATAAATAATTTTTACTTGCTATTGAAAAAATTTAACCATTGCTTCCAAATTTTCTGATTTATTCCTAAATTTTGAGATGTGATTAAAAAAATAAATCAGAAATCAAATATTTTTCTTACGTTTCTAATATTTTTTTTTCTCATTAAATCAAAATCAGTTTTATATGTATATATAGAAAGTTTGGTATTTATACATAAGTAGGGGTAAATATGATATGAATATATTTTTGTTGTTGTTGTTGAATGATATGATGCATGGAAATAAACGTAAGACACTGGTAATAAAAAAGTAAGATACAGCTAGGAGAGTTTGGGCAGAATTAAATAGAATGATATAAAAAATCCAAATACTATTTTTTTTTTCTGCTAAACTATTGGTGCATAACTTTTAATTGGTCCTTTTTCTGTGCATTTCCATTACTATTTTGTTGTTCTCTTGTAGTTTAAAGCAACAGCTGTAATAAAACCAACAGAACTATTTTTCACAATTTCTCTTTAAAGGTAGGAGTGACTGCGAACATGGGTAGGAGAAATTGCGCTTAATTATAACTGCATATACAATGTTAAGAATAACAATTGCACTTAAATGACAATGCTGTAAGGCATTTGTAAACAAACATTTTATCATTGTGAGGGAATATTTTAAATAAATAATTAAAAAAATCTGAAAAAAAAAAAAAAAAGAAATTAAGAAAAGAGAGAGAACGAAAATATATTAAAGAAAATGAAAAACGAACAAGACCAGATAAAGACTGTAAAATAACATTAAGTTACTAGTTTAACTTAAAATTAGTACATTTCGTTTTCAGCCTGAATGATTTCTTGTTTGCTGACCTTATCTCTCGTTGTCCACAACTGTTTGCACTTATCGTTGTACAGATGAAGTTATCGTCCAACCACCTGCCACAATTGAATGTATTTGATGCATTTTCGAATTGAAAAAATGTATATATGCTGATAAATGTATGCAAGAAAAATGTAGCTCCTTCTTTTTTTTTTTTTTTTTTTTTTTTTTTTTTTAATGATGTAGAAATACATCAATAAGTATTTTCTGAAAAAATTCTTATACGGATATATATTTTTTAAATACTTTTCCCATTAACTATACCCATTGTCCGGTTGATTTCAAATGTTATTCATTAAAAATAAAAAGTCGTGTATTTAAGGGTTAAATTTTTATTCTATTGCATAGAATACATTGGTGTAACTATAATAATTATTATTATTATTATTATTATTATTATTATTATTATTATTTAATCCAATACAGACAAAAAAAATGCGGATCAACTTGGTTAATCAAGATATTTATGAGACAAGCGGCTTTGGCGAAAAATATTAATAAAATATAAGCATTTCGACCTTATCACCCTTCCCTCGTAAAAAGAAAAAAAAATGATGAAATTCTGACATAAGCAGAATTTAGTTTAGTATAGAGGGCTATTAGTTTATTTTTTTTTCTCAAATTATAACATCACTTTGAAATTATTCAATTATATTTTAGATAAATTTTCGATTTCGATAAATGTCCAACTATCGTAAAACTGGTATCGTAAAAATCCATAGATTGAGACTAATAGTACTCCATAATAATAATAATAATAATAATAATAATAATAATAAAGTACAAGTAGCACACCATACCATGCTTGCCAACCATCTCATTATGAACCGTACAGTTTTTAATACCCGCCTTTTTTGTTCAAACCAGTCATTTTTTAGAATAATTTTATTCTTATTTAACCGTAACAACATTTGGAGAGAATTACTCTAAAAATAAAGTGGTGTGAAAAATGTGAAGTTTTTTCAAGGGGCGTTAACAATTGTACGGTTATTAATTAGAAGGTTGGCAAGTATGCCATGTGCGCAATGACATATGCCATCTACTTTTGCCTTACTTTTTGCACTATAATGCCACCTACATTTAAGCCCAGAATTCACCAACCGTTTATATTTGTTAAAGTTTTTTTTTTCTTCCACAAAATCTTCCGCACAAACATGTTGAAAACTCAAAACCCAAATTTCACTTGATTAGAAATCGTCTGGTTTCAACGTTAAAATCCTTTGTGTTTATTTATTTTATTTTATTTTATTGAAATTTAGACAATTACAGTCCTTAAAAAAAAAAAAATGAGTAGACTGATATTTTTGTTGCATTTAGTTCTATCGCTTCTATTTAATCAAACGACAGCTGCATAAAACTTGAGCATCATGCTTGAAAGTAGTTTAAAACTAAACAGATATATACTTGTCAACCTGACCCGGAAGATTGTTAGTTCCCACCCCTTTTTGTACACCACTTAATTTTTAGAGTAATTCCCTTCAAAAATATTTACGATTAAACAAGAAGAAAAGTCCTCTAAAAAAAGACTGATGTGAAAAAAGTAGGCGGAAAGAGGTGGGACTAACAATATTCCGGGTTAGGTTGGCAAGTACGCTGATATACAATAACATTTAAATACTTTGCGATAAAGTTCTCATAGGCTAACATTAGCATTTGAAAGGTAAATCCCACCAGTGGTGTGCTTTTTGTCGATCGTGCCACCAGATTTCCCAACTTTTATAATTTATTCACGAGCATTTTTAGCCTCGCCTCTTTTTCATACCGGAAATTTTGAAAAATGATTTTCTTCTTATTTAATCGTTGTCACATATTAAAGAGAAATAATCTACAAAATTTTTGGTGCGAAAAGAGGGCGGGGCTAAAAATGCTCGTGAATAATATTATTGTCGAAGTTATTACCAAGTACAGTTCTAGACATTCAACGAACACATCCTCATTGTCTTGTTATTACCAATGAGCTGCGAAATCTCTATTAGTATAAAATCTTTATAAAAATCAGTGCGCAATATCTCGCAAATAGCAAAAGTTCAAACTCTCCCATTTTGTTAGGAGACACTGCGCAGTCTATTATAAAATAATTATTCGCATTTAGGGCAAATCGTGGTGCTTGCACCGTTAGTCTAGGTTAACCCTTTGCGGAGTGGCGTCAGCGCTGATAGGACACCAATTACGAAGTTCCTAGAAATATTATAGAAAAATTTTACTTTTGCAACACGGCAGAAATAGCGAGTTATTTCTTTTATTTTAATTTTGTCGTTAATTCCGGTGGCTTCCGGTAATTTAAAGGAGACCTATTACCTTGCACGGCAAAGGGTTAATAGCTTATAGAAAATTAATTAAATTAAAAATACTTTGTACTTCCACCATTGTATTGATATTCCTAGGAAGGATTATGGAAGTTCATGAATTTATTTTTGAAAACGAAAAAAGTAATCAAGTTTTATCTTACAAGGAAACATACAAAAGGTGTCGTCTTCCAAAAAAATTTAAAAAAATATATGTGGTTCTACTCTTTATAAAACACCAGAAAGTGAAAAAATAATCAGCTGAAATGAATTATAGTGACCACAAAAAATTATCAAAATTAAGCATTTTTGTCGATTTAGGGCTGTTATGCGATAAGTTCACTAGCACTGAGATTACCGTGTACGAACAGAACCGTGTTTTGCTTCTCTGCCAAGTACTCAAAATCAATCGCCTAACAGTGTGAAATCGCCAAATATGCTTCAATTAGGGTGTATTTCAGTAATTATAGAACTGTAGTGCCCGTTGAAAAAGCGGCAATAGACATCATCACAAAAGTAAGATCGAAAGGTAGTAAAGCTCATCTCAACCTGCTCACAAGGGCCTTTACACGAATAAAGGCACTAATTAAACTTTCCAGGAACAAGGCAATCTCAGCATCACCACCCATAATTGTCCCAGGTGTCTCCCCATCGACTTTCCAAACTCAACCATCGACTTCTCAAGCTCAACCATTCAGCACCTCCCCATTGCCTTCTCAATTTCAACCAACAACCTCACTTCACTCAGAGTACCTACATGAACAAATCAATTTAAATTATCAACAAATTAAAGAGAAGTTAGATCAGATCTATACCGTCCAGGAAAAGAACCTCAAGAAAATTGGAAAGCAATCAATGCCCTCATCCTCAAAAGAATTAAGGGAACTACCACGAACAAATCAGCTGAAAACGATGGATCCTCAAGTCATTAATGTCACAATTGAAACAAACATTCAGTTAACAATCCCAAAAGAATTAGAGTTCCCAACCCTAAATGAGACTCTCCAAGCTGGTTTCAAGTCTACTTCTTCTTACAGTACTCCACAACCAAAGGCACCAAGCAAGTTTTTCACGAAAGCACTTCACGAATTTAATACAGCCCAAAAAACTGTTTACATCACATCTAAAAGCTCCGCAATCAGCGGTTACGAAATTCTACAGACCTTGAGAAAAAACAGACTGCCGACTATGGCTAGCATAATTGACTCAAGAACTTTCAGAAGGTCTCTCGATCTCTTGTGTAACACTGGGGAAGAGGCTCAATCTCTTATTCAGGATCTACAAAACTGCCAGACCCTTGCAGATAAGCTACAGATAAAACTAAAACCCTGCCCTCAGTAACGTCTCATCATCCTTGGTGTCCCTGAGGAGATAACAGAAGACATGATCAAACAAAAGCTGCAAGACCTGGGATATCTGACCTACAACACTAAAAATACCTTGAAAACAGTCATAGTCCAGTCAATAGGTATGTAAAAAAGGGCTTACCTAGCAAAAGGTGGGGTAGAAGATTTTTCTTTTTTAATTTGCACATATTAATGTCAATATGAAAAAAACGAGCTATCCAACACGATCGACCTCGGGAGAATTTTTGTCGGCTGAAAAACCTCGAAAATTTACTACTTTTTTGGTTTTTTTTGAAATATCTCAGAAATGGCTAAATTTAGCGATATTTTTCTATTATAAAGTTTAAAGAAGATGTCCTACAATTTTCTTCATTCCAACTTTTTTGTAGTACTAATATTAAGCGCGTTACAGCCTCTTGAAAGTCGGCATTTTTTCTCAAGCTAATAAAATACAACTCAAAGAAATGGGACGGTGCATAAATGTTTATTAGAAAACGGAAAGAAAGGAAGGGGCATATTCAGCTGTCTGACCTTAGGAAATGACATCTTCTTTGTAGCAAAGAAGGTATTAGAAAAAAAAAATCTGCCTGCCCCCCCCCCCCAGTTAAAAAGTTCTCCCTTTCTTCTCGCCTCTTCTCATCTTCTAGTACGCTTCCTCGGCTGAACCTGAACATCTATCTATGTTATTCAGTTCAATTCGAACGTGCGAACGTATAGTTTTAACCCGTGAGCGCTTTCTATTACAATAACCTAAGTGTTTGTTTTATTTTCAAAATCAGTTTGAATAAAGGGGAAGTAAAGATTCTGAAGGAGAAAGGTATACAAAAAATCTGTAAAAGTGCAATGCAAAACGTCAGAATGAAGAACATTAGTGTTTTTTGAAGAACCTAAAACAAGTAAGAATTCACAATGCCGGTCACAAAGGATACATCAGTGAGCGAATGATTGCAGCATATGTACGGCGTCATACAACTGGTGATGGAGTTGGTCCGAACAGTGCGGCTCCATATCTTCCATCAAGAACTGAAGGTTTCAGTTTTAAAGATCAGTGTTTCTTGTGTGGAGAGGGGATACTTGAAGATTTCTTTAAGAAACAGGAACGACTTCCTGAGCATGAAAGACATTTTATCCACCATGCTATGAAACTGGGTGTGAAAGAAACAATTGTAAATGGAGCCGAAAATCGTGCGGATGAGAGAAGAAAAAAAGTATTTGAATACATCGGAAATGTAAAAGTTTAGTTGCTATAAATGCTGGGTATCACAGGTTTTGTCATCCAAAAGTGCATTGGAGGCCTAAAAGTGAGATGAAACGAGGATACTACCCTGCAAGTAACACTGATGAGGCAATGGAATCAATTTACTCCTACCCTGAAAACGACTCGGAGGAGTGCCAGTCTCATAAAGTATTTGATGAATAAAATAGTGGGTGATTTTCTTCCTGGCATCAGAAAGGTTACATCATGCCTTTGCAAAAAATATGGTAAAGATGTTTTAATAGCCGAAACTGCCAACAAGAAAGCAGTTTGCTTCCAAAATGTTGGCTATAAAATACTCAGTGAAACACGTATAGTAAAATAACTCTAATCCTCAGCAGGAAAATGTACTAATTTCATCTTTGGACGAGGCTGAAGAAGATGATAAGCTATTCTAAGAGCTTATATAATTACTGCAAGACGGAGAGGAACAATTTGAGGACGACACACCTTCCTTCTACTTCTGATGACTATTGAAATTAAATCATTAATGTTTTATAATTTAATAAATAGTAGAATTAAAATATTTATGTATCAATGCATTGAGTTTTTGCTTATTAGCACCCTAATATTTATTCATTTACATTTATATACAAATATTTTTATTTTATTTATTTTTCTTTGTATGTGTTTGAGTGTGTATTATGTGTTGCAGTGATAGAATACTATACATCGGCAGTTATTGGAGTCTGATGATGACTACTGTTGTTAGGCCAGAATTGTCTGTGCGTGGCCGGGGGGGGGTAGTAAAAAAGGGAAGGGAAAAATTAAAAGGGAGCAGATTTGTTATCTGTCGTCCTTAGTGAAAAAAAAATAAATGATCGCCAACTTATCTGGCGAACATATTTAATTCCTTTCAATAATCACGATTATTTTAACAAGGTATATGTTAAGAGAACAATCAAGAACATAAAACAGTATTTCTTACAATATATATTCTAAAAAAAATACATCTGGAGTGTGTATTACGTTTTTGATCACCAAATCCAAAAATCCCAAGGACAACAGATAGCAGAGCTATACCATTAAAAGTTGTTAAGCTTCCTCTAAATAAAGCTTCTAATTCTAATAATTATTATACATTATTTATAAGGAGTAATGCGCTTTTTTTACGAAGTTGAGAAAACTGTTGATTTTCAAGAAGCTGTTACGCGCTTGCTATTAGTACTACAAAAAAGATGTAATAAAGGAAATTGTAGGAAATTTAATCCTTTTTACACATTGCTATAGAAAAATATCGCTAAATTCAGCCATTTCTGAGATATTTCGAAAAAGCCAAAAAACTAGAAAATTTTCGAGGGTTTTCAGCCGACAAAAATTCTCCCGGGGCCGACCGGGTAACTCGTTTTTTGCATATTAGTGCTAATATGTACAAATTAAAAAAACAAAATCCTCTACCCCACCTTTTGCAAGGTACAATGTATTTATTGATTGGACTATCAGGATAACTGCTTCAAGAGGTCGAAGCCTTAAAAATTGGATCCTTCAGGCCCCCATTCCCATTGCTGAAGCAATAATAAAAATAGGTAATCCCGCAGATGGGGCTACAACGCAGCCAAATTAGACCCTTTACACAAGTTTCCCGCTGCTCAGTCTGTCAGGGTCTGGATCACTCTTCATCACAGTGTAGTCAAGAATAGTTTTGTTCACACTGTGCGGAAAAGCATAAAAATAATAATTGTCAGGAGCAGCCAAGCTGCATCAACTGTGCGAGGATCAACATGGAGAATGCAAGGAAGGGTTTACGCCCCCACAACACAAACCATCCAGCTTATTCACTCTCATGTAAAGCCTTTGAACAGGAATATAGGAAATGCAGAGAAGAACTGGACAGGAGATTCTATAGTGTGTCAAATTCTCATAAAAATGAACCTCCAAGGCAATCCTCAAACAGTGGTGGACCAAGACGACAAACAACATATAATTTTCGGCCTCAACGAAAAAAGGCAAGTGGAAAATAAAAAGCAAAAGGCTGAAGATAATTCCAGACCATATCCATGGATATACAATCCATTCAATCCCTTCTTGTCACATCTCCCGAATGAAACGCAACATGCTAATAATTCAGTGCAAAACTTCAGCTATAAAGGAAATCAACGGTATCTCCTACCTTCAGGAATATTGGGCTTTTCATCAGCAGCACAAGGGTAACATCTCTTCTTTATTTCTATCTTTCTCCTACCCCCCCCTTTTTTTCCTCTTCTCTTTCACAATCCCCAGTTACATTTACTTAAACTGCAATATCCAACAGCAAACGTGTGCGCTCTTCTCCCCCCCCCCCGGGAGGCTATGTCCTCATCAGCATCTCTCCCTCCAAATGTAAATAATCTACAGATCCTGCAGGTTAACCTCAACAATTGCAGAGCGGCAAACTCGGCGGCTCGGGATTACATGGACGAAAATTCCATTGACATCGGGCTGCTGCAGGATGCCCACTACAATGGAGAGGGACACATGTATGGATTCCCCACCTCCTGGACCAGGTTTGGCTCAGCACATAATTCTTCACACATAATCATACGAACTGAAAACCTTGTCTACACTCATCTCTATACCGGGGAACATTGTGTGTTCATTACACTGACCACAAATGAGGGTGAATTGATTTCTGGCAGTGCATATGCAGCCCCGTCCTCGGATTTTTAGTTATGTATGCAAGAGTGGCAGCACCTTATCACACATAGAAAATTTTTCCTCTGTGGCTGCGACCTTAACGCGAACTCTCCTCTATGGAATTCCCCAAAAGAGGACGCCAGGGGTAGCAGCCTAATCGAATACATTACCATTAATAGTCTCTGTCTGGCTAACATAGAAAACTACATTCCTACTTTTCAGAAGAAAAACGCGCGTGTCTGGCCAGACTTCACACTAGTTAACCCAAAAACCTTTACACACATTTCAAATTGGACTGTCCAGGACATCTTCAACTGCTCGGACAAAAATACATTACCTACTCTTTAAACCCTCCCCCATATCCTTCTGAAACAAAAGATTCCAAACTAAACGTGGTAACTTTAGCAAATTTTGTAAAACCCTCCTAAATTTCTCAGAACAAAATTTACAAAACAATTAAATTTAATCTCTAATACACAGCAACTAGAAAACTTTACCATTCTTTTAATTTCTTCAGTCCAATCAGCTGCAGCCTCTGCCTTTAAACTAAAAAAAAAAAAAAAACAGGACGTCAGCGCACCTTCAATTTTTGGTCTCCCTAGCTCAGATCCATGCGGAATTGTCTCTCGGCACTCAGACGGTAAACACAGTACATTAATCCTGATTCATTACCACAGCACAAACAAAAAATTAAAAAGCTCGCAGCAACATATAAAAAACAAATTAACCAAACCAAACATGCCGCATGGAAAAAATTCTGCACACAACAAACAGACCCATTTGACATAGCACAAATATTTTACTCAAACAAATTCTTCACCCCTTCTGAGCTAAAACTTGAACGTCCTCCAGATCACTGCTCCAAGAAAAACAACCTCGAGTACCTGACCTCCATTCTATTCCCACCGAGCAATCTCGACTCGACTCAAAGTCCTAACTTCACAGCTTCACCCGACATACTTTTCTCTGAGGCAGAGGTCAGGTCGGTTCTTTTTAGTTTCAATATTAAGAAGGCTCCTGACCCAGACAATATAGACTTCAGAATTCTTAGAAATACCTGCAACACTTTCCCGCACATCATTCATAAATGGTCAAACCTCTGCCTGCATCACCAATATTTCCCATTAACACTACACAGAGGGGAAGTGGTGTACTACTTAAAGCAAGTGAAGTTACCCTCTGAACCCTCATCATATAGACCAATCTGCCTTCTACCATCATTAGGAAATTTGCTAAAAAAATAATTGTGATCAGATTAAATTATTACTTGGAATCCAACAACTTAATTCATCCTTCTCAATTTGGGTTCAGAGGGGGCAGATCCTACGAACATGCATTGAAAAAAATACTAATCTTCTGCGCCGTTAGCATACAGTCTGAAGAATACACCACTCTGATCTCACTCGACATCAAAGGAGCCTTCGATAATATTGAATGTCGACATATTCTAAATTCTCTTAAAAATCTTAACTGCCCGAGAAACTTGGCGGGAGTCATCCGTTCGTATCTATCTAATAGGAAAATCTCCATCAATTGGGGACCCGATACAAAAGACCTACTCAATCTAAATGTTGTCCCCAGGGGTCTTGTTTGGGCCCGTTATTGTGGAACCTAATAGCAAACAACATACTAATTGAAATGAATTCCAAAGAATTTAAAGCTTTCGCATATGCGGATGACTTCTCCCTGGTTGTCTCTGGCAGAACGAGGATTGACCTGGAGAACCAGGCCCGGGAGGCTCTAAACCATTTTAGTGATCTTCTCACAAAACTTAACCTGGAATTATCAACCTCAAAAACGCAAGCCTTGACGTTTTCGGATCCCCGTCCTCTACAAAGGACCCCGGTGATGAGGATAGATGGCGTCAGTGTCAATCATGTACCTCATCTCAAATTATTAGGAATAACAATAGACAAACACTTTAGCTGGCTAGAACACATAAAAGAACTTAAAACTCTAAAAATGTTTCACAATTCTGCGAAAATGGTCGGTAAGAGATGGGGTACATCAACAACTCTTCTTAAAATCTGGTATAACTCAAATCATTGATAAAATTCTAACATATGGTGCTGGTATCTGAGGAGGGCATCTCACACAAACTGCAAACACCAAAATTAACTCTGTTCACAGAATGATTTTACTCCAAATTTCGCGTGGCTATTAAACCATTTCAACAGACGCCCTCACAGTTATCACCGGGATTCCCCATGTACATCTCCAACTTAAATATGGTCACAATAAAAAGAATAACTTACAACTTCAAAACTCAGATCTTTCAAATTTACTTCTTCCTGGCGTTATTTTGCAACATCTCCTTCCCAGCTGGCAAATCCACCCAGCTCAGGACATTGCCTCCTTACTCACTTCATGTTCCAAAAATAGTTTTTCTCCGTCGGTTCCTATGACGGTCTACACTGATGGCTCTAAAACGGAACACGGGGTTTCTGTGTTCTAAAAAACAATGAATGCATCCATCGGTGGGCATGCAGACTCGAAGATTATAACTCAGTCTTCCAAGCGGAACTTTTCAAAATAGAAAAGGCCCTGGAGTGGATCATAGCCCAACATGATTTCAATCAAAAATTCCATATTTTTAGCGATAGTCTATCGGGTCTGCAGGCAGGGACTGATTTAGACCGGGGCACACATTATTTACACTTACACCATTATTTTTTAAGCAATACTTTCCTCTTAGAATAAACAAAAAATTCTCACTAAAATTTATTTTAAAAGAATTCTGGTGTGCAATAACCATGAGTAAACTCGATTGTTTTACACAGTTCATTTTTTATAATAATAATTTCCTAGTCAAAACGTGGAATTCCTATGATGTGCAGTAGAAAATAATTGTAGAAATATTCCGGTGAGAGAGTGCCCCGGCCTAAATCAGGCTCTGTCTGCAGGCCATAGTCTGTCATAGGGCCAGACACCCTCAAGTTATTAAAATAAAGCAACTCTTAAAAGATATAAATTTCCTAACGTCCCTGGCTCACGTTTCTGCCCATAGGGGTGTGTTCGGTAATGAATTGGCAGACTCCTTAGCAAAGGGTGCAACGGAGAATAATAGCATAGACTATTCTCTTCCTGCACCTCCTTCGTACATTAACCCTTTCGACGTTACACATTCTTTTCTATTGCTGCAATAAAAATACCTGAAAAGTTTACTGTATACTGCAAAATAATAACCGGTCTTTAGAATTCAGCGTTGTACTTCAGGAAATCTTAGAGTTGAGAAGAAAAAATTTTTCCCCCACACACAGAGTTAGGCAGCAGGCTAATACCTTTGTTGAAAGGGCGTGTATCAATACAATGGAAATATCTTTTCACGATAGAAGTTGACAATCCTTTACCCAGATTTGCCTCTCAGCAAAGTTATGTTGATTTTTCAGGGAAAACTCAAACACTGCTTTATTTTTCAGAAAAAATAAGTGCATAGATATTTCTATATAGAGTTAAGACTGAAAATTTTAAAGAGTTATTTATGTATAATACTAATAAAACACCAATTTCATTTGGTACCTTATTTGTAACGAAATTTCGATTAGATTTTTTAAAATTAATTAAAATATGAAAATAATAACTTGGTAAAAGCTTTAAAAATGGACATATGAAATTTTAATTCTTGCCAAATAAATAAATAAATAAATAAAATAAAATTACGAATTATTATTATTATTACTTTTTTCTGCATAAAATGCACAGATATAGTATTTTATATAGATGTATCATCCCCATGTTATTGTGCAAAGATTTTTAGTGTCGAAAAAGGTTTGGGCATCAGACAATAGGAAGTATAAAATTCGAAAATAGTAATCGAGTAGAATGTTAATGAATTTTTTAAATGCCGGAATATTGCACGGCTTTTAAGTGTTTTAATAAATATATGAAAAGAAACGGGACAAGTTTTCATAAATAAGTTATAATCAAATAAATTATAAAAAATATCATTTTTATAATCAGTTCTTTGTTATTATTATGAAACAATTACTATCTTTATATTTAAGGAAATGCTCTCTTTAAATTTTAAGATTTTATATTAGTAAGTAATATGAAAATTTAAAAAATTCGTTTAAATGTAGTTAGCAGCCGTGGACGTTTTAATACATAACTAATATGTTGTGACCACCACAAGACTTTCTTGTACATATAATCTTATACAAATTTACGCATTACAAATTATTTATTAATTATAATTTATTAAAATTATTTTCCATGATGAATGCAGATGATTTTTACCTCAAAGAAGTACAATAATAAATGCCGAAAGAAAGTCAGTTTTTTGCAGATATGAGTACACTAGAGTATAGTTAATTAAAAAAAGAAAAAGAAAAGGAAAAGAATGAAAAATTGGTAGCTAGAGTTTTTCATTCTCTTTTAGTACATAAATTATTCGTAAATTTCATTAGCTAAATTATCTGTGCGTATTACCGTGTATATTAACTCGAGGAAAAATATCCATAAGAAAGTAAAATGGCCAGCTTCTCCCAAATGAAAAGGAATCACTATTTCAAATTCGATGATCAATCTATGTCTTATTACTATATCTATGATAAAATAAAATATGAAAAAAAAAAAAAAAAAAAAAAAAAAAAAAAAAGTTAAATAGTAAATTTGCTTATGCATGTGTAAATATGACGCTTTTATGGCTTTAAAATTAAATAATAATAATAATTTTAAAGGTTAGAAAGAAATAAAGTGCGAGAAATTCGCACTGGCTTGCTAGTTAATAATAAATTAAATATTTAGAGTTTAATTTCGTCGAGAGAAATGAATAATACAAATAAATAAAGGAATACATGGTTATATAATAAAGAGTAAAGAATTTCAGTTCTATTTTTCTTGGAGACGTTTCGAATTTATATAAATATCACGTGGTAAAAATTGAAGAAACTTGTTTTAAATTTTATGTAGATCAGTGTTTAGTAATTTGAACTGGCAAGAAGAAATAAATTTTGAAATAAATTTCTTACAATACAGCATGAAATTATTTTTTAGTCCATGGAAATTAATTTTGTTGTTTTTCAACTAATTTCAACATATTCGCAAAAAACTGCACATTTTGCTTTGTAAAATAATCAAATAAAGATTATTATTTTCTTTATTAATAAAATATTCTGTATTTATAAAATTAAATAAAACGTTCTTGATTTAAATTGATTTTAACCCTTTGTATCCCACCGGGACTTTAAAGTCCCATTAAAAAAAAAAAAAAAAAAAAAAAAAAAAAAAAAAAAAACTCAATATAGCCTAAATTTACCGCAGGATTTCAATGGAACTTCAAACTCCCTATAGTTTAATGTTTCCCTATAGTTAAACTATAGTTTAAGGTAAATTTAATTTGAGATGTTTCTCATGCAGCAATATATATATATATATATATATATATACACAATAAAAAGTTTCAAACTATTTCTCCAAAAATAAGGTAATTTGGGATATAAAGGGTTAAGTAAAGTAATTGTTTGAAATATTTTGTATTTATTTTTTTAATGTTTATAATTTATTTTTTAATTAAGTACAGTATATATTTCTTCCAAAATTTTGACATTTTTATTTATTGAAAATTTATGATTTTTAATGGCATCAGTGGTTATATTAAACATAAATAAACACCTCTCAGTTGATTTGTTAGCTAAATTAATTCGTACTTTGCTATCACTCCTATTTAAAAAAAAATGTTTATATATATTACTTTTGTAATAAATTTATGACTAAATATAAGATTTATTGTTTTATGGAGAGAAAGAATTGGGAATGAAAGGGTTGAGATAATTTGCAGAAAACAACAGATTCTTAATCGTAAAATGGCAACATGAATAAACAAATTATTTGTTATTTTGAACGATAGAGTTTGATAGATCGTCATAGTCCTATCTTTTTTCAAGTCATTACCGTTTTTTCCCCTTTTAATCGCTTAATAAATAAATAATAATAGTTATAAAAATAATTACATTGAAATCGCTCTAGAACTTTATTTGGGTACTGACTGCCTACTGCCACTTTTTTCCTTCCTGCACTGCATCGGTCCAAGTTCACACTATGCTCAGAAGGGTCTTTATTCAGTACTTTAATTTGGGTATTTATCGACGACAGGTGGAGCTGTTATTGTTTAAGAACTGTGATTTTAAAGACGACTGTGTCTCAGCATCTATTAAATATTTTTCTTCAAGCCGTGTATTTTATATCCTACAGTCTTCGCACTATATTACCATATATTTCCGACCAATATAAGACCATTTTAATAAATTTAATCTTTTATACTATATTACAATTTTTTTCTAATAAATAAAATGAACTAACAAGAAATAATTTAAAAAAAAAAAAAAAAAATTCCTTTTCAAAGAATTTAATTGTATGAAAAGTAAAAAGTTGAGACATTATAAAAACTATGCATAAACATGAATTTTTAATTAGTTTCTTTAATTTAAAATTCAATATGTTTCGACTATTTTACAATTTGAATTCAATAAACACAAAAAAGAAAAAAGAAAAGAAAAAAGAAAAATCGCCCTCTAATTAAAAAAAAAATTAAATTAAAAATAAATAGCGCAATAGCTGTTGCTAAGGTACGCAGATTGATATGAATTAATAAATATTAGAAAAGAAAACATAAGTGTCAATGAATAAAATCGAAACCGAAAATAATTAAAATAATTAAAAAGAAAAAAAGAATGATGAAAACTATTTTAATGAGGTGCACTTTTATGGTCCAAGTTCTGCTAAGTTTTGTAGCTCTGCGATCAGTAGTTTAAGCACCAGAGAAAGACAGTCACACAGACACAGCGATATGCACATAGATACAAAGATACTTCTCTGGATTTATATACATTTATTTAAATGTTTATTTATTTTGTTTATTTATTTAATTTATTATTTATTTATTTATTGATAATTTTATAAATGGATTTTGTTATTCTTATTATTAGTTTTTTTTTTTTTTTTTTTCTTTTTTTTTTAAAGGGGGGGGGTGTATTTACCAGATTAATTTTTTACCTTTGTTTTTATCGAATGTCAAATATGCCAGTAAATTTTGTTAATTCTTCGTTTACACATCATTTGATCTATAATAACAGTAATAATAATGTGTTTGTGTAACAGCTGTCTGAAGAGTTACAAAAGTTTTCATACTTTCTGTTTTGACTCACAACGAAGCACTTGAAACCAGATTTCTGGATTTTTAAAAATTAATTGAAGTTGTTTCCATTGTCATTTTCAGTCCCCTCGCTTATCAAACACAAAGTAAAAAGAGATTAGCTGTCAATTAAAAACATTACCAGAGATAAACACTTTTTTTTTTTTTCATAATACAACAGGTCTTACTATTTCTTTCAGACAGTGATTTTCCATTCTCGCCGTTTATCGTATTACACCTTGAAAAAATGCTGAAAGTTTGACATTGCATCTGTCCAGATTATTAAATTTTATGAAGAATTAGTACACCTATTAATCAGGACGATATCTAGTTAACGCCGTATTTTTTAATTCAGTATGATATTGGGTCAAATGATATTAAATAAAAATCACACTGTAAATAATAAAAAAAAAAAAAAAAAAGACGAAAATAAAAATAAAATAAACAGATAAATATATTTCCTTTTATGTCGAAGAAAGAAAAAATAAACGTGCAAATGTGCAAATAATAAAATTGAAAAAATCTTGCTAGACCGACATGCTATATATATATATTGCCCATTATCATTATATTATTTTTCTTTATGTTGAAAATAAATAAATAAATAAATAAAATATAATAAAGTTAACATACATGTATTTATTATAATTTCAGAAGGATTTGACGCCTTTGTTTATATTAAAAAAATTATTTAAAAATATTTATAATTAATATTTAAAAGAACGTTAAATTTACTTAAAAGAATAATAATTTATTTAAAAGAATTTATAATTTATTTAAAAGAATGTTAAAGTTTCTAAAATAATGATATCAGTTTTTATGAATTAAAATGAATGACAAATATTCAAATAAATTTAATAATAATAATAATAACAATAAAAAGGAAATTTCTGACGGTAAATACATTTTTTGACATAAATACGACTTTAAAAAATGTATGGAAATTATAAAAACTATATATTCCTAGATTCTATGTTTCATGAGTTAAGAATCTATATATATAAAAGAAGACTTCCTGAGTGAGGGGGTGATCTATCAACGCCCAGACCAAACCCCTGGACCTAGAAGCATGAAATTTTGTGACAATGTTCTTTCCATGACGTAGGCATCCACTAAGAAGCGATTTTACAAAATTCGCCCCCCAAGGGGGGGAGGGGGGGAAAAACGTGATTTCACAAAATCCTTCATATCTCAAACAAAAAAAAACAGATATCCGTAAAATTTTTGCTTTAAAATATAGCTAACACAAATGTCTAAAAACCAATTTCTGGAATTTTCAAAATTCGGTCCCCAAGGGGGGCGGGGGGGCAAAACGTGATTTCACATGCGTAAAAACGTGATTTCGCATAATCCTATATATCTCAAACAAAAAAATAGATATGCGTGAAATTTTTGCTTTAAAATATAGCTAATGCAAATATCTAAAAACCAATTTCTGGAATTTTAGAAATTCAGCCCCGAGGTGGGGCAGCAGGGGGGGGGAGAGGGGGGGGGCAAAAAATAAAAAGAGAGTTAGATCGTTCAAAATTGGTATATAGAGGTTTTCGATATCTACAAATCGATTTCGGATATTTTCGAATTTATAAAATTATTAGGAGGTGCGGGAAGGGGGGGGGCGGCAAGGGGGGGCTATGGGGCAAAAACAAATAGAAATACAGTTAGGCCGTTCAAAATTGGTACAGTTAGGTTTTAGATGCCTGCAAGTCGAATGGGGATATTTTCGAAATTGTAAAGTTATTAGGAGGGCCGGGAAAGGGGGAGGGGAGAGGGGGGGGGGGGAGAGGGGCAAAAAAATAAAAATAGAGTTAGATCGCTCAAAATTGGTATATAGATGTTTTCGATACTTACAAATCGATTGCGGATACTTTCGAATTTTTAAAATTATTAGGTGGGGCGGGAAGGGGGGGGGCGGTAAGGGAGGGGCTATGGTCAAAAACAAATAGAAATACAGTTAGGCCGTTCAAAATTGGTACAGTTAGGTTTTAGATGCCTGCAAGTCGAATGGGGATATTTTCGAAAGTGTAAAGTTATTAGGAGGGCCGGGAAAGGGGGAGGGGAGAGGGGGGGGAGGGGGGCAAAAAAATAAAAATAGAGTTAGATCGTTCAAAATTGGTATATAGATGTTTTCGATACTTACAAATCGATTGCGGATACTTTCGAATTTTTAAAATTATTAGGTGGGGCGGGAAGGGGGGGCGGTAAGGGGGGGGCTATGGTAAAAAACAAATAGAAATACAGTTAGGCCGTTCAAAATCGGTACAGATAGGTTTTAGAGGCCTGCAAGTCGAATGGGGATTTTTTTGAAAGTATAAAGTTATTAGGAGGGCCGGGAAGGGGGGGCCAGAGGGGCAAAAAAAAAGAAAATAGAGTTAGATCATTCAAAATTGGTACATAGAGGTTTCCAATACCTACAATTCGATTGCGGATATTTTCGAGTTTTTAAAATTATTGGGAGGGCGGGAAGGGGGGGGGAGTAGAGCGGTAAAAAAATAAAAATAGAGATATATCGTTCAAAACTGGTGCATAGAGGTTTTTGAAACTTACAAATCGATTGCGGATATTTCAAATATGTAAAATTATTAGGATAGACAGGAGGGGGGGGGGCGAAGTGGGAAAATAATAGAAATAAGAGTTAGAGCATTTTGGGAATTTTTTCCGAAGGCAGTGAGAACCCGGTGCGACATTTTTCCTACTCAGATTTTGTTTCTCTTTTTTTTCATGTGATAAAAATTAATGCAATTTTGAGAATTCATTATAGTGATTCATTTAAAAATAGGGACCAGCGAAGCGGGCGTTGCCTGCTAGTATATAAATAAATATGTAAATGTATTTTTTTTCATGTCGAAAAAAAAAAGAAAAAAAAAAGTTTTTTTTTTTTTTTTTTTTTTTTTTTCTAATAGTTAAAATAAAAATTGGTCATAAATGTAAAAAAAGAAAGAAAAAAAAGGAAAAGAAAAAGAAAGAAAAATAGCATTTTTAATTTTTAAGAAGTAACTTGTTCGAAACATGTACATGTTACACTAATTACATTCAAATATAATTAACCTGATAAATAAGTATCATTGCAAGGAAGCTTTATTAGTTGTAAAACTTGCAACAGTTTTTTCAAGTGAAAATAGCAGTACATCACTTCATCAGGTGATAAAAGCTAGGCACGAATTCATTAACAAAGCAGAAAGGCGCTATCGCGCTTTATATTTAAAATGCCTTCTACTTATGGCTTTCTTAGAAACATCATTTGACGAATTTCGGAGTAGTGCGGCTGTCTAACGAAAAGTGTGTTGGGACATTAAAGCTAATTGAATGCGCTAGGCTAGGTTCCCAGATGTATGCCTTCCGTTGGATCATTTTAAGGATCCTAGCCCGTCTTTGCGCAAGTTTTGTAAGAAATCGCTAAAAACTCTGAACAGCTAAGCAGATGAGCGTATCTGGGATCGAGCGTAGACAACATCTCTAACAAACAGGAAAAAACAAATGTTTAAAAAATCAATTGTAATTTTTTTTTTTTTTTTTTATTGTTGCATAAAACAATGTTGGATGTTTAATTTCACTGCGAAGCTAATGTAAGTTAAAGGGTTAAAGGATAATATGTGTTTAGTAAAATGCATGGACTGAAAATTATTTGATAATAAATATGCTTTGCAGCTCAAGAAGTTAGATGTGATCATCTGCAGATAAAACTATTTTAATCAGTAATTGAGACATTTTATAGCTAAATTACACTACGCGGCAAAAAAAAAAAAAAAAAAAAAAAAAAGTTTCGCGATCTCACACCATTTTTGCTAATTCTTATGTGACCTCCTGAATCCGAATATGACTCCCATTTTGCCCAATCACCCACCGTTTTCTAGCTACACCACCCCTTCTCACAATTTATTACCATGTCCGATAATTTTATGACCATGAATGTAATTTGAAGAATGAAAAATAATTAATTTAACACCTGAAAACGAAAAAATATAAAGTTAAAAAAATAACATTAAACATATTTAAAAAATAAAAGTTATGTAATGCATAATTTCAGTGGCAAATCCTCCCACCCCCCACCTACAAAAAAAAAAAAAAAAAAAAAATCGCTTGTAGTCCATGTTTTAGAATTTTCCAACGCTGTAGCCCCTCAGAAGATATTTAACGACTAAGATAATCCCCCCCCCCCGCCTCCTAAAAATCAAATTTAGAGCCATACAATCACCGAAAAATGATAAAAATAGGGGGCCATTCCTAAAAAACGATGGGTTATAGGTCAAAATGGTCGTCCTATTTGGATTTAGAAGGTCATTTTACATAATGTATTTTACAATATGCTGAAGTTATGTCAGAGGCAATTTTCATGCCGAGCAGTGTTATTCATTATTTAATACAAAACTGCTGTGGTAATAAAATTAATAAATGACAAAGAAATTTCCATGATTATAATAACATATATTTGATTTTGTTTTCCACGGAAGAAATAAATAAAATATTTTCACCCTCGCGTTTGTTAGAAGTATGTATGTTAAACATAATATTTTAGTATTTTAATTTCTTTTTCTATTTTACTGAATAACTGTTTTTATTTATTTATAGAAAAAAATAATATTTCTTTATAGAATTTTAGAATTTTAACAAACAATGGATTAATTATATGGCTTTCTCTTTGCATCGCCCCAATCCTTTATTTAAATTTATATTATTTAATAGATTTAAAATGCATGATGATTGGATTACTCTATATCTGTGAATGGGAAAAAAATAAAATTTTGATGGAAGTCACACTGATTAACTTTAATATAAATTAATTTAAAAAATAAAGAATGGAGGAAAAAAATACAAAGAAAGACTATTTTTTCTATTGAAAGCAATTTGTGTATTTTACTTCTAAAGGTAGCTGATTATATATAATTCTATATTATACATTTAAATTTTAAAAGTACTTTTGTAATTAAACTGTAGAACTAACAAAGTGTAATCGTTTTTATTTAAAATGAATTAAACTAATATGAAGCAATTTTATTTAAAATATTGTGTGTAAGACATTAATTTGGACGGGGGCGGGGAGACACTGGGCTTTTCATACTGCTGAGTCTCGAGTGAGCCCTGCAATTAATCTTCGCTTTAATATTACGGAAAAACACTGGAGATAAAATAACATTTATCTAAAGCATTTCATGCAATGCAATAACATAGTCTCCAAAGGAATATATATTCAATATTAGAGGTTCTTATGATTGTCTACCGTGCATTCCAAAAGATACAAAAAAAAAAAAAAAAAAAAAAAAAAAAATGGACAAATTTCCGTTTAAGATAATCTTCAAATCATAAAGGATTCATCTGATAATTTAGTAATCTGTTTTAACATTTTATAGATTATATGTATTTATATTCTTAAAAAAAAAAAAAAAAAAAAAAAAGAGAAGAAGAAGAAGAAGAAGAATGGAAGAAAATAGCATTTGCTTGTATGTATTATTAGTTTTCTTTATTTCCTTCCTCTTTTCTCTTTCCTCCCCCCCCCCCCACTGTTTTCATGCTTCTTGGATGAGTATGATCCTATACATTATTCTAATATCTTGACAGTATGAATGACTACCGTGCATTCCAAAAGACGATCCATTTATGATTATGATCTGATCATCATTCAGTATAACTTAACAGAGTTGATAATATTAAAAAATATAATATATCTAAAGGATTTAATTTATATAAGTTTGGTTTATAAATATCAAAAACATTAAAGTAATAATTTGTTTTCACGAAATATAATTGAAATATATAAATTAATATAGTCTAGTATAAAGAATATTATGGACAGTTTTGACAAGCATTAATGTTCACTATTATGTATGGCTATTTTAATTTATGCCCGCTTAATTTTAATTTTTTTAAATAAATTTTTCTAAATTTATTTACGGTAATTACTATCGACATTTTTACTTTTTACTTTCTTTTATCCATATGTATGGTAGATAAAGTTTTGCTTTTCGGTCAACTTTTCGAAATTGTGTTTTTGTTATATTTACACGTTATGAAGTTCCTTGAATCAGAAAAAACATGTTTTTCGCCTATTTAAAATTGTTTTTAATGAACATTTATTTTACAGTATTCGTTATTTTATTCTTTAACGTACAATCTGTCATTATGGTAATGAATTTCGGGTAAGAGAAAGTTATGTGATTGCCACACTAGAATATTTCTTTTTTACCATATAGTCCTGCATTTTCCTCTTTATCTCTACTTAAATTTACACAAATATGATGGAAAAATTGTTTGCGGTCAAATTTTTTAACTTACGTTTTCTCTAGAAATATGCAGTCCCTTCCCCCACTCCCGTGAATTCAAATTTATTTCCAGTCAATTCTCTTTATAAATAAAATTATAAAGATCATTTTTTGATCATTTTTCCACCATAGTTATAACAAATTATATATTTGAAGCTTTACTGTTTTTAAACTATGCTTAGGACTATGCAAAAGCAATCTGTCTAAAACTAAAGCTATAGGAAAGATTTTAAGAGCTACCTTCTTCCTTTTTTAATTCTAATAAATATAAATGTTCTAAATTTATTTAGGTTTACTTATTATATATATATATATATATATATATATATATATATATATTGAGCTTCTTTCACTTAGTTCTCATTTTATTCAATGTTAAAGTATGAGTAGCAGATTATTTAGTACTGTGAAAAGGATGTTGTATAATTACAAAAGTATTCTAAAATCTGCCATCTGAACTGCAGAATTTAAATGTAGTAATTTTATTTCACCCTTTTATATGTATGTTCTAAAAAAAAAGTAGTTTTTTTTTAATAAAAAAATTTAAGTGTTAAAAAATGTCATCATGAAATATGTATATATATATATATATATATATATATATATATATATATATATATTATATTGAGTTTTCTTAACTTAGTTCTGATTTCATTCAATGTTAGAGAATGAGTCGCAGATTATTTAGTACTGTGAGAAGGATGTTGTATAATTATAAAAGTATTCAAAATATGCCATCTGAACTGCAGAATTTAGATGTAGTAAGTTTATTCCGCCTTTTTTATATATATATACTAAAAATATAGTAGTTTTTTTTTTAAATAAAAAATTAAAGTGCTAAAAAACGTCATCATGAAATATTAATTTATTTTAATAAATGAATTATAATTAAAAGTACAATAACAAACAGTCATAAATTGATATCACAGGCTATCTGATCCTAACAATTGGAAAAATAAATATCCATTGCGCAAATAATAGTAATCAATATAGTTTACTTGATAAAAGTTTATATTTCATTTATTTATTTATTTTTTCTTGAATTATTATTCAAAGAAAGTATTTTATAAAGTGTTCTAAAACTCTAATAGTGAGATATTTTTAATCAAAGCTACTCAAAAATTGCGTGAAAAATATGAAAAAATGTATAGTCATTCACTTATTGCTTCATAATATAACTCATCCCTTCAATATTATTCAGGCCAAAAAATTTATGTGTATCAAATTTACAAATCTATTAATTTGGATAATAAATAACATGGTGCGACATTCACACTACTTTTCCTTACCCTGCATTTGTATAAAAAGAGATCATTATATTTCATCTATCTATCTAATTTTTCATCTCTATCCTCTTCATATATATATAGCATTAAAAAAAAAAAAAAAAAAAAAAAAAAAAAAAATCCGCACACTTCGGGACCAAAAACTGTACATTTTTTTAAATTTTGTGGATTTCCGTTTTTTTTTTTTTTTTTTTTTTTTCCCCATACAATTCTGAATTAGAGTTTTTATGATATAATGATTATTTTAAAATAATAGTGATATAAATAAGTATGTAAAATATGCATAATAATAATAATAATAAGCAATTAAAGATTAAAAAATATACGAAGTTTTATATTGCATAATGTTTTTTCAATTAAAAAATAAAAATTTGCCTTATTATATAAGATACAAAGTGTAAGTATAAAAACATTTGATATAATTGACTTGTGCATTATAATATATATATATATCACTATGTTTAGAAATATAAATAAAACTTTTTTTTTCAGTCTTTGAATAGTTATTATTATTAATTTATTTCAAACATAAAAGACCTAGACCTCAAATAAAATTGCCTTTATCTGTCTCATTCGGCAGCTAAAATATAACTATTGAATTAAGTACTATCTCCATTTTCTTTCCCTTGGAATCTTTACCGTGAATTTTATTTGTTTATATTGATTGTAATATGCTAATGTCTGGCAGTCTACTGTATATGCAGACTCCTAAAATCTTTCCTTCTTCTTCTTCTTTTTTTTTTTTTATTCGATCTTTCTTATTTGTAATTTTTTCTATAAGCGTAAGAAGAAAGTATTTGATTCGTTTTTAATTTAATGTTAAATCTGGAATAATATTTATTCATATTATTTCACTTCTACTATCTAACTTCTACATTATTTAACTAACTATCTAACTACTAATTTTACTAAATTTTACATTTGCTGTTAGTTTAAAGTTTTCAACTTCAGTTAGAGACAAATTTTAAACGATATTAATTATTTTTCTTTTTTTGCTCTCCACCTCTTATATTTATTTTTATTTATTTATTTATTTATTTTATTTATTTATTTATTTATTTTTTTTTTATAGATTTTTTTTTGGCACGTTCATTTCTTGTATTAGCCTGCAGTATGCTTATTCATAATATATATTACACCGAATTATACTTTATTAAATTGCAGAATTGTAAGGCAGAAATGACTCTGGCGTCAACCATAAACAATTTCATTTTAATTATAGTATAACTTATATTTTTTAATAATAATAAAAAAAAGTTATATAATTATAAATGATTTTTACACGGATAATTATTAAAACAGAGCAAAATAAGTGATTTTAAATCATAAGATTACATTGTATTATTAAGATAGCATTATTTAAATGTAAGTTTTCGCCCCTACATATAGAAAATTCATTTACACTTATGAATGTAACATTTAAATTTTATTTCCAACATGGTGAAATATTTATTTCATTTCAAAAGAAATGTTGTGAACTTGTTTAAAAGCAAAGAAGTAAAAGTTATCTTTCAACTGCAGAATTAATGTCAAAACATACATGAGTATTGTTAAAGATACAACCCCAAAGATCTGGTTGGGAATCAATTGTATTTGCTTGTAAACTGATCTTATCCGTTCAACCCACATGTCAATCAAAGAGTCTGCGAAAGGAGGGAAGTGAAATCTGGAATAAAACGGGCCTGACCACTCAGCCCTGGAAATATGTATCTAAGAAAAGACGGGTTCAACGCTTCAGAGACGAAAATCTATATCAAGAAAAAGAAGGGCCTGACCATTTACGAGACACATTTCAAATCCGGAAAAAGACGGGCTTAACGCTTATAGGGTTAAAAGTACACTAAAACTCTCAATGCTTCGGGAATGGCAAGCCTGGTGGGAGGACTCAGAAAATGGAAGATATACCTTTTCCTTGATTCCGCATGCGACCGCAAATGATTGGTCACTCTCTCCTGAGTCTGCTGCCTTCCTATCGGGTCACGGGACATTTCCAAAGTATCTATACAGATTCCACCGCCGACGCACGCCCCTATACTCTTGCGGAGAGGAGGGCACACCAGAACATTGCTACTACAGTTGCCCTCTTACAAGTCTATACCATATTAGAAATCACTTGTCAAGACCCGAGGGCTGGCTGGAAAACATTGTTACGTGTCCTTCCCTCCTAAATAAATTGTAAAGAATATACTATCTTTTGATAGACATCTCAAATAGAACTAATTAATGGAGTTAAAATTTAATTATTTTTAATTTATTTTATTATTATTTTTTAGTTAAGTTTTTACTGTATGGTCTGAGTGTGTGAGTGTTTTGTCTGTCCTCTAAAAAGAATGTGTGCGAGAATGTGAATTTCTGTACTCTCCCCCTCGGTGCTACAATCAGCCCAGTTTTAATAGAATCTGACTTGAAGATTTCCCACTGCAAATACAAAAGTTTGTTCTCATCCCTTCGAAAGACTGTTTCATCCCATCTTTAATATTGTAGGGTATATCTTCTTTAGAGTATTACCCACAACTTCAACAACATGAAAAATATGACTGCTTATCTGCATTAACCCTTTGCGGCGCAAGACAATTCGGATCATTTAAATTATACTGCCACCGGAATTCATGAACTAAATTAACCTAAAAAAAATTTTAATTTTTAAGGTTAAAAAAACCGGCTGTTTCTGCTATGTTATAAGCACAAAGTTTTACTAAAAGCTTTCCCGGAAGAATTTTTGCAGCTGGATCTTAAATTTTACGTTCTCGCAGCGAGGATAGCGCGCGTTAAGGGGTTAAACACTTTTCTCCATAGCGCCCCTTGTCGAGAAGAGCAAATCATCGGCCCAACTTGGAAAATATACACGGACTTCTTGCAGATAGGACATTTTATCAGACTGTTCTCATCAGCAGTCATCTCTAATTTCAAACATTGTTGTTCATCAGCTCACGCCCATTGTCGGTTTGGGTTTTTTTCTTCGTTTCTCTGAAATTGTTCAATTCTCACACCATCGCCCACTGTCGACTCTAGGCTAAGGCCTGGCGATTTATGTATTTTTTTTTTTCTTTGAATAAACTGCGAGTAGTCCCCTTAGAAGCACTCAACATCACTCCATGAGTGATGAGCGGGGGCTGCTCCCTTTTAAAATATGCGTAATTTTGATAATTTTTTGTGGTCGCTGTAATTCATTTCAGCCGATAATTTTTTTCACTTTCTGGTTTTTTATGAAGAGTAGAATCGCATATATATTTTACAATATTTTTTGAAGACGACACCTTTTGAATGTTTTCTTGTTAGACTCTTGAAGCAATCAACATGCACGTTCAAGCGGACATTTAACATTTGATCTTGCACAACCACCTGAAATCGCAACTCGCCTACTCTACTCTTCCCCGCCGATCCTCTATGGGCGCAATCTCTACTAGATTTACTTTAAATAAAATCCATTTAATATAAGGGAAAAAAACTCTTAATAAGCCTGGAAATTATAAAGATAATTCTTCAGACAATGAAATAGGTAACAAAATTATATATATATTTATATTTCATTGATTTCTCCATATATGTTCTTTAATAAATCATTCTCAAGACTCAATATATGGACGTATTTTTCATTTATAAGAATATACATTAAATATACGACATAATAATAATAATAATAATAATGTTCAAACTGTAGTTTTTCCCATAGCTGCTAATATTTTAATTTATCCCGGAGTACTTTTAGCCCCGCCTTTATTTCTCACCATTTTATTTAAAGAGAAATTTTCTTCAATACATAACTTCAACAAAATAAAATAAAATTACTTTTAAAAAATAAGTGGTACGAAATAAAGCCGGGGATAAAATCACTCCGGAATAAATTAAAATATTGGCAGTTATGTTTTCCTTTTATGCATATACACTAACTAAATGAAAATATTTTTTAAAGATGTGTTTCAAGCTTGTAATGTCAAATATCTATATTATTTTAATCTCTCTATATATTTTTCATAATTTATACTCAGACCACTTAAATTACCTTTTTTATAACCATAGAAGCGTTAACATATATTTGAACATTCCAGAAGTAATTATAATTTACTAGACGTTGCTTAGGAAAAAATCATCACTTCATTTTTAATAGCACGAAAAATTTCCTTCTTTCTATCTTCCTTCCTTTTCTTTTTTTCTTTTCTTTACTTTTTTTTTTTTAATTATTATAAAATAAACAATACTTGTAAGTTTGTTTTAAAAAGTGGCTTCACACTCCCTATTATTCGCTTAAGCATACCTCTTATTTTAAACTTTTTCTCAAAATAATAATTATAGCATAATTAAAAAAAAAAAAAAAAAAAAAAAAAAAAAACATTCTGAATAAATAAGTATAAATGATGAAAACTTTCTTATTATTTAATTAATCATTTTCTTCTATAAATCATCGCTGAGAAAAAAGTATAACCTTCGGTAATCTAAAATAGCTGGAAGCGAATAATAAGAGACGTATTGGGAGGAAAATTGTAATAATAATTTTTTTTTTTTTTTCTTTTCTTTTCTTTTTTTTTTCAGAAAAAGAGTTTGATATGTATATTTTTTTTTTCAAATTCATCATATTAAATTTTCTGTTTCTTTTTTATTATTTATTTACTTATGTGGTATTTTGTTTCCTGATTTTTTATTTTTTATTTTATTTTTTTTTTTTATTTTATTTTTTTTTTTTTATTAAGCTTGAAGTTTTTTTTTTTATTTATTTATTTATATTTTTATACACCGATATTTTAAACTATCGTAACTGCTTTTTTTAGCGTATATAATAGATGTGAGATATTCTACCAAAATTACTAGTTTAAAAACACTTTTTACATTTTATTCTTACAAAAGTAGATTTTTAATCCCTACTTAATGCAATAAAATATCAGAATTACAAACGCTTATTCATTTATTTTATTTGCCTCTATAACATTTCATTTTCATCAGACGATGACAGTTTCTGTTGCAGATTTTTCTGATCTTTTATTCCAGAGCTGGTAAATACTTTTATTATTATATTTTTTAACACAACCAATTTTTCAAAATAAAAGACCGCTTGCATAATTGCAACTAACATTTTAGAAGTCACAGTGCTTGTATTTTTTCACACGTGTTTTATTATTTTGTAACCATTATTCTTCAAAAGAGAAATTTCTTATGTATTTTTCAATTATGTTTAAAAATTATTGAAGTGAAATAGTGGTGACAAAGTAATAAAGTACCAAAACCTTCACGTAAAAGTACAGAAACCTTACGATACCCATCATATATATAAAGTGTCTACTTTATTATAAAAATTGTTGTATACAAAAATAAAAGTGTGTATTTATTTGGCCACCCTGATCAAAAAACACGAATTTTGTAAAAAACAAAAAAGGAATTCTGGAAGTTCTTCTAAAATTTATAATATTGGTTCCCATAAAATCATTAAAATATTGTAATAAAATGTAAACTGAAATTATCAGATAATTATGATTTATTCCTGAATGGCACAGAGGTAGTAACAGTGAAATGGTTAAAATAATATGCATTCAGATAAAAACATAAGGGTTGGAAAAAGATTGCTGTTCCGGATTTATAGTTTCCATACAAATGGACTTGTAGAGGAATGTGTATAATTTCCATCAGACATTATTTTTTAGATATCCAAAATCAAATAATAATTTTAAGTATACATTTTGATAAACTGGGTAATGGGAAGCATGAATGTAAATCAATTGGTTTTGTATGTAATTAAATGATTAAGAGTGCACTAAAAATCTACATTTTTTTCTTCTTTGACACGCTTTATGATGCAAGGGCTTTGTAAATTTCAAACAGAAAAGGCAAATGTAAAACATTCTACATTAATTTTACTTATTTATGTGGGCAATGTTCCGTTTCATACCAAACCGATGCAATTCTAAAATTTCGCTATTTAATGCTTTTCAGTTGCTCATATTTTTCTCTAGTTTTTGATTTAAACCTCGCTAAAAGTAAGGGAGACAGGGATCAGTCGGCAACAGAGCTAGTTGACACACAGTTTCTGTTTTCTGCTACCGTGGAGCTAGAGAGTTGTCAGCTTGCGAGTGGGAAGTGTTTGGATAGGAGTACATATTCACGGCAATTTGAGTTTGCTTGGAAGCGTCACGTAGAAAAAAAAATTGCTTCACCGTTTTTGTGACTAGTGAATATTTTTTTTCAAGCAAATATTTTCTGCTCTGTTGAACTTGAAGATCAAATTGAGGTGTTGCGTAATTCCCAAAGAGTGGTTAACTGCTGTTGCATGTGAGTATCATAATCTTTTGATTCTTAAGTTTGAGATTTCCGTCTTGTGTTGGATATCCCTATGGGACTCATTGGCATGCTTAGGTACTGGTTCAGTTGACATAGCTATGACATAGGTTGGCCTTTCATGATTATTGTTCGAAAACTGAAAAACCCTGGTGAAGACCTTCCTCTTCACCATGGCTCTCCATGGTGAAGAGATTCCATTCTCAGCCTACTGCCAAGGCGAAGGTAAGGACCTGTGGGGACTGTTGTAAGGGCCTTCATGGGAACTGTTTATTTGACAGTTCCCACGAACCCTGGACAACTTCAAAGAGATACTAATAGGTCCTACCAAGTGAGACAAATCAAGAATCTCACATAATACCCATGGCCACATAATACCCATTACACTCTGAATATAAAATAAATAACTACGCTTTGGTGAAGTAACCAAGGTGTCAGTACCTTGTAAAGATTCACAAAACCGATGGAAATAGATTCGCATGCACACTATGGTTATAAAAAGGGAAAATAGAAATGGAATGGTGAGGATGATTAAATTTTGTACGACCAAAGTAAAATTGCGCAAAAAATTAGCCCATCAATTTAAATAAAAGAGCGTGCAACTCTTACATTCGTTGTTACTTTCAAACATTTTGCTAATTCTGTTTGAATAACTATAGGTAGATATATCTATAAGTATCATTATTTTTCTTGAAGGAGTATTTATTTGTTCATATATTTGATCAGAAATTTGGTCAAATATTATTAAAGTGAAATTATTTGATATAATAAAATGTTTTTCTCGAAAATTGCCGCGTTCTGATTAAATATCCCTATACATATTCCGTTACGCCGACTAACCCTCATAGGTATGCCAACTAAAACCGCACTCGGGGTTAGTTGTCATAAATGAAAGCTCTTAGGAAAAGTGTTTTGGGTTGTTTAAACACTTATTTAGTTGTTGGGTCATACATGATTTTGTAGCCGAAATATTAAGATTTCCTTCGCATTCACCAGAATTTCACTAAGTATTGTACAGTCACCAAAAAAAAAAAAAAAAAAAAAAAAAAAAAAAGCCACCCCTCCCCCCCCCACAACCACCCAATTTGGCCGTAAATTATCGTAGAAACATGCGGCTGGTACCTAACGTCTAGTAATAACGTCTAGTTTTTGATAGTATAGTTAGATTTTGCCTAAGGGGTCATCTACATATTTAAACAGGCATAAACTTCATTTCAGCCTTTTTTTGTCACGCCAGTCATTTTTTAGAGTAATTTTATTCTTATTTAATCGTAACAGCATTTGGAGAGAATTACTCTAAAAATAAAGTGGTGGGAAAAAAGGTCGTTTTTTCAAGGGGTGTTGATAATTGTACAGTCACCAAAAAAAAAAAAAAGCCACCCTCCCCCCCGACCTAATTTCGCCATAAATTATTGTAGAAACATGCGGCTGGTACCTATCGATCTGTAATAATGTCTAGATTTTAATGGTGTAGTTAGATGTTGCTTAAGGGGTTATCTACATATTAAAACAGGCATAAACTTAATTTTTTTCAATGACAACCCCTATTTTTGACCTCATATTCAGATTTCTGAGATCAAGGCGGTTCGGAAAACATACCTATTGATATACTTTAAATCAATCATAAATAGAGTTATACGTGAAAATGTGTTAGGGGTCCGTCTATACATTTAGAAAACATAAATCTTGATCTACCACAAAATAGACATTATTTATTAAGTTTCACACCTGAAAAAAGTACAGAAATATTAATTATAAAATATAAAACGATGTGAATTCGATGAAATCTCAGTGTTAGCTTATGAATTAAAATTTTTTACTGGTTTATATTTGTTAACCATCGAATAGTTAAATACATCATTTCATACGAAAAAAATAAATAGCTTGAGTCATATGAAACGTAGAATGTTGAATTACAAAAATCTAGATACCAAGATAAAAGAATAATAGTAATAATGATAGTAATATTAATACCTGTTAAAAAAAAAAAGTTTAATATTTAAAAAAGAATTATACACTTCTGTTGGGTATATTTTTATTTTATACAGTAAGAACCGCATGAAAAGGTTACTATAAACTTTTACATTTAATTTTAGGCGTACAAACCAACAATATATAATATACAAAAATATAGATAACAAGATTTAAGCTAAAATCTGAGAAGGATATTAAACACTACTTTCGCGACCGCTGACGAAGATCCACGTCATTGGAAATATGAAACTCCTCCAGTGGGCGTTTCTTTCACAATTTGTGTGTTACTATATTTCTTAAGAATATTGCTTATATTCATATTTATATAAACAAAATAGTATGAATACAAATACTTTCAGTAGAAAGAGTATAATAATTATGTATATTTATTTGTAAAATAAATATGGATATAGAAAACCTCGTTCTGACATAATGTAGTTTGAATGAATAACGCCCACAGGCGGAACAGACTATCTAAAAGACAAAAACATGCGGTCGCGAAAATGTTTAATATTCAATAAAAAGGTGATACTGTTCAAAATCATTTCTACTTTAAGTAATACGTCAAGTCTTTATACGTGACACAAATTTAAAACTTAGATGTCAGGTATAAACGTAGCATTAAAAGTAATAACACATATTACTATGTTTTAAATTCTTTTTCCATAAGAAATCTGACGCCAGTTTTACGCAGTGATTAGAATAATCGAAAATAAACAATATTGCGCTTTGTTTCAATAATAGATTTTAAAAACTTAAAAAAAAAAAAAAAAAAAAAAACCTATTTTCCACTATATTATTTAGTATTAAAAAAACATTTAATAAAAATTTAATATTTTATTACAAATGCGAAAATGTCACAAGTTAATAACAGAAAATTTGTTTTAAAAAATCTGGTAAAAAATAATAAATAATAATTATATTAATTTAAAAAAAGGAAAAAAAAGTATTGTTCACTGCATATCCTCGTCTTACCGCGTTTTCTAAATCATGACATTTAACTTGAGGTAAACAAATCCTAGAATATTCAAAAAAAAAAAAAAAAAACCGACAACAGGGATAAAACAGAATTTTAGCAGTGAGAAACTAAGAAAAGTTATGTAATATTTAAGAACAAAGACTAACATTTCATAATAGAGTAAACTCCTTTTTGCAACGGAAGCCACGCCTTTACACAATTTTTCTAAAACTTTACATTATAAAACAAAATTATTTTACATACTTCCAATTAAATCATTTAAATTTTTTCTTCAGCATTCAATGTACTAAATGCCATTGACATTTATGCATACCAGCGTCACATATAGAGTCATATACGAATATGCAAACTAGTTTTTTTTTTAATACTGTTTCCGCAATATAATGGTGGGGCTTCATTTCTTTTGGAATTCTTTTGCAATCTCTCGCCTGCATTGCGATAATTTTATAAAAAATAAGCCAATTTGTATAATAAACATCGAAATGTTCCTTAGAAAACAATTAGAATAACATAAAGGTAAATTAAAATAGTTTTTCGTCAAAATGTAGAGAGATATTGACTCACAGAGGATACAAATTATAACAAGTGACGCCCCCTAACAGCAGTAAAAAATGAAATATCACTGTAACTCAAAAAATAATGTTAGGAACGAGCTGTAAATTTGGAAACCCATGTTTTTGATGATGCTAGTTCTATTCGTGCAAAAATTAATATAGGTCATAATTCATAATTTTTTGAAATAGGAATTTATTAATAATTTTCATAATTCAAAAAATGTTTTTTCATGAAAAATATGCTTGGAATATGTTTGGGTCACTTCATTCTAACGCTTAAAAAAAAAAAAAAAACAGAATTTTACTATAATAATTTTTTTGGGAAGATATGAATGAATGTTTGTCACATTCATTTAACATTAGCATCCCCATACTTTGGCAGCTTATAACTCTATGAAAAATTGAGCAAAATGTGTAAACTATACCATTTTCCGCGATGATTTGTTCCAAAGAATTCAAATAAATTATAAAAAATGGGGGTTACCATTGAAAAAAATGAAGTTGATGCCAGTTTTAATATGTAGAAGATATTTAAAATTAATTACAAAAATTTTTTTAAAGAAAAAATATTAAAGAAATAGAAAAAAAAAAAAAAAAAAAAGAACACGACCAAATATATATTGCAAAATAATATTAAGTTACTAAATAACACGTTTAACTTAAAATCATAGTTGTCAAAATTTTAAAATATTACGGAATACTTTTAGCCTCGCCTTTATTCCGTATCTCTTTATTTATAGAAAAATTTTGTTCTAAATATAACCTCGATAAAATAAGGAAAACTTTTTTTAAAAAATAAATGATATGAAATAAAGTCGAGGCTAAAAATACTCCAGAATAAACAAAATATTTAAACCTCGATAAAATAAGGAAAACTTTTTTTAAAAAATAAATGATATGAAATAAAGTCGAGGCTAAAAATACTCCAGAATGTTTAAATGTTAAAATGTTAAAAAACAATGTTAAAAAAATGTAATGTTAAAAAATGTTAAAATGTTTAAATGTTAAAATGTTTGTAGCTATGCTTAAAATAACTAAATTTCCTTTTTAGTTTAAATGGTTTCTTGTTTGCTAACCAAATCGCTCATTGTCCACAAATCGATGCACTTATTGTTTTAAATGTTGAAGTTATCTTGAAACCGTCTGCCACAAGTTAATCTGTTGGAGACAGATTGCACACCGTGTGTGCAATGTATTTCTGAGTCAAAAAGACATGCAGTATACCCAGAGTTGCCAACATTTTAATTTATTCCGGAGCATTTTTTGCCCCGCATTTATTCCATACCACTTCTTTTTAGAGAGTAAAGAATTCATATTTTATCAAAATTATGCATAGAAGAAAAATATTTTAAAAATAAAGTGGTGCGAAATATGGTCGGTGCTAAAATGCGCACCGTGTGTACAATGATGTATGGCTAGTCCCGCCCACTTTTAAGCCCAGTATTTGCTCACCGTTTGTTATTTATTAGAGCTTTTTTTTTTTTTTTTTTTTTTTTTTCCAGTATCTTCCGCACAAATATGTTCAAAACACAAAATCTAAATTTCCCTTGATTTGAAATCTTCTCGTTTCAACTTCAAAATCATTTATGATTAAATAATTAATTATATTTTATTAAAATTTAAACGATTACCGTCCTTAAATTTTTTTAAATAGAATGATATTTTTTGTTTGCATTCAGTTTTATCGTTACTATTTAAACGGGCGACAGCTGCACAAAAATTGAGCATCATATTTGAAAATATTGCAAAACTAAACAGGTAAACAATAACATTTAAATACGTTGCGATAAATTCCCCATAGGCAAACATTAGCATTCGAGAGCTAAATCCCATCAGGAGTGTGGCTTTTGTTGATCATGCCACTCCTTAACAATGTTCAATTTCAGATTCTAAGGACATTATCCAAAAAGATGAGCCGTCTCGAATGGGTTGAACTAATGAGTCACTTGTCGAAGATATTTCATGGTATAGTTCCAGACATTGAACAAACACATCCCTATTGTTTTGTTTTTACCAATAAGCTGCGAAATCTCTTTTAATATAAAATTTTAAAAGTGCAATCTCTCCTAAACAGCAAAAGCGCAAACTCTTCCTTTTGGTAGGAGAGATTGCGCAGTGTTTTAGAAAATAAGTATTTGCTGTTAGAGAAAACCGTTGTGCTTATACCGCTAGTCTAAGTTAGTAGGTTGTGAGAAACCATTCAATTAAAAAAAATATTTTGCATTACTACCATCCTATAGAAATTCCTAGAAAGGGTTATGAAAATTCCAGGGACTGATTTAGACCGGGACACACATTTTTTATACTTACACCATTATTTTTTAAGCAATACTTTCCTCTTATAATAAACAAAAAATTCTCATTAAAAATTATTTTAAATCAATTCTGGTGTCTAATAACCATGAGTAAATTTCATTGTTTTACACCGTTCATTTTTTATAAAAATAACTTCCTAGTCAAAACGTGGAATTCCTATGATATTCAGTAAAAAATAATTGTAAAGATATTCCGGTGAGAGAGTGCCCCGGCCTAAATCAGGCTCTGGAAAATTCAAGAATTTTTGAAAACGAGAGAAAATGATCCCATTTTATCTTAGACTTTTGAAGAAATCAACATGCACATTCAAGTCGGCACTTCACTATTGATGCTCCACATCCACTTAAAGTCGCAACTCACCCACTCTACTCTTTCCTACCACCCCCTAAGTGCGCAATATTTCACAGCTTATTTAAAATTTCCGCAATATTTTAATGTAAAAACATGCAACAAATTTTAAACACAAGGAAATTTTATTTTATTTTATTTATTTATTTATTTATTTATTTATTTATGTTGTTTAGGCTGACTTCGGTTCATTTCCGGGGAATATATGATCAGACAACGGTATGAGACAGGCGCGGTATCACATTGTTGCCATATTGGAGACTTTTTAATTCAATAGTCACCAATAAATTTGAGAAGTGATTTTTGATATACGTACTACATGAACAGTTTTCGAAGGGTATAGACAACCGTTACAATTAATATTTAGTATAGGACATTGAATACAAAAGTCCCCAATCTGGCACAGTGTTGCCAGATCTGGCGGATTTTTTAATCAATAACCACCGATAGTTTTGTGGAATGATATTTGATATAATTAATTTACGATTAATCTTAGAAATATTATGATTAATCTTAAGTGATTAGTCAAACTTTACAATAAAAAATGATTGGTCATTGTTGAATAAAAAATCTGCCAGATCTGACAACACACCGCTGGCAACATTGCGATATCATTGCAGGTGTCCTGCCAGTCTTTCCGGTAACCATTGAAAAATGTTTGTAAAAATACATTTTTGGAAAGCGTTACTTAAAATTAGCGCAAATGCTGGTCCTGAAATCCATATGAGATAATTTTTAACTTGTTCTTATTATACTTACATATGTTGTAAGTTATCAAGAGATATTTTATACTGCACTTGATAAAACCTAATTACTAAAACAACTTCTGAAAAATCTTATCGTTGACATGCTAGGTACTTTTGTTAAATGTAGATAAATATAACGAAACCTTTCATACAATAATTATTACAACAGGAATATTCTTCATTAAAATTCTCATTTTTTTTTCTTTTTTAGTTAGATAAATTATTACAAAATTGATTATATTTTAAACAGCTTCCAATTTTGCAATTACTGCAGAAAAATATCCTTTTTTTAATTATTATTTACTAATTATTAATAAAATATTTCTTCGGGTACTGTATTAATATAGTTTTAATAGAAATTTTTAATTTGCTGCCTTTATAATGTATTCTCAAATAATAAAAAATATAGTAAGTATAGCAGGTGTTACAAATAAAGTTTTAACCAAAAAAAAAAAAAAGATGAAGAAGAAGAGGAAGGAGTAATTCTTAAAAACTATTTTTTCTTAAAAGACGTATCTTTAAAACAGAAACCTTATACCCCCATATATATTTTTTTATAAATATCTGAGATATTTTCCTTTATCCGTGGAAACAGACGAATGATAAATTGAACCTTTGAAATGGATTCTTTAAAGACTTTCCGGTCGATTATACGTTATATTTCCGTACCAAAGATAAATAAACATCTTTCGAATGGTAGTGTTTTGTGTATTAACGTATATTTATTTTATCTCTTTTTAGGAAAGTTTTAAAGAAAATCAATGTTAAGGGTTTTTGAATGGTTTACGGGGGTACTGTTTCCAAATTGGGCGGGATTAAGTATCATGGATTTTTTTCTTATTTTAATGTCTCTCATACTTATTATTTTGCTACGCTGTGTAATTCTGTAAGTTGTCTCCATTTTGTTTGTGGTCCATATTTTCTAGAACCATGCGTTTCAAAAAGAACTGTTCGTCTTATTTATTTAAAAATAATATAATGATTTGTATTTGGTAATATTTGGACTTAAAATACACTTCGTAAATCCTTGACTCCAGGTAACTGAATTTACTGGCCTTATACATTGATTTCTCTTTTAATAAATCGATTAAAAATGATTTATGTCTGTGTTATTTACTCCCTTTTATATTCATAAAAAAATACTGGATTCGTGAATTTTCAACTGCCTGTTTTTCACATTTTATACGTTTTAAAATGTCTTAAATACGCTTTGACTAATTTCTGAGCAAGGCAATTGATGGCTGTCTTCCCGTGTTTCTGTATGTAAAACAAAACTTTTGTGTCAGCTGTATATCAAGAACTTATGCAGAGAAATTCAAGAAATTTTACATTTATTTGCATCTTGACTTATATTCGTGTCTACAAAATTTCGATGCATATCACTCAACAGTTGTGCGGCTTTCAACATTTCGTCTGTGATGAAACTTCTTCCCTTAAAGGGAATGCTATGTTTCAGCTTCTTTAATACATAAGTGCAGAAAATTTGGTGCGCGTTATGTTTCGATTGGAAAAAGAATGCTGATTAAATTTGGATGTATTGTGATAATTAGGCGACTCTGGATATGCTGGAATTCCCCCCCCCCCCCATTTACTGACACATTATAGAAGATGATACCACAGCTTCTATAGAGTAAAAAGGTACTAAGCTTTATGTTTAAGATGGCAATTACTCAAAAACTTTCTGACTCAATTCGAGTACATTTCGCTTGAAAGGTTGTGAAGCTATGCAGCAACTTTGCTTACTTACTCGAATACTATAGCTCAGCCTGTATAGCGTATAAGTGCACTAAACTCGATACATAAAATGATTATTAGTAATCATTGGATCGACTTAATTGGAGTTTATATCGCCCGAAAACTGGTACAGCTAAGCTCGGTTTACAGAAAGGCTTTGTTTAATCTTCTCCTGTGTATTAATTCAACAAACTTATATGTTAGATGGCTAATATGAAACAGAATGTTTATGCAATTACTATGTATATCAGTCTATAGAACGGTAGCTATGTCATGCAGCATTTGTTGTTTTTTTTCTCGTACTTTTTCGACCAATGACTACATTTAATTAAAATAGTAGAGCCCGAATCTTACAGCCGTAAAGTGTATGGCCGGAGCAAACTAGTTCAATGAATTTTGTATGATTAAAAGTCTTAATACTTGTTATGTTTTTAAAATTGAACATGAAGAGAACGTGATTTCCTGTAGGAAATGCTCTTAGCTTCGTCTTCTGAGAAAAAAAATAATAATAACTTAGATGCCAACATTTTAATTTATTCCGGAGTATTTTTAGCCCCGCCTTTTATCCATACCACTTATTTTTTAAGGGTAATTTTTTTCTTATTTCGTCAATGTTATATATTCGAGAAAATTTTTCTAAAAATAAAGTGGGGCGAAATAAAGACGGGGCTAAAAATATTGGCATCTGTGTAATAATAATGTTAATATTATTTACAAAATAATATTTTTGTTAGAAGAAAATGATTAAAACTCGAGTCCGACGTTAATAGAACATTGCAAAAATTATATTTATTTGCAATGGCCTTAATAGTTACCATTCAATAAAACTTTTACTGTCCTTTTTAATGAAAGACTATGTAAAATGAAAGAAAATGTAAAATCATTTTGTTAAAAATTTTAACGTTTTAAAGAAACGCGCAAAGGCGTTGCTTAATTTTCAAAGTAGGAATATTTTAACTTATTTTTATAAAATATTAAATAAATTTTCACATTTTTTTTTTCCACTTAAATTTTTGCTTTTATCTTGTTATTCCAATTTTTGTATTTCAATATTGTAGGATTCACCCGCCTTACGCCATAGCCGCCAGCACTTTAATTTATCATGGAGTATTTTTAGCCTCGTCTTTATATCACACCTTTTTATTTCTAGAAAAAATTTCTCCGTTATATAACTTCAACAAAATAAGAAAAACTTACTCTTAAAAAATAAGTGGCATAAAATAAAGGCAGGGCTAAAAACACTGCGGAATAAATTAAAATGTTGTCAGTTATGCTTAAGTTAATTATAAAGCAGATATACCCGCATTTTACTTTATTCATGAGAATTATTAGTACCCGCTCATTATTCACCGCAATTTTTCATTCATATTTTACTTTCTACTAATCGTAATTAATTTTTTCGAGAAAATTTCATAACAGATAAAGTTGTCTGAAAACTGGGTTGGTATTAGCAATGCTCCAGAATAAATAACAACTTTGTCAGGGTTGATAAAGTTTTAGAAAAAGGCATTAAAGTGTGCTTTGCTGTTCAAAATAGAAATTCCCGAACAGCAATAGGTTATTACTTTACATTTTTTTTCAAGTTTTTTATCGCTATTGTTAAAAAAATCTTGTTACACATATTTTCATATTGTAGGGTACATATGTGTCCAGAGCCTGATTAAGGATGAGGCACACTCTCACCGGCATATTTTTACAATTATTTTTTACTTCATGTCATAGAAATTCCACGTTTTGACGAGGAAATAATTTTTATAAAAAATGAACGGTGTAAAACAATCCAATTTACTCACCGTTATTAGACACCAGAATTCTTTTAAAATAATTTTTAATGAGAATTTTCTGTTTATTATAGGAGGAAAGTATTTGTTAAAAAATAACGGCGTCAGTATAAATAATGTGTGCCTTAGTCTTAATCAGGCCCTGTATGTGTCGAGTTATTAAAATTTTAACACATAAAGTATTTTAACACTTATACCTTCCAGGAGGAGCTCGAAATCTCCGCATTTTTTTTTTTTTTTTTTTTTTTTTTTCAGGGAAGTTTCAGGATTAAGAAACTTTAGCCTTTTTTCTTAAAAAAAAAATATATATATATATTTACCATGGTTTTATAATGATGTGTCATTAAATAAAATACAGATAATTTTAAAAAATAGTGGTCGATAAAATGATGGAAATTTCTCATCCCTGAAAGTATATATATATATATATATATATTAAAAGAATGGAGACTTAGAGCTCTTGTTTCATTACTGCTCGTTGGAATGATAAGGGTTAATAAACTATATCCTTTCTATGTAAAAAATAGAAATAAACAAAAAATCAACTTATTAAAAACCTTTTTTTTACATGCCGTATTTAAGATGAGAAGAGGCAAAAAATAATAAGTTACGTTTTTTACGCCTTAGGGCATAGTTGCCAACATTTTATTCCGGAACACGTTTAGCCTCACCTTTATTTCTCACCACTTTATGTGTAGAACAATTTGCTTTAATATATAACTATGAAAGAAATAAGAAAAAATACTCTTAAAAAAAGTTCTATGAAATATGGAGGTGCTAAATATTCTCTGGAATAAATTAAAATGTTGGCAATTCTGCTTAGAAGAATCATAGAATTACTAAAACTTTAATATTAGATTTTATTTTCTTGCAATGGTAGTGTTTTAACAGCATTTTCTAGAAAAAATGATTGTTGAAAAAATTAAAACTGAATAATTTCTTCTTACGATCAAACTTACATCGGGAAAATCATGCCTTTTCAAGCTGACCACTCACTAGACATCCTAGAAATGACCAGTTGTATTTTTACGGTACAAACTCGGCCATTATTGTCAGCTGGCCCAATAGTTCCAGTCATGAACGCAAACAGCAATTAGCAGTATTATAGCCACTTCATAGCGCCATCGCCAGTATTCAAATTCATGCTACTGAAACCCGTGTAAATAATTACTCGCAGCCAGTGTTGCCAGATCTGGCGGAATTTTTATTCAATAATCACCAATAAATTTTAGAAGTGATATTTTATATATATAATAGACTATAAATCTTCGAAGTGAATAGGTAAACGTTGCAATTAAAAATTATTGGTGATTTTTGAATAGAAAATCCGCCAGATCTGGCAACACTGCTCGCAGCCGCAGAGCAGCAGACAATAGTTATAGGTTTTTCTAGCTGTAGTATCTTTTAAACACTGGGTTCGGTGTTTAAATTTATCATGTTTATTTGCAGAAACACCGAAGCACCATATAACTGCTTGATTGTAACGAAGACGGCATGTGAATCAAAAAAGTATGTTTTATTTATTTATTTTCTATACATTAGCCAACCTACCCGCCATCCCGAGGTAATACGGGGCTTGCTCCTACAAATTGCTGCGGCAGATGAAGTGGTTAACAAATAGTTTGGTTTTAATAAAACTAAGTTTGATTTAAAAATTGATTATGTTTTATTTTCGATTACCATATGTGTTTACATTTAGCTACCCTAAATTTAAATGAAAGTAATTACATATTAGAAGTTGCATTACTAATAATTAAACTTTATACTTACAAAATTTTGAATTCTGAAATGCAGTTAATAACTACAGATTAGTTAAGTTAATATTTAAAATATAATTTAAAAAATAAGTTTTTTTCAGATTGAAATAATTGTAGCTAAAACAGAATAGCCTCGTTGCATTTCGATTCGATTTCTGCTACTATATATATTTTGGTCTTTCTTAGCTCTCATTTTATTAAGGTTCAGGATAGGCTTATCGGATTATTGGGGTTAGTTAAACCATAATCCAACAATGATGATTTTTCTGATAAAGCGAAAATAGGGCATTTGATGTTTGGAAGTTCTTTAGCATAAAATTCTATTATCCGAAGTAAAACGCAATGTTACTGATAGCTAGTTTGAACTGGACAATTGCAGCGTAACAATTACATTTAATACGGATAAATACTTAAGAATAAGGTATTAAGACTCTTTAATTTTAAAGATTTAGATAATTATCTTACATAGGATTTAGTATAATTATTCAAGGAAATTTACAAATGCAATTTTTTTATTCCGTTAATTTGTCTTATATCTAAAATTTTCATACTATTTTTTTTCCAGCTAGTGCTTGAATAAATATGATACTTTTATTTACACGATCTTAAATAAGTGTTCTAAATTTGTATAAGAACTCCTTTTACATTTGTGTTTGTAATTTTATCATGGAATAATTAAAAATATATAAACTGTACTTTTTCCGAACCTCCTTAATTTTAGATATTTGAACATGTATGGTGTCAAAAATGGATATTACCAGTCGCAGTTTATGCAAATGAACTATAGGAAATAGTCATTATTACTAATCGATCGGCCCCAGCTGCATATTTATAACATGAATTGCGGTAAAATCTGTAAGAGATTTATTTATTTTTTTAATTATTTCTTTCCCTATCTGTACATTGTACGCTAAAAATGAAGCATGACAATTTACTTCTTTTTGGATTTTAATAATAATTTAAAAGGAATTTACTTCTGAGTTAAACGAAGTACTATGTAAAAAAAAAAAAAAAAAATGTTACAGGTTTTCCCACTGGGTACGCAGCATAAGAGATCATCGTATACCAACAAACCTTGAGACACTAATTTTAATATCCTACATACGGATTTCTGAACAACATAGCATAATATTCTAAATTCTAATAACGCAATTACGTTAAATAATTTCACGTAACATCTTGATAGGTCTCTAAGGTATTTGACGCAGTACGCAAAACAAAGAGGAAAAGTAAATGCGTTAAAAAGTGACAAAAAGTTCTGGTTTTAAAGCTACTTTTAAGATTTGTGCAATATGAAGTTTGTTAATTTTAAAATTAGTTTTACTTAAGAACTTTTTATTTAACTTTTTTGAGAGTGCGACCCCTGTAATGAGTTATTATGGTTATAACACTAATTATAGAACATATATATATATATATATATATGAAATTTCTAAAGAAAAACGCAATTTTCAATAAAATTATTTTAGGTGCTGATTATTAAGTTACTGCTCATTAAATTACCCCACATGATCTGTGATAAAATAATTGTCTCTTTTAAATCTATAAGAATCTGTAAAGTCTCACGCTGCGCATCTAGTAGAATGACAAAATTTTCTTAATTTTCTGAACAGAGCCTGATTAAGGGGGAGGCACACATTATCTCCGCTCTCACCGGAATATTTTTACAATTATTTTTTACTTCATGTCATAGAAATTCCACGCTTTGACGAGGAAATATTTTTTATAAAAAATGAACGGTGTAAAACAATCTAATTTAATCACTGTTATTAGACACCAGAATTCTTTTAAAATAATTTTTAATGAGAATTTTCTGTTTATTATAGGAGGAAAGTATTTGTTAAAAAATAACGGTGTAAGTATAAATAATGTATGCTTCCCCCTTAATCAGACTCTGTTTCTGAAACATATTCTAACTCGGGGTGAGCACAAGCTGTTTGAACTGTTCCTTTAATTCCGAATACCATAGTTACCAACTGTTTAATTTATTCTGGAGCATTTTTAGACCCGCCTTTAATTTGCATCACTTTATTTTTAGAATATTTTTCTCCTGTATATACAACGATAAAATAAGAAAAATTTACTCTTAAAAAAAAAGTTGTGTGGAATAAAGGTGGAGCTAAAAATGCTTGCTCTGGAATAAATTAAAATGTTGGCAACTTTGCGAATACTATTGAAAATTTTAATTAATAATAGAAAAGTATAACCAAGTAATTCTATTAGAAAATAATCTATTTTGAAAAAAGAAAAACGATTTGAAAATGAGTTAAGCAATAATATAAAAATAAAATAAAATAAAATAAAATATGAAAAATCTATAAAAAAAACAAAAAAAAAACGAATGACTGCTATGAAATAACTATTAACCTAACACATTCAACGATCACAAATGCACAAAAAATAATTATACATTTATTTTACATATTCATATTTTTGAATAATGGTATTCAACAGATTAAGGTTTATTTTCATAAAAAACCAAATGGCTAAAATTTAACGGCCCTATTCACTTACCGTTACCGGAAACCCGATCCAGTGTTATTCTATGGGCAAATTTTCTTTACAAATAACTTATTAACTAATGCATATTTTTAAATTCTGTTTTCACATTCAGAAAATTCCCAACTGTTAAATTTACGGACATTTTGTAAAAATGTATTTTTTTATTTTATTTTTTTTAATTTTTAATATTTTATTTTGAAATTGCAAAATGAAAAAATTCACATATTGAAAATTCGTATTTTGCAGATTGAAAATAAAACATAAAAAAATAAATATATATATTTCTAAAAAAGGTCCGTCAATTGAACAGATGGGAATTTTCAGAATGTGAAAACAGTATTTAAAAATATGTATTAGTTAATAAGTTATTTGTAAAGAAAAAATTCCCATAGAATAACATTAGCTTCGGCTTCCGGCGAGGGTGAGTGAAGCGGGCCCTTAACTACAACGCTACTGTACATGAGGTCGTTTATTTAACATTTTGCTTGCGGGTCAGATAAAATTGCGTTTTTCATGAAAAACCAGCCCCTCCTTCAGGTGCATGTCAAAAAAATGTATTACATTAAAAAACGATTTTACGTGTTTGTGTACTTATACTACTGGTGTATATATATGCCAGTGACATTTATAGAATCAATTACTAATTTTAATAATTTAATCATGAATACATAAAATCATTTTAATAAGTAATATAACGTTTCAGAGGAACGCCAAAATGTTCAAAATTGGAAAATACCCCGACGATAATTTATTAAAATACATTTTTATTGCAATAATTAAATATACAAACTTGATTTCTGTCATTAATTTAAATTTATTGATTAATTTTGTGCAAGGGTCGTACTCTCCGCCCTTTTTCAGGACTTTGTAAGGAATCAGAAAATTCCGCCTTTACTTTGCTACCAGTATTTATGTACAGAAATCTTTGGGATACAGAATGGTATTTTTATTGTAATGAGTCATGGTTAAATAGGATAGAAATTATTGTATAAAAGAGAAAGGGTATTGCATAAAAGAGAATGTCGTGAAAGTGTACGACCCCTGATTATGTGTAATATTCATATAATTGACTTAATAAATTGCAGAGTTGTCAATATTTTAATTTATTCTGTAGCATTCTTAGCCTTGCCTTTATTACATACTACTTTTTTTAAGAGTTAATTTTTCTTATTTAATCGGGGTTATACATTGAAGAGAAGAAAAGTGTTTCAAAAAAAAAAAAAAATTGATGCGAAATAAAGGCGGGGTTAAAAATGCTCCGGAATAAATGAAAATGTTGACAATTATGCACATTTTTGACGCAGTGTTGCAAGATTTTGCGCCATTTTTATTCAATAGCATACTTGCCAACATCTTCATTAATATTCCGAAGTGTTGCTAGTCTCGCCCTTTTTCTCACACCAGGAAATTTGTAGAGTAATATTCTCCAAATGCAAGTACGATTAGATAAGACGAAAAATACTGTAAAAAAATACTGGTGTAAAAAAAGAAGGCGGGTCTAACGATACTGCGGAAAATTATTTAGGATGTTGGCAAGTACAGAGCTGCCAACCTAATCCGGCAAATTGTTAGTACCGCCCCTTTTTCTACACCATTCATATTTTAGAGTATTCTTCTACTTAATTCATCATAGATACATTTAAAGAGAATTGCTCTAAAAATTAAGTGATGTAGATTAAAGGGCGTTTTTCAATGGGCGTTAACAATTTGCCGGATTAGGTTGGCAGATCTGCATATATGCAATAGTCACCTTGGTAACAAATGAATAAAAAAGTCGCAAAGTCTCGCAAAGTCCAAGTGCAATTACTTCCCAAATGTTTTTATTGCATTTAGATCTTAAATGATCGCTGACCAATCTTTAACAGTAATTTATAAACCAAGTTTTTGATGTGAAGGAGATGTGAATATACGCATCATCCTATTGGAATATCCAGTTTCTATCCCTAGGATATTTTTCAGTTTGAAGTAGATTGCTTTTGAGGATATTTTAATAATCCTTAGAGCAATGTAGTCTATTAAGAGAAGCAATATAACAAATGTCCGTTTGTTCCGTTATAAGAGAAAGCGACCCACATTATAAGAGAGCTCCTCTCTCTCTCTCTCTCTCTTTTTTTTTTTTTTTTTTTTTTTCTTTTTTGTTGCCAAAAAACTCATGAGGTTCTTGTCGTTGAAAGGATAAGTGGTTCTTCAGTGACAAAAAATATTCCATTTGGTTGGTCCTAAAGATCTGGCGTACTATGTTCATGATCTATGAGGAGATATTTATGATTTCTTCAGTCGATAAAAGGAGATGCTCTTTGATGGTGTAGGGTAAGTTATATTTAAACGGAACAACGGATATTTCTAAAATTGCTTTTACTAATTACCGATATTGCTTTAGCGATTATTAAAAAGTCATCAAACGCAATCAACTTCTAACTGGAAACAACTTAAGGAGGAAACGGGAATTCCAACACAACAAGCATCGATTCACACCTCCTACCCAACAAAAGCTTCGTTTATGCAAAATCACGTCATTATTATAGAATATCCAGCCATCAGTCCAGACTTTAATCCAATTGAAAACCTTTAAGAAACACTTGCACGAGAGGTGTATGCTTATGCTTTTCAGTTTTCGACTGTTCAGAAATTAAAGCAAAAATAAAAGGATATTTGGTACTCATTATAGCCACACATTCTCCAAACTCTAGTTCTAAGCATGCGTAAGAGGAATTTAGAGATAATTCAAAGGAATGAATCCAAAATTTGAAGTTAAATGTCAAAGTCTTTATACTTTTGAGACAACAAATATATATATATATATATATATATATATAGGGGAGACCCGTGTACCTAGGGCCATCATGTACCTAGGGACATCCCACTTTATTTGAATAATATTTAATTTTAAGTTTTGATACCCAATTGGGCGAGTAACAACACCAATTGCTAATTTTACAACTACTTTGGAACTTTTGAGGAGAAAGTTTTGATAAGTTACATGTAGAAAACGAATTTACATGGTTTGAAGTAAAATTTTGCAGCTCATCTCTTTTGCTATTTTACAAAGGCGAGTCAAATATTTTTCTTTCATTTCTAGTGTATAACTTTGCTTGTTATATTGAGTAATAAATGAGATATTTAATTAGTCCTCTCTGCTTGTGGATTTTTTAGTGGAAGGCATTTTGAATGAAGTTACCAAAACTTGTACCTAGGGCCACATAGCTGCCTTGTACCTAGGGCCAGTGTGTTTGGACCTTTTAACACTTTCGCGACCGCATGTTTTTGTCTTTTTGACAGTAACGTCCGCCTGTGGGCGTTTTTCTCAAAAGTTACAATTTTTCGAAACAAAATTTTCCGTATTCGCATTTATATAACAAATGGACATGCATTATAATCATACTCTCTCTAATCAAACTATACCATCCATAGTATACTGATTGTACAAATATGAATATTGTGTATATTTTTTAGAAACAAATAACATACAAATAGCAAAAGAAACACCCACTTGTGGAGTTTCATGTTTTCAAATGACGTGAATCTACGTCAGCGGTCGCGAAAGTGTTAAGAAACACAGTACAGCCTCCTTAACTAGATGCCTGTCGCGTGGCTCATAAATTTAGCAACAGTTAATGCGGTAGACAGCGCCACCTCGTGCAGATTGCGTGACATTTTTATTCAACTTTCACCAATAATTTTAAGAAGTTATATATAATATCGACGTTTCTTCGATTCTATTCGGCTTTTATGTATATCATATCCCACTTTTAAAATTTTTGGTGGCTGTTGAATAAAAAATTCGCACAATCTGTATCAGGTGGCGCTGTCTACAGATTCAACTGTTGCCAAGCTTCCGAGCCACGCGACAGGCATCTAGTTTAGGAGGCAATGGCACAGCCTATAGTAATTGGATGCTGGCAAACCCTGGTAAACCAATCACTATATATGACGTTGTTGAAAGTGTTGGCGAGTCCTATCCTTCGGCCTTTACTCCTGTAAACATTCTTCCAGGCTTTCGTGTATCCGGCATATGGCCAATAAATCAAAACACATCCACTGAGAATGAATATTTAAGTTCGAATGTGACTCAAAGACAAGATCCCTCCATAAATTAAAAAATAAATAAATAAATAAATAACGATTTTCCAGGAAGAAAGTGAATTAACAATGATAGAACTGGATGTCTCTGTTTCGTGTCCTGTTGAAATTTTGAAACTTTCAACATCTAACATCTTTTCGTGTGTCATGCTTTAACAGGTACAAACCTAAGTAAAACCTTTACCTAAAGCAAAACCTCCCACACCAAAGAAAAGATGTGACCGAAAACCAGAGAGATCTAGAAATCCCAGAGACACTCCAAAAAAAAAAAAAAAAAAAGAAATTGAAGAAAAAAAAAAACATTCTGTTAGAATATCCCAAAGAAAAAAAAAAGTGGAAAATTTCGTGTTTCAAATTAAGGCAACAACATGATAATTATTATATGATAAAAAATGTTTTTCTTGATATTTTTTCTTTTATAAAATACATGTTTATATGCTTATTTTCTATTTATTACAAAGTGAAATCTTGATTTGAGAGAATGGCCCTAGGTACAATGAGGTCTGGCCCCAGGTACAATGAGGGTGTTGTACATAGGGCCACGAGTGAAGTTTTTTAAAAACCTTCTATTTCTCGGAATTTATTATTTTAGGTATTTATATTAATCCAAATTGGAAATAATTAGTCCTAAAGATACGTAAACATCAGTTTGATAATTTTAAACAGGTCAAGGGCTCTGTTTTGGGGCATTGAAAAAAAGCGGCCTTAGGTACACGGGTCTCCCCTATATATACATATATACAGAGTAGGCAAAAAGTACGTAAAAACTTTAAAAATTCATAAAACTCGAAAAATAACCAAAATAAAAAACTATTTACAGGTTTAGCATTGATAGGTCACGGGATTTATTTTAAGATAAGAAAAAAAAATCAAAAATCAGCCAACAGACGGCGTTGGTGCAAACGACTTAGTTGGAAATATGCAAATGAGACCGGCGACTATCTACCAGCAGACTTTTGGCTGTTGGGATATTTAAAATACCGAGTGTATCGATCCCGTCCACCCGAATCTGTCGGAATTGAAAGATGCAATCTGCTAAGAGCTGTCATTTATACAGCCGGACATATAGCGCTTTGTCTTTCCTGGATTTGTGACACGCCTGCAATGTGTTATCACCTGTGATGGTGGGCATGTGGAACACATTTTGCTATAATAAATGATTTTTTTTTTTTTTTTTTTTTTTGTTATTTGTGTGTCTTTTCTTTCACGTATGTACGATACGCCACCTATCGGCTGTTTTAAGAATTATTTTTTCTTAACTTAAAAAAATTCAGTGATTTATCAAGGCAAACCGTTTTTAATTTTGGTTATTTTTTCGGGTTTTATGAGTTTTAAAAGTTTTTTACGGACTTTTTGCCCACCCTGTATATATATGTATTTACGAAAATTCTCTAAAACCTTTACTATATTTCTTTATTGTAATACACTTATAGTCTGATTATATGCTTATAAATTTTGAACTGTTATTTTAAAAATCACCTGTCTCTGTATTTAGGAGACGCACTATACCTTTTTCCGAAATGATTTGATCTCAGAATTTTGAATATAGGGTCAGAAATGGGTGTTACCATTTGAAAAATTAAGTTTATGCAAGTTTCAATTTGAAGATAACCTCCACATGCAAAATTCAACTACAGGATAAATAACTAGACATAAATACGTATCGATCGGCATCAACCTCATATTCATGTATGGTGATTTGCTGCAAAATTAGTTGGGGGTGGCTTTTTTTTTTTTTTTTTTTTTTTTTTTTTTTTTTATTGACAATAGGGGTTGGACAGATTGGAATCAATTAAAATATAGTGTAATATTAAAAGAAATAAATAAAGGTACATTTTTAAAATTAATATCTTTGGCAACGAAATTTCACATAAATAAAATGCAATTATTTTCCTTCATTGTGTTTTAGAGTTATTACAACCATTATTATTAATTAATTTTAATTTGATTTAATAATTTCATACGCAACTATTGAAGTATCTTTATCATTTAATACTTTGCTATGTTCTGAAACCATTAGCTTTCAGATTTATTTCCAGTATCTACAAATCATTAGGCGATTGTGGAAAATTATACGTATCCAACTCTTTCATTAGGAAATAAATGGATTCGATAATGCATAGAATAATAAGATGCTCACTGTGATATGAAAGTTTATTACTTAATTACTGAGAAGAATATGAATTAAATGTTCATCCTCTACATTAAGGATTCATTTTTAAGCATTATGTTAAAAGTCACTTAATTAGGAATTAATTAGGGAATTGAAGAAAAATGATCGGATATACTATTATACTGGACACGACTTCGTTTCAGATTTTAATTAATGTAAATATTAACTACAGGTTTTTTTTTTTTTTTTTTTTTTTTTTTGGTTTCAAATTGTAAAATAATAATAATAATATTTATTAAAAATATTTTAAATCTAAATTTATTAAGGCGCAGTGTTGCCAGATTTAATGATTTTTGTATTCAACTGTCACCAATAATTTTGAGTAGTGATATTTGATATTCATAAAACACGGTTAATCTTCGAATTGATTAGGCAACTGTTTCAATTAAAATTTATTGGTGGATACTGAATAAAAAAGTCCCCAAATTTGGTACTACTGTTAACACTTTCGCGACCGCTGACGTAGATTCACGTCATTTGTTAATCTGTTACTCCACCAGTGGGCGTCTCTCTTGCAATTTGCATGTCAGTAATTTGTTAAAAATATACACAATATTAATATTTGTACAACCAATATACTATGGTTATAAATATTTGATTAGAAAGGTTATAACTATAATGTATATCCATTTGTAATATGAATCTGAATATAGAATATTTTGTTTTGAAATATTGTAACATGGGAGAATAACGCCCACAGGCGGAACTTACTGTCCAAAATAGAAAAACATGCGGTCGTGAAAGTGTTAAGCGGAAATAAAAGAAATGAAATTAGTCTTTCATTTTTAAAACTGTCAAATGTGCCGCCTTTATTAACTCACTTATAACTGCCATCTTGAAAGGTTTTTAAACGCTACTTTCACTGAGTAAAATTTTTAACAATATTTTTTAAGTTACATATAGTAGAAATTCTGTGTTTCTATTGGGAAATTATCGTTATAAGAAATAGGTAGTTACGGACATTCAAATTCGCATGTTGCCGTTTTGACTTTTTTTTTTTTTTTTTTTTTTTTTTTTTGACAAAATAATTTCCTCTTTACTTTAGAAAGAAATTTATTTTTGAACTTCAAGCGAAAAGCAATTTAAAACATATTGTGGTGGAACTGTGCCCCTGTGGAGTGATGACAGATCTGGCGGATTTTTCTTTCAGTAATCACCAATAATTTTGAGAAATTATATTTGATATACATAATAGCATAGCCTCCTATACTAGATGTCTGTCGCGTGGCTCGTAAACTTATACGAGAAATAAGAACCGAAATACCCTGTTATTTATTGCCTTAGAAATTAAAAAAAGCAAATGAAGATCGTTTCTTATCTATTTCGGAATGCATTTGTAAAAATAATGTAGTATTCAACAAATTTTTAATAATAAATAAGATTAGATATAAAATGTACCTATGAAAAAAAAATCGTTTGTAGTCTTTAATTTTTTCATTCGAACAATTCGAAAATAATTATGTAATACCATTTTATAATAAAAAATTCTATTATTTCGAAATAGTAATACTGTAAATTTAAAATAAAATCTATCCATTTATTATATAAAATAATTTAAGCGTCATGTAATACAGAAATAACAATATCGTTATTGATAATTTTTTCTTTCTTAAGAAAAATAATTTAAATGTCTTAAATTAATTTTAATAGTATAAGATTTTATTTTAAAGTGAAAAAAATATATTAATACATTACTATCTCTAAACTCATTTTCTTTACTTGAATATATCTTAATCGATCAGTTTCAGCATTCCACATGAGCTTAAACGAAAATCAATCGATTTTTCAATCGAAATGGCATTAGATTCATAAGATACGAAAATGGTGATACGTATCACAGTTTTCAGGTAAAAGCAAGAGTGGCATCTGATGTTCTTAGTATTTAACAAAAAATCCAAGTAGTTTTATGAAAGAAAAAAAAAAAAACTTTAATAATTTTACTACCTTAAAAACTCTTTTAAAATAAATAGTTTAACCACAAACATTTATTTGAATAATTGAATTTCGATTTTGAAATCTTATTCCATAATTGATATTTAAATAAGAGGGTCGGTTATATAGATTTCCGATAGCTTTATAGTTAAGTAGAAATATAGGCGACCAGTATATAAAGAAGTTTTTCTACATTGATGTACAGATTTAAGCGAAAACAAATATATACATTTTTATGTTTTTCAAATGATAATATTAAAAAATCTAAGAATGATAACCGAATCAAGTGATAATAATTCAGTTATTCTAAAGTTTAGATAAATATAAATGAATAAATTACACTGCGTCTTCAGAGTTTAAAATCTCTGAACTTTTAATGTGAATAAAGGCACAAAAAATGATGTCTGAGGTCCATATTTCAAGAATCATTATTTTTTATCTTCAACGGCTTTTTTTTTTTTTTAGATTAATTAAATGAAAAATTATTTTATGTTGTATCAAATTTATGATTAAATTTATACGTAAATATATTTATTTTTTATTACAAATCTTTAGGCCACCGTAGCACGAAACGTATTGGTAAATTTAGCACTTATTTTTATTTATTTATTTTATTTTATTTTATTTTACAGGAACATAAAGAAACTTTCTTTATAATTATAGCCTGTGGACTCAAAATATTTAAAGGGCAATGGAGTATAAAAAACTTATTGATTGCATTGAAAATTTATATTAGAAAAAGGCGGTACTAGCAATGTTACGGAATAAATTAAAAAGTTGGCTGCTCTGTCCGTCCCTTAAGTGGGCCGTGAAACCGGCATCTCGAGTAAACATACTTGTCTTCTTTTACCCCGCCTTCTTTTTAACACCAGTATCTTTTTAGAGTAATTTTTCTCTTATTTAATCGTAATTGCAATTGGAGAATGTTACTCTAAAAAATTATTGTTGTGGAAATAAAAAGAAAAAAGGCTGTACTAACAACACTACGGAATAATAATTAGGATGATGGGAAGTATGAGTAAAAAATAGAGTGTTAAACGAGATTTATTATCTTTTCTAATCCATTATCATAGGTGCCAAGTCTCCCGTTTTTCAAGGGAGACTTCAAACCGGAAAATTTTTATCGCTGTTGTCGGTAATATTAATCGTCGAAAATATATATAACATATTCCATTTAAAAATATTGGTGTCAATCCTGATTTAAAAATTAAAAAGGTTGGCAGCTCTGCATTATGTTGCGTTGTTGCTACCTGCCTGTTTTTTCCACCATTTATATTTCGTAGTAAAGTATTTTTTTTTTTTTTCAATTGTAATTAAATATTAGAGAACTACACTAAAAGTGGTGTGAAACAAAGGATGGCACTGATAAATCTAGAGAATAAATTAGAAATTTTGACCGATCTGACTTAATTATTCAGACACCATGTGCGTTTCCTTCAGGAAAGGATCATAATTGTAATAGCTATATAAAATTAATTTTTATAATATAAATATGGATAATATAAATATAAAGGATAAACTAGGACAAATACATTAGTAGATGTATGTCTATCAGAAACAATATTCGCATGCAGATGTAAAACTAATTTAATTAGAACCAATGAAAAATAAGCACTGTATTTCCGGATTTTAAACAATAATACAGGTACACACTTTATTGTACCATGTAATACGATATTTGGATTACCTTAATGTGCTATTGATGTAATTTATTTTATAATTTATCGAAGATGTACTATTCGTGTTTTTTTAATAACTCTAATTTGTCCTATACATTACAACATAGTTGCCAACATTTTAATTTATTACGTAACATTTTTTGCCCCGTCTTTATTTCTCACTACTTTTTTTATAGAATATTTTTCTATAATATATAAACTGTGGTAAAATATGAAACAATTACACTTATAAGAAAACGTGGTATGAAAAAAAATATGGTACTAAAAATTCTCCGGAATGAATTGAAATGTTGGCATCTATGATTACAAGCTGAATCAATAGACTGATACTCTAAAATTTTAGTGCGGTTAAAAAATAAAATTGTAGTATTTAATTGGCGACCCTCTCTTCTCCCCCTCCCCGGTGTTTCCAAATTTAGAGAATTTTTTATTCTATATTCATCAACAATTTTAAGAAGTGATGTTTGACGTGTATAATAGAGGACACTTTCAGAGATGAGAAAATTTCGCCTCTTTTGCCGCTACTAATTTCAGACAGAAATATATGTGGTATTTTCATAGTACACGCTTTCTTGTACCATGTAATCCGATATTTGGATTATCTCAATGTGTTATTAATGTAATGTATTTTATCATTTATCCAAGATGTACTATTCGTGTTTTTTTATTAACTCTAACTTGTCCTATACATTACAACATATTTACCAACATTTTAATTTATTACGGAACATTTTTTGCCCCTTCCTTATTTTGTACTACTTTTTTTTATAGAATATTTTTCTATAATATATAAACTGCGGTAAAAAATGAATTAATTACGCTTACAAAAAAAAAAAAAAAAAAAAAAAAACGTGGTATGAAAAGAATATGGTGCTAAAAATACTCTTGAATGAATTGAAATGTTGGCATCTAAGATTACAAGCTGAATCGATAGACTGATAATCTAAAATTTTAGTAAACTCTACGCCCTTTTTTCAAGACACTCTTAGAGATAAGAAAAATTCGCCTTTTTTGCCACCGCTAATTTCAGACAGAAATATCTGTGGTATTTTCATAGTAATGTGTCGTGATTAAATAGGATTAAGATTATTGTATACAAATAGTGTTAGCAATACTGAAAAAAAAATTCTCATCCCTGAGAATGTCCTGAAAAAAGAGTGGATAATATGGCCCCTGTAATAGACGATTAAACTCAGTGTTGCCAGACTTTGGGACATTTTTATTCAATAGTCACCGATAATTTTGAGAAGTGATATTTGATACACGTAATGGACATCTAACCATCTGTTATGTATATCAAATATCCCTTTTAAAAATTATAGGTGAATATTGAATAAAAAAAGTCGCAAAGTCTGGCAACACTGAGTAAATTTCGAAATAATTTGGCAAACGTTACCCATTAATATATATATATATATATATATATATATATATATATATATATATATATATAATAAAGCAAATGATATACATATTTTTTAAATGAAATAATCTCTTTTCGTAATGTATTTATTATACGTAAAAGAAGAAAAATAATTAATGATTTAAAGGTATGCTCTGTGCATTTACAAGCACATATCTTTTATAAAAATATCTTATACCCCTAATTATTCATCTCTGTAAAAATATTTTGAGGATAAAACTTAGGTATGTCGTTTTCTTTTATAGCGCACTCGTCATATCTTTAACAAACAAGTTACAAAGATTCTCCAGTTATTTGCTCTGTAATACTTCATAAACTGTTAACAAATCTATTAACACTTAATTAGGGAAAAGAACTTTAATTTGAAGAATATTTCCTAGGATACTAATAAACGCACTTTTCACATTCTTTCGTGACTACAAGATATTTCCCTTCGTATTACACTTTTCATTATGGTAAAATATTTGGGCATTAATGTTTCAATTTAACTACTCAAAATGCTAGGAAATATCTTATTATCAAATTTAACAAACTAAGAAATTTTCAGATTTAAGTCTTTTTTAAACGGAATGCATGCAATATAAGATAGATTAAATATATTTTATGTTTCATAAAATAAATAAATAATCTCTTTAATATCAAAAAGTAAATAACAGAAAAAATCTTAATAAAATGCAAACAATTATTTTGTCGAAATACTTTTCCAAGAAAATTTTTAGAGTAACTTTGTTATTTACTATAATCTTGTACTTTCTTAGCAAAGTTGTATTATAATACGACTTACTAGTTGCAGAAAATTGTTAACTGTTTAGTAAATTGGAGAAACTGAATGTTATCTTTACTTACAGAAACGAAATACAACCATATATAAGTGAAATATATATAAAGTTATTCTTTGTTTACAAATACACGTAGCATTACTCCAGGATAACTTTATTCTTAATATTTTAGTGCACAGATTTTTGTTTCACTCACAAACACAATGTTCTTTGTATTTACGAAGTAAAGAATTCCAGTAAAACTGAAAACAACAATTTTTTTAAATACGGAATATGATATTTAATAAAATTTTTAAATAGAAGAATCTGAAGTAAAATAACAATTTGCAGCAAAATGAAAATCTTGAATATGTAGAATATTTTTCATACCACTATGCTTTAAACAGTTAAGGAGTAAAATTTAATACTTTTATCAACCAAATTTTGTAGATTTAACACATATTATTTTCGATTTTTCTAACCCCTGTGTGACACAAATTAATTACGATCATTTAACACAGACAGACAGCAGAAATTCTTGTCAAAGTTAGAAGGAAAACATACTTGCCAACCTAACCCGGTAGATAGTGTTTTCGCCCTTTTTTTTGTACACTAATTAATTTTTAGAGTAATTCTCTACAAATATATTTGCGATTAAATAAGAAAAAAAATACTCTAAAAAAAAAAAAAAAAAGACTGATGTGATAAAAATAGGCGGAAAGGGGCGGGACTAACAATCTTCCGGTTTGGGTAGGCAAGTATGGAAAAAGAGTAAATGTTTTTTTATGACTCTTATTAAATGCAAAAATTTGAAAGAAAAAAAAATCCGGAAGGAATCTTAACTGATACAGAAGATATGTAATACATATCACTGTGATTCAAAGGGATTTCCCCTTTGAGGGGTAAGAAAATTACGTATATTTAATATCAAAAGCCACCAGAATTTACCAACAAGGTTTGAAGAAAAGAAATAAATGAATTTTTCCCGTTAAGCTATAAAAGTAAAGTTTTGTTAAAATTTTCTGGGGTGAATTTTTACAGTTGGGAATAAAAAATTATCCCACGGCCTCTCAAGGGGATAAAAGGAATGACTACTTCCTAAAACGCCCTTCCTAGCAGAAAGTAGCTGATAATAAGTTGTATTCTTCTCTTTTTAATTTTCATCTCAAATATGTATTCCTTATAAAATCAGAGCAGACCTGCATGTGCAACAAAGATAAGAAATAAGTAAAAAACTTTAAAGAAACACCATAAAAGTTAAAAATTTCGCAACAATTGTTTCGGGTCGAAATAAAACACGACCTTTCTCCTGGTGAAAAAAACAGGTACGAATGCTGTAGAATGTATACTTTGTCGCTTTGTTTTGTAACACGTAACACTCGTGTCTCTTTTGTTTGCTTAACGGAGGATCATCAAAAGTGGCATCGATACTTTGGATCAGTTATGTACAAAAAATGATGTATCACGAATACACGACGTTGACCTTTGGTTCTTCATTATAACCATTTGAACGTCAGCGCAATGAAAGCATTATTATTTCCAAAAGCAAAATCATAAATAAGGAAATTTCAAGAATACACTTTTTTAGAAACAAATTGTTGGGAAGTTATTAAACCAGAAATAGATGGTGAATTAGCTAGCACCTGTCCTCTTCATGAGCTAAAGTGTAAGGGAAATGTTGTTCTTCATAAATTACCTTTAAAACCAGAATGATCAAACCACGAGGGTAATCCTGGTTGATTTTATGAATGTGAAATGCAAAGAGAAAAAAAACTGCCCGGATGTTATGCTTAAAATATTTTAATTGCATATATGCTGACTATTTGAAAGAGGTATGTGTAAATTGTTTTGAAATTCAAGCTCATAACTCCATTTTTCTTAACTTTTGGATATAAATTTGTTGTCATAGAATGTTGCTTTTTTTTTTTTTTTTTTTTAATACTTTTTTTAATAAGCAGAAAAATAGCATATTGAAAATGGGTGACATAAGTCGTACGCACGACTAAATGCGTGATAAAAAATCGTGCGACTAACGCAGGATGAAATTTTAAACAGAAATCCTTTTATTGTGTTGTCAAATTAATAAATCTAAAAAGAGATGATGACGAATATCTATTAAAGTTGATCTTTATGAACAATCTAATCTGATTGGAAGATATTTTTACCCACACGTAGAAGATAAAAGTCCACCAGCAAAAATAACATTCTGATATGATTTTCAAAAACCAACGACCATTTCTTCTACTAAGAAGGTTCGATCGTTGTTTAATTTCAGTGTTGATATCAATTTTTATAAGGGTTAGTATATATGCTAGCGTACTAAAGTTCTGTGGTCATTGAAATTGTTCATCCTAAGTGTTAATCCTAAGTGCTCCGTGATTTTTTTTTTTCATTTATGTCAGTTAGCAGTGGTGTTTCACATGGGTTAAACCTATACCTCTTGGAAGATCCCACCTAAAGGCGCACAATAATGCTTTTCATATAATGTTTTTAAAATTAGTTTTTTCAATATTCTTGATGCTGTTATTAACTGTACATCTTTCTAGTTTTCATTTAATAATTCCATAAAGATTTATTTTTTATACCTCAAAAAATTTCATGCTTATATTAGCAATTTAGCGACCACTGATGTAGATTCGCGTCATTTGAAAATCTGTAACTCCGCCAGTAGGCGTTTCTTTCACAACTTGTATGTTATTTATTTCTCAAGACTATATCCAATATTCATTTCTCTACAGACAATATACTACGGATACAAATATTTTGATTGGAAAGAACAAAATTATAATGTATATCCATTTGTAATGTAAATGTGAATATAGAGAATTTTGTTCTGAAATATTGTAACTTGTTAGAATAACGCCCACAGGCGGACCTTACGGTGAAAAAGACAAAAGTATGCGGTCGCGTAAGTGTTAACTTTCAAAACATATCCAATAGCTAAACCCTATTCAACGTGCCCCTCTCGTTCCTGTACCTAACCAATCACATTATATTTCAGGGGTCGTAGTCTCCGCCTTTTTTGCAGGACATTTTCAAGGATACGAAAATTTCGTCCCTTTTGCCACCACTTTTTTCTTAGAGAAATCCCTCATGTATTTTCAAAGAAATATTTCGTCAATAAACAGTTTAGAAATTATTGTATATAAATAGTTGTAGCAAAAAGGCATAAATTTCTCATTTCTCAAATATTTATAAAATTTGAGGTACTCCACAATGACGCTTCAGATGAAGTGAAATACTCTTTACACTTATGTGTTAAAAATAAATAAGTAAAATCCTATCTTCCAATAAAACAGTCTTTTTAAACTTTATTTCTTGAATCTAGTTATTATGTTTCTCAAATTATAGAAATTCTGTGAAATTTCAACATCCATTTTGAAGAAAAGAACAAGTACATAGTAATAACAGCTCCCTCTCATGAAAGGCTGTACAAGAATTTTTTTTCCGACTTAATGGTTTTGAAATGTTATTACAAGTAAATGCATTACTTTTTCGAAAAAAAGAAAATAAGAAAGAAAATGAAAAAAAAAAAAAAAAAAAAAAAAAAAAAAAAAAAAAAAAAAACCGTGAACTACTATAGTGGGAAGAGGGAGAAATTTTCTTAAGTTACACTTCTGAATTATAAAATTTTCAAATAAACAAACGGAAATATTTTTAAGTCTTATGTATTTTAGTAATTTCTAAATATATGATAGTGATCTGTTACTATTTTGAAGTTTTAACTTTTTGGAGATTGTTAATATACTAAAAAAAAAAAAAAAAAAAAAAAAGAATTTCCGAAGAAATAAGAAAAATTAATATCGTCATTTTTTAAATTTTATCAAGATTTTAATAATTTTTCATAAATATATAAATTAAATCAGGAGTGGATTTTGCTCTTTCTCACCGCTTTTCTTTTATGTAAATGATAATATTTATTGCAGTTTTATTAAAAAAAAAAAATTGATTGCCATTTTAGAAATGCATTGGCACTGAACTCGCTCTATTTAAGTAAAAAAATCGGACGATAATATACATGAAAGCAGTCATTTCCTATTTGATTTAAACAATTTTTACTCTGCTAATAAAATGATTCTACACTAAAACACATTTGGAACACACACAAAAAAAAAGGTCTAAATTTTTGTGTTTAGAAGTATCCCTCTTTCCCTGTCATAATATACAGGGTTGCTACGGTTCATACTTTTTCTGACTTTACTACAACAATATATGTAAAGCAAAATTCTATAATCTATAGTATGTTTTCACGATTAATTAAACAAAAACACTTGTTTTGGAAAAAAGTTGGAACCATAACAACTCTCACATAATTATTTTTTTTTCTAAATTTTTATCATTCTATAGAAATTTTTAACGCATTATGCTTCTAATAGCGGGCAAAAAACTAAATTAGAAAAAACTCAAAGAGAGACATGTAATTTATATTCGGCATGAAAATTCCTCGATATTAAATATTTCAAATGTAAATCATGCAATTTCTAATTTAAAAATTTGATTTTTACTGTATGTGTTAAAGTCATAAAGTTAGCCGCATGTCTACATTTGAAGAAAAATGGTCACTACTTTAGGTCCCTCTGCTTTAGGCCCTTTATCTAAAAAAATCTCTCCTCTTTGTAAGATGTTTGGGATACCGTCTGGATTACAGGTTGGGTCGACTGACTACATGAAGGTGATAGTCGTGATGAAGTATTTACCTCCTTGGAGACCTTTCTGAGGTACAAATTTATATGCAAATTTCGAAGATATCCACGAAAAAAATCTGAACAATTATGCCATCAAACGTTATCCAGCACTTTACATCTACAAACTTCAAGATCAAAAACTCTCGATCATTGATAGGGACATGTGATAAACACATGTTAAAAAAAAAAAAAAAAAAAAACAGTCAGCAAGACAAGTGGATCTAACTATATATTTCATTTGAAAAATTCTTAATTTTAACCAGTTCTCAAGATTTTTGGACTTGTAACTGATAATAATTATGTATGACATTTTTTTACCCCTATTGTTAAAATTGGCGAAAAAGTTTTCGAATTTGTGAAAGTTTTCGAAAATGCGTGGTAAGGTACTTTACTATGTGAGCCGTTTTCATTCTACTAAAATACATGAAAGAATAAAATCTGAATTAGGTGGTAAGAATACTTCTCATGTCTTTATAAAGGATTAAAAATCAAACTAAATTTATCCAATAATCTAAACGGATTTCTTTCCTTAAATCATTTTCAATCCCAAAAATATTCTAACATGTCACTACTGAAAACAAATGGCTTTTTAAAGGATTAAAGCCAATATAAGAGAGGTGTTTAAAAAGTAATGAACCTTACTTTTTTTTCACACAAACCAACGAAGCGGGAGAGATTTTCTTCAGTGTAGATGTAGATGGGACACTCATGCGCAGTCGTGAATATTTTCCTGCAAAAAGTGTCAGTAGCTGGCGATCAGATAGTAAGTGAAAACGTGTAGTGAGCGATCGTCGGATTTTAGTTTTTGTAAAATGCGAGAAAAACTTGATCAAATCTGATCGACATCGATTCGATACTGCATCAAATTTTAACTAAAGCTTGGCGATACCCGAACGGAAACCAATCGTAAGATTCAACAGGCTTTCTGAAGGATGACTCCTTACGCATAAAAGAGTGGTACAAACGCTTCAAATATGACCTTACACCAGTAGACATGTTGACCGTTTTTCTTGACTTCCGCGATGTAGTACATCATGAGTATGCACCACAGGGTCAAACTATCACAAAGGAGTAGTCCTTCGCCGCATTTGTGATGCTATGCTACGGAAAAGACCTGATCTGTGGGCAGCGAAAAATTGGAACCTCCATCATGATAACGCGTCTGTCCATTCTACGCATCTGATTCAGACTTTCATCGCGAAACACAACATTCCTGTGTTTCGTCAGGTCATAGCCTCCTATACTAGATACCTTCCACGTGGCTCGGAATCTTGGCGGTAGACAGCACCACCTAGTACAGATTGCGCGACTTTTTTATTCAACTCTCACCAATAATTTTAAGTGGCGCTGTCTACCGCTTGAACTGTTGCCAAGTTTCCGAGCCACGTAGAAGGCATAGGGGTAGATAAGGAATGGGAGCAAAGAAGGAAAATTGTTCACAAGCGTTCTGTGTACCGCTCAGTGCCACAACCGAATAGTTATAACACAGAGGACGCATGCAGATAATTTTTTACGTGTAGAATTATCGGCCGACTAGAATGTGGGCGTACTCAGATAGAAGTATCGGGGAAACTTAGAATCGCCCAAAGTGTCATCTCTAGGCTTTGCAACGATTCCAAAATGATGGAAATGCCAGATTACGTTACAGTACTGGTCGGCGACGAGTTACAATTCCGAATGCCCACCGGTATTTGGTAGTAACTGCCAAAATAAGCAGATAAAGCACAGCATCAGACCTGTCTCGTCAGCTGTCTGCAGCCACGAAAGCCACAGTTTCAAGACAAACCGTGGATAAACGTTTGGGAGATATTGGTCTATATGCTCACAGGCCTGTTAAATGTGTTCCACTCACGGCAATGCACTGTGTCAGCGGTTAACTTGGAGTAGAGAACATGCAATGTGGACAGCGGCACAGTGAGCTTGTGTGATGTTTTCCCAGGAGTCCAGGTTTAGATTGCAGTGTGATTCTCGCCAGACTTTCACATGTAGAACATCAGGTATCCGTTACCACCAAAACAACATCACTGAACGACACCGTGTGCGGCAGGAGTGCTCTTTTTGGGGGGGAGGGTCATATTGGGTACCAGAACAGATCTCCATGTTCAAATCGGAAGAATGATAGGCTAAACTCATCGGGACATCAGTCGGGAATAACATGCACGTTTGTTTAGGGGTGCCATGAGCCCAGAATTTGTGTTTATGGATGACAATGCGCGTCCTCACCGTACAAACGTTGTACACGGATGCCTACAATCTGAAGCTATCACTCGCATGGAATGACCAGCATTCTTACCTGACTAGAATCCGATAGAGCATGTGTAGGACATGCTTTTCCGACGAGTTGTAGTCCGTCAACCACCCACTACATGTGTACCAGAACTTTGGAGAGCATTGCTTACTGAGTAGAACTAGTAACCTTCCCCAAGATAAGATCAATAATTTAATACTCAGCATTCCTAGGCGTTGTAAGGGCTGTATGTCATCATCTGAGACTGAAAAATAACACTGCGACTGAAAGAGTTAACATTGTAAAAATTTAATCATAATAATTTATGTCCTTCTATTTATTTTTACCTCACTGGTGGCTGAGATGTTCTAATGTCGAAACTGGTAGTCAGGAAATTCCGATTCCAACGAAAAGAATGCTCGTCGCCTTGGCTGTTGGGAATTCATTGCGGCTTTCTCGTGTATAAACAGTACACCTGCCAACCATCTCATTAATAAGCGAAAAATTGTTAACGCCCCTTGAAAAACGCTCTCTTTATCACACTACGTTAATTTTAGAGTAACTCTCTCCAAATGTTGTTACGATTAAATAAGAATAAAATTACTCTAAAAAATGACTGGTGTGAAAAAAAAAATGGCGGTTACTAAAACTTTTACGCTTTATAATGAGATGGTTAGCAGGTATAAAAATAGGTGTAATCAGTCATCCTTAACCCACAAAACTACAACCACAACCTTTCTGATTTTTTTTCTCCTGTATTATTCTTATAAAACGTCTGACAAATCTAAAATTCTGGGTGTATAGTTGCAATTTTTTGGAAGAGTTTTTTCTTTTGTGTTTGGAGTAATAATTTAGACGCCAGAACAAAACAGATTTCATGAAGCAATTGATTGAAATCAATACAATTAATCAATACAATCAATATTAATCCAAATATTTTAAAATCAACGGAAGCCGGGATTTAAACGCATATTTAGTTCAGATTTCCAACGAAAAAGTTAGACTGTTTTGAAGCTCTTGTGAAAATGCTTAACTTGCTTAACGTAGTAAAGTGCTGTATCATTATCAATCACAAATTTGATACATTGTTAAGTTTACTTTTCTTTTATATATATATATATGAAAAATTTTATACGAAAGAAAACGTCCGCTGTTAAAAAGGAATTTGTAAGTAAAGCATGTGTTTTCCGTCTATATTCGCGTTTATTTATTTATTTTTATATATGGTAAATCCTGCATCAGTATTTGAAGATCCTAAACTGCATAAATTTGTTTTAGTACGATTTTACGGGTTTGAATTTTCAATACATGGCCTGGCCTCAAAACATATAGTATGTGGTAAATATTAAAACAGTTTTACTCATATTTCATTTTTCGTATCGTTTATATGTGGTAAATATTATCACATTCTTTTTAAAATATTTCACGGCGAGCTTCAGGTAATATGAAAAAGTTAAAAATGATATGATTATTTTCTTCGTGACCTAAATGTAGCGCATAGTAATCCCTGAAGACACAATCTATTTACATAAAAGGGCAAATTCAAATTTGAACTAATGTTATCTGCCACATAATAATATATTTAACAGAATAGAAGAAAAATTTTATTTTTGTATTTTAACTGAAAGTTATTTTAACTGAATTTTTAGAAGCAATACCTTTTAAACAGATTGCCATATCCCTTATCGAAATGCAATTTTTGACTTTGACTGTAAGAATACCTTCTAAAATATTATATATATATATATGTTTGTAAATATATATTTATAAATGTATGTTTATAAATAAATATATGTTTATAAATATAGATAACTTAATGATTTTTTGACCGATGTCGTAAGCAGGCACCTTTAAAAAAAAAAAAAATATATATATATATATATATATATACAATATATTTAAACTCATTAACAATATCTTACTATTTGTATGTAATTTGACCTCTTAAAAACGTATGTAGCACTTTCTCATTAAACTAATTTTCCCATAAATCAAGGTATTTTAGGGATATAATGATTAGAGGTTGCACACTGACAGCACTTTTATATAGTGTTCTTTTATTGTAGTTTTTAAAACTTAAAAATAGAAAAACTATTACTTTTAAAAGTAATTCAAACTTCTGCAGTTATCCACGTGTCCCAAGCTTTAAAATATAAAATTATGTTTCCCGATGCATATGACACTGCTGTCAGCCGTTCCGAATTTTGGAAGTCGGTACATTTTTATAGAAATTTGCAAGTTGTTTAATAATAGAAAACTTCTAGAAAAACTTTAAAAAAATACTGTAAAAATTATACCTGTAACCAAAAATCAGAATGTTTGGTTACTATCTAATATGTAAAGAAATACTTTAATTCTGTACTGCCAATAGGTATAGAATCTTGTATTTTATTAACATTTATTTTATCACATATCGTATAATCTGTATATATAAAACCGTTTGTTTGGACTGGTCAGTTAGTGAGTGATGGATTCGTCATCGTCCAGGCCAAACCCTACACATAGAAGCATGAAATTTGGTAAAAACATTCCCTCTGTGACGTAGACCACCCACTAAGAAGCGATTTTACAAAACTCGCCCCAGAAAGAGATTTCACAAAAATCTTTATGTCTCAAACAACAGATATACGTGAGATATTTGCTTTAAAATATAGATAATACAAATATCTTACATTCGATTTTAGATATTTTAGAAGGTCGGCCCTTAAGGGTGATATCGTATGTGGAAAACATAATTTTACATAAAATTTTATAGCTAAAACAACAACAACAATAATAACACCACCAAAACCAAAATAATAATTTTAAAAACTTAACATATTTGTTTTAAAATATAGCTAACACAAATATCTAAGATCCGATTTCTGTAATTTTAGAAATTCGGCCCCCGAGGGGTTGGAGGGGGCAAAACGTGATTTCACATGCGCAAAATGTGGTTTCACATAAACCTACATATCTCGAACGAAAAGATAGAGAATTTTTCTTTAAAAAGTAGCTAACACAAATATTTAAATTATTTTCTGTAATTTTAGAAATTGTGCCCCTAAGGGGTAGGGGTAAACGCGATTCCACAAAGGAAAAACCTGATTTCAAATAACCCTTCAAATCTCGGACGAATAATCAAATCCGTATAAGTTTTAATTTTAAATATAGCAAACACAAACACCTAAAAAAGAATGTGTGGAATTTTAGAAATTCGACCCGCAAGGGGGGGGGGGGGTGGGGACGAAACGTGATATCACATAACTCTTCGTATATACATATAAAATAGTAGATCCACCACGGAGTCAAACCTGCTGTGGCAATATAGTGTGGAGCTGGGTCACGAATGTAGGTGTGAAGATTGGTTCTAGAGTTCTAACACCCACTAAAACAAGGTTTGTAAAAACACTGCTTTCCCCAAACAATTCAGCAAAAGCACGTTTGAAAGCGTAACTTGGTTTTAAATTACTCTTAACGGTGAAGAAATTGCACATGGGGAGACCAGACTCGAGTACAAAAATAAATAAATAAATAAACAAACAAAAAATAATCGTTGACTTTAGAATTTTTTATTTTAAGGGTGAAACGGGGATTTTTTTTTTTTTTTTTTTTTTTTTTTTTTTTGGGGGGGGGGGGATTTATAAAATTCGGATTTTCTACAGAGAATGGCACATAGAAAATAGAATTTGCTGAGGGCCTTTCGGAGTATATTATTAAAAAATACATTTTGGTTGTTTTGAAATTTTCGATTTTGTGGGGGAGATGCACAAGTGGGCTGTTTCGAGAGCCCCCTTTTTGCGCTAAATTTGTTTGGGGAATCCATGTGAGCTGCATTCATGAATTTCGGTGTGTGGATTGGTTATTTGCATGAAACATTGACAGTGACGGGTTTTTGTGAAATTCCCTCTCGTCCCCCTTATGGGGAGGGAAGCACAAAACATTTTTCTCAAACGTAACTCTATTTCAAATTATCTGAGAGCGACATTTTTTTAGTTTTTTTGTGTGCTATGTGCACCCAACACGCACTATAAAGGAATATTGCGAAGTGTCCACTTTTATCTTTGCGGTGAGGGGGTGGGCTTGGGAAAAAACCCATTTTTAATTCTAAGTCTCTTCTAATTTATGTTAGAAAGGCGATTTTTTAGTGTGTGTGGATTGGTTATGTGTACTTAAAACACTCTGTAAATGGATTTTGGGAAATTTTCTCTCTTGACCCATTGATGGAGGGGGGGGGAACACATTTCTAAGTGCAATTCCATTTAAATGTATGTCAGGAAAGCAATTTTTTGGTATGTGGGGGTGTGCTCTATGTACACAATATACACTATAAAATGCTTTTGCGAAATATCCCCTTCACCCCTTTAGCATGTGGAGGGCAAAAAGACTAAGGTTTTCACCAATTTCTATATATACAATTTTTTTAATTATTTGACTTTATGAGATTTTTATATTAATAAGTTTTATGTAAGTTTGAGAAATCATTTAAATTTTATGACTAGCGAAGCGGACAACGCCTGCTAATCATTTATAAAATAATCCAGTAAAATATATAGAATATACAAATGATAATGTAAATGATAATGTAAATGATAGAGCATAAATTAATTAATATAAAGATATTTATCATTGTAAAAATTACACAAAAAAGAAACAGCTCTCTCTAAAATTCATCCATATATGCAGAGTTGCCAAATTTTATAATTTTATTCCGGAGCATTTTTATCCCCGCCTTCTTTTCACATCAGAATTTTTGTATAATATTTCTTTTCAATATGGGACAACGATTAAATAAGTATAAAATCTTTGTTTAAAATTATTGGTGTGAATACGGTGGGGGAGAGGGAGCTAATGCTCCAGAATAAAGTATAAAAGTGGACCGTTCTGTAAATGCTGTATTAAATGAAATGCTTAAAATAACGATTGAATCATTTTCAAAGTAAAAAGAATAAAATAAAATAAAATAATACACGTGTTTGCCTAATGGCTAGCTCTGTGTTTGTATTTCTTCGGAATATAATCTACTCAGTGTCCTTAGAGCCTGATTAAGGCTCCACGCTTTGACGAGGAAATATTTTTTATAAAAAATGAACGGTGTAAAACAATCCAATTTACTCACCGTTATTAGACACCAGAATTCTTTTAAAATAATTTTTAATGAGAATTTTATGTTTATTATGGGAGGAAAGTATTTGTTAAAACATAACGGTGTAAGTATAAATAATTTGTGCTTCCCCCTTCATCAGGCTCTGAGTGTCCTGGTCTAATTTTTCTTTGAATACGAAAATGCGTAAAGCCAGAGCCTGATTAAGCGGGAAGCACACATTATCTCCGCTCTCACCGGAATATTTTTACAATTATTTTTTACTTCATGTCACAGAAATTCCGCGCTTTGACGAGGAAATATTTTTTATAAAAAATGAACGGTGTAAAACAATCCAATTTACTCACCGTTATTACACACCAGAATTCTTTTAAAATAATTTTTAATCAGAATTTTCTGTTTATTATAGGAGGAAAGTATTTGTTAAAAAATAACGGTGTAAGTATAAATAATGTGTGCTTACCCCTTAATCAGGCTCTGCGTAAAGCGTTGAGGGAGAAAACAAATCAATCAAGCATGAAACAAACTTTAAAATGTATAGTCCTATTTTGTAAAATTGCTATTTAAAATTTGTGGTGAATAAAAATAATATCTATATTAAGACTGAGGTAGGATGATTAGAATTTACTTGCAGAGTTGCAAATTTTTATAATTTATTCTGGGGCATTTGTAGCACCGCCTTCTTTTCCACACTAAAACGTTTATAATATATTTCTCTCCAATACGAGACAACGATTAAATAAGAAGTAAATCATTCTTTAAAATTACTGGTATACAAAAAAGGTGGGTCAAACAGCGCTCCGGAATAAATTATAAAAGTTGGCAATTCTGTACTTGTTGAAAATGCACAAAGTTCGTAGTCTCCGCCAATTTTTCCAGACGCTTTTAGAATGGCAAATTCCGTTTTTTTTTTTTTTTTTTTTTTTTTTTTTTTTTTAATACAGAGATCATTACCATACTTTTATATAAATGTGTTGATTTTTAACAGGATAGAGATTATTGTATTAAAACAGTGGTAGTAATAAACGCGGAAACTTCTCCTCTCTGAATGATTCCTGGAAAAGGGCGGAGACTTCGAGCTCTGCAAATGCACTCAATTGGAGCTGTACCAAGCAAGTTTTTTGAAAATAACTCTTATGGCTTATAAAATTAATACAATACGCTGTATAAGTATGAAACTTGATACTGTAACCTACAGGAATTTATTAATTTTTTTTCTAGAATAAAAAAAATATAAATAAATAAATAAAGGTTTATTTCAAAATTTAGTCAGAGTAGTCTTTTATTTCCACTAAGCACGATCAAAGAAGACGAAGGTAGCACTGAAAGGATTAAAGCGTTATCTGTTTTTAATATCATATAAAACACATGGCCAAGAAAGTATAAATACAGGATATAATTTCTACATCAAAACCTACTAAAGAACAAAATGACTATGTATGCATTTGTACTATTATTTAAAAATAAGACTTACGCAAATTTAAATAGCCTTTAGTATCGGGATTTTAAATTTGATTTTATGGTATATTGAAAACACGAGTAGGATTTATTTTACCGATTTTGAGCAAAATGATATATAATCTAAAATCTTTATTCAGCTTCTTGGAATTTTTCCTAGAAATAATACAAATTAAATATAGCGTTTATAATAAACAGGCATTCAGAAATTTCGTTACAATCAAAAGATAGCGTTAACTTTTATTATTACTATTATTACTGGACATGTTTTAGAAAATATTCGCAAGTTAAAACTGTGCGTTAATTTTGTTTAAGAAACAGCCACAGTCCGTCTAGTATTTCAAAATATGTAAAATTAGTAACGGAATATTTATTGTTTAAAATTTAAGATTCCTTGTAACATATTTATTCGAACGAACAATTAGAGTTTCATCGGAAAAAAAAAGTTGCATTTATAATAACCTCTCAAATATTTAGTGTTTTATCAGTGCACTTTAAAAAAATTACATTCTGTAAAGTGATGCATTTTTAATATTTCAATCAGTCTTTTTTCCAAGCAAAGCTTATATTACGTCACACACTGTATGAAAGATACATATACGGTATTTCATTGTTTTGATTTTATAAGTATTTCCATGACCTTCCTCGAAGTTTTATCGCGAATCTTTTATTAATATAGTATTTTATTTATTAAATATCTTGAAAATATAATTTTCCTCCCTTTTTATTTTAACTAACTTTCCCTTATTATTTTAACTAAAAATTCCGTTCATTCTTAAAAACCAAGTAATTTAAACAGTATGGCGACATTTAAAAACATTTACAGCTAAAGAACGTTTTAGAATTAAAAAATAAACCGTTAAACATAAGAAACGAAAAATTTGCTTATGTTTTAATGTACTAAATAAGTTTTACAGTCGTTTATCAGTATAAGAAAATAAAAAGAAAGAAAGAGAGATACATGAAGATTTGTAAGCATGCTTAAAAACTAACTGTGTTTTGAATAATTTTTTTCAGTAAGTCAGTCATTCATTTTTTTTTCAGACAAATAACATGGAAAAGTCTAATTTTAAAAAACAGTGATCAACTTCTTTCAGGATGTTAACTACGTTTGAATAACGTTCATTATTTTCAATTTTCCATGTGCGATTTGTAAACTAACTATACGATAGATAAATGCCTTCTTTTCACACCCCTTTTTTTAAAGAGTTTTTCCCCTATTTAACTGTAATTCCATATTGTAGAGTATTACTCACTAATATGTGGCAATTCCATAGCTGCAAACCATAGCCTCCTAAACTAGATGCCTTCCGCCTGGATCGGAAACTTCGCAACAGCCCAAGCGGTAGACAGCGCCACCTGGTACATATTACTCGACGTTTTTATTCAATTATCACCAATAATTTTAAGAAGTGGTATATGATATATGTAATCGACGTTTCTTCGATTCTATTCGCCTTTTATGTATATCAAATCCCACTTTTACAAATTTTTGGTGGATGTTGAATAAAAAAGTTGCGCAATCTGTACCAGGTGGCGCTGTCTACCGCTTGAACTGTTGCCAAGTTTCCGATTCACGTGGCAGACATCTAGTTTAGGAGGCTATGTGCAAACACTTTAATTTCCGTAATGTTGTTAGCATCCGCCTTTTTTAAAAAAGCATTTTCTTTGCAGAGTAATTTCCCTTAATTTATAATTACTACTAAATAAAAATAAAATTTCTCTTCAAGAAATGTGGTTTGAAAGAAAGACTAGTATTAAATATATTACAGAACAAATTAAAAAGTTGTCAGCCGTGCAGTATTGACAAATTTAGGGACCCTTTTGTTCAACTATCACCAATAATTTTGAGGAGTGATATTTGATATACATAATGGACGAATCACCTTTGAAGTAATTAGGAAACCGTCACAATTAAAATTTTGTGGTGGATATTGAATAAAAAATTTCCTAAATTTGGCAGCACTGCAGCTATGTAATCCCTTCCAAAATTCAATTAATAAATAGTTAAATACTTTCTTAGAAAATAGATTTCAATGTATGTATCTCATCCTAATATACTAAACAAAGCATATTATTATTTCATTTTTGTTAAAAATTTTCCGATTTGCAAAATTCAAATCTCTTGTGATGAAATTCGTAATACCGTTTCGAGCTGTTTTCAAAAATACTTGTGTATTCTACTAAAAGGATAAAGATAAAATATTCAGTTATGCTGCGTAAATTCAAATATAATTCAAATCGATCGATTTTTCAAAAGAGATTGTTTTCAACGGAAACTTCTCGATATGTTGTTTCAAATATTGATAAAGGTAATCTTAAATCCTTTGGAAAGTGACAACTAAAGAATGCACAAGAAGTATTTGAATTTTATTAAACTGCATGGAGTATTATTATTTACAAGAAATATGGCATGAAAAACATTATTTTAACATTTGTAGAATTCTCTATCTTGAATTCATAAACTTGTATATTTAAAATTTAAATTATTTATGTTATACCAGTTATATTTGTTGCGCAGGCAACATGGTTTAATCATAATGTGTTCATTTCGTATATAAAATAAAATCACACAATCTTTTGCCCTGCCTTTCAAATATTTTGTTATTATTGAAAATATATATTATGTATTGCTATAAAGCTCATTTCTATCATTTTTTGAGTTAGAGTGATATTTCATTTCTTATTGCTGTCATGCAATCATGAATTTTTATCATTTGTGTCATGAATAACCTTCCGTACACCGAATTAAAATTCAAGTAAGTTTAAGTGCACATATATTCCCTAATTAGTATTGCTTTACTTTATTTTATATTTAAAATTGTCATACTACTTTTTCAATTATTATCTGAACGGATAAAATACTTTTCGGTGTGATATATATATATTTAAATGTAGGGATGAACCCATAATGCATTTGTTTTTGTTTCTCTATTAAGAATTAATTTAAAGTACCGAACAGCCTCGCACTCAGATATTCGAATATAGGGTCAAAATAGGTTTTACCAATGGAAAAAATGTAGTTGTATGCAAATTTTAATATGGGGAAGATCCCTTAAGTAAAACTTACCTAGTAACTAGATGTTAATACCAATCGATCGGGATGTACTGCATTTTTTTTTTTTTTTTTTTTTTTTTTTTTTTTTTGATAATTTACTCACAAAATAAATTTCTATTTAAATTTATAAGTGCATTTTAAGACGAAAATTGCCATTTATAATTAATTACTGACTGTATATTTACTGGTAGATTTTTAACTTTCAAATGAAACTAAAGTATGTTAGTCAAAATAATGACATTATTTAATATACAAGTGATAGAGAATTAATGCTACTTTCGTATTTTTTAGAAAGAATAAAAATTAAAAGGATAGTTTTTTACTACTTAATTAAAATATATTTTGCAATATAGGTATATATATATATATATGTATATATTATCAATACCGTTTCAGACATTGCACTGTATATAAATATATACCATCTTTCCATTAATGACTGAAAACTTTTGATTTCAGACGTATTATCAAATATCTCAAAAAGAACTAAACGAATCATCTTGAAACTTCAGGAGTGTGAAGAACATATTATTTCTCGTACATTACAGTGAATGATTTAACCCGAAACTAAAATAAAGATCAGTAAAAAATTAAAGAAATATGAAAATATTTGCCTTAGTCCTGTAAAAAATAATGCTTAAAATACAATCTAGCTGTACCATGTTATTATGAGGCTTCTATTTATAATCTGTATAAATCTGCATGGAACTACCGTATGTATTCACGGAGATATCACCGTTTATTTAAAAAAATACAAATATATGTATATATATGCCATTTTGTTAACTATAACACATGACATATTAAATCCAATGCTAAGCCACTTTCACGAAACTTTACATACTACAATAGACATAGCACACTGCAATCAGAATGCAAAAATATTAAATATCTAATTAAATATGAGTATTTTTGCTAAATAATTTTTAAATGTGCATGCTCAAGATTTGACGAAATTTCATTTGCATAATTTAATAGCCAAATGTATTGAGCTACTTATACGAAACATAGTTGCGAACATTTTAATTTAATCCGGAGCATTTTAAGCCCCACATTTATTTCGCATCAATTTATTTATAGAATATTTTTCTGCAATATATAACTGCGGTAAAATAAGAAAATATTACTCTTCAAATAAAAGTGGTATGAAATAAAGGCGTGGCTAAAAATACTCCTGAATAAATTAAAATGTTGGTAACTCTGACAAGTATCGCGTAAATTAAAAAAGGTGTACATGATAGAACGAACAGCTAATATGTCACCCCCCCCCCCCACACACACACACAAAAAAAAAAAAAAATCTATAAGAGGTTTCACTTACATTTTCATATTTGCCAACCATCTCATTAATAACCGTACAATTGTTAAAGCCCCCTGAAAAAACGCCCCTTTTCTCACACCACTATATTTTTAGAGTAATTCTTACCAAATGCTGTTACTATTACATAAGACTAAAATTACTCTAAAAAATTATTGGTGTGAAAAAAAAGGCGGGTACTAAAAATTGTACGGTTCATAATGAGATGGTTGGCAAGTATACATTTTGTTGTTGTTCTTTGATGCAATCAATGGTAACACCGTATTAATAGACTGTAAATAAATATTGTCAGAACCCCCTTATCATCATCGTTATTTTTGAGAACTGAAATTCAATTCATTCTTTCGTGCACAACTTTTTGAATTTACACTATATTTGTTTCGGGGTTTTCATATATGTAGCACAATATTATTGGCTAGTATATTATGCAAATGAAGTTTCGTTAAAGCATGTGCATGCGTATTTAGTAAAAATGCTTATTTTTTGTTAGATACTTATTATAACTTTTTATCCTGATTACAATACGCTGTATCTAATATAATATATCAAATTTCCTAAAAACGGCATTCCACTTGGTTTAACACCCAACATGTTACAGTTTTAATAAATGACATTATATTTTACAACTTTTTAAAGAAACATTTATAATCTCCATGAATATACGTGATACCCTCATGCACGTTTATGCAGATATTAAGAAGCCTCATAATCACATGCTGTAGCTATAACGCATTTCGAACATTACTTTTTACTGGGTGAACCCTAACATTTTCATTTTTCTTTAATTTTTTACTGGTCCCCATTTTGCTTTCAGAGCAAAAAAACCTTCATTGAAATATATAACTTAAATTATAGTCTTTACACTCTTGAATTTTCAAGATGATTTGTCTAGAACAATTTGAGATATTTGAGAAAACGTTTAGCATCAAAAGTGTCCGGTCATTTATTAAATGTTAGAGTATATATGTACTCGCACATTTTTTGACCAAATTCATGTAAATATATTAACTTTAAGAAGTTATTTGATTCAAATAATTCAAAGCAACCTTCGCATTATTCAATCGAAGAAAAACACTCGAAACGAATATTAAAATATTCTTATTAAAAGGCAGTAATAAAAAAAAAAAAAAAGCCGTGCATTATAAAATATTAATAATATCCTGGTGACAAACTACACCAAAATAAGATAAATGAGGAAAATTAAAATAAATAAATAATTAAATTAAATTAAATTAAAAATAAAAACATAATCACAATGCATAGAATTAAAAAAGAAAACTTGAAATTGAAGACAAAAACATTGTAACAAAATAACCGAAAAAAAAAAAACATAAAGTTGACATGTAAGTATTTGTTAAAAATGGTAATTGTTTTAAACGCCGTAGTGTTTCTTTTCGGAATAAATAAAGATACATTATTCTTTTCAGTTAGTAATAGTATTTTAAATTATATAAAATAAACTTAGTTTCAAAAAATTGTGTTTTAGCAGTTCCATTTTGTGATGAAGCCATTACTGTATTAAAACTCTAACTTTGGTTATACCAAATAAAGTTTATGAGAGCCTTTAAAAAAAACCATTACATTCCACTAATCAAATGCACTTGCGAACTTTTTTTTGACGGTGTAAAAAAGATGAAATAAACGAAAATTAAATGTAATTTAAATTTTTTGTTTGTGATTCAATACATATGCCTTCGTTTGTCTGCAGTTATAATTATTAAAAAGTATTCTGAATGTTTCAGTTCAACTTTTTACCCAGTTAAATTTTATTATTATCATGTTACAGAGTTAGTTTGCGGAATTTACCTACCAGCATCTATAGTTATTTTACACAGGGGTGTTTGTGTCGCTGGATATTGCTATCACTATTTTTAACAGCGATATTATTGATAGATTTCTAGGAAAATTCAGAAATTAACTATAACCAAAAATACAATTAATAATTACTGGTGAAAAATAAAATAAAAAACCCGGAAAGCAAACGCCCTTGTTTAAAATTGTTCTGTTTTAATCATCTCTTAAATGTAATTCAAAATTGCCCTTCCCGAGCTTTGACTACATTTTCTTGTTTATTTTGACCTTATATTCCTTCCAGTGTTAGCCTATTTCCTTTTTCCTCTCAACACACTTGTGATTGTGAGCAGAAACGATTGTTTTTTTTTTTTTTTTTTTTCGTTTCAATCCTATGGTATTTTTTATGAATTTCTGCCTTTTACCCCCGTTCTTTTACACTCTAAATTGCGGTGGCAATAAATAAATAAATAAATAAATAAATAAAATAAATAAAAAAAAATTACAAAAAAATACCACAATTTAGAATTTAAAAAACTGGGGGAAAGAAATCCAAAATTCATAGCAAATAGCATGGGAAGAAAACGAAAAAACTCAAAATCGCAAATGTGTAAAACAAAGAAAGAAAAAAAAAAGAAAAAAAAAGTTAACACCATAAGGAATATAAAGTCAAAATGGACTAGAAAACAAAAACAATCCAAACTCGGGAAAGGCTTGAGCTAGAAGTCCTGAGGACTGAGGGCTAGCTACGTCTCGCTAATATAAGTCTCGCTGGCATCTGTAAGTCTTATTACATACAACGTCATACTAATTGTGGTACAAACAACACAACGTGCGTGAAAATATTTTACACGACATGTGCTTTATTTTATTTCAGCACAAGGTGCAGGTTAATTGTTGTAATTTTACAAAAAAAAAAAAAAAAAAAATGCAGTGTTTGGGGTCTTCCTAAGGGGTCTTAGCACGCATCCACGCAAAGTTTGGGAAAAACTCCCAAAAATTCCTTGCGGATAGGGTGATGAACGTGATTGAGTTTACATCCGGCATCTCCCGTCCACAATAATTCATTGTAGACTTTCTAAGCATCTAGTAGTGTATGTTAAAATGCCCTAGAACAATATATTATTTATTGGTAATAATATTGCAACATCTAATCCCATAGATGCCAACTTGTTCGTTTCATTGCTACCAGGAATTTTTATTAGAAATCTTCAATAAATTTCTTAGCAGTTTTCTTTGATTAAATATGAGATTTTTTTTTTTCAAATAAATAGTGGTGTTAAAAAACTTACAAGTTGGCTCTTATGAATTCCTGTGACAAATGAAATTAATCTTTAAATTTTTCAATTTACTAGTAGAAAACATTAACGCTTATTTAATTCTACACTTTTAACATAAATTTCCTTCTCTTATTTAGTTGCAAAATTTTTCTCTTCAAAGAAACAAAAAATATTTATTCGTTTGATTGTGTTTATGTGGCTTAAGGAAGATTGATTACACAAAATCCCTAAGCCTATAGAGGGAATGCCCTGCTCCGTGAGGGACTTCTAAGGGGTCCTATCCAGTCATTATGCGAGTTTCGAAAAAAACCAACGGAAAACCCCAACATCCAGGTCGACGAGCGTGACCTGGAATCGAACCCGGCCTTACCCGCCCACCATGTTTGCTCGCGGAACCGTTCAGCCGCTAGTGGGGCAAAGTTTATTTGGAAAAAGGGGAGTTCAAAATGCGACTAGTTTTCCTTACAAAAAGGTATTATTGTATACTTCCTAATAATCAAAACTTCTTTAAAATGAATGTATGGCACAAGTAATATGAATAAATATAGTAGTTTGACAGTAAAAGGAATTCCATTTACATAAAGCCTAATGATGTCTTGGCTTTTTTAACACTGATTTTGAAATTAGTGAAAAATTGCTTTTAACCAGCAATTTGTATTTAATATTTCAACTTTCCTGTTAATTCATCGTCAATTGGAAGTTCATTTAAATATCGCTAAAGAGTGAAAATGAATATTTTAAGAAATGTTCATCTTCAACAACCATATTTCTTTCAGTAATCACTAATACTCATATTGAAGCTCTTTTTGAATATACTGTGATCAGAAGGCATAAAATAGACCTAAATTTTCAAATACCTACATTTTTTCTGTAGTAACCAACTAACACATCAATCGCAAAGACATATAAAAGAAACTTTAGCAAGTTTAAAGAAAAAGCGTTAAGAGGTTTTTTGATGCACCCATTTCCGAGATCTAAAATTGACCTACGTAATCAGGGACTGAATCGATTTTTCTATGCTAACTAATGCATACAAAATTACATCTAAAAAGTGGGATTTAGGTAGCAAACTGGAAGAAAACATTTAGAGCAATTTTTGAAATATCGAATTTCGGTCCATTACCGAATGTCCTTAAAACTTCACAAACGGCGTTGCCAAATTTAGGGACTCTTTTATTCAAATATCACCAATAATTGTGAGTAATGATATTTGATACATATAATGGGCAAATAACCTTCGAAGTGATTAGGCAACCGTTAAAATTAAAATTTTGTGATGGATATTGAATAAAAAAGTCCCTATATTTGGCAACACTGTTCACAATCTCATTATTTGCAAACTTATTCTACAAAAAATGTAGATTGAAAAAAAAAAAAAAAAAAAAAAAGACGGGTGATAATATTGCTCGGGAATAAATTTCAGAAGTTGTTAACTCTGAAATACGCCATTAAATTTAAAAAAAGAAGTGCTTGTGGGAGAGCAATGATGCCAGAGATAGAGAAAAAAGACGGGTTCGTGCTATCATATACACTCTAAGACCAAAAAAAAAAAAAAAAAAAAAAAAAAAAGACGCACTAAGAAGGAGTTATATGAATGGGAAGAAAACTGGTAGATGTGAGTACATGTGATAAAAAAAAAAAAAATGCTTACAGTTTCAGAAAATTTGGATGATTTAATCAAGAGAAAGAGCCTCACAAAGCAAACATGTAAATGATGTGTTGGTCCAGCCTTTATGTAAGCAATTATTCGGCTTGACATTAATTGATAGAGTTTGCAGATGTGTTCCTGCGAGATATCTGTCAAATTCTGCCCAATTGGTTAGTTAAATTGTCAAAATCCCGAGTTGGTTGTAGGATCCTTTTCATGATGCTCAAACGTCCTCAATGGGAGAGAGATCCGGAGATTTTGCTGGACAAAATAATGTTGGAAAAGCAAGAAAACAAGAATTAGAAACTATCCCTTTGTGCTGGCGGGCATTATCATGCTGAAATATACAATCAGGATTGCGGGATATTAAGGGAAACATAACGGGACGTAGAATGTCGTCGACGTACCGCTGTACTCTAAATATTCCACGGATGACAACCAAAGGTGTCCTGCTATGAAACGAAATGACATCCCAGACCATCCCTCCTGTTTGTCGAGCGGTATGGCTGGCGACATTTAGGTTGGAATCCCCCTTTTTAGGGCGTCTCCAGACTCGTCTTCGCTGGTCATCGGGACTCAAATAAGAGGGGGGCTCGTCGCTAAAGACAATTCTACTCCATTCAGTGACATTCCAGATTGAACTTGGCAGATATCACTGCAAACAGGCTTGTCGGTATAAAAAGTTTAATAATAGTCCGCACAAGGGGCTCCCTGAGCTCAACCCCATTTCTCTGAGCCGCCTATTAATGGTCTTTGAAGTCACTGAAGTACCAGTTGCACGTAGGATTGATGATAATGATGAATTTGGGGCTTTGAGTACCGCTCTGACGATTGATCGGTTCTCACGTTCTGTCCTCTCTCTAGGCCGACCGCTTCCTCCTTAACGCTGTGCTCGACCAGGGTTCACCCATTCCTGACAATATCATCTAGTAGTGACATCCCTCTTATCCAGTTGCCAAACAATTCGCAGATTAGACCAATTAGCTTCATTGAGCGCCTTCTGCACACCTCTCTCAAATACTAACATTTACGCATATTTTTTGTGCACCTGTATGCGAGGCATATTTACTGTCTGTCTGAGTAGTCGAAATAAAATTCTCAAAGAATTTATGAACTGGAATCAATATTTCGCCTCTTTAATATCCTGCCAGTTGCGCTGTTAAGATGCACTGCAACGTCACATGCTCATTCGATGGCAGCCAAACTTTAAAATTTTCCATTTTCCATCGAAACCTGTATGTGAAATTTGTGTGTACCTGTATGTACTGTATGTACAATTTGTGTTCCATTTGTATTACTTCTTCTTGTTGTGTCTGTGCTTTTTTTTTTTTTTTTTTTTTTTTTTTTTTTTTTGTCCTAGAATGCATTTAATATTTTGAGAAAAGTGAAAAAAACACACTATAAACATTTTATATAGAGCGGGTTTTTCATATTTTTGTAGGATTTTTTTTTTTTTTTTTTTTCTTTAAGCGCGGAATTTTATTGTTCTTTGAATTATTTCTCTAAGCTTGTGAAAATCTATAAATTAATTTTTTTAATCGAAAATTATTTGACACATTAAAAAAAAAAAAAAAAAAAAAATACCTAATAAATACTACATATTTATGGATCGGAAATTTGCTAATTGATTAAAAAAGGGGATTTTAAATATTTTTCTCATCCAAAAAATTCCGTTATATTATAATTTCAGATTCATTTAGAAAAAAAAAAAAAAGACTGTTCAAGTTTTTAAATTACCTTTTATAAAGTATTCTAATACACTGCCATCGCGTCACACCGCTATTTTGAACAGTAGGCTCCTTTCATTCTTTCCTTTCTTTTTTTTTTTTTTTCCTCTCCTCTAAAGCATTAAGTAGGATAAGCAAGTACAAAAAGCTTTTGCTCAATCGATTTTAAATCATTTAAACTTTATTATCAGCAACACATAGAATCTCTCACTACATTTTTTTTTTTTTTTAAACAAAATTCTTTTTCGACCAAACCCTATAAATTTTAAGAAGGATTTTCTTAATCAAAAAGTGGTGGAAGAGTCCTTATAAAAAAGCAGGTCCTACACACCCAGTATATATTAGCAAGCGACACTTTTAGTGTAAACAGTGATGAGCAAAAACCTTTTTTTAACTTTTTATGTTCGTAAATCACCAGCGCCGTATTGCATGCTGTGAACGTCTGTCACATGTGAGTGACAAGTCGGATCAAATCGAAACTCGCTGTCTGTTAAATGTGTACCCAATTGCCTTTTTTTTAATCATCAAAAAATTAGCAATTCAGGTAACCAGAAATATATCCGTGCCTTTTTAAATCAATTTTTACGACAGTTCTTTCGTTTTTATACAGTAAGCTCCATCTTTTGGCTTTCCTCTAAAACTTTATATTGTTTAACAAATTGGGAGTTCGTATTCATGTATAATTTGATTGAAGTCTATCCTCGGAAACCGTTGAGATAAGTTTAATTAAAGTATATGAAAATCAATATTAATTGTCTTGTAATACCCAAGAATGACAAAACTTTGTGACAAAAATTGCTATTTCAAATTATTAGTTGAAATTTTCATGAAAATAAAGTCTTTTGATCTGTATAAGAATAATGTGTGATCCGTATAAATCACACACACACAAATAAAAATTGTCTTGTTACACTAGAAATTTTATTCAACAGATATAATTATATTTGTTCCTTGCAAAAAAATAAATAAATATATAAATAAATAAAAATAATTAATAATAATAATAATAATAATAATAATAACCCTTTGAGTTCGAAGGTATTTATGTTTATATAATGTGGAAATTCCCCAGAATTTATAAACAAATTTAAAACAAAAGAAATAAACGAGCTTTTACACAGTAAGTAATAAAATGATATTTTATTCAAAAATTCCGGGATAAATTTTCGCAACTGGGAATAGGAAATTGCGTACACGTGGTGCGTACACATTGTGCGATAAAGGGTTAAATAAAATTCCCCGTGTCGAAAAGGTGTGTCCTGCTGTTCATCAACCGGAAAATAACGTGCGATTTAATGATAATTTTAGAATATCAAGCTTTCTATAAAGGTTTAAACATGGACGCCAAGATTTTACAGATCGTCCGTAACCCTCAAACCAGAATTTTTAATAGTTTTTTTTTTTTTTTTTTTTTTTTTTTTTTTTTTTTTTTTTGTAAAAATTATCTCTGATTAAATAAGTAATACTATTATTAAAAAATACTATTCCTAAGTATTTTTTTCCTTATTAATAACTTGGTACACGTAGTTAAAATAATCTGTTTTCTAGAAAAACATCTGAGAGCAGGGCTTAATTTTTTATTTATGAAATCATACATTCCATATTTTTTCTACCAGTAATTATAAAAATCAAGTACGGATAAACTAGCATAGTTAGCAGGTCTACATATGTGTTAAAAATGAATATGCAACTTTAAAAAAAATCTGTTTTTCTATTACCGAACGTATATTGCTATTTGAAACAGTAAGCACCGCCTTAAAGCGCATTCTAAAATACCACAGTTGGAGTGTACGAACCCTCCAATATTCAAACACAAAATTATAAATAGCAAGATTAAAACAATAATTTAGTTGTGAAAAGTTAGGAAAAAATATTTAATATTTAAGAAAAAAAGAGTCAAATTGTCAACTTTGGATATATTGCTATTTTGCTTTTGGGGATTTTTCTTAAACTTTACATTAGAAAACAAAATGATTTTAGATATTCATGATTAAATCATTTAAACTTTGACTTTAGCAGTCGATGTAGTAGATATGTAAACCAGCATTACATAAAAAAATATGAAAATGCAAAACCTTTTCTTTTTAATAATATTTCAGAAATATAGAAGACGGGGATTTGTTTTCTTTAAAAAATCTTTTTGAATCTCTCGCCTGCAGTGCTTCAGTTAATAGAAAAAGAAAAGAAAAAGTTAGTTTTTATAATACACATCGAAATGTTGTTTAGAAAACAAAAAGAATCACTCAAACGTAAACTGAAAATTTTTTCCAGCAGATTATATACACATATTTACTTATAAATGTTAGAAATGGTAACATGTGATGGCCCTCCTAAAGTCTATATGAAAAAAAATATATATCACTATAACTCGAAAATTAATGATAGGAATGATCAGTAAACTTCAAAACCCATGTTTCTCATGGTGCTTATTCTGTTCGTGCAAAAACTTAATGCAGGTCATAATTCATATGTTTTTGGAATGTAAATTTGTTAATAATTTTCATAATTAAAAATATGCTTGTAAATTGGAAATATACATGAAATTTGTTTGGGCCATTTTATTCTAACGCTTGGAAATCTGAATTTAATATGTTTTTTAAGAAGATAGGAATTGAAGTCTGCCATATTCATTAAACATTAGCATCCTCTGATTTTGACAGCTTGGAAATCTATGAAAAATTGAGAAATATGTAGATTATACCATGTTCTGGGATGAGTTGATCCAAATAATAATAATAATAATAATAATAATAGTTAAAAAATGGGGTTTGTCATTGGAAAAAAATGAAGTCTATGCCAGTTTTAATATGTAGATGACCCCCTAAGCAATATATTACGAATCAATTGCACCAGCCGCATATTCATGCAATGATTCGCGGTGAAATTAGTCGGAAGTGGCTTTTTTACAAAAAAGAAAAATAATTAAATTGTTAAAAATAGCAAACATTACATAAATACTACAAATATTTTGATAGGTACAAACATTCTGATACGAGGGAATATACTTTCTTTTTAACTCTCATTATTTTAACGTAATAAATTTCGTTCATTTAACTATTACTTAAAATTTATTATTAATCTCTCTTTATATAACATTGGAGTTCTGAGATCATATTGAAAATTGAGAAAATTACATACGAAGATATGATACAATTGAATTAAATACAGAAAATTTCATTCAATACATTACACAAAGTGCGACAAGCAGTGTTGCCAGATTGTGCGACTTTTTTATTCAAGATTCACCAATAATTTTGAAAAGTGATATTTAATGTATATAATCGACGATTAATCGTCTATAATGTATATCAAACATCACTTCTCAAAATTATTGGTTACTATTATATAAAAAAGTCTCGCAATCTGGCAACACTGGCGGCAAGGCTGCAACTTTTTGTAACAATTTCTCCTAACTGAGTAGAGCAAAACATTCCATTTGAAACAGATTTTACGAAACAAGCGTAAAAAATTCCAGTTATACAACAAATAATTCAATTTTATTAGCATGCCTCGTCCCTGTAAAAGAAAAAAATAATTATGGTTTACTCTTTACTTGATAATCACATGATTTTTAATAAACAACATACTAAATCAGAGAGGGAGTATATGTCGTCACTGCACGGTACTTTTTTGCACACGAAGAATATTTAGACCAGTATTTGCAGCTTAATTTTTAAGATAATTACAGCTTCATTTTGAACCGGTCACCTCGAAACTGAAGGAAAGAACGCTAACCATTCACACTCTAAGTGGACTGGACTATACTAAATCAGTGTTGTCAGGTTTTTTCAAATTTTTTATTCAATAGTCACCAATAATTTTGAGAAGTGATATCAGATATACATAATACACGATTAATCTTCGAAGTGATTGGCCAGCAGTTACTTTAAAATTAGAGGTATATATTGAATAAAAAAGTCGCAAAATCTGACAACACTGTACTAAATCGGTCTTCAATATATACGTGAAATACATATTTTCCAACATTTTACTTTATTACGGAGTATTTTTAGTACCGCTTTTATTTTGCACCTTTTTATATAAAAACATGTTTTCTCCAATATATAACTTCGATAAAATAAGAAAAAAATACATTTAAAAATTAGTGGTATGAAATAAAGGCGGGGCTAAAATACTCCGGAATAAATTAAAATGTTGGCATCTATGGAAATATGTATGAACTCAAAGATGTGTACGAAACCTAGAGCATATAGCTTACTAGAGGGCGCTTTCAGCACTAAAATTCCTATCAGAAGGCGTAACCAACATTGAGGGTAATTTTCATCGGTCACATGACAAGTGAACTGATCAGATCCATCAACAACTGGCTGACACAGCGAAATATCTTTAACACCCTTTGTCCGAAAGTAAGGGGCCCACCAGCGACCGAGCGGTTCTGCGCTCAAAGCTGGTAGATGGTAGGTGCCGGGTTCGTTCCCAGGTCGCGCTCATCGACCTAGCCGTTCGGAGTTTTCCGTGGTTTCCTCCGAAAATCGCGTAAATACGGGCTAGGACCCCTTAGAAAGACCCCCACGGAGGGCATTCCCCCTCTAGGCCTAGGACACATCAGGAGTCAATCGGCCTTAAATCCTACAACCAACCAACCAACCGAAAGTAAGGGTTGTGACAAGTGATCCTCGTTGGTGGTAATTTGAAAAGCACTCGTCACGTGATTTTTATGTTGGTTACATTCTTCGATGAAAGATGCATTCTCTTATCAAATACATGAAGCTAAAAAAAAAAATAGTCATAATCGCCTTTTAGTGTTTTCTTAGATATAATAAAAAGCAATTTTAAAATATTTCACATAGATTAATTTATATGAAGTGAACATTTAATTTCATCAAATAAAAAATCAGAACGGTTCTTTTAATTTAATTTGGCAAAATATCTAACGTAAATTAAAACGGTAAATAATGAAAGCGTTTCCATTGCTTTTATTACTTTGTTAAAAAATCTGCTGCAATATATGTTATTTTCTTAACTGAAGATTTATTTTTTTATGTTCTGCGTTGAAAGAAATTCTTACTCAAATCAATAAAAGAAAATGTTATTCGAGACTGAAGTTAAAATTTTCTAAAATAAATCTTCACAAACTTCCAGAAATAAGTTTAATACTTATATAGAATTACATCAAAGCTTTTACAAATTTTCTAAAACTCATTTAATATCTATTAATTTGAAATGAGTTAATGATAACTTTGGATTTTTTTACTTTTATATTTAAAATTACACATTACTGAGCTCCGCTCTTATATCAAAATTCCATAATAAAGTAAAATTAAACAATAAAACTTATTTCTTTTTAAAATCTGCACGATATATATATATATATATATTTGAAATAAGTGCAACAATTAAAAAGTTTTCCAAATAACATATTCAAATTATAAAGTACAATTTATTATCTTCATAAATTATTTTCAAATTAAAAAGTATAATTTATTACCATTAGAACTTTTCTAATTAATAAGTATAATTTATTATCATTAAAATTATCTAAAGCAAGAAAAACAATTCTATTCTTTAACTCCCGAATTTAATGATACATTAAAGCTTTAGTGATGATAATGTTTTTATAATAACGTTTTATTGTGTTTAGTAAAATGGTATCTTATAGAGGATCTTTTTTTTATGTATGTCCCTGAGCGACAGTTCGTAAATATGTCTTGACAACAAATACAAACACTCCTGTTTGTATTACATATATTTTGGTCTCCTCTAATAAAAATATATACCACAGTAAGCAAGTATTTTTGCGAGCGTTAGTACGCGTATGTATTTGAAAGGTTTAATTAAATAACCAACTCAGTAAACCTTTTGCCAGGGCTATTTAATTTCACTCATCTGGTCAATACTGCGAAATTTGGAGATTTTCATTCACTATTCACCACTAAATTTTTACTGTAACGGTTGCCTAATCACTTGGTAGATTATTCATCCATTGTCTATATCAAATATCACTCCTCTAAGTTATTGGTGAGAGTTGAATAAAAGAGTCCCTAAATTTGGCAACACTATTTAGAGCGCTTTAGGGCCGTATTCACCAACTTCTTAACACTCGGATTAAACCATGGATCAGCAAATCAGAGAATTAAAGTAGCCGGTGAACAACCGCTTTGGTTGATCAGTAGAACAGAGGTTCACTTTCTGCTTGGCGAACTTCCGTAGCGAGAAACTGCCTATCCTTGTAAACATAACTTAACAATTCTATTATGACGCAGTATGGAGAGATTTGATTGGTTCATTTGTTTTTTATTGATTTGAGTGTATTTTACATTGCACTGGAGCTACATTACGGGTAATTAGGCTATATTTAATTGGTTCATTTGTTTTGAGTATATTTTACGTTGCACTAGAGCTACATTACAGGAAATTAGGCGATATTTGATTGGTTCATTTGTTTTCAGCGTATTTTACGTTGCACTAGAGCTACATTATGGGAAATTAGACAATATTTGATTGGTTCATTTGTTTTCAGCGCATTTTACGTTGCACTAGAGCTATATTATGGGACATTAGGCGATATTTGATTGGTTAATTTGTTTCGAGAGCATTTTACGTTGCACTAGAACTTCATTATGGGAAATTAGGCGATATTTGATTGGTTCATTTGTTTCGAGCGCATTTTACGTTGCACTAGAGCTACATTATGGGAAATTTTGGTCTTAACATGCGAGATAGTGATTGCCGCGGAGCCGAGTTACGTGCGTTTTCAGATTCATGCACAGCGAGGTAGGGGTGTCCAGTGATGTTTTTTTGGTTTTAACATGCGCGACAGTGATTGCCGCGGAACCGAGTTACTTGCGTTTTCAGATTCATAGCTTTATACAGCCATGTTTCTTTGTTGGTTCATATACTTTAGGGGCATGTCCCAATTCATCCTCCGTCGTTACAGTGACCGGATCCGTGAACTTTTTAAACAGAGAAGCTTTAAATTTCTACAATTAACTAATTATGCATGTATTTTTTTTTTCATTTTTAATTAATAAGCACTAAAAATAAAATTTGAATATTAAATAGTTTACTTTCTATAGTTTTTTAAAAAATTATAATAATGCGAATAAAGTAAACGTTGTCTCTAGAAAATGGGGATATTTGGTTGCCGTACTCATTGCCCACAACGTAGCACTATTTCGACGTAAAACTCACTCACTCAATCATTCACTTGTTGGTCAAGTTTATGAAAACTAGGGAATTTTCCCCTCTGCTGAAATGTAAGTGTTAATGAAAATTCGAAACGATATGTGTCTGGAGAAATGAAAGCGTATCATTTGATAACTTGAAAATATGTTTTTTATTTTATTTGTATATTCTCATAATTTATATACCAATGTGTTCCGATTCATTTGAATGAGGTTTTAGGGAGGCATACTATTGTAACAATCGCAGCTATCTTAGATCACAAGTCCGATCTTACACTCCGCAGCAAAAGTATCCGAGCACAAGCAATAATTCCTGTCTAAAAAAAAAAAAAAAGCACACTTAATACTGCTTTGTTAAATAAATCCTTGTCGAATCATGTTCTTAGACAGACTAAGAACATGACTCAACAAGGATTTATTTAACAAAGCAGTATTAAGTGTAGTTTTTTAAGACTGGGATTATTGCTAGTGCTCGGACAATCTTGCTGCGGAGTGCACGATCCGACTTGTGATGTACGATAGCTGCGATTGTTACAATAGTATGCCTCCCTTAGAATCCTCGAATGTTACGAATTAACTGAGCGCGAAGTGAAATATTTGATATGTGATTTACGTATTATGAGTCAACAGAAATTTCAAAATGAAAATAAATAAATAAATAAATAAAATTCATGATGCATATATTGTAAGTTTTCATGCTTTTTTAATTACTTTTAAAGTTATACTATTTTTATTCTGAATTTTCATTTATTTAATTACATTTATTGTGGTGTTGAAATTAAATTGCTCTTAAAACTTCGATGACAAAACGTGCATTTTGTAAAGTATTTGCTTATTTATTAAAATATTGTAGTTAAAAAGTTAATTTACCATCGCCATTTTATGAAATTTCTTCGATAATTTTATTTAATTACGTTAAATAGTCATCTGCATTAATATTTCTTTCATTTCGAACGTAAATAAACGTTTTGTAAGGTTGCCATAAGATAAATTCCTTTCCTTGGTTCGTTGGCGCACGGATAATATCGCCAAAATGTAAACAAACACCAGTGAACCTCTGTTCTACAGCTCTGCCGCGGATTTTTGTTGGAGAATACCGATTTTTGTATGATCGAGCGATTACCGCTGATCCGAGGTTTAACCCGAGTGTTAAGAAGTTGGTGAATACGGCCCTTAGAGCGTTAGAACCAACAAAGAGTTAAAATTATTTTATGAGTTGTACGTTTACACTGAAATATTAATCAATTAAAAAATTAGTATATTTTACCTTAATTACACAACTGCCAGGAAATAATTTACTTAAAATGTAAGCGTATAATTATTAAATAAAAAGTATCTGTACAATCTCTCTTACCGAAATGGAAGAGTTTAATCATCTGCTACTTAGGCGAAAATGCACATTATTCATATTATTTTTCATGCTAGGAGAGGTTATGCATTTGTATCTGAAAGTTGCGGAATTTACAACAAAAAGCGCATAGATTGAAGATGACGACTACTTAAGTCAGCAAAAAAGAAAACATTAAAACAGAAAGAAAAAAAAAAAAAAGACTAGTTATAAGTTAAACGTGTAATCAAGTTACTTAGTGTTATTTTGTAATTTTACCTGGTCTTATTTTTACTAATTATTTATTTTTCTCCTTATTTTTTTCTTTTTTCTTTTTATTTATTTTTTTTAATTATTTTTCAAACTTTTTTATTTTCTGATTTTTTAACTATTAGGTCGAAATTTTCATTTCTGACATCTGTTTCACGGGAAAGTTTTGTTGTAATAAATTAAATAACAGACACCGGAAATTTATCCTGGTTGACTAGTATATAATTAAAAAAAAAATTAAAATCTAAGATAATGATGCGTTATTCCCAATTTAGCTCTTATTAACTATCGGAAAATTTCATTTATTTATTTTTTATTTATTTATTATTATTATTTTGGTACTTAATCAGTTGAAATCGTTGCAATTGGCTGATTAAATAAAATAAATATTTAAATTTTAAGGTAACTAAAAGGTGCTAAGTTGGCAACTATGCCTGGTGAAAACTAGTCAGTTTTCATAATGTCAAAAGCCACCTACATTGTATTTTTCATGATTTCTCACTTTGCGCAAGCATACGGTTTATGTTTGATAAGTTGGTAACTAAGCAATAATGTAAATAAAACATCGTAAAATTATTCATGATACAATGTTTCATGTCACCATGTATATGTTTATTCACTGATTTCTGTTTATTCGATTTTGGTAAATATTTCTTTTATATATATGTATTTTGCAACCTCTTGTAAGTTTTTATTTTTGTGTAGTTTTCGTTCTTTTTCCCTTTTGTATCTAAATAATATTTCAGTTTGTATTCAGAACTTTTATAAATATCATTCTTTCTCTCTGTGATATGTAGGGAGCTAAACTACTTTTTATTTTGGTACTGGTGGACAAAATTAACGCAACACCCTGTTTTCTCGTTTTCTTCTTTTGCACATAACTTTTAAACAAATAAACATATGAACGTAACATTTGAATGGCCTGTTCGTTATCATTTTATTAATCGAAGTTTGTGTACCTTTAGCATAATAATAATTTTTAAGCTAATAGATACTAATTTTTTTCTCAAAAATAAGCTTTGGACAAAATGGATAATTTCAGTAGATTTTGGAAAGATCACTTAACAAAAACTGGTCACAAGGATGCCTTACAGATAGGTGAAGATACACACGCATCCATATGTTAGATTGCAACAAAATTTTTCTACCTGTATTCACTTTTCTGTTTCTTATTTTTCTCGCATGTGAATAGCTATTTAAAAAATATACATAAAAACATGAAAATTGAATAAGATGTTCATTATAAAACTATTTATCGACATTTTTATTATTCTGGTGATGCTCATAGTTTACGAATTATTAATTATATATATATTTTTTAAGTTGTTTATAAAAGTAAAGGAAAAGTTCATACAGAAAGAAAAATCGAGATTTAATTAAACATTTCAAGGCATGTGCGTCTTTACCTATCTCCAATGCATACTTAACGCCACTTTTCATTAAGCGTCCTTTCCTAAAATTATTGAAATTTTTCATTTTTTCCAAAGCTTACTTTTGAGAGAAAAATGAATATTTATTAGCTTAAAAAATATTCTTATGCTAAAGTTACATATAATTCGGTTAATAATATGATAACGAACAGGCCATCCAAATTTTATGTTCATATGTTTATTTTTTTTAAAGTTATGTGCGAAGGAAGAGAACGAGAAAACAGCTTGTTGCTTTAATTTTGTCCACCAGTGTATATATATGTGTGTGTAGTTCAAAATATGTAATATATTTTTTAAATTTTTTTAGATATATTGATGATCATATAGTGTTTAATTGCAGCAATTTCTTAGAGGTTTCTGCTGATTTTTTTTCATCAGGAATTAATTTTAACACACAATAGTAATGAAAGTACAATTTCCTTTTTAGTTGTAAGAATTAAATTAGATAAGGAGTCATGGATTATTAGTCATTTTCATAAAAGGTTAGACTTCGATTTTAAACTTATAAATTTAACTAATTGGTTATCATGTATTAATATAAAAGTTTAGAAAAATATTTTGTTTTAGAAAATTGTTAGAATTAAAAGAATTTGCAACAATTGCGATATTATGGAAGTTGCTTTACAATACTTATCCAAAATCGCAAGGTCGAATGGTTATCCTTCTTACAATTTAACTGTTATCCGTAACTGTTATATATTACGAAAATTATTTTCATTTTAGTGTATATATATATATTTTTATATTATTAGTATTCGTGTATATTTTTCGTTTAATATTTTCGTTTTTGGTAAACGTTTTTACAATATTTTTATGAGTTTTATATTTATTTTTGTATATATTATTGTGTAATTTTGTTTATTTTCCCTTTGTATTTCATAAATTCTTCATTTTTAATTCAATGCTACTGTAGTTAAGGATTTTTTTTTTTTTTTTTTTTTTTTTTTTGGTGGGAACACAGGGAACCAGGATACTTTTGCTAATATCTCTTGAAATGTTTTGGACAATTCCACGAAAAATGTAACGTTAGTCACACACAGACATATTTCTGCTTCCACCAGTAATTTCTTACAAGAATCACTATACTATTTAATCACGAAAGTTATTAAAAATATGCCCTTAATTTTTCTGTATGGTAATATTGGTGGCAAAAAAAGAGGATATTTTATCCATGGAATCACCCGTCTGCTATTCTTTCTCCACGTACTTGAGGGGTTTTCCTCAACATACCCTCAATGTTTTTTGTGTTAATTACAGTGCTCTGAAAAAAAAATCGAGATCTGGTACCATTCTTGCTGATTCTCATATAAAATGTCCTCCTGAATCCGAATATGACTCCAATTTGGCTCAACCACCCACCGTTTTCTAGATACAACACCCCCACCCTCAATTTCTTTCCCTGTTCGATAATTTTATGACCATGAATTTCATTTGAAGACTGAAAAATAATTAATTTAACACCTAAAAAGAAAACAAAAATAAAATAAAATTTAAAATTTGAAAAATAACATTAATAACATATTAAAAAATATATAAGATATGTAATGCATAATTTCAGTGGCAAATCCCCCCCAAAATCTTTCCCTTCTCGCAAATGTCCATGTTTTAGAATTTTCCAAGTCTGTAGCCCCTCAGAAGATATTTAACAGTTAAAAAAATCCTTTCACCTCCTAAACAAATTTATAGACATAAAATCACCGAAAAATGATAATAATAGGGGGCAGTTTCTAAAAAAACGATGGGTGATAGGGAAAAATGGGCATCATATTCGGATTCAGAAGGTCAGTTTACGTAAGAATATGCTAAAATGATGTCAGAGGCAATTTTCACGACGAGCAGCGTTATCTTTCTGGTTTTATTGTTAGTTTTTTTTTTTTTTTTTTTTTTTTTTTTTTTTTGTTTATAATTATTTAATTATTTTTATTTAGTGTTACGTATCTTATAATTGCTGCATTTTATTGCGCATTTAATGAGTAAAATCTCATTTAATTTTTCTTATTGCATTAGTGTTTGTTTTTTTAACCTTTTGATATTGTATCCTTTTCAAGTATATATGTGTCGTATATGCATACATGCCAACCTAACCCGGAAGATTGTTAGTTCCCGCCCCTTTTTGTACACCACTTAACTTTTAGAGTAATTCTCTTCAAATATATTTACCATTAAATAAGAAGAAAAGTACTCTAAAAGAAGACTGGTGTGAATAAATACGTGGAAAGAGACGGGACTAACAACTTTCCAGGTTAGGTTGGCAAGTATGTATATATACATGGTGTCCCAGCAAGACAGCACAAACTTTGTACGGTCGAATTCTTTGATTGGAGCACATAAAAATATCTCAAAGAACTACGACTCTGCGACAAATAATTTTCGAGAATATTGCAAAAAAAAAAAAAAATAAAATAAATAAATAAATAAATAAAAATAAATGTGACGTCATATCCGATGCAATTAAAAAAAAAATTACCGAAAATATGAACATAGGTATTTGCATAGGTTTCTAAGACTGAGATAATAAAAATAACAACTGTGCACGACGAGAATTACATGCGTGTGTTGTTTCATGATTTCAACCCATGCTTTGAATTGTACATAAAAAGATACATCTAGTAGCTACGAATAATTTACTCATGATAATGTATTCCGTTCTACAATATTGCGATATGTACTTAATCTTACTAAACGCGCAAGGTGTTCAGTCAGCCATTCCACGGCTCGTGCATAAATGAATCGACATACTTGGTGAATAGTTTAAACATTTTCCTGTGTATCGGTATATATTGGTATATACAAATATGTACTTAATCTCACGACGTGTACTTAATTTTACTAAACATCCAAAGCGTGCAGTAGCCATTCTACGGCGCAAGCATAAATGCCTTGATGTGTTTGATGGACATTTAAAACATCTTCTCTATGTCGTATATGCAAATACCGATATTAATGTTTTCAATGAAGTTTATATATGGAGTCATTTTTTTTCCTCATTTTTCTCGAACACTAATTGTTCTTTGCAGTATTGCCAGATTGGGGACTTTTTTTATTCAGTATACATCACAAATTTTTAAATGTAACGGTTTCCTAATCACTTCGGATATTAATCGTCTATTATATATATCAAACAACCTTCTCAAAATTATTGGTGAGAGTTGAATGAAAAAAGTTTTCAATCTAGTAACACTGCTACTTTGGGCAGTTTTTATGTAATACACGCGAGGACTCTGGATGTGAAGAGTTTATAGGTACTTGCTAGGACACACTGCCTTTAGGGCTAAATTTAAGCATTAGAGTGGTGGCTTTTTTAATATCAGTAGAGAAAGTTATTTTTTAATAAATTACCAACAAAGAAAATACCTTTATTACACATTTTTAATTAAAATTAAATTAAATAAAAAAAAAGAATACTTTTTTTCTTTTGCAAAAGAAAGAAAGAAAAAAAATTATATAATTAGTAAGAGAAGCCTGCTTTAATATAAATGTTTTACTAATAAATTAGGAGTAAAACGCATTAAATAGTATTAGAATTTCCTCGATATCAACGTTAATGAAGATGTTTTTAATAAAAAGTTTCTCAAAGCAATTAAACGACTAATCGATACCTCCAACGCTAATGGCATGTTTATCAGCGAAAATCTTGGTGAATATTGTAAGGGAAGTATTAAAAATTCATACATGCTATAAAACTAATAAGGTATAAAATATCATTTCTAGTGAAAAAAAAAGTATTAATTAAATGCAGATATTATAGTACTTTTCTTCTAAAATTTTTTTTTTCAGATTCTATTTTTATTAGATGCATAATTATTTTTCTTTTAAATTAAAAAATAGGAGACTGGAAGCATTCATTTATTGTATAACTAAAAAATGTTACATTTACAAAAGAATAATATTTGGTAATAAACTTGTAATATGGAATGAGCTGATCTAAAGGTAATATTTTGAGATAAATTTAGAAAATTAAAGAAGCCGAAGGATACTATTGAGGAATAATGAAGCTCAAATTTTGGTAATTTTGAACGCTTCAAATGTAAACTTACTTAAATAATATAAACGGGTACTTTTTTTATTTTATTTTTATTATTATTTTATGTTTTACTTCAAATGCGTTAAAAGATTTATGATTAAACCAAAATTCCGTGGAACATGAAACCTCCGAGAAAAAAATAAAAGTTTATGTAAACTGTGACAGCTATCAGCTTTTTAATTAAACATGTACTTTACTTTACTTTACTTTTTTTTTTTTTTTTTTTTTTGCAATGCTATGATTATCTAATAATGGTATAAAATATTACAGTGTATAAAATATTAATACATGATATCATATCTAAGACATGTATCTCATATGATGAGAAATTAAAAGCTCCTAAAAATGAAATGCAACGTTCAGACAGCCTTTTCTTAACTATACTTTAAATTGTTTAAAATGAGTGTATTTTGCATGACCTTGTACAGTTAAATGAAAAATTATCATTCCTTTTGTTTGAATAAAAATGATGAAAAAACAACAATGTAAAAAAATATATATATATAGTGAGAGAGGACATATACCTTTTACTGAAATATTGTACTTCATGTGTGTATTATTTTTCGTTACGTTCGTTACAGGACTTTTTATTATTGCTTTCTTCTAGTTTCACTTCAAGAACATATTTCGTATGCAAGTTTCGAAGAAAATATGAAAGACGTGGACGACGAGCGCATAACCTGTTTATGGAAACTGTCGATATGGTTTTCTGTAGTTATGGGTTAAGTTAAATTTAAAACGCAATTTTTTTAGCCTACTAGGTTGCCCACCTTAGCAGACTTTTTAAAGGGTTCCAGGCCAGTTTCGGGGAAAATCGCATAAAACTCGAGATGGCTATCCAAATGTGCACAAATTCTGTATCAATCCAACTCTTTTCGGTCAAAAAAAAAAAAAAAAAAAAAAACTTTATTATAAAAGAATAGTGGTGTAAGAGTGCATATAAAAAGACAGATCGATGCGTACTTCGTTACTCTATTTCTTGTCAGTGACGTTTTGATTATAAAAAATGGTACTATGTACAGAAGCTAAAAGTAGCACTACAATTTACTCAAAAGAAAAAAGATTCGGCTATTGCAATGAAAGTATATATATATATATATTAAATCTTATTAAATCTAGAGCATACATACACTCACATCTTATGTACTTATGAATAAAATTGTTATATTATCTTTTTTTTTTTTTTTTTTTTTTTTTTTTTTTTTTTAAGAAAAGTATGTTTAATTGTTTGTACGAAGTTAATGTCTTGATAATTAATATATATATATATATATATATATATATATGTATATATTTATAAAGAAAAGTTTAATTACATTTTTTTTTCTTTTCCTAAAACATGGTTTCAGAAACATACGCTAAAATATGGCTGGTAAGGTTAGAAGATGGTTTAATTTTTTCTTTAACTTTTCTACCACTAATTTTCCACAGCAAATTTTGTCATAAAGTAAATTTGTAAATTTAAAAACAAATTTACTGATCGAAAATAGAAGTACAATATTCTGGGAAAAAGAGGGATCCTTCAATCATTGTAAAATGTATTTATTAACTGAGGAGAAACACAAAATAAAAACAAATTTAGGTTATTTTCTAATTTGATAACTATTATATTTCATCGCATTACATTGGGAAATATCACAAATTTAATATAAGTACATGTACGAAAAAGTCTGAAACTAACCTTATTTACTCATTACAAATTAATAGACTTTAAATGAGCTAAGACAAATAATGAAAGTTTTGAAACTATCCTATAAATATTAAAATCTTCTTGGTAAGTTTAAAAATTGTATTAGTAATTTTTGAACTTGTTAAGCAGAAAAACGGATTAAGTTACTTTAGAGATATTACTTGTTATATGTTCGAAGAAGAAAATCTTTAATTTAAAAAGTGAACAAAACAAATGATGAATCTTAAAATTAGGTTTTAGAGTTATAACAGTATACAGAATAAAACATGTTTGTATAAAAATTCTATCTTTTATTTAAAAAATAAAAAAACAGGGGTAGTGAAGAACAGAGCCTGATTAAGGGGGAAGCACACATTATCTCCGCTCTCACCGGAATATTTTTACAATTATTTTTTACTTCATGTCATAGAAACTCCACGCTTTGACGAGGAAATATTTTTTATAAAAAATGAACGGTGTAAAACAATCCAATTTACTCACCGTTATTAGACACCAGAATTATTTTAAAATAATTTTTAATGAGAATTTTCTGTTTATTATAGAAGGAAAATATTTGTTAAAAAATAACGGTGTAAGTATAAATAATGTGTGCTTCACCCTTAATCAGGCTCTGGTGAAGAACAGGGATAATTCTTGATTTAAAAAAATAAAATTAAATTAACACTTTCGCGACTGCATGTTTTTTGCCTTTTTGACAGCAAGGTAGGTCTGTGGGCGTTATTCTTCCAAGTTACAATATTTCAGAACAAAATTTTCTGCATTCACATTCATATTCAAATGCATATACATTATAATTTTGTTTTTTCTAACCAAAATATTTGTATCCGTAGTATATTGATTGTACAAAAATGAATATTGGATTTATTCTTAAGAAGAAATAACATACAAGTTGAGAAAAAAACGCCTACTGTTTGAGTTACAGATTTTCAAATGACGTGAATCTATGTCAGCGGCCGCGAAAGTGTTAATAGTTTAATAAAAGAATATCTTAATCAGATTCTCTTGTTAATCATGTTTCGAATGGAACAGACTAGAAGTTTATTTGTTTCAATTTAATTTTCATAAAATTAATTTTTTGATGAAACAAATAATAAAATGGATACGCATGTCTTTAAATATATTTGATCTAACCAAAAATTCTGTTACTTTGATATTCTAGAGAAGGTACCTTTTTGTTTGATTCTGCACGATTTTCAAAAATTCAAATGGCTGAAGTTTTTTATAGATCTACAGAGCTACAAAGTTTTTAAACTTTTAAATCAGAATTGACACCAGCATTTTTAAATAGAATAAGTTAAATATAATTTCGACGATTAATTCTCTCAGTATTCATTAGTACGGCTCAAAGGCATCGTTAAAATAAAGGTCAAATATGGAAAATGATTGATAGAATCGAGGGAGGTCAAACACAAATGTATTTTTTCCGAGATTTGAATATCCTTAGACGTGAAGAGTTTAGAGCAGGGTTTCCAGATTAGGCTTTTTTTTTTTTAATTCAGTAGTCACCAATAATTTTCATATATAACGTTTGGCTAATCACATCGAAGATTGATAGTCTATTATGTATATCAGATGTAACTTCCCAAAATTATTGGTGGTTATTGAATAAAAAAAAGGCCAGATCTGGCAAAGCTGGTTTAGAGCCGCTTTTTAAGCACTGGATCAGTTGACAGACAGTCTGGTCAAGGACTAGCAATAGCAACAACTGCATCAAAAGTTCGTTTTATGTCTTTGTGGGCACGGGGAAACCGCAAAGCGACTGCAAGATATTTGGTTTTAGACATTCAGTCTGCCACAGGAACTCGTACAAACTGTTCTACTGCTGCACGAAAGCTTAATGAGGTTGAATTGTAAGTGAGAAAAATAATCGTCTGTGTCCCATACCAAATCATTCAGCCGCGATATCTCACGCTGTGTTGCCAGATCTAGCGGATTTTTTATTAAAAAATCACCCATAATTTTTAATTATGACGTTTGCCTAATCACTTTGAAGAATGATAGTCTATTATGCATATAAAATGTCACTTGTCAAAATTATTGGTGATTATTGAATAAAAAGTCCACCAGATCTGGCAACACTGATCTCATATATAAGGGACGACAAGTTGAGTATTCCGACCTTTCTCAAAATCAAAACATTTCTAGTATCAGTTTTCTGTCTATATCTGGACTCGTCAATGAACAACACTCTGTCCCAGTATTCTTGGGTTCATTGAACATGACGACATCAGTTTAAACGGGCCCCTCTGAAAGCAGGAGTGAGGTGGAACACGTAGCATTTGCTTTTCTCTATTCAGTTTTACATCCTTAAGCCTTCGTGTAGCAGTAGAATTGCTAATTCGAATTCTTGTGGTAGCCTGAAAGATAAAAACCAGATCTGTCGGGGGCGGTTCAGGGTTTCTTAGCGCAGAAAATGACAGAAAACGGGCTTTTGATGCATTTGGACAGTGTTGCCAGATTGGGGACTTTTTTTATTCAATATCCACGCTAAATTTTTATTGTAACGGTTACCTAATTACTTCAACGATTAGTCGTCTAATATGTATATGAAACATCACATCTCAAAATTTTTGATGAAAGTTGAATAAAAAAAAGTCCCCAATCAGGCAACACTGCTCTTGGACGTCCTTGACGAGACTGTCTATCAATTGATCCATTGCTTAAAAAGCGGTTCCAATCTCTTGATATGACACATTGAGGGATATTCAAATTTTGTCGACCTATATTTCTGTATTTGACCGCCCACATATCTATCAAACATTCACCATTTTTGAGCTTTATTTAAATGATGCCTTTGAGCTATAACTATTGAATACTGGTCACACTCAGAAACATCATTCAATTTGAACAACACTATACTGACCGGAATTCCAACTTGCCTTCATTGGCAACGACATTGTTAATCACCTGATTTGCATATTTTCAATGCAAACTTATGTGTGGAAAATTTGTGAGTTTAATTATATTTAATTAACATAAATAATTAAAGCATTCTGCCTTGGTTGCAACATTAACTTAGAGAGCATATTTTTTCTCACTATCCTTCAATTTTAATGACCAGTGTAAATTTAGAAAATTAATAACAAAAATTATCTTTTAAATATGGTGATTAAAAAAAAATAAATAAAAAGTGTGGTAACCGTGTGAAATCACTTAATTAATACTTCAATAAATAAAATTATAAAAGAATTTGAGCATGTTATATATTGTTATATCAAACATTTAAAGTATAAAGAAACTATTTTACCATTAAATTTTCTAGTTTTATTAGAGATTATAATGAAGAACTGTCTAGATTATACGAAGATTAAAATTATCTTTTCAATCATTCTAACAAATTAGCTGTCCATAAAACCAAAATGAAACTTTACGCAACAAATTGAATTTTTCAACTTGAAAAACATATTTCTCTATGATGGATATTTGTAGTCAATTTTCAGTATTGTTGAAAGTTAATTCGGGCTGTGAAACTGCATTTTTTTTTTTTTTTTAAGTTGCTAATTTTATTTTATATTTCAATATCATTTAAATAAAAGTGTCTGCTTATTTTTTTTTCCTTCAGACTATTTGCTTATATTCAGAGCCTGATTTAGGCCGGGGCACTCTCTCACCGGAATATTTTTACAATTATTTTTTACTGCATATCATAAGAATTCCACGTTTTGACTAGGAAATTATTTTTATAAAAAATGAACGGTGTAAAACAATCGAATTTACTCATGATTATTAGACACCAGAATTCTTTTAAAATAATTTTTAATGAGAATTTTTTGTTTATTATAAGAGGAAAGTATTGCTTAAAAAATAATGGTGTAAGTATAAATAATATGTGCCCCGGTCTAAATCAGTCCCTGCTTATATTGTATTTCACTACGTATTACATTTCAATTATAATTGTTGATGCATTGTGAACTAGGAAGCACAGTAATATATATATATATATATATATATATATATATCATACTTGCCAACCTAAGACGGAAGATTGCTAGTCCCGCCCTTTCCCGCCTATTTTTTCACACCAGTCTTTTTTCATAGAACTTTTCTTCTTATTTAGTCGTAAATATATTTAAAGAGTGAAATATAGTTTTTTCTCTAAAAATTATGAGGTGTACAAAAAAGGGCGGGAACTAACAATCTTCCGGGTTAGGTTGGTTAGTATGATATATAGATACATACTTGCCAATCATCTAATTAATAGCCGTACAACTGTTAACGCCCCTTGAAAAAACGCTCCTTTTTTCACACCGTTTTATTTTTAGAGTAATTCTCTCCAAATGGTGTTACGATTAAATAAGAATAAAATTACTCTAAAAAATGACTGGTGTGAAAAAAAAAAGCGGGTACTAAAAATTATATGGTTCATACTGAGATGGTTGGCAAGTATGTAGATAGGTAGATACAGATAGACATAAATTTAGCTGAATAAAAATACTTACGCCGTTAAAAATTTGTTTATAACCATATTTGGCATGATTCTAATTAATACTCCGTAGTATTGTTAATACTTGTTATTTTTATCTCACACCAGTCTTTTTTTAGAATACTTTTCTTCTTACATAATCGTGATTACACTTGGAGACAATTACTCTAGAAATAAAGTGGTGTAGAGGAAAAAGAAGCGGATACTAACTATGCTACGGAATGCCTATTAGAATGTTGGCAGATATGCATAACTTTATACCTATGAGGATGTTTTTAAGAAAACTGTTTTGGATGCCTATTACTGATAGCAAAATAATTCTCTATGATTAAAATTGCAAATGAAACAAAGAAAAACAGTAAATTGTGGTAACGAAAATTTCTTTTAAATAAAACTGTGAAATTCTTGCGTACATATGGATATTATAATGTTTTATTTTATAAGTAATGATCTATTTCATGACTATTATTAATATTCAGAAATTTATAATTTCTGAATAATTTATAATTTATAATTTCTGAAGAAATTTATAAATTCAGAAATTTACAATTTCTTAAATTTAATTATTAATATTATTATTACTTTTTTTACACCAGTGCATTAATGGTTGCAAAATTAACAAATGTACAGTCACCCTAAAAAAAAAGCCACCCCCCACCTAATTTCGCCGTAAATTATCGTAGAAACATTTGACTCGTACCGATCGATTTGTAATAACGTCTAGTTTATAACGGTATAGTTAAATTTTGCCTAAGGGGTCGTCTACATATTAAAACTGGCATTAACTTCATTTTCTTCAATGGCTACCTCTATTTTTGACTTCATATTCAGATTTCTGAGATCAAGGCGGTTCGAAAAACATACCTATTTTTATACCTTACATCAATTTTAAATACAGTTACACGTGAAAATGTATTAGGGGTCCGTCTATACATTTAGAAAATATAAATCACGATCTACCACCCAGTATACATTATTTATTAAGTTTCACACCGGAAAAAAATTTCAGATATGTTAATTATAAAATAAAAAAAATGCCTACTTCACAGAACTTTCTGAGTTAGTTTACAAATAAAAAGATTTTTATTGGTTTCTATTGATTAAACATCAAATAGTTCACTTCATACGAAGAAAATTAAATAGCTTGAATAGATATTAAAATATCTATCAAAAGAAAAGAAAAAAAAAAAGATGAATGGTTTTAAATTTGTTTGAAAATTCAAAATTATTTTAACTCAAGCTGCCGTATAATTGTCTGAAACGGCGGCACTCAACCTGGTTCCCACGGCCGTTTCACAGTGACAATGGGAGTTTGTTCTGATACTGCAGTACTTTCATTTTCTTTACGTGACTTTTTTAAAATATTAAAACAGATTTTTTTATTTTTAATTATTTATTTTTTTAATTAATTATTATTATTTTTTTTCATGACATTATTAAAAACTTTTACATAAATCTCCACGATATTCTTTTGCTTTTATATTTTATAATGTGTAACAAATTAATATGCAAAATAATAAATCCTACTACTTAATGGGATGTTCTAAAATTCTACACTTTAACACAGATACCGAAGTGGACGGTGGCTGTAGAAAGGCTGACTACCCTTAATCTAAATCTTCACTTGAAAAGGTCAAAATGTTACATAACTCTTTTTTTTTTAAGGAAAAAAGAAGAAGATAAAGAGGAGAAGGAAAGATCAAAACGAATATAAAGCATATTAAACGTCAATACCCTTTAAACACTGGAAAAAAGCGGGGTTTTGTATTGTGTGTCATTTGGGAGCTGTAGAGTGCCAGAAAATTACTTTATGTAATAAAACTTTTCATTTAAAGGGTATTTAAAGCAGCATTATATTTAATACATAGACTATTCAGAAAAAAAGTACCATTCATCTGGTTCATGAAAAATAAAGAACATTTTCTGGCATTGCTCTATGTATATACATTCTTGTCAACCTATCCCGGAAGATTACTGGTCCCGCCCCTTTCCGTACATTTTTTTCACATCAGTCTTTTTAGAGCCGTGTCAGCCATCGGTGGCTGACACTGATCTTTCCATTTAGGCTAAGTCAGCCGGCAGTGTAAAATATGATATAAAACTACAGAACTTACATAGTTTTAAGTAATTACTGACAATTTATTTAAAATTTACTTCTTTTTTTTTTTTTTTTTTTTTTTTTTTTTTAATAGGATTTTTATAGGATTATATCGTTAAGGCCTAATGGAGTTTATTGAAACTCGATAAACATAACACGCTTCTAAGCAGCAAGTGTGGCCTCAATGGGATTTCCATAAGAATTCGCGTGGCGCTCAATGAGTTAATCGTAAATGTATTTGAAGTTAATTACTCTAAAAATTAAATTGTGTACACACAGGGGCGGGAACTAACAATGTTACGGGTTAAGTTGGCAAGTATGCATATATATTTGGCTTGATTTATAAAAATTTATAACACATTTTCTTCTTTTTTTTAGTATTTTGTGTTTATATCTCTCATTAAAAATAAATACAATATTCATATATAAACATTTCCATACAGTAATGTATATAAACATATTGATTAAAGAAGATTTGTTGATATTATATAATTATTCTTCTATCTGTATAGTATATTAACACAAATATATTTTGTAAATTTCGCAGCATCGAAAAACAGCAACATAGCTTCCATATCAAGGCTTAATGTAAATAGGACGTAAGCGTACTGTAGATAGTGTTGAAATTTGAAAAAAAAAAAAGAAAAAATAGAGAATAACAGTGGGCTAAAAATACGCCGGAATAAATTAAAATGTTGTTTATTCTGGTTTTAGTCAGGTGATATCACTCGTGCTAAATAGCTGGATCCGCCCTCTCTTAAGCTCAGGTTCAGCTCATCATAAAAGTATTGTTTTTAATATCTGCCGCACCAAAATGTTCGAAACACAAATGCCAATATTCATATATTTTGAAATCTTCCCGTTTCAACTTTAAAAGCACTTAGATTAATTTATTTTATTTTGAATTTTTAAATTTAGACGTTTAAAGTCTTTTAAATGAAATTTCAGGATTCTGTAAGATCAATATCTATATATTTGAAAGTAATAAGACAATTCCTTTGTTTTAAATTTTTATTCCATAATAACTGTGACTTTGATTTCGTGATTAGGAAATTGAAAATAAATACTATTGAGCTATGTTCCAATAATAGATCTTATAAACTTAAAAAAATAATAATAATAATAAAGCAATTTTTCACTATTTGATTCTGTATTAAAAAACTTTTAATAGAAATTTGATATTTTATTATGTTACATTATGGGATAAATTTTAAATAACACAAAGCTTACAAACGGTACAGTAACCAAATGCAAATATGTCACAACAAAATTTAAACAGAAAATTTATGGTAAAAAATCTTTTTAAAATTATTAAATATTCATAATAATAATAATAAAACGATTGTCGAATGCATAATTGCTGTTTCATGCAATCAGTTTCCTGTACCGTGTTTTCTAAAACATGATACTTAACTAGAGGTGTACGTACTCTTGAATATTGAAATGCGAAAAAAAGTGTAACAGGGTTAAAATAGAATTTTAGCAGCGAAAAACTAGAAAGATATTTAATACTTATGAAGAAAGACTTAACATATTAGGATCGGATATATTCTTCTCTTGTACCGTAAGCCACGCCTTTTCACAAATTTTCTAAAACTTTATAATATAAAGCAAAATAATTTTGCATATTTGTAATTAAATCATTTAAGTTTTGTCTTCAATAATCGATGTAGTAAATACCATTGTGATTTATGCATACCAGCGTCACATATAGAGTCAAATAGAAATATGCAAATTTGTCTTTTTTTTTTAAATAGTGTTTCAGCGATTCAGAGGCGGGGCTTCTTTTCTTTTGAAATTCTTTCACAATCCCTCGCCTACATTGTTATAACTTTACAAAAATATGCCAATTTGTATAATAAACATCGAAATATTGCTTAGGAAACAATAAAAATAACATAAAGGTAAAATCAAATAGTTTTCCGTCAAATTATATACAAACATTTACTTATAGAGGATACAGATTGTAACAAGTGACGGCCCCCTAACAGGAATAAAAAGTGAAATATCACTGTAACTCAAAAAATAATGTTAGGAACGAGCTGTAAATTTGGAAACCCATGTTTTTGATGATGCCCGTTCTATTCGTGCAAAAATTAACATAGGTCATAATTCATAATTTTTTCAAATATGAATTTATTAATAATTTTCATAATTCAAAAAATGTTTTTTTAGCAAAAATTTACATGGAATATGTTTGGGTCACTTCATTCTAACGAATAAAAAAAACAGAATTTAAATATCATAATTATTTCGGAAGATATGATTTAATGTTTGTCACATTCATTTAACATTAGCACCCCGAAACTTTGACAGCTTATAACTCTATGAAAAATTGAGCGAAATATATAAACTATACCATTTTCCGTGATGATTTGATCCAAAGAATTCAAATAATTTATAAAAAATGGGGGTTACCATTGAAAAAAATGAAGTTGATGTCAGTTTTAATATGTAGACGACCCCCTAATTAAAATCTAACTATAACATTATAAACTAGACGTTATTATAAACTGATTGGTACCAGTCGCATGTTTCTACGATAATTTACAGCAAAATTAGGTGGGGGGCTGGCGTTTTTTTTTGGGGTGACTGTACAAAGTTGTTTACGCTTTTTGGCTACCGAAACTTTTTGTAGAAATTATTTTTATACTTCTATAACATTTTACACTAATTTAATAAAATAAAAATCCTTATAAAAAAAATGGTAGCCAAAAAGTGTAAAACATTATCTATCATTTATACATATAAATATAAAATACAAAAAATAGCAGAATATCATTATAATAGAATATATATGGAATAGGTATAAAGAGTTTTAAGGAAAAAAATTACAATAATTGAACAATGAAAGGTAATTTCATGGAAGAAAATAGTACCAGTTAAAAAGAAATGTAGGTTTCCCTATTAGTATTACCATACAGCAGTTTTTATTTTACATTTATAGATTTTTTTTTTTTTTTTTTTTGTGTGTGTGTGTGATTAAATGGGACAATAATTATTTTTAGAAATTATCAGCAAACGCGAAAATATCTTTATGTGTGACTGGTACTACATTTTCATGGAATCACCTTTATTCAAATAAATTTATTAGAGTAATTGTTTTCTCATTTCTTCTTCTTCTTCTTATATATATATATATATATATATATATATATATATATATATATATATATACAGGGTGGCCATAATTAAACTGCAAGTGTTCAAGAGGTGCTGGAGAGAAAACTACTGGGAATATTACAGTGAAATTTGGTATCTACACGTTTCAGAACATGCGCAAATCAAATATGCAAAAAAAAAAAAAAAAATCGCCATTTTCACCCGATAGATAGCGCTGTACCGTATTTCAACGCTCACAGGTGGCATATACAACTTCCAAAACCGATAGACAGAGCATTATGACATTCTAAGAGGCATATAAACAATATAAAACATCACTTACAGTTTATCAAAATTTATGGATTGTTTGTTTAATTTGTGATCTTTATTTACGTTACTTTTTGATTACATGATACTGTAAAAATTTAATTACTGAAGCGAATTGTATGGAATTTTATTAACTGTAAGTGATGTTTTATATTGTTTATATGCCTCTTAGAATGTCATTATGCTCTGTCTATCGGTTTTGGAAGTTATATATGCCACCAGTGAGCGTTGAAATACGGTACAGCGCCATCTATCGGGTGAAAATGGCGATTTTTTTTTTTTTTTTTTTTTTTTTTTGCATATTTGATTTGCGCATGTTCTGAAACGTGTAGATACCAAATTTCACTGGAATATTCCCAGTAGTTTTCTCTCCAGCATTCCTTGAACACTTGCAGTTTAATTATGGCCACCCTGTATATATATATATATATAAAGATTTCCGTGAGTGTTTTGTAGATCCCATTTTGCTAATCGCAGAACTGCAAAGTAAGATATAGTTAGGACAAACGCATGATCTATGTTTTTGTCTTAGCGCATTCATCATTATATTTAACAATGACATTTAGCTTATTTATGATAGATTTTTTTTACAAATTTAATTTTATAAGAAATTAGTGGTGTCAGAGAATCGAATGTACACATCTCCAATTAGGCGCAACTATATTCTAAATATAAATATCTGCTTATTTTAGCTAGGTAAATTTGTTTATTAAAAACCAAATGTAATTATTAAAAATTGATGTTAAGAGTATGATTCGGTCTTAATAAAGATTTTTTTTTTTTTTTGAACTATATATGTTTGCAACTTACACAGATTTTTTTTTATGTTTTTGGAATTTGAATTAAAATTTTATGATTTGTTTTCGATTATTATCATCCTTAGGCGTAACTGGGGAATGTAAAATCCGAATTGTGATTATTGGTGTTATTCGCGGTAAATGTCATCTTCTTTTTTTTTAATTATTTTCTCCTGAAGTTTCCAGAATTTATTTCCTAATTATTTATTAAATAATTTTTTAATTGTTTTTAGTAGCACTTCCTCTTTGAGAATTTTTTAATCATCAGTCAATTGAAAATATCTTAAGCATATAAAAAAATAAAGGCTATTTCTTTTTTCTTTCGCGTTTTTGAAATAAACCTCGAAGCGGTTTATTGTTAGTTTTTATTAAAATGATTTTCATCATTTTTTATATCTTCTTATTACTTTAAAATAATACCTTCGCTTTTTTCTGTCTATATAATAATATCAAATTTCTTTTCTTTTTAGTGAAATAAAAAAGGGCAGGCCACCAAATTCAAATAACTACGAGGATAGGTGGCATTTTTTAAAAATTTATTATTATTATTATTACTTTTAATACCAATATTTATGAAAAAAAAAAAAAAAAAAAAACAATCTTAGTATAAACGAATCTAAAATAATAATAATAATAATAATAATGCTGTGAAAGATTGCTAAATACTTCTGATTAAAAATATATATTTAAAAAGTAACTGCGATGAGCCCTGTAACAATAACACTTTTATTTAACACCTTCGTGACCGTATTTTTTCGTCTTTTGATTGTATTTTCAAGGGTCGTACTCACCGCCCTTTTTTCAGGACACTCTCATGTATGAGGAACTTTCAAATTTATTGCTACCACTATATTTATAAAATAATCTCTACCCTGTGTAATCATGACACATCACTATAAATATATCAAATGTATTTCTGCATGGAATTAGTGGTGGCAAAAAAGGCAGAAATTTCTTATCTCTAAGAGTGTCCTAAAAATATGGCGGAGAGTTTGTACGATCCCTGTATTTTCTGCTTGCGGGCGTTATTCTTTCAAGTTACATTATTTCAGAACAAGGTTTTCTATATCCATATTTATTTATATTACGAATATTCATAATAATTATACTCTTTCTAATAAAAGTATTTGTATACTTAATATTTTGATTTTACAAGTATAAATATGAGGGAAATTCTTAAGAAATATAGCAACATACACATTGTGAATGAAACACCCACTGGCGGAGTTAAAGGTTTCGAAAAATCGTAAATCTACGTCAGAGGATCAGAAAAGTGTTAAGGAAAAGTAATGTAGTGATTTTAGTTGAAAACGGAATATTTAGCATAATGTACATCAGTAAATTTTGTCTAATTTTAAAAGGAACGAAATGTATTCTATTATTTTATGTTTTTGTCATAGAAATAAGCATTTAAAACAGTGTCTTAAATAAAGAGTTTTGTAATATTGCATTTATATAATTTAAAAAATATATTTATCAGCATATTTTGAACTTATTTCCTATACGTATCTTGAAGAAAAATAAATAATAGAAGATTTATTTTTATTTTTATCCCTAAACTTATCCTTTAAGCTAAGTTAAAGAGATAGTTTATTTTTGTACGCATCTACGAAGAGAATCTAAGGCCGGGGGGAAACATTTAATAACATTTTATGATTTTTTTTTTTTTCAAAAATATTTCAAAGATATTAATTTGCTAAAATAGGATAATAAAAAAAAAAAAAAAAAAAAATAGCGAACAAGGTTTTATATTCTCATAGTTGTGAACATCCGAATTAGAAATCTGGAGTATGATAATAAATAAAAATAATAAAAATAATAAAAAAAATAGCGAACAAGGTTTTATGTTCTCATAGTTGCAAACATCTGAATTAATAATCCGGAGTATTCTAAGTACACGCCTTTTTTTTTTTTTCTCACACTAGTCATTTTTAGAGTACTTTTCTTCTTATACCTTCTTAAATAAAGTTAAAGAGCATTACTCTAAAAATTAAGTGGTGCGAAAAAACTAGCGGGTACTTACAATACTCCGGATTAAGTTGGGAGCTATGTGCTCCAATAAAATATATTTTCAATTCTACCATAAATTTGACTTTTAAGTCCCTGGTGAAATAATTCCTATTTCTACATTTTTTTTCATTAAACTGTAAATCTGATCATTATAGTTATACAACAATATTTATTAACACGTTCACGCCGGCGTGACCCACCGGTGGGTCACAGCTACAGTCCGCAGCAAAGTATCCGAGCAGTAGCAATAATCTCTGTCCAAAAAAAAAATACACTTAGTACTGCTTTGTTAATATATATATATATATATATATATAATAAAAAATGTTGCTAAAATTTCCTTACTGTCACTTGTCCCTAGAGTCAATTTTCAGTTTAGAGCTTAAATTGATAAATTTATTTAAGGAAAATTAGATCCATTTAAATTTCTAATTGATCTGACATTATTTTTTAACAAAAATACTTAATAACATTGACTTTGGACATTTTTGTATTAATTACTCTTTTCTAAGCTTTGTCACTGGGTTTTGGTTTCCTTACCGTCCCGTAAGCTAAAGTGATAAAGAGAGAGACTAGATGGAGCTAATGTGCCTTTTCAATGATAAAAACAGACTGAAAAATACCTATATTTCATTTAGCAGCAGCAATTTTTTCCTGTAATTCTGTTGTGTGGAGACTACTAAAACAACAAAGTAACAACAGTGGCTTTATTGGGAGGTTTTAGCGTTCCCAAGGGTTATTATAAAACTTTAGTAGGTAACTTTTTAAATTGTATATTTTAATTTAAGTGAAAGGTGTAAAAAATTCCTGTTCCGTGTGATTGTAGTTAGACCCAACGTAGTGAAAGCTTGAAATATATGATAACTTTCCTTACCGTCCCTTCCTTACTGTACCTGTTATATTTTACTAATGAAAGGGACGGTAAAGTTTGCATTGGGGACAGTAGTGAAGAAATGTAGAATATCGGAAAAAACAACGGATTTCAGTATTGGCATTCCTTAGAGAACGTATCAACTATTGCCTTGCACCTGGCAAATAACATAGAAAAACACACAATAAAATGACTATAAAACAAATACGTTATCTTCCTGATACAATGACAAGCTTACTTAAAAAAATTTATTCAAAGCACAGGAATTAAACTGCCATATGCTTCATTTTGCTATTTTTAACCATTTTGGTTTGTGAAGCCGAACGTTAGTGGTCGAGATACATGTTTGTGCATAAAACATACTAACATGCAGTTAATATTAGATAACTTTTGTCGATATAAAATAATCACTTTTACGGAAACTTCAAATTTACCAAACAATCAATTTTGTGATAAAAACAATAAAAACTGCATGTATGGAACCTGTAGCCGATGCAAAGTGAAAAATATTAATATAAAGTTAAACAACATTGAAGAGCAACAAGGTACTGTAACATACCAGGGTTGCCAAATTTGGCCTTTTTTTATTCAATAGTCACCAATAATTTTTATTTGTAACGTTTGACTAATCACTTCGAAGATTGATAGTGTATTATGTGTATCAAATGTCACTTCTCAAAATTATTGGTGACTATTGAATAAAAAAAAAGGCCAAATTTGGCAACCATGTAACATACTAAAAATGGATAAAGAAAGACGAAGAAAGATTTGACCGTAAGAAGAATTCTATAAAGGTAAAAACTGTTGTCAAGGAGAAGATACAATGTTTCATAAAAGATCTGATTGCTCATGCTAATACAGAAATACCCAAGTTTCTTCTTAATGAATTTAACGTATCGCATGAGTTTAACACGTTAAATAGACTGCAGACTTCTTTAAAAGACAATCAAGCGTTTATAGTAATTGAATTTTCAGAAAACTATGAATGTAAATACAATGCTGAAATACAAAGTGCTCCCTTTGGAATTTCAAAAGCACAAGTAACAATACACACTAGTGTAATGTATTTTCTGATATAGAAGCTGATGTGGGTAACAGGTAAAATGAAAAACCTTCTCCTGTAAAATGCATGCAATTTGAAACGTCAGAACGTCTCTATCATAACACTATAGCCGTTTGGGCACATCTTATGCCAATTTTAAATATAGCACAAAAAACATGGCCACATATCAATACATGTCATTTCCAAAGCGATGGCTTAACAACATAATACAAAAATAAAACAATCTTGTACTTCCTAACAAATTTTGCTAAAATACTAGAATTTAAAGAAGCCACATGGAACTTTACTGTACCAGGTCACGGCAAAAGTTCTGCTGATGCTTATCGTACAGGATACAGACGTTACTAACGCTCAGACTTTATATGAAATATTGGTAAATTCGAGACTTGAAGTTAAATTGTTTGAAAAATTCAACAAAGATATTGAAGCTATTGATGTGTACAAGTTAAACAAGATTTGAAACCAAACCAAAATAAAATGAAGTTAAGACAAGTTATATTGAATTCTACATCTCCAAATCATTTTGGTCTCCGTACTATTTCGTGTTTCGCTTGTGGAGGAGTGCAATGCAAACATTATCAATCAATTCCAAGCATATGGGACTTTACCAAAATTACAGCATCTCATGGAAAAATAATATCTTCTCAAAAAGATGATGGAACACAAAGTAGTTGTCTCAGTATCTCAATTAAAGGAAAAACTGTAAAACCTGGTAAAGTTATAAAAGGAGAATAGATTGCTGTATATTATGACAACTCATGGTATCTTAGAATTGTAGAAAAACATTATGCTAATGTAATAACTGTCTTGTATATGCATTACTTTGGTCACTAGCCAAAGGCAACCATAGCCTGCCAGTGACTGAAATAATGTGTAAAATTGAGGATCCTCTAAAACCAATATCAACCAGATACTTTTGTATAAACTATGTTAAGGATTATGACAAACTCTTACAAAAACTCCTTCAATAATTAAAGTTTTTTGAGAACACAGTTTGATAGAAATATTTAACTAATTATAATTTTCTAATTAATTTCAGTTATTTGTAATATTTCCCTACATTGACCTTACCGTCCCTTCTCTTTCTTACCGTCCCCAAATACAAAAGATTTCGTAAATAGTTTTAAATTCATTTCCTAATATAATTAATTCATTTTCTAGATACCCAGCATATTTAAAAAAATATAATACTTTGAACCTACCTTCCATAGCTATATAGCTGTAAAATTAAATAAATTAGCACAAGATTAGAAAAATTTTTACTTTGTGACATTTATGGCAGTTTTAGGAGAAAACGTTATTTCACAATAGTATATATTTTGTATTTACTACGTTTTACTATCATGTAGTTACCACCATTAAGCTTAATAATTGCAAGATTTACATAATATGAATAGTTACAGATTTTAAATGTCATTTGCAGTGCTGACAGATTGAAGCAGCATTGATTTATTGATTAGGATTTATTGATAGGATTTATAGATTTTTATTCAATATCCACCATTAAATTTTAATTTTAATGGTTGTCTAATCATTTTGAAGACATCATACAGAGAAGTCTTCGAAGTGATTAGACAATCGTTACAATTAGAAATTAACGAGGGCTATTGACTAAAAAATTCCCTCAATCTGGTAGCACTGATCATGGGGACGGTAAGGAAAATTGGGTGCAAAAGCTCAGCATATTTTGTGAGTTAAATATAATTCCTTCATAGATGATCACTGCTGATTATTTTTTAGCAGTTTTGAAACATTAATAAATATTTACAAACACATTTAATGTTATTTCTTAAGTTTTGTTTACACTAGTTTCATTTATCTGAAACGTAATATTATGGTAGAATGAATTGCCCATATATTTAGGGTGTCCCTTAAATGAGGGGGGGAGGGGGGGATTTTTTTTTTCTTTTTTGAAATCCGATACACATGTCTTCTAATATTTTTCTGTTAGACACTAAACACTTTTTAGCAAAATATCAGCGCTGTGGAGTAATGTTAACTCATGCTGAATTGACGCGAAAATCATAATATCAGTATTAGGATTTTCCTGTCAATTTGGCATGTGTTAACATTATCCCAGAGCATTGATATTTTGCTAAAATAGGGTTCATACGGACCCGGCTTCTTTTTTCTTGAGCCTCACACACAGAATTCTAAACCAATTGAATTCCACTTAAATTTATAGTCTTATTTTAAAACAAAAATCCTAAATATTACTGGTACAAGACTCAAGGAAAAAATAAGGCCCTGCAAATCCTATAAAAAGGGTTTAGGGTCAAATAGAAAAATAATTAGAGGGCATGTGCAGTGTATCGGATTAAAAAAAAATAATAAACAAAATATTAAACAAAATTTCCCCTTATTTAAGGGATACCCTAATATCTATATATATATCTATCTATATACATATATATATATAGGGGGGGGGGGAAGGTATGTGTGTGTGTGTGTGTGCGTACATATATATATATATATATATATATATATACATTGGTGATTCGCTACCAGTGCGACAAACTTAAGGGAGATGTAGGGGACGCAAAGACCATTCTGGATCCGAAGCAGGTGGTTTCGACGCCGACGGTTCGACGCCAACGGTTCGACGCCAACGTTTCGACGCGGGGGCAGTTCGACGCCACATTTTTTTTTCGTATTTTTATTTATTTTTAGAATAAATATGCAATATGCCTGATATATTATATATATTTTATATATTATATATATGAAGCGTGATTTAAATAAATAAGTAATATGACTGATTTTTATTTATTGAATTAGCGATTGTTTGCATGCATATTTGAAATAAATATATGTGTATATGTGTAAAAGTTTTTTAGATTTTTTTTTTTTGTGGTCCAGATTAGTGAGAAGCCCCCACGCCAACTTCAAGGCCCCGGGACATGAGGAAGGTTTTTATTTTTTATTTTATTTTTTATTTATTTCACAGAACAGCATCAAAAAGGCAAAATACAGAAATGGTAAATAAACATATGGTTACAAAGAAGTTATATTGCAGACAAATATAATTACAGATAAATAAGATTACACATAAATAAGATTACAGTCAAATAAGGTTACACATAAATAAGATTACAACACAGAACAGTTATTATACTAATCCATTGCAAAATTATTCGCCACGCCTTTCAGGTATTCCATTATTTCTCGATTTTCAAAATCTTCAACTATTACTTTATTTCTCATATCAGCTCGCAGATACTTATTCCGCTTGTGCGGCGGTTCATCTCCACTTACAAATTGTTCATAACATTGATTATTTGTTTTTTTAACACGTCTGATACCATCTGTGAATTTCCATAATGTGGGGTGAAAATGAATTTCCAAATTCGGCCTGCAGACGTCTGTGCGCTGCTTCCCCGAAATTATTGGTGCGTCCTTCGTTATTTAAGGTTCTAGCATAACATGACCACATTTCTGGTTTAAAAGTAGGACGACGGCGACGATTATTTCTCTGAATCCTTCCAACGTAATAATCTTCAAAGTAATCTAAAATTGGGGTTAACTGATTAGGTAAATTCTCAGTCAAAACTTCTAAAGCATTTTCAAGTCCTTCGATAGGCACAAAACTTAACGCAGGAATCATACGGGCATAGAGAACAAAATCAGCATCGGTATTTGAATCACGCTTCATATATATAACATATAAAATATATATATTATAACAGGCATATCTCATTTATTTGAATGATGATGCAAACTTATTCTAAAAATAAATAAAAATACGAAAAAAAAGTATGGCGTCGAACTGACCCCGCGTCGAAACATTGGCGTCGAACTGTTGGCGTCGAAACGTTGGCGTCGAACTGACCTGTACCGTTCTGAATCACACAGCAATGCAGGATCGGAAATTTAGTCCTAACGAGATAGGAGATTTTTTAGTCTTTTTGCAATTATTTAAAGACACATCTAAATGGCTCCATTTTTTATTCAATTCAAGACACTTATTTTAAATAAAGAATATGAATGATAATCATTTTCTTTTACCTGATATTTCTTAATACATTCTTATTGAGGCTTTCTAATTCTCTGTCATATCAAGAAAACAAGAAACATGTGGCATGGTCAAGTCCCGTGGATTTTAAGTACCCGGGAGTTAAAGGCTTAAACACAATCACACAAAAACTGTCAACAGCCACTCGTAGAAATTTTAGGTTGAAAACTATTAATACATGGTGATCTTGAAATGCGATTTAAAGGCCAAAAGGTTAAAATAAGTGTTACCTAATGAATATACCCCTCTAACATCCCCTATCTCGCTAGGATTGCATTTCCGACCCTACATTCTCATGTAATTCTGAATCGTCTTCGTGCCCTTTTACATCTCCTATAAGTTTGTCACACAGGTAGCAAATCACCCTGTATATATATATATATATCAAATAATGTAACTGGCACAAATAAAGCTCACGTGCTGAGCTTACAGTGAAGAAGACAAAAAACGGTCACGATATTGTTATTGCACACACCACATTAAAGCTGCTCTCGTTCAGAAAGGTTTGTTAACCTTTCCAGAGTTACAGTGTGTTTAGAACAATACGCAAAGAAGCGATGATTATATATATGTTATAGCTACCAACATTTCTAAATTTTTAAATGGGGTTTACCACCAGTATTAAAAAAAAAAAAAAATTGCCACACATACTTTTGACGAATAAATAAAATTAAATGAACTGAAAAAGTTTATAAAATCTTTCTGGCATGCGGTCTGTATTTAAAACGATGGGGACCCTAACAGCACAGTTAGGCTTAACTTATCCACAGTACATCTTAAGGATGTTTCTGGGATGTCTTTTATCCAGAAAACATCTTGAAGATATCCTGGGGAGGTGATGTGCTGTCTGGGGACTTGGCACCTATGATATTCGGGATGTTTCAAAAGAGTTCCGACAAATTTTGAGGGTAGGTTAGGCATACCACAACAAATCAGTTTTACATAGTGATACGTAAGGGGAAACGTCATGTATACTCGATAACGAGATAAGAATGCATTATATATCAATGCAATTATGGGTTACAAAAAAAAGTTTATTAATCACTTTATGCATAATGTTATAGAATACGCTTAAAATTCCTGCCTTCTGCAGCAATACAAACCTTGCAACGGAGAATCATGGATTGGCAAAAACTTCAACCACTCCAGGTCTCTGACGGACACGAGCTGCTGCTGCAACAACTAGAGCTAGGAGGTCTTCAGCACATGTGCTGGGGATCTCGTACACAAGACTTTTCATGAATCCCCACAGGAAGAAATCAACGAAGAACAAATCGGAGGAATCGTTGTGGCCAGGCGATGGGTTCACCCCTGCAAATCCACCGTCGTGCCAGGGCTCGTGTAACCCAATTCATTTGCTGCAAAACAACGCCCTCTAGTGAGCATATATGACGTTTCCGCTTATATGTTTCTACGTAAAAATGTTTTGTTCCAGTATGCCTGAATTATCCTTAAAATTCATCGGATTTCTTTTGAAACACCCTGTACAAATATACTAGCAGGCTTTGCCTGCTTTGCTAGTCACTATATTTAAAGGAATTAAAAAAAATAATAATAATCGCTATATTTTAAATTACTTTATAAATATAAACTGCAAAAATTCATCGCAATCGCTGAAAACTTCACTTTCGGTCCTCTTTGCTTGCACTTGCGAGTTATCTGAACTTTTCAATTTAGGTGCTAACTGGACGATAATTAACACGGCTGTTATTAAAGAATTACTTTTTACGAACAAACATTTATCAGTCTGGTTATCATTTTCACCCTGTGACAACAGGTGACAGCACCAGACAATCTTCAGAGCTGAAAAAAAGTTAATTAATTACAAAAACAATTAATAAAAAATTCGAAAATTGTGGTTCGAGATGTATCAGAAGAAGTCAAAATGGACATCCATGCAAAATTTCGTATACCTGCTATCAGCTATTTGCCTAAAAAGCGACCAATACACATGTAATTTTAACTTTGTTTTTTGCCACTTTCTCGACATCCTTACGGTTTAGGATACTGTGAAAACACTAAAAGATTTTTTTTTTCTTTTTTTTTTATCAATTTGTATTTTTTCTATTAATTATCTGCAAAATTCACACATTGGCCCTTGGATGATCGAACCCACAACCTTCGCGTTTTTAGCATGACGCTCAAACCAACTGAGCGGGTATCGGATAATGGGTATCGGGAATCTTTTAATTTTACGTTTTTATCTCTTGAAACGATCATTTCAGAATTGTATAGAATTTGATTAATTAAAGAAAACTAATAAACATTTCGTATATTGGGCTTCGAGTGCATCGGTAGAAGGCAGTACGGAACTCCATGCAAAATTCTGCAGCTCTGTAATCAGCCATTTGCCTACAAAGCGAAAGACATTCACACACACACAAATCTTCTTTTATCAAAGGTAGAGATTATATAACTTTATTGAATAAATAATGAAGATTTATAAGCTAGATAGTAGACTTATTTGTATGAAAAGAAAGCAAAATTTAATTTAAGGATGAGCTGTGGTATTTTAAAACTGCAATAAATTTTATTCTAATATATAATCTCTAAAAAGTGATCAATATTCTAATTTTTCGGTAGCTGATTTGTCTTTTCTTTTCAACAATGTGAGAGCGTTTGGAAGTTACTTTTTTTTATAAAGCACGTCAGAACAAAAAGTGTTTCAATGGAGTGTGGAAAAAAAACGCACATGCGGGTGAATTATGTTTACCAAAGATAAAAATATTACAATTATTTACACTAGCGTTTCTTATACAGAGTTGTCAACAATTTAATTTATTCCAGAGCAATTTTATCCAAATCTTTATTTCGCATTACTTTATTTATTGAAGAATTTTTTCCAATATATATCTACGATAAGATTAGAAAAAAATAACTCATAAAATAACAGTGGTATGAAATAAAGGCGGGGCTAAAAGTACTCCGGAATAGATTAAAATGTTGGCAACTCTGCTTACACTGATGTAGTTTTTTTTTTTTTTTTTTTTTTTTTTTTTTTCGTCTAACGCAAAAATTTTGATTGCATTTCAGTATTGCTGCATAATTTTCTTGCAAAAATTGCACTGCACGCTTATTAATCTTACTAATAACCAATAAATATATATTAACAAAAAAGGTATTTTCTTTTAATTTCTATATAATAAATTTTCACTATGATCCTTATTTTGTGAAAAAAGTTAGCAACATGTCCTTGATGTGCATTTTTTTGCTTCATTACATTAGTACATTATGCCATTATTAATGTGTTAAAATATCATTAAACGATTACTGCTAATTGCAAAAAAGTGCATTTAAAAATGAATTTCAAGCTGAAAAAATGTTGCTCTGTTGAAAAATTACATTTTTCTTACATGGTGTCCTAGATACAGATACGTATTATTATATGACACCCTTATGTATCAGGTGTCCCGAAACACTACGTTTTAAATTAATAAAATGACACTTTGTTTCGGACAATATTTATTTGATGGTTTACCATATACCTTTTTAAAAGTTATATAAATATTGTCGAGGAAAATTTTCCAGTGTCCGGTTTTAAAATTAAACAGACGGAACTGTCAGGTATACCTAATACATACATAGCTGCCAATATTTTAATTTATTCCGGAGTAATATTAGCCCCGCCTCCAGTTCGGACCACATATTTTTTAAAAGTTATTTTTTCTTATTTTATCGAAGTTACATATCCAAAGTTTTTTTCTATACATAAAGTGGTGCGAAAAAAGGCGGGGCTAAAAGTACTCCGATATAAATTAAAATATTGGCAACTATGTACAGTCTTAAGATTTATGATGTGTTAAGAAGTTTTAAAATCTATATATTGATTGTACACCAGTTTTGAATTTAGTTTTGATCAAATAAATTAAAAATTGGGGGTTACCATTGAAAAAAATGAAGTCGATGCCAGTTTTAATATGTAGACGACCCCTTAAGCAAAATCTAACTATACAGTTATAAACTAGATGTTATTACAAATCGATTGGTACCAACCATTAGAAGGGGTTTGTGTCTTTTTTTTTTTTTTTTTTTTTGCCGACTGTACAGTCAGCCAAAAAAGAAACGCCACCCCCCTCCCCCCCCACACACACCTAATTTCGCCGTAAATTATTGTAGAGACATGCGACTGGTACCGATCAGTTTGTAATAACGTCTAGTTTATAATGTTATAGTTAGATTTTACTTAGGGGGTCGTCTACATATTAAAACTGACATCAACTTCATTTTTTTCAATGGCAACCCCCCTTTTTTATAATTTATTTGAATTCTTTGGATCAAATCATCACGGAAAATGGTATAGTTTATATATTTCGCTCAATTTTTCATAGAGTTATAAGCTGTCAAATTTTGGGGATGCTAATTTTAAATGAATGTGAGAAACATTAAATCATATCTTCCGAAATAATTATGATATTTAAATTCTGTTTTTTTTATTCGTTAGAATGAAGTGACCCAAACATATTCCATGCAAATTTTTGCTAAAAAACATTTTTTGAATTATGAAAATGATTAATAAATTCATATTTGAAAAAAATTATGAATTATGACCTATGTTAATTTTTGCACGAATAGAACGAGCAGCATCAAAAACATAGGTTTCCAAATTTACAGCTCGTTCCCAACATTATTTTTTGAGTTATAGTGATATTTCATTTTTTACTGCTGTTAGTCGGCGTCACTTGTTATAATTTGTATCCTCTGTGAGTCAGTATTTCTATACATTTTGACGAAAACTATTTTAATTTACCTTTATGTTATTATATTTGTTTTCTAAGGAACATTTCGATGTTTATTATACAAATTGGCTTATTTTTTATAAAATTATCGCAATGCAGGGAAGAGATTGGGAACGAATTCCAAAAGAAATGTAGCCCCGCCTCTATATTGCGGAAACAGTATTAAAAAAACTAATTTGCATACTCGTATATGACTCTATATGTGACGCTGGTATGCATAAATGTCAACGCATTTACTACATTGAATGCTGAAGACAAAATTTAAATGATTTAATTGGAAGTATGTAAAATAATTTTGTTTTATAATGTAAAGTTTTAGAAAAATTCTGTAAAGGCGTAGCTTTCGTTGCAAAAAGGAGTTTACTCGATTCTGAAATGTTAAGTCTTTGTTCTTAAATATTACATAACTTTTTCTAGTTTCTCACTGCTAAAATTCTATTTTATCCCTTTTGTCTTTTGTTTTTAACTTGAATATTCTAGGATTCGTGCATCTCAAGTTATATATCATGATTTAGAAAATGAGGTAGGACGAGGATTATTATTTGAAAGAGCAATATGTAGTGAAAAATACTTTTGTTTTTGCTTTCTTTTAAATTAATATAATTAATTTTTATCAGATTTTTTAAAACATATTTTCTGTTTTAATCTTGTTGTGACATTTTCGCTTTCGTTTTCTCTACCGTTTATGCTATTTAAATTTTATCGCATGCCGTAACATAATAAAATATAAACTTTTTATTAAATGTTTTTTTTTTAATACCGAATAATATAGTGGAATTTTTTTTTTTTTAACTTTTTAAAATCTATTATTGAAACATAGCGCAATATTTTTTATTTTCGATTATTCTATCACGGAAAAAGAATTTAAAACTAAGTAATATGTCTTATAACTTTTAAAGATATAGATTTTACGCATTTAAAATTAAGAATTCAAGTACAGTAGACGACTGCAGAACGGGGAATATTCGTTCTAGGCAATAGGAAACCGTTTTTACTGTATCCATATTTATTTTCGTATGAATATACACAATAATCATACTCTTTCTAGTGAAAGTATTTGTTTCATACTATTTTGTTTATATAAATATGAATATAAGGAATATTCTTAAGAAATATCGTAACACACAAATTGTGAAAGAAACGCCCACTGGAGGAGTTACAGATTTTCAAATGACGTGAAACTACATCAGCAGTCGCGAAAATATTAAATATCCTTTCTCAGATTTTTTTTTAAATCTTGTTATCTATATTTTTGTATATTATCTATTGTTGGTTTGTACGCCTAAAATTAAATGTAAATCTTTATAGTAACACTTTCATGCGGGGCTTACTGTATAAAATAAAAATATACCCAACAAGAAGTAGATAATTCTTTTTCTTAAATATTAAACACTTTTTTTTTCTTTTAACCGCTATTAATATTATTATCATTATTACTATTATTCTTTTACCTTGGTACCTAGATTTTTGTAATTCAACATTGTATTGCAGGGTTCATATGATTCAAGCTATTTAGTTTTCTTCGTATGAAATAATGTATTTTACTATTCAATGTTTAATAAATAGAAACCAATAAAAATCTTTTAATTCATAAACTAAGATAGAAAGTTTTGCGAATTAGAATCGTTTTTTATTTTATAATAAACATTTCTGAACATTGTTTCCGGTGTGAAATTTAATGAATAATGTATATTGTGTGGTAGATCAAAATTTATTTTTTCTAAATGTATAAACGGTCCCCTAACACATTTTCACGTGTAACACTGTTTGGAATTGATTTAATGTATATAAATAGGTAAGTTTTCCGAACTGCCTTGATCTCAAAAATCGGAATATGAGGTCAAAAATAGGGGTCGTCTTCGAAAAAAATGAAGTTTATACCTGTTTTAATATGTAGATGACCCCTTAAGTAAAATCGAACTACACCATTAAAAACTAGACGTTGATGCAGATCGATAGGTACCAGGCGCATGCTTCTATGATAATTTACGGCGAAATTAGGTGGGGGAGGGGGTTGGCTGACTGTACATACATCAGAGCTGCCAACATTTTTAACTTTTAAATCAGAATTTACACCAGTATTTTTAAATGGAATATGTTATACATATTTTCGACGATTAGTATTACCGAAAACAGCTATAAAAATTTTCCGGTTTGAAGTCCCCCTTTAAAAACAGGAAGACTTGTCACCTATGCATATATGTACAGTCGGGGGGAAAAAAACGCAACACTCAACATAACTTCGCTAGTAATCGGTGTCGTAATAGGTATCATTCGACGGGTAATTGAGAGTAGTTTCAGAAAATGAACTGAAATTTTGAATTTGGGGTCGTCTACATATTAAATTGCGCAACAACTGTGATTTTTTTCAATGGTAATGCCCCATTTTTATTTTATATTTGAATTCCTGGGATCGCGACAACTCGAAAAAGTATATTGGTTGCATATTTTACTTATTTTTTTCACAGTGTTATAACCGTTCAAAGTTTGAAGGTGCTAATGTTAAATTCATATTTCAAACTTTTATTATTATCTTCACAAAAAATAACTTGATCGACCGAATTTTTATTTTACGAGATACTGAGAAGAAACCCAGAAATAATCCATCATTAATTTTGATTCTGAAAAATATTTTTAATTCCGAAAAATATTAATAAATTCATATTCATAAAAATTATGAATTATGACCTATATTAATTTTTACATAAAATAAATTCTAATGCTGAAAAATATGGGTGTGCAAATTTGCAGCTCATTCCAGTTATTAGTTTTTGAGATATAAATAAATCTTTCTTTTGGAGTGGTTTAGGGGGCCGTTTCTTATAAAATTTTGCATGAGATAACGAATCAAATGTTAAAAAAATAACAAAGAAAATTAACAAAATATTTTAATTTTTTATTTACGGGTCAAATTATATAACAACAACATGAAACGCAAAGAAATGAAACAAAAATGATGATTTTTAGACATTAGTGTTAGCATAAAGAATTCCTGATTTCTAAACAAGACAAGCCCCGACTTCATAGTTCTTCAAAATAAAACAATACAGAATAGAAAAGTAAATATGACATTGAGTAATGATTTCATTTTAAACCCCTTATTTTATGTTCAAAAAAGTATGAACAAGTGATATTTACTTCATCGATTAATAGTGATAAATTTTGAATCTTTTAAACGAACATTAGAAGAAAAAAAATACCTAAATAGGCGGGGTTTTCTGTTTTAAATAGAGAAATAGGTTTAATGTAAAACTGTCAATTAAAAAAACGAATGGAATTGGAGTGCAAGACAGACTTGTAAAATCGTTTCTTAACTACCGTCATAGTTAAAAAGCTTAAGCATCTGCTTCACATATTGCTTAATTTTTATTTATTTATTTTGTCGGGGTGGAAGGATTATTATTTTAAGGATACTTTAGTCTTTAAAATTTAATTAATATATTTTACATAGCTGCCAATATTTTAATTTATTCCGGAGTACTTTTAGACCCGCCTCTACTTGGCACCACTTATTTTTTTTAAAGTATTTTTTCTTATTTTATCGAAGTTATATATTGAAGAAAATTTTTCTACAAATAAAGTGGTGCGAAATAAAGGCGGGTCTAAGAGTACTCCGGAATAAATTAAAATATTGGCAGCTATGATTTTAAATTTATATTTTTAAAGATATATTTTAACTTTAAAAAATATATTTTAACACTTTTTGCGGCCGCAGGGTTTTGTCTTTTTGACAGTAAGATCCGCCTACAGGCGTTATTCTCACAAAATAAAATATTTCAGAACAAATTTTCTGTATTCACAATTATATTACAAATGGATATACATTATAATTATACTCTTTTTAATCAATATATTTCTATCCATAGTATATGTTATTGAAAAAATATGAACACTGGGTACACACTTCAGAAATATGTAACACACAAATTACGAAAGAAACGCCCACTGACAGAGTTACAGATTTTCAAATGACGTAAATCTACGTCAGCAGTCGCGAAAGAGTTAATTAAGAAATTATATTTTCATAGAAATTATAAAAAGAATGGTACAGTTCCAAAGAGTTCAACTGAGCCAAACCTGGTAAGTGCGATTAAAATTATTTAACATTTACTTCATGAACCCTTATAATAATTTATCCGAAAAAATTTAGTTTATGCGTTTTTGAATATATACATATATATATATATATATATATTATTATTATTATTTCATTTCGCTTATTATTTTACACATACGAAAGAAAATTTAAGCTTTATTGGTGATCAATGCAGCCATAATAGACAATTTTACTTGAAAAATATTGCACTTTTCTCAAAGAGACTGGACTAATCGCAAGTTTAATGTATTTAAAAAAAAAAACCAAAATTATATTAAAAAAAAATATTGAAGAATATACAAATCTAAAAAACTGCGTTCAGGACAATTAAGAAATTGGAAAAAAGGTCAGCGCTTTTATTAATTTTTATAATTCTTTTTTTCCTGAAAGATTTCCGGTGTGAAACATTAAAATTTTGTCTATTGTTTATAGGATCTTAATTTTATTTTTCTACATTTACAGATAACCCCCTAACATATTTTTGATTGTAACTCTATAAATACTAAAAATAAAGTATACAAACAGTATACTTTTTCCGCACTGCCAGACTCCCAGAAATTCGAGTATGAAGTAAAAATTGGGTGTTGCTACTGAAAAAAATCGAAGTTGGCGCTCATTTAAATATGTAGATGACCCCTAATTTGAAATTCGATGACATTTTCAGAAAGTGCATTTAATTTCCTGTTGAATTATGTCTATTAGATGTTCCTACGTCAATTAATAACGAAATTACAGCGGGTGTTGCGTTTTTTTTTTTTTTTTTTCCTCGACTGTACACAGTAAAATGACTGATATTACAGACAGTTACAATAAAATTCACAAATTATACAAAGTTTTATTTTGAGTGTGATTAATTACATGTTTTATGTAATTAAACTTCTTAAAAAAAAAAAAAAAAAAAAAAAAAAGATTTTTTAATTAACTATATGTGTATTTTTTTATTATTAATACCTAATTCCATAAAGATATTTTATGATTTAAATTTATACAGAAATTTTTCCAAAGAAAATTATATTTTATGAAATTGCCCGGAAAACTTTGCAGAAAAGACTTTATTCAATAAAATTTATTGATTGCAAAGGCATTCGTAAATAATAATCTAATATTATATGTTTTCAAGCAATTTCAGTTCTTTCAGAATTTTATTAATTTTATAGAATAAGTTTGCTACTACGTTTTTTTTTCTTTTTAAATTTCGTTTGTATTATTAAAGACTCTTTGATATAAAAGTAAATTATTTTATTAGTTAAATAGAACTAGAAATTTCTTCAATTTCAAAATTAAATTATGTAAAGCACATTTTTGGTTGTGGTTGTGTTAAAACCAGTTGACTACACTATTGCCTTAGGCCTGGGTGGAATGTCTTTGTTCGGGCTTCTGAAAATAGTCTTAGCTCATGTTTATGACAGTTTCAGAGAAACCCACAAACAATTCCGAACGGCTAGGGGCTAGGTGACGGGCACGACTTGCGATCGATCCCGGTAGCTACCGTGTTTTAGCTTAAACAGTAGAAACTTTTGGCTATTATCAGAGCCTGATTAAGGGTGAAGCACACTCTCACCGGCATAATTTTACAATTATTTTTTACTTCATGTCATAGAAATTCCACGCTTTGACGAGGAAATAATTTTTATAAAAAATGAACGGTGTAAAAGAATCCAATTTACTCACCGTTATTAGTCACCAGAATTCTTTTAAAATAATTTTTAATGAGAATTTTCTGTTTATTATACGAGGAAAGTATTTGTTAAAAAATAACGGTGTAAGTATAAGTAATGTGTGAGTCTTAATCAGGCCCTGGCTATTAGTGGATCAAAACATGTTTAGTAATTTTTATAGAATTATTATTATTTTTCTCTTCAAATATAACAACATTTTAATTAAATATTTATTTTTCCGTTCCTGTGATTTTTGGTGTACTTAATCCTCGGGCCGAAAAAAAAATCATTTTTTATATATAAAAAAAAAAAATAATAATAATAATTAACATGCATAAGAATAGTTGTACTAGTTTCTAAAGCATTATATTTTATTAAGTAAAATTTCTGATTTAACCCTTTGTATTCTAAATTATTTTATTTTTGGAAAAATAGTTTGAAACTTTTCTTATTATATTTCTTTATGCATGAGAATCATCTCATCTTAACACTTTCGCGACCGCATGATTTTGGATTTTTGACTACAAGGTTCGCCTGTGGGCGTTATTCTCCCATGTTACAATATTTCAAAACAAAATTTTCTGTATTCACTTTATATTAGAATTATATATTATAATTTATATTATATACATACATTTATATTATATACATTATAGTTATATTCTTACTAATCAAAGTATTTGTATCCATAGTATTCCTTTCAGTGTAAAAATGTAAATATTGGTTAAATATTTAAGAAATAAACAGCATACATATTGCGAAAGAAACGCTCACGGGTGGAGTTACAGATTTTCAAATGACGTGAATCTACGTCAGCAGTCGTGAAAGTATTAAATTTAGCTTAACCCTCTGCGACGCAAGACAATCCGGATCATTTAAGGGGGTCCAGGGCTCAAAAATCTTCAAAAATTCGATTTTTTTTTTTTTTATTAAAAAATTCTATGATCTTTTCTGCTTAAAATGCCGTTTAGATCATGTTTCTATCTTCATTAGAACGGAAGATATAATTATTTTGCTTTGAGCTGTTTTTCCAACTCCAGTTTCAAAGAGCTGTTGCTATGGTAACACCCACCTTCTGTTTGAAAACAAACGCCGCGCTAAACATAAACAAACATTTTTAACCGCATTTTTTCGAGAAATATATTTCAATTATTAATTAAATTGAACGCTGATTAATTTCATATGTTTATATTTTAAATTTATACACTTCTACTTCTACTTTGAGAAGAAGTGAAGTGAAATAACTTCGTAGTTTAGTGCCGGCGTGGGTTTGTTTACAACGTGCTGGGATTTGATTATCGTAATGATTTTTACTTTGAAATATTTTTTTTACCATTGACATGATTTATTACTATTGATTATACACTTTTTTACATTGATTTATTATTATTTTAAAGTGATTGCTTGATTATTGTGATTCTGGCTTGTTCAAAAGTTATATTTCGTTTTGATATGATATGAATACGATACAAATATATTGATAATGCTTTGTTTACAAGAGTAAGGAATTTTGTACTTATTTCGAAATTAATTCGGAGTGTATTTTAAGTTTTTATATCTTTTTTTCTTGAGAAATTTTGAAAGAACATTTGTAATATGGGCAGGAAACGAAAATCTGCTCTTCAGAAGTCTGAAGCAATGAAAAAAAAGAGAAGCAATCCATCAGTTTCATCCCCTGAAAAAGTAAATCTGGAAATAATAAAGCGTTTAGATGGAAGAAAAATGCCCTCGCCTGTAAAAAATAACTTGGAAGGTCAGGAAGAAAATTACATCATCATAAAACAAGCTATTTTTCAATCAGTAATATCAAAGTGCTGTTGTCAAAAATGTTATCAACTAACATTAATTGTACAGGTTGGTAAATGCAATGGATTTGCTCAAAATCTCAAAGTTATTTGCAAAAATTGCAGTTTTGAGTTCTTATTTTGTTCTTCAGATAAAGTTTCAGGAAACGAAAATTCTTTTGATATTAACCGCAGAGCTGTAGTTGCAGTTACAGAGATGGGGAAAGGACACGCAGCATTAGAAAAGTTAACTTATAACATGAACTTACCGTGTATGGATTCAAAAGTTTTTACTAAACATTTAAAATATTTGCATTCTTCAACCGTAAAAAGTACATGTGAACAGTTAAAAAGCATTCGAGAAAAAGTAAAACATTTTCACCTTGGTTCGAATAGTACATGTATTTCAGATATTGCAGTCAGCTATGATGCAACATGGCATAAGCGCGGCCATACTTCAAATTATGCAGTTGGTTGTGTGATTGATGTCCTCTCTGGTTTTGTAATTGATTATGAAGTTTTATCTAAAATCTGCTACCACTGTATCCAGGCAGCAAAAAGTCTTGGAAAAGAGTCTCCGGAATTTCATATATGGTATGAAGGACATGCTCGAATTTGTGATAAAAATTACGACGGAACATCTGGTGGAATGGAAAGCGAGATGGCAAAACGGATGTGGCTTCGTTCCGAAAGTCTTGGGTTCCGCTACACAGAATTAATAGCAGATGGCGATTCGAAAACTTTCAAAGACCTGCAAGATTTGAATGTATACGGAAAAGAAACTCTCATTACTAAAACAGAATGCATAAATCATGTTGGCAAAAGAATGGGAGCTGCACTGCATAAACTTGTTGAGGTTGAGAAAGCAAAGGGTGTTACACTCGGAGGGAAAAAACATGGAAGCTTGTCAGAAAGCACAATAAAAAAAATTACGCGCTATTATCGTAACTCGATAGTACGCAATAAAGGCAACATAATTGCCATGAAAAAAGATATTTATGCCATCTTACAGCACTGCAGTTCAACAGATAAAAAGCCGAAGCATTCGACCTGTCCTCCTGGAGAAAATTCATGGTGCTTTTATAATCGTGCGATTTCGATGAAGCTAAAGCCTCCAGCACACAAAACCAGTGTTAAAACCCCTCTAAGAGAAGAAATTGTTGCCAAAATGATGCCAATTTTTCAAAGATTGGCTTCAGAAGTATTATTGCAAAAATGTGCAAAAGGGGAAACACAAAATAGGAACGAGTCTTTGCACAACATGATTTGGAGTCGTTGCCCCAAAGTGTTTAACACTTCTAAAACTCGAGTAGATATTGCTGCAGCTAGGGGCATATCAGATTTCAATTATGGAATGAGGGTATCTTCAATAAATGCCTTAAAAACATGCCATTTATCACCTGGCAATTCATCCTTAACTTCTTTGAAACGCATAAGGACTCGCCATGTTAGAAAGGCGTTGTTCAAGTCAACAGAAGCTTTTAAATCTTATAGAAAAAAAGTTGAATTAGCAAAAATTACAATCAACCAAAAAAATAAGCTGAAGGAAGGCGTTACTTATGCATCTGGAGGTTTTTAAGAGGTATTTAAACATATATTAATATTGTTTTTTCATTTATAATGTGTTTTTATCTATACCGCTTCTTTTCAACAATTTTAATTTTCGCATTCATGCTATTCAAAAATCAAAAGTTGATAAATGCATTTAGCAAGGGTTTAGTTTCCATGATGCGTTTTTTCACCATTTTTCATTTTCAAATTGATATACAGTCAACTCTCATTAATCCGCAAAAGTTTTGTCCAAAGGTGCGGATTATAGGATTTTGCGGATTACAGGTTATTTTCTTTGTTTACATTTTTCTTTTCCAAATTTAGAGTGAGTTATGATTAATTTAATCATATATGAATAGACATTAAAATGAAAAGATATCTAATAAGTTTTAAAATAAAATATTTTTTCAATATTAACTCAACTTATCAATTATAATGAAGCTAAATAATTTAGGCATACTCAAATAATGTATAGCAATAAAATATAAGCATACATATTTGGTTAAAAAATACAAAAAAACTATATTTCAAGTGCAGAAATGGAAATTCCTTATTGATTACTTTTTAAATTTGTTAAACATTGATGTAATAGTACTGGAAATATATATATATATATATATATATAATTTTTTTTCAGAAACTTTCGCTTGCTAATTGTGTAAAAATGCAATTTCTTTTTCAGAAATAGAATGTTTTGAAAGAAAACTCATGCAATTCTCCCCAATTTTAAACCCTTAAAAAATTTAAATTTGCAGATTAATTTCCGAAAGCAAAGATTAATTTAAAATTTGAATTAAAAAAAGAGAAAAGTTTCTAGTTCGTTCAGAATCTTAGCTGTAAATTTGTTTGTTTACATTAAAAAATCCATTGCGGATTAGAGGTATTTGCGGATTAACGGGAGTTGACTGTAACTCAAAAACCAATAAAGATAGAGCCTTGAAATTTTGAACTTGGCATTTTCAAATATTTTACTTTAATTTGTCTTTGGTAAATTTAAAAAAAAATATTATTTTTGAAAATATGCGACTAAAAAAAATTACGTTGAAAATTTGTCAATTTTTTGTTAAAAAATTTTTATCTTTTTTTTTTTTTAAGAAAATTTTTTTTAATGCCGAAGACAAATTAAAAATAATATATTTCTCTTCAACTACATGAAAAAAATTTTAAATTCCGTTTATAATATTTTGAGTTATATCAATTTTAAAATACCTCACTTTTTTTTAAAAAATTTAAATTTTAAATTTTTTTTAAAGTTTGAGAAAATTTTTATGTGGTTTTTTGTTTAGTCATTGCATGGTTAATTACCAAAAAAAATTTCAAATCAGTGGGTTAATTAGTAAAAAGTTTATTAGTAATTTAAAAAAATCATTCTTCGCTAAGTCGTATAACGACTCGTCAGGTTCGAAAAACATTATTTGAGTCTATGGAAACATTCAAATGCACATTAATAAAATAGTAAAAATAGCTAAAATTAAGCTAAAATTAAAGGATAGAGTTCTAAATTGTGTTATTTATGCATCAGGGAGTTTCTAAGAGGTATTTAAAGATTTTATAAGCAGTGATTATGTTGTTGTAACTTTAAATACATTTTTCTCCATGATGCGTTTTTTCACCATTTTTCATTTTCAAATTGATATAACTTAAAAACCAATAAAGATAGAGCCTTTAAATTTTAAACTTGGCATTTTCAAATATTTTACTTTAATTTGTCTTCGATAAATTTAAAAAAAATTATTATTATTGAAAATATGCGACTTTAAAAAAAAATTACGTTGAAAATTTGTCAATTTTTTAAAAAAAAATTTTTATCTTTTTTTTTTAAGAAAATTTTTTTTAATGCCGAAGACAAATTAAAGATAATATATTTCTCTTCAACTACGTGAAAATTTTTTTTAATTCCGTTTATAATATTTTGAGTTATATCGATTTTAAAATACCTCACTTTTTTTAAAAAAATTTAAATTTTAAATTTTTTTTAAAGTTTGAGAAAAATTTTATGTGGTTTTTTTGTGTAGTCATTGCATGGTTAATTACCAAAAAAAATTTCAAATCAGTGGGTTAATTAGTAAAAATTTTTTTTTAAATGGGCCCCGGACCCCCTTAAATTATACTGCCACCGGAATTCATGAACTAAATTAAACTAAAAGAAATTTTAAATTTTAAGTTTAAAAAAACCGACCTTTCCTGCTATGTTACAAACGTAAATGTTTGCTAAAGAATTTAAGGATGAATTTTTGCATCTGGTAGGTGGTATAAAATATATACCACCGTCCCCGAAAGGATTAAACTATAGTCCCAGTGAAATCCTGTAGTAAATTTAAGCTATATTGAGGTTTTTTTTTTTTTTTTTTTTTTTTTTTTGTAACGAATGCATTTGACCTTCGGCTTTCACTGTTTGTATTAATTTTCTGATATTAACTAGGACAAAAATTACTTTCTACTTTCTGAAAAAACGGTGTAAATTAAGTAATCTTTTAAAATATTTTCATCCTATATTTTAAACTGCAGATGTTTTTTTTTTTTTTTTTTTTTTTTTTTTTTTTTTTAATTTCTTTTCTTTTTCTCCAGGTTCAGTTACACTATTTAATATATATATATATATATATATATATATATATATATGTATAACTTTACATTTTGATACATTTATCAATATTTGTCGAAAATTCGTTTTAAGAATTCTGACTTTATGCATTACTAAATCAAATAAAAGTTACTTTTTATAAGTAATTTTTACTCGCTTCAACATCGATCTATACCTTATTAAGTTAATGATATTCTTGATACGATAAAAGAATAGTCTATATTTTAAGTAGTACAGAAGTTTTCATAACTCGTTTTCTTTACCGATTGTGTTACTGTATTAAAATAAAATGTGTTTTACTAACATAATGATAAGATTAACAATTTTTCTAGAAAATTTGTTTTGAGAATTCTTATTTTCTGCATTACTTAAATCGAATAAAAAGTACTATTTATGAATGATTTTTACTTGTTTCAACATCGATGTATACCTTATTACAATAAAAAAAAAGTATTCTGATACGATAAAAATATTCTTCCACAGTGAATAAAGTTTGAAGGGTGAATTGAAATTTGCATGCTTGAAATCAAGTATCTGAATTAATTTCAAAATAGGATTAAATAATTTTAATAATAAAATTTTTGACTTAAACAATTATGAATATCTGAATTTTTTTCACGTTTATCATGTGTGTCGCAAAAATGTTTAGTTCTCATATAGAAACTTATTAGAAATGACTTACGCATTCGCAATTATTTCTGAGTTTATTTGTCTAGTTTGCCTTTGAATTTAACTATTTCAAAAAGTTTTTAAAAATAAAAATGTTTATGTCTGTAATTCAAAATTCCCTGTAAGTATTTGAAAAGAATAATTCCTAAACGTGAAAGAATTTTTTTAACTATAATGAGTAATTAGTTTTCCCATGCCAAAACAAATTTTTCTTGATTAGTTTCCTAGGACAATTTCTATAACATTTCAAGTGTAGTAAATGAAACATATATGTTGTTATATTAAAAGATTAATTATTTATCCATCCAATTTCTTTCGTTGCATTTTAAATATAATGCTGAATTACCCAGAGTTTTACCTATAAAAATTAATATTTTTTGGAAATTATATAATTGGTTATTTCAATTAGATTTGTCTTCATATAGTCATGAGCACAGATTATATATAAACAAAATATTTTGCACACTTTCATTTGAGTTAGAAATGAATGGCCCATTTCTTTTATCGTGTTTGTGAAACGTGTTTTTATAAATTAAAAAATATTTATTTTATACATAATGCATCTTATATTATAACTAATCGTAATGAAATATTACAACAGAACTATTTTTTGCCTTCTAATACTCAGAAATCAATATATATATATATATATATATATATATATATATTATTATTATTATTATTATTATTATTATTATAAAATAATACCATCTATTTAGTGTTGTTTAAATTCAATTTTCTCTCACCACTAAAATATTGTAGAAATGGTTTTTTAAATGCATCACGAGATCGCTATCATAATTAAGTCAAAAATTAGTATTAAGAAATGGTGTTAGTGTCCCTTTGTATTAAATAGAATGTGTCAAATTTTACTATCCCATAGCTGCCAACTTTTTAATTTATTCCGGAGCATTTTTAGCCCCGCCTGTAATTCGCACCACTTTATTTATGGAATATTTTTCTTCAATATATAACTACGATAAAATAAGGAAAAAATTACTCTCAAGAAAAAAGTGGTATGAAATAAAAGCGGGGCTAAAATTGCGCAGGAATAAATTAAAGTGTTGGCAATTCTGCTATCCAATTTCACACGATACATATATTACCACTGACAAGGGAAGTACGGAAGAGTAAAATTCCTACTGAAACCAAACCAAGCTTAATTTAGACAGCATAACTGAATACATGGGGTAGAATTCAAATTTGCTACAGCAACTTTCCGTGGGGCAAGATATGACCCTAGAAGATTTAGCCGACTCTACCAAAACTGACGAAACATAAGCAAAGAGCTTGAATTCGTGGCGTAATGGTATTCATCTGGAGTGTGGAAGGTAGGAGCACAATGCATAATAGAAAACTGATCACTATTAATTAATTTACAATATTGTTTAATGTCAAATATTGTTAGCATGAACCTTTTGAAAAACATTTAGATTTTAGTCGGAATAACTAAATTCGTACAATTCATATTTGTCCAGACTTTGAAATTTTTGAGATGTAAACTGATTATAAATTAGTGAAATCATTTTGAGAAAATTTGTCCTTGTGCTCAATTGTATTGTCCAAGAACATGAAATTCGACAGTTGTTTAATAAAATATTTGAAATAAAAGTTAAATGCGATGTCGAATGGTTGAGCAGCAGATGTTGTCTGAACAGGGGACAGTCCCCGCTCATCGCTCTTGGAGCGATGTTGAGCGCTTCAGTGTCTCGGACAACAAGTGTCCGAGACAGAGGGAACTGCTCCGAACTTTTATTGAGAATTCAACAAGCGTTTACAAAATTCGCCAGGCATTGAGCCTCAACCGACAGAGGGCGATAATTTATTTATGACAGGTGTGCCGGGATTAAACCACACGCGACAGAGGGCACAAGGAGGAATAAATAGCTTTGTTAAGACTTTGCAATGAGAATTTTTATCTTTGATTTCATTAGATGAGTCCATAATTAAGTATTTCAGTTCATTCGTTTTCGTCTTTGAGTTGGTTTAGGAGCATTGATAAAAGTCTTTTTGACATTTGCATGCTGTGTCCGGGCTTTCGCCCTACGCGACAAGGGGCAACAGTGGTTAATTTGGCAACGTTGCTGTACTAGTTTGGAGTCGTGCTGCAGAACTGAGTGGCTTGGGATGATCACAATTGTAGGTTGCAACCTGAGCCAGTTGGAAGAAGCTTGGAGGTTAATCTGTTAAATTAGTAGTATCTTCTAAAAGTGCGTAGATTTTATTTAGTTTTTGGATATTATCTAACCAGTTTACTGGTCTTGGGGATGGGTTTCGTAGGTGAAAACTGGAGGTAAGGGGACAATTAAAGTAGTAATGGGAAGCAGTGCCTTCCTCACCACAAGGGCACAGGGGTGAGCGTCGTCGGTGGAACCTATAAAGGTATGCTTGAAATGGGCCATGACCCGTGAGAAAGGCCGTGATAGGGGGAGTAAGGGTCCAAGTGTTTGAAGTGGGATTTGGGATCAGGTTATAAGTATAAGTTATCCCATAAGGATTGCCAATTTTGTTTTAATTTGTCCTTGAGTCTAGATTTTACACAGGAAGGGGGGAAGGGTAAGTGAAATCAATCGTTGCATGTTCTGTGGCTGTTTTTGCTAAATGATCTGCCATTTCGTTCCCGACGTCACCCCTGTGGGCAGAAACGTGTGCGAGGGAGATGATGGATTTTAGGTTATAGAGTTTAAGTTTTATTTTCAATATTATGGGGTGCCTGCTCCTTTAGCGGGCAATGGCTTGCAGGCCCGAAAGGCTGTCTCTAAAGATGTTAATACTTGGGTAAGAGTGAGCGTTTTCCTCAACCCATTCGACAGCTTTAAGGATGGCAAATAATTCCGCATGAAAGACTGAATTGTGGTTTTCGAGCCTGCAGGACCACTGGAAGCTGGTTTCATTGTTGTTAAGGACACAGAGTGCAGCTGCTACTCCGTGTTCAGTCTTGGAGCCATCTGTGAAGATCGACACAGGAGCTAGGGGTGAAAAGCTATTAATGTTACAGTTGGTGAGAGAAGATGCAACATCCTTTGCCGGATGGATATTCCAGCTGTTTGTAAGGGATTGTATATTTAGATTAGGGAAACGAGAGTTTGCAAGCTGAGTATTATTTAATTGAAGAATATTAGTTTTTTGATAGCAGTATTGAAGTTGTAGGTGGGCATAAGGAATTCCTGTGACAACGGTCAGGGCGTCAGTGGAGATAGTTTTATAACCTCGGGTGATTTGAAGGATGAAAGGTCTTTGTACTAAGTCGAGTTTGGTTAGCAGATGTTGTCTGTTCAGGATTATTCAAACAAACGCAAAAAAAATGCATGAATAACAACACAATTTAGAGCACATGACTAACACTTTTTCTTAGTGGCGCCGATAAGAAACACTAATTAAAAATTTACATATAACTTTAGCAAGAATCATTAACAAAAATTTATCTAAATACAATTAAATAAGAGTAAATTATTCTTCAACCACGGATCTTACGACCATGAGAGCCCTGCTCAAGTGCTGACTCAACGAATCCAGCTTTAAAATAGGGGTGATAAGCCTTGTGGTTGAGAGATAATAGTTATAAGCGAACTCTGAATGATTGGACATTTACCAAATTCCAACCTGTCTGCCAATATGGCACTCTCCAACCTTTGGAATTGTCATTAATGCTAGACGTGAGAAACGTGGTTACACTATATCTTGCCCCTCAAAGGCTTAAAGAATGACTCAAGATCCTCATAAAATCATTGTTTATTTCCATATATTATTTTCCAAAAACCAATATAAACTTTTTTTTATGTTAAGATTTGTAGCAGAACGTCACAGAGACATTTACTATCATGACATTTGTGGTATCATCAGATAAAAGGTCGCTTTCATAATTTTTCAAGTTATTATTCATGGGTCGCATTCTCCACCATTTTTCAAGGGCACTTTCAGTGATGACAAATTTTCGACTTTTTTGCTACCATCATTTTTTTAGATAATTTTTTTTATAGTATTTTCATAGTAATGCAGGGGTGTTTGCGTTCTGAATTTTTTATTTTATTCCCCACCAGTAATTACGATTTGTGTTTTGGGCTATATTTAACTGCTAAACATTCAAGAAAACCACTAATAATATCACTATTAAAAAATTACCGGTGAAAAATAAACTAAAAAATCCGGAATGCAAACAACCCTGGTAATTTGTCGTGATTAAAGAGGTTAGAGATTTTTCTATAAAAAATAGTGGTAGTAAAAAAGTCGTAAATTTCTTTTCGTCGAAAATGCCCTTAAAAAAGGCGGAGAGTGCGATCCTTGATTATTACCAACACAAAATTTGTACTATTTTATTTGACTAAATCACAAGGAGATTACCAGTAAAAAAAGATTTATTAGGTAAGTACTGAATAACAAGAACGTAAGAGCCATAGTTTATGTATTTAGATACAAAAAAAGCAAGCTTATTTTAAATCGGATTAACAATTTTAAACTGTGTTTTAAAAGTAGGAATGTTCTTTCAAGTAAATTATTTTTTATAACTCATACTTTTTTAATTAATAAGATTAAGATATTAAATTGCATCAAAATCTAAGCTAAAATTGTAATTTTTGCAATTCTTGAAATTAAAACTTTCTAGTAATTAACTAACAAAAACTTTAATCTTTTAATAAAATAATATCATTAAGTTATCTTGCTTAAAATTTTACATTGAAAGTAAAGTAGTGTAAATACAAGAAATAAAAAAAAAAGTATTAACGTTTTTATTCTTTTAACTGGAAATCGATAAATCGAGATGTAATGAGTAACTTTTCGAAAAGAAAAACTTCTTGTTTTGAATGTTAACCTAAAGTCGTTAAATAAATAATCAGGAAAAAAATAAAGATTGAACAATATATTCATTTCTGAATATATTGTTTTGAATATAATATTTAATTGCTTAAAATTAATTATTAGGTGAATAAATTTATTTAATTGTAATTTGGAATGAACAAAAAATTTCGATTGTATATATATATATATACATTTGGTATATGTAGTTCTCAACTAAACGATTTTTTTAGGATGGAGGGGTGTTGTTTTTTGGTGTCAGAGTTAAAACCAGTGTCTACACTTAGGATAAGGATTCTTACAAAGGGTTATTTGGATACCTAAATTTGTGTATATTAGTAGTTTATTTTAAAAATAGGTATCAAGGATTAGTCAGATTTTAAATTATTATATAAAAACAGGGATGGAACACGGGCGCAGAATTCATACCAGAATCTGTTTAAGAAGTTTCTCTACGTATAATATTGTTTATTTAAGAAGTAGAAAAATATCTCACGTTGATAGTGGTATGAATTCTGCGCCCGTGTTCCATCCCTGTAAAAATAGTTGTATTTAAAATTCCCTTTCTAAGAACCTTCCTTATGAACTAGACCTCGGAAAGATGCCTTCCATAGAGTCTTTTTTTTTTCTTCGAAAAATGTCTCTAATATTTATATGTTTTCCAAAAGACATCTTTTTCTAATTTTTTTCATTGATACAATGCAAAATTGCTTTTAGAAAATAGTGTTGAAAATTTTCCAAAAAACTCTCAAGCTGTCAGTTACGAATATACTCAAGATTAATTTGTAAAGTAAATATTCAACAATATACGGTAAAGTCAGGGATCTCATGGACCAGCTTTTTTGTGCAAAATTAATTTGTAAAAAGAAAAAAAACAATATCAAGGAGGCAACGGACTTGCATATTTATAAAGAATCTTCCACCGATATTATCAAAAAATAAAATTTATTTTTATATTATAAACTTATTTTATGGTAAAAACAGCCATTATAAAATTAGAGGTGTTGAAAGTTCAAATCTCTAGCGTCCTGTCAATAAATATGTTCAATAGTCATGCTTAAAACTTTTCCTTTTTTTTTTTTTTTTTTGAGTGATAAAGCCATCAAACAAGCAATATTTAAAATATATACAATACATAGGATAAGGCCATAAATTCATACGTTTAATGCATGCTTGAGAAATATCTGTTTTCCACCTGAAATTTTAATTAAAATATAAATTTATATTTATACTATGAATAAGAAATATAATGTTTTACGAAATGTAATTTTGGGAACAAATGGGTTTATCCTACAATGCTAACATTTTAAATTTATTCTGTAGCAATATTAGTAAGGTAAAGTGCCCTGATGTCGCTTCTCTGCTTATCCTTGAGTTTCGCCACCTGTCACGCAAGCAGAAGCGGGAGGTATAACAAGTCAGTAGTGAAAGTTTCGTTCGCCAAGACACAAACATCTGTTATAAATGTTGAATTTCCTGTTTTTAGAAAAAGTGAGTTCTTTCTATGTATTTTGTAGAATGTTATTTAGTGTGCTGTAAGTCATTCTTTCTCATACATTGCATGTATTGTATGTGAATCTTCGGATGTTCAGTTCGTTTTATGAGAACTGAAGCACTGATTAGGAAGTTGCATGATCGCAATATCATCCCCCTTGAAGTTCTTAACTTCGTCCTCCTTACCCGTCCCCTATAAGCGAAAATATCATGGTGATTGATCAAACATCATAAAGTAGCCATGTTCAGCAAACTACTGCTTCTATTAACCCTGCAGACATCAGGTAAGTGCAAATGATCACATCTTCAACTAGATTCAGCAGCATGTATATGTTACTAATATCTAATGAAATGCTCTTTCAGTTATTCTTCAATTGATTACTACAGTTGTTTGTACCTTTATTCATTTTGAATTAAAGTTTGATTTATTAGTAAAGTCTCGTTTTATTGGATTTTTTGAGGGGGACAAAATTGGGACTACTTTTTTACTTTTGCCAAATATTTGTAACTTTTGAAACACAGTTTTTTGACTTGGTAAAACTATTTTTATTGACAATTTGACTATATTTACGTGCTTGTGGATAGTTAGTGAATGTAACATCCAAATCTGGTAGGTTTTTAGGGGAAATTATAGCTCCTAGGGACTAAAAGTGACTGGGGGACGAAATTAGGGCACATTAATAAACTGTCTTTTTTTCACGATCTTTTTTTAAAAGAGTAATTTTCTTCGTATTTTATCGTAATTACATATTCATAACTGCCAACCATCGCTTTAATAAAGAGAAGATTTTTAGTACCCACTTTTTTTTTTACACCGTCTTTTTTTAGAGTAATTTTATACTATTCAATCGTAACTACATTTGGAGATAATTACTCTAAAAATAAAGTGGTGTGGAAAATGGGGCGTATTCTAAAACTCTTCCAATTCACAATTATGATGTTGGCAGGTATGCATATTAGAGAAAATTACTCTCCAAAAAAGTGGTGTTGAAATAGCGTTTACTAACAATGCTACGGAATAAATTAGTAATGTGTGGATTATCTCACTAGCTGATAACAGGTAGAAAATTGTGGTAACATCATAGATCGATGTTTTATTTATCGTTAAACTAATTTTTGATACATTCCTATGAGTAATTCATCTTTATTACAAAAAAAAAAAAGACGATTTATATTTAAAAAACATTTTGGAAACGCGTAATTTAAAATTATTACGTTTAATTAAAACCATTAAAAAAAATAAAAAAATAAAAAATTGTACAATTCTAAGCTTTTCGCTTTAAATATATAGCATCTTCAGGAATGACAGTAACATCTTTCTTTTCAGCAGCTTAAACACATTAAAGTAGTTTCTGGTTACAGTTATACAAACTTGATCTAATTCCAGGTGAGCAGTCTTTATTTAGAAGAAAAAAAATTTGCTCGAATTTGTAGGAGCAAAGGTTGTAATTTTTTAAGGTTAGCAGGGTGAATTAACCCTTTGCGGCGCAAGACAACTCGTATCATTTAAATTTTACTGCCACCGGAATTCATGAACTAAATTAAACTAAAAGAAATTTTAAATTTTAAGGGTAAAAAAAAACGGCCTTTTCTGATATGTTATAACCGTAAATTTTTGCTAAAAATTTCCGGGATGAATTTCTGCAGCTGGATCTTAAATTTTGCGTCCTCGCAGCGACGACAGCGCTCATTAAGGCGTTAATATGTGTTTCTAAGTTCGACTTCACCACCTTGTTGACCTAAAAAGATTGCAACCTCTGCTCCTACAAATTCATTCATATTTTTTTCTTCTAAAAGTCTTCTCATCTGCAATTATATCAAGTTTGTATAACTGAAACCGGAAATTACTTTAATGTATTTAAACTGCTAAAAAGAAACATGTTATTGTCATTCCTGAAGATGGTTTCTATTTAAAGCGAAAAGCTTAGAATTATACAAAAAAAATTTAAATGGTTGTAGTTAAATGTAGTCATTTTAAAATACGTGTTTCCATAGTGTTTTTTAATATAGATTATCTATGACATGTGTTCTTTTTAATTATTATCTCTTTTAGAGATGATATATATATATATATATTTACAAATTAATAAAATTTTTGAGAGGATGTTAAAAAGTCTATAATTTCTCTCTGTAAATATACGAAGAAAATATTATATAGCTATTTACGGCTTCTAAAATTTCCATATATACCCCATCTGATTACAGTTTAATTTATTCTTAAATATTGGTAGTTCACGCCCTTTTTTTCACATCAATATTTTTAAACACCATTTTTCTTCCTATTTATTTGTAATGACATTTTGGAAATTTTTCCTATGTATAAACAAAATGGTGTGGAAAAAGGCATAATAAATTATAAATTTTATCAGGTATGACACACTAAACACGGGTTTCTGAGACAGTTACTAAACATTAAATCCTGATTCAATTTAATCAGGTTCTGGTGATAGTCTATATGTAAGATAATGACGTCAAATGGTATTTTGTGAGCAAAAATAGGCTGTATTCCTCAGTAAGCTTGCCAATAATACTTTCGAAATAAGTCTTACAAATGAGCTTACCATTTGCATTATCGATTCATAATGAAAAACTGCCTTTCTTGCTATTTTTATTTCAATTGAATAAACAATAAAACAAGTGATTTCTAATCTCATGAGAATAAACACAAAAATATGTATTAGAAAAAAATGTATTTCAATATTATTTTTGATTAATTGTATTTTTTCATCGCTGCCAACTTTTTTAATTGGCCGTTGAAAGTTTTTAGTACCAGCTGTTTATAGCGTAGTTTTCATCAACATATAATCGCAATTAAATATTTAGTAAGGTTTGATAAACGGCGAGTACTAACAAAATTCCGGAATAAATAATGAAATATGGCAGCTATGTATCTTTGTCGTTAGTTCTCGAAAAATTATAATAAAGATTATTTTTTTTCGAAATGCTATTATCCTTAATAAAAATTGTGTCAAACGTAGATCTCATTTGGTGTTCGTAAAAACTGTTAAGTTTACAACAGTTTTTTTTTTTACACCTAGTACAATTATTGATTATATATATATTTTTAAGTTATGTAACACATAGATTTGTAAACTTTAGATGTTTAAAATAAATCAATTCTACATCAGCGTCTTGCAAACATTATAATGTTCATTCCCTTTCATGGTCATGAACGTATATACACGGTCAGAGTTTTTTACTTCTAAATCATTTATTCATTGCTACGAATTTGTTAAATAGAAAACAATCAGTTTCTCAGTATTCCTGATAAATTTGTAATATTATTAGTACTTAATGACTTAAAAATATATAAAACACATCCCATTAAAATGGCTTTGAAACGAAAAAATGAAAAATGGCGTGACCATGAATGGGTTAACCAGAGCGTTCAACCTAATCCGGCGAATTATTAGTACCGCCCCTTTTTCTACACCACTCAATTTTTAGAGTATTTATTTTCTTAATACATCATAACAATATTTGAAGAGAATTACTCTAAAAATTAAGTGGTGTGGGAAAAGGGGCAGTACTAAGAAGTTGCCGGATTAGGTTGGCAGCTCTGATTAACCCTTTCCGGCACATAGTAATTCTATTCATTTAAAATCAACAGCCACCGGAATTCAAGAACAATATTAGACGACAAAAAATAAACGTAGTTTTTACCTCTATATTATAGAAGAAAAATACTATAAAAAATTTCTGGGATGAATTTTTGCACTTGAGAATTAAAATTAGATGTTGCCGCAGCGGCAACACTGTGCCGGAAAGAGTTAATTAAGAATGGAAGTTTGGTCAGAATTTAAGAAAATGCATGTTTGATAAATCGAACATTTACTGTTACTTTTTCGATTAGAGTCCAATAAGCACTATTACTGGTGAGTCAATTCTACTGCAATTTTATCAAAATAAGGGTAAAATGGAATTGTTAGAGATAAAATTTGGGTAAATACTTATCTCAGTGATAGCGTCCACCCCTTCTCGAGTAGATTCGCCTTTGTTTGTTTTGGGATTGAATTAGAGAATAGACAGTACTTACAAGATTTTTATTTCTTAAATAATGATTAGAAATTATCGTCGACATCCCACTTCTGTTGTCACCATATATTTAGTAAATAATTTATGTAAAAATTTCTATTGGAATTAATGTTAGAAGTTTCAAAATTTTGCATAATTAGTGCTTAACGATTGATTTTTTAAACGCTTTTACAATATTTTATAACGTTTTTAACGATAAATTTTCTTTAAAAGTTGTATAAATATATATTTAAAATCTCTCTCTCTAATGATTAATGCAAAGATGCATTTAATCTTACGTCAAATATTTATTTTTTTGCAATGCAAAATCTTTTAAAGCAAAGGAAGTGTAGTCCATTATTTAGGTTTGCACTGACATTTAATGAGACTTATTATGTTTCTTTACTTTATACGATGACAGTTGTGGATTTATTTCAAGCATATTCTTGCATAGTAATTAATTATTTCTGTAAAGTAAAAATATTTTTATAGATCTCGAAAAAAATATTCTGAAGTACATTAAAAAGATTATATTTCACGAAGTTTGTTTATGCATGAATAAAACTAAAAATTTATTTTTTCCTTTAAGCTTTACTTCCTTTATACAGTTTTTAATTTATTTATATATATATATGAAGACTTTATTTTTACATTTCTTATTTTGATAATATTAATGCATTTCGTGTAATAAGTCAGAGTTTTCCTATAGCATTCAATCGTATATTTACTCTGTATAAACACGTGTCTATTAATATCACTATTTTTTATATTTTATATTACTACTTAAAATTAAGCAGAACAAGGAAATGCAAATATGGTGAAAATGGTTAAAGTAAACTAAACATTAAATCCTGATTCAATTTAATCAGGTTCTGATGATAAGTCTACATGTAAGATAATGACGTTAAATGGTATTTTGTGCGCAAAAATAGGCTGTATTCCTCAGAAAGATTGCCAATAATACTTTCGAAATAAGTTTTACAAATGGGTTTACCATTTGCATTATCGATTCATAATGATAAAAACTGCCTTTCTTGCTATTTTTATTTCAACTAAATAAAGAATAAAACAAATGATTTCTAATCTCATAAGAATAAACACAAAAATATGCATTAGAAAAATTTTATTTCAATATTATTTTTGATTAATTGTATTTTTCCATAGCTGCCAACTTTTTTAATTGGCAGTTGAAAGTTTTTAGTACCATATGTTTATAGCGTAGTTTTCATCAACATATAATCGCAATTAAATATTTAGAAAATTACTCATCAAAGGTTAAGGTTTGATAAACTGCGAGTACTAACAACATTCCGGAATAAATAATGAAATATGGCAGCTATGTATCTTTGTCGTTAGTTTTCAGAAAATTATAATAAAGATTTTTTTTTTTTTTTTGGAAATACTGTTATCCTTAATAAAAATTGTGTCAAACGTAGACCTCATTTGGTGTTCGTAAAAACTGTTAAGTTTAAAACTTTTTTTTTTTTTTTTTTTTTTTTTACACCTAGTACAATTATTGATTATATATATATTTTTAAGTTATGTAACACATAGATTTGAAAACTTTAGATGTTTAAAATAAATCAATTCTACATCAGCGTCTTGCAAACATTATAATGTTCATTAACCAGAGCTGTCAACCTAATCCGGCGAATTGTTAGTACCGCCCCTTTTTCTATACAACTTAATTTTTAAAGTATTTATTTTCTTAATAAATCGTAACAATATTTGAAGAGAATTACCCTAAAAATTAAGTGGTGTGGGAAAAGGGGAAGTACTAAGAAGTTGCCGGATTACGTTGGCAGCTCTGATTAACCCTTTCCGGCACGTAGTGATTCTATTCTTTTAAAATCAACAGCCACCGGAATTCAAGAACAATATTAGAAGACAAAAAATAAACGGAGTTTTTACCTCACTATGAGAATTAAAATTAGATATTGCCACAGCGGCAACACTGTGCCGGAAAGGGTTAATTAAGAATGGATGTTTGATAAATCGAACATTTACTGTTACTTTTTCAATTAGAGTCCAATAAGCACTATTACTGGTGAGTCAATTCTACTGCAATTTTATCAAAATAAGGGTAGAAGGGAATTGTTACAGATAAAATTTTGGGAAATACTTATCTCAGTGATAGCATCCATCCCTTCTCGAGTAGAATCGCCTTTTTGTGTTTTGGGATTGAATTGTAGAATAGACAGTACTTACAAGATTTTTATTTCTTAAATAATGGTTAGAAATTTTCGTTGACATCCCACTTCTGTTGTCACCATATATTTAGTAAATAATTTATGTAAAAATTTCAATTGTAATTAATGTTAGAAGTTTCAAAATTTTGCATAATTAGTGCTTAACTATATATTTTTTAAACGCATTTACAATATTTTATAACGTTTTTAACTATAAATTTTCTTTAAAAGTTGTATAAATATATATTTAAAATCTCTCTCTCTAATGATTAATGCAAAGATGCATTTAATCTTACGTCAAATATTTATTTTTCTGCAATGCAAAATCTTTTAAAGCAAAGGAAGTGTAGTCCATTAATCAGGTTTGCACTGACATTTAATGAGACTTATAATGTTTCTTTACTTTGTACGATGACAGTTGTGGATTTATTTCAAGCATATGCTTGCATAGTAATTAATTATTTCTGTAAAATAAAAATATTTTTATAGATCTCGAAAAAAATATTCTGAAGTACATTAAAAAGATTATATTTCACGAAGTTTGTTTATGCATGAATAAAACTAAAAATTTATTTTTTCCTTTAAGCTTTACTTCCTTTATACAATTTTTAATTTATTTATATATATATATGAAGACTTTATTTTTACATTTCTTATTTTGATAAAATTAATGCATTTCGTGTAATAAGTCAGAGTCTTCCTATAGCATTCAATCGTATATTTATTCTGTATAAACACGTGTCTATTATTATCACTATTTTTTATATTTTATATTACTACTTAAAATTAAGCAGAAAAAAGAAATACAAATATGGTGAAAATGGTTAAAGTAAACTAAACATTAAATCCTGATTCAATTTAATCAGGTTCTGATGATAAGTCTACATGTAAGATAATGACGTTAAATGGTATTTTGTGCGCAAAAATAGGCTGTATTCCTCAGAAAGATTGCCAATAATACTTTCGAAATAAGTTTTACAAATGGGTTTACCATTTGCATTATCGATTCATAATGATAAACTGCCTTTATTGCTATTTTTATTTCAACTGAATAAATAATAAATCAAATGATTTCTAATCTCATAAGAATAAACACAAAAATATGCATTAGAAAAAATTTATTTCAATATTATTTTTGATTAATTGTATTTTTCCATAGCTGCCAACTTTTTTAATTGGCAGTTGAAAGTTTTTAGTACTATATGTTTATAGCGTAGTTTTCATCAACATATAATCGCAATTAAATATTTAGAAAATTACTCATCAAAGGTTTTGATAAACGGCGAGTACAAACAACATTCCGGAATAAATAATGAAATATGGCAGCTATGTATCTTTGTCGTTAGTTCTCAGAAAATTATAATAAAGATTATTATTTTTTTTTTTTTTAAATACTGTTATCCTTAATAAAAATTGTGTCAAACGTAGATCTCATTTGGTGTTCGTAAAAACTGTTAAGTTTAAAACATTTTTTTTTTTTCTTTTTTTACACCTAGTACAATTATTGATTATATATATATATCTTTTTAAGTTATGTAACACATAGAATTGTAAACTTTAGATGTTTAAAATAACTTAATTCTACATCAGCGTCTTGCAAACGTTATAATGTTCATTAACCAGAGCTGTCAACCTAATCCGGCGAATTGTTAGTACCGCCCCTTTTTCTATACCACTTAATTTTTAGAGTATTTATTTTCTTAATAAATCGTAACAATATTTGAAGAGAATTACTCTAAAAATTAAGTGGTGTGGGAAAAGGGGCAGTACTAAGAAGTTGTAAAACTAAACATAAGTAATAAAACTAAAAATTTATTTTTTCCTTTAAGCTTTACTTCTTTTATGCAGTTTTTAATATATATATATATCTATCTATCTATATATATATATATATGAAGACTTTATTTTTACATTTCTCATTTCGATAAAATTAATGCATTTCGTGTAATAAATCAGAGTTTTCCTATAGCATTCAATCGTATATTTATTCTGTATAAACACGTGCCTATTAATATCACTATTTTTTATATTTTATATTACTACTTAAAATTAAGCAGAAAAATGAAATACAAATATAGTGAAAATAGTTAAAGTACTCAGGTATATATAAACATATGTGTAAAAAAAAAAAAAAAAAAAAAAGAAAGAAAGAATGAAAGAAAGGAAAAAAAAAAAAAAAAAAAAGCCGAAGAATAAGATAATGTATTTTTATCTTTACGCATTTAATTGAGACCGTTATTAATTTTCAATACTGCTTTCTTTTTAATGGTTCCTACAGAAGCACGGTTGCAGTTAGATAAACTTACCAGATTTGTTAAATGCACTTTAGACTCATAATTTCATACATTTAACACATACAATAACAAAAATTACAAATATACAGGCGTATAAAATAATAAATACATAATGCATACTAGAAAGAAAAAAAAGAAACAAAAAGTTGTTTCTTTGCATCTCATTAATGTAATATTAATGTCAGAAAATTATAATCCAAAATATATTAATTTACAAGTGAATGTAAGTGCTAATTTTAGTGTACTTGAAAGATTTCAAAGATATTTATTAAGATATTTAAAACCAACAAAAAATTTCAATAATTTTCTACTTATAAACAAACTGCAAATTATTGTATTAAAATAATGCTACGAGGTCAAATCAAAAAGTAAATTTCACTTGGCAACAGTTGGCGACATACTGTAAGTAAATCGTAGAAAGTTCTTAGGGTTGATGAATAGCATACTTGAAAACATCCTAATTAATATTCCGTAGTTTTGTTAGCCCCGTCCTCTTTTTCACACGAGTAAATTTTTAGAGTAATATTCTCCAAATGCAATTACGATGCAATAAGAAGAAAAATACTCTAAAAAGATACTGGTGTGAAAAAGAAGGCGGGTATAACAGTACTACGGAATATTAATTAGTATGTTGGAAAGTATAGAATAGATATAAAACTTTCGGACAGTAAGGTAATTATTGGCATTTTTTTTTACAGTCAGCGCGTTTAGTGAGCTGTTCATAGTCTTGCTTCAGCAGCATCCATATTCCAAATTGGCAGTAACAGGAATTGTAAATTTTTACAAACATATTAAATGAAATAAATCCACTGCAGAATTATCGCTGTTTTTGACAAACATACAATATCGCGACTAGTAATTTTGAAATGATTCATACAGCTCGAAAGTGCGAACGGGAAGTATGGCCACACCCACCATACAAACCTAACTTTGTGTCGCACGAATACCATTTGCAGATCTGCAAACATTTTTCATTTTTTCCGTAGCATTGTTAATACACACCTTATTTTTCGCACTGCTCATTTTAATGAGTAATTTTCTTCTTATTTAATCGTAATAACATACATAGATGCTAAGTCATTTCTAACTAAAATTAATTTTCGTATTCCCAAACAATGCAGAATGTTTCAGTTATTTTTCAAAAAGCTTATTATCTTTCATTATCGTAACACATTTCTACATGCTCTCTGCTACCTTTACATAGCTGCAAACATTTTAATTTATTTCCGAGTATTTTTAGCCCCGCCTTTATCTCTCACCACTTTATTTATAGAAAAATTTTGTCCGATATGTAACTTTTTTAAAATAAGAAAAAAAAATAATCTTAAAAAATAAGTGGTGCGAAATAAAGGCGGGGCTAAAAATACTCCACAATAAATTTAAATGTTGGCAGCTGTGTCTTTATGAAAGGTTCACCATTTTCAATGTTCTATCTATGAAGTGATTGAAACTTTTCTGTTACATATCTGATTTTTTGATACGATCGCGGACATTTCTAAGTTTTTGAAAGTAATCCGAAAGTAAATTGAACATTTCTGTAATATTAAATATATTTCTATGTTATGTAATTGTTATATTTTTGGAACATTCTGTACTTTCGGTGTCACTATTTAGAAAAAACAGTCTTCGTATAATTGAATCGCAGATAACTATTTCTAAAAAATACTGTTAAAAATTCTAGTATAGGGGTTATAGACATTCTGTAATAACTTAGAACCTCTGACTTACACCAGACACTTTAATTGACAGAAAAGCTGTATTCCAACAAGAAAGTATACCTTGGACAAATACCACATTCTCTAATAATTAAAATTCCTGATATAAAACCGATATACCTAAGCTTCGGATTATTCGTGGTATACTATGTTAAGAATGTAAATTGAAAGAACATTCAATTAAATGTTTTTTTTTTTTAAATGAGCTATAGGTGATGTAGGGGTTAAAACTTTCAAAGACTCCGTTTGCATAGCGAATACGCAAATTTTGATTCCCAATTTCCAAATCTGGGTGTGTAAATGTTTTATAAATGTTTATTAAGAGTGACTTCATTTATCTCTTCTCTTCATGTAATGTTGGTGAATTCTGGTGACATTTGATTTTAAATAACAAAATTTTTCTTGCCCCCTCAAGGGGTTAAATCATATTCACTGCGCATATATTATATGCCTGTGTGAAATGTCCTCCATGTATGTGTGGGGGGGGGGGGAGTTCTAGGGCATTCCCTTATTTAAATGAGTTTCGCAGAATGTTATAGAAAACTCCGTACTTGGAGATCGACAAACGCGGTCTGTGATCGAAATCGGCACTTCCCGTTTGTCAGCTTGGAGAGCAGGACCTCTCAGCCACTGGTGGAGCTTATGAACTACAAGAAATATAATTATAAATGGTATAGTAAAGAAATTATACTATTGTTCGGGGACCGATTTACTCACTTGGAGGCACAGGGCACTCATGTTTAATGGGCCTTTTTCCTCACTATTTAATATTACATAAAACAAAACAAACCGCATATTTTTGATTCACGCGTCTAAAAATTCTCTCCACTTTTCATTTTATCGGTGCGTCCCTCGGATTTAGTTAGCCTGCAAGAGTTTGGAATGCAGTATCAGTATTATGCAGTTTTATTTGCGTTTAGCGAAAATATTGCATTTTTTCAGTGAACTGATAGTTTCCTTGAAATATCGTACCGCTGATTTATATAACAGTGCAGTAATACCTCCATCCATTGACAAAAAAACAAAAAACAACGATCACTATAGCAAAATTTGAAAAATTTTCCTTTTAAGTATTTTTTTTAATGTATGTACCAATAGTATTGGTCTCTAAAGGTATCCAATATCTTCATAATTTTTAAAGAATTTTAGTTGTGTTCGGAATATTTTATTTCAAATTCAATTTTTGAGAGACATAGTAGTATCTGTAATCATACAATCATCTTATACATCTATTTACCGTATACAAGACCTGATTAAGAGGACACACTACTCCAGTGCTTTTAACAATAATTATATATATATATATATATATATATATATATACATTTATGATAGAAATTCTGTAAATTCATTAAAAACTATTCTTAAGTATTCAACAATGCCTCAGAAACCAATTTACAACATCGCTAATTAGGCAACAGTTTTTTTATAAATGTAATTAAGTGGAGTGGAAAAAAGGGCAGTACTAACAATATTTCGGAATATTAACCCTTATCACTCGTATGTCCCTTATGAGTGGACATTAAAAAATCGAGCCAAGCCTTAAGGTGTTCCTCTACAAATCAAATGTTACTTTCTAACACGTGTAACTACATGCTACCTTTCGGCTACCGGAATATTTTTACAGAAAGATTTATTTTATTTAATGATGAAGTAAAATAAAACAAATTATTAGAATTTTTCGGTAGCCAAAAGGTAGTAAGTTGGAAACTATACGTGTGACGTTTTAAAGGAACGCCAAAAGGCGTGTCTTATGGAAAATGTGCCGAGCGCAAAGAGTTAATTAGCATGTTAGCGAGTATGAAAATATCTTTCTTAAATTGTCAAAAATAGATAGTTGCTAGTATTTCTGATTCTTCAGAACTATTATTTCATAATAGCTACATTCGTCTTGCAAAAAATATATACTTTGTATAAAATAAAAAATTATATAGTACAATTCAAAATGCTCTACAACAACAAAAAAGTTTATATTGATATAAACTATTGGCTATATTACTATTATTTATTTATTTATTTATTTATTTTTATAGTCAGTGTTTCAAATAATACATATATTTTGTGATTCTTTTTCACTCCATAGTTTATAGTCTATATTTAAGCTAACAAAAATTCGAAGCTAAATATTAACTACAAAATTTTAAAAGCTGCTTGAAACACTGAAAGTCAAAAATAAAATTGTATTAGAAACTTACAATGAGTGAGATAAGAAAAAATCGTAAGAAAAAGTCGTAAATAAGAAAAAGTTGTAAATAAAATACAAATAGTACTAAAAATATGTACAATAAATGACGTATTAACTAGAATGTTATAAAGTTTACAAAATAATCATTACAATATTACTAGAAAAATGTCAAATAAACTATTCAATTTAGCATTATTTAAAAAGTTTTATTTGTATTATCAATTTATCAAAATTTAATCTATTGATAGATTTCAATATTACTTACAGAGCCTGGATAACATTGAGACTAACTAACATTGCTAATTTCAGGGATGGAACACGGGCGCAGAATTCATACCACTATCAATGTAAGAAAATTTTCTACTTCTTAAATCAACGATATTATAGGTAGAGAAAATTCTTAAACGGATTCCGGTATGAATTCTGCGCCCGTGTTTCATCCCTGTAATTTTAAAAATATTTTTTTGATATCATTGTGCTTCTATTAGGAAACAGTTTTAATAAGAAAATACTGATGTATTAAAATTGATTTTGCACAAAATCAAATAGATGCCAATATTTTTAATATAATAATTGCCTCCTCCTCCTTATTATTATTATTATTATTATTATTATTACTTTTTTTAAATTTAAATATATATATATAAAATCTGTACTGATAAGTATAAAGGATTTAAGTCCATATTCTTGATTTTTCAGGAGACGAAAAATAAAGTTAAACTAACTAAAAACTAATGAGCAGAATCGATTAGGAAAAAGGGATTATGTTGGTTTATATGCTTTGTACCATTCAGTGATTGTCAATCTTCATTTAATAAAGGGAAAAATTGAATTAAATATTTTATACCAAAGATTAATGCTAAATTTCTGACTTAAATCTTTTTTTACCAATGGATTTTCTCAAAGACTAAATGACATGGATTTAAATCCTTTGTACCAATCGATACAGAATTTTTTTCTGAGTCTGACTATGTGCTTAACTCAAAATCGACATTTTTGGACTTAAATCCTTTATACTTATCAGTACAGAAATAATTGTGATAGTGTGTCTGCGAGAAAAGTTTTTTTTTTTTTTTTTTTTTTTTCCATCAATAAAAAATGTTTGTACGCAAATTTAAAAAGTAAAAGTAAAAACTAATTTAAATAACAAATAATAATAATAATATGCTATAAAGCACATTTTAAAAAAAAATTATATTAGGGATGTCCACAATTAAGAAACCTGGATACCACAATTTTATATAGTAAATTTTTAAATAGCTATCCAATGATTAATCAAATCTAAAATTTATAAATAAAAATAGTGGTTAACAATTTTTTTTAAGACGAACTTGATATATAAATATACACATACACATTTACATACATATATATACAATATATATGGAATGATAAAAACCATTCATGCTAATGATGAATTAATGTAACCAACGAAATATATTTCAAAAAAAGGGAAATTACTCAGATACCATTAAACTTTAAAAGAAAATAACAAATTTAAAAAGAAATGGAGCATAGCAAATTATAAGAAATGGAAATGGATAATATTCAAAACTTCAATAATTTATCATCCAGGGGACGTACATCCTTCGAAGAGCTGGATGACTGATAAACTGATTCACCTTCTCAAACAAAAATGCGAATACTGATTAATCTGAATTTGACGTATTGTATATGATTTCAGATATTAGCGAATATTAAAATTAAACATGTATTGCTTATTACTGCTGTTAATCGTTCTAAAAATAAAATCACGATATTGTTAATAGATAAACCATTGTTAGTTAAGCTCACAGATTCTCAAGTAGACAGGACAGTGAAGTTAAACGCGAACAGGGGCGACAGTAGTGCCACTAGTGTCAATGGAGGGGAACTAAGAACTTCCACTTGTTAGGTCTACATAAAGAGCATATTTGATCTTTTTTTTTTTTCACGAGTAGTTAGTAAGTTGTTAGTACGTAAAGTTGTTCTTTCTCTTCACATTTTATTATTTTTTAATTCACAATATCATACTCAAAATATTCAAAGCTATTCTTTAAAGAAATAAAATTAATTTTTATAATGTTTAAATATATACTTTGCCAAACACATTCATATTCAAATACAAAAAAAAAAAGTGCATACTGTAATTTTGTAATAGCAGTATGAAATCGTTAAGTATTTAACATTGCTTGGTTTAAATAATATAAAACGCTTTAAAAGGAAAGAAAAAAAGATTTTGGTCCATGAATGTTTTCAAAACTTATTTCTTAATATCTAGTACTTGCTTTTTAAAATAAATTGCTTTTGACGATCAAGTTTGTAAACAAGGACTAAGTTGAAAAAAGAAACCACAGATACAATAAAAATAAGATGCGCGATTGCGTTAGCTGGAGATTTCGAGAAACTTACAGCCGTTGCCCACAGGGTCACTGTAGTCGCTTTTTGGTTATCATTGAATGTATGGGAGTTTCCTATGTATATAGTAATCTGTGGTTAAGCTTTATTATTAGAATTCTCAATGTGCAATCTGATCATATTCCCATGAATGATGGTTTTCACTCTGAACATTTATAGTCCTAGTTGCTTTAAGGAATGTACTGCGTCACTATAAAAAAGTAATTTTACAATTAAAATGCAGTTTAATGAATAAATATTAAACTACTTTGGCAATAAACCTTTTGCTGCTTTAAAAAAGAAAAGAAAAGAAAAGAAAAAAAACGGACCTATGTCTTTCTGTGAAATCGCATAGTTCTACGGTCAGTATATTTTTTTTATCATATATATATTTCTGTGACATTTGGATCACCCGGTTTATACCTACACACGCAGACACACACACACACACACACACACACACACATATATATATATATATATATATATATATATATATATGTGTGTGTATATGATAAAACGTAAAAATAAGATATTACGTCGGTTATTTCTTCAAATTATCGTATTTTAATAAAATACTCATGCATTATAAAATGTTAACATTCGTTATGAAAGGAATATAAAACCCCTCTATTGAAAAATATCCCAGTAGTTGTTAATGCTGAGTTTAGCGTTCCTGCTGTTGTGAATTTAATCAGATTTCCCAGTTTCAGAATAACCTTTTGCACCTGCTTCCAATTTATTTTAACGCGTATGTCTCTTTAGATATTTGTTAACTTTTAAATAAGTATGATGTTCTCTATATCATAAAATGAAAATTTCTGTGAGTTTCTTAATGAACCTATGTGATGTTACTTTATTCATACTTTACTAACACTAATTTATATTTATTTTTTTTTTTTTTTACTTTTAAATTTATCATAGTTTTTCATAAATGAAAAGACTAGTAAACTATTTTTGAAAACCTTACCAAGTTTAACACTAAAACATTTAAGGTATTCATATTATTCATGGTAACCTAATATTGTTGTCTTTAATTTTGACTAATCATTACTTTTTTTTTGTGAAAAAATTACTAGAAATTTCTATATTTTTTTGAAGCGCCATGGACATGTAGTTGGCTGAAACTGTAAGTTATGTGTAATCATAGAATTTATTAAAATTATGCTGGTATGTATTTGAACAAAATTAAGATTTATTCAAACAAAATACACATAATCACAATCTGTTTTATACTTCTTTTTATGTGTTTTATATTTAGACAAAAACTATGTCGTTTTCAATTCTTCCAGACTATCACAACATTAACTTTTTTGGGATTCACGAGTATGAAGTCCATCCAAAGTTCTAGAAAATTTTCTATATTTATCTAATTCATGTATATACGATATTTATACCAGTTTTACAAGTATTGGATGTAATCTAATATAATTTGGATCACACCCTAGTCATTACGTATCTAAAAACAATACTGAAGTAGTTTAGAATTTCTAGGCACTATCCTTGAAATAATTAAGCCAATTATTGTTAGCTATTCCAATTTCCAGTGTGACTATCCCCAAAGGAAGGAAAGGATCTGTAAGTGTGAATCCCAGACCGTCGCTAGTTGTCTACTGTTTAGCTCTAGTGCCGCATTAATTGCACTTAACCACTAAAAATCAAATGGAAGGTGTTGGTTTCCCGGTTAGTATTAATTGTCCGGAAGGCATCCTTCCTGAGACCACCCTGTCAGTGCATGGAGGGCATCCTTCCAGAGGCCCAGAGCGGATGCCCTCCTTGAGGTCTTTCTAAGGCGTCCTAGACTGTATTCAAGCATGTTTCGAAAGAAAACACAGAAATCTCCGAACAGCTAGGTCGAAGAGTGCGACCTGATAAAATGGGAGAAAATGTTTGTTGTAATTAAAACTTAAAATTTTGCAACTGAATAAGATGAAATTATGCGTTATAAAATAATAAGGTTAAAAATCACAAGACATCTCAAATATGGTTATACTCTTAGGAACTACAAATAATACCTATTTGCTAAAAATTAAAAGTCATCACGCCTATCCAAAAATTGCTGTAAAACATTTTTAATTTATATGTGAGTTTCAGACTTTTTAAAATATTTCTATTCTATTTTTTAAGATTTCTTTTGTATATTTTTTTTATTATATTAACTACATTCTTTACTTTTGTTTGCATTTCTTAATTCTGATCATCAAGAATTGATTACATTATGATTTCTTGAGACCGTCAAGTTCATGTTTAAAATTTTTATATAAACAAAGTGCAAGAACATAATTTTATATTTTTATATAGTTTCAATAAATCAAATTTATCTTTAAAAATATTTTTCCTTTCTTAATTGTAGATTTTTTTTTTTTTAAATCTTTGATAACATGCAGTTTGTTTCATGGAATAAAAGAATATAATATATGTGAACAGAAATAAACTTTAAACATATTCTAATTATTAATAAATTAAAAAAGAAAGAAAGAAAATCTTGTATTCTGACGGGACTTTAAACAGCATTATATAAGAAAAAAATAATAAATAAAATATACATATAACACAGGAGGGTACTTACAAGCATAGCCTCCTAAACTAGATGCCTGTCATGTGGCTCGGAAACTTGGCAACAGTTGAAGAGGTAGACAGCGCAACCTGGTTCAGATTGCACTACTTTTTTATTCAAGTGCCACCAATAATTTTAAAAAGTGATATATATTATATACAATTGATGTTTCTTCGATTCTATTTGCCTTTTATGTATATCATATCCCACTTTTTAAAATTTTTGGTGGCTGTTGAATAAAAAAGTCGTACATTCTGTATTAGGTGGCGCTGTCTACCACTTCAACTGTTGCCAATTATCCGAGCCACACGACAGGCATCTAGTTTAGGAGGCTATGTTACAAGAATCCCCGAACGTATATACATAGCTTAAATTTCACTGTACGGCACTAGACACTTCATGAAACCGTTTTTGTTAATGAAATACTTTTCTGGCTTTCTCGACTGCCATTTTTCACGACTTCCACTTGGGTTACAAAAGTATGATGGCATGTCTCCGAACCATTCATATGGCTGATTCCCAGACAGTCGCCAATTATTCCTTTCGTAGCACTAATGCGACGCAAAACTTACTCAAACTGAACCTCATCATGTTATAATATTTTTAAAAGCTACTTCAAGTCTCTACAATGAATCTTAAGACAAGAGAAAAAATAAATCTATTTTTTAAGATATTTCTTCAGGTTTCTGATGATTTTCTTAAATTCTATGTTATTAACAGTACACTAAAATATCACCACATTAATTCCTTATTCATTACTGTGATGAGGAGATATGCATATTTTTCTTTGTTTATATCTTAGGGAAATTTCTCTTTAATACTAACTAAAAAATATGTTTTAAATCAAAACCTTGTTTATTTCATAATATAGGATAGAAAGTGTTAAGTAGTATACTACATGCCGTTTAAATGATAAAAATGCACCGGGAGACTGTCGTTGAAAAGTAAAAAGCTAAAAAATTGAATATATACCATTAAAAAAAAAAAAAAAAAAAAAATCTGATGTGGGCACCACATGACTTCCTTATACACTTTTAGAAATATACATAATGTTAAAAAACATTGACATTGGACCCGAAACAGTTGGCTAAAAATATTTAAAAAAATGAATTATCACCGTGTTCTGAGCTTTTCTGAAAGTTAGCTAAAAACCGATTGCAAGATTTGTACTGGTAACGCTGACGAAGGCAGCAGGGACCCGAAAAAATTGGCTAAAAGTATTAAAAAAAGGAATTTTACCATGTTCTGAACTATTGTGAAAGTTTCAAATGTCTACCTAGTCGGGAAGTTAGTTAAATAATTTTTTTGTTGGACCATATAAACGCTGCCGATGGCAGCAGGGACCTGAAACAGTTGGCTAAAAGTATTTAAAAGATGCATATTCACCGCGTTCTGAACTATTCTGAATGTTTCAAATGTCTAGCTAGTCGGGAAGTTAGTTAAATAAATTTTCTGTTGAACCATGTAAACGCTGCCGAAGGCAGCAGTGACCCGAAACAATTGGCCAAAAATATTTTAAAAATGCATTGTCACCGTATTTTGAGCTTTTTCGGAAGTTTTAAACGTCTAGCTAGTCGGGAAGTTAGTTACAAATCGATTCCAAGATTTGAACAGGTAACGCTGCCGAAGGCAGCAGGGACCCTATACAGTTGGCTAAAAGTATTTAAAAAATGCATTTTCACCGTGTTCTGATCTAATCTGAAAGTTTCAAATGTCTAGCTAGTCGGGAAGATAGTTAAATAAATTTTCTGTTGAATCGCATAAACGCTGCTGAAGGCAGCAGGTATCGGAAACAGTTGTCTAAAACTATTAAAAAAATGCATTGTCAACGTGTTCTGAGCTTTTCTGAAAGTTTCAAATGCTAATCGGAAAGTCAGTTAAATTGCAAGATTTGTCTAAACCGTTTTTGAGTTATTACCGTTTTTTGATACATTATGGCCAAATTTTTGTCATTATGAACCTAATTTTCCTAAATATCTCCAAAACGGAAAATCATAGAAAGTCCAAAAAGGGAGGTGCACAACTAGATGTTATAACAATCCTATGTACTAATTCGCAACTTTCTACGTCCAACCGTTTTTGAGTTATGCGACATACCCACACACAGACACACACACACACATACAGACGTCACGAAAAATCGTGTAAAATCCCTTACATCTCTAAAACGAGAGCTCGTGTTAAGATGACACTTGCAGGTGTGCAACTAGACATCATGAAAGTCACACGTATAAATTAGCAACATTCAGCGATCATTCGTTTTTGAGCAATGTGAAATACAAAATCCATTTCGCAAATCGGGATTACTATACTTCCTTATACTTTGTATAAGGAAGTAAAAAAGAAAAGAAAAAAGAAAAAAGGCCTCTTAACAAGAAGAAAACTGTGACCTTTCTTTAGGGGTACAATGTAGGCACAGGTTCTCTAAACAAAGACTACAAACGCTGGCGCATTGCCGCTTTGTTTGTAGCGCTCGTGCCTACATTGTTCACCAGACGAAGGGTCGTGCGTAATTTCGACCTAAAATATTTGTAAGATTTTTTTTTTTTTTTTTTTTTTTTTTTTTAATATAATTTTTAATGTGTGCAGGGATGGAACACGGGCGCAGAATTCATACCGGAATGTGTTTAAGAAATTTCTCTACCTATAATATCGTCGATTTAAGAGGTAGAAAATTTTCTTATATTGATAGTGGTATGAATTCTGCGCCCGTGTTCCATCCCTGTGTGTGTTAAATGTTTTCAACTTATTACATATGCGTTTAGCACATACCAGTATTATTGCTAAAAATTCAAGGGTTTTTTAAAATAGAAGATAAGTACATTATTGCGCTATAAAAAATTATTATTTAATTATTATGTGTTATTCATTTATTCATATCAGATCACTTGGAATTAGTAATGTTCTTTATTATATTTTAAATATATTAAACATTAGAAAGTTTTATTTGCTAGAAGTATTACTATTTTAATCGTAAATATACAATATGCTTAAACTTATAATAAATTACATAATTTATTATAACATAATAAATTTTCAAGCAAAACACAAAATGTGAAAAATATCATTTTAAAGTTTTTTCTCAACCGTTACACAGAACAAGTATATTTCGAGTATACAATAACAAATATTTATTTTATGTTTCTAAATGCGTCATATGAGTTTCATAATAAAAAGATTTGTCATACACGCAGCTTAAATTTTGAAGATTATAGAGATTTATCTCTAAAAATAGTCAACATGTCTCACTTAAAATAAATTTATTAAATCTCTTTGTGTAGGAATTTTCTTACTAATCTCTCGAAATGTATCAAGTAGATTCTAATAATAAATATATGTATATTGTTATTAATGTTTTTTTTGGCATGATTGTTAAACTAAATCCGTTAATAGAACGTGGCAAAAATATGAATTGTAAATAAGTTTAAAAAACATGAATTTGGATACGAGATATTTTTAATTAAGTCAAAAGGGAATCAGCTAAAGCTAATCTTTGTTTATAAAATTAAAAACTGTATGATCATATAAATAGCGTATACAATCAATGAAAAATTATTTAAAAAAAAAATTGAACCCTGGTATTTCTTAACCCTTTGTATCCCACCTGGACTTTATAGTCCTATGAAAAAAATTCCTCAATAGAGCCAAAATTTACTACAGGTTTTCATTGGGACTATATTTTAAGCTTTAGTCCCTATAGATTAAGCTTTCTCTATAGTTAAGCTATACTTTAAGCAAAATTTAATACTTTCGCGGCCGCTGACGTAGATTCACGTCATTTGAAAATCTGTAATTCCACCCGTGGATGTTTCTTTCGCAATTTGTATGCTATTTATTTCTTAAATATATAACCAATATTCACATTTTTACAATGAAATATACTATGGATACAAATACTTTGATTAGAAAGAATATAATTATTTGTATATCCATTTCTTATATAAATGTGAGTAGAGAAAATGTTGTTTTGAAATATTGTAACATAGGAGAATAACTAGCACAGGCGGACTTTATTGTCAAAAATTCAAAATCATGCAGTCGCGAAACTGTAACACTTTCGCGACCGCATGTTTTTGTCTTTTTAACATTAAGCTCCGCCTGTGGGAGTTATTCTTGTACATTACATTATTTTAAATTAATGTAATCTGTATTCATATTTGTAATATAAATGAATATACATTACAATTATACTCATTTTAATAAAAGTATTTGCATCCGTAGTGCATTGATTGTAGAAATGTGAATATTCGGTATATTGTTAAGAAATAATGTAACCTATGTGACCTAAAGAAAAGCGTACTGGTGGAGTTACAGATTTTCAAATGGCATGAATTCACGTTAGCGGTCGCGAAAGTGTTAATATGAGAGGATTTTCATGCATAAAGAAGTATAATAAAAAAGTTTCAAACTATTTTTTTCCAAAAATAAAACAATTTGGGATATAAAGGATTAAGATGTAGTTGATATCTGTTCCGATTTTCATAGAAGATTTAACACGACTAATTCCACATAGATATTTTATTGAAAGGTCAAAGACGTAGGTTAATACTAATTGAGAATACTAGTGTTAAATCATATGAGAAAAACTCGCAAATTTGGCTACTATGTTAATTTTATGTATGAAGCGTAAAAAAAAGTCACTAGAATCAATTACCTTTTCCGATTTTCTTAATATATATATATATATAATATAGCTATTTTTCAGTTGTTATTTTTAACTAAAAAAAAAGAAAAGAAATAATTTTTTTTCTAAATTGTGATAATTGAATTTACGAAAAGAATATTCTAAATAATAATTTAATTTGGAGCAGAATTCCTGCAATGTTTCAGGAAAAGAACATGTGTGATTCACAATTTATCAAAAAGAGGGATAGCTCTCTTTTCTATAATAATAAGTGTTATGTGTCTAATTTTATATTTGAATATTACAGTGTTATAAAAAGTTAACTCCTTAAACAGTATTCTCGTGACTGTCTTGGTTAGTTGGTCGTAGAGTTTAAGGTCAATTCACTACGACTTATCGGTAGAATGCTTTCTGTGGGGTCTTTTAAGTGATGCTAGTCCGTATTTACGCTTGACTGCTTCGGACTGTGCTCAATGTTGCCACACATTTCGATCTTTCTATTCAACTACCACCAATAATTTTGAGATTTGGTATTTGCTATACATAATCATAGCCTCCTAAACTAGATGCCTGCCCCATGGCTCAGAAACTTAACAAAAGTTGAAGTGGTAGACAGCGCTACCTGGTACAGATTGCGCGACTTTTTTATTCAACAGTCCCCGAAAATTATTAAAAGTGAGATATAATATATTGGGCTGTTCGATAAATAATGTCGTTTTTTAAAACATTCGCTTCTGAAAACCAAGGATTCTTCGAACGTGGAATTTTTGAATGGCAAAAGGTCGTCCGACAAAATGGTCATTATATCATTGATTAATGTTTGTTGTTAATATAAATAAATTCACTTTGAAAAACATGAAAAAAAAAAAAAATGACAGTATTTATCGAACAACCCAATACATAAAAGGCTAATAGAATGGAAGAAACGTCAATTACATATATCATATATCACATCTTAAAATTATTGGTGGCAGTTGAATAAAAAAGTCACGCGATCTGCTGTGTTAAATGCCATCAGGAGATACGATACTCGTGTAGGCAGGGGACGGAAACGTCCGCTTGTTATTCTGCTTATAGAGGATGGGTTTGTACCCATCTCTAAGCGTCGGAGGCGTGACCCCTCTGGGTTCACATAACACAGCATTCTAGCTCCAAATTAGCTTATCCGTAGATAGAATTCCGATTCTTCTACTTCTGGCGCCCCCCACCCAACGTCTGCAACACTCTGTGCATATTCACAGTCGCGTTCAGTCAACCTTCCTACCTGTTACCTTACTCTTAGGGACTCTACTTCCAATTGTATATAGTTTATTGTATTTTATGCACTTAAGCATTAACGTAAACCATTTCTTTTTTGCAAATCTTATTATTTTTTTTATTATAATTGTAAATATTGTATATAGTCATTCTTAGTATTAAATTGTTAGGCAAAATTTTAGGAGAACATGCAGGTCCCTATCCAGGAGCTCTAAAGGTGCCTTTTTCAAGGCAAATCTGTCTCAGACAGGCGGAAGGGGCTACGGGGCAGGACTGTGTGCAATCCACTCAGGTAAAATTTTTTAATGGAAAAAGAAAAGGAAAATGTATATATATATATTTCTTTTTTGGATAGAGTGGATTTCCGGAATTCCATCATGTAATTTATAGCTGTCAGATCTCTCCCAGCCCCCTCAGTTTACTACCACTCCTCAGACTCGCTTGATCTTCAGAATGTTTTTTTTTTTTTTTTTTTTTTTTTTTTTTCTCATCGTATCATCACGACTCTACACCTTCAGGTGGAGGTAAGCGGTGGTCTCGATCACTGCAGGTACTCCCTAAGCTCCCGTGATGATGATGACACGCGATCTGTACAAGGTGGCGGTGTCTACCACTTCAACTGTTGCCAAGTTTCTGAGCAACGCGACATGCATCTAGTTTAGGAGGCTATGACATAATAGACGATTAATCTTCAAAGTGATTAAGAAACAGTTACAATTAAAATTTAATGGTGGGTATTAAGTATAAAAGTCGCAAAATCTGGCAGCACTGGCTGTGCTATGCTTAGTAAAATGTGAACTTTTAGCTGCAAACTGGGACAAATTTTGGGTACCGTTAATATTAAAAAAAAAAAAAAAATTCATTATTTACTGCGCCGATTTTTCGATGTTAAAAAAGTTTGAAATATTTGCTCATTAAAAGTAGTAATAAAAAGTTTTGGTATTGAAGATCTATTCCCAATCACTTTAAAAAACCACCTTAATTAGATACTTGGAGGAAATTAAGTCACCCGTAAAGGGTTTAAATAGTTAATAAATCAGCAGAATATGCATCCAATAAAAACTGTATTTTTTATTATTTATTTATTTATTTTTTAGAATTTTTAATTAATTTGTGAAACAAATTTAATATATATATATATATATATAATAAAGCTCTGTACAAACTAGATCCCATTAATTTTACTTAAAGATAAAACCATACATACAAAAATGCACATAATTCTATTACGCACCATTGTGTATATGAAATATACCGTGAAATTATGTCAATCTAAATAGAAAACTGACACTGGAAAGTTTTGTTCAATAATATTTACAGATTAACTCTTTGGGCACATTTGTGGAGTGAGACTCGTCATCTGCTTACTTGGGCAAAGTTACGGTGGACGAGACTGACTCGTCATCTGAATTTAACCCCTTAACGCGCGCTGTCCTCGCTGCCATGGACGCAAAATTTAAGATCCAGCTGCAAAAATTCATCCCGGAATGTTTTTAGCAAAAATTTACGTTTATAACATTTCAGAAAGAGCGTTTTTTTTTTTTTTTTTTTTTTTTTTTTTTTTTTTTTTTTTTTTTAAATTTAAAATTTCTTTTAGTTTAATATAGTTCATGAATTCCGGTGGCAGTATAATTTAAATGGTCCGAATTGTCTTGCGCCGCAAAGGGTTAATAAGCAGTAGCTGAAGTTTGCGGCACCCCCGCCAGTGGGCGGTAACTGATAAAACGGCGTCTGAGAGTGCTGTTCTAGAAGTGGCGCAACCAATTTTGAAAAAAGGCTACACACTATATATGGACAATTAGTATACGACTCCAGAATTATATTTAAAATTACTAAAACAAGATACAAATGTAGTTGGAACTGTGCGAAAGAACAGGAAACACATGCCAAAAGAACTTGCTTCCTTCAAACTAAATATGGAAGAGGCCAAAATGTTCTTCTCCGACGGTTTGTTAGCACTAAGATGGAAAGATAAGAAAGATGTATACATGCTTAGCACAAGACATTCAAATATTGATTTAGTTGATACAGGGAACGAAAAAAGAATGATGACAATTTTGACAAAATTATCAAATCATCATGTGTAATCGAATACAATACAGGTATGGGAGGCATTGATAAACAGGACCAATTGCTAGCGTGCTTTCCTGTTATGAGAAAATGCATGAAAGGTTACAAAAAAAAAAAAAAAATGGCGTTTTATCTAATAAACATGGCTATTTTCAATTCACATTGTAAAGTAAACTGTGATACCAAAACAGGCATTGTACAATTTCGATTAGAAATAGCTGAAGAAATATTGGTGCAAGTGGTCCGGCCATATTATAATATCCGTGAGCGTCCTACAAGTAGCGATGCGCCACATCGTTTGCAAGCGAAAAATTGGGCACATTTTCCGCAGAATATTCCGGCAGCAGAATTAAAGATACACCCTACAAAACGGTGTCGCGTATGTTATAAACATAAAATAAGAAAAGAAACTACTTGGCAATGCAAACAATGCCAGGTAACTTTGCATTTACCGACATGTTTTGAAAAATATCACACAGTACAAAATTATTAGACTTGTTGGTTCTTGTTCTATATAAATATTTCTATTTTGTTTCCTTTATATATTTATTTATAAGTGGGGAACTCTGCCAACATTAACTAACATAAAAAAAAAAAAAAGAAAGAAATTCATTCCTCTAAATTATGAAAGAACAAAATTATAAAATTTTTCCGGGTGCAATTTTTGAAATTGTGAATTAAAATTTGCTTTTGCACTGGGTTTTCGCCCCTGAAAGGGTTAAAAAAAATTCATAGTCAAAAACTGTTAACATATTTGCCAACTTTCACGCTTTTTGGCTACAAAATTTTTTAATAGAAATTTTATTTTATTTCAATTGTGGTAACTCCCACAAAAAAAAAATCTTAACTCGAATTTTCACACGTTAAAAGAAATAAGAAATAGAACGTAGAAACCCTATGATATTTCTTTTTAAAAACTTCAATGAATATTATTTGTGGTTATAGTTTTTCAAATAAACTTCTCTTTAGACAGGCTGTTATTCGTATATTTAATATGGTTTTGGTCAAAAATGGCCGTTTATTTATTTATTTATTTATTGAAAATATAAAATCGTTGTTTCTAGATAAATATTTTTGTTAAGAAAAATACTTTCAAAAGAGAACTTGTTTATAGAAAAAAAAATATACTAATTGTTAAGAAAAGTACTTTAAAAATGAATTTGTTTACAGAAACAGTTACAAGAATAAATTATTTCAATATTATTTCCTTCATTAAAAAATAAAATATAAATAGTCTTTGAATAAACACATAATTCATAGATAGTGTAACTATTCGAAGTATAAAATCTGAAATTTACGAATACTCTGAAAATGATTTTAAAATAACATGCAAAGGATTGTGAATAAAATATTCCTAGATAAACGAAAACTTTATTTTTGTACAGTTGGTGAAAGATTTATTTCTCTTTGTAGAAACCTGAGTTGCCTAAACTGAGCCATAAAAAAATATTTTTATATCATTCTCTAAAATACATGTTATGTTTTCATATAACATATTTATTTCATCAATGCAATTTTATTGCATAGTAGCTTTGTGTGTTATTTAAATATATGCATTTATGAAAAATTTTATTTATATTTAACATTTAATAATTCCATTTTTTTTTTTAAATTTTTGATCATAGACTGTCTAGCTTGATGCATTTTGCCTGCAATATAAAGTTGTATTTTTAAAGTATATAAGTATTTTTTAACTAATTACCTTGTATAAATATATGTAAAACAACCTTTGACTATTTTAATAACTATACACAAAGCTGTCAAATTTTTAATTTACACCATAGCATTATTAGTACTTCCTTTTTTTTCACACCACTTTTTTTTGCAGAGAACTTTTTTCGTATATAATCATAACTTATAACATCTTACTTTTAATATACTTGGAATATTTATAATTTATACCAGAGTAATGTTAAAACATTTTTTCTTTTTTTTCACCAGTATATTTTAAAAGAATTTTTCATATTATTTCATCGTAATTGCATACCGGGGAAAGCTTTTCTAATACCAAAGTGGTGCGAAAAAAGGGCGGAACTAACAGTACTCGGGAATAAATTATTAATATTACAAGACAAACTTTTACGCTTATTGTTTACGGTAGACACAAAGCGCAAAAGTTCGTACCTATGATAATTATATTGGAGAAAAATTTTCTACAAATAAAGTGATGTGGAAAAAAAAATCCTCCGTACTATTAGTAAATTTAAAATTTTGATTGCTCTGTTTACATTACTAAAGTTTAACTTATATGAATAAATTTTGTTTAATATTCAGTGCTGCCAGATTGAGGGAATTTTTTATTCAATGGCCACCGCTAAATTTTAATGGTAACGGTTGCCTAACCGTATCGAAGACATATTACAAAAATGGTCTCAAATGATTAACCAACCGTTACACTTAAAATTTAATGGTGGCTATTGAATAAAAATTTCCCTCAATCTGGCATCACTGTTAATACTGTGTTTATTAATACATTTAAAGCAATATATAATAACGTAAGAAAGGGATATCAGTCAATTTTCATAATTAAAGAAGTCTTGTAAAAACATGATAACTGATATTATCTATAAGGAGATATATACCTTAAAGATATATACCTTATATACCTTATATAAACCATTAAAGATTTTTGATATATTTTTTACAAACTTGAAATCTTGAAATTGCATTTTCTTAATTTGCATTTTTTCATGAATTCATGATCTTCAAAATGCTAAACTTCCTACAGATAATTAAAAAAAAATATATATATATATATATATATATATATATATATATTATTATTATTATTATTATTGGTGTTTAACAAAACTCTAATAAAAGAATTAGGGATGAATTTTAAAATTTATTTATTAGTTTTTGTGGGGGGGGGGGGGGGAAGTAAAAATTTCATGTCTATGTAAACATTAAAAAAAAAAAAAAAAAAAAAAAAAAAAAAAAAAAAATGAATTTTGTTATATTTTCATTATTAATATTTTTCTTTTAAAAATATTTCAAAACCCATCTCTATTTCTTTTAAGTAGATTCTATCAAACATCTAAATAAATAAATAAATAAATTAAATTAAATTAAATTAAATTAAATAAAAATGCAAGCTGAGAAAATGCAATTTAAAGAATTTAAATATGTAAAAAATACATAAAAAACCATGAGATTTGTTGCCTGAATATGTACTTTATTGAACAAACCTAATATAGTTCAATTTACAAATATTAAATGTAAGCCTTAGCTTATATATGAAACCTTTTGTGGTTCCGAGTCAAAAGTGCCAAGTCCCCTTAAAATTTATTTTTCTCTTAAGTTTTTCATGAAAATAATATTTTTCATAGTAGTAAATTGTCCTTAGGAGCTGCAAAATTTCCATCTCCGTCTTTCTTATTTCTAAATGTATTTTTTTCTCTTAAATTCAAAGAATTTTCTTTAAATTACTTTATTATTTTAAAAATGTAATACAAAATTTGAGGATTTTTTTTTTAAATCAATTATTACTTTATTGCTTTTTGCTATATTTTTGACAGCTGTGAAAAACTTTTATTATATGTTTTGAAATATTTTTGGAGCGTCAAAATAATGATTTATAAAATGATAATTTATTTTTAATGACGATTGTTACGCAGAAAAAATAATTATACAATAACATTAAACAATTATAACGTTTTTGGAGAAGAAATTACAACTTGGGACCTAATACACGGTATTTGTCGACGTACAATCCGCATGTCAAATAAGTCGGTTTTACACTATATATTTTGATAAACGAACAAATCTGTATTGTTCGAGGTACTATTTCTTACAAACATAGTTTTGTCTATTAAATAATAAAATAATAATAATAATAAAATTTCTGTCGTAATTCCATTCCTCCCAACATTCTAAATAATATTCCCGTTGTATTGTTAGTATACGCTCCTTTTTCCTCTCCATTTTATTTTTACAGTAATTTTCTACCAAATGTAATTAAAAAAAAAAAAAAAAAAAAGTATATATATATATATATATATATATATATAAAACATTCTCCAGAAAAATACTGGTGTGAAAAAAATCCAGGTGCTAACAATACACCAGAATATTAATTAGAATGTTGGCGGACCTGTAATATTGAATTAACTGACCTGCGGATTACATGCAACTAGATAAGGTATATACATGTAGAGAGCAAACACTCAGGATTTTTGATTACCAATAAACTTTTTAAAGCAATATTTTCTTTAATTAATAATGAAATTTTATGTTTAAAAAAGAGGAAGTGCACTTTAAAAAAATATTACTGTGAAAAAATTTGGAGGGTTGGCAGCACTGTACATGTATATATATATATACACACACACACACACACATATATATATATATATATATAGAGAGAGAGAGAGAGAGAGAGAGAACAAAACACTGTTAAAATATTAAAAAACGAGTTTCTTTAAAAATCGTGTTGTTACAGATTTCTAAAATCGGAAGAATGGTGATTTTAAATCAGTCTACTCAGACTCAGAAATCTTTGGACAGTCCCTGCCTGCCTGGCCTCGGCCAAGCTTATCGGGTTGGATGAGGAAAAAAATATGAAATAAAAATAAAAAATAAGTCTACTCATAAACGTCTTAGGATGATAAATATTTGACACATGAGACAAAAGATAAATTTTAATTATGATTACAGCCAATATAATGCAGGGATGGAACACGAGCGCAGAATTCATACCACTATGAATGTAAGAAAAATTTCTACCTCTTAAATCAACGATATTATAGGTAAAGAAATTTATTAAACGGATTCCGGTATGAATTCTGCGCCCGTGTTCCATCCCTGCATAATGTAACTAACATTACATGACGCTTAATAATTAATTATCTCTGAAATACGCCATTGTCATACAAAGTTCAATCTGTAAGAAAACTGACGATCACACGGATTTAACCCATTAAAAGCATAAATGTTAAACAATTTCGTATTGAAATATAGAAACTATAATTATCAAAATATCAGAATAAAGCTTTAAACTAAATGCATTAACTATTTTATAAATCAACAATTGTTTCTCAGGGTTATAACGGACCCGCCGTTTACAGTACTATATTCCATGAATAAACATATTTTTAAATTTATAGGCTTATCTTATAGATAAAAAAAATTGCTGAGACAAAAATTGTAGAGAAATAGAAGGATCGTATTATTCTTGTTTAGATATTATTTGCAAGTTTTCAAAAATTGTTTAGAGAAAATAGTTATTTGATCACCAGATTATATATTAACGCTGTTATCAAAAAAAAAAAAAAAAAAAAAAAAAAAAAAAAAAAATAGATAAATAAATAAATAAATAAATAAATAAATAATAATAAAATAGCATGGTGTGGCCATAACAAGATTTTCTTCTATGTAATTTTACATAAAATCTATGTGATACAAATTCTTTATTAAATAAATAGATTATTTTCTATGTTAAATGCAGACGATTTTTATATGACAAAATTATTCTAAGTACTGAAAGAAAGCTAATTATTTGCCAATGCCAAAAGAAATGCATTTTTTTTCCGTTAAAAAATTAAAAATATCGATAACTTTGTTTTAAATTACCACAGATCTATGGTTCAACCATTCGTTTTAAAGATATTGACGAGATCTTCCGAAAGATACCCATATTGAAAATTTACAACCCTCCCCCCCCCCCCCCGGATGATTGTGGTTTCGACTATGATAAACTTTCAAGTGTTGTCAATGTTCTTTGATGGTTTTATGTTACAAAAAATAGAGTTTACATGCAAATATTTTAGCTAAGAAAAAAGATATTTTCGTGTAATATGGACCAAGAGGGTAATATGGAATGGTTATGAAGGGAAATATTGAATACCCATTACCTTAAAGGATAAATGAAACAAGACCATATCTTTGCAGAAAACTATGACTAATTGCAATATATACATTTCATTTTGAAATTATTATTGAAAATATACAGTACTGCAAAAAGTATCAACATTGATGTTTACAAAAACTGGAATTATATGGAATAGAGTATATTCCATATGAACAGGCACTGTCATGACTGCCACTGACATGAACAAGTCATTGACATGACTTGAAACGGAAAACACATTTTTATTGAATGCGAGATTTTGTCTCATGACATGAAGCCCATTAGTTTCCAATACGGTCGTTTGTATTAATTGCAGCATTTGCAGGGCTGCCACAGTCGACTGTTTTTAATATTATTTTCGTACCACTATTTCCAAAAAATAAAATTTATTATATATGTTTGTAGATGAATCTGCAGTTAGCCTGCATAAATGAGGAGGAAACGTTCAAACCGTGTTTTCTCCAAAAATAAAAATACTGAGTTAGTCATTTTTCTTTAAACTTAACATGAAAATAGTATGTCTACATACCTTCCTCGATATGTTTATATATTTTCTAGTATCTTTAAACAATAATTAGGTTTAAAATTTAGTTATTTTTTAATTTATTAAATTTTGTGTTACCTGAAATATTTTATCCGAAGGAGAAAACATGGTTTGAATGTTTACTCCTCAAATTTGTTATGAATTTTATGTTAGAGAGAGAGAGAGAGAGAGAGAGTGGAGCGAATATATTAAGAAAAGTCGTCTGCGGCAGCCCTGCATTTGAGTATTTTGCATAAAACCTGATTAAGTCAGTAGAAAATTGTCATCACTATTTTTAAGAACAAATTTAAACTTAACTAAAATGTGATTTTCGTGCTTTATGCATCCTGATTTCGTGAAACGATATTACGTTTCTACAATGTATATCTTCAAATACCTATAACCCTTTGCGGCGCAAGACAATTCAGATCATTTAAATTATACTGCCACCGGAATTCATGAACTAAATTAAACTAAAAGAAATTTTAAATTTTAAGGTTAAAAAAACCGGCATTTTCTGATATGTTATAAACGTAAATTTTTGCTAAAAAGTTCCCGGGATGAATTTTTGCAGCTGGATCTTAAATTTAGCGTCCTCGCAGCAAGGACACCGCGCGTTAAGGGGTTAAAAATATATGTTACAGAATCTGACTCTTATAAATGTTTTGAATGAACTTTTCATCATTGTTGATGAGAAAAAAAAAAAATAAATAAATAACGGTGTCTGCTAAGACATTGAGAAAATATATCTTTTAAAGTGTGAAAAAAAAAAATCTTTTAAAAAATTCTCTTAAAAATATTTTAAGTATATATTACAAATAATCCATGTAAAAAGTATATTTCCTTTAAAAGAATAATGTTAGCACTAAGTTTTATTCAGCAGCTAAAAGTAGAAAAGAAATACAGAAAATTTCTTGCAAGAAAAATAAAATAATAATTTTCAATAATTATTGGATATTCCGACCACTGCACTGCGTTATTTATAGATAAAAAATATATTGTTGATACAGAATTAATATTTTTGAGAAATGAGAGTAAGAAAATGGTATGATATTGTTTCCTTTTGACTGGAAATCATTTATCACAAATTTCCTTTTAAAAGCAATATTCTTTATCATTAGTTTGCTGACAGAATCAGTTTCGACAAAAAACTTGAAATGAACAAGAATATTTCTTGTTTAGTTTTATAGTGATTATTTGAAATCAGAACTGACACAGGCGACTTTTTGTTATTATTTTCGCACTCGTATTTTCATAACATAAAATTTATAACAAATTTATGCGGGTAAACGTCTGATTTACCTGAGTAAATATATATTAAATTTTATTTATTTTATTTTATTTATTTATTTATTTATTTTAAACAAAAAAGTCACCAAAACAACAACAAAAAAGTCACCTGTGGTAGCCCTGCACTGTTAAAAAAAAAAAAAAAAAAAAAAAAAATTGCAACTTTGCTGCCAAAAATTCTCTGTAATTTGAGGGGAGAAAATCGTAAATTACTGAAAAATTACGTTGAAAAAACGTATTTTTTTGTAATTACAGGGAATTTCTGGCAGCAAAGTTGCATTTTTTTAACAATGCGTGAACCTGAAATTTTCACTTACGAGATTTTTAACATATAAATTATAAGGATGGTTGAAGGCTCACCTTTTCCCCCTGATTTTTCCTCCAGAATATTTACACGATAATTTTTACTTAATAAATGGTTCAAACATACTATTAAAAATTCCGAAATAAAATTATTGGTGGAAGAATAAGGGATAAAATGTGGTATGGGAACCCCCCCCCCCTCCCCTCCCCACTGATTAAGTAAAAACACAAATATTCATTTAAGTATTCAAATACATTTTTTTTTTTTTTTTGCTAATTTATTTCGCTATTTTAATAAAACATTTTATACATTTCCAAACATTAAAAAGGAGTTATTATAAGTAGTTCATATAAAGTTCTATGAATATAATAATAATCAATTATGGCTATTTGAAGGGAGTTTCATAACTTTATTAAACGTACAGTGGAGTTAGAAATTAACACAATTATGAATCAAAATGACATAGGAAAGCGTGGTTTAAAATGACTCTTTATGCGATCTCTTAAGCATTGCTGCCACAATCCTAATTAATATTTCGTGATGCAGCTACTTCTTCTACAGCACATTATTTTAAGAGTAATTCTCTTCAAATATAATTATGATTAAATACATAGTTGCCAACCATCTCATTAAAAAGCGTACAATTGTTAACGCCCTTTGAAAAAACGCCCCTTTTTTCCCACCACTTTATTTTTAGAGTACGTCGCTTCAAATGGTGTTACGATTAAATAAAATAAAATTACTCTAAAAAATGACTGGTGTGAGAAAAAAGGCGGGTACTAAGAATTGTACGGTTCATAATGAAATTGTTGGCAAGTATGTAAATAAGAAGAAAAATTCTCTAAATAAAGACTCGTGCGAAAAAGAATGGGTACTAAAAATACTACGGAATGGTAATTAGGATGCTTAATCTTTTCAGAGGTGCCGTTATAGTTGCCAATTTAGCACCTTTTGGCTACCGGAAAAATTTAATATATATATAAAGCTTTATCAGTAAAAACCGTTGCAGTTCACTAATTAAATGTAATAAATATTTATACTTGGTTTTTCCGGTAGCCAAAAAGTATTAATTTGGCAACTATGCTCCTTAGTTGGTGTTGCTAAATTTTGGGCCTTTTTTTTTTATTATATATATACACCACTAAGTTTTAAGTGTAACGTTTGTCTAATGTTATTTGCTCATTTTGTATATCATCTAACACTCCTCAAAATTATTGGTGATATACAAATAAAAGAGTCTCTAAATTTGGCAGTAATGTTTAGAGCGTTAGAGCAGGCAAAGGATTAATTTCACTCCACCGATCAGTGTTAAAATTTAGGGAATTTTTGATTCAATACCCATCAGTAAAATTTAACTGTAACTATTGCCTAATCACTTCAAAGGTTATTTGTCGATTATTTATATCAAATATCACTCCTCAAAACTATTGATGATAGTTGAATAAAAGAATCCTTAAATTTGGCAACACTGTTTAGATCGCTTTAGTACGTTAGGTCCGGCAAAGGGTTAAAAGCCGACGTTTGGGCGTCACTAGTAGTGAGTACACATAGTTTCCAACAGGGTACGAAGGACTTACTTTTTTATAAGGATTCATTCACTACTTCTTTTTTATTAACACTTTGACGGTCCTATTTAATTTCATTCTTCGTGTCAGTGTTGGACTTTTTTATTCAAAATCCACCACTACATTTTAAATGTAACGGTTGCCTAATCACTTCGAATGTTATTCGTTCATAATGTATATCAAATATCACTCCTCAAAGTTATTGATGATAATTGAATAAAATAGTCATTAAATATGGAAACAATGCTCAGAGCGGTTTAGAGCGTCAGGGCCGGCAAAGGGTTAAGAAAATTCTTCTCAGATTAATAAGGTTTTGTTAAGAAATAATTTTATTTGTAAAAAAAAAAAAAAAAAAAAAAAAAAAAAAAAAAAAAAAGGTGGAAAATTACAAAAAAAGGCAGGTGTTTTGCACTTTCTGTCAATTTTTATGCTTTTTAGCTACCTATAATTTTAATAGAAAAATTTTATAAATATTTGTTACAGCTCATACTGATTCAATGAAATAAAAATTTCTAATAAATTAAAGTAGTTTTAGAAAAACTTAAAAGTTAGTACCTATAGATATAACTTTTTGAGATAATTAACTTTCATCGCTGAACAAAACAAAGCTCCGGAATTGCAGGTCGGCCGTACTTTCTTGAAAAAAAAAAGATTATACAGATATTACAATAAGATTATTCGACAATTAAAAACACTGCATTATTAACGTCATAAATAGCTTTATAGATTTATCGTAAATAGCCGTAATAGATTACATTTTTAAATACAAACGCACAATAAGTTATGTTCCAAACTTAAAATTTTGTTTTCCAAATAGTTCATGTTACAAATATAAAGGTATACCGTTTGTATTATCGGTAGTAAAATTCGTTTCTAAAATGTCTATATGTGTTATTCTAACTTAAAATGAGTTGGATTTTATCCAAATAGGTATTTGGATATCATATATAGGTTTTCATTTAGAAATATTAAATGCGCATTTAAACGCGCATTCAGACACATTACATATTTACATTCGTACGTGCGCAGATTTTAATATATAATTGTAGCATACATTATGACAATGTCATCCCAAACTCCACGCATACCTATAAATTCAAAACCTATCTTTCTCTTATTGTTATCTAAAAGAAAATTATCCATATGGAAATTTTTTTCAAAACACAACTTAAATTCGTGTACTGGGGAAAACGTTTACAGGATGTTAAATGTTCTTCGTAATAAAATGCATTTAAAATATAAATAAATAAAAGTACAAAAATAAATAAATATATCGTCGCATTTATGACAGACAGGCGTAACTCAAAATTATTAACTTTTCAGAAGAGCCAAAACAAATAATGCGGTAGGGGAAATATACTAGATGTTATGTGCATTATAATTATGAATTCATATAATATCAGAGTTGCCAACATTTTAATTTATTCCAGAGCATTTTTAGTCCCGCCTTTATTTATACCACTTTTGTTTTAAGCGCATTGTTTTTTCTTATTATATTATAGTTTTATATTGGAGAAAATTCTATTATAAATAAAGTGGTGAGAAATAAAGACTAGCCTAAAAAGGCTCTGGTGTAAATTAAAAAATTGAAAATTATGATAATATGAAAATGTGGACATACCAGCATACATGCTAATACTTACTTGCCAACCATCTCATTATGAACCGTACAATTTTTAGTACCCTTTATTTTCACACCAGAAATTTTTTAGAGTAATTTTAGTTTTATTTAATCGTAACAACATTTGGAGACAATAACTCTAAAATTATAGTGGTGTGACAGAAGGGGCGTTTTTCATGGGGCGTTGACAATTGTACGGTTATTAATGAGATGGTTGGCAAGTATGCCAATCTTTAATTTTATTCTGGAGTATTTTTAGCCCCGCCTTTATTTCGCACCACTTTATTTATAGAATTTTTTTTCCAATATATAACTTCGATAAAATAAGAAAAAAAATCTGGAGTGACTCCACTCAACTTTCCGAACATTGAGTAACTAACAGTTTTGTAGATTAAATAAAGAAAGAGGAATTGCTAAACAAACAAAAGAGAGAAAACCATAATAGAGTGTTTTTTTCTCCATATATCACACGAGGTTTTATTTAACGCTACTGAACTTTGAGCCCTTAGATCATAATGATAAAGAATTTTTCGTTTTGTCCCTGTAAAAATCTATAGATGCTAGATTCACCAAAAGGCTTATAGTTAGTGCAACAGTGATTTATAATATTCATACAAATTTTCAGCTCAATTGAATAAGGCGTTTAGATGCTATCGCACTTTTAAAAATTTGGTCTCATAGGCCATAATGATAAAGAATTTTTCTTCGTGTCCCTGTAAAAAAACTGTAGTGCTAGATTCACCAAAATCTATACAGTTGGTGCAAATGCGACCTATAACATGTGTACAATTTTTTTGCTCAGATTAATAAGGCGTTTAGACGCTATCACACTTTTAAAAATTTGGCCCCATTGGCCTTAATGATAAAGAATTTTTCTTTGTGTCCCTGTAAAAAAACTATAAGTGCTAGATTCTCCAAAATCTATACAGATTGAGTATCTGTGACCTATAATATGGGTATAAAATTTTTGCTCAATTGAATAAGGCGTTTAGATGCTATCGCACTTTTAAGATTTTGGTCCCATAGGCCATAATGATAAATAATTTTTCTTTGTGTCCCTGTAAAAAAACTATAAGTGCTAGATTCACCAAAATCTATAGGGTTCGTACTATGGTGACTTACAATATACGTACCAACTTTCAGGTTAATCGAACAAAGCCTTTAGACGCTAGCGTGTTCACAGACATACACACATACACACATACACACATACACACATACACACACACATACATACATCATCGTAAAAATAGTGAAAACGGACTCAGGGGACCTCAAAACGTATAGAAACATCAAAATCTCGAATTCGGATTTTTGACATGATTACAATACTTTCCTCACTATAGTGTTCGGAAAGTAAAAATATTTTTTTTTAAATAAGTGGTATGGAATGAAGACAGGGCTAAAAATACTCTGGAATAAATTAAAATGTTGGGACCTATGATAAATAGCAACATCCTAATTAATATTTCGTAGCATTGTTACCCCTGCCTTTCTTTTCGCACCCGTATAAAAAAAAAAATGCTATTTAATCGTAATTTCATTTGAAGAATATTATTCTAAAGTTACACAGTGGTCAAATCTACAGCCAGAGAAGTCTACATCTAAAAACAGATACCGATGCAAATGTTCAATTTGTAATGTAAAACTGGTTTATTCGGCAGTAGATTATACGCAGAAAATTACGCAGGGCTCTATCTTTTTTAAATGCACTTATTCCTCAAAATCGATATACGTTTTTGCAATATCGATGCAAACATATTATGTCTCATCTAAAGTAAATTTTCTATTTAAAAACACGCTACAAATCAGGTTAAAATAGCACAATGAATAGACATTTCGGGCCGACTGTATCAGTACCTCATAGTTGTCAAGATTTTAATTCATTCCGGAGCATTTTTAGCCCGCCTTTAATCGAGACTACATACTACTTAAAATTATTTTTTCTTATTTGATCGTGATTATTTATTGCAGAAAATTATTCTATAATAAAGTGGCGTGAAATAAAGGCGGGGCTAAAAATGCTCCGGAATAAATTAAAATGTTGCCAACTATCGTCCCTCATAGGAGTTATAAAATCATGCATAATATACAATTACCGTAATTTCTAGCGTATAATCCGCACGTGCGATTATTCAATTTTACACCCTATATTTCTTCGAAATATGCGTATGAGCGTATGTAACATCGTCTGTCAATTAAAATTTCCTATCTGACTTACGGATTATGCGCCGAAAATTACGGTACAAACATCATGAGGTGAAAAACATTAAAACAGGACCGTGTCTTCAGGTGCTATCATAGGTTTCACAGCATTCCTGAAATTTTACTCGCATTTTATTACATTTTCACCACTATCTTCATTAAAAAAATTCTTAAATATTTTTTTACGTCTTAAAGCTAAAATATTATGTAAAAAAGTATTGGTTTTAAATAATAATTGCAATATAATATAATAGAATGGGCGTAAAATTCTGGGAACGGTGCGATGCCTGCTATCGTACATGGTTCTTTTAAAGGTTTCGGTTGCAGTTTTGTGAACACACCTTGAAGAAAAATCCGACGATTAAAATTATAGATATAAGATTGATTGGTTGGTTGAGTTTAACGTCGCTCTAATACTGCGCAATGGGTAATTGGTGACGGTCTGGGACGCATTACTAAGGGTAGTCTGGAAACATGCCATCATAATTTTATAGGTGTAAGAAGCAGAAAACTTAATTTTTTTTACAATCGGATATATGGTTTGTAATCAGGGGTCGTACTCGCCTTTTTTTCAGGCCACTCTCGGCATACTTGCCAACCATCTCATTAATAATCGTAAAATTGTTAACGCCCCTTTTATACACCACTTTATTTTTAGAATAATTTTCTCCAAATGATGTTACGATTCAATATGTATAAAATTACTCTAAAAAATGATTGGTGTGAAAAAAAAATAAAAGCGGGTACTAAAAATCTTAGTATTCATTATGAGATGGTTGGCAAGTGTCTCAGGAATGACAATTTTTCAAATGTATTGCTACTACAATTTGTATACACTAATCTCTATAATGTATAATCATGGCACGTTACTATAAATATATCGAAAACTGTAAAAATATAGCATTTTTTTAACATAAATACAGCTTAGTTTGCTGTATATTTTTACAGCCAGTTCTGTAGAAATAATTGAAGACTGATTAGTTAACTTTGTGCTGTAAATCAGCATCAAAAATTTTCCAAAAGTCTTTTGGTGCGTATGACATGATTTATCAACCAATCAGTGATGATGTTGACCTTATCTGTTTTTGTAAAGAATAGTCATTGTAAGCCCAACGGCGCGATTGAAAAAGTGCTGGCCTATTCCTTCAATTTTACTGAACGTGGTTTAGTTAATGTCGTATTTATTATTTTTATAACTGAAACTATTTTTCAAATGTTACGAATTAGCTATTTTTCAAATTTAATCTCCAAATATTTTGATATGACGTTTTTATTTCGTTATTTAGTAATTAAAAGTATTTTCGTTAACACGTTCAGCGCCACGCGAATTCTTAATAAAATCCATTAAAATTCCTTAATGATATTATCTTGTAATAAATAAAAATTAAGTAAATTTTCAATAATTACTTAAAACAATGTAATATTTTTAGTTTTATATCATATTTTACACTGTCACCGATGGTTCACACGGCTTTATACTTTATATCATATTTGACACTGTCAGCCACCGATGGCTGACATGGCATTCACTGTGTTAATTGTATTATGCATTTGTTATTGATACAAATGTTTTCGTAAATAGCTAATGCAATTATGCCGATAAACTAAATTTATCGAAACCAAGCAGATTTCGGGATTTAATTATTAACTTCATTTGCTAAAACAAAATACAAATACCTGTTCAAATAATATTATTAAATGCGGAATTCATGTAAAAAGTGACATAAATCTATAATATTTCAAGGTAATAAACAAATTTGTTTTGTTCCAGTTATTATTAGTTAATTATTAGCGAAAGCCATTTATTTTGTCAGATATTTATATTTATATATATATTATATATGATGCTAAGCTTTTCAGATGCAAGTTTTTATTACGTCATTTATTACAGATTCATAAAATTCGTTATTGCAGGCTTGCTACAGGCTCTATTTTTTCCTGACTCTTACACCAGAAATTTCTTTTAAGGAATCTTCTGTAACATGCTTTCGAAAGCAAGTTATAAACTGCTGAATGAATATTCTGTTGAAACAATCAGCTGGGGTGGAAAATTGGCGCAGTATTCATACCGGCAGAATTGCCAGGAAAATTGTTAGTCCCGCTCCTTTTCTTACACCATTTAATTTTTGGAGTAATTCTCTTCAAATGTATTTACGATGAGTGAAGAAAACAAATACTCTAAAAATTAAGCGGTGTTGAAAAAAAGGGCGGTACTAACAATTTGCCGGATTAGGTTGGCAGCTCTGTACCTGTACTTGTTTAAAATTTTTCCCTGCTTATAAAATCGTTGATTGACGAAGTAAAAAAAAAATTGTTTCCTATATGCCGGTATGAGTTATGCGCCAATTTTCCACCCCTGAATCATAAAAAAACGGCAGTTGCGTAGCAACCTTGTAGTGGATTATTATACAGTGAACTAAAGTTAACGTCAATTATATATTTAAGAACTGTTTTTGAATTTTGACGACTAATTTGACAAATAAAAGTGGCAACTCTGATTTTTATCTTAGAGAATAAGATTATAAACGTACACTCAAAGTAAATTACCAACAAATCTATATATATATAAAAAAAGTAATCATATAAAAAAAGTGTATTACATTTTTTTTTTCAATCTTTTCTGGCTGTGCACTTGCGGTTACTTTTCTTAGGAGAGAAAAATTCTAAAAATGGATAAGTATATATTTCAATGTGATATATGAAATACATAATTTAAATAAAGCTTATTGAACATTTCTAAGGATGTAATCAGAGAAAATAAAAGCCATTGAAATGTCTTTGTTAATGTTTCAACTAACGTAATACGATAGAGAACAAATAGAGAAATGATTTCTATGAACAAATACAAAAAGTTTTCAGACATATTTTTCCAGCAATACACATTTTGTAGAAATAATTACAAAATTTCTAAAAGAGCTTAATTTGGAAAATTCACATTTCACAGAAGTTCAGTTTCGCAATATGACATTTGTTAAAGATTCAGAAAGTAATAGGAAAAGCATTTTTTTTTTAATTACACTGTCTTTTCAAAATGACATATACCAGAAATTATTTGGCCATATATACTTTTTTTTTTTTAATTTTATGTTTCTGGAAGTTAGTGTTTCTGAGGCTCTGCATTGAACCTGCCGAGATTGTGTCACTATCGGGATTTCTTGGCTGTGACGTCATGTTCCGATAGTGCCAAAAAGTGTGCTACAACGAAGCTCTCGGAAGCGCTTACCTGCTTCTCGCTATCGGAAATTCTTGTCGGGATCCTCCTAAAAATTCCCACCAAGCGTACATCTAATGGAAACGAGTTTCCGATAGCGAGATACAGACAATGTGTCCGCCATTAAAAAAAAAAAAAAAAAAAAAAAAAAAAAAGGTGAATTTAAAAGAAAAAAAAAATATGTATATGCGTTTTATTTTTTTAGAAAGAACTTTCAAAACTACTAATTTTGTGTGTGAACATTTTGTACATTTAATCGTTAGTTTTTTAAGATATTCGATTAGAAAATTCACGAGTGACGAGAAATGTATCGCTTTTTTCAAGTGCAATATTAACAGAAACAGACTAAAATTGAAGACAAAAGAGTAACTTTTTAAATTTAATCAGTTTTGAAGTCCATAAAGCTAAGATAAACTATATAAATTCATCATTCATAATGAAATAATTACAAAGATGCTAATTTAATGACAGTATTATATAATAACTTAGAAACATTACGTAACACCGTCAGCACCTCGGTCGCAGAGTATTTGATCGGGTTAAATACCCTGGAAGGCTCAGTGCATTATTATTATTTTTTAAATAGTTAAACAGTTATTTTAAATGCTTTTTCTTTTTCTTTTTCTTTTCTTTTCTTTCTTTCTTTTCTTCTTTTTTTTTAAGGAAAGTATGATTATTTAATTTATTAATTAGAAAATATATATATATATATATAGAGAGAGAGAGAGAGATATAGATATAAATATTTTCAACTGCAAAACAATAATTTAAAAATAATTGATCATTTTATTTTACTTCTGATTACAATCAATACTAATCAGAAATAAATTACTTTAACGAAACAAATTATTTTTCATTTTTATTCTTTGCTGATGAGTGTATAATTCTTAATATGTTTTAATAATTATTTTCTCGTAAATTATTAATTAAATTCAACTCAAAAGAAGTTTCTTTTCAATTGAAATAAGATATTCAAAACTCGCCAAGGCATAGTTTTTTTTTTTTTTTTTTTTTTTTTTTTTTTTTAAGAATAACTAACAAGGAAGATATGAATATTTAATTTAATAATTAGAAAAAAAAAATAGACTTTTTTTTTTTCAATTGTAATAAAATATTTCAAAAACAAAGCACTTCGATAATATTTCGACTTTTATAGTCATTATTAACGAGAAAATAAATTTTAACTTTTTAACTTTGAAAATACATTTCCTTAAATTTTTTGTCATATTTTGCTAAAATATTACAAAGAAAGTATTACAAATACATGCATGCATACATATATATATATATATTGCTATAATTTTTTTCTGGTAAATTATTAATTAAATTTAACCCTCCCCCTCTAATAAATAAATAAATAAATAAATAAAAGAAAAAATTCCAGTTGAAATAAATTATTTTATAAATGCTTGATTATTTTTCTGCATTAAAAAAAAAAAAAAAAAATCATTATTAATTAAAGATTAAACTTTTAACCTTAAAGATTTCTCTTCTGTATAAATAAACTACTTATTGCTTATTACTTATTTTTTTATTTTTTATTCCTTGTCAATGAGTACCTATGTGTAATTTCTGATATAATTTAGTAATTATTTTCTGTTTCATAATTAATAAAATTTTACTCAACTTTTTTGTTTCTTTTTCAGTTAACTAAAAAGTATTTAAAAACTAAATTAAATATTTTAAAAATAAATATTTAAATTCTGAAAAAAAAAAATATTTATTCTAAACAAATATTCTACATTTTTTTTTTTTTTTAAGAAAAAGAAAAAGGAAAACAAAAGGATTAAACGGGGATTGAACTTGGGAACTCTTAGGTAGCAGAGTGTTACTCTACCACTGCGCTACTGGGTACCTGTCGAAATTTTATCTAAGTCATTATATTTTACAGTCCTTAAATGGAATCTTCACAATCCTTTCATTATAATCTATGAATTCACATGGTTTAGCTTATAATTTATAGCTCTGAATACATCAAAAATGATTATTTTTTGTAAAGTTGTTCTTTAGTCTTTAATTTTAGATTCCTTCGCTTAATATTGAATTTGACAATGTGACACATCTCTTATCACTCGTGATCCTTCTAATCGAATATCTTTAAAACTAATGATTAAATGTATATAGTGTTCATTCAAAAAATTAACAGTTTTGAAAGTTCTTTCCAAAATATATAACATTGGTACATATTTTTACTTTCTCTTACCCATAAGGTAGAGAAAGTATTGTTTTTGGCTCAAATTTTCGAACGCGAGATTTGGTTATATTTACACGTTTTGAGGTCCCCTGAATACGAAAATCATGTTTTTAGCAAATGGTCTGTGTGTCTGTGTATCTGTGTGTGTGTGTCTGTGTGTGTGTCTGTGTGTCTGTCTGTTATCAGCATATCTCAAAAACAAATTATGGCAGAAAGTTCAAACTTGGTATTCTAAATGTGTATCATATAGGGATGCTACAGTAAGCTTTTCGTTAAGATCAAGCAAATGGTTCGTGTACAGGGACAATCAAGAGAATTCTAATACATTACGTATATGGGGGAAATTGCAGGAAAATAGAGTTTAACGTCTATAGTCTGCACTAAACCAAATGAAACAAATATATATTTTTTGTAATAGAGACAGTTAACTGGGAAAAATTTTTTGTGTATGTAGGAGCCTCGCCTCCCCCCCTGGGGGGAAGTCACCCCTCGAGGGGAGTAAATTTTCATGATGGGTATCTTTCAAAAGAGCTCGAAAATACCTTTAAAACGAATGGTTGAACCATCGATCTGCGATAATTTAAAACAAAGTTATCGACTTTTTTTACTTTTAACGAAAAAAAAAAAAACTCAGAAAAAAAATCGTACTTTTTTTTTTTTTTTAAATATTGAGAATAAAATGGACTTTTTTTGGATATTTGGTGTTAAACTACTTCTCTAATATGGAAATCGTCTGCCTTATCATAAAAGATAATTTTTTTAAATAATAATTTTAATAAATTATTTATTAAAAAGAGAAATATTTTTTAATAACCGAATTAAGTTCTATATAAATGTAGGTGCATTAATGAAACGGGGGGTTGAGGGGGGCGGTAGCCCCCCTCACACAGAACTAATTATCATATAAAACTCTTCAGAAGCCTAATATGAATTGTTTAACATAGGTTTACATAACAGTACTCGTTATCTTACCTATTAATCTGCAACCTGTATTTATAGTATTAAATTTCAGGGTAAGAGAAAGTCGTGTGAGTGACACACCAGATTATTTACTTTCTTTTTATTTCTTCAGTTCTCATTTAAAAATGGTTGACAACGTTAGTGCATATCCACTTTTGACCACTTACTCACTGTGATTGGTCAGTTAGTATCCGATGCCGACACTATTTCAGTCTCGACATTCGGCTTCCTATACGAGCTTCCGTTACGTTCGTGTAGAGCAAAGAATGAGTCCCGAAAACATGAGTGTTGAGATCTCGCATATTCGATATCGGGAAGATTCCGTCACGGAAGTATTTCGCCATGTTTTTTGTAGGACTCCGGGACGTTAATTTTTTTGTTCAAGGCAGTAAACATTTGAAGATAAAATCTATTTTAATAAAAAAAATTATTGAAATTAATGCTAAATATTAATTAAAAATTATGTTTCATATAAAAATTGATAAGTTAAAAAAAAAATATATTTATAAGCGTTTTTTTTGTTACTTTCTCTTACCCATAAGGTAGAGAAAGTATTGTTTTTGGGTCAAATTTTCGAACGCGAGTTTTTTTTAAATATATTTACATGTTCTAAGGTCCCCTGAATACGAAAATTATGTTTTTAGCAAATGGTCTGTATGTCTGTATGTGCGTATGTCTGTTATCAGCATATCTCAAAAACAAATTCGGGCAGAAAGTTCAAACTTTGTATTCTAAATGTGTATCATATAAGGATGCTACACTAAACTTTTCGTTACGATCAAGCAAATGGTTCGTGTACAGGGACACTCAAAAGTATTCAGAAGTAACAAAAGTGTCCGAACACTAGCAAAAATTCCTATATAAAAAAAGTACACTTCATACGGTCTTGTTAAATAAACCCTTATGGAATCATGTTCTTACACTGACTAAGAACAGGATTCGACAAGGATTTATTTAACAAAATCGTATAAAGTGTCCTTTATTTACATAGGCATTTTTGCTAGTGTTCGGACACTTTTGTTACCGACTGTATATTACGTCTATGGGGGAAATTGCAGGTAAGTAGAGTTTAACATCTATAGACTGCACTAAACCAAATGAAACGAATACATATTTTTTGTAATAGAGATAACCAACAGGGGAAAAAATTGTGTATGTAGGAGCATTGCCTCCCCCCCCCTGGGGGAAGTCCCCCTTCGAGGGGAGTAAATTTTAACGATGGGTATCTTTTAAATGAGCTCGACAATACCTTTAAAACGAATGGTTGAACCATCGATCTGCGATAATTTAAAACAAAGTTATCGATTTTTATTTTTTTTAACGATTTATTTTTTTTAATATTGAGAATAAAATGGACTTTTTTTGAATATTTGATGTTATACTACTTCTCTAATATGAAAATCGTCTGCATTATCATAAAAGATAATTTTTTTAAATAATAATTTTAATAAATTATTTTTTAAAAACAGAATTGTTTTTTAATAACCGAATTAAATTCTATATAAATGTAGGTGCATTAATGATACGGGGGGTCGAGGGGGGCTATCGCCCCCCTCACACAGAACTAATTATCATATAAAACTCTCCCGAAGCCTAATTTGAATTGTTTAAGATAGGTTTACATAACAGTACTCGTTATCTTACCTTTTAATCTCCAACCTGTATTTTTAATATTAAATTTCAAGGTAAGAGAAAGTCGTGAGTGACGCACCAGATTATTTTTACTGTAAATGTTCTAAATTTTAATTTTATATTGAATAAAAAGTGATGATTATTTTTTTTTTTTTACTATTATTGTAACTACAAAATGTATGTTTATTACGAGAATTCAAAAAGTGATGGTTGTCCAATATTATACGCAAAACCATTTTGGTATTTGAAAAAAAAAAAGAAAATAGAATCTTGAAATTTACAAATCAAATCATTAATCTTTGACTCTAATATAGAAGTAATAACAATAGAGAGTTTTGAAATCAGAAGATTTAAAATGACCAAATTTTATCTAAGGTCTCAAACTTGCATCTTCAATTTAAAAAAGTACATTAAAGATACTTTTATATATTCACAATAACAAGCATTTACTTGTTTTTAAATAAACCGTGCATTTCATGAAGGATATACTTCTCTTGCTAAACTTTGAACAGTTGTGAAGTTTGCGTTGATGCAAAATCCATCTTAATAACTTAATTAGATAACTAAATGGTAAGTAAGAGAGTACTAGACTTGAATTAATAAATAACAGTTTATTTGAACAGATTAACGGGAGGGCGGTCTGGTAATCAAGCTAGCTCAGTCAGCGTATTTAATTAATCAAAATATATGTATCAGAAATGAAATTAGATAATCTTAAATATCTCACCCCAGCAAATAGTCGAAGGTGTAGAGACGGTTGCACTCGTATACTCCGCTACCACGACTTCACTTTGGATCAGAGGATTCCCTTCGGATCCAACTTTACTTTTACGAATGCTAGTAGATACTCGTACCAACACTCATCACAACTTAATCTTCACACCACTAAATCTCCGCTACTTTACTTCTCAACACTCGCCAAAATAAGAATCTCCACAATCCACTATAATATACATCACCATCCACTATAGTATACTCCAACATCCACTATAATATACTCCAACATCCACACCAATCTACTAAAACCATCTCCATCTTATACTTCTTCCTACTAACCTCCTTTCTCTTCATTTCAATCAATACTTTAAAAATCACTTCTAATTCCTTCGTTGCAGCACCCTGCCAACAAAAAACTAACCCGACTTCAACTTTCGCCGAGTCACTGGCGTCGAAATAATTTAACCGTCCCCACTTTCTACTTTGCTGGATCCAGCTTAATTTTACACAAACTGTGGTGACGTTCTGACGTCTCAACCTCACACAGTTTAAATCATCAAAAAATAAAAAACCAATGTAACATTTAAAATGAAATAATAAAAAAATTCTAAAACTTTAAAAATACATTTTAATTAAAAACATTAGAAGACAAGACAGACGTTTCGGCTAGAACACTAGCCCTCCTCAGTGTCAAACATACAAGCACAAACAACATTTACAAAAATTCATAAAACATCACAGCAAGATTAAATATTCAGGAGGAATAGCCTTAGCCTCGTTCAAGAAAGAATGTTGCATTTTGGTAAAAGCGCCCTCTAGAAAAATACGGGATTCATAGATATTTACATTAGAAGCTAAAATTTTAAAGTTTTCAAAATCCGGAATATGATCACTATTGAGAGAATGGATTACGAGTTTTGATCTTAAAACAGGAGATTTAAGATCAAAACTCGTAATCCATTCTCTCAATAGTGATCATATTCCGGATTTTGAAAACTTTAAAATTTTAGCTTCTAATGTAAATATCTATGAATCCCGTATTTTTCTAGAGGGCGCTTTTACCAAAATGCAACATTCTTTCTTGAACGAGGCTAAGGCTATTCCTCCCGAATATTTAATCTTGCTGTGATGTTTTATGAATTTTTGTAAATGTTGTTTGTGCTTGTATGTTTGACACTGAGGAGGGCTAGTGTTCTAGCCGAAACGTCTGTCTTGTCTTCTAATGTTTTTAATTAAAATGTATTTTTAAAGTTTTAGAATTTTTTTATTATCTCATTTTAAATGTTACATTAGTTTTAATATATTAATGAGACGTATAAACTATGTTTAATTTTATAAAAAAAATAAAAAGTCAACTATCGATTTGAGATTTTTTTTTTTTTCATTTAAGCAAACAGTTATTATATGCATTATTTTCAGTCATTTTTCAGACTTGCGAACTCAAACTTCTTCGATATGAAGGTTATCAAGTTTCAGCGGAGGATCAAAATTTTTATGGCATGTCTCCGGACAACCTCTAGGAGTGAGTCCCAGACCGTCGCCAATTGTCCATTGCGCAGCACTAGTGCGACGTAAAATGTAACCAACCAACCTATCAAGTTTTGAACCATTGCAAAGTAATTGAATGTCTTAAGTCAACGACAAAAAAATTGACGAAATTGCTCCACTCTATCAAAAATTAGAAGGTAAGAATGTTTCCATGTTTGTAAAACATTACATTTTGGAAATATTCATGAAAAACATGCCATTTTGTCACAATAAAGAGACAATAAAGAATATGATGACAATTTAATACGTTTGCCAACTTGTAGGGACTTTTATATTCAATATATATAAATATCACTAATTTTTAACTGTAATTCTCCTTCGTCCAACTATCATATATATTAAACACCCTTCTTCAAAATTAATAGCAAATAAGTCCTTAAAAGTTGAAAAATTTCTATTTAATATAAAACCCTCTTCTCATCTTTTAAAAAGTCTTTCGGATCAAGCAGCAAAAAGATAATCCAGACGGAAGGTTTGGATTTTGTTAAATTTTGGAATCCAAAAATATTGAAAGCTCTTTGATTTTAAATGTCGCTTACTTTTCAGAAGAAAATATTTTTCTTATTTAATAGAAATGTGCACAAACATAACTGTTGATACTTAAGCAATAACAATTCTCATTCCAGAAAGTCACATCCAAAATCCTACAAAACTAAATTTTGGGCTAGAATTTTGGGTAATCACATAGCCAGTTCGTTTCTGTAAATACAAATTTAGATTTTGTATTTCATTTAAATTTTGTGGCTGACAGCATTAGCACAATTATAACGCAAGTAATAAAAAATAAATTTTGGGGATGATTTTCATATAGATTTTTTTTTTATCAAGATGATGCTTAGCATAATTACATAAACGATATTTGAGAGTATTAAAAAAGCAATATCTTATCTAAAGTATAGTTTGCAGGGGGTTTGTTTAATTTCCAACTAGATCCACTGACTTTACACCTCTTTACTATTTTTTGGAGGGGAAAGGGGTCCCTCAAAACGAAACGCCAGTCTGACATATAAAAAATAATGTAAAATAGTGGTCGAGACATATGATTAACAAGCATGTCCAGTAGATTTCAATCGCTTAAAAAGAACGGCTTGTGTGAAGAGGTTCGTGTATTTGCATTAACGAATGGTTAGATTAATATGAACAGGTATAATTTATCTGCGATTTAAAAAGAAGAAGAATGCTATTCTAAATAGTGGCATGAAACTAATTTTCAGTTGGTAAAAACACGGCATGTCTGTACAAATTAATATCTCCGATATATCATGCACTAAAAATTTTGCAATTTTTTTTTGTACGCAGAGGCTTTTAGTTATATCTAGAAAATCGCTAATTTAATTATTGTGACAGGCTAATGTAAGTTTTATAACTATTTAGGCAATTTCAACTTTTACGCTTATGAAACATTTGTTGTTTTATACATTCTGATAGTGTGAATAAATCGTTGTAGTTCTGTTGCTGTTGTCTTATATGGAATAAGGCAAATTGACTGCAGGTGGACCCTAGACCTGAATGTAATGCCTTTCCTGGGGATCTTTTTAAAAGGGTTCTAGCACGCATTTAATCGAGTTTTGCAGAAATCAACGGAAAAATATGAAAGGTTAGGTCAACGAACACGACCAGGAACCAAACCCGTTTTATTGTTGTCATAATGTTATATGCTTCTCAATGATCTAATATTTGATACAAATTCTTAATGAAACAGTTTTGTTGTAGAATTCATTTGCGAAAACATCACATACACTCTTTAAAGTAAGCATCGTCTGAATTGGATCAATTAACCTTATCACGCCTGCATATTTTCCAATATGTTCAGAAATCCCCGCCTATTAGTGTTCTTCTAAAATGTTATGTCACTTAACAAATCTGGCTTATACATGTATGCCGACGTTAAGAATTAATCACGAATACACAATTTTCTTTAATGACGTGTTATTTAAAAGGCTGATATTGATTTTTATTAAACGACATTTTTCGTTTACTTTTCTCCAATATTTTAAAAGAAAAATAATATATTAAGTTGACAAGAATGTTTGGACATATTGGATTAAACAACTGACACCGAAAATTTATCCGGGAAAATACTAATACAACTTTTAAGAAATCACTTTGTAAGTACTTTCTTAACACTTTCGCGATCGCATGCTTTTGTCTTTTTGGCACTAAGGTCCGCCTTTGAGCGTTATTCTCCCGTATTACAATATTTCAGAACAATATTTTTTGTATTCACATTTACATCACAAATTGATATACATTATAATTATATTCTTTCTAATCAAAGTACTTGTATCCATAGTATATTTGTAAAAATGTGAATACTGGATATATTCTTAAGATATAAATAACACACTAAGTGCGAAAAAAACGACCACTGTTGGAGTTGTAGATTTTCAAATGACGTGAATCTACGTCAGCGGTCGCGAAAGTGTTAACCCGTTAGTAGTCGTTAGTTGGTCGATTCGCCGCCCAACCCTCCAGTGTTGACAGAATTTTTTTATTCAATAGCCACTTCTAAAAGTTTTTGGTGGCTATTGAATAAAAATATCTGGCAACATTGAAGGGATGGGCTGCGAATCGACCAACTAGCGACTACTAACGGGTTAAAAGTTATAAAGATGTTGTCTAGTATAAATTTACGTTTATTGAAATATATTATAATGCATAAAATATGTAAGAGAATGTTAACTCCAAACCATCTCATAAAAATTACGAGGAAATTCAGCAGCAGATATTTTTAATGGAGCAGTAAGATAAGTTATGAATCTTCGATCCCTGTAAAACTATTTTGATTTTGCACTAGATCTCTCTTCTACCGAATGAGCAGTTCCACATCTGATCACATTTTCTTAGCAGTTTTAGATCTTCAAATTTTATTAGATATACCACAAACTCAAATAATCCTTCCACTTAAAAAACATGTATATCACAATTCGATACATAAATGCATATTTATTTATTTATTTATTTATTTGAAGAATTATCAGTAATGTCTGTTCGAGAAAAATTTAAAGCTTCTATATGAATCAATCTAGTGCCTTAGTTGAAGAATTCGTATATCAAATGTAATTTATTCGTTCGTAAGTTAAATAAAACAGAAAAATCGTTATTATCCCTATAATTTTGAAATCTAAAAATGTGAAGAAAGAATATTTTGCAATAATTTTTATTGATTTTGCTTTATATTACAAAAATTCTAACAACTTTGGATTTGGAATACCACATGCATTAAGTGTGCTTAACATAATCTCGTTCACAATTATTTTTATTTTAGTCATTTCGAAGCATGAAGTATCCTTATAAATATGAGTACAGGTGTAAAACTCGCCCTACCGTTTGCAGAACCAGCATTGGACATAACAGCTGGGTTCAGGGATACAGGCATTTTCTCACTGAATAATACTATATTTACAGATGCGCATTTTATGTCATCTGTTTATATCACAGATCGATTTAATCCAGATTCCAAAATTTAATCAGTGTTGGGCATAATTGATTAAAAAGTAAATGAATTACAATTACAATTATAATTATTTTACTCTCAATCAATTAACAAATAATTGATTACAAATAAATTGAATTACTTATTCAACTTATTTGTAATAATTCAATTTATTTATAACCAATTATTTGTTAATCGATTGACAGTAAAATAATTATAATTGTAATTCAATTGTAATTCAATTACTTTTAATCAATTATGCCCAACACTGATTGTAACCCATTATAGCTATCACGCCGCGTTTCCTTTAACTTTCAACGAGACCTCTTCCGGAGCTATCTAAGACAAACCAGTCCTCAAATAAAAAAATTGAGAAAGACTATAGCCTTCTCCAGACGATGTAAGGCCTTTTCTAACGACAAAAATCAGGAATACAATACAGAGATAGACGAAATGGAATTCTGCAGTATTAACTGTCACACGACTCAAACAAGCATTGCTAAAAGAGCAAAAAAAAAAAGCAAAAAAAAAAAAAAAAGAAAGAAAGATGAAAAGAAAGAAAGAAAGAAAATTAGATTAAAAAAAAAAAGAAATAATAGGGAAAAAAAAAAGAGGAAAGATTTCAAAAGAATCTCGTTTTCTGAAAACAAAACGTTTTAGGAAAGCCAAACGACAACGTAGAAGCTAGACGAGGAGGAAAAAGACAAATTGTTTTTTCCCTGTCTTAAATCGTTTGGAAGCAGTAAGACAGGAGAACAATGGGTTCATTGTAGAATGCGCAACTGCTGGGTATACGAAGCATGTATTACCAATGGTAAAAATATATTTTGTCTTTATTGTAATGATGAGAAAGATTTTTAGGAAATTAATTTATAATTTTATGGCTTTATTTACGAATTTTGCATTAAAGCTTTCCTTTAAGCTATATTGTGGTTTAGTTCGAACAAAATAAATTTTAAGATTCGATAAAAATTTTAACATTTCTTTAACTTACATATTATTAAAATATTAAAAAAGTAACGCATTCAAACTTACCCCCAAATTGGAGTTGCCTCAAGCGATTTGGTGTCACTTGAGCTTCTTAATTGATACTGATCGTAAACATTTTCAAGATTTACCGTGGCGACTTCTTCCTGAAGCAGTGTTCCCAGATTGGGGACTTTTTTTATTCAACTGTCTCCAAAATTTTTGAGAAGTGATATTTGATACACATAATAGACGATGAATCTTCGAAGTAATTAGGCAACCGTTACAATTAAAATTTAACGGTGGCTATTGAATAAAAAAAGTCCTCAATCTGGCAACACTGTCCTGATGCTAAACTGATGATAATAACCATAGCTGCCAAGTTTTTTAATTTACTCTGGAATGTTGTTAATATCTCCCTTTTTTTCACACCGTATTATTTTTAGAATAATTTTATTCAGTATATAATTACGATTAACTATAAAGAAAATTACTCTTCATAACTTATTGTGTAAAGAAATTGCGGGGGCCAATAACATTTCGGAATAAATTAAAACTGTTGGAAGCTATGGTAATATTATTAAAACAAATTTAAAATGATGAATTATAATTTTTTTCAAAACTCAGAAGAAAACACGGTCCAGCTAACCCCACTATACCCTAACTGCTATGAAATATGACATAACTCTGTCAATGCGTAGAATACTCATAATCACAGTTGGCACAATGTTAAATGTAAGGTCCGGTGTTATTGTTGCAAGTTACTTAATTCAAAGCAGAGTTTTATGCATAGTTGCCAACTTAGAACCTTTTAGTTACTGGAAAATTTTATTTTTATTTTTATTTTTTTAATTTTACTTAATCATGGAAAACCGTTATAGTTCGCTGATTACATAAAATAAATATTTCTATTACAATTTTCCTGTAGACAGAAGGGGCTAAGTAAGCAAGTATGCTTTTATGCATTTATATTACAAATGATTATACATTATAACTATATTATTTCTAATCAAAATAGTTTTATCCACAATATATTGATTATAAAAAGACAAATGTAGTGTATACTTCCACAGAAATATTGTTGCACACATATTTTAAAAGATACGCCGTGGGATGAGTTACCAATTTTCAAATGTTCATACCTACAAACATCTCATTAATAAACAAAAGATTTTTAGTACCCGCCCTTTTTTTACATAAGTCTTTTTTTAGAGCGATTTTATACTTATTTAATCGTAACTCATACTTGCCAACATCCCAATTAATATTCCCTAGTATCATTAGCCCCGCCTTCTTTTTTACAACAGTATTTTTTAGAGTATTTTTCGCCTTATTTAATCATAATCGCATTTGAAAATATTTTTCTACAAATTTACAGATGTGAGAAAAAAGGCAGGAATAACAACACTACGGAATATCAGTTAGGATGTTGGCAACTATGGGTAACTACATTTGGAGATAATTACTCTAAAAATAAAATGGTGTGGAAAAAGGGGCGTGTCTTAAAAATCTTCCGATTCATAATTTGGTTGTTGGCAAGTATGAATGTCGCAGGTTCTACCATCCACACTGAAAGTTTTAATATTATTAAGGATATAAACGGTACAGATAAAAGTATTTCTTTTAAGAATATTTACTGTAACAAACGTGAAATTTAACCCTTTGCGGCGCAAGACAATTCGGATCATTTAAATTATACTGCCACCGGAATTCATGAACTAAATTAAACTAAAAGAAATTTTAAATTTTAAGGTTAAAAAAACCGGCCTTTTCTGATATGTTATAAACGTAAATTTTTGCTAAGAAATTTCCGGGATGAATTTTTGCAGCTGGATCTTAAATTTTGCGTCCTCGCAGCGAGGACGCCGCGCGTTAAGGGGTTAATCAGAATTTTATTAGATAGATTCGATTTCATTACTTTCAGATCAGTGTGACGTACTAGTTTATTCAATGTATTCCCTGTGATCAATACTGTGTTTTTCATTCAATTTTAGTTTTTATTATAAGGGCCCAGTGGCGCAACACCTATATTTTTATTCATAATTTATGTCATAGTGTACTTCCTAACATATTTCAATTAGAAATTTTTGCCCCTTATCGCTCTTATACAAAACGTAGTTCAAGTCTTTTAAAATGGGTGAATTTTTACCCAAAATGTAAATTTGAGACTCCTTGGGCCTCTGGGGAAAAAGAACTATTAGAATAGTATAAATAATATTGAACAGCTGCCAAATTTTTAATTTATTCCGGAATGTTATTAGTACCCGCCTTTTTTTTTTTTTTTTTTTTTTTTACACCGTATTATTTTTAGAGTAATTTTTTTCATATTTAACCCGTTAGTAGTCGCTAGTTGGTCGATTTGCCGCCCATCCTTCATTGTTGCCAGATTTTTTTATTCAATAGCCATCAAAAATTTTTAAAAGTGGCAATTGATATACAGAAACCGCGAATAAAATCGAAGAAACGTCGATCACATCACTTCTTAAAATTATTGGTATAAGTTAAATAAAAAGTGCGCAATCTGTAATAGGTAGCGCTGTCTATAGCGACTACTAACGGGTTAATCCTAATTATACATTGAAGAAAATTACTCGAAAAACCATATGGTGTGAGGAAAAAGGGCGGGTACTAATAACATACCGGAATAAATTTTTAAAGTTGGCATCTATGATATTGATAGAAACTTAAAATACACATGTTCTAAAACACCTAATTGCAAAATTTCATACATGTGGTCAATCTGATATTTTCCTCAATTTAAAAACCCCGTTATGTTCTTTTCTCTTCAATCAAATTCGAGAGTGAAATAAGGCAGTTGCTTACCAATAATACGGAAAAAATTAAAAATATTGCCATGTATGTTATAGTAGTTTTGACGATGATCTACGGTGGTTCTTAATAGTTTAGATTCAAAAAGTTCTGGAAAAAAAATTCATTTAATATTGCTTCCATATAAGATAATTTTTCAGATTTTTGTGACGCCAAACTACCATTTTCAGCTAAATTTGTTGTTCAAATAAACAAAGTCGTCAACAGTTAAACAAGATTTTTCCCAAGTCTGTCCTCCTTGAAAATCAATAGATTGTTCTTATTAAAGATGATTACATTTGGAAGCGTTGATACTTCTTTTACCAACTGACGCGAGATTATAGCCCAATCCATGTTTATTTCGATATCTCGAAATTTACTTGGAAGGAATTCATTTGAGATTTCTAAAGATTACTAATTAAATACGAAACACACGAAGCCTCGCCCCGTTTATTGACGAAAGGAGTCCTCGCGCTTCACAATCAAATGGAAAAAAAGTCGTGATTCTAAACTTTTTTTTTTTTTTTTTTTTTATTTAATTAATTTCTTAGAATAACTTCTTTTTATTTACATACTATATACGTAAAATAAGAAATCTTCAAATAAATAAATAAATATTAACAAATAAATAAATAAATAAATGCGATGAAATAAATAACATATTTAAATAAGTTGAAATAATATTTTAAATGAGTACATATAATTATATTAAATAAATATATGCATTTTAAGTTAAAATAAATAATGCGCCATTCAATTTTAAATCTGCAAACAAATAATTGAACAATATACGAACACTGGAAAGCGTATTTTAATATATTAAACAATTTTTACATCTAACAATGTAATTAAAAATGGAAGTACATGTTATGTAAAAGGAAAAATAAAATATCTTTATTAGGCATACCTATCAGCATTTTAATTAATATACCGTAGTAATGTTACTACCTGCATTTTTATTAACGCCAGTCTTTTTTTTTTTTTTTTTTTTTAAAGATTTTTTTTTCCTATTTAATTGCAATTACATTTGAAGAAAATTACTCCAAAAATAAATATAATTTTCGGCGTGTAATCTGCAGGTGAGATAATGTCATTCCTCCATTAGAAATTTTATTCAGCGGACAAATATATATCTTTTCAAAGAAACAACTCCTCCAAATAAAAATTTATATGTCAATTAGAACTTGTGGTACAAAACTGACTAATCGAATTTGCGGATTATACACCGAAAATTACGGTAAGTGTTGTGCGAAAATGGGCAGGTACCAAAGTTTATTACATAAAAAGTGGTCACTCTTCAATTGATGATAGAGGTGAAAGGCTATTTTCATAAAGGGGAAAATACGACTGCAGCGATCCTATCAGGGGATGTGAAAATTACATTCTATGACAGAGCACGTGCCTATGCCAAACTATGCCTCCGCGAAGCACTCAATGCAATTCAAGGTGAAGCTGACTAGCTCTGCAAACGTAAATTTGTAACGTCATCCCATCGTCCGCATTTCGAATATGAATAACGTTGAATTACATTTTTATTTAAAATACATGGTTAGATGGTGTGTAATTCCTATCTCGAACTCTTATTATAACTTATTTATTTATTTATTTTTTATCATTAGTGATTTTTTACTTTGCAAACGATGAATATTTTACGTATTTTTCAATTTTTTCTTTTGTTACTTTTCGTTTAAGCCTATTTATTTGCCAGTATCTTATACTAAAGCTAATTATTACAGTATTTAAAAAGGAAATAAAAGGAAATATTTATGAATCATATTTTATAATTACTGTATAAAGTGCAATATTATCATTGTTTAATTTTAAATTATAAATCTGTGAAATAAAACATGTTTTAATTAAAAAAAATTTCTATTCACAATTTCGTTACGCATATTTTACTTTCCAAATTCACTTTGAATTTATTGGTTACAGCATAAGTAAGTTCAAAATTAATCTATTAAAAAAACAAATATTGGAATACTTACAAAGTAAAATTTTTATTGTATATTTATGAAATATGTTATAAAAAGAAAAGAAAAGAAAAAGAAACTATTAAATAAGTGGTAATTTTACAGGAGTCATACTCTCCTTCCTTTTTAAAAACACTTTCAGGCAGTGTCGCAAAATTTAGGGCTTTTATATTCATAATGATGGATATTAAATAAAAATGTCCTTAAATTTGGTTACATTGCTTTCAGGGAAGACAAATTCCCACATTTGTTGCTACCTCTATTTTCAAACAATAATCTGTAATCTATTGAATCACGACACAGTACTACAAAAGTACGATAAAGATTTATTTATGAAATTGTTCTCATCTGTGAAAGTGTACTGAAAAAATGGTGGGAGTACGACACCTGTTTTTAATCAGGCAAAGTTTGTAGTTATAACAATATTTTATTAAATATTATTCTTATGCTATTTAGGCTAAACTCTGAAAAGTCCTTATGCAGAGCTGCCAACCTAATCCGGCAAATTGCTAGTACCGCCCATTTTTCTACACCACTTAATTTTTAAAATAATTTTCTTCAAATATATTTGCGATGAATTAGGAAGAAAAAAACTCTAAGAAATTACTGGTGTAGAAAAAGGGGCGGTACTAACGATTTGCCGGATTAGGTTGGCAGCTCTGCTTATGTATATATATATATATTCATTTATACATAGAGAGAGAGAGCCAAATTAAATAATATTGTGTAAATACTTACAAAATTTTCGTAGTAATATAAGAATAATATATATTTTTAAATATGACTAAATGAAATTTAAAATTCATTATCTTAACAAGCTGAAACGAAATTTATAACAAGGGTCACATTACAATAAAAATAAAATTATATATATATATATAAGTAACTGTTCTCAAGACTTCAAATACTTCTGCAAAATATTGTTAGATCTACAGCTACGTCTTACGAGGACGTTCTTCGGCTGTTCCTTGTCAGTATGATTGATAGACGTGATCCATCATTAATGTTAAAGACTTTTGATGACAGATTCTTTCGGGAAACTCTATTGCTCTCCAAAAATTCAATCAATGAAATAAAGGTTCTTTGTACATTTCAACTTAGATGAAACCTGTGGAATATTTATTTAATAAAAAAAAAAAATAATAATAATAATAATTTTCAAAATAGTTCTGTATATATTTAAATATATATTTAAATAATTTTACTTTTCAGATTAATATGAATATATATATATATGGAGCAGAATTTTATTTAAAAAATATATTTATTTAGAAAAGGTAATTTTCTAAATTATTCAGCATATATTTAATTTTTATTTATTTATTTATTTATTTTTAATAATTTTAGTTTGCAGATTAAAAAAAATATTTTTCGTTTTATTGTAACTTAATAAGTTTGCAATATTCATTTAAAATTGACATTTTCTAAAAACAATTTTTATGAATACTCTAGTATACATCAAGCTTACTGGCAGAGTTGCCAACATTTCAATTAATTCCGGAGTATTTTTATTCTCGCTTTTTTTTCATACCACTTTTATTTTAAGAGTATTTTTTTTTTTTTAATTTTATCTTAGTTACATATTTGAGAAAATTATTCAGTAAATAAAGTGATGCGAAAATGAAGGCGGGGCTAAAATTGCTCCGGAAAAAATTAAAATGCAGGCAAATTTGTTCTCAGTAGTCACTAAAAAAGTTGATATAGGTTATATATATATAAGTTATTTTTATTTCTACACTTAAATTTATTGCTTGAAATTTATTGACAGTTTTGAAAGATTACTTTTTAAAGAAAAATACTTATATATAATCCAAATAACATCTAAGGAAATATATTAGTGTTTTTATTTTTCTTTAAAAATAATAAAATTTATAATTCCCTTACTATATTTTTAATATAATCAGATTTTTATTTGAATTTAAAATTATTCTCTCTCTCATCTCTCATCTCTCTCTCTCTCTTTATATATATATATATATATATATATATAGATAGATAGATAGATAGATAGATATACAACTTCAACGTATTTCTTTTTCTCGTAAACGCTAGAATTTAGGAATAAATTTTATTCGAATTATAATTATTTAAATAATATGTTTCATTTTATTAAATATACAAAGACTTTTCAGAAAATCATTTAAAATTGGACATCTTAAACCATACTTGCCAACCATCTCATTAATAATCGTAACATTATTACGCCCTTTAAAATACGCCTTTCTTTCCACACCACTTTATTTTTAGAATAAATTTCTCCAAATGTAGTTATGATTAAATAAGAATTTCAGAAAATCATTTAAAATTGTACATCTTAAACCATACTTGCCCAGAGCTGCCAACCTAATCCGGCAAATTGTTAGTACCGCCCGTTTCTACACCACTTAATTTTTAATATAATTTTCTTCAAATATATTTGCGTTGAATAAAGAAGAAAAAAACTCTAAGAAATTACTGGTATGGAAAAAGGGGCGGTACTAAGAATTTGACGGATTAGGTTGGCAGCTCTACTTGCCAACCATCTCATTAAAATTCATAACATTGTTACGCCCCTTTAAAATTCGCCTCTCTTTCCACACGACTTTAGAGTAAATTTCCCCAAATGTAGTTACGAATAAATAAGAATAAAATTACTCTAAAAAAAGACTGGTGTGAAAAAAAAGATGGGTACTAAAAATGTTACGATTCATAATGAGGTGGTTGGCAAGTATGTTAAACAGATTATTTGAAATGACATAAATATAAAAAATTATGTGCTACCGTTAATTAATTTACTTTTCTTCCCAATTTTATATGACCCATTAAGATAAAAAATAACAAAAATTTGAAAAAAAATTAAAAGATCACAAAAGAAGCAACAGTTCATAACTTTAATTCTTTTCAAACAGAATTCTGTAAAATGTTTAGTAAAAGAAAAAAAAAAAACCTTTTCCGTAAGATTTAAAGGGAAAAAAATTCACCAATTCTGTACAATTTTTTTATACAGATTTACATAAAGGCTATCAGAAAAATGAATAATATTCAATGACTCTATTATTATTATTTGGCCAAAATATTCTCACAAAATTGTTTACATTTTTTTTCCTTAAGATTTACATATTTTAATAAGGAATAAATGTAAAACATCTCTAAACCATTAATTATTTATATATATAAGCTTGTTGAAACATTTAAAAACTGTAATATTTGGTAGGAAAATAAGATCTGCCAAGTTTTTAAACTTTTGAATCAGAATTGACACCCGTATTTTTAAATGGAATAAGTTATATACATTTTCGACGATTAATATTAACGAAAACAGCTATACATTATTTCCGGTTTGAAGTCTCCGGCCAAAAACAGTAACCTCGGCACCTATGGATAATGTATTGTGTCTTACAAATAATTGCATGCAGAAAGAAAAAAAAAATGTTTGTTAATTCCTGAGTTTTTGTATAAATTTTTACGTGAAAAATATTTCACATAGAATGCCATGATAATAAACTATACATCATAGTTACAATTTCTCCTGCTTTTGGCGGGTTAATTCATACAAATAACATAGCTTCCAACTTTTCCGTTTATCAAGGAATACTTCATACCAGAATTTTATATTATTAAAATTGCAGATATTAATTTGCAGAAAACTAATGTAAAATTTTCTGTTGAAGTTTAGTGGTAACAACTCTATACGGCCAAAGACTACCGTGTGCGTTACTGGTATACGCAGCGTTGCTAGCAGTGCGATAATACTTGCCAACATTTCTAAAAATTTAAATCGTGTTTTATTTATTTATTTATATATATATATATATATATATATATATATATATATATACCACGAATAACCAAAGTGATGTTTATTATAGAAAATTTCTGGTATGAAGTCCTTCGCCTCAATCAGAGATTTAGCAAATAATGTGTACGTAAAATGTGTCGTAGCTTCAATGTCCTTCATGTTTAGAAATTAATACATCTGACTATAACCGAAGCAGGAGATCCATCTAATCCAAAGAAGGTCAAAATTGTTATGGTATGTCTAGCCCCCTAGGGGTGAATCCAGATCGTAGCTAATAGTCCACTGCACAGATACAGAGCGGTGTTAACACCACACCTGCCCACCTCCCTTTATAAAAATATTTATTAAAGTAAAATTCAATGTATATCGAAGAAATTTAAATACAAAATGAAAAAATGTAATTATAATTTTTTTTCAATAAAAAATTGATAATAAACTATATTTAGAAAATAAAAATCTTAGGAACTATGACACATTAAGTCAAATAATAACCTTGTTCTAATTCAAAACAAAAATTTGCTCAGACCATTAATATAGTAAATAACTGTGTATGAAATGTCATTTTTACAGAATATGAGATACATGAAACTATCATTTGAGTTAAGCATTACGTTCAGACATTTAAACTTATGTGAGAGTACGTACCATATTATTGATTGTATAACTGCGTGCTTTAAATTTTTAGTGAAAAGAAGTAGTCGAATTTCCCATAATGCAACGTTTCGTAAAAATATCACAACAACATGTGGATTATTGTTAGATATGGAATTTTTTTCACTTTAAAAAGGGCAGTAGGAAAGTGTGGGCCAGGTTGTAACAGTTTTTGGAAAATTAAGTATATTTTGAAATGTATTTAATTTCCTGTTTATAATTGCTGTTTTCCATAGCATGCATATTCATCTATTATATTCATAAAAAAACTTTTTTTAATTTTGCTAATTTTAGCGCGAAAAATATTAAAAAAAAATCATTTGCCTGTTTTAATTTGGCCCGAATTTGGGGAAAATTGTAACACACGTGGGGCAAATTGTAACGGATACAAAGGGAACCCTAACAGTAAAGACGACAATATTTCAAAATGTTTTTTGTTAACAATCATTTATTAATTTAATTAAAAAGACAATTAATAGCTAATATTGAATTATAACCTTCTTGGTATAATAACAATGAATTATATCAAATGGATTATAGAAATTAAAGATAAAATTAAAGATAAAATCAACATAGAAGTCAATCTTAGTGAAAATTGAAATTAATTCAAGCAAATATTTTATTCCCTCTCATGCATTTAATGTGCGCACACATTTTGCAAATTAATCATTATACCCATTCTTATGCCACAGAGAGCGTTTAGCAGAGCTCGAATTCTCCGCCCTTTTTTCTGGACACTCTCTCATTAATGAGAAGTTTCTGCTTTTTTTCTAATACTATTTTTATGCAATATTCTCTATATCATGATTAAATCGTTATTCTAATTCGTGGTTAAATAATCACGATACTATAACATAAAACACAGAAAATATTTGTGTATAAATATACATACTTGCCAACCTTCTCATTATGTACCGTACAATTTTTAGTACCCGCCTTTTTATTCACACTAATAAATTTTTAGAGTAATTTTAGTCTTATTTAGTCATAGCAACATTTGGAGAGAATAACTCTAAAAATATAGTGGTGTGAGAAAAGGGGCGTTAACAATTGTACGGTTATTAATGAGATGGTTGGCAATTATGAATAGAGTCATAGCCTCCTTAACTAGATGCCTGTCACGTAGCTCGGAAACTAGGCAACAGTTAAAGCGGTAGAAAGCGCCACCTAGTACAGATTATGGGACTTTTTTATTCAACTGTCACCAATAATTTAAAGAAGTGATACATGATATATACAATCGAAGTTCCTTCGATTATATTCGCCTTTTATGTGTATCATATCCCACTTTAAAAACATTTTGGTGGCTGTTGAATAAAAAAGTCGCGCAATCTGAACCAGGTGGCGCTGTCTACCGCTGCAACTGTTGCCTAGTTTCTGAGCTACGCGACAGGCATCTAGTTAAGGAGGCTATGATAGAGTATTGGCAGAGAAGCCAAAAATTTTTCATTTTTGAAAGTTTCCTGCAATTGGGCGGAGATTTCGAGCTCTGGCTGTAGGCATCTGCACAAGCCACTCCTCTAACATGTTACAACTTGCTCCAAAAATTTGTTTCAACATGCCCCATCGTATGATTTTGGACATTTTGTTTATTTATAAAAATATATAACGATTTATACAAAAAATTAAACATTCATGTTATAACTCAATACACAAACTAAATAAATAGCTATAAACATTTCGTTAAAGTGCAGATTAACACACCTTTAATCAAAATTTACGAAATATTTTTTTTCTCCACTAATTAGCTAAAATGAAGCACGTGTACTGAACTTCTCATTAACAAATTTTTGTGAAGCACCGATTGTACTTACATTATAAAACGCGTCATAAGAATTATGTTTATAAAAATATTTAATCGCAAATGTTAAAAACTATTTCGCAAATTGCGTGTTACTTCTTACCCCTGTGACAACTAGCCCCACGCCCCCCTATGTAATTCTGGCTGAAGAAGGAAAGCATAATTTATTATTCCTTAGGAAAAAATATTATTATTATTATTATTATTATTTTATTTATTTATTTATTTATTAGTAAATCGTATTACTCAAATATTTTATTAACAGCTGTCAAAACATTTTATTATTTTTTAAACATATTATTTATCTAATGATGTTATAATACATCGCAGTATATTTTAATTAAAGACTATTTGAAACCATTAAAAAATGCAAGGAGAATACGTTTATCAATTTTATAGTATGTTAAACAATTAGAGAATTTTTTTTTTTTTAATAAGTAATTAAAATGTACTCAGAAACGGTATTCTTTTAATAGATATAATTAAATTCACATGCAACATTTTATAGTTAGAAGAGACATAACTTAATTCCTAACTACTAAACTTAATTTATAGATGCCATTAACTCTACGCACTTGGCTCAAGGCCTATCTTTTCTTAGAAATTGTCAATATAAATGCGTTCTATTAACAAAACTTATGTTAAAGAAGAAAGATTTACGAAAAATAGTTAAAAATGTGTACAACCTCAAGTGCCATTTTCTTCATGAAGTGTGTATTTTCTATTAATATTGAAAATCTCTTATATTAAAATACAGTCATTTACAAAAGTTTAAGACCAGTAGCCGATTTTCAGTATTTTAACACATTGCAAATTATTGCGTCATCTCATGTGCTGATTGCATCAGACGCATTCTACTGCTATAAATAAAGATGGCCGGAACATTTATCGTCAGTTCTTTATTGGATATTGTCGTAGAGAGTGCTGTTGTGTAATTATTGCAATGGGTAAAAAAAAACCTTCATTTACTGTTACAAAAAGGTCAGAAATATTGACCCTGCATAGAATTGGATTTTCTGAACGTCAAATAAGTTCGAGGGTAAGTGTGAGCAAGACAGCTGTGCATCAAGTTATTTGTAAATTTGAAGTGTGGTGCACAGACATTTCTAAAGCTTACTGCAAATCTCTTATTTTAAGCATGCCTAAGAGGATTGCACAAGTTATTAAAAACAAAAGAGGTACTGCAAAGTATAGACTTTAATGACAGTAAATAACCATGTACAGTCTATTTTTTTTTTTTTTTTTTTTTTTTTTTAATGTGAAATATGTATGTTATTTTTGCGGAATTCCATTAAATCTGATTTTTCTATTGGTGGTATTAAACTTTTGCACATGACTGTATATGTTGAGAAAAATGTTCCGTTATTTTCGAAATTTTAGAGCCGTTATTTATCAACAGAGTTCTTAGAAAATTTGAAATATATAAAATTATCGAAAACGTTAGTTATATAAATCAAATTATTAATCTTCCAAAAAATTAAAATAAATGATCTAGATGGTTTTATCAACCAAGAAATAATTTCATAATTTAATTTTTGTTATAATAAAAAGTCCTATAAATTTAAAAAGAATTTTGCCGTTAAAAATACTGGTGGAAGGCCCCTACAAATAAGACGTGTCTGTGCGAACTCTGTTTACTTTAAAAAATAATTTTGCATATTCGTATTAAATACTTTGTGGGCAACCGGCATATATATATATATATCAGTGGTATTTACCGCATCGATTACCGAGGATTAAATTTAATCCATCTAATCACAAATAGATAAAATCATTTTGCTGAATAATGTAATGTTACAGACAGAGTTCCCAACTTTTATAATTTATTCACAAGCATTTTCAGCCCCGTCTCTTTTTCATACTGAAAATTTTGAAAAATGATTTTCTTCTTATTTAATCGTTGTCACATAAAAGTGGCTATATTTGAAGGGGTGTTAACAATCTTATGCTTATTTATGCGATGAAGAGTTCCCAACTTTTATAATTTATTCACGAGCCCCGCCTTCTTTTCTCACCAGAAATTTTGTAGATTATTTCTCTTTAATATGTGACAACGATTAAATAAGAAGAAAATCATTTTTCAAAATTTCCGGTATGAATAAGAGGCGGAGCTAAAAATGCTCGTGAATAGATAATAAAAGTTGGGAACTCTGATGCGATGGTTAGCAGATTGAGTTACAAGATCGGGGACTATTTTTATTTAACAGTTACCAATAAGTTTCATAAGTGATATTTGATAGATGTAACAGATGATCAATCTTCGAAGTGATTAGGCAGCCGTCCCAATTAATGTTTATTGGTGGCTATTGAATAAGAAAAGTCCCCGATCTGGCAACACTGTTTGTCAGGTATGTAAAAGATGTGATGCGAAATAAAGGCGGGGCTAAAATTGTTATGGAAGAAATTAAAATGTTAGCAACTATGATAAATGTGTTAAAGATTGCAAATATTTTATTTAGAAACAAATTTAAAACAGCATAAAGTACAGTTAGTTAAATAGTAAGATTAATATTCTATTTACATTAATTCTAGTTTTTTTTTTTTTTTTTTTTTTTTTTTTTTTTAATTTGCATTTTATACGTAACCATAATTTGATGCTATTAACTATAAATCATACCTGCCAACATTCTAATTAATATTTTGTAGTATCATAAGAGCATTTTTTTAATTTTTCCCTTCCGTAGTATCATATAAGCATTATATTTCTCATTATTATTTAGAGCGTTTTTTTTTTTTTTTTTTTTCCACACCACATAATTTTTAGAGCATTTTTCTTCAAATTTGATTACGATTAAATAAGAATAAAAATACTAAAAAAAAAAAAAAAAAGACTGCTGTGGAAAAAAGGACGGTACTGTAGGATTAAGGAATATTGATTAGAATGTTGGCAGGTATGTTTAAACTGACTTTTTAGAAAATTTATTGTACAACAGAAATATTTTATGATATGAGATTGTTCTTTGGAATTTTTAATATGGTATTTAATGTTTAAACTGAATTAATATAAAATAAAAACTTACTAAGTAGTCATTATAAGTATAGTATATAATGATTACCAGGATTTTAATGAAACAAATGTGTATTTTTCACTTTGAAATTTTTTGAAGCGTAATTTTTACATGTCAGGTTATTAGGTTGTAGGGTTTAAGGCCAATTGACTACGACCTAAACCTACAAGATGCAATGCCTTCTATGGGGGGTCTTTCTATGGTGTCCTAGTTCATATTCACGCGAGTTTCGGAGAAAACCAAAGAGAACTCCGAACAGTTAAGTCGATGAGCGTGACCTGGAATCGAACCCGGCACTTCCCATCTACAAGCTTTCTTACATGTTGGCGTACTTGTATGCCTACTTGTTTAAATTCTAAATTTTATCTATATATTTAGCCTAAATGTAAATATATCTATTGAAATATATAGATCGTGACAACAGACAGAGTGTGACAACAGATTGTTAAATAGTTAAAAAACAGTTAAACTGATGTGATTTGAGATCATAATTATTTTTTAAATACAGAAAGCAATAGTGCATTATATTGTAAGAAAATATTATAGTCAATATAGGTCTTATTCATACTTCACAATATTTACAAGGCTAAATGTCATATTTTAACTAATAAATATGTATTTCGTAAAACCGTTTTCTATTCACATAAATTGACCAACCACTAGGCATGCCAAAATTTAATCTATTTTAGAGCATCATTAGCATTCCCTCTTTTCACACCGATTTATTTGTAGAGAAATTTTCTTCAATATATAATTTCACTGATATGTAATTCCGATTTGCATACCTGCCAACCATTTCATTAACAAGCGTAAATTGTCAACGTCCCTTAAAAAAAACGCCCCCTTTTCCACCTCACTTTATTTTTAGAGTAATTTTGTCCAAATTTTGTTACAATTAAATAAGAATAAAATTACTCTAAAAAATTACTGTCGGGGAAAAAAAGGCGGGTGCTAAAAATTTTACGCTTCATAATGAGATGGTTGGCAGGTATGGATTTGGTGTAAAAGTAAATGCACGAAATAGCAATGCTCCGGAATAAATTAAAATGTTGGCATGTCTGCTATTGCTTTCATTAAATATGTATAATTTTAAATTATATGCGTTAAATTAAAAATTTAATATATCAGGTTTCGTACGATCTTCATTTTTATTCTTCTTGAGTTTTCCCCCTACTAATTTTAATCAGAAATTTTGAACATAGAATAAGTCTATGAAATTAAAACGGAGATTTTTGCAAGATAATAGTGGTAGAAGACTCACGGAGAAAAGACATTTCTGTACGAACGGACATTTTTATATTTTAAAATCATTGATGGACATTGGGAACTCCCATAAGTTATCGACAAATTCACAGTATTAAATTTTATAGTTAGATTACAATATCTTATCGAAAATTGAATTTTTCTACATAAATTTTAGATTGGATATATCTTCCACAGCTGACAACTTTTCCGTTTATTAAGGTAAACTTTATACCAGAATGTTGTAATAGTAAATTTCAGATATTGAACTGCAGAGCGGCAATATCATGATTGTATTGATAAATAGTGTGATCACAAACCTTATAGTCCAAGCGGCGGCTACAAAAAAATGACTTGATAAGGTACGAAGCTGATTTTTTTCCTATAGATAGCAGACCTGCCAACCTAATGCGGCAATTTGTTAGTACCGCCCCTTTTTCTACACCACTTAATTTTTAGAGTATTTTTCTACTTAATTCATCATAGATACATTTGAAGAGAATTGCTCTAAAAATTTAGTGGTGTAGAAAAAGGGGCGTTTTTCAATAGGCGTTAACAATTTGCCGGATTAGGTTGGCAGCTCTGAGATAGGATTCATTGTTACAATGAAAATCTGATAGGGTTGCCTGGTCAAAGCCGTCAAGTTTAAGAGAAACGACATAGCTTCCGGTCACAATTTAAACGATTTTCGAACCCCAAAAGGTATGTAGATGAAACCGGTGCTAAAATGTAGAGATTAATATGCTCTTTAAAATGGCATAGGGTTGCCTGGTCAAAACCGTGAAGTTTCAGCGGTTGCCTCGATAATAGGGGTCAAATTTAAACGATTTTCGAACCCCACAAGTGTGAAGATGAAACCGGTGCTAAAATGTAGAGATTAATATGCTCTTTAAAATGGCATAGGGTTGCCTGGTCAAAGCCGTCAAGAAACAGAGGTTGCCACGAAAATAGGGGACGTATTTTGCGATTTATTTACCCAAGTAAAAAGTGATTTACCCAAGTGTAAAGATGAAACCGGTGCTAAAATGTAGAGATTAATATGCTCTTTAAAATGGCATAAGGTTGCCTGGTCAAAACCGTCAAGACCCGGAGGTTGCCTCGAAAATAGGGGTCAAAATTAAGCGCTTTTCGAACCCATAAGTGTAAAGAAGAAACCGGTGCTAAAATGTTGAGAATAATATACTTTTTAAAATGGCATAGGGTTGCCTGGTCAAAGCCGTCAAGAAACAGCGGTTGCCACGAAAAAGGGGGGCGTATTTTACGATTTATTTACCCAAGTAAAAAATGATTTACCCAAGTGTAAAGAGGAAACCGGTGCTAAAATGTAGAGAATAATATGGTCTTTAAAATGGCATAGGGTTGCCTGGTCAAAACCGCCAAGAAAAGAGGTTGCCACGAAAAGTGTGTGCGTGTGGGGGGGGGCGAATTTTCGCGGTTTTCTTACCCTAACATATTTAAAAATGAAACCGTTTATAAAATATATTTAATAATATTCTCTTTAGAGTGTCATAGGGTTGCCAGGTGAAAATCTCGAAAAATAGTGGTTGTCTCGAAAAAAAAAAAAAAAAAAAAAAAAAAAAAAGCTAATTTTGAAGGGTTTTTATACAATGTGAAGAAAAAATATAAAAAGTATTTAAAAAAGAAAAAATAAATAAACTGTAATGAAACTGTTCTAAAATTTCCCATAAAAACAACGAATTAATAGCAAAAATTAAAAATGTAGCATGCGGATACAGATAAGAAAATACGACCGCAAAAGTTAACAGAAATGAAGATAATACTGCCCAAGAAACTCATAATAAAAAATTCTGTTAGTATACAAATAAAAATAATTAAATAAAATGAAAAAAAAAATAATAATAAAAACCTCTTATTTCAGATTTGCAGCAAGATTTACAAATTTCAATTTCATAAAATAATTCATTGTTATTAAGAAACGCGAAAAATTTATCAATTTTTTAAAAATGTTTTTCGCTTTATTTGTACCTATAATTAATTTGCAGAAAGTATTATTGATTATTTTAATTAGATATAAAAAAAAATTAATTGAGAAAATTTTCTAAAATTGACAAATTTTTAATATAACAAAATCGGCACAACCCAATATTTTCGTATAAAATTCTACAAAGCAGCCGCATACATTTCTTCAGGGAATTATCTTCTCAATACTTTGACACAATTTGAATATTTTAAGTATTGAAAAATGGGGAAAAAACGAGCTCGTGAGCTGAAATTAGTTTTATACAGATAAGAAAAAAAATGGTCACGCATAATAATTTAATTTTCTTTATGCTTTAAAATCTCTTATATCATTAAACAAATAAAATAAACGAATATTGAAATTCGCTTCTTTTTCTAAGCTGACCGCTATACCTTGACAGGTTTGAAGCACAATCGTAAGCAAATTGAAAAGTGTTGTATGTTCTACATTTAGCTAGCAATTTCATCTTTTAAATATTAATCATTTCGTGTTTAACCTTTTTAAAATAGTCTTCATGTGTGTTTCACTTTGTGTTAAACACCTTTAATATTTGTTAGCTTTTTGGAGACTGACCGCTATTTCTTTACGAATTTTACCAGGCAAACATATGCCATTTTAAAATAACTCCTACGCTGTACATTCTAGAACCAGCTGCACATTTCAAATATTCATATAATTTTCATACTTATTAATTTTCCTTGTTAATGCTATTCGTATTTTTTTTACACTTCGTTAAGAAATCTTCAAAACTCGCCTATTTTTTTGTGGTTGACTGCTTTACTTGACAGATTTGACCTATTGTCGAGGCAACCTCCGAGTCTTGACGGATTTAACCTGGCAACCTTATGCCATTTTAAAGAGCATATTAATCTCTATATTTTAGCACCGGTTTCATCTTTACAGTTGGGTAACTCACTTTTTACTTGGGTAAATAAATCGTAAAATACTTCCCCTATTTACGTGGCAACCTCTGTTTCTTGACGGCTTTGACCATTCAACCCTATGCCATTTTAAAGAGCATATTAATACCTACATTTTAGCACAAATTTCATTTTTACACTTGTGGGGTTCGAAAATCGTTTAAATTTGACCCCTTTTATCTAGGCAACCTATGAAACTTGATGGTTTTGACCAGGCAACCCTATGCCATTTTAAAGAGCATATTAATCTCTACATTTTAGCACCAGTTACATCTTTACACTTGTGAGGTTCGAAAAACATTTAAATTTGACCCCTATTTTCGAGGCAACCTCCGGGTCTTGACGGTTTTTACTAGGCAACCTTATGCCATTTTAAAGAGCATATTAATCTCTACATTTTAGCACCGGTTTTATCTTTACAGTTGGGTAACTCACTTTTTACTTGGGTAAATAAATCGTAAAATACTTCCCCTATTTACGTGGCAACCTCTGTTTCTTGACGGCTTTGACCATTCAACCCTATGCCATTTTAAAGAGCATATTAATACCTACATTTTAGCACAAATTTCATTTTTACACTTGTGGGGTTCGAAAATCGTTTAAATTTGACCCCTTTTATCTAGGCAACCTATGAAACTTGATGGTTTTGACCAGGCAACCCTATGCCATTTTAAAGAGCATATTAATCTCTACATTTTAGCACCAGTTACATCTTTACACTTGTGAGGTTCGAAAAACATTTAAATTTGACCCCTATTTTCGAGGCAACCTCCGGGTCTTGACGGTTTTTACTAGGCAACCTTATGCCATTTTAAAGAGCATATTAATCTCTACATTTTAGCACCGGTTTTATCTTTACAATTGGGTAAATCACTTTTTATTTGGGTAAATAAATCGCAAAATACGTCCCCTATTTTCGTGGCAAGCTCTGTTTCTTGACGGCTTTGACCAGGCAACCCTATGCCATTTTAAAGAGCATATTAATCTCTACATTTTAGCACCGGTTTCATCTTCACACTTGTGGGGTTCGAAAATCGTTTAAATTTGACCCCTATTATCGAGGCAACCTATGAAACTTGACGGTTTTAACCAGGCAACCCTATGCCATTTTAAAGAGCATATTAATCTCTACATTTTAGCACCGGTTTCATCTACATACCTTTTGGGGTTCGAAAATCGTTTAAATTGTGACCGGAAGTGAGGTTGTTTCTCTTAAACTTGACGGCTTTGACCAGGCAACCCTATCAGATTTTCATTGTGACAATGAATTCTATCTATAGGAAAAAAATCAGCTTCGTACCTTATCAAGTCAATTTTTTGCAGCCGCCGCTTGGACTATTATGTTAGTAGTAGTGATGGCAGCTATCAATTTTTTTCTTATTATTCCTTATATATCATTCATTTATTAAATGGGAAAATAAGATTTTTTTCCCATGTATGTTTGTTTAAAGAAAAGTCAAGAACAACAGGATTCATTGTTTTAAATGACGAAATGTAACGCCTTCTTCTGAATTTTTTTGTATGTTTTAGAAAAAAAAATATTACCATAAATTTCTAAATAGAATTTTTAATGCTTGAATAATCAAGCATAAATATCTATTTGTTTCATACTAAAATATTAAGTCCGAAAAATTTAAACACTTAGAGGACATGTCATTGTGGTAAAAGTGGTATTCGGTCAAACACAGCTGCCAAACGTTCCGTATTTTGGCACTGGTATTTCTTTAAAGAAAATCTTTATAAGACTTTGTAGTGGTTTTTTTTTTTTTTTTTTTTTTTTTTTTGTGATTAAACAAAATAATTTTTTTTTATAAAAATATACCAATATTCAAAATACGGTACGGTTTCAGGGATAAAACATGTCCTCTTTTTTGCCACCAGTATTTTTATACAGAAATTTATATATTTTTACAGTTACTTATTGTATAGGATAGAAATTTTCGTAGGAAAATAATGGTTGCAAAAAAAAGTGAGATTCTTTGATCCCTAGGTTGAAAACTATGGGTCAATGAAATAAAATATATGTATACATATTGTTATAATTAAAACATTTGAAATAAGGATGAATTTGGTGATTAATATTGAATAAATAAAAATTTATACCTATTTTAATAACAAACATTTCTTTAAGATTTAAATTCAATGAAAAGCGTGTATTTTTTAGAAAACGAGTGTTAGTATTTTATTGTATTTTTATTACATTTGAAAAAAAAAAAAAAAAAAAAAAAAACAGTGTTCTTCTTCATTGAAAATAATTTTAAAGGCATTAATTATGTAAATTTTTGCACCAACATTAATCACTTCAAAATGTCTGTACTACTTTTATAAACTATCAAGGCCATTTAGAACTTATTTACCCTACAAATATTGGGTCATATTTTAATTTGATGCCTGTCAAATTTATTCCTTTTATAGAAAGCAGCAAAAGAAGCGAAAATAATCAAATATATTATGACAGCTGAATGAAAAATTGTTTTTGAATTTCATGAATGAAACTCAGAAACGTAAGCGAATTTAGTTTTTATAATTTGATTTCAATATTTTTATTTAGTGAAAAAACTCTAGGTATATGAAAAAAAAAATGTTTGACGTGTGTCTGGAAAATCTTATAGATGGTTATAGACAATTTATGTATAAAAATCAGATTAGGGCTGAAAATCGGTTATCGTTGAACTCAGTTTCAACTAAAATCTACAGCAAAGAATATTCGTTATAAAATAATATTCTAATATTATTGTACAGACATCTCAACATTTTAATTTATTCCTGAGAATTTTTAGTACCATAGTTGCCAACTTTAGCCCTTTTTGGCTGCCGGAAAATTTTAATAGGAAATCTTCGTATATTTCTGCTGCGCTTTTTATTAATTTAGTAAAATCGAAAAATAAATATTTCGATTGAAATTTTCCGGTAGGATGGACTAAAGTTTGCAAATATTGTTAGTACCTACAAGCATAGTTGCCAACTTAGCACCTTTTGGCTACCGAAAAATTTTAATAGAAATATTTATTTTATTTAGTGTGCAAACTGTAACGATTTTCAGTGATTAAGTAAAATAAAAAATTTTATTAAAATTTTCAAATCGCCAAATGGTGCTAAGTTGGCAACCATGCCTACTAGGGGGGATCGAAGTAAAATGAAACTCGTGTTATTGAAAACAAGTACCTATATATAGTTGTGGTTTGGCATTATGAACATTTTTGGAAAATATTATACTTTGTGTATATCATCTTCAGCCTCCGCAAGAGGTTTAAATTTCAATATATCTGCGAATTTCTCGATTTTTCTGAATCCCCCCCCCCATATTTATATTGGCAAAATAAATTTAGGTTAGTGTTATTATAATAGAAAATAAGTACTTGTTTCTTGTTTCTTGTTTCTTATTTAATATTTCCAGCTTGCGCATGCGGTTTAAGTTTCGAAACTTTAAGTCAATTTTAAATTATTTCCAATAATTTTAACCAATCATGATCTCCGATAATTTTAACAAAATAAAAATCGTACTTTTACGTGTCCAGCAAGCAATGCATTGGTTAAAATTTACAGACGTGTTAAATATTATGTTGCGTTGAATTAAGCCTTGCTACATTAATTTAAATTTAATTAATCCAAAAAATATTAATATAGCAAGTATATCTTTAGTTATTTTACTACATACTTATCAGAGCCTAAAACTATTTGTAAAACATAGCTGTCAAGTCTACCGATTTATAGATACCGGCATTTTTTATAAAGACCCTTGTAGCATAGTAATACCAGTTAATATTATCTATACATTTATGAGATTTTTTTTTTTTTTTTCGTAAATGTTCTATTTTGGTTATACAGAGTCAGTATTTTTTATATTCTAATTCAGCATCTTATAGTAAATTTCGCTTTGGTAAGTTTTACTTAGATACAAAGATTTCAAAAAGCAGACTATGTAATTACTTGGAAAATTTATTTACGCCCGACATTTAATTTATTGCCTTTCCTTCATGCAAGAACCTTTCAATATGCCTTAGATAATTGCATTACTCCATTTTCGTCCTGTTGTCTTCTGTGAAAGTGTTAAAAGTATGTTCAGCAAATTAAAAGTGATGTAAATCAATCTATATACTTTTTTTAGATTATTTTGTTACGCGCGAAACATTTTTCAAGAGACTTCTGTATAAAAATCACAAAATGTTATAGGTGCAATGTATTTTATGATCGATAATTAAGCATTTCTTAAATGTGTAATACTTGGAGAAGCAATGGATTCTAGTTAAAAACTGGAATTTAGGCCCATAAAAGTTTGATTTAGCGAAAAGCATTTGAACAGTCGTGTACTAGCTACATGCATAATAATAGTAGCCAAACTGTCCAATTTTGGGATACCGGTATTCGTTTATAGAACTTTTTTTTAACATATTTAACTTTCATAAGCAATTTAAATAGGCTCATTTAAAACCTAAAGCACCATATCAGGGATGAAAGAGTTCCGATTTTTTTGCCACTGATGTTTCTAGATAGAAATTTTTATCATATTTTTGCAGGCATTTTTGTGATTTCTTTCGTTAGATTTTTTTTTTTTTTTTTTTTTTTTTTTTTTGGTAGGAAAATACTGATGGCAAAAAAAAAAAAAAAAAAAAAAAAACGGGACTCTCATTGCTGTCAAATACTTAGGAGTAAAATTAGAAACGAAAATATAAATTAATTTTCCAATAAGTTTTAAAAGAAATTGCAGTAGGGAAACAAAATTAGGAGTAAAAAATAAATTCCACCACAGTTGAAGGGTTTAATTATAAAAAAGTGTTACAAAAGCTTTTAAACTATAATTATAAATAAAAATACCACCCCAGAAATTCGAAATATTTAATAGCCATAAACATAGGAGCCTTGTTATTAGGAATTGTCTGTAGTGATTATATCGATAGACACATATATTTAAAATAAATAAATAAATGAAATAGAATTTTTTTTTTATTAGTAAAATATAGCTGTCAAGTCTACCGATTTATAGATACCGGAATTTTTTATAAAGACCCTTGTAGCACAATAATACCAGTTACTATCAGAGTTCCTTGGACCGGCCAATATTATATATGGCATACATTTTTGCCATTATTGGTCGATATCGGATTATGTCGAACCCACCGAATTACAGTGTAGACCAGTATAAAGTATATATAATGTTGCTAAAATTGTTTTCCGTCCTCTATTTTCAAAAATTTAAATGAAATTTAAATTTGGAACAAAATGTCGAACTTTTCAGAAAATCCAAGATTATATGTATAATTTTGGGCAATATACGGCAAGATTGGATAAGATTGGTAAAAAAGGCGAACATATCCGATCCTCGTTAATTTCGGGCGATATGGCAGTATTGGGCCAAAATGCTGTACTACTAGGGGACCTTTTAAAAGAGTTTTTAATAACTTTCTATGAATAAATTAGATCAAAACTTCTATAAAATTAATTTTTTGTGGACATTGCAAATCTTTCTTCAATTGTTATTGAAGAAAGATTTGCAAATCATCCTTTATAACAACGATATCTACTGGTTAATATGCACAAAAAATAATGATAGTTTCTCACAATACTAATTTTGCATGTGCAGATTGGGTTCAATATTAATCAGTAGATAATGAGATACTGCAGTGTGAAAAATCACAGACTGTAAGTGATAACATCGTCATCTGTCAGAGGATATACACCCAAATTAAGTCAACATTTATTATTTTAACCATTATTTCAAATATCAGGTTTGGAACATTTATATGTCATACAAGCCAGAATGTACCCTTACAATGCACGTGGAAAATTTCAGCTTGTAGCGCAAACTCTCGGCTGTTAAACACTCAAATTGAATCAAGAAAGTCATTCATAATTAACTTCTTTCATGTCAAGTTTTGTACAATTATACTCAATAGAAGCTAAAATACAGCCCTCTCGAAAATGAAGAAAATCGCAGCGTAGCAGATCCAACTGTTGGGCAAATTGCACCAAATTTGATAGGCACCAATTTGTATGAAGGTGCAACCACAAATAATTTTGTGTGAAGTTCTGGGAATTAGTCCTCGAGTTAGAGCTGCCGGACAATTTTTGCCACCTACACTCACAAACACACAGACAGACTTTTTATGAAAATGGTTAAATCATGTTCTAGAAATCTAGAAAAGTATAAATTCCTCGAAAACTGGAATTAAAATTTTTTACGAATCCACTACCTTCTTTTATTGAATACAGAAGAAAGAAAATTTACCGGTATCCCAAAATTCAAACAATTGGTAACTTTATTAGAATAGCATTTTAAAACCTTTAAGAGTGTTACTAAATGTAGTTTATGTAATATTTCTACCATATTTTGTACATAGTAGCATCGGTATTTCAAATAATTCTCCTTTTCCAATAGAATTCGATGATTAAATATATGAATATTATTTTTGAAATATATCGGTGCATATTCGAAGTATCAATTAGAAAACATAACAGCCAAGTGTTATAATTTTTGTAGGCCAATATATATATTTTTTTAAAGAAATTTTTATAAACTCTTGTAGCAGTTATCTATGATTATATAATGTGAAAATCTGTATGAAAAATATTGGTATCAAAAAGGGTAACAGTTTGAAATTATGTAAGCGTTATTTAATTAAAGATACTTAAATGTGAAATGTCATAATAGAATGAAAGAATGTGTCAAAAGAGGTTTTTAAGTTAACATATTTCATTCAAATTTTAAAACAAAATGTATCAATTTGTAACAATATCACATTGAAACTGGTTTTTCCTGTTTTATGTTATTCTATTTTTGTGAACACAAAAATAATTTCCCAGTTCCGTTATTCTGGAATTAAGCCAAATTAAAGAGATTTTTCTTTTATTTTTCTTTATTTTTATTTTTATTTTTTTCCAGGGAATAAAAAATGCCTTTACAAAGTGTTTGTGTAAATTCCTGTGCATGTAAATACACTTTAATGGTTTTTATAAAATGATTTTTTTGGAAAATATCTTTATACTGTTGAGTGAAAATTAAATGTACTTATATATATATATATATATATATACTCTTTTTTTAGACAGTTTTGATAAATGGGATTTTATAATGGCACTTGTTTAGGTTTTTTGGAAACTGTTAAATAGAGAAGTGTACAGTACTAAACTGATAAACTATTCATGATGCTAAAAATGACACTTTTAAGAAAAATTCATCAATTTAAAAATTTAAATATTCACAACTGTCTTTTAAAGTACATTAAGTGTAGTATTTCCTATGTTATACGATTATGCTTTTAGAATTTTCTTTATAAATTGCATTTATTTTATTAAAAATTGTGCACGACATTATTAAAAGCAAATATTATTACTAATTAAATATGTTAGCGAAATGAAAAAAAAAAAAAAAAAAAAAAAAAGACCTACTTTATTCACTAAGTTCATTTTTTAAAATTACCTTAAGGTTAAAAGCGGTACTTCAGATACCTCGTAAGATACATGCAGATTGATGACATGGTCTTAACACTTTCAGTTCATCGACTGGATACACTTTCAACATTACTTTTTTACAATTATCTATTTTTAGCTAACTGTAGTTAGCTAAAAGTCCTCATTAAAATAACAATAGGCTTACTTTTATAAAATAGTAATATCTAATTGGTGGTGCATAAAGTCAATTCTCCGTCGAGACTAATTTCTTATACAAATAAATTTCTAATGAGAGCATGAAAATTGTATCATAAGTAAATTGAATACTATTGTTAAAAAATTGCGGTGAGACTATTTCTCAACAATAAATATGTTCTGTTTTAGTGATGATTTAATGTTTATCAAGCTACACAATTTCACGCGCAGCGCAAATTATTAATTTAATCTATTATTTATTAAAACTATTTTCTAAGATGAAAACAGATTTTCATCTTGAAGAAGTACAATACAAAATGACGATAATAAGTCATTTTTGAGTCTTAAAGACAGAATCTTGAAAAATGCCCTTTTTCGGTTTTTTTAATGGAAAAAAAAATCGATAAATTTGTTTCGAACGATTACGCGAGTTAAAAGCGGAGAGAGGGTGAGGAAGCGATGATTAAATATATACATTTTTTTTTTTTTTTTTTTTAGACGACACAATTATAAATAATTCATTTTTAAATACTAGATATTTGTTATATATTAATTTAACTGTTTTCACAGATTAAATAAACTAAAACCTTTTGAAAATTTTACGGTAGCCAAAAAGCGTAAAACTTGGCAACTATGCAATTTGTTTGTCGTGAAAATTTCTTTAATATGTAATTACGATTAAATATAGAGTTGCCAACTTTAAAATTTATTTCAGATCATTGTTATTACCGACTTTTCATGCACTTTTTTTTTTCTATCTGTAATTGTTTTTTACTTAAACGTAGTTACATAGTGGAAAAAATACTTTAGACTTAATACAAAGTTGCCAACATTTTAATTTATTCCGGAGGATTTTTATCCCCGTCATTATTTTATACCACTTTGTATTAAAGAGTATTTTTTCTTATTTTATTGTAGCAATACGTACCACATTTATTGTATCTATGTACCGCATAGGTGGCAACTTGTACGGATTTTTATCACCATTTACTCTTTGTAAAAAAATCCATCATGTTTAATCAAAGAAAACTGCTAAAGATATTCTTAAAAAGTTCTATTAAATTTTTACGGTGGCAAAAAAACGTACATATTGGCAGCTATGGCAGCATATAGAAAAGCACCGAAATAAAATTACACATTAATTTTAATTTTTAAAACATTATAAATACATAATTGAATACATTGGAAATATAATAATTTAATCTACATTTTAATACAGATTAAACCTAAAATGGATTAAAAATGGATTTAATTAATCTAAATTATAATATTTTACGAATTATTATTGAAATATTTATAGCTATATATGCTTTTATTCCGTTTAAACACATTTCGAAATATATAAATGTGATTACCTAAGAAGAAAAAAAATCAATATAGCTAAGTTATTGAAACACAAAAAGTGTCAAGTTCAGGTGAGGAAATAAAAAGATGATTTGTCAACTATCACAGCAGATAATCAATTTTATCCCTTTCTTGTCATTGTTTCAGATGCACAAAAATTGCACTTCAAATTTTAGCTCAAAAAGTTGGAGTAGAAAGTTTAAAAATAAAAATACACGTGTTTGTCTTGGAGTTTTTAAAAATATATATAGAAAGTTTAAACCATATTACAGATCTATCTATCTATCTATCTATCTATCTATCTCTCTCTATATATATATATATCAGAAATTTAGAAGTAAGAAAAATATTAATCTGTAGTGCTCCGTGAATATTTAATCAAGGTTTAAATATCTCCCAATCCCCCAAATTTATTCTACAGCATTGTTAGTAACTGCCTTTTTTCACACTACGTTTTTTAAAGTAATTTTCTTCATATTTAATTGTAATGACATAAAAAATAACAATGAAGAATGATCAAAATTAGCATAACCTTTTAACTAGGAGCTAAAGGATACAGAACTACAGTGTGAAAGGAAAATAAATGTCGATATAACAATATTCGGGATTAGAAACGAGAATTTTTGTTTAATAATAATAATAATAATAATAATAATAAAAGAGAGTCACGACATACGGCATTTTTCTAAAACAATATATTTTTTATAATAAAAAAGGAACGTTTTTATTTATTCGTATTTAACATCTCATTTATTGAAAAAAGTATTGCTTTAAAAAATAATCAAAACACAAGGATTTTTGTTCAAGATGGAAGAAATAGGCAGATGGAAAAATGTTAAATAACGAACCATCTGTTGCAGATATGGTAAAAAAATTAATTTATTTCGGAGCCTTGTTAGCATTACCAACCTTTTTTTTTTTTTTACACCGCTTTTCTTGAAGATTAATTTTTTATTACTTAATCGTAATTTCATATTGGATAAAAATTATATTACAGAAGAAGTGGGGTGGAGAAAAATGGCGGGAAACATCAAATCTTCGGAACCTATTACAAATTCTGGCAAACCCGTAATTAAACGAGTGAAAAATATTAATTTAATAAATATATTATTTTATTTATATTGGAAGTTTTCTGCATTCTTTAAAAATATTTCTTTTAAATTATTGTAATTAAGAACTTATAGCGTCTGAAAAACTTAGCAAGAAATCGTGCAACGAATTTATACAGTCAACTAAGTGCACTTATAAAAATTAAGTCCTGAAAAATGAATAAATGGACATATTCATTTCGAAATGCGTAATTTTATTTTAAAAAGGAAAACATGCTTGTCCCATTCATGAAGTATCACATGTTTTCAAATTAATATTTGTTCACATCATAATTTATTGTAAATATACTCAACTTAAAGAAATTCTTTTAAGAATTTCTACAAATTTAAACAGAAATATTTCAGATACAAAATTTATTCCCTCAAATCTCCAGAAATATATTTCGTGGAGGTTTCATAATGTTTGTGGAAGAATACATTAATGAGAATTTATGTTTGGGATATTGGGATTCATGAAGGCCGATGCCATATTTTGAGCATGTTAATATACACAAAATTAAGTACATAGGATATTTAAAACAGAATATATTTGCTTCGGAGCTATTGTGAGTATGTGATATGCTGAAACTTGGCAGAATTTTACTCGATTTTGAGTATTTTAGATTTTTTTTTTTTTATTTTTTTTTTTAGTGTGTTATTAAAACTGTTTCAGTTATTTTTTGTTTAGCTATGAAATATTAAAACGATGCCTTACAACTATTTATCTTAAAATAAGCTAATTGTGTTTTTTTTAGTAGGTTTTACTATTTGTATTTGGTATAGTCTAACAGTATAGAGTTTATCTGTATTTTAAGACTTAATTTATATTCCTTAATCTATCTTTAATAAATTTGTCTTATAATTAGCAACCTCATCTTGAAATTGAAGGATAGTGAGATAAGACATGCTCGTTAAATTCATGCTATAATTAATATCTAATGCTGCACTCATTCATGTTAATTAAATATAATTGAACTCAAAATTGCACATCCGCGCATACGTTGTGCCAGAAATATACAAATTTGGTGATTGACATTGTGGTGCGTAATGGACGCATGTTTGAATTCTTGTCTGTAGTGTTGTTTAAATTGAATGTGGTTTCTTAGAGCATACTTGCCAACATACTAATTAAAATTTCGTAGTATTGTCAGCCCCGCTTTTTTTTACACCATTATCATTTTAGAATATATTTCTTCTTATTTAATCGTAATTGAATTTGGAGAATATTACTTTAAAAATTTACTGGTGGTAAAAAATGGGCGGGACTGACAAGACTACGGAATATTAACCCTTAACGCTCGGCATATCTTCCTATTTTGAACAGTAAGACACGCCTTTTGGCGTTCTTTTAAAACGTTACACGTATAGTTTCCAACTTACTACCTTTTGGCTACCGAAAAATTGTAATAATTTGTTTTATTTTACTTCATCATTAAATACAATAAATCATTCTGTTAAAAGTTTCCGGTATCCGAAAGGTAGACTATAGTTAGACGTTTTAGAAAAATGGCATTTCATTTGCAGAGGAACACCTTAAGGCGCTGCTTGATTTTTTAATGTCCTCTAAGAAGGGACATACGAGCTATAAGGGTTAATTAGTATATTGGCAAGTATGTAAGAGTAACCAGTATTCATTAGTCATGGCTCAAAGGAATCATTTAAGTGAAGTTCAAAAGTGGCAAACAATTTATGGAAGTCGAACACAAATAGAGGTCTGATTTACTGATTTAACAAATAGAGGTCGCTGAACACTTTCGCGACCGCATGATTTTGAATTTTTGACAGTAAGGTTCGCCTGCGGGCGTTATTCTCCCAAGCTATAATATTTCAGAACAAAATTTTCTGTATTCACATTTATATTACAAATGGATATACATTATAATTATATTCTTTCTAATCAAAGTATTTGTATCCATAGTATATTTCATTGTAAAAATGTGAATATTGGTTATATACTTACGAAATAAATAACGTACAAATCGAGAAAGAAACGCCCACTGTTGGAGTTACAGATTTTTAAATGACGTGAATCTACGTCAGAGGTCACGAAAGCGTTAAGATTTGAATATACTTCAAAGAGTGATACCAAGAATTTGGAGCCGATTTATAAGCACTACAGCAGTTGATAGATAACCTGTTCAAAGGCGAATAAGAGCAACAAATGTATCTGAAAACCGTTTTCAGCCACTGTAAGCTTGAAAAAAACGCAAAGTTATTACAAGAGGTTTAATTTTAGACATTCATACCGTCACAGGAACTCGAATTAGCCATTCTACTGCTTAACGAGGTTGAACTGTAAGTCAGAAAACCATTGTTTTGTATACCACTCACTCCAGATTCAAGAGAGTGCTGTTTAAACATGTTACATCGTCTTATGAAATTTCACGCCATTTTTTTTTAAAGTGAACTTTTGAGCTTATGTAGGGTCCAAGAAGGAATTTCGCGCGATTAAATTCAGCGCCTTAAGGCATTCCACATATGGTCAATCGAGTTCATGTCAGGTGATCAAAGTGGCCAATCCAATTAAATGATATATTCTGTTTGCAAGTATTCTGACACCACATACACTAGATGTGGCCGAGCATGGACCTCCCTTAGTAAAAATTCTGGGCCGGCAGTAACGCTAAACAGTCTAATTTGGAGTTCCAATACCTCGTGCACAGATATCCGGGTGGTATAACAACCTTGAAAGATATGCAACTTAGCGCGGGCAGTTGTTATGATTCCCTCCCGTAAACCATTAAATTGCGGTCGCAGTAACGTGATATTTCACGTACAAAGGGAATGTAAGTTACGTGTTCCTTTCTCTCCCCAGATCAAAACACGTCTAGAATCAGTGTTCAGACTACATCTGGACTCATCTTCTTAGCTCCATTGAACATGACAACGGCACCAATTTAGACGGACCTCTCTGGAAGTTGGAGTGAGTGGGACACAAAACATTGATTTTCTTGCATGCAGTGCAACCTCGTTATATATAGCACTAGAAGGGCTAATTTGAGTTCCTGTGACAGCATGAAGAACTAAAACAAAATCTCTTGCAGTCACTTTGCGGTTTATTCGACGCTACAATGACAGAAAACAGTATTCGGATGCAGTTGTTGCTGTTGGTCGCCCTTCAATAGGTTGACTGTCAACTGATCCCGTGCCTAAAAGCGATCTCTTGTATTACCCTTTTGAGGCTATTCAAACCGTGGGCGACCTCCATTCGTTTTTGACATCCCTCGATTCTCACAATTATTCGCCACTTTTCCCTTTCATTTAAATGATGCCTTTCAGCCTTAACTAATGACTACTGATCACTCTCAGAAACCACATTCACTTTAAACAACGCTACAGACCGGAATTTACCTTTCACACTGTTTCTTTTACAAATATAAACGTACCACATTTTCGGGTATACAGGGTGTTTCAAAACTCATGGGCAAAAATTTAAGGGGTTCTGGAAAACATCTAAACAAGCCATTTTCACCATACAATGCATGGGCGGAGAGCAAACGGTGACCGTTAGTGGGCGCTGTAATAGAAAGTATAAGCGCGCGTTTTCTTACATATCGTCATTTCTACAGTGGATTTCAACAGGTATGGCAACATACAATAATCAGGAAAAAGCGGACATACATTTTATGTATGGTCTGGCGAATAGAAATGCTCTGGAAGCCGCAAGACTGTTGTGATATTTTTCGATCTGGCACGTGTCTTCTCGGGAAACGTTGCCTGTACAGTCTTCCAGAGCAATCCCATTCGCCAGACCATACATAAAATGCATGCCCACCTTTTCCTGATTACTGTATGTCGCCATGAATGCTTAAATCTACGGTAGAAATGACGATGTGTAAGAAAACGCGCACTTAATACTTTCCATTACAGCGACCTCTAGCGGTCACCGCTTGCTCTCCGCCCATGCATTGTGTGGTGAAAATGCCTCGTTTAGAAGTTTTCTATCACCCCTTAAATTTTTCCCATGAGTTTTGAAACACCCTGTATAATCCACTACATCAGTTCTACACCATAAGTTTTAATCGAAAGACAAAGATATATGAAATAAGATGTATGAAAAAAGATGTATGAAATAACACCTCATAGAATTTTTTTTTTTTTTTTTTTTTTTTTTTTTTTGTGTGTGTGTGTGTGTGTGTGAAAAATTTATTTATTTATTTATTTATTTATTTATTTATGTAATATTATTATTATTAACAGATATAAGTGATCTACGTGTTATACGCGGGAAAATGCGGTACACAAACTTTATACCTTTTTGCACAACCTGGGTCCCTTATTTTCAAATATGAAGTCAAAATAGGGTGTTAATAAAAATTTTAACCATTTTAAATTATAAAGAATTTTTACATTAAAATATTAAAAGTACCTATATCACAGCCAGCGTTCTTAAAAAAGGAAATTTGAATGTTCCAAATTTTATTTATTTATTTTAATTTTTTATCATAGATAGAAACGGATATCAATGGTCAGTCAAATCAAAATTTACTATAAAAAATTAGTGGCACTTAAATTTATCTTTGTGAAAACACTGATCTCAATTACCAACAGTTCATATTTTTTGATATCGGTATTTTTTCTAGAAATTTTCGCAATCCAAGAAAATCTTAAAATAAAAATATAAAAAAAAAAAAATCTATAAAAGATTTGCCCGTATCCAAAGTTTAGAAAATCTGGTAGCTGTACTACATTGTTCTTTAATTGAGCCCTTTCAGTTCATGGTAAAAAAATTCTTCGAAACATTTCCATGGATGTGGTCGGAAATGTATTATTTTCTTCCTTTCTTCTACCTGCAGCAGGTAGTACCATATCATATCAACTTTAAATGGTTCTGCGACATTACATGTTCTCTTATTTGCCAAAAAGTCTACCACTTCACGCTTTATGGTTCAAGGAAAATTATTATACGCGAGCTTTATTGTTTTTAATATCGTTACGATGCTTAACATTATGATTTCTGTTTCCATTTCAGAAAATAAAAAATGAAATCAAGAGAGCATCATGAGGATTCTGAAAACAATAAACAAACTTCAATTCTGACTAAATCCCATATAAACGAAATTGTAAAAAGAAATACCACTCAGGTTAAAAAACTCGCGGATTCTAGTAATTTCCATTACGCCATAGAGTTTCAAGCGGTAGAAATTTTTGCCAATAACTAGCTTTGCCATTCGTATGATGAAGATTACATAAATTTCTAATTTTTAAATCAGATTTCATTCCAATATTTTTATTGAAATATATCATATTAATTTTCCACGATTAATTAAAGTGAAATTCGGTATAGAAAACTTATGTAAACTTTAATATTTTATGAAGTCTCCAGAGTAAATCGGAGACATGGCAACTATGTGTACGATAATTATTGTATGGTTAGCAAACCAAAAGTGCACAAATAAGGAACAATAGTATAATTACTTTTAATAATTTTGGTGCGTCACTATCGGAAAAAACTCATAATTCGCGCACATTTTAGTATGTAGAATTTAGATGAACCCTAACCGAAAATTTCACATCATTTTAGAGAAGCAGATTTAATTTTTCACGACAATCATTAATAGATATGAAATAACATTGGGTGTTGCGATTTTTATTTTATTTATTTAATTATTCAAAAAAATTGAAAAGAAGGATTTTGTTATAGTATTTCTTTTTTAATATCTAACCTTCATGTAAACTTCGACTTTTTAAAATTGAGTTTATTATCTAAATATATATATATATATATATATATATATATATACAGAGCCTGATTACGACCTGCTGGGGCCCAAGACCCAGGATGATTTTGGTGCTCCTTCCCAAACAAGTTAAAGTTTTTTTTTTTAAATTATTTTATTTAATTTGTGCACTAATTTTGTTTGCTGGCAATAAAGTTAAGACATCACCATCATAAGAAATTAGTTTTCACTTCTTTTGCAAAGAGACCTCAAATCATTATTATTATTAATATTATTTTTGGAGGAGGGGATATTTTTCTTCTATGACTGTTGGAAATCACTTCCATAAAAATGTAATTTTTTACATTATTTAATACTTTATAATGCTATTTTCTTTTTTAATCCTAATCTATCTCATTCATAACCATACAAAGTCAGCGGGTATGTAAATATTAACATATGACCAAGTACTATTGAAAATGTAAAGACATTTTCCATTAGTATGCTATAAAGTTCTTTAATTTGTATTATATAACTGTAAGTCTGTCAGTGAAATTTTCTCTGGATTTTTAGATCTGCTGTAAAACTTTATATCCATTCAACCGATCTCCACGAAAACTGGTACATTTCATAATCTATCTAATGCTGTATTTTTTAATTTAATCGGATAATTGGTCAAAAGGTACTTAAAAAATCCCTGTTTTTAACTAAAGATTATTATCGTTAGCTAACTTTCAGTTAATTTTTTTAAGGAAATCTTTGCCAAAAATAGCACTTTAAATTAAAAAAACTGTTTTGATGCCCCTAGATAAAGGTGCCCTATATATATATAACTTAACTCCATATCTTTAATGTGAATACAGCAGTAGATATATGCACCATGCTGTTTTGATTAAATTATCTTTCTTTTTAAATCGGAGTATGTAAACTGGTATTGTGCAAATTATTTGATTTATATATATATCATATTAGTACTACATATAAGTGTAGATAAAAAACACAATTTATAAAAATGTACAGAAGTGGTTAATTTATCATGTTACTCAATAGAAAGAAACTAGGTAAACGCTTGATATCATCGCTTAATATTTTTAGTTGGTAAAAATTTATCTTAAATATTTTTATCATTTAAAAAAATAAACTAAGTGAAATGAATTTTTTTAAATTAACTGCTTCCTATCTCATGTTACACTTAGAGATTTTTTTTTTTTTTTTTTTATTATTATCTAAAAAAGTTTCGTAATTATAATGAAACAAGAAATTTTCGTATCCAATGTAAAATAAAGATTTTTTTCTACCGTAGTTGAATCTATCTGAGCTCACTCTTTCATAATAATAAGGAATTGCATAAGATATTTCTTCATTTTCTATTATTTCAAAGACAGTTCTCATTTAAATAAAAAAGCTTTCCACCTTTACAGTTTTGTAACGAAGTGTAAGGCGTTTCAACAGTTTTAATTTCCTAAAATGAAAAAAAAATACGCAAATTACAAATCTGCCAAGTATTACAATTTTATGTTACCAGTAATTTTTCTTTATAGAAAAGTTTTATAAACTTTTTATTTAGAACACATTGATGCGCTAGCATAAATCAAACTATGAAACAAAGAACATTTCCTTTTAAAATGCATTTTATAATTTCAAATGCACCTGAATAATTTTGTAAAACAGTTGCATTTGAATTATCATCATCATTATTATTTTTTCTACTATGATCTAAAATTATTTAAAACTTTTTTTTAAATGTTTATTTTGGATTTAACGCAAAATTATTCCATTGAATTAATCAATGTTTTTAGGTTGATTTCTTTAGAAATCGACCTGTTAAAATCATTTCGTTTATCTATCAATCTATCTGTCTCTCTCTATATATAATGAAAATTTTGTCATTACGATAACTCCCGAATTAATACTCCAAATCGAACCAAATTTGGACAGTGAACTCATCTTATAAACATCTTGGACGAGTTAGTTAACCATGTTGCTCCGCTTTTTTGTTTCAAGTGGCGACCACTGGAAATTTTCAAATCCACAAGAAAGAGTATTTAAGTACAGATTTGCTTGAATTTTGATGAAGTATTGACCACATAAGGGTTTTAACCAAGTTTATTAATGAAGTTTATCGGCCACTTTTAACAAAGTGGCAGTTAACTTAAATTAAGCAGGGCCGATTGAAATCAGGCTACCACTTGAAAATTAAACATCACGATAACTTCCGAAATAATACTCCAGATCGAATCATATCTGGACAGTGAACTTATCTTATAAATATCTTTGATGAAATTGTTAACCAAGTTGCTCCGGCGTTTTGTTTTCGAGTGGAGAATACTTGGAAATTTCAATTTCACATTATAAACATCATATTCGGAATCTGTTTGAATTTTAATGTATGCATAAACCATATAAGGGTCTCAACCAAGTTTATTAACTATATTTCGCCATTTTCAACAAAGTGGCAGATATCTTAAACTAAACGGAGCCACTTAAAATCAGGCTACCACTTGAAAATTTATAATCCGGATAACTTATGAAATAATGCTCCAAATCGAACTAAATTTGGATAGCGAATTTAACTTATAAATATCTTGAATAAGTTTGTTAACCAAGTTACTTTGCAATTTTGTTCTCAAGTGGAAACCACTTGAAAATTTCAAATTCACATTATGAAAAGAGTATTTAAGACTGGATTTGTTTGAATTTTGATGTATACATAGACCATATAAGGGTCTCAACCAGGCATATTAATGAACTTTATCCGCCATGTAGGTTGATTCAAAATTAGTGTGACCAATTTTAAAAGCATGTAACTATTTATGGTAAATTTTAATCACTTTACCAGTGAGACGTTCAAATTAACAATTTAGATATTTTTATCAGTGGGAGTAAATTATGGCTCCGAAATTAAATCCTCAAACCCGAAACGAAATTTTAAAGCTTTTGAAGGTTGTTTTCTCAACTTTTGTTATAAATAAAGCACTTAAAAATCAGAAAAAGACATTTTTCTAATTGATTACTATCTAACCTTCAAAAATAAATAAATAAATAAAATTTGTCTGGCAATCAAAACCTCCAAGAAAAAAATGTGAACGAAAGAATTCATTGTTAAAAAAAAAAGAAAAAAAAAAGCTGAAAAGGCTTATCACTGTCGAAAATCCTCTGCCTCAGAGAACTTTAGCGAATAAACTACAGGTATCGCAATCAACAATTTGTCGTCAGATAAAGAAAATTGGCTATAAAAAAGTGAAAAAGTGAACTTTATCCGCCATGTAGGTTGATTCAAAATTAGTGTGACCAATTTTAAAAGCATGTAACTATTTATGGTAAATTTTAATCACTTTACCAGTGAGACGTTCAAATTAACAATTTAGATATTTTTATCAGTGGGAGTAAATTATGGCTCCGAAATTAAATCCTCAAACCCGAAACGAAATTTTAAAGCTTTTGAAGGTTGTTTTCTCAAATTTTGTTTTAAATAAAGCACTTAAAAATCAGAAAAAGACATTTTTCTAATTGATTACTATCTAACCTTCAAAAATAAATAAATAAATAAAATTTGTCTGGCAATCAAAACCTCCAAGAAAAAAATGTGAACGAAAGAATTCATTGTTAAAAAAAAAAGAAAAAAAAAAGCTGAAAAGGCTTATCACTGTCGAAAATCCTCTGCCTCAGAGAACTTTAGCGAATAAACTACAGGTATCGCAATCAACAATTTGTCGTCAGATAAAGAAAATTGGCTATAAAAAAGTGAAAAAGTGAACTTTATCCGCCATGTAGGTTGATTCAAAATTAGTGTGACCAATTTTAAAAGCATGTAACTATTTATGGTAAATTTTAATCACTTTACCAGTGAGACGTTCAAATTAACAATTTAGATATTTTTATCAGTGGGAGTAAATTATGGCTCCGAAATTAAATCCTCAAACCCGAAACGAAATTTTAAAGCTTTTGAAGGTTGTTTTCTCAAATTTTGTTTTAAATAAAGCACTTAAAAATCAGAAAAAGACATTTTTCTAATTGATTACTATCTAACCTTCAAAAATAAATAAATAAATAAAATTTGTCTGGCAATCAAAACCTCCAAGAAAAAAATGTGAACGAAAGAATTCATTGTTAAAAAAAAAAAAAGAAAAAAAAAGCTGAAAAGGCTTATCACTGTCGAAAATCCTCTGCCTCAGAGAACTTTAGCGAATAAACTACAGGTATCGCAATCAACAATTTGTCGTCAGATAAAGAAAATTGGCTATAAAAAAGTGAATAAACCAGTCTGTCATCAAATGTCTGCAAAGACTGTAGAAACACGAACAAAACGTTCTTGGCCTCTGTATTTAATGTTACGCAAAGGTAGATACAAATCATGGATAATTTCGGTTGAAGCACTGTTTCATTTGTCATTCACAACTGGGAAAACGAAGATGCAACTTATTTCACGCGAAAAGCATCGCAGAGATTGAAAAAGGCAAGTTGCCCGTCAGGTGTTATGGAATGGATGGGAATGTTCTGTCGAGGCTTAACAAAACCAATTTTTGTAGAACCAAACGCTTAAATTGATGCTAAATACTATCAGAATAAAATTTTGAAGCACATAATCAAAGAAAGTAAACGTCTTTACCCTCAAGGAAACTTTATTTTTCACCAAGATTCTGCATCAACTCATACTGAAAAATCAACTATTAAATGGATGAAAGATAAAAAATTAAATTTTCTTCCTCCTCAGAAATGGCTACCGTCATCCCCTGACTGTACTACTTGCGATTTTCTTTCATGGGGATACTTAAAAAAACAATTAAGTAGGCGTAAAATAAGAACACTTCAAGGGCTTCAAAAAGCAATCAAAGAGGAAGTTGAAAAAATACCTCTAAAAATGGTCGAAAAAGCTCTTTTGGCTTGACATAAACGTTTACGTAAAGTGTACATTGTTAAAGGAAACCACATTGAAAATTTCATGTAAATAACTTTAATCCATAAAAAATTCTGATGCTCAGAATTTGGTAACACTAATTTTGAATCAACCTGTAACTGCGGATATTATAAACTAAACGGGACAACTTGAAATCAGGCTACCACTTGAAAATTTATAATCATGAAAAGTTTCTAAATTCTGATTCAATTCGAACCTAAGTTGGACAGTGAAATTATCATATAAATACCTTGGGTGAGTTGACTGTTTATCTTGTTCTGATATTTTGTTTCCAAGTTGCGGCCACTTGAAAATGTACCATCAGGATAACTTTTAAAATACTAACCTGATTCAAACCAAACTTGGATGATAAACATACAGTCGGTAACAAAAGTGTTCGAACACTAGCAAAAATTCCTATATAAAAAAAGTAGAGTTAATACTGTTTTGTTAAATAAATCCTTGTCGAATCATGCTCTTAGACTGACTAAGAACATGATTCGACAAGGATTTATTTAACAAAACAGTATTAACTCTACTTTTTTTACATAGGATTTTTTGCTAGTGTTCGGACACTTTTGTTACCGACTGTAAGTTTAAAATATCTTGAATGAGTACGCTGGATAACTTGCTCCGTCATTTTATTTTGAAGTGGCAGCCAATTGAAAATGTCTCATTATGATAACTTTTGTAATACTGAATCAATTTGTACCAATTTTGGGTAGTGGATTTATCATTCAAATATCTCAGATAAGTTTGCTGGGCAATCTCACTCTCCTTTTTTATTTCCAAGTGGTGGCCACTTGAAATTACGGTGCCACTTGAAAATTTTTTCTCACGATATTTTTTTTAATTTTAATTTTATTTATTTTTTTTATATACTGAATTAGTTTGAATCAAAGTTGGATAGTGATTTTATCATGGAAATATCGTGGATGATTTCACTGGGCAAGTTGCTCCGCCATTTTGTTTCCAAGTTGCAGCTACTTAGACTGCCACCTGAAAATTTGTCATAACAATAACTTTTGAAATACTGCGCTGATACAAACCAAAGTTGGACAGTGAACTAACTTTGCTTCAGATATCTTGGATGATTTCGCTAAGAAACTTTCTCCGTCATATTGTTTCCAAGTGGCGGTCACGTGAAAATTTGTTATCATTATAATTTTTGAAATACTTAATTAATTCAAACCAAAGTTGAAAAATGGATTTCTCTTTCAGATATCTATGATTTCGGTGGGCATGTTTCTGCACAGTTTTGTTTCCAAGATGCGGCCACTTGAAAGCTGCCACTTGAGTTGGACAGTGGACTTATCTTGCAAATATCTTGGATTAGTTCACTGAGCAACTTCCTCCGCCATTTCGATCCAAGTGGAAGTCACCTAATTTTTCAACGCAATAACTTTTGAAATTCTGAATAAATTCGAAGTAAATTTGTACAGTAGACTTATCTCACAAATGCATTTGATATATTGTTCTGCCATCTTTTTTTCAAGTGTCAGGCACTTCAAAATTTCAAAATCACATAAAAATGTATTTATGAACAGATTTGCTTAAAACTCTATCTGCACATAGTCCACATCAATATTTCTACCAAGTTTTTAATAATTTGTAGCCGCCATTTTGTTTCAAAATAGCGGCTATTTGATAAGAAAAAAGAAATCATCCTACCCTTCCAAATGAGCCGGAAGGACCTGCTTTTTTTTTCCCCTACTAAGAGCAGACTTTGTCTGCTTCGCTAGTCACTTAATTTACAGGAATATTTACAAAATAATTATCCCTGTATTTAAGACACTTTATAAATAAAAACTAAAAACAGTTTCACTGAAATATCTCTCTCTCTTTCTCACGCACACTTATAACCTTGGTTCAATTTCCCACTGACTTTAGCAACCCAATAAACACACGAGAGTCGGGCCTATTACGGAAGGCGTACGGCATGCTGAACAGTGATTATGGCCCACATACCACCTTCAGTATCGGTTCCATAAAGTTTTTGTCCTCTCCGCCGCAACGTCGCCAAAAGGCATCGGCCCATATTTGGATCAGTATCGGCGAAATATATCTTATCGGCGTAACGATAGTCTATGTGTTTAAAACATTTAGTAAGGTTTTTGGCCCACAAGCATATTTCCGATCGCAAAACAGTCATCGGTTTGCCAACACTGTTACGATTCCGGACCGATTTCATTTTAATGAATAGATCGGCATGCCGTAATTGCCGATGGTGGACCGTACAGCTACCGACAATTCTGTGTTTGTTGGGAATGTCTTCTCCGCGGGTAAAGTATATCTGTTCCGGGTTCCCACTTCTCGCATTTGCGGACATTTCAATTTAGGCGCTAATTGGACAATAAGTGGCGCTGCTATTATTCATGATTTACTTTTTTCAAACAAACATTTTTCTGACAGATTATCATCTTCACTCTATTGGGACAACAGATGGTAGCACCAGACAATCTTACCATCTGGAAAAATTTAATTAATAAAAAAATTAATAAAAAATTCGAAAATAGGGCTTTAAGGTGCATCAGAAGATGTTAAAATGAACCTCCAAGCAAAATTCTGTAGCTCTGTGATCAGCTACTTTCCAAAAAAAAGCAAACAACACACCACTAATTTAACTTTGTTTTTTGTTATTTTCTCGTCCTTCTTGCTGTTTAGGATACTGTGGTGACAATGAAATATTTTCTTTTATCAAGTGGAATTTTTTCTATTTCTTTTAAGCAAAAAGTAACACATTGGCTCTTGAATGATCAAACTCACGACCTTTGTGTTATTAGTCTTACACTCGGAACAACTGAGCTAATAGTACACGATTTTTTTTCTTTTCTTTTACTTTTGCGTTTACGTCTCCAGATACGATCATTTCAGAAATTTATTGTAATTCATTTTTAAAAACTAATCAAAATTTCAGAAATCGGGATATGGACCCCTACATGTAAAATTCTGTAGCTCTGCGATCAGCCATTTGCCTACAAAGAGCCATTTGCCTACAAAGCACACAAACACATACACGCATATCTTATTTTATTATATGTAAAGATACTCTAAAGTTATTTTAAAGGAATTTTTAAAATGTTTATTTTAGATTCAACGAAAAAATAATCTATTGCAATCCGAAACATACTACCTTAAAGTATATTAGAAACTGAAACATATTATACCTTAAAGTATCTTATACTTTAACGACATATAAATATAGATGAAACTACGAAACCTAGTATATTTTTTTCTAAATGAGTAGAATAAACTCAAAAGTAACTAAGAAAAATCAGTAATAAGTATTTTCGTACCTGTTATACAAATAGAAATCTCTTCCGAAAAGAACATCTTATTGCGGTAATAAAGATGATGACGAAGGAAGCTTTATGAGGGCATCATAAAAATATAACACAAATAATAGTTTTGTTAAATTGAAGTAGTGTTCCGTTCCTTGTTACACTGATGAAAGTTCTTGGGAGTGTAACGCAATTTCTTTCTTTTTATCAATTTCATTTTCATTTATTTATTTATTTTTTCTGTAAAAACAATTATAATAAAATAAATAAATGAATGAATAACCTCGTTGAGTATTGAAGTAAATTTCCAATTTAAGTTAAGCGTGTTTTATTTATTTCTACGATACGTTAATATAGTTTTACTTATTTTTAACAATTTAGAAAATGAAAGTCACTTGAGTATGACTTATTTGAAAGAACGTATAAATTAATTATGAGATAAAAATTTTAATAGAACTGGATAATATTTTTGCTAGGTAACATTTTTGCTTTCATAAAAACTTGCTTATGTTCGGGAAAAGCAATTATTAAGCGATATATTATCCAGAAAAATGAGTTTGGAAAAATACTTTTTACAGCTTCTGTTTTCGATTTTGATAGTATATAACTAAATGCATATATATATATTTCTTCCGTATGATGCATATTATAGAAAAGTTTTATTTATTCATTTAACAAAGATATATTTTTTATTTACTTTTGGTTATTGGGAAGTTAATGTTATAGAAACAGAAAGTAATTCCTAGAAGTTAAGGCCTCGCAGAGATATTTATTTAATGGTTATTATTATTATTATTATTTTTCAAAAACTACAATCAATGCACTATAATGTTTTGCATTTTATTGAGTATAAATAAATATTTCATTTGATCTTGCAATGACTACAAATAAGATAATCATTATTAAATAAGATAAAGTTTATAAACAACAGTGTAAATATAAATCCTTTATAAATATAAATCTTGTTCCTGTTTCACAGTATTTTTCGTCCTTCTTTTAATTTTAAATTTGTGTGTGAGATATCGCGTCAATATATTCAAAATATTTTTTAATTCATTAGTAATATATAACTGTGTCTGTCAAGGCCTAATGAAGACCGACACACACTATAATCACTGTATTTTAGCAATTGATTTTGGTTTTAAAAAAAGAAAAAAAAATCTGCTTTTGAATAAAGAGACCAATTATTAATAAAATTAGGTAACTAACTGCACAGTTGCCGAATTTTGCGTATTTTGGCAAACCGGAAAAAAATTACGAAAATTTAACTTTATTTAATCAGTGAAAACTGCTATTGAAATCTAAAAAACATTTTTCTGTTAAATTTTTCCAGATGCCAAGGAGCATAAAATTTGGCAACTATGTAAACTTCGATGTGTAAATTCAAATATTCGACACCCCATTTAATTCCTTATAAAAACAATTTCCTAATAAAAGCCAGGAATTTATAAAAAGTTTAAAAATTATTGTAAAAAAATAATAGTGATGCAGTATGTTCCTATCATTAGCCTGTTAACTGGGTATGACGAAATTTTTTGTCATACCAGACAGTTATCTCCAATAAGCGTAACAACAATTTTTGTAATGGAAATTGTAGGAAGAGTTGAGAAAAGAGGGGAATTGATATTACCGATGAACAAAAGAAAGCCTACAAAATCACTCCAAGGAGTATCATTCTGCGAAATTCCTATTACAGTTTGTTTAATTAATTGTTTTTATGATGTAAACATTTTATATATAGATTAAATATTATAAAATATTTTTTAATAAAGTCAAATATATGTTAAAAACGATTTTCTTTTATTTCTGACTAACCGCTTTTAGTCACCAGCTGGTTTGCGATCTTTGAAAATCTAATAGTATTATACTCCCGCAAGGGGGAGCCTACGGCGGCGCCTTTTTCGCGTTTCATGATCTACAACAAACTGTCAGTATTTTTAAATGAATTGCTGTTTTTTATAATAATAATAATAATAATAGTAATTAAAAAAATTAATTGTCGGTAAAAAACTCGTTTCGGATCCCCATTGCCTTCAAATGAGCAGACCCTTTTAAGTTCGACCCTCTTAATGAATCACTGTATATTTATAAGTCAAAAGATGTAATGAAATTAAAAATAAATCCTTCCGCACCTGTGAAATCATCAGTTCGGAACTCCACTGTCTTTAATAGCGCATACACGCACGAGCAGCACTCCATCGACGCCCTCAGATAATTTCAAAATTTCTAAAGTAGTAGCAATCATTTCCTCTTACCAAAAAACCTAATACCAATTTTAAAAGCTTTATCTCTATTTTAATTTTTTTTCAACCCTGCCCCTAATAATTTTATACATTCGAAAACATCTGCAACCGATTCCTCACCCTGAAAAACTAAAAAATAAATAATAATAATAATAAAAAAAACAGTTTTGAATGCTCGAACTCTATTTCTACATTTTTACCCTGTACCCTTAAGCATTTTACATTTTCGAAAGAATCTGAAATCGATTCTTCACACCCAGAAACAAAATAATATTATTTTTTAAGCCTCAATCTCTATTTTAAAATCTTTCTCCACGAAAAAAGCGCCTAATAATTTTACACTTTCAAAAGTATCCACAATCGATTTCTCACACTTAAAATGTAATAGTACCAATTTTCAAGGCTCTGTGTCTATTTTAAAATTTTTGCTCTCTTCCCTCAATTTGCAGCCTAAGTACTCTTCTCCTAATAATTTTACACATTCGGAAATATCTGCAATAGATTCCTGGGTCAAAAAACCTAATAATACCAATTTTGGACGAACTATGTCTATTCCTACATTTTTGCCCCTTAGCTCACCGCTGTCTGGCCCTAGAAATTTAACGTTTTCGAAAGTATTCGCAATCGATTCCCCACTCCTGAAAATATCTTAATAAATTTCACGGCGTATCTGAGTTTAAATTTTGGAAAATAAAAAAGAAAATTAATCTTATATCGCCTGTTGGTTACGCGACCACCTCGAAACCAAAATTAGTTTAAGTTCGTAATAATTGTTTCTTTTTCTTTATTGCACGATTTTCAGGAAATCTGAACTGTTGTCTTATCATGTGTTTCCTAGCCAAATAATAATTTATGTGTAAATCGGATATAATGTTTAAAAGTTTGAAAATTGAAATTTTTGTACGTCAATTTAGAGTCAGTTGATTTCTTAATGAGGGAAATACTTTACTCGCACTCCTGAGAAAAGTCTAGGACATAGTCTGCATCTGGAGATATACCGGGTTCTTTTAAAAATTGGAAAAAAAATTACGATATTTTTAATTAACCAGTGCAAAGTCTATTTTAGAAAACTTGGCGTACTACATTAGACACACCTTACTGCATTCAGAATGCAAAAGTTTTAAATATCTTAAGAAATATGAGCATTTTTACTAAATAATTTGTAACTATGCATGCGCAAGCTTTAACGAAATTTCATTTGCATAATGTAGAAGCCAAAAGTATTGAACTACTTATATGAAAATCCCAAGCAAATATTCAAAAAAAAAAAAAAAAAAAAGCTAAACTATAAGGGATTTTACTCACTTTTTTTTTTATTATTTAATTAATAGTAACTGAGTGTTCGCTGACTGCAAACAAATATTGATAAACCCCCCAACATCTTCCTTTTTTTAGAGGAACTGAAATTTTGTTCATTCTATCGCCGACAACTTTTTGAATTTACACAATATTTGTTTGGGGTTTTCATGTAAGTTGCACAATATTTTTGGCTATCAAATTGGCATATATATATATATATATATATATATATATATATATATATATTAATCTTGCACATAAAAACGCGCAATTAAAATTTCTTTAGTAAAAATGTTCATATTTCATAAGGTATTTAATATCTTTGTATTATAATCGCAGTATGCTGTGTCTAATATAGTATGCCAAGTTTTCTAAAAAAGGCTTTGCGCTGGATCTAATAACCTACGTGTTATAATTAAAGAAGTGGTATTTTTTAAAAAAAAGAAAACGTTATATCTGAATGAATATGTATAGTAGCCTCATAAAAAATTGACAGATAAAATAATGAAAGCCTCATAATCACATGCTATAGCCAAAATGTATTTCAAGCATTACTATTGACAGGGCGATCCAAAACATTTTGATTTTTATTTAATTTTTTACTGGTCCCCATTTTTTCTTCGAAACAAACCTTTCACCGAAATATATGGAGTATAACATGTTCTTTAAACACCCAAAGCTTCAAGAGAATTTGTAAAGAATTTTTCTAGATATTTGAAAAAATGTACAAATTCGAAAATGTTCAAATACTTAATGGTAGATAATGTATTTGCATTACCATGTTAATCAATATTGGTCATAGTATAGTATTTGGAGAGTGTGCGATATAATTCAGTAAAGTAGTCTGTATTGTAACAATACCGACAAGAATTTAATTCAACTTTTCTACAAATTTACTAAAACTCTCTTTTGGTTGTATTTCGCGTGACATAATAAACGAAGCTGTAATGAATAAGAAATACATACCTTACAAAATTTATGTTACTACTTTATGTTGTAGGATTTTATGCTTTTTTTTTTTTTTTTTTTTTTTTTTTGTACAATTAAACAATAAAATTTTAAATCATGAGACACAGTGGTTTTTGTGTTTCAGTATTTCTTTCCACCAACAATAGTTAACTAGAGAAAATTGCTGTAAAACCTTATAAAAGTGTTGCTGTTAAAAAATTGTAATTGAAAAAAATCTAGAGTGAAGACATTTTGTTAGACCTTGTTAAACGAAAGGAGGCTGCTCACTACTATTTAGTGATTTAGAACGATACCAAAGACATCTTGAACAGATATGCCATGTTAACAAATAAACATTGTTTCAGAAGGGGAGGAAAAATTCTCCGGTTTAGCATAAAAGCATTTTTCCGCTTTTTCTTTGCCAAATTTTACACTTTTTAGTTGCCGGAAAATTTTAAGAGAACTATATATATATATATCTGTTCAGTTTTCAAAGATAAAAAAAAAAAAAAATCCTATTAAAATTTTCCGGCATACAAAAATCGTAAAAAGGGGCAATTATTCATATATGAATTTAATGCAGATTATATATATATATATATATATATATACAACACATAATTACCACATTTTAAAGTAAATTATGTCAAAGTATCGTTTTATTTATTTATTTACTTTTATTTTTATTTTATTTTTTTCACTTACATTGGATACAACTGAAACAGATTTAATCACACTTAGTTTTCAGTGAAATTGTTTGTAAGATTTGTTCTTAATTTCTCTCCAAAATATATTTGTTTGATTACAATATTTTTAAAACTTTAATTTTTCTAGACTAAAGAACACGTAAAATAATAACATAAAAATTGCGCAAATTATATATCAAATTAAAGTTTTTGTTTCATAAATTTTGTCTAGTCTTCTACATTACCTTTTATTATTTTCCGACGCTTTCATATGCAAAAATTTAATAAGAGACAGCCCTCAAAGATTTTCCAAACGTAATATTTGTCTATATCTTTGGAATTGAATAATTGGAATGAGCTAGAAATTTACATATCATATTCAGAGATGAGATTTCCGCTTATTTTCATGCCAATGTGAAATATTTTTCGTCTTTTTACTGCCTTTTTTGTGATTGAATAGAGTAGTAATTATTGTAAAAAAATAAATAAATAAATAAATAAAATAAAATAAAATAAAAAATACTAGTATTAAACAAACAAGAATATCAAACCTTTGATATTTTCTACTAAAGTGACATATTATGTTTAAAAATTAATGTAGTAATAAATTATAATATTTTGGAAATTGATTTATTAATAAATTACATTAAATAACACGTGTTTTTTTAATCGAAAAACTTCTAGATCTGACAAACTTCACGATGCATGGTTTATATGTATGTATATGTATGTATACACTAGCAGGTATTGCCCGCTTTGATGGTCACTATCTTTAAACGAATTCTCAAAATTTCGTATCATTATTAATAAAATCAAAAGAAAAAAAAAAAAAAAAAAAAAAAAAAAAACGTTTGGTCAGTATAACTTAAAGGGGACTTGGCACCACTGAAGGTTTTATACACTATCTACCAATAAGTATTTGGACACTTTCAAATTTAGACGTTTTGATAAATATATAGAAAAGTTCTTAAAGAATCATCTTGAAACTTTTGTAGTGTAAAGAACATATTATACTTCATATATTTCATCAAAAGCTGTGTCCTGAAAAGGAAAAGGGGGAAACTAAACAAAAAACAAAATCTATTGGATCACCCTGTAAAAAGTAATGCTTTAAATGTGTTTTGGCTGTAGCATGTTATTATGAATTTTTTTCTCATTATCTGTATAAGTTTTATGAGGCTACCACACATATTCAATTGAAAAAAAAAAAAAAAAAATCCACTTTTTTAAATATCACACGTAAGGTGTTAGACTCAGTTCAAAGATATTTTTAGAAAATTTGGCATACTACATTAGACACAGCCTACTGCTATCAAAATGCAAAAATGTTCATTATCTTGCAAAAATATTTACTAAATGATTTTTAACTATGCATACGCTAGCTTTTAAAAAAATCATTTGCATAATTTAATAGCCAAAAGTATTGAGACACTTATATGAAAACCACAAACAAATGTTAGGTAAATTCAAAATGTTATGAAAGATAGAATGGACAGAATTCCAGTTCTCTCAAAATAAAAGCTAAACTATAAGGAGTTTTCCTCACATTTTCACTTTCATTTTGATTTAAACAATGCCCAATGGTAAGAGAGTGTTCGCTGACTGTAAATAAATATTGATAAAACCCCCTATCATCTGTTTTTTTTTTTTTTTTTTTCTTCAAAAGAACTGAAATTCTGTTCATTCTATCTCTTATAATTTATTGAATTTAAATGACATTTCTTTGGGGTTTTCATATAAGTTGCTCAATAATTTTGGCTATTGAATTATGCAATTGATTTTTTTTTTTTAAGCTAGCGCATACATAATTAAAAATTGTTTAGTGAAAATGCTCATATTTCGTATGATATTCAATATTTTTGCATTCTGATTGCAGTATGCTGTGTCTAATGTAGTATGCCAAATTTCCTAAAAATGGTTTTGCACTGGGTCTAATTCCCTACGAGTTATAATTTAAAAAGTTGATTTTTTTTTTTTTTTTTTTTTGAAAATATATTTATATATATAGAGAGAGTAATATAATATTATCAGTGCAAACATTTGAAATTTAAAGATGATTTAATTTCAGTATTCAAACAATTATTCTGATCAAAAACGAAGACCACCCAAATCAAACCAAACAAGAAATAAAGTAAAATCTAAGTGAATTATAGCAAATTGGAATGCGAAAAAAGCATTTTTTGCATTGTAACGTCTTCAAGGGCCTGGTAGAATGCAAATATGCTAAAAAATGGATGTTTTTCTGTCACAAAGAAAGCAAAAGCTAAGAATTTCTTTGTTCACAGGCCCGAAACACCCATTGTAAATAGAACCAGAAAAAACGAAGATCAAAATAAAACACCTCACTACGAATGATAATCCAATAACCATTTAAAATCGTAGATCAAAATAAACTCACCACTACAAATAATAAACCAAAAATTACTTAAAAAATTATTATTGTAAAAGAGGCAACTCATAGTTATGAAAAACAAGACACATGTAAAATTTAACAAGCAGATATTAGTTAAAAGCACAGTTAGTCAGCTCCAAATTAGCAGTTAACATAGAGTAAAATAAAGAATTCACAAATCTATACAGGTTGAATCCTTACGTAATTTAGGATTCATATTTATTATAGTAACATGAATAGTGCTGCCATTTCTAAAAGCCTATTGACAACATCATCATTATTATTATTTTTTTTATTTCAAAGTGTGACTCTAACAAACAGATAACAGCACACTAAAATGCAGCATCAGAGATTCTGAACACGGGACTTAGTGAGTGAAAGAAAATTTCATCACTTAAAAGTAAATACTATTTATCTCATTGTAATTTTGATTTCTGAACTACTATTTGTAAAACTATTCTACTCAATTTTAAATGGATATGGAACAGAAGACTTTTAAATTTTTTGGTTATGAGAAAGTAATGATACTACATTTAGATTGACCACCATTTTGATTTTACTTAAACCATGTGATGATTGTACAGAGGGACAGTAAACCATGTTATACCTTGGGACATGTCCCGAGGAATAACATATGTCATACATATATTTCTCAATAATTTAGGTATTGTTTTAGTATGAATATCTTTTAGTATGTTTTAATATAATATTCAAATAATAATAATTTAATATAATAATTAATAATCTTTTAATATAACTCCATATACATCCAATAGATCAATTGATTCAACTCAAGTGTTAAGGGAAGATGCTGAATCTATAACAGTAAATGGGACAAATGAGTTAACAGCTGTATGTGTAGCATGCTCATCTTCAGATTCTTAAGATGTGGCATCACCAATAATGATTTGGATATTTCCCAAAGCATCATCACGAAAAAACAATGGTAATAGAAGAAAAGAAAAATCTTTCATTTAAGATATTTTCCTGCAAAATTAAAATTAAAACTGCAGATCAGAAAACTACTGCATCCATAATGACAGGAAAGAATCATGTACACAACAAATTAGCAGGTCAGAATCTGATATTAATAAACCAATTTTATCAAGTATAGGTGATGACATATCGAATATCATAAAACCACAGACACATTACAAAAACAAATGCAGAAAAATTATTATTATTATTTTTTTTTTTTTTGACAAAAATATCTGTAATAATAATAATAATATAACTATCATAACTTCTATGCTTGAAACTTCAGAAATATCCCTTGTTTACGACCTTGTGTTGGAGGTCATTAACAATGAGGTTTTAAAAGTGCACAGAGAACAGCAGAAAATTTATTTATGAATATAAAAATTATGATTTTTAATCAGACATTGAATGTTAAACTCCCACTGAGGTCTGAACGTGAAATCTCACAGTTGATTTTGAACATAAAATGCTAAAATAGAAACTTTACCAACACTTGATTAATTTATGAATAAGACTTGAACTTCCAAATTTATTATTATTTGCGTAATGCATCTGAAAGTGTATTATATATATATATATATATATATTAAATTTTGTACATGAAACTGGTTTAGGCTAAGACTACTGCATGGATTTTGAAGTATGTCCTGAGGTACAACAAAGCATGTCCCAAGATACAACATGGTGTTGTACCTTGGGACAGTTTACACTTCCTACTTAAAATGGCTGGCAATTTTTTATTTTCAAATTGTTATAAGTAAAAAAAAAAACGTATCATAGAGGAGAATGTTGGAGTAGTTAAATATTGTCTTTAGATTATAAATCTAACTTCAATTTTAGACGGTAAAAATTTAAATGTAAAAAATGTCCCCAGCTACAACACTCTCCCCTATACAGGAATATATATATTCGCTAGCACTATCTTCTAATAATAAGCAGTAAGTTGTTTAATTAAAATAATAAATACTGACAAAGTATCATAAAGATTTCTGAACAAAAGTAAGGGTGTCAAAAAGAAAAAAAAGAAAAAAAAAAAAACAGGAATTCCATCCCTGTTACTCAATGCTGTTTATTTATTTATTTATTTTATATGACCTTATTACTTAAACACCTGAACATGAAGATTCTATTTATGCAATTAATACTATAAATATATTGGTAGAATAATTGTCCCACTGGGTGCACAGCATGAGATTTATGCAAATTCTGGTAGATATCATTTAGGCGTAAATTTTTACACATTGTTTGGGATCTGTACAAAGCACCATACCCTAAAAGAGTTTTTACAAAATATTTTTTTTTTTCGAAAAACGTCTGAATATAAATGGGTAATTGCCAACTTTTATGTTTTATTTTCGGAAAATGTAGAGTCATTGATTTTGAATATAAAATTTTAATAACAATTTTCTGTTAATCTCTACGGTCTATTGTATTAAAAAACACTATTAGAAAATAATAGTAGATATTGTTTAAAAAAAAAAAAAAAACTAAATGTCTTCCACTCTGAATATACATACAAAATCTGTATGTTTATTTGTATTGCCACTAAAAATAAATTTCATACCACTATTAGAATAGAAATATTGGTCTTATATAATTCAAGATGGTTATTACAATATTGTATGATAGGTTACTGTTAAAAATTTCCGGTATGACGGTTATGGGCAACCTGTAATATCTTGGCGCCTCTGTATCTATCTATCCGTCTACCTACATACCTCTATCTCTCTCTCTCTCTATATATATATATATGTGTGTGTGTGTGTATCACTGTTACTACGATCCGTATTTTATTCTTGACTCGTCCACAATTACATTTATGTAGTAATTTTCTATAATATGTTTATACGATCAAGTAAGGGGAAATTTGCTGCATAAATATAGTGGTGGAATAGTAAAAAAAAAAAAAAAAAAAAAAAAAATTGGGACCGTAGCAACTCGGGTATATTTATCCCACTATTTGCAAATAACATTTTTCTCCATTATTTAATAAGAGAAAATTATTTTAAATAATTGCATTGCAAGATTTTTTTTTTCTTTCTTTGTACGGAATATTTATATTTACTTATTTGTTTTATTGCTTCTGGTGGATTCAACAATTTCCCGTAGGTTTCATTTTATCTACTAAATTAGAGTGACCATATATTTTCCCTTGAATTTGGGGACAAAGATGGCGGCGTCCTCTAATTTCGAGGACAAAAAAATAAGAAAATAAATCACCTTAAATTGTAAAATTGTAGTAATTTTTATGTATAAAGCACCTAAAAGAACTTATTTCAGCTTATTTATTATACATATAATAAATTACTATTTTAAAACATCAATAACTTTATAACTGGCGTCCCCAAATGTGTTGTAATTTTTTGGGGACGAAGGTAGTTTTGTCCTCGAGATTCGAGGACATATGGTCAGCCTATACTAAATAAATCATGATTTAGTAAATTAGATGTAACTAAACAGTTTGGAAACCGCATGTTAATTATTTTAATTGACATAATTGTCAGCGTGTTTTAATTCGATTTATTTATTTTATTTTATTTTATTTTATTTAAAGTATAAAAAAATATAAGAATAACATTTATTTTTGCTTATAACTTAAAATTCAATGGCTTTTGTTAATAAATAAATAAAAAAGGGAACTATATAAAGTCACAAAGGAAAAGAAATAATTTTAAATAATAAAATCTTTAAAGGCTTTCTTAAAAATATCTTTTGTTGAGTAGCGTATCAATACATTTTACTCTATCGTAAGTTAAGATTTAGAAATCTTTCAACACTCCCATAATATAACCATTCCATTTTATATCTTGTACAAATTCCCCTTGAATTACATTCTTCTACTTCCTTATTTTACCTTTTATAGATACCTTTAATTCATTTTCTTTAGTATTTTCTGTTATTTATTTATTTTTTAGGACTTTTGGCAAATGAATTCTTAAATCAGAGATAATGGGATTCAGGTCTACAATATTTAATCTGTTTTGTTAATGCACATAACAAAATCGTTATCTTGTAAACAAAACTAAGATCTAATGATGTCACCTTCCACTTTATCCATTTATTGGGCACCCTCCCATTCTGATTCTTCGTCAAATGTTGTGAGAAAAAGATGCGGGGCGTACCCTCCCTCTCCCGTTTTCACTGTCAGATAGGCCGCCGCAAGCGCCGTCTGTTGGTCCCTGGATTTCCACTTGCCATTGAAGCCCGGAATTTAGTAGGGAGCGGGGTTACCTCTTGAATCGCCTCACAGACAAAGCGCTTTATTTTTGCGGTCCTCCAAAAAAGAGTGTGAGTGACAAAATTTTTCAAGGTTTTGGAAAAGTCACTTTTGCGTAGAGCTTGAGATTATAGCTCCATTAATCTTGTAAGTTTTTAGATTTTTTAAAGATGAGTTGACTATATTGTTTATTGATTTCAAAACCTCGTGTTTGTTCAGTAAAATTAAAAAGAAAGGCGTTGGATAGCCTGGTGCCTTTAGAAAAATAAAGTAAAAAAATAAAAAAAAGTCCTTATGAACGAAAATTAAGAATGCAACAAAGAAAACATAATGGAGGTTCCCGTCTTTTTCGAGTGTATTGGATCTTCGCACTTATTACAAGTAAGTTTTACGATATTTATAATATACCAAAGATGTTTGTATAATGTGGAAGAAAACAGTTTTCCTTCTTATAAATATATAAATATTTCACAAAAATAGAAATAGAAATATATATATATAAATATTTACTATTACCGGAAATTTTTAAATGTAAGTGAAGTATTATATTTTAAATATCTTTGAACAACTTTGATAGAAAATAGAGAAAGCATGATGAGAATATATAGAACCTTAAATAAAAATATATAGAATTACCTTATGTATAATATATTATATCCAAAAAATATCCTTTTTGTGATTTAATACCAAAATAACGTTGTCAAACTTTTTTGACTAAGGAGTTCAGACCAATATAATTTTTATTAATAACCTATTCAGAACGAAAAGGTTCCCTTTCTTTTTCAAGTTCATGTTAATTAAGTTTATACATATAAAATTATAAACATATTTTTAATAGATAAAAAAAAAAAAAAATTAAAATTTGATATGTTTTGTTTTGAGGACACGTGAACTTTTCAATATATATATATATATATATATATATATATAAAATCAAAAGTTAAGTTTATATATATATATATGAATTATTATGCCTCTTATTAAAGAAAATACAGTTTTTCTAATAAATTATTGGAAATAAGAGAGAAATGAATAAAAGAATAATTAAACTGAAAAAATAAAAAATAAATAATCAGCGCGATATTCATTAAGAAATGCTTTTAAGTGTTTTATGTACATAGTAAATTTTTTCATTGTTTTCTTCCACATATATACTGATATCTCTAACCTTTAAATGAAATATATCTTGACTCAGAAAACAAATTAATGATGATATTTTCTGTGTAATATATAAAAGAAATTTTTCAATTGCAATTCTTTATAATATAAATTACAGTCCCCACAAGGTTTGAACTAATTATCAGCTAATAACCACGATAAAACAGAATGTGAGCGTTTCTCAAATATTTTTTTCTTCATGGTTTTGCAGATCTTTGATAATTCTTTGAAACTGTGCTGGTTATTATTTTTCTTACGATTATTATTTTTTAATTATGGAATGTAGTATGGAAGTAACTGCGTTTAAAACCATTTTTTACTATGGCTAAGTGTTAAAAACATTGATGTAATTTTGCGCATTCAAATTTTACATTTAAAATTTTTCGCAAAGTACTTGTATAATTTAAAAGATACGTTTATTGTTATGAAATTACAATACGAAAAAAAAAAAAAAAAGAAAGAAAAAAAAGAAAAAAAAAAAAAAAAAAGAAAGAAAGAAAGGAAAACGAAAAAAAGTAATAATTTTTCAGCAGGTTATTTCTCTCGTATGGCGTAATCAATCAAAGTATTAACGTGAATATATATTACCTTATTATCTTATAGCACCTTAACGAAGAAAAATGACAACAAATTCCGTCATTTTCTCTTTTTATTAGTAATAGTAATATTTTTAATAGTATTTTTTTATATGTTAAATTTAATGATGAAACAAAAATGCTACTGCTAAAATTAAGCAAATAAAAGGTAAAAATCTGAAGCTTGTCAGTCTCAAATGTAATTTTTAAGAATATGGAATACTGTATAAAATTAACTATACGTAAATTCTGCTTCTTTGAAAATTATTATTATTAAAATCATTAGTATTTTGTCATTATAAAATAATTTAGTTTTACTTAGCAAAAAACGCATTAAAGTTTTTTTTCTTCTTTTTGTAATTCCTAGTTGTCAAATTTAGCGCTTTTTAGCTACCAAAAAATTTCAGTAGAAATATTTATTTTATTTAACCCATTAAACACCGCGATATAAATCCCAGTGAAAATATTGAATTTCAGTATGTCTTGGATCTTTAATCATATGTAGTTTCAATTATTATCATTATCATTATTATTTTTTTTCCTTTGTTAAAAGATATAATATGATTAAGCTGACCAAATGACCCCATTTTCTGGAGACAAATGGGGACTACCTTTATTTTGAAGGCATTTTTCTAAGATTTAAAAAATTGTAGAAAGTAAATTATTAATTAATAATGCTTTATTTTTAGTCCTTATTTATTAGGAATGGAAAAATACGTCCTTAATTGGATAATTGTTGTGATTTTTAATGCTTCTCTATTATAAAGGCACTTTGATTTGGTCAGCCTAAATAGTTCCAAAATGGTGGACCTGGTGCCTAATGGGAGTAACATGAATGTAGATAATCTGCAAAACCGTTTTGAATTAGTGTTCTTGATCCCTGTTTGCTACAATTTAAGAAAATAATTGTTTTCTTTCGTATTCAATGTTTCTAAACCCCTGCACTGGAATGCGTTATTTTTTATGATTTTCATTCTTTTACAGTAAAATCAGGCAATTTCGTTTGAATAATAATAAAAATTAAATAAATAATAAATAATAAATAAATAATAATAATAATAGAAATTACATTACAAACTTTTTGAAAATTTTACCCACAAAGATAGGCACTTCAATATTTAATGAAATATATATATATTTATCTTAATTACCTGTAGAGGAAAAAAAAATTCTTATTCAAATGTTTGCAAAATAAGAGACTTGGCGTTTAATGGGTTAATCAGTGAAAACTATTAGAGAAACATTAAAAAAAAATAATTAAAACTTTGTAGTATCTAAAAAAAGTAAATGTTGACAGCTATGGTCAAGTATTTTTGAAATAGAAATAATGATTTGTAAAAAGTACTTCTCTTTCCCCGTTTAATATACTACTTTGGTTTTCAAGCATCAGAAATTGCTTTTATGAACAATAATGTAAGGTTTATTAAAATAAATCGTAAAAAATAAATATTTAAAAATTCACTTTTAAGTTAAAAATAAATAAATAAATAAATAAATAAATAAATAAATGTATATATATATTTAGAGAATTATCTTTTCCTAAGAATATTAAGCTGCTACAGAAATTCTATACATATGTTTCAAATGATTTATATTTAAAAGTCATAAAATTTGCGATTTTGATAACAAAATAACCAATATAATAATAATAATAATAATAATAATAATAAAAAAAAAAAAAAAAAAAAAAAAAAAAAAAATGTACGAACTAATTTTACAGCAATGTTAAACTGTTCTTTATAATAAATTTTGCTTGGCGTTCATCTAATCATGTGTGTGTATATATGTTTTCTCTATTTATTACCAATGTTATCTTATATGCTATTTGATATTATCCTCAGAAGTTAGACAAATTATTTAAATATACAATTTTGTGTATTATTTTTGCGTAGTTTCATCGATATGGGGAACTTTTAATTAAAACTATGAGCTATTACGATTTTCGTCCATCATAATTTTTAACAGAAATATTTTATTTTTGTAACAGATTTCTGTAATTAAATAAGGGGAAATGTTTTTACTTAGTAAAGTATTATTAGAAAATTGTAGTTGTTGGCAGCTATAGATAAATCAATATAAACATTTCTCATTGTTTCTAACATATATCCATTTTGGTACCACTCTTTACGAATAACAGTATTTAACTAAATTAAAAAAAAAAAAAAAAGAAGAAAAAAAAGTAAAGTATTACCAGATTACTATAGTGAAAGTGCTGCACTGAAAAATCCTAAACATAAAATAAAATCAAATAAAAATAAGTTAAAGACATTTTCCTAACAGCAGCGAAAATGGATTTACTTTTCTCAGCCCTTTTACTATTGTGACAGTTTACATGACTAAAAGTGTATGTGTGATTAAAGCCATGGGATGACGTCCGTGGGGGGATGTTCCTAAGGTGTCTTGACGAATAATCACACTTGTTATATCTGAAGGAAATTCTACTACAATGCTTGTTTAATAGGCTTGTTCTTTTATCTAAGACCTTACTGAAACGTTTAGTTTATTTATTTAGTATTTTTAATTTGTTATTATTATTATTATTATTATTTTACATTATGATAATTGCTTACGACTTCTTCATCAATTTTCTGTATTTAATGAGAGTCCTTGAATTAATCCTACAATACAGTTCGACAACATTTGTTAAGGCAGACAATTTCGTAACATCACAAAATATTTTATATAGCTTAAAAGTGTTTTACTCATCTTTTGTTTACTGTTAAAGCATGGATATCCGTTCATGGATAATTCCATTGTAAACGTAGTACATATCAAGTACAAGGATATTTCCGTTTCTACCACTATTTCCGTACAATAATAGCTATTCTATTTAATCACAAAATACTGCTCTAAAAATACGATAAATGTTTCTGTAGGGTAATATTAGTAGGGGGGGGGGGGAGTGGAAATCTCATATTTCTATGTGATTAGTAAACAGGGCTTTCTCAGAAAATAAATAAATAAATAAATAAATACCATTATTTTTATATAATAAGTTTAGGATTGACTAATGCTTGATACCCGTTGATAACTGCTTAAAAAATTACCATTTAAAATTTGTTGTATCCAAATTTTCCTATGTGGGAATTCCCATTACCATGTGCCAAGAAACTTCCCGTATGTATGCTATTGTAAAAATGCATAGAATATATTATTAATATATTTATATCTATCTATTTATCTATATTTATCTCTCTCTCTCTCTCTCTCTCTCTCTATATATATATATATATATATATATATATATATATATATATATATATACATTACTTTACAAAGATAACCAATTATATTCACGTGATAATGTGACATTTAATGTATGCGTTGAAAAATTGTTAAAAATATTGATTAATAAGATGTTAACGTTTAATTCAAAGAATAAAAAATGCTGATATTATATGCAGCTAATTTAATTTTTTATGTCATTTGTAATAATTACTACTCACGGATTTTTCTTAGATTTTAAGGATTTTTTTTTTTTTTTTTTTTTTTTTTAACATAACAACTTTTTCGGTACAAAAATAAAATTGAATGAACTTCAAAGTGAAAAGTGAAACAGAAAATTTTGTTATCATAAAAATGTGCCTTTCAATGTAAAAGATCTTGAACTTTTTGTTCTTTTATTAATCACGCAATTTTAATACAAAAGATCACGAATAAACAAATTCAAGATCATGGTTGGAAAAGAAAAAGTCACGTTAAATTACAAATATGCTCCTCAAGCGATGCACTTTATTAGTGCGTAAAAGAGGGAAAAGAATATTTTCCGTTTTATCAAATAAACAATAATTTTTTTTTAAATAAAACCCTTGAAGGATAAGAAAAATTATTGTTTAAAAAAGATTATCAATTTTTACTCATGGTTCGTTAGTTCTTATTTTTAGTCACAGTAATGTAAAAAATAAATAGTGCTAATATATTTCACATGAATTATTCTTAATTTAAAAGTATATTTAGAGTTAATTATTAAAAAATAATTGACAATTAGGAATTAATATATATATCAAATATAATGCTATAAAATTTTTAAAAAATTATAACTTTAATAATCGTTAACTTAATGAGTAAAAAGCTATTTTAACTATTAAAGTCGTTTTTAATAGAAATTTATTTGTAACGACTATGATGATAATGAAAAATAAATTAAAATTATTCGAGCACATTTAAATGAAAATAGTTTAATTCAGGGTGTTCCTTGGTTATTTAAAATAGAGTTCAAAACATTGGGTATTGATTCGTGAAGAAGTGCGTCGTGATAAAAAAGAGCATCATTTAAAAACTTATATTTAAAAATTGAAATATATTTATATATATATATATATCAGATACACAGCTTTATTTAGTCTTAAAAATACTCATTTTCATTTCATTAAAAATACACAATTTCGAACGTTTTTATATCATTTTTTAAAACATATTTTACTGACTTTCGTAATTAATGCAAATTATTATAGTTCAGATACAGTAGTAATTATTTTTTCTTTAAAATTTTGGCAGGCGAAAAGCTCGAAATGTTTGCCTTTATGAGAATTAGTAATGCGCAACATAACTAAAATTTTGTTATATAATTTATAATTTAATATAACTTATTTTATAGTGATTAAAATTGTCTACATATAACACTTGTCCATTAATACGATTCACAAACAGACCATTAAAAGTTTAAACATAATTTTCTAAAAAATAATATTTCCACAGCTTCCAAATCCTCCTTTTTTAAGGAAATATTGAATGCCGAATACGATTGGGTTCGAAAAGTAAATTTTTGTAAATGATGTTATAGCGGGTATATACACCGAGCTGGCACCATTTTTAACTTATTCCGTAGCATTGTTAATGCCCGAAATTTTTTCACATCACTTCCTTTGTAGAATAATTTCGTTGAAAATGTAATTACAGTAAATTAAAAAAAAAAAAAATACTCTTAAAAAATGTGCTGTGAAAAAAATTCGTCTTCCGACAACGACACGGAATAAATTCTAATTATTGGTAGCTCTGTATGTACAGCATAAGAATTTAGAAATCGGAGCGACTTGATTCATTGGAATTTATTGAGGCGAGTATATTCACACCGTTATCTGTGGGGTTTTTTATGCTAAGTTTGTAATTCAACTTTAGGTAAATTGGCATTTTTTTTTTTTTTTTTTTTTTTCGTAGGAATTACCTGAAAAATCTAGTTTTACCACCACATAATTTCTTTAATTTCCGAACATCTTTATCAAAGAATTCTTCACGAAAAGATATCGATGCTTGTGTTCGCTTTAAGGCCAATTGTCTGCACAAGGGACCTGCGTCTGAGGTAGGATGCCCTACTTGGGGTCTTTCTCAGGAGTCCTAGCCCATACACAGGCGAGTTTCGGAGAAAATTATGGAGAATTATGAACGGTTAGGTCAAAGAGTACGACATGGGATCGAACCCGGCACTTCTTCTTTACCAGCGTTAAGCGCAGAAGCTCGCGGCCACAGGTTGAGAACACAAAAGGATATTGTTTTGTGTAAAAATGAGTAGACATGTAATTGAGCATTGCGATGCCATTGTGCTCTGTTGACGTGCATTCCTCACCCATGGTAATCAAAACTGTAAAAAAAAAAAAAAAAAAAAAAAAAAGCAGCAACCATATAAAAATGACAAAAAGGCAATTTTAAAAGCGTATGAAAAATTTAAGTAGATTAAAGGTGTGTTAGACGGCCGAAAAAGATAAAAACGAATGCAGACGGGAAAAAGAAAGGGAGACATCGGAAAACTAAGATAATCCAAATATCACAATTATCTTTTATATAAAAAGGAGTTAAAACCCGGTGATGAATAAAAATAGAGTTCCATTTTTATACGCCTTCGTTAAAATAAATAAATATATATATAAAATAATGAATTTGTAACAATTTTTTTTCTCAAGAGTAGATATATTCAGTACCTAATATCGCCGACGACCAAGGGACATGGGGAAAATTTGTTTCCACAATTACTCATTATCCAATGTATCTTTTAAAATTCTATTTTCATACTCAAAAGATTCTTAATCCTTAAAATAATACTTGTTTAAGAAAAATTTATTTTCCACATTTTTTTTATTATTTATTTTCTAGATTAAAAAAAAAAAAAAAAAAAAAAAAAAAAAAAGAAAGAAAGAAAGAAAGAAAAAGAAAAATACACATAATTATTATTCTAAACCAAAAACAAAATATTTACAGTTAAAAAAAAAAAAATAAATAAATAAATAAAATAAATAATAATAATAATTTTTAAAAATCGCATTAATTTAACGGTTGTAAATTTTCTGAATGCGAAAACAGAATATATGCATTAGGCAATTAGTAATCGTGGAAAAAAAAAATACGATACACAATAACACGGACCTTCATTGCCAGCGAGACTAGGTTAATTAAAAAAGTTCCACACCCGACTAGTGGATGAAAATGTTTGGCGTTTGTTTTGCCCTTGTGTTAACAGGTTCTGGCTTCGAATCACAGTTGAGGGATGGCTGTTTTCAGTGGCTCGAAATACACTTTACTTATGCAGTAGTTCTCGGTTTAGTTAACCTTTGTATGCAAATAATGATCGTACATGGACAAACAAATAAATTGATAACTTCCGCTGGCATTAACAGTTTATAATACCTCTGTCCCACGATAACACGATATTATATTCTACAGGATGTCCAACACAAATGTCCCTAACTTCAACAGTCGATTAAAAAATTAATAGCGATACGTTGTTGCTACTATGCAAAATTTATTGCTTAATTCTTAGATTTTGAGGATAGTTTTTATTTTGATCATACGACGCACCTGCTTTTGCACGTGCCAACTGCAGCCAAATGATTGGCTTCAGATAGTTGCATATATGTTATCTCTCATCAAAATTGAATATGATTTTTTAATATCATTTTTTCATATGAATTCATCTAATAAAAATTCTGAATAAGCGCAAGTCTAGGTTGGTTTAGGGTTTAACTTCACAGTAGTACTGCAAAATGAGTAATTGACGACGGTCTGGGACGCACCCCTAAGAATACTCCGGAGACATGCCATCGCAATTTTGATTTTCCCGGGGGAAATGGTTCCTCTTCTTCGGTAACTCCCAGAGTTATAAGTTGGACATCCAACTCCAGTGTCTGGGACTTTTTTTTTTTTTTCCTCATCACGTAACTCTAGAGATTGGGGCTCTGTAAAGATAGCGAAAAAAAAAAATCAGTCTAAAAAAACAATATGTGGTGTGCTCTTTCATGTGAACAGACACAAAACCCCGCTTCTTCTTTGCTGAGACTTTTCTGACGAGAAATATTTACCTGGACATATTGCAAATTTACGCGATACCAGAAATGCATCATTTACAAACCTCTGATATTTCCAAAAGATGTTGAAGACTTTCATGCCACAAAAACCGTTGCTATTTACACCGTGACTACGAAAATGCTATGACAAACATAGCTGTAATAAAATTACCAGATAGATATCTCCACGGATACCAAACACTCACCCGGAAATTCACTGATTTATTTCTAAAAACTCTATGAGTTTTTCGGAAAATATCAGTTACCTAATTAAACATTTTCCTGATGCTTTTAAAATTTCTGTTAAGTAAAGTGCTTTCTCCAAATTAGGGACATTTGATTCCGATACCCCCTCTTTTTATTTATATAGTTTTACACCAGATTTGGAAATGTTCTCCAGGGCAAGACCTGTATTGAATATGTAAAAAATCATTATGAGAATTCTGGCATGAGATATAATTTTGCGAGTAAACGAGAAATATATATAAAACACACTAATTTTGCTACTACTACTGTGTAAAAAATTGAAAACTTGCTGTCAAATTTTAGACGTAAAATTTACGGCTGAGTCGTATTTTTTGTTCATTATTTTTCGTATATACTGTAGTTTACCCTTTATTTGTCGTAAATTTCACAGCTCACCATTAGACTTACGGCTAAAGGTTAGCAGCAACGTTTAAATTCTGAAACAATCATACACTTTTTTTACATAATGCAAAATCGTGCACTATACACTGTTAAAACTACAGGTGACACATGGCACCTTTTACGGGTGAAAAGCTTGTCTCACTGGTGACACCCCTAAGGGAGCCAAAATGGCACCCTTAACTAAGGTGAAAGGACGGCACCCTTAATCTAAGGTGCCCTCTTGGGGCACCTTAGATTAAGGGTGCCGTCCTTTCACCTTAGTTAAGGGTGCCATTTTGGCTCCCTTAGGGAGTGAGACAAGCTTTTCACCCCTAAAAGGTGCCATGTGTCACCTGTAGTTTTAACAGTGTACACTCTTTTTGCACATCGTACACACTTACTAATAATCAATTAGCTATGAAAAAAATTTATAAATATAGTGTAAAAGTCTATCTTATAAACAAATTAATATATATATATTTAAAAAACTTCATACAAACAGTATAATAACAGAACTGCTTTGTGGTTGTTAATTAATCATTGTCAAATATAATGTTTAAAATGTCAATAATAATGTTCATATATTTACAAAAAATTAAAAAGATATAAGATTTTTGAAGTAACAGTGTAAACTATGGTTTAAAAGCGTCAAGACATTTTAAACCAAGGTTAAAGGCGGTTTTGCCTAAAACTGTCTTGCTAAAAACTTGCCATCTCTGTCTAAGACTAAATCGTATATTAATAAAAAAAAGTACAAACAAAAACATATTATAATAAAAATTGAAACGTAATTTCTTTTTATAAATGTTTGAAACGAATTAAGTTATTATATTCAAGTTATTAAATACATTATTGATATTAATACTTTTAAAATAGTAAGTTATTTTTTAAGCAATACAAAGCATAATTTGAGAATCGGAACTAAAAAATCTAGATTTGGGGAATACATCCATAAATATTCATACCTAAATTTTTTTGTACGAGAGAAACATCATAAGATTAAAATTACAATGGATATAACGACATAAAAGTAAAATAAAGAATAACTTTTAGTGAACTTACCTTAATTTCAGGCTTTGCAAGAAGAACATTTAAAAAATGGCGCTATGTTTATGTCCTGTCCATCCGCTCCGAGTCGGTGTTGGAAATGGAAATACACCTCACAGTGCGCATGCGCGAAATGCTAGTCACCCATAGGGTGCCATATTTCGACTCTGAGAGCCAGCGCAGGTCCACAAAATTGGCTGTTAGCTCATTTGGCACCCGGATCACATTTCCAAGCGTCTATGGCACCCTAAGGTTCCAAATGATACCGTTTTTTCACCCCGGGGTCCCAAACGTCACCGATTTGTCACCTTCAGTTTTAACAGTGTACTTAAAAGATAAATGAGTCGAGAATTATGGTTTGAATAATAGTAGTAGTTTTTAGAGGCTTGAAAACGTTCAAAGATATTATAGACTTCGTGATAAGAGGATTCAAACGTAATGATATACGTGATGACTCCTTCATTTTTTAGTGATGGCGTCTGGTTTAGGGCCAACTGTCTACTTTAGGGAACTGAGCCTGGGCAGAAAACCTCCAGTGGGAGTCTTTTTAAATAGGTTTTAAGCCATATCCTTTTTTTTTTTATTTAACTTTCGAAAAAAAAATCATAAATCATATTTTAGATTTTTAAAATAACAGTAGTATGTATTTTGAGAGTCGAAAATATTTGAAGCAAAGTTTCTATGGAATTACATATGTCATTATATATATGCCTGCTTAAAGTTATACTTGATAACTTCTTTGAAGTTTTCGCAACGTTTAGCACCGGTTTTTATTATAGTAAATCGTATGACATAATTTTAAATAACTGAATTATTTAAATTACCTTTCAGGAGTTAATGGTACTAAACATGTATCAAAAAAAAAAAAAAAAAAAAAAAAAAAAAGAAAAGAAAAAAGATAACTCTGCGCTAAATTAGAAATACGCAACTTAATTTTTGAACTGTATAAATAATGTGTATTCGTTAGCGCGTTTCAAAATTAAAAATTTCTATTAGCCTGAAGTTGAACGCACTGACAGAACGGTATGTTTACTTATTAAGTGTTTTTTAATGATTACATGTGACTAAAATAGGACTTTAAAAAATACAGAAGTCTTTGAATATATATGAGGCAACAGTAGTATGTGTGCCCATAATATAGAAATCTATGGATTTTTGCGCGTTTTTTTTTTTTTATCCACGTTGTCTGCAGAAGATTTTAACCTAATGAAATACTTGAAGTCATTAAAGAGGAAATTGATGGCTTACAAAGTTACGTCTTCGTTTAAACTGCCATTTTATTCCTTCCATCGCCCGTGTCTACCTTTCCATCCTACTAGCCTTATCGCTTTAATACTTTGTCCTAAGTTTCCTTTACCCCCTCTTCCATACTATTGACTTATTTCAAGCCATTATTTCATTCCCTATGTCTATTTTTATCCTATTAAATTTAAAATCGATTAAATTTAAAACTTACTTAGTATTGCTATAAAATTTCGCCCAACGGTCATTTTGCCCTCTTTATTACAGTAATGTCTTCTTTAAAGCCTTCGTCGCATATCTTTCATTACGTATAAAATTATGGGCTTGAATTTTCTGTTCTTTTTTACCTCAGCATAGGTTCCTGTGCCCGTTCGTTCTTTTTGCGCATGCGCACAACGTTTCGGTAAGGCATTGCCGCTGGTAGTTTTTACCCTTTGAAGGGATTTTTTATGATCAGACAACGCTATCGAAGGTACTGGGCACCCAAAGAGTGGTCTGGACAGATGTCTTTTATATTTTTTTGTTTATTTTGGACGAGAAGATGTTGCCGAGATCAACAGGGGATCCAAATTGACGTGTTAAATGGATTGTTTATTAAATTTTTAAAATAAAATGCCATAATAAAGTGATTCATTCAAATTGAGAATTAATTTAAATATAGTGACGAGTAAAAAGGACAAAGCCCGCTTGTATATACATATATATTTGACTTTTTCTTCTGTCATACATAAATATCACTTCTTATGTGTATATATATGTATAAAAATTGAAAAATTTAATATCTTTTTAAAATTTAACAAATAATAGATACATGCCGGCAGCAAAATTATTGAAGCACTAGCAATAATTCCTATTTAAAATATGTGCACCCAATACTGTTTTGTTACGTAAAGATATGTCGATGAGTCATGATCTTAGTCTTATGCTGTTAATAAAAAAGTAAGTTGCTGATAAAAAATAGAGATCAAACTAAAGAAATATATATGAAAAATGTGGATGTGTGCTTAGTAATTTTGCTGCCAACTGTACATATATGAATATACATAAGCAATTTTGTCTTGTGGTGGACTTTAAAAGAACCGTACGGACGGCATACCAAGCAGGCCTTCGACCCTCGTGTTCTTAAATGGCCGCCGCACCAACCTTTTTTCAGTAGATAATTCAGTTCTAAAAGAAAAAAAAAAAAAAAAAAGTCTATTTAGCTTTTTTTATTACAGTCGTAGGTTTATCTACAATTGTTCCAAGCGTTAACTTTACACATGTAAATGCTTTTGATTTTATTGAAAGTTTAGCGCTCTGGACTTTAATAAGCGATCCATTCAGTATCCACTATGCTGTCCACTATTATTAAGCTATTATCCGCTAATATTAAGCTGTATATCACAGTCTTACTACCCTTACACTGTGCAAAAAATAAAAATGGAGCGAACAAATTTAACTTAATATTTATATTAAGTAATGCTGTAAAAAATGCTCTGGACGACTGATATTGAAAAATAATAAACATCATAAATTGTGAAAAAAAAAAAAAAAAATTGAAACAGTTGTTTCATGTTAATTTGTTTACTTCCATTGTATGTATTGGTGAAATAAATTTAATGTATGAATTTGTCAAAAAAAAAAAAAAAAAATCCACGTTTTGTAAATTTTATGCTAGCAGGCGGTCAATTTTCTGTTACAAAACGACATCTGTAGACTAAAATACTGTATTTTTATTATTTATTTATTTTTATTTTTTTTGCGAGAAAGAATATACCCATGAAACAAAAGCTGATTCAACAATCTAGAAAGAGAATTTATTTTAATTTCAAAAAGAAAAAAAAAATGTGTACACCCGAGTCTTGTGCTTTAACTTTTTTCTGATGCATAATATTCTTGCATCAATAAAAGAGAGATAATATTAGACTATACAGATGATTAGGATATGAAGATGACGTAATCATGAGGCACAAGATTCCTGTATTTTTAAGAGAAATAGTAATTTTTTTGTTTATTTTATAGCAGAATTTCAATAATTAGTTAAAGTTTGAAATTTTTTTATAATATTTTTTTCTGGTGTAACAGTATAAAAAAATTAATAAAAATAGAAATATCTTCACTTTCATTTTGCAGGACATTCCTTAAATCAGACAGTAGATGAAAACTTTCATATATAGTCATCTTTTTTTTATAAGTTTTTAAAGAATATTACAAAAAAAAAAAAAAAAAAAAAAAAAGAAAAAAAAAAGAAAAAAAAGAAAAAAAAAAAAGAAATATTTCAACTAACTTACCCTCTAATGGCACCAACCCATACAGCAAACTTGGCTCCAAATACATCGCAGATACATCGTACCATTCCATTCACATACCGCCCATTTCTGCTTTGAAAAGCCCGATCTTGCGATAGTATTTTGTGGTATTTTTACAGTTCCCGTTATGTGGTCGATTTGGTCTTTCGAATGTGCGTTCAAAAAACAACAATGTGACATCACATACATGTATCATTGCGATATTTATGTGATGTTGCATTTCATGTCGCAAGTGGAGAATATACCCACGTGTGTACAACATTCTTAGATGTTATATGGAACAGCGGGACTTACTGGCAATGCCATTAATGCCCACTGCGGTGTATTTTCCTCGTTGAACAGTGTAAATGAGCTGTAAGGAACTGCTAAAAGTATTAATGCTGCATCCGCGAGATATGTCTGAAAAAATGAAATAAAAGTGAAACACAACCAAATTAAAAAATAGAAAATATCTTGATGATGTCCACTTCTACACAGTTAGAGCTACCCCCCCCCCCTCCCCGCTTAACACAAATAATGTTATTTCTGGTTTTTGTAACATTGTGACCAGCCATAAGGTACAACCTGAACCCAACCGTGCAAAAATCAGCGAATACCTTCAATGTACACCGGACAACGGTCGAGAAACGGCAGGTTAAGTTGGGTTTTACAAAAAAGTTGGATCGTTGGGTTCCACATAACCTGTAAGCTAATCAACGTGATGACGGAATCACCACCTGTGTGTCCTTGTTTTTCCAGCACAAAAATGACCAATGGGTCATTTTTGTGCACAACCAAAAGTGAAACACAACCAAATTAAAAAATAGAAAATATCTTGATGATATCCACTTCTACACAGTTAGAGCTACCCCCCCCCCCTCCCCGCTTAACACAAATAATGTTATTTCTGGTTTTTGTAACATTGTGACCAGCCATAAGGTACAACCTGAACCCAACCGTGCAAAAATCAGCGAATACCTTCAATGTACACCGGACAACGGTCGAGAAACGGCTGGTTAAGTTGGGTTTTACAAAAAAGTTGGATCGTTGGGTTCCACATAACCTGACAGCTAATCAACGTGATGACGGAATCACCACCTGTGTGTCCTTGTTTTTCCAGCACAAAAATGACCAATGGGTCATTTTGGATGACCCATTGGTCATCAAGATTGCTTGACACGAATTAGGACAGGAGATGAGAAGTGGATTATGTACCGTAACGTAAAACGTCGTAGGACTGTCTGTCGCCCTTCTGATCCGCCTGCATCGACAACAAAAGCTGAACTCCACCCAAAAAGGTGTTATTGAGTGTGTGGTGGGATGTGCAGGGAATAATTCACTGGAAGGTCCTGCCACTCGACCAAACCATCAATACTGTATTCTACTGTCTACAGTTAGACAGACTGCATTCTAATTTGGTAGCAAAGCGGCCAGATCTCATCAATCGGTGTGGTGTTATCCTTCATCACGATAACGCCAGACCACATGCTGCTGTCATCACTCGCTAAATGTTACTGGGCTTTGGTTGGAAGGTTTTACACCACCCTCCCTATTCTCCTGACTTGGTATCAACTGAGTATCACCTATTTCGTGCGCTGAACAATTCCTTCAGTCAGAAAATCTTTGATGATCTTGATGCTGTGAAAACTGCCATCCAAGACTATTTTGGCTCGAAACCGCCGGAATTTTACCGCCGTGGGATTCATCTCCTACGAGAAAGATGGCAAGAGGTCCTAGATAGCAATGAGGATTATGCACAATAATAGGTACTGCTCCTTTTGCGTTTATTTGTTCGTCTTTATGGGTAAAAATAACGGGTAGAACTTTTGAACTCATCCAATACTAACACACGGACAACTTTATTATGATCATCGATTATCATTCCAATTATTAAATCTAAATATTATTATTTATTATATTTATTTATTATATTTATTTATTATATTTATTTATTATATTTATTAAATATTATTATTTATTATAAGATTCTACTTCATTTAGTATTTCAGAAGTTATTGCGAACGAAAAAATTCAAGTCGTTCTACGATTTTTAGTAGCCCCATAATTTAAGTGACCTTTATTTTGAAACGAAATGGTGGATCAGTTTAATTAAACAATTTAGTTAAGGTCACGCTATGGATATATATATGAGGATTTTTACGCAAATCGATTCATAAATACGCGTTTTAAGTAAATCTGAAATTTCCACGTGGCCGTCACTTGTAAACAAAATATCGGATCAATTTGGTTAACAGACACATCCAAGATATCAATAAGTTTATTTATCAACATTGTTTCGAGCTGGTTGAGTGTTTCGAAAACTTTCGCAATGAGGTTATATATGTATCAAAATTTAAGCAATTCCCTTCTTAGATTCGCTTTCTATCATGTAAATGTGAAATATTAAAAGACCGTCACTTGAAATCAAAATTGCAGAGCAATTTGCATAATGAAATTATCCAAGATATTTGTAACATAGTCCACTGTCCAACTTTGGTTCGTACCAATTTGGTATATCGTAAGAAATCGTGATACCAATTTTTCCAGAAACGTATATAGAGAGATAATTAGATAGTTAAATACAGGTGAGGAAAGTCTTATGTGATAGCTTTCGGTTTACACGTTGTGTCAAATATCTTAAAAAATACTTAATGGAAACTTCTAAAACACTCTGAGTTTGAGGTAGATGTTTGATCCCATACTTTCAGTGATATTTTGTGAACGGAGGCAATCAGGGGCTCAACTAAAAATGCTAGAAAAATAAAATAAAATTTATCATTATCCTGTACATAGACATGGTGAAAATGGCTTGTAACTGCAGAATATACTTCTCTGGTATTTATTAGACAATTTTGAAACCTATAGTTTTAGTGGCATTCGTCACGGTTGATCCATATTACATAAATTTAAAGTAACAATACACAATATTATGTATACATAGAATACCACAAATATCTAAGCGCACACCGGAATTCGAACCAGTGACCAGGTGATCCCAAAGGGTGCGACCAGCATTCTACTCTGAATTACAAGATTTGTGGATGGATGGATATTTGGGTTTTATGTCGCACTAGTGCTGCGCAGATGGGCAATTGGCGACGGTCTGGTACACACCCCTATAGGTGGTCCGGAGAAATGACATTACAATTTTGATCCTCCACGGAAGGGATGGCTCTCCCGCTTCGGTGACCCCAGAGGTACAATTTTGATGGGAATATGGAGGATATTGCGGCCATGACATATTTTACGTGCACCAGCCACAATTAGTGTACACGACGGTCTATGGCCGGCTCGAGTACCGAATCCGCAATCTTCTAATTACGAGGCTGGCGCTCTACCGACTGGGCTACCACGGCCCACACAAGATTTGTGTTCATTTGTTTTTATTTGTGTGTTCATTTGTCTTTTACATTCATGGAGATATAAAACTTTTTATTTATTTAAATTTTTTAGTTCCATATGTTTGTTTATCAGTCACTATATTTTCAACCAAATGTTTGAGGAAAAATATTAGAGGAAAAAAAAAAAATATATATATATATAATATTTTTGAATTATGAGCATCTGTTTGAAGTCATTTGTAATTACGCATGCGTAAACGTTAAAGAAACCGTTTGCATATATAAAAGACAAATATTCAGAGCAACTTACAAAAACTATGCAAACAACTATGTGAAAATTCAAAATGTTATCTATGATAGGATAAGCTGTTTTCAGTGAATTCCTAAAGAAGGTTTAAAATTATGTGATTATTTACACATTGATATTTCACCAATGGTTTTCAAAAGTCTAAATAAAAACTTGTTTCCTTAATTTTTTTATTACTGCATATTAACTTTTGAACAAATAATGATATGAGCATGAAATTTGAATGACACGTTCGTTATAAAAGAATTAATCGAAATTAATAGAACCTAAATCTAAAATAGTACCGGAATATATTTTCATTTTATATAATTTTGATTTTTTCTTAAAAATACATTTAAAAATAAATAAATAAATGAAAGAAGGAAATTTTAAACGATTTTAGAAAATAAATCTATTTAAGTGATGGCATTAATAACGTACTGTAAATAGTTAAAGATGTACTTTTTAGAGATTAAATATCTTAAAAATTTATTTAATCTCTCTATTATTTTTTTGTTAATTTTTTTTTTGTTAATATTCACACACACACATACATATATATATACAATCCTGCTCAAAATTTTACCAAGATTTGCAAACGATCATTTTTTTTAATTTAAAGACTTATCCCTTGATGAAATGTTTTCAAACGTTGAGTATTTAAATAACTGGGTCTTCCTCATGTTATTCAGTGAAGTTTAAGACAACATTTAGGGGGCCCGTAACAAATTGAGCAAAATCAATAAAGTTTGTAATCAACCCGTATCATTAAGTGAACGAAACAAACTGTAACTTTAGGATATGTTAATAGAGACCCTGTTTAATTTCTGGATGGAATTATGTGACTATAGCATATTAAATAATGGTGATATAAGCATTTATTTTAAAACTAAAAAATAAAACCAGCATGTTTTTTATTTATAACATACAGAGTTTTTAACGAAAATCACTCCCACTTTCAGATAAGTTGGAAAAATACTTTTAAAACAATATACTGCAAATGGAATACAAATATTTCAAATATCTAATGAAATATGCAAAACATTTTCACTGCGCATGTGCAGAATATATATATATATATATTCTTTTATTGCATAGGTTGAAAGCTAGATACATTGGACAAATTTTGTCAAAACTGCAGTTGAATAGAGTAAAAATGAAGCAAATTATCCGAAAAAGAACGAGCTAGATTTTAGATATTTTTCTAGAGTTGAAATTTATTAAGGAGTTTTTCACATGCCGCATGATTAATTTAAAGATCCAATTATTTTAACCACTTAGCAAAAGTACTTTTTTTGTGAAAAAAATTATCTCATAAATCTTAGTAAATAAACTAAAATATGTTAGAGTTACAAGCTTATAAGGGGTTTTTCACAAAAAGTACATTTGGAACGTGGTTGAAATAATTGGATCTTCGAATTAATTAAGAGGCATGGGAAAAACCCCTTAAGAAATTTCAAGTCTGAGAAAATATCTAATATTTAGCTCGTTCTTTTTCGGATAATTTGCTTAATATAATATTATCTACTCTATTCAGATGCACTTTTGACAAAAGTTGCCCAGTATATCTAGCGTTCAAGCTATGCAATATATATTATCTTTCACACATGCGCAGTGAAAACGTTTTTCATAAAAATGTTCATATTTCATGAGATTTTTGAGATATTTGTATTCCAATTGCAGTATATTGTTTTAAAAGTGTTTTTCCAACTTATCTGAAAAGTGGGAATAATTTTCATTAAAAACTCCGTATATTATATATAAAAAACATGCTGATTTTTTGATCTCCTGAATCCAAATATGAAGCTCATTTTGCGCTATGACCCACCTTTTTTGGGGGGACGCCCCCATACTTTTTTCACTTTTCGGTAACCTTAAGGCTATAATTTGATTTGTAGGAGAGGAAAGGATTATTTTAATTGTGTTAAAAATCTTCTGAGGAGCTACAGAAGTGAAAAATTCTAAAATATGAATATTTGCAACAAAAGGAAAATTTAGAGGGGGATATGCCACTGAAATTATAAATTAAATTTAATATGTTTTATTAATCAATTAATATTATTATTTATTATGCATTATATTTTTTTCTGTTTTTAAGTGTTAAAATAATAATTTTCCAATATCCAAATCAAATTCATGGCCATAAAATTACCGAACAGTAACAAAAGTTGGGGGAGGTGGTGGTGTCCCGAGAAAACGGTGGGTGATTGGGCGGAATGGAGGTCATATTTGGATTCAAGATGTCATTTTACATAAGAATCAGTAAGAATCGTATCAAGACTCGTTTTTTTTTTTTTTTTTTTTTTTTTTTTTTTTTTTTTCAGCGCAGTGTTATTTAAAATGCGTACCTCATCCAAACTGCGTATTAAATGAAGAAGTTGCCGGTGTGATTAAAAATTGAAACTTTTTTTTCCAAATTATAATTAATTCCTAACTCTAATAATTTCTAAAGTGATATGTACTCTTCATATTTACTTTTCTTATAAACTCGTGTTTGATGAAAGGGGTAAAACTGAATGATTTGAGAAATAAAATTATATACTTAACTTTGATCTTAGCCAAGAGACTGAGAAGAGATAATAATTAAAATTAAAAGAAGATGGTGTAAAACTGTTAGAAAAAAAAAATCAGTTTTAAATTACAACATGATTTATCTCGCTTTATACACTAGCCTCAGCTCTTGCCGAGCGATTCTGATTTCAAATCTGGTAGAGGGTTGATGCTGTGTTCGAAATCATGTCGCTATTGTTGGCCTAGACTTCCTGAGTTATCCGTGATTTTCTCCAAACTTCAAGCGAATAATTGTTAGGACACCTTAGTATGAAATCCTTTATACACATAAAAATAAGAAAAAAGAAAATTGAAGAAAAAAAAATAAGTTTTTGGAAGTATTTAATCCCAAAACATATATCTTTATCTGTTTGTAATGCATAACACCACCCCTTATTTATTTTTATTTTAATTTAATTTTCATTTTTTAATTTTCATTTTTCACTTAAATATATATATGCACTTAAAAAAAGGAAACAATATGAGTTAAATAGCATATACTTTTGTTATAGTAATATAAAGATCGATTAAATATCTGATAACGAACTATTCTTTCAAATTTTTTATACATATCTTCATTTGTTTAAATGTTATGTGAAAAAAATAAGAAAGCAAAGAAGTAAGTTGCTACATTTGATCTTGGAAATTTGGATTTGATTTTGAAAATCACCAAGATTTTGGATATCATTGGTAAAATATCAATGTCATCTGTCATCGATCCATTAATGTTACCCCTCCGTTAGAAAATCACTGAAAACAGCTAACTCTATCACCAATAATCTTTTGAATTTGCATATTTTTTATAAGTTCCTCTGAAATTTGTCCATTAAATTATGCAAATGAATTTTTAGCGTGAATTCATGCGCTGTTAGAAACGATTTTAAATCAAATGCTTGTATTTCATGCTTGGTTTATAATATTAATTTTTTAATTGCAGATTATTGTTTCTAATGTCTAATATTTATTTTTAGACAAAATATTCGAAACTGATGTTAAATGATAAAAAAAAAAAGCAATTTTTAAATTTTAAATAAATCTTTATATTTCTATGAATATAATAAATATATGTACCAAAACTGGACACGAACGTGTAAATGATCGAAAGAAGAATTCTTTGCAGCTACAGGTCATTTAGATCATTTCCCTGTACAGGATGATAACAGTTTTCTTTTCTTGTATTTGTAGTGAACCCCTTGAATGTCTCCGTCCCCAAAATATCAACGTTGAAAAATATGTGGCCAAATAACTAATTCACACTTATAAAATTATAAAAGCTTTCGGTAAGTATTTCTTAAGACATGTAACAAAAGTGTAAAACCGAATGTGGTCACATTCTTTTTTTACTCACCTGTATATATTTAGATAAACTAAGAGATTAATAGCAGGAGACTTGGCGTTGGAATATTAAAACAGGAATAAACTACTACGTCGTTTTCACCTCCTTTTCACCTCTTTTGAAATACAAGAATTAATTTCGCTTACCAGCATTTGTTTATCACAAACCACTTTTTCTTTCCGAAATAAATTCTATCGTCAGTCTGAAGGTTTAGCCATGGGTTCCCCTCTCTCCCCAATTCTCGCAGACATTTACATGCACTATTTCGAAAGCAAGCTTTTTAAGAAAATATCTTTTCCTTTTTGGACCCGTTACGTTGACGACACCTTCACGCTTATCGACATATCTCATCACAATATTGACCATGTCTTAGAAACCTTAAATTCAATTGACAGTAATATCCAGTTTACATATGAAATAGAAAATAATGGCTCCCTTCCATTTCTTGATACCCTCGTCTCTCGCACTGTAAATGGATTTTCAACCACTGTCTATCGTACAAATTTTGCAGTCTCCCTTCCTCCCCATGCTCGTTCATGTCACCCACCTAACCAAAAAATGGCTGCTTTCTATACTTTTGTAAACCGTCCCCTTAATATTTGTTCAAATCCTATTTTATTGAAATCTGAAATTAAATACCTGAAAGCCATCGCAATTGACAGAGGTTATGACCCTTCCATTATAGACAAAGCTATCCAAAAATTACAACTCCCTCGTATTTCGTCTACTAAATCAGTCACATCTAATATCAGTATTGTTTTACCCTATTTTTCTAAAACCAGTCAAACCATAGCTAAAATTCTCAAACAATATGATTTTAAAATAATATTTTCGCCTTCCAATAAACTCACCTTTTCTCAGTTAAAAGATCCTATTGATATGCATAATTCTTGGGGCATTTATAGTATTTCCTGTCAGTGTGGTTTATCATATATTGGCCAAACTAAACGCAGTCTTAAATTTCGTCTAAAAGAACATATGAATTACGTCCGCAAACAAGAAACCAATAAATCGGCTATTTCTAAACATTGCTGGGAGGAAAATCATAATTTTAAATTTAATTCAGCTAAAATAATTTTCAGACCTAAATCCATTCATGAACTCGATTTCTTTGAAGCTTTTCATATTTATAAAAATTTTAAAAACCTTGTAAATTTTGATTTCGCTGTTCCCTATTTGTTTGATTGTTGGAAATTTTACATTCAGTCCACATTTCCTTATTTTTTCTACTGTTTACACAGCTACACATTCCTTAATTCCTATTGGCCACACTCCCCACCTCTTCCGTAATCCTATTGGTTGAACTAAATCCGGTCCCTCTCCTATATATACGAGCACTTCTCCAGATTCAGAATTATTTTTGCACTGAAGACGGTACGCTTTAGGCTACCGAAACAGCGGTATGCAACTCATTGATTTTTCTTTGGCGTTTCTGGTGTAGTAGTTTATTCCTGTTTTAAACTAAGAGATTGCTATGTTTATTTCTAAAGAGAGCGAAGATTTCATTTGGAGTGATATAAAATCCAAGAAATTGGCAGCTACGAGTATTATTCGAACGATAACTTTACGATAATGCTTAATCCTTTGTAGTTCAATGTAATTACGCTTATTTAATAGTAAAAGCAATCAGAATTTATGAACAAGGTTAATAAGATGCCTGTCTACTGTCGGAGGTGAATTTTTTTTTTAATAATTGAAAAATTGCCTATTTATGTGCATCATATGATTGAATATAGTAAACCACAGTGAATAACGTGAAACAAATATGCAAATTTCAAAATATTTTGATATTTAGGCTCAAAATATGCATAAAATTTGCGAAAAAAAAAAGCACTTTTACAAAACATCATAAGTCAAATTTAATGAAAGATATTTTTATTCTGTAAATTTTATTTAGATTATTGAACTACTCTCAAAACTATAACCATGTTATTTAATATTTTAGAGAAGATAACATTTTTATATGCTGAAAAAATCATGACTATACATGACAGTTCATAGCTTCTATCGACAAAAAAAAAAAAAAAAAAAAAAAAAAAATAATTTATCTAGATTCATCGTCGTAGTTCAATCCCTAAAACAACTCCTCCAGAGTGTTTTGTCAAAGTTTCATAACGTTTCAATTATAACTTTTGGAGTTTTGGGATAAAGTAAAATGTTAAAAATCTCATTTTGAGAAAAAGAAGAAAACATTTTTAAAAACCAGATTTTATCTATTAAATAAAAAATCATTTTAATAACTTTCTGATTTACTTCAAATTTTTTTATTTTCTTTTTAAAAATCATTTTATATTCAGTAATAAATTTTGATACTTATATTGAGTAAAACATCTATGTAAACAAACATTTACGGGTCATTTCCGGTAACTTCCGGTTTCAAAAACTGGCGAGTGACTAATATTAAAATGCCTGTAACTCAAGTTTTAAGCAAGATAGAAACAAAATTCAATATGATTTAGAAAGCTAAAATGTCAGGCTTTAATACTAACCCAAAAATAGAAAATCGGAGTTTTGACCGAAAATTGCATTTTAAAGGTGTCTACCTTTAAAATGCAAATGAAAACCTTAGGCACCTTAAATGAAATAAAATAAATGACATTTTTCCGTTCAGTTATAAAAGCAAAATTTCGTTAAAGGGCATCCGGGTAATTTTTTCCTTTGACAGTCTTGTAACTATTTCTTTCTAAAACTCACTCTAAAACGTGCTAATTAACTACACATTATAACTCAATCCAATCACGTGTTTTACGCACAAACACTTCATATAAAAAAAAAAAAAATATTTTTATATAAACATATCGGCTATGAATTATTATTTAGATGAATTCTTCATCATAGACATTTCCGGTATAATTTTTTTACCGTTAGATATAATTATCATAAAACGCTCAAAATAATTTTAACATTTAAGAATTTGTATTTTACCTACAAAAAAAAAAAAAAAAAAAATGGTCATCATATTATTTTCTAAAATGTAATAAATATAAATATAAATTTAAAAAGTTTCATTGAAAATTTTTTATAATACATCAATATTTTTCAAATATTTTAGACACGTCTCCAGTAAAGTGAAATTTCAGAGCGGAAATTCCTATAACTTTAATAACATGGTTGAAGAATGAATCCTTCGCTTGATGAAGTTACCGAAGCATGTGACAGCACATGAAATCTGTATTTCCTTCAGATAGCATTTGATGAATGAAATGTTTCTGTTTTTGAAGGAAATGGCCATATAATTTTAATTTTAGTGCTTGCCAATATATCATGTAATCTAGACATTAAGTTGTCAGATACATTTAAATGGTGAAAATATGAGTAAAAAATGACCATAATTGTATTTTCAATAGCTGAAAAAATATTTATGTTTTAAATTTTAAAAAAAATTACGCACTATTAAGGAACATTTTATCTACGTATTACAATTTTTAGAAGAATTGGACATTGTTCGTTTCATTTATTTATTTATTTATTTTTATGAAAAGCTTTATCAAAGTTGTTCGTTTTATTTATTTATTTATTATTATTATTTTTTTTCTTAATGTCAGTGGAACTTTTTTGTCGATAATATATTTCATATAACCTTGTACGTAGGATTACACGCAAATAATACATTATGTGAAATCTGAAAAGTTTAAAACGATTGCTACGGTCATAATTTTAATTTTCCTGACTCTTCCACCAATATATTCCTATAGTAATCATCTATTGTATGCTTCTGCTATTAATTAAGGAGAAAAATTACTAGAATGATATATTGGTGGAATAGTGAGGGGAAGAAAAGCAAAGTCTTAGAAACCCTGTTTATACTAATGGGAAAATACTCTAAAATTATTATTATTATTATTATTACGCATTTAATTACTATTTACGGTATCATTGCGGTTGTAAAAAAAAAAAAAAAAAGTTAAAACTTGGTTCTTTAATGTATGCATAGTTCGTTATTTAATGAAAGTATCAGTGTTGCCAGCTTGCAGGAACTTTTATATCCAATACCTATCACTAATTTTTTATTGTAATGATTGTCTCACTGTATGTTTGCCTAATTGACAAACATATATATTACATACTATTCTTCAAAATAAGTGGTAAGTATTAAATAAAAATGTCACTACAAGATCACAACATTGGTATGTGTACAATAATAAAAACAGTTTAATATACAGTGGGTAATCAAATAAATAGATTTTTTTTTTTTTTGACAATTTATCGATTTTCTAAAAAAAAAAAAAAAAAAAAAAAAAAAGTACCATTTGAAATGGCCTGGAGCTTCAAACATGCAAAGAACATTTAAAAAATCATTGTTTCCACTATCGATTTATTCCAGAATGCAATTAGAAGGCCAACCACAAATTGCAGAAGAGCGAAATACTTTGGATCACCTTGTTTCATAAAAAGCTACAAATGACTTGTAACTTTAATATATTATTGTACATACTATGTATAGTGTAACCACGTTCCCTAAGACTAGCAGTGAGGACGAGTCTAAAAGCTTGGAGGGGTGCCAAATTACCGGACAGATTGGTATTCGGTAAACATCTAGTCATTTGGTGTCCCCTTATTGCTTATTTACTCTTAACGACAACGGTTATCACCCCTATTTTAACAATGGACTGGTTGAGTCCTCACTTGCGCAGCAGCTCCATGGTTGCAAGAAATGTGGATAAAATATAAAACCTTTTATATGTTTTTGGTGCGGAAATTGTTAAATTATTTAGGCGGATATAAAATTTTTTGACAAGTTTTTTGCTTATAACTGAAACAGATTTCTATAAAATTTCACAAAACTTGCAGAAAAAGTGACAAAACATTAGAGAAACATTATCCTGAAACTTAAAATTCACACGTGTAATATTCGTTGATATATGAGCATTTTTAGTAAATATTATTTTATTGAGCATGTCCTAAAGATATTTTTTTTTATTGCATATGTTTAAAGCTAGATATATTGAGCAACTTTTTTCAGAAGCTCATTTGAATAGAGTAAAAGTTAAGCAAATTGTCGACAAAAGAATCAGCTAGATTTTAGGTATTTTAGGTGAATTTCATAAGGGGTTTTTTACATGCTGCGTATTTAATTTGAAGATCCAATTATTTCAACCACATTCCAAAAGTAGTTTTAGTGAAAAAAAAAACCCTTATGGGCTTGTAAATTTAATATACTTTAATTTATTTATTAAAATTTGTGAGTTCATAAGGGTTTCCCCCCCCCCCCCAAAAAAAAAAAAAAAAAAAAAAAAAAAAATATTGCAACATTATAGAAATAATTGCATCTTCAAATGAAATACGCAGCATGTGGGAAAACCCCTTATGAAATACAACTCTGAAAAATACCTAAAGTCTAGGTCGTTTTTTTGCCGACAATCTGCTTAATTTTTATTCTATTCAAATGAACTTTTGACAAAAGTTGCTTAATATATTTAGCTTTTAACCTATACAATAAAAATTTTCTACCTTTCGCGCATGTGCAGTAAAATAATATTTACTAAAAATGCTCATATCTCAACAAATATTACACGTGTGAATTTTATGTTTCAGAATAATGTTTCTCCAATATTTTGTCAACTTTTCAGCAAGTTTTGTAAAGTTTTATGGAAATCCGTTCTAATTATATATATATATATATATATATGTATAACTGCCTAAATAATTACGCAATTCCCGCACCAAAACATAAAAATATTGTACATAGTATGTGCAACAACGTATTGAAGTTACAAGTCACTTGTAGCTTTTTGTGATAGAGGGTGACCCAAAGTATTTTCGCTTTTCTTTATTTTGTGGTTGATCCCCTAATTGCCATCTGAACTAAATCGATAGTTGAAAATGTGAGTTTTTAAATTTTCTTTGCATGTATGATGTTTCAGGACATTTCATCTTTTTCTTTTTTATTAGATAATCAAAAATATATATATTATAATAATTTGATCACCCACTGTACACAAATTCTGTTCCACCATCACAGAAATATTGTAAACGTAAAACTATAAAAAATATTTTATAGACAAAAATTTGGCACCGGCCAAATAAATAAGTAAATAAAATATGTAAATTTATTCTAAAAGCTGTAATATATAAAAGAGCTCTACTTTTTAAATATTATTTTAATTGAGTAGAAATTTGATTTTACTTTTTGCGTGAAAACTGTTACGTAAATTTATAAAATATTTTTATTAAAAATTACTGGTAGGCAAAAAGTGTAAACGTTGACAGTTTTGACATAGATTAAAATATTTTTAGCATCTGCTAAAATTTTCGAGTTTTAAAAGAAATTGCTTTTTCAGCTATTGAAAATAAAACTATATTTGTTTTAGCAGATATTTTCTTCGTTCAAAGGTACCTGACTCGTTATAAATATATATTTGTACATTCTAAATTTATATTTGTATATATATATTCTAAAATATCTGAATGTACACTACCCGGCGTCTAAAATGCAACACAATGAAAAAGTGGGCAGAATGTAATGTAAATTTATACACAGACAGCAGATGCATATCTAAATAAGTGATACTGTTTAAAAAAGGATAATTTTAGATACAACGGCATATTACAAGGTGATCAGGACAAAATGACTCTCCCCCCCCCCCCTCCTTTTGCAGCATGCAGCACACTTTGGGATACAGATTCATTTAGCGGGTGAATAATTTTTTGAGGAATATAAGTCCCATTCTTAAATGGAGTGAATTTCACCCATTCGCCATAGTTTGGCTTCCTACTGAGGATGGGACAGGGCAGACAAACGACAGCCGATCATGTCCCTCGAATTCTCAGTTAGTGAGAGATTAGGAGACCTTGAAAACCGTGGAAGGAAAAGAAACACCGCATGGTGTTCGTCATACCATGGTATTCATCAACGAGTCTTGATTATGTTTGTCTAAAGCTTCCTCCAAACTCTGGCAACATTCAGAGCTTCAAAAGTTATAAATTATCCATTGTCCAAAAGTGACCCTTGAAATTTTGCACACATTTACAATGAAGGACATTACTTTTTATTGCACTTTTACAAAAGAGTCCAGTTCCCATGCAATTATCGCAGTAGGGGGTTTGTGAGCGAGGGCTCGAGAGAGCTTCGATTCTCCAAAACCACATCAAAGAAATATCAAAAGAAACCGAAGTTGGAGCTTTCCAGTTGCCAGCGTGTGAAAATTTCTTAATTGTACTATTCTGGTGAAAGTCTGAAGTCGTGAGGGATAGAGGGAATCTGAATACTGTTACTGAACGCTATACATTGTATAATGGTTTTGGATGCAATCACACTAAATGGCAGATTGCTCCTTGTACGTATGAGTGGTACACTGATTGCACGAAGATATGTTAATTCGGTGCTGCAACCGGTTATGCTACTATACATTCAGCTGTTACAAAATATTTTTTTTTCAGCATGACAACGTGCGACCGCATATTCCACACATTATCAGACAAGTCTTGCAACATGTCCAGCTCCTTCGTTGTCCTTCAAGATCTCCTAATCTCTCACCAACTGAGAATCTGTAGGACGTGGTTGGTATTTATTTGTCTGCCCTGACTCAGCCTCTGTAGGAGGACGAACTATGGTGAATGATTAAAAACATATTAGCTTGCATTCCTCAAGATATTGTCTTGGAAATAAATGAATTTATAATACGTAGGTTAGATGCATGTATCCCCGTGACAAAAGTTTCACTTTCTACTGATCACACCGTATTACGAAGTTATACAGATAATTAACTTTTTACAAATAACATCACTAATTCAGATTTGCATCAGCTGTCTGTGTCTAAATTTTCATCACATTCTATCCAACCTTTCATTATATTGCACTTTCTATATCGGCAGTGCATATATCTGAAAATTATAAACATATACATTTGTTTAACAGAAATTTAATATTATAACCAAGAAATAAATATACCTACCTGTTCAAGGTATAGTCAATAAATCGAAATATTTATCATATGAAAAAAAATTAAGACATCTTGTATTAAATTCCAATCTATTGTTAAATGCACGGTGCAAAAGTTTGTTTAATTTGAGTGTTTTAAATTAATACCTGCCATGAATAATTAAAGAAAGGATTATGTATTTGGTTTTAGAAAACTTTATATCACTAATGAATTTAAAAACAACAATATTGACATTCACAGAAATATCTGCATATGAATTTAAATTCTAATTTTAAAGTAAATTATTACGGAAATATTATGTATAATATGTATCGATATCTCTATTCCCAGGCCAGCGATGGTGCCAAGATGTTTACTTAGCTAGCGTACTTTAAAATAATCCAAAACGGAGTTTTATATGCCCAAAACAGTAAATTTGATTAAATTATGTAGCACACGTGAAGACAGAAAGTTTGCGTGTCTTGAGAAAATAAAGTTCGCATACTTAATCTCTATATCTGTGAAAGGTTTTAATATTTAATATTTATGAATTTATTAAATCTTTATTAAATGTGGTTTCTGTATACATTTATGTTATCTTTGCATTCTCTTAAGAATTAAAATGCGTTTCAAACATCTAAGGATTCATTAAAAATGAAAAATTTAAGTAATATTTAAAATTTTCTAGAATTAAATATGTAAGTTACCTTCATAAAATGTTTATGGTTATCTCTTACAGATAAATAAATTTTTATAGTCTTCTAAAAATACTTTTAGAATACGAAAAGTTAAGAAATTCATTTTTACAGGGAAAAAAAAAAAAAAAAAATAGAAAGAAAGAAAAAGAAAACTAGTTATTTTAAGACATATTTTCATAGCTGCTAACCTAATCCGGAGAGTTAGAAAATGCAAAATAATTTTGTTTGTAAGTGCGTTTTTCTTGTAACATCAAAATCATAGACCTCCAATTTCCCTTATAATAAACTCAAATTATATATATATATATATATATATATATATATATATACGTTGGTCGGCTATTAAGTTTATCAAATCTATTGCTTTGGAATATTTAATTCCTCCTCAGTTATTATTGCCCATCTGCGCAGCACTAGTGTGACGTAAAACACAACCATCCATCCTCAGTTATTATTGTATATGAAACGCTCACTCACCTCTCGTTGTTCCATACACGTGACAAAGAGATAAAAAAAAAAAAAAAAGTAGTTGAAAGAGATCTCATCATTCGACGGCTGCATCAGTAAACATTGCCATTAGATGAAATAACAACTCCCCCACCACCTCACATCCAAATCCCCCTTATCTTTGCAATACTGTCTACGGATTCCTGCCAAAGTGATACAAGCTTCGATAAAAGCATCCTGATAGTGAATTCAAGGGCAAAAAATCTGACATCTCTCATTCAGAAGAAAACAACCCTAACTTAACCTGCTTTGGCATTCATTCATACTTCAGTGAGCCAGGAGAAAAAGAAAAATATAACAGCCTATTTTTTTTTTCTAAATAAAACATAACATTCTGTACAAAACAATTAATTTAGTACGACAGGACATTTTTAAATCTATTTTTCCATGTAAAGGTACGTAGTAACTGTGTTTCGTTCATTAGCGACGGTTACTATTTTCATTTCTTAAAATTTCTTTGGTAAAACTTTAGTATAAGACCCCCCTTGACCGCTTTTTAATTTTTGTTGTCCTTTTGGCTCTGTATTATAATGACTATCGTAATTGCGTAAGTAAAGATCTTGACGAGAATCGCCCGAGCTACTATGGCGCCAAGGGAGTCCTACACTAGACCTGTTTCCTTTATTTAGCAAGACTTTTTCTCAATTGTGTTTTAGATGTTTTTTAACTTGATGCGAAAGTGTAAAAAGGAAAAACATTTTTAATTGGTATAAATATACAAAAAACGTGTAAAAAAAAAAAAAAAAAAAAAGATTGACTTGTCCCTGGTTTTAAATAAAAGAAAATTCTTACTCGTTTATTTGCTTTTTCCTGACATAAAAATAAATATATTTCCTTTTAGGTCAAACGAAAAAGAAAAAAGAAAGAAAAATGCGTAATGTTTTATTATTATTATTATTTTATCTGGCATCAACTTGTTTTTCCATTTTAATAATTTAAAAATGAAAATGCGGTTTTTATTTAATATCTTTTGAACCATTTATCCAAATTAACTAAAAAATACAGCATTAGCTCGATTTAGTTTTTTTAATAAGAGTACCTGTTTTCGCAGCGACCCAATGAACGGTGTAGTTTTGTATAGCGTATTAAAACCTGATATATTATATATATATGCTTGTCTCAAAGTACACCACTGCAAATTTCCATAACACTAAAATCGCTGTCTGAAGAAAAATAGTTCTGCCCTACTAAAAACTGTTTTCTTCATTTCTCCCCATTACGACTCCACAGAAAATCCAAGAAATGTGGCTAAATTTAGCAATTATCGGCCGTATAATGTACTTTAATTCAAAATAAAAATGTTCATAAACACTGTCATAGGTTTGCTTTTATTTATGTGAGTACCTAAAATTCCACATATTCTATAAACGAAACCTCTCTGAATTCTTTCTATATTTGCATAAGTTTTTTTAATAGTACATTTAGCTAAAATATTATGCAAAAAAGCTTTGTTAACGATTCCGCATACGCAATTATTATTATTATTATTATTATTTTTAGCAAAATATTTTGTATTTTATCAGCTGTACAACATTATTATATTTTTATCGCTGTAATTTGTGTCTAGGTAGTATGTCAAGTTTTCTAAAAATTATTATTATTATTTTTTTTTTATGTTTCATTTTATAAAGAAGAACATTAAAAAATTTTAATTGTTTTCAAAGAAACCTTTATAGCTCCATGAATATAAGGGATATGCATATATAAATGAATACAAATGATTATATTAAGGAATAAATCGCATGTTATAGCAACAACGAATTTCCACCATTATTTTTACAGGACGATCCCTAGCATTCTCGTTTTCTTAATATTTAAACTTGAAAACTTCTTCACACACCATAAAATTTAGGAAAGCACTACCGGTTTCGAAAAGATCTGACCTTTCTTCTTCAGGGTTTTCTTCTTCTGTAAACTTTCTTCCTAAAGAAGAAGGGCCACGCCCTTTCGAAACCGGTAGTGCTTTAATTAATTTGATGGTGTGTGAAGAAGTTTTAAAGTTTAAATATCGATTGTACACCAGTTCTTTAACTTTGTATTTTGGTTTTTGTTTAACTTGCTACTGGTTCCAGTTTCTCCTTCGGGATAAAACTTTCACTGATATATATGAATTGTAACATGATTTTTACACTCAAGAAATTTAGAAACTGAAATAGTGAAATGTATAGATATAAGGTAAGGAGATTAGTAATCTCTACATTGAGTCTAATAAATTGCACACCACTCTGCACTATTTTTAAATAGCAGTAACTGTCAATGACATACTTTAAATTTTGTCTACATCTACGTACCGTAATTTTATATAGTGTTCCATAGATTATGTGCAATGTGAGTTTTTCTATTTTTTTTTTTTTTTTTTTTTAAACATAAGTTTATCTAATGAAATCATATTTTATGTATTTGTTTTTATTTCATGTTCATGTCTTTCACTTGAACTTCTTTTAAAAGATAATTGCTTTTTGTTAGATTAAAAAGTCTAAGAAGAAAAAAATGTTACTATTCAGCAAGAATGTTATGTAAGAATGGTCTCAGATTTAATGTTTAACACACGTGCCAAGTCTCTTGTTAATTCAAGAAAGACTTAATACCGGAACTTTTTTATACCGGCTATCGGTTTATTCAATCGCCGAAAATATATGTGATATATTACTTTTAAAAAATACTGGTGATAAATGTAATTTAAATATTAGAAAGGTTGGCAGCTATGTGTTGACACCATCACCAGGCTTAATCTATGGGTCAGTTTTCTCAGACTGTATTGACATTGTGCTATAAATCGTGTGTAATTTTGAAATTAATAATTTTTGTTTTTGTTTTTATGAAATCAATAGTTTTTAAAAATTAAATAATTCTATAATTATATACTGAAGAATATATATAACTTTTTGTCAATTTAGTATTAAAAAAAATATTTCAATAATAAAAGAGTGGCTATTTCAGATATTACCAGAGAAGAAGATTCTTAATATAAATTTAAACTGTTTAATTTAAGATTAAGGTATAATGCTGAAATTAAATTATTATTATTTTCTTCTTCTATAAAATTGTATAAAAATATGTTTTTTTTTTTTTTTTTTTTTTTTTTTTTGTGTGTGTAGAAACCATCTTTTTGTTCTTTTTAATTGAAATTTTGTTTTATATCTTTATTAATAAAACCTTTTTCAACCCAGTAAAATCTATAATGTACTTGCCTGTATAATGTAAAATGAGTTTACTTTCTGCCTATTTTATAGATATGGTAATCATTTTAAGAAAAAAAAATAAGTGCCTTCTGCCTAAAATACTTAATATGGAACGTATTTATGTACGCAAGAATAAATGAGTAATTTAAAAAATTGCAAGCTTGCAACATATTTCTGTGAATAGAATTTAAATATTTCACAATTATAACCGAATTATTTAAATTCCATCACAAACATTCATGCACTAAAATATTAATTTATAGAAATGTAGGTTATCGTTCGTCATTAAAGACATTTTTTTTTATTTAATTTTATTTTTATTGATTAAACCTTTTCTAATTCAGTATATTTCATAAAACAAAACCGTGCATAATTAAAAATGTATGTACTTACTCCTTATCTTATGGATACAACAAATAAAAATGAAAAGCATAGCCTAAAACACTCGATATCAAATATACTAAAATATGAAGGAAAAATAAGTAAATTAAAAAACCACAAGCGTACAATAGGCTGCTGTAAATAGAATGCAAATATTTCACACTTATTCAAATAAGGAAATTATTTGAATTCCATCATAAATATTCATGTACAAACCTGGAAATTATTGAATAATGATTGAGAAGATAAGTTTTGAGAACGGTTATCATAATTTGCACTCGCGAACAAATTATCATTTCCTTGAAATAAATCACCGATATTTATAACCTTAGGTAGAATACTAGAAATAATGTAAGAGTATGGTATTGTAATTAATTTATTTTTAATTTCCGGAAGATTTTTCTTTTTTTTTATAAATATGATATTGAAAAATTCAAATTTTTGTTTAGTGTTTTAATAAAAATCGATAAAACAAATATTTCAATGCAGCAACAAAAAATATGAATTAAATTTTTATTAAAACTGAAAAGAAAATGTTTGTAATATTCCTTTTTATAATGTTGTTTCAGGGATTTTCTTTCTCATTTTTAAAGTGCTAGTTCCACTTAAGATCATTAAGACTTTACATTTACACATAGACTTTTCTTTTCTTTTTTCTTTTTCTTTTCTTTTTTTTTTTTTTTTTTTTTTTTACATTTTTAAAAAGTGGAAAAATCTTGTTAATAATATTTCTACACGTCAGAAATTATTATGCATTTCTGTTTTAGTTATGTAGTCTCAGAACTCCGCTGTCTTTTGTGCATTGAAGCTTTAATGCTGCAGTCGTGCCTCTTTTCTTCGCTTGATGTGGAGTCGTGCGGTATTTTCGATACAAAATAATCATTTCGTTTTGTTTTTCTTCAATCTCTTACGTTTATATTCAAAGTACTTTATTTTACTTTATTTTTTTATGCTTTTTAAAACCAGTTCTTCGACGCACTTTTTTACTGCTCTATGTGTTTGTATTTGAGTTACATTTGCAACTTAATTAAGCTTAAAAACTGCTAAAATTTACCAATACTAAAATTTTAATAAACACAAGATAACTGTCAATCTCCCCGTTTTCCATGAAGACGCATAAATTACTAATTTTAAATGAAATATTTACCAATAATTTACTTTGATCTCATAAGTAAATAATTAAAGATGGAAAATAGTGGTGCCAAATCCCTTCCGAAAGATAACAAAGTTGGCAACTATAGCATAGTTACATTTAAAAAAATATATTTGGCTTTCATATACGGAATTAGAATTTATGCAGCATAGTGAACAAGAAAAATACTTACAGCACACACACACACACACACAAAATCAAACGTATTAAATTCATAGAAATATTAAATACAATTGAAATATTTAATCAACTTTGCTTTAGCTGAGAATTTTTAATTGGGATATAACCAGAGTAGACTATATTTTTGTTTATTTTGGGGTGTTTTTAGCCCCACTTTTAATTCATAACACTTTATCTTTAAGAGTAATTTTTTTTTTCTTTTTTTTATCGTAGTTATATATTGGAGAAAATTATTCTATCAACACTTTCGTGACCACTGAAGTGAATTCATGTCATTTGAAAATATGTAACTCCTCCAGTGGGCGTTTCTTTAGGTCACATAGGTTACATTATTTCTTAATAATATACCCAATATACACATTTGTATAACCAATTCACTATAAATACAAATTCTTTGATTATAATGAGTATAATTGTATTGTATATTCAATTTTATTATAAATATGAATACAGAAAATATTGATATAAAACAATATAATATACAAGAAAAACGCCCACAGGAGGAGCTTACAGTCAAAAAGACAAAAAGTTGCGGTCGCGAAAGTGTTAATAAAGTGATGCGAAATAAAGGCTAGGCAAAAAATGCTCACGGATAAATTAAAATGTTGGCCACTATTATATAAGCCCAATTTCTGCATAGTATTTTCGGGTCAATTTGAGGTGAATATGTATAATTGAATCCAAATCAGACAGAGCAATTGTGTTGTAAATGTTAACGCATGTTTTATGTTAATTTATTTATAATACATTTTTATATACATACTAGCAAGCTACGCCTTCTTCGCTGGTCACTATTTTTAGATGAATCTCTATAATTAATGAATTCTCAAAATTGCATTATATTTAATCATAGGAAAAAAGAGAAAAAATTTCTGATCTGGAAAAAAATGTCGTACCGGGTCTTCACTGCCTTCGGGCTTGCGCTCATTTATGTTCGACACTCTTAATGAATCACTATATTATCGTAAGGGAAAAATATAAACATATAAAAAAAAATACTTCTCTCATCGGTGGAATAATCGGTCCGGGCCCCCACTGTCTGCGGCAGCGTACGCACGAAACTCGTCCACCGCTCCCGCCCCTCCTAATTATATTGCACTTTCAAAGATATTCGCAATCGTTTTCTCAGGCTTTTAAACCTATTAATACTAATTTCCAACGTTCTATCTGAATTTATTTATTTTTGCCCCTGCGACACCCCCTATCCGCCCCTCGTAATCCGCCCCTCGTGTATTTTGTAGCATAACCAACCGACACATCGATAAATAACTTTTCTGAAACAATTGATCAGAGTTATGTTTAAAATCGTGTTTCTGCCCTTCTTATCTTAATAGGTGAAAAGGGGTGGGGGAAATTTCGCAAAATCTCTTTATAATACCTTTTGAATACGTATAACCGAGCATACAACAAAAATCGCTTTTCTAAGATAATTTGGAGCAGATTTAAGCTTGAAAATGTGTTTTTAGCCCGCCCGCTCCAAGGGTAGGCGGATAATTTCGCAATATCTCTTTAGAATACGTGTGGCATACGCATAAGCAACCGACGCATTAAAAAAACCGTTTTATTCAGATAAATAGAAGCAGAGTTATGTTTTAAAACGCGTTTTTACAATTGGTGTCGGATACATACAAACAATTTACGAACCAAAATTCATGATCGTAGCTCCCATAGATTTCCCAAGACAAAATGAGCGCTGAAAAGAGGAGTCTCGAATTTGCTCTCCCTAAAAAAATCAAAAATCACAAAAAATCAAAATTGTTTTTTTTTTTTTTTGGAAATATCCTAAAAAAGACGCATGACTGTTTTTAATATTTTTGTTCCTTTTTGCTAGAGATCTAATCAGAAATTCGGAATTTGCGAAATCTCTTCTCCCTAAAATCGATTATTCTCCTCCTCCCCAAATAAAAATCGAAAATTCCAAAAACACATTTCTTTTTCTTTTGTAATCAAGTGTAGTCTTTCCGTGTGCAATTTCTTTATCCTGAACAAATTTGGAGCCTAGCCATGCTTAAGAATGTATTTTTGCCTCCTCCCCCCCCCTTCCCCCCACTGGGAAGGGAGGAGCGAATTTCATAAAATCCGGTTTCTGTATGTGTCGGATACATATAAACAATGCACGCATAAAAAAAAAAAAAAAAAATCGTGACCACATAGATTACCCAGGACAAATTTAGCGCTAAAAAAAAGGGGGGGGGGGGTCCTCAATTTGTCCCTAATAACGCCCACCCACCAAAAAAAAAAACCGAAAATCATTAAAAATCAAATATGGACTTTTGGAAATATCCTAAAGAAGAGGCATGGCTGTTTTCAACATCTATGTACCATCTTTGGTAGAGTTCTATTCAAAAATCCGTAATCTGGGAAATCCTGCCCTCCTCCCCCCCCCCATACCCCCGTGAAAATCAATTTTTCTCTTCCTTCCCCCTTAAAAATCAAAAATTCCAAAATCACATTTTTTTTTTTTTTTTTTTTTTTCTTTTTTTTTTTTACTCAAGTCTTGTTTTTCCATGTATAACTTATTTACCGTAAAGAAATTTGGAGCCGAGTTACGCTTACAAACACGTTTTGACTCCTGCCCCGCTCAGGACGGAGTGGAATTTTATAGAAGTTGACAGATATAATTTTAGTTGGGCACAGACCTAAATTTCTACCAAGTGTCGTTGAATTCGATGCAGCCATTCTCACGTGATACCCGGACAAATACAGCGTTACAAACATACAGACACAACGACACCCCCCTCCACACACGCACACACACAGAAAATTTTCTGAAGTCATTTTTGGCTTTTGCTGTGTGTAAAACGTAAAGATGTAAAACGTAACTTTTTTTTATTTTTTCTGAGAAATTTACAGGCAAAAGTCTGATTTTATTAATACAGATAATCAACATGATCTTAATTTCAATTATTTTATTTTAGTTTATTTTTCTAAAATTTTTAATAAATACTTAACGTATTTTCTTCCTATCACTTTACGAGTATAAAAGAAAAATTATGTATACTTTACCGTTTGTCATACTGCCATAATTCCAGAAGTAAAAATATAGAGACAAAATAGTGTGTTACCGTTGGGAAAAAAAAAAAAAAAAGCATTTTTTATTATGTCTAAAATTTTACTTCATTTTCTAAAAGTGTACACAGGGTGTCTCGTTGAACGATATCTATTACATTTTCCTGCGTAAATTGGTAACGAAAAATCATGACCACATTTTTTTCCCCATTTGTACAATATATTCTCTTGCCTTTTTTTCTTTTCTATATTTTATTCAAAAAACATATTATATATTTAGAATTATGTGATTATCTTTTTAATCAATAATACTCTTTGTAAAAAGAACCTAAGTTTACATAAATAAGTATTTTGGAGGCATGTTTCTGATTATATTTTATACTTATTTCGACAAAATAAAAATGCAAAAGAAAGATAGTTTCGCGTTCCAGAAACATTTTAATGACTATATATATATATACATATATATATTGTTATGGATAATGTAAAATTCATATAATTTATTGTAATCCTTCCGAACGAAAATCGAAAGTTTTTATTGGTGTTTCTTATCATTTTTTTTCTTCCAGGATTTTTTTTTTTTTTTCATATTTTTTATAAAAACAATGGTTACATTTCGAATTCAGTTAGATCTTAATAGATTTTTTCTAAGAAAAAGGAAAAACAGTCAGTGTTACATAATTAAATTTTCTTCTTAGAGGAATTCCTAGATGCAGGAATTTAATAAAGAAACGTCGATGGAATTTGATTAATAGAAAGCAACAGTCTTCCTTTTTTTTTTTTTTTTTTTTTTTTTTTTTTTTTAAGACCAATGTATTTTTTATGCTACATTTATTTTTTCTTTAATTGTTATTTGAATAACTTGGTTTCTCAAGAAGTTTCATGAAATAATATTTTTCTACAATGTTTCTTTAAAATGTACAGATATGTCTCTTATTTTTAGTGTATTTCATTTTTTTTGCAATATATTTTTTTTCTTAATTCTTTCTAATCTTAATTGATCAATGTTTACTTTTAATGGTATAGATGTATAAGTAAATGTATTAATTTTTTGAATGGAATCAATGTAAATACGTGAAGAAATTTATTTTCTAAAAGTTTGTTTTTATGCAAGGTACAAAAATACCTTTTTTGACGTAGAATATGATTAAGCCATTACTATTACACCACTAACACTATTATTTAAAATAATTTTTAACAAATTTAACCCTCAATTAGCACACTTAAAAAGTTCGTCAGGTTACCACAATGGATTAGAGTAACCCGAGAAAATTTGATCGCTAACATCTTTTGTTCTACTTATCTGATTTCAATTTTCTTTTTCTGTAATTATTGGGTAGGAACTCAGCAATACGAAAATGATATGCAAAGGTTTTAAAAACTTTTGTACAAATCAGTATGAAACCGTAAACGATTTTTTTTTCTTCTAAATCGTAAATTGAATATTTCGGTCTGTTTGAATGGTAAAAGTCTAATTATAATTATTATTTTGGTACGATGTACGATTTTTTTTACTTCTTGGAAACTTTTCTCATGCACATATTCCCTAGTAAATAATCTGTCAAGCACATTAAGATTTGGAAATTTTTGCGAAGAAATTCTCCAAATTCATCCCTTATTTCATTCTTTCCCTTTATTTATTTTTTTTTTCTCTGTACACTACTTCTGCGCTTACTTTACTTTGGTTTTCTGTTAGCAATTGCATCACTCAACCAAGATAAGTTCATTTTTGTTTACCGAATCTGTCTATGCATAGCAAGTTTTGATTTCTGATATTTTGATTTTCTGCTCTTAATTCTTGATTTTTTTTTTATATATATATTTTAAAGTTATTTATTATGCAATTTCTCATAATAACCATTAATGAAGGGATTTCATTAGTTTTCAAAATGGTAGTATACATACATTATAATGATTTATGCACGAAATCCGTTTATTCTAATATTAGTGTAATTAAACACATTTAAGTCGAAAATATCAAAAGCGGCATCGTGCTGAAACAATGTGTCATTTCAAACTGCAAATTTGCATCTACGACTGTATACGGCAATTATTTACCAGACGCAGCAAGGCGCACTTTAGTCATAGTACATTTATGCACTCAATGTATATATTAATACAAAGCATGTTTATTTTCTTAATTTTAATTATTTTGCTTCAACACTTTTCATTTCGGAACTTACATTACAACACTTTTTTTTATTATTTATTTATTTATTACTTTTTTGAGCTCGAACCCTGACTTTAGAACAATATGCTTAGGCATATATTAGGAGTATGTTTTACACATAAACAAATTTTTCTAAAAAAAAATAATTTTAAATTACTGTATATTTTGAATATGATCCGAAAATCTTATAGTAGTTAGGCAATGTGTAATATTTTTTAAGGTATATCGTCTTATAATTCAGTAGAAATATAAACTTTAAATAAATAAATGACATTTTTTCAATTAAAAATTTTATGACTTAAATTAATCTTAACTTTATTTTTAAATTAAAAAAATTAATCTACATTAATACATTTTTGCAATAAAATATTATTATATTATTATTTATAAATACTAATTGTTTCCAAGATATATGCCAAAATACTATGCTATACAAAAAAAAAAAAAAAAAAAAAAAAAAAAAAAACTGTACCGACATTCTTGGCAAATAAATTATGGATAGATAATTCTAGTTAGATAATGATTTAAACATATTGGGTTTAAAAAATGTCACATTCATTTTAACTGAACGGGAAAATATATGAATAATTTTAATTAAGTTACATTGCTGTTAACGTTTACGTTTTTAAAGTAATATCTATTGCTGTTAATATTAATAAAAACCTTTATTGATAAATTTCTGAAATTTAATTTCTTGGTGTTCATTATAATAAAAAAATTTATGTAAAATCTTCCGCAGAAAGCGTAAGCGTTAGCAGCTGTGTAACTGCATTCCCATAAATAAGGCTAAAGATTAATTTAACTTTTATTTTGTTTTGCTTTGTTTCAGTTACAGACTTATTAACCCCAGCGTTCCCATCTTTTATAATTTGTTCACGAGCATTTTTAGCCCACCACCCCTTCTTTTCGCACTAGAAATTTTGTAGATTATTTCTCTTTAATATGTGACAATGATTAAATCAGAAGAAAATCATTTTTCAAAATTTTCGGTATGAAAAAGAGACGGGGCTAAAAATGCTCGTGAATAAATTATAAAAGTTGGGAACTCTGGTTAACCCCTTCCTTCTCGCTACCGTGATATTCACGGACAATGACCACGCCCCGCGTGTATTTTTCTATTTATATTATTTTATTTATATTATTTTATATATTTCTTATATATTTATATCTATTTCTTATATCTTTATTATGTATATATATATATATATATTATAACATTATTATACTTTATTATATATATATTTCCTATATCTTTATATTTTTTATATATTTTATATTCAGTTTACTTATATATTTATTAAACAGAAATTTTGTAGATTATTTATCTTTAATATGTGACAATGATTAAATAAGAAGAAAATCAAGTTTCAAAATTTTCGGTATGAAAAAGAGACGGGGCTAAAAATGCTCGTGAATAAATTATAAAAGTTGAAAATATGCAACCGTTAAGGGGTTTAGGACGGAATGCACGTTTTATTTATTTATTCATTTATTTGTTTTAAATATACATCGTTAATATAAGAGGATATATATATATATATATATATATATATATATATAGTGGTAATGTCTGTTTAACGTTGAAAAAAGTAATTTTTTTTAATACTATTATTTTTTCCGTTTCGTAATTCAAATACAGATTTTTGTTTATAAAGTGTATATATATGTATGGTTAAAAGATAATGATAAGTCTGCACTTTTTTTTTTGAACTATTTTTTCTACATAGAAATCTTTACACAGTTAATAATAAAATACTATATTTCACTAGAAAAATGGTTCCAATTAGCTACAGTTCTTCGGTGCCATTTCAGTATTAACAGGGATGGAACACGGGCGCAGTATTCATACCACTATCACTGTAAGAAAATTTTCTACCTCTTAAATCAAATATATTATAGGTAGAGAAATTTCTTAAACGGATTCCGGTATGAATTCTGCGCCCGTGTTCCATCCCTGTATTAAGCACCATTAAAATGGAGAAACTTTTTGTCAGAATATTAGTTGCAGCTAATGGAACCATTTTTCTGGTAAAATATAACATTTTATTTTTAACGATGTTATCATATTTTTAAGGTATTTTTGTGATTAAATGCATAGATATTATTGCTTAGAAATAGTGGTAGCGAAAAAAGCGAAAAATTCTCATCCCTGAGTTCTGGTTTCGGGTTAAAATAAAAAAATTATATATACAAATCTTTTTTTTTTTTTTTTAATTAGAAAGAAGCAAAAAATAAATTCTTAAATAAACATTTATAAATATTTATTTGATTTTACTTTATGTTTCGTTTTATGAAGCAGGGTGATTTTTTTTACTAGTAACAAAGTTATAGACGTATTAAATTCTTGTATACCCTCGTATCGTATAGACATTATTGCGTAAAAATAGTGATAGCGAAAACAGCGAAAAATTCCCATCTCTTGGTTCTGGTTTCTGGTTAAAAGAAAAAAATTATATATTAAAAATCATTTTTTTTAATTCGAAAGAAACAACAAATAAATTCTTAAATAAATATTTATAAATGTTAATTTGATTTTAGTCTTTGTTCCGTTTTATTACGCCGAGTGATTTTTTACTGGTAACAAATTTATAGGCATATTAAATTCTTGTATATCTTCGTATCAGTGTAACCGTCATACTGAATATGTCTAGTATTACGTATAAAATTTCATAAAAATGTTTTTTTTTTTTTTTTTTTTTCATATCCCTAAACTTTTATAGGCAATTACCTTCACAACGCTTTTTCTATTATTTTATTACATCTCGTAAAAATACTAGCTTTCTGTTATGAAAGAAAATTTTTATAACTTTATTCTTAAAATTTATTGGTAAATAAAATCACGTCGTAAACATGTCTATCATTACAAATGATGTAATTTTATATAAGACTTACTTTTTCCCTTAAAAGTATCATTATTTTGCTTTCACAGTTTCCGATACTATTTTTTTTTTTTAAAGATTTTATATAAATCTCTGCAATTTACTCTTTTATTTTTATTTGCCTGTTTACAAATTAAAGCTTTTGTAAATGTTACATATGTAGTTACAATTAAATACTTAGTACAGCAATAATATTTTACGTGTTAAACAGACATTTAATTATTTGTCGAAACATACATTATGAATTTTGACATTTCTAAATTTCGCAGACAAACCTCTTCATCAATTATATATGTTGAGTCATATTCCATTACAAGCTTTATTGCTGCATGTCCCTCCAGAGGACAACTAAACAAAGGTCAGTGAGTTAAATTAGAATTCATTTAACTTTGAATACTTTGAACCAATTAACAGTGAATATTTTTGTATTTGTTGGCTTTTAAACTAGTTGTTTAGGATTTTACATATAGTTGTCCAGAGATTTTGTTATATACTATTTAAGAAATGGAAAATCATGTATTAAATCTTGTAAATTTATGCTTTCTAGCATATTGCTCTCGAAGCGTTTCTATATTAATATTAAAGAAAATATATTCTTTGTATGCATTAAATTATTTAAACGTAAAATATAAATTGCGCGTATTTAAATATTCATAAGATAATAAATACAAAGAATTGGTTTGACGACATTATAAAGCATCATAAGTTTTAAAAGTGTATAAAGCCTATAAAAGAAACGTCAAATGTATTTATAAGAATAGAACGAATATACCTCACTAACAACCACTAGCGTAGCTAGACTACAATTTCGTGTGTGTGTGTGGGGGGGGGGGTGTAATAACTTATTTTTAATCCCTCTTTTGTAAAACTGTTTAATATATCATATATACAATTATTTTTAATTTCTTGTACATCCAATAAATGAAAGTATTGAATTCGTAAAAAATGTGGACTTTCGGCAGATTTACACGTTTTGAGAGATCCAGAACACACGATTTGACCATTTTTAGAAAATGTCTGTGTGTGTTACAAAAATTTTATTGCAACTGTATATCAGGAACTAGTGCATAAAATTTTATTTAAATTCATTTATAGTTGCATCCTGAGATAAATTAGTGTCTATCAAATATTGGTGAAGATCACTCAACAGATGGCGCTGCTATATTGCGATTTCTTCCATTTAATGAAAGTCCATATCTCAAATTCTATTGTGTATAACAGAACAAAACTTAGAATCTGAGAGTGTCATGTCATTGTGAAACATTATTGAAAATCAATTTGGGAACAATTCGGCTAATAGATGGCGCTGCTGTGCTAGAATTTTCCCCGTCAACAAGAAGGCTATATCTCAGACTTTACTGCATATAATTGCACAAAGCTTGGTGTATAAGAAAGCCATTATGAAACAGTTTGCTGGTTGTGTATAGGTGCATCGACTGACGGGTGGCACCGCTGTGCTACAAATTATGCACATGAATAGGAAGGCCAAATTTTAACTTCCAATGCACATAAATGCACCAAACTTCATATGCGTGATAACCATTATGAGAACGAATCCTTATTTAATTTGGATGCATATCAACCGATATGCACCCTCATTAATATGGCACTGCTATTACTTCCCTTCTGTGATTTTTCACTTGACTACATCTCAGCATCTGTTGATTAAAATTGCATAAATATGCTTAAAATAGTTTTCTGAAAAGCTATGGTTAAACGTTTATGCATGTTAAAATAGTAAAAAGTTAGTAAGTGGCGCTGTTATACAAAATGATATAAATGAAAGTTTTCTGATGTCCACAATATACTAGGTTTTAAAGAAATACCGCTTTAGGGATATTATTTGGGTTTTCTTATTCAGATTTAAAGTTTAGAAGTAGGAGATATTGTCTAATAATAATAATAATAATAATAAAATAAAACAGCAGTGGCAATTTTTTGACACAATAAATTCGGTCAACATTTTAAGAAACTTAAGTAATAATAATAATAAATCTAAATAATATATCATCTAATGAATAAATAAAATAATAGATATAAAGAATCGAATTCAGTATAGATATAAATATCAAACAACATTATAATTTTCAAAAACTGGTGTGGATTGCCACTTTCAAACTGCATTTGTACACGTACTTTACTCGTCCTGATAAAGAAATATGTTGAATTATTTTGAATTGAAACAACTGTTGTGAGTTCTTGCGATTTATAACATTGCTTACAAAGTTTTATTCAGTACATTTCCATTTTATGCACGTTCCGCATTATACAAGTTTTACTGTATGCATATAAAAGAAAGAAATAGTATGTTGTGTTCTCACAAGACTTTCTTCCATACATTATCGCATAAAAAAATTCAAGTAGCAGAAATTATTTTTAAAATTATTATTTATGAAAATTATTTGCCATGATGGATGGACTAAATTCAGAAAGAAAGTCATTTTTGTGCCGACATCAAAAGAAATGCGATTTTTTTTTCCCCCTAAGGTTTTTTTTTTTTTTTTTTTTTTTTTTTTTTTTTTTCCCGTTAAAATTGGAAAAAAAAAAAAAAAAAAAAAACGATAACTTTGCTTTAAATTCTCACAGATCTATAAACAACCACTCGTTTTAAAGAAACTGCCGAATTCTTCTGAATGCTACCCATATTAAAAATTTACAATCCCCGGAGGAGAATGTGATGCTCCTACATGTACATATTTTTTTTTTCCTAGTTTACTATTATTATCAATAATTAGTTTTAATATCATTCGTTAACAATAATTCTCATTATTTACATTTATATGAAATTTTGTTCTATGTTGCCATAATAAAAATTATGAGAAAATGGAATCACAGTGCCACTTGTTGAACGTTTGATCTCCAAATGCAATCATCACCAGTTTAGGTGAGGGTGCAACTAAATACGAAGTTTGATTAAATTCCTTTCATTGGTTTGTGAGATACGGCGTTCAAGAAATTTTTGATATAAGGTAAAGCTAGGAGAGTTTGCACACAATTCATCAAAATGATATAAAAATTCCAAATATCAATTTTTTTGCTAAATTTTTATTGCGTAACTTTGAATTGATCCTTCTTCTATGCATTTCCATTGCTAGTTTGTTGCTCTGTTGTAATTTAAAACAACAGTAGTAATAAAACCAAGAGAGCTATTTTGCGCAATCTCTCTCTCCTTATTGGGTGAGTAATTGCGAACATTGTTAGGAGAGATTGCACATAATTGTAACTGGAATTACATTATCAGTAATAATAATTCACTTAAATGACATTATTGGAAGGTATTTGAAAACAAATATTTTTGCATTGGGAGTGGATATTTCATATCAATAATTAAAAAAATCAAAAAGTTAAAAGAAATTTAAAAAAAACTACAAAAAACCATTTAAAGAAAAAAATATTAAAGAAACAGAAGGAAGGACAAAATTAGGTAAAGAGCAAGACCAGAAAATAAAATTAAGTTTCAAATTAACACGTTTAACTTAAAATTAGTACATTATTATTTCAGCTAGGAGGGTTTCTTGTTTGCTGACCGAATCTCTCGTTGTCCACCTTCATTCCACATATTATTGTACATGTGAAGTTATTGTGCAACCACCTGCCACAAGTGAAACAGTTCGAGATGGTATATCCGTCTCGAACAGGCATTTCCGAGCAAAAAATAAAAATAAATAAATAGAAATAAAAATTAACACACCGTGCGTGCAATGAGATGTGGCTAGTCCCGCCCTTTTTTAAGCGCAGAATACGTCTACCACTTACTATTTATTAAAGTTTTTTTTTTTTTTTTTTTCCTCAAAATATTCCACCAAAAAATTCATTACGTTTTAAAATCATCTACCTTTACTTTATTTACTTTATTTTATTGAAATTTAGACGATTACATTCCTTAAAAAGAAGGTATAGTAGGCTGATATTTTTTGCTTGCATTTAGTTTTGTCTCCTCTAACTAAGCAGCCGACAGCTGCACAAAACTTGAGCATCATACTTGAAAGTCTTGCAAAACTAAATAGATATGCAATAACATTTAAATCCTTTGCGATAAATTTCTCATGGGCTTTCAGCATTCTAAAGGTAAATCGCATCAAAGGTGTGGTTTTTGTCAACTGTGCCACTCCTGAATAATGTTCAATTTCAGATTCTGTGGATAGTCTCCAGAAAGGTGGTGCGCCGTCTCGAATGGTTTGAACTAGTCCAATGACGTATAGAAGTTAGGTTTTGGTACAGTTCCAGGCATTAAACAAACTCATTATCACTGTCTTGTTATCACCAATAAGTTGCGAAATCTCTGTTAGTATAGAATTTTAAATGCCCAATCTCTCTTAAACAGCAAAAGCGCAAATTCTTCCATTTTGGTAGGAGAGATTGCGCAGTGTTTTATTAAATAATTACTCACCTTCAGAGGAAACTGTGATGCTTGTACCATTAATCTAGGTCAGTAGGTTATGAGAAATTGTTTGATTTAAAAATATTTTGTACTACTACCATTGTATTGAAATTCTTAGGAAGGGTTGTGAAAATTCAAGCATTTATTTTTGAGAACGAGAAAAAATAACTACGTTTTATCATAAACTCTTCGAGCAATCACTATGCAAATTCAAGTCGGCGTTCACTATTGTAGTTGTACAAAAACCTAAAATTTCAATTCGCCCATTCTGTTCTTTCCCTCAGGTCTCTTATGTGCGCAATCTCTCCTACCGCGCGGTTTCTCCTAGCTTTATCTTACACGCGCAGACAGGCATTCTGATAACAATCAAATCATGTGCAGGACGTCTTAAAATGTATAAATCTGTGGAATGCTGAAGTTCGAAAATTTTCACGAATCCAATACTTTTTTCTTATACATACAAAAGAAAGTAATATAAGAAAAAAGATAAAAATAAATAAATAATTTTCGCTTTGAATAGCATCTAAAATATGTTGAAGATTGTCTCTACTAACATTGCGGAAGTCATTCTTCTTTATATTCGAGGGTAGTTTTCGTTTTTTTTTATTATTAAACAGAATGAAAATTAATTTCATGAATTTCATGAAAATTAATAACATATTTTAGCGTCCCTGCAGTATTATCATTCAACTAAAGAGTCGTTTCAAAGAGTTTCAATTTACTTTTCAGTGGGTAGTAATATTACCAACTTCAAAAGCAAAACTCAAAATAAGGAGATACAAATCGAATGCATCTCCCTCTCCCCATACACACACACCTGACTCATTTGACTGACCGATAACACTTACTGAAGATCAAACCAGAGTGTTTTAATAGTTTTAATTTCGCTATTTTCGATCTACATAGAAGATGTTTTTGTAAGCAAGGCTAAACCTCACCGCGCACACTTATTTGGTTTTTCTTACATAGCTGTTTCGGCACTAAGAAAGTCACATACTTCCTTCATGACTTTGAAGAATTGTAAAAACTGGATTGTTTAAGAAATATCTCAACAGACTAATAAATTTTTATTCTATCTTCTGAAGTAGTAATATATATATATATATATAGATATTAGGTCGTTGCAAAAGCTCGTGCGATTTTTTATTGCTTTATTTCATAAAAATACATCAAATCAAATGACAATTTTTAATCAAAATACTCTCCATTACTTTCTACAACCTTTGCCCATTTTTCGGGTAACAAATGTATACCACGGCGATAGAAGCTCTCGTCTTTGGAGGCAATAAAATGATCCGCGTCCGCACGAACTTTTGCATCGACCTAATGTATACCTTTTGAAATGTTGAACGAAATATATGTTGTGCAGCTGTAAAACTTGAAAAAAAGAAAGTCGAAAATTTTCAGAAAGAACTGGGGGAAGGGGGGTTGTCCCGAAACCCCCCTTCCCCATATCTACACTACTGCTCACTACAAAGCGCTAGACGCTACAAGTAGCCGTTTTTGTTCCACAAAGGATTTCATAGAGTGCTATTGCTGTTTTTGCTTGGCATTTTCTCCGATCTTCACGTGTCTTATAATTAATTCCTATATTACTTCAAGAATTTCCCATTATTCTTAGAAAGAAAAATAAGGAACACAAAAGGTAAATACGTTTATACACTTTTTTACGGTCCAAATGTCTTTTTCGACTTCTATGTACCAGCGATACACCAAAGTACCACCTCACAAAATCCTCTTTAATTACTATGATGAGGTAATATTTATAATTTTTATTGGAGATATCTTTAAGAAATACTCTTAAGCAACTGAAAAAATATCTTTTAAATACTTTTATTTTTTTGTATGTTTCATAATGCGGTAAATAAAGGGTTAAAATTTTGTTTGTGTTAAATACAGGGTGGCCATATTTAAACTGACAGTGCTTACAATGTTCAGTAGTACAATCTAATTGCAAGAATGGCACGAAAGTTTGTAGGAAGATTAAACAACATGTTGGAATTAGGATTCCACAGATAATAATAATAATATAAAATAATAATAATATAATAAAAAAAATAACAATATGTTCCAAAGTTTACTGCTAGGAGAATATGTGATGCTGGTTTTTTAAGTAAAGCTTTTTTCATGGACAAATTAGTGTGTTTTCTCCTATTTCAAAATAACAAATAAGATAAAAGCAGTAGTACTTAAAAAAAAAAAAAAAAAAAAAAAAAAAAAACTGCACATTCATCAATTTTAAATTATAAATTGCAACAAAAAGCTTTACTAACAAAAACAGCATCACATATTCTCCTAGCAGTAAATTTTGGAACTTAAAAATTTTTATTTTATTATTATTATTGTTATTATTTTGTGTGTGGAATCTTCTTCTCCCATCTTGTTTAATCTTCCTACAAACTTTTGTGTCATTCTTGCAATTAGATTGTACTACAGTACACTGTAAGCACTATCAGTTTAATTATGGCCACCCTGTATTAAAAATTTTCGAAAATGCATGACATCTTTAAATATATATTCAGTTCAAGTTTAATATCAAAACTTCAATCATTTTAAATATATTAAAACTAAATTTGAATATCCATAACTATTTTGTTGAAATTTATTAAAATTAAAAATTCCTTTACATTGAGGTATAAACTTATAAAACAAAAAGTAAGTTATGCAATTACTACAAGACACCACTGAAAATTACATTGAGTAAGTTGAATTCTCGCAAAGTTTACCTAAACTGAAGAAAAACTAACACATTTTCCAAATTACTGAGCATAAAGTAATTACTGTTAAGTTTAAATCCACTCATTAGAGTGGATTATCACTTTACAAATGTTACTTTCGGGGAGTTAATTTACAAAATGTAGAAGTAGAGTTTTACGTCTAGAAAATCTGAAAACTTTTAAATTTCTACTAGCATAAATAATCGATATTTAACATAATGAGAAAAAAATATATATTTGATTCTTCTGGAAGAAAACGTACAAATAGAAACATACGTAAAAGAAGCAACTGATTCTAATTTCGATAATTTTTGAAATTGTGTATCAAAATAACTGTAAACAAAATTATTTCGTTCTATTTATTTATTTCGTTTTTGTTTTCATATCTCATTAAAATTACCATTTTTTTTTTTTTTTAGTAACACACAGATGTGTTACACGACTGGATTTAGTACACACATTTCATAATTTTTCTCACAGCTATGTAACTATTACTTTATGGTAGTTATAAATCATTAATAAGTGTTATTATTTTACATATCTATTACAGATTCAGCGATGCCAACATTTTATTTTATTCCGGAGCTCGTTAGCCCCGACTTTATTGCATACTACATTTTTTTAAAGAGAATTTTTTTTTAATTTTTTGTAGTTATATACTGGAAAAAATTATTCTATAAATAAAGTGGTTCGAAATAAAGATGGTGCTAAAAATACTCCGAATAAATAAAAATGTTGGTAACTATGCATATTTCGAGTCATTTATCAAAATTGTGCAATTAAGTAAAACATCTTAGATTTAAAGACGAGAAAAATGAAAAAAAAATTCTTCTCTCGCTATTATTATTATTATTATTATTATTATTTTAGAAATCGTTGCAAAAAAATAAACAACGTCAAAGTGTAATAAAAGTTGACATCCATATGCATTATGTAAATTATATAAAATTTAAATTTTCTATGATTAGTTTTATAGCCTGATTAACACTGGATTATCCTACCCATTTTAATAATATTTTTGACTTATGTATGACAAATTTCTTCTTTAATTGCACTGCAAAAAAAAAAAAAAATGAATAAAAAGTCATTTTACAGCAGAAAATGCTGGTAAAATGAGTGCTAATATTTTTTTGCTTTTTTCCCGTAAATGTTATGATAGTGCTGTGAATTAAATTTTCTTCAAGGTAGACACACATTAAATGAAATGAAATGTTTTTGTGTTCCGATTTTTTTTTCTATTAGTAATTGCAGATTAAAATTTTTATTATGTTTATTTGCAGAAAATTACTTGAAAACTATAAAATATATTACTGTTATAAAATGATGGTTGAAATAAAAACAACCATTTTAATTAATCACTTTAGACTAGCAGTAAATCGAACCAACACTAAACATATAGCAGAAGAGAAAATTTAGAATATATCCTTTAATTCTCTTTTACTTAGGATATCCCATTCATATAGAACAAGGATAATTGTATTACTATTTTATCAGTAATCATTTAGCGACAAAATAAATTTATAGGGCTCCAACGAACAATAAAATATTAATGTTGTTTTAGAAATCAATAAAAATACCTGAAATAACTAAATGAAAAACATATTATAAATGAGAATAAAGAAATTTATATTATAAATATGCATTAAAAAAAAAAGAAAAAAAAACTAGCATGTTGTGGCCATCACAAGACTTTCTTCTATATTTTCCTATACAATTTCACTCAGTAACAATATTAAAATGGTAAAAAAAAAAAAAAAAAAGGAATTTTTTTTTTGGTTAAAGTAAAAAAAAAATCCATAACTTTGTTTTAAATTGTCACAGATTTAAAACAAATTTTCAACCATTCCTTTTAAAGGTATTGACGAGGCCTTTCGAAACATACTCATCTTGAAACTCCCCCCCCCCAGGACATTTTTTTTCTAGTTAACTACTACTATTATCAATAATTCATATTAATCTTACAATCACAAGTTTAAAATAACTCTCATTATGCACATTTATACGAAATTTTGTTCTATACGGTCATGTTAAAAGTTTACAAAAAAATGCGATCACAGCGCCACCTGTTGACAGATTGATCCCCAAATCTAATCAGCACCAGTTTATGTCAGGGTGCAACAAAATACCAAGTTTGGTTAAATTTCTTTCATTGGTTCGTGAGCTATAGTGTCCACAAAAATCGTGATACACACAGACAGACAGACATTTTTTAAAAACTATCAATTCGTGTTCAGGACATCCCAAAACGTGTAAATCCATAAAAAAAATGAGGTCGAAAATTTTCGCGAATCCAATACTTTCTCTATATTACATATAGAAGAAAGCAGAAAAAGAAAAAAAAAAAAAAAAGGAAAGTTTTTTTTTTTTTTTTTTTTTCGTGATGTGGTTTGAAACCAGCATCTTACATATACACAGTGTTTCCAGACTTTGCGATATTTTTATTCAATAGTCACCAATAATTTTGAGAAGTGATTTTTGATATACATAATAGAAGAATCGAATCGTAGAATCGTCAATTATGTATATGAAATATCACTTCTCAAAATTATTGGTGACTATTGAATAAAAATTGCCGTAAAGTCTCTCAACACTGCATGTACGATGTTTGAAAGTAGAAGCTCTCGGCTATTTGTAGTACATTATAACTGCTGAATATCTATGAATAATCATAAGGATAATAACATCTATGCTTAATATACTACAGATTTTTTTAGGTAAATACCGAAATAATTTTATCAAGAGCGAAAAGGGAGAGAAGTTAGTAACAAAATAATAATGATAAAAATATAAGCATGTGCTTGGAAAGAAGGAAATGAAAGAAGCCCTTGTTAAAATAAACTCCGGCATTTTATAACTTTTTATCATTCAATTTTAACGAAACAAGATGATTAAAATAGTTTTATGGATGTGTGGGTTTACCGTCGCACCCACGCAGCGAGAAATTGGTGAAAGTCTGAAGCAAAAAATTGTTTTATAAAAACAGCGAATTTTGGAATAAAACTATTCTTATACTAGTCAAAATGTCATATTATAAACCAAAATGTGTCAGCGCATTTTTATGAGGATAAAAAAAAAAAAAAAAATTGTTATAATAGTCTTTACTTGTTGTAATTTTACACATTTATTGCAAGAACTAATAAAATTATCGAAACTTAACAAGTATTTTATTTTCGTCGTACTTATCGTAACAATATTTTCTCTATCATTTTTTTTTCGTGAACGTATAAAAAACCACGTACATAAAAATTTTGAAAAAAAAAAAAAAAAACTTTTTCAGCATTGAAAAAAACTATAGTGAAGCTGCAAAAGAACTAAATTGAATTAAGATAACAGTAAGCAATTTACAGTTTCCTTACATTCTACCAGTTTACCCATTCATAACTTGACATTATTATTTTAAAGAAGTCTTCACATCATTTAACCCATTAATTGTGAAATTGTGAGATGTTATCTCGAAGTTTGGCACATGTGTTGCCATCTAGCGGCAACGAATGGTAAAAGGAGAATGTCTGTGTGTTACTTTGAATTTTGAACAACAGCAAAAATGTCAAATAATAATAATTCAGATTTGTAGTTATCCTATGAGTAGACATGCCAGCATTTTAATTTATTCCGGGGCACTGCTAACATGCCTTTTTTTCACACCATTTTATTTGTTGCGAAATTTTCTTGAATGAGTAGATGCAATTACATAAGAAGAAGAATATTCCTCAAGAAAAGTGGTATTAAAAGAGGGATGGTATTGACAATTATTAAATTAAAATATCGCTATCGTCTGCATAAGAGCCAATAAAAGCACATGTTCATTCTGAGTAACCGTGAAAAGTAAAGAGTTAATGATATAAAAGTATGTTACAAAAAGCGTGAAATATGGTACTGGAAATAAAAGCAGGTACTGCGATTTAAAAGGAAAGGTATTTGTACGTTGAGCATTGCTTTGCATTATTAAGAAAAGATATACACTAACAGAAAAAAAACGAGCCGCATTTTGATATTTTCCTTTTCTTTTTCTGCAACCGCCAATTTTATCGTTTAAAAAGCACATTTTCGAACAGGTTTTATTACGTCATCCTCTAAGTAGACTTTAGAATTGAGCCTAGTGTTAAAAACAAAATGCAATTGTCAGGAAAATTGTAATATTAAAAAGTATTTCAAAAATGGCACGGATAAGGCAATTAACGACGCCACTAAAAGTATTAATTTTAAAAGGAAAAAAATAATATGTTAGATGGCAAAAGAATTAAACAAGTAAAATTAAGTACTTCGTAATGTGTAATAAACCGAATTTCTACACTGAAAGTATGCATAGCTATCATTTCATCTTTTTGGTATTACGCAAGTATGACAGTTTTATTCGCTTTAACCATTAGTTTTGAAGTTATTACAAATGAAAAAGGTATAAGTCAATTTTTCTGCAGTACGGCTTTTTTTTTTTTTTTTTTTTTTTATTTCTTTGTCCGTTAGTGTATATTGAAAATGCGTAAAATGAATAAAGATTATTCATTCTAAGATAGTGAATAAAAACTAAACAAATCAGATCAGGTATGTAACATTCAGATCACGAGCACACAATTAAGTGTTTCTTATATTTTTACCTGTGGGAATTCGTACAAACTAAATCTTCTCTATCAAAATCATTATAAATTAACCCTTTGCGGCGGAAGGCAATTGTGATCATTTAAATTATACTGCCACCGGAATTCATGAACTGAATTAAACTAAAAGAAATTCTAAATTTTAGGGTTAAAGAAAACGGCTTTTTCTTCTATGTTATAAACGTAAATTTCTGCTAAAAAATTTCCGGGATGAATTTATGCAGCTGGATCTTAAATTTTGCGTCCTCGCAGCGAGGACAACGCGCGTTAAGGGGTTAAGTAACCTGTGTGAAACCTGCAGCTCAAAACGTCGATGGCAAAGCTATAGCATATATGACAAAATTTCTAATTTGTGCCGGAGCATTCTTATAACCCACGTTTTTTCACACTGCTTTTTTGTTTTTTTTCTTTAGAGCAACTTTTTGCAATATTTCATTATTATTAAAAAGAAAATATGCACTTTAAGAAAGGTGTTACGAAAAAAAATGCAAGTACTAATAATGCTCTAGAATAAATTGGAAAATCGGCCATATCTGCTATCGTATTCAGTTACAATTTAGTTAAGACTATATGAGCGCTTCGTGTAGCATTTTGGATACCACTTATAGAAATAATTAGTAACCGTACACAGTATTTTTCTTCGACTGAATATTAAGAAAATTGCTTTATATAAATAACGGTATTCAAAAAGTGACTAAGCCGAGCCGTGTACTACGTTGGTGTGCATTTGCTTGAGGTATTTTCGATATTTAAATTTGAATGGATATTTTATATTTTCAGAATTTTTAGTCATGCCTAGCAAACACAAAACTAGATCATGTAATACTATTTGATGTGAAATTGCTTTTCGAAAAATTGTTCGAAAATATATTTTTTATGCAAATTTTATTATTATTATTACTTTTTTTAAAATAAAATATCTCCACTGATACTTTTATTTACAACTAATATACATATAGAAGCGGATTCTTATTCAACTTTTTAATATACTTAGAGCATTTTTAAATCAGTTTTCCGTACTATCTAATGGCAACATTTTGTTATTAGTAAAAAAAAAAAAAAAAAAAAAAAAAAAGGAAAAGGAAAAAGAAAAGAAAAAAAAAAAATATTTCGAACCTGATCTTCTTACCTCACTTTCAAGATATTAAAAAAATTATCATTTTTCATTGTTGGTTATTCTTGAATTTCTGTAACACCTGTATATATTTTACATAACGAGTGCTCATTTTGTCCTTTTTATAACGATGACATTTCTTTGTGTAACATTAAATTCGGGGGGGGGGGTAGGAGGGGGAATTGGAGCAGAACTCATACCGGTATTTCTTTGAAAATTTTCACTACTTTTAAAATCGGCGGTTTATGAAGAAGAAAAATTTGTTTCATAAATACCGGTATGAGTTCTACGCCAATAGTCCACCGCTGCCTTTAATAATACTTGCTGGAGAGAGGATTTTCTTTTTATTCTTTTTTTTTTTCATCCGTTATCTCTTTTAATTCTTTCAGTATTTAGACACACACTCATATCTCGATACCCTACAAAACTGAGAGCGTTTATTTTTAAAATATCGCTAGTAAATACCTGTTTTTCACTAAATATCTAAATACATTAAAACTGGAATTATTCGCTATATTTATTTCAAAGGGTTATTCGAAATATAAAACTTTTAATGTTTTAAAATTTCATTTCATTATATACACAATTTATAACTGACAATTTATTATCGAGTTACATAATTTTCAAAACAGTATTTATAAATAATTATATTAGTCTTATTTAATTACAGATAAATATAATAATAGTAATTGAATATTAATGTTATAAAAAATATCTAAATTACGAAATAAATTGATATCCCATGATAATTTTTTTTTTTTTTTTTTTTTTTTTTTACATTAATAAAGTCCGATTTGGCCTCATTCTGAAAACGCATTCATTTTAGAAGTCAAATGCAAATATCTATAAACTACGGAACTAACTTTTTTGATAAGATAACACATTACATCCTTCATAATTATAGAAATTTGTCCTTTATATATATATATATATATATATATATATATATATATATATATATATTCATTAATGATTATTATGCAAGAGACACCAATAAAGTTTCATTTAAAATTATAGAAGGGTCAATTCTCCAAGTTTACAAACCAGCTGTGTAAATAATAATCAATATTTTTAAATCGGATTCTTATACTTAAATAGGTATTTGTAAAATTATGTGCTGAATTAACGCTTAGATGCCGAAAGTTGTCTTTCGGCAACATATTCAATTTTGTCTTCCAAAGTATTATTAGAATAATATTGAAGCTCTAATGTCTCATGTTTGCCGATTGACAATAAATTGCTTTTTAGCTGCAAACCATATTTAACTCTTTGTATCATACCGGGACTTTAAAGTCCCATCAAAAGAATTCCTCAATATAGCCTAAACTTACTACAGGATTTCATTGGGACCCAGAGCCTGATTAAGGGGGAAGCACACATTATCTCCGCTCTCACCGGAATATTTTTACAATTATTTTTTACTTCATGTCATAGAAATTCCACGCTTTGACGAGGAAATATTTTTTATAAAAAATGAACGGTGTAAAACAATCCAATTTACTCACCGTTATTAGACACCAGAATTCTTTTAAAATAATTTTTAATGAGAATTTTCTGTTTATTATAGGAGGAAAGTATTTGTTAAAAAATAACGGTGTAAGTATAAATAATGTGTGCTTCCCCCTTAATCAGGCTCTGTTGGGACCATAGTTTAAGCTTTAGTCCCTATAGTTTAAGTTTTTCCTATAGTTAAGCTATAGTTTAAGCTAAATTTAACACTTTTTAGACCGCTGACGTATATTCACGTCATTTGAAAATCCGTAACTCCACCAGTGGGCGTTTCTTTCGCAATTTGTATTCTATTTATTTCTTAGATATATAACCAGTATTCACATTTTTACAATGAAATATACTATGGATACACATACTTTGATTAGAAAGAATATAATTATAATGTATATCCATTTTTAATATAAATTTGAATACAGAAAATTTTGTTCTGAAATATTGTAACATGGGAGATTAACGCCCACAGGCAGATTTTACTATCAAAAATTCAAAATCATGCGGCCACGAAAGTGTTAATATGAGATTATTCTTATGCATAAAGAAATATAATAAAAAAGTTTCAAACTTTTTTCCAAAAATTAAATAATTTGGGATATAAGAGGTTAAAATAAATTATGATTTTTAAATAATTTTTTTCGTAATTTATTTAATGGATGAATAAAGTAAAACAATTTTACACTTGTTTAAAAATAATCTGGCATTTAAGAATTAAATTACGCAATTAAGTAAGTCAGAGAATATTTACTTCAAATTTGCTTAAAAAAAAAAAATAGCAAATGCGTTGTCCTGCATTAAATTTTATAAAAATAAGAAGTACCTTTTAAAACGAATTTTTAACTTAATTATATTCGCGGAAGATATTTCATGGCCATTTCTTTATTTATTTCAGTTTTTGAATATATATATATATATATAAAGTTATTTGCATAAACATTTTTTCAAATGCTATGTAAAAATAAATGAACAACAATAAACGTCTTAATGTTGTCATTTCTTATTCCACAATCTTACTCTGGAATAAATATCCTATTAAAATCTAATTTATAGCACGATGCACGTTCTTTGCGTGCAAATGTGTTACATAACAGTTGACTGGAGTAGTAATCACTTTCAAAATTCCCTGTAGACAAAGAGATCTTCTTAATGTTATATCTTCATCTTTTTTTCTGCTTCTTCAACACGCACAATGGTCGTAAAACACGATGTTTTCTAAAAAGCCAGAAAGCGCTAAGTAGAAAAGGATAATAAAATGAAGACGGAATCGTAAAGAAATGGCTTGGTAAAATTCCAGTATGAAAAGGGAAGGGAAAAAAAAACAGATAATACGCAGGAAAGGAATATATGAAATATACTTTTATTCGATGCAATACACTTATTTTGTGAAATATATTTTGAAGAAAAAGGTAGTTGTAAAATTCGATGCTTTGAAGAATTACCTTGCAGTGTTTTCAAAAGGAAAACTAGAAAACTCATAATATAAAAAGGATATATGTTTGACTTATAAAAATTCCCTTTTTAGAGAATATGTTTTTATTATGTGTATGTTTTCATATTACATCGCTAAACTGGAACCTGCAGAAATTATATATTTGGTAGCAACTATAATATTGTAAATAAAATCACAATAAAAATTTTAATATTTTATATTCGTATAGAAATTTTATACTTAGATTTTAAATTTATACAAATAGTCTCTTTTAATGGTTTAAAGTTAAATTTAATATTTTTTTTTTCAGAGAAATATGTGCAAAATATTTACATAAGACGGCTAAAAGAAAAAATATCTTCAAAGTGAATTTTGTCTTAATATTTATTTGTGCAGATATGCCAGAATGTTTCATTTATTTCACAGCATTGTTTGTAGCCACATATTTTTCACAGCACTTTTTCTGTGGAGTAATTTTGTCGAATATGTAATTACAATTAAAAAGCAAGATAATTACTCTTTAAATAAAAGCGGTGTGATAGAAAGGCGGTTAAAAACCATGCTCCGATATAAAATAAAAATTTTGGCATATTTGTATGAATTAAACGGCTTAAAAAAATAGCTATGATAATAAACAATTTAATAAAGCCTCGGTAGCGCAGTACGCAGCGCGTAAATCTCATAATAAAACAATTTAATACAAAATTTGTTTATTACCTTCTCCTATAATAAACAAGCTAATCACGTGATTTATATATATATATATGCAGGGATGGAACACGGGCGCAGAATTCATTCCGGTATTACTTAAAGAAATTTCTTTAACTATAATATCGTTGTTTTAAGAAGTAGAAATTTTTATGACATTGGTAGTTTTATGAATTCTGCGCACGTGTTCCATCCCTGTGTGCGTGTGTGTATATGTGCATGTATATATGTGTTGGATTTCTTGGAAAAGGCGCTTTGATTTGGGAAAGGTTGCTTTTGCTTGGAAAACTTTTGATGAAAGTTTGAGATTACGGACTTTGAAATGAAATATCAATTAGATATACTTATCTTCCGAAATTCACGTTCGCTGTTAATTCTTGATCCACCCGTTATAAAATATAGAAGAAACTGAATTTCTGCGAAAATGGATCTAATAATTTTGAAAAATTCTTAGGACTAAATGTTTGTGAGATAACAAAACCCATCCGGCTTATCCTCATCTTTATAGAATATTTAGACTTTCGTTGTTAACCCTCATTCCTTTCGTTGAAAAATGTGGCTTAATCTTGGTTGTCTGGGAAATGACTCAACGATTTTGATAAAAACTTAGGTTAAATGCTTTTTGAGATGACAGACACATTTTTTTTATATTTTCATCTTTCGAAAACTTAGTATTTACGATTAACCTTCACTCTACTGTGGAAAAATATAGTAGAAACTTAGTTTCTTGGAAAATAGCTTTAACGAATTTGATTATAACGTCTAAGTTTAAGGTTAAGGCTTTTTTTTTTTTTTTCTTTTTTGAAATCGGAAATCTATCGAATTTATCCTCATTTTGAGGAAAATTAAACTTTACTACTGTACTAACCCTCAGTCCGTCCGGAGATAAATATGGCTGAATCTTGATTGTCTGGAAAATGACTCTAACGATTTTGATAAAAAATTTGGGTATGTGCTTTTTGAGATGACAGGCACATTTTTTATATTTTCATATTTCGAAAACTTAGCATTTACTATTAACCTTCACTCTACCGTGGAAAAATATAGTAGAAACATAGTTTCTTGAAAAATGGCTTTAACGATTTAAAAAAAAAAAAAAAAAAAAAAGTCTAAGTTTAAGGTTAAGGCTTTTTTTTTTTTCTTTGAAATCGAAAACCTATCGAATTTATCCTCATTTTGAGGAAAATTAGATTTTACTACTGTACTAATCCTCATTCAGTCCGGGATTAAATATGACAGAAACTTGGTTTTGATGGAAACTGCTCGTACGATTTTAATAAATATTTAGGATTTAAGATTTTTCGAGATAATATTCGATAGGAATTATTCTCATATTCATTAAAGTTACCGTTCACATTTAAACGTCACTCCGCTCGTGAAAACTACGGTAGAAACTTTGTACTCTCGGAAATAGATCTAATGATTTTCATAAAAAACTTGGGTTAAGGATTTTTAGGCTGACAAATCTATCTGGCTTATCCTCATCTTTAGTAGAACTGATATTTACGGTTAACCTCGATATTGTAAATTACACACTATGGTAGAAACTTGTTTTATCGGAAATGGTTTTTATGATTTTGATAAAATCATAGAATTAAGCGTGTTTGAGATATGAGAAACCTACCTGACTTAACCTCATCTTCACGAAAAGTGGCTTTTACTGTGAACCCCTATAGCCAGGGCCTGATTAAGGGGGAAGCTCGCTCATACCGGAATATTTTTACAATTATTTTTTACTTCATGTCATAGAAATTCCACGCTTTGACAAGGAAATATTTTTTATAAAAAATGAACGGTGTAAAACAATCCAATTTACTCACATTTATTAGACACCAGAATTCTTTTAAAATAATTTTTAATGAAAATTTCCTGTTTATTATAGGAGGAAAGTATTTGTTAAAAAATAACGGTGTAAGTATGAATAATGTGTCAAGACCGAGCTTCCCCCTTAATCAGGCCCTGCCTATAGCACACGTGGGAATATATGATAGAGACTTGTTTCTTTTTATATGACTTGTTCCTTTTTAGAGGTATTTTTTAGAAACTACTTGAAAATTCTGATAAAAATTTAGAGTTAGGAGCTTTTTGAGTTTCCAATTCAATCAGAATTGTCCTCATCTTTTAAAAAAAAATTATGGTTTACCGATAACCTTTACTTCGCCCGGGAAAAAAAAAAAAAAAAAATCTGAAAATTCGAAAGTACTTGAATAATTTTGATAAAAATTCAGAGATAGTGTGTTTTTAAGTTAAATCTGAAATCACCTCATCAATAGGATACTTAGCGCCTATTCGCAACTCGCACTCTACCAGGGAAAAATTCGGTAGAAAATTGCTTTTCATAGAAACCACTGGATCCAATTAGAAAAAAAAATATATAGACGTTTCTGAGATGAAAAACTAATCTTCTTCTTGAGTAAAATTAGTAGTCGCTGGTGCTTACCTTGGAACAAAATATAGCAGATACATGGCATCCAAGAAAACTTCTCGAACGATTTTGAAAGAAAAAAAAAAAAAAAAAAAAAGAGATCAAGGAGTTTGAATTGATAATTCCATTTGAATTTTCCTTATTTCCAAGAACTTTAGCTTTTAGGGGTCTCCCGCGTGCCATCCGGGACAAACAAATAAGAATTATATTTCCGAAAACAAATCACTGTATTTAAAAATCGAATTTTTTTCGCAATGAGACCAAGTGATCTCGGTCATCTTGGTACTCTTTTCTAATAGAAGAATCGATATTATATTACGTGACGTAATATAGAATTCTTTTTACGCAAAAAAAAAAATTACACATTTGCAAATATGTTGCTCATGTGTTTTAAAGCAGTTTTTTGTCCAAGTCTATTCTACTTAACCATTTCAATTTCACCTTTTCCATCCCTAAAACAATAAATCTTGTATTTAAGCATAAATACATCTCAAAAGAATATATATATATATATATATATATATATATATGTGTACTTTTTTGAAAATATGAGGAATAGCAGAATACGAAATAATATAGTTAACAAAACAAGTAAAATGTGCACATACAATTTGAATATGTAACTTTTCAATAAATAAAAATATCGAAATTTTGAAAGAAATGTTTTTAAAAATTAATTAAAATACAAATTATAAACAGTAAAAAAAAAAAAAAAAAAAAAGAAGAAGAAGAAGAAAAAGAAAATTGTAATGAATAATTCACTTATATTTCTCCCAAAATGAAACTAATTTCGACAACTTCATAAAAATAGAGTAAAACCTGCTTTCATTCATCGACTTGGATAGTAAAACCATCTAAAATAGAGTAAAACCTCCTTTCATTCATCGATACGGATAGTGAAACCATCTAAAATACAGGCAAACCTCGCTAACATGAATCTCAAGGGGGAAAAATTATTTACGCTATAAGTAGTTCATGTTCTCAGCAACTAATCTTCATATAACTAAACTAATCTTCATTTTGATGGGTATTGTGGAAACAGTTCATGTTAAAAATAGTTCACATTAACCGTGTTCACGTTAACGAGGTTCGACTGTATATATTTTCGATAGGAAAATGAACATATATTATAACAGACAAATAATAATATTAATAATAAATAAATAAATAATATGTATTAGTCCACCTTTAGGCGTTTTCTAAAGCATCACATAATTTTACAAAAGGATTTTGTATATTCTCGCTTAAATTTTAAAGTGCCATCGACCTATATATTTGGAAATAGCGGTCTTCATAGATTGTTTAGAATTAAATTTAAATTGTTTAAATTCTAGAGCGTACTTTTTAATATAATAATATAACATACTAGTGTCATACCTACCAACATTTCAATTGATATTTCGTAGCATTGTTTGTATACTCGACATTTTTCGATATATATATATATATATATATATATATTTTTTTTTTTTTTAAGAGAAATTTTTTTCGAATATAAATACGATTAAATAAGAAGAAAAATACTTTTGAAAAAACAAGCGTGAAAAAAGTCGGGTAAAAACAATACTACGGGATATGTATTAGAAATCTGGCAGGTATGATTTGAGGTATGCCAAAAAAGTGTGGCTTACTTTTGAAACTAATGAATTATGCAAAAGTAAATGTGTACGTCTGTGAAATACGTAAAAAATCATTTTTTTAAAATAAAATTAAAGGCGCAATACCTGAATGAAAAGATTTTCCGCATTCCTTTACGACTAATTTGTTGAAAAAAAGAAAAAAGAAAAAAAAAAACATTTGTTTTATTACTCTCATGTTTCAATTTACTGGTTGTTTATTCAATAAAATTTCTCAAAAAAAAAAAAAAAAAACGGTTTCTAAAACAGAAAATATTTAACTGCAGTTGCATGGTAATGGTATAATGGTAAAACATATATTAATCATTTTTTTTTTTTTTTTTTTTTTTTTTTTTTTTAAGGAAAAAACGACAGAAAAAAGTATATGTATATATGTATTCATATATTTTTTAATGACTCTCTGTGTACAATAGCACTCTTTTTACTCTTTCCAAACAGTTTTATATGGAACGTTTACATTATTACGTATAAATTTTCTTTCTACTTTGGATCGAGCAGGCTCTGACCTATGTTTTAGACCACAATGACTATGGTTTTCAATAGGTGACAAAAACATTGTCACTTGCAACTTAGAACACTTAAGTTAGAACACTTTTCAATATTACGGAATGTAATTATATAATTGTAGGCGATCATACACGCATTAAAATCTTGCAACATTCATAAATTACGAAGCATTTTTACCAAAAGAAATTGTCATAGCGTGGAGAAAATTTCTTTGTAGGATTTGATTTTGGTTTCCAATTACTTTATTTATTTATTTATTTGTTGGGGCACTCCGGACCTAGTCTGCAACTATGCGGGCCAGTCTTGAGCATAGATTTTTATTTTTGGTTCGAGCCAGGCCTAAAATTTCAACTTTTACTTCAGGCTCTGCATTGCCAGGCCAAGGCATAAAGTTCAGACATTTGTAACTCTCTAATTCAGAAAGAAAATCTATCATTAATGATTTTATTTCTAAGAAGAGGCTAAAAAGTTTCAAAACAAAATTGCAGTTATAAAACATTCCAATTCGTCCTGTTCTTTCTGTATCACTACTTTCAAATACACCCCCCCCCCTTTTTTTTTCATAAAGTAAAACGAAAAATTTAAAAAGAAATTTGTTGGATGAAAATTATTTTATGGTTGTCTCGATGATATCTATACGAGTCTTCAAATCTCTCATGATGGGTATCAATTGAAACACACTGTATATACGAGTAAATAGTATATAAATAATTATAACAAAAACTCATCTACTGATAAAATGAGTTATAAAATATAAAGCGTTTTCAGCTTTAAAAATGATATACCACATTTTTTTTTCTTTTTAAGTTATAGCTTTTCGTTAATAATAATAATAATAAAATAAATAAATAAAAATTGCATTTAATATTGTCACTTCTGTGTATATGTTAATGTTTCCAAGGCTTTGCTTTTTTACAACGACTCTTCCACCACTATTCTCTTAAAATAAATGTTTTCTTAAATGTACAGACGTATGTTATAACAAAATTTTCAGTACGAAACCACTAGTATACGAATTCAAGTCCATGGAAATCCTGATGGATGAGAATTATCTCACGTGTTTGCCATCACTATTTCTATACAGGATATTTTATGATACTTTTATAAAAAAAAATTAAGGTTAAATAGGATAGATTTTAAGTATTACAATATTATGATTGGTTGTATGTCGTATTGTTAGTACTCGACTCTTTTTTTTTTTGTAACTAGTGTTTTTTAGAGTATTTTTCGTCTTATTCCGTCGTAATTATATTTCTGGAGAAAAAAAAAAAGTATTCTAAAATTAAGGCGGTGTGGAAAAAGGGTCGGGTACTAACAATGCTACGGAATATTAATTAGAATGTTGGCAGGAATTTAGGTAGAGATTATTCTTAAAAGGCTTGTCGGATTTATTGTAACTCAAGATGTATAAACATAACAAAAACTCAATCATAAGAAAGATTGAAAGATATATAATATTTAAAAAATTTCTTTATTACAACAATTATATAAATTGCATATGAGACTACATTATTGAATTTCAATGATCTTTACCTACGTTATCACACAAAGGACAGACAAAAGGACTGAAAGGCATACAGATAGACTTAGTGAATTTTTAATCACTCTTAAACCTCGTAGGAAATTGTTAAAAATGCTTAACGCAAAAGCAAATGCAGCCCTTAGAATGTAATTGCAGCACTTAATGTATCTGAATATTTTAGGGCAACCCTATAAATTTGCAGTGGGAAGCTATTTAAATGTGATTTATTAAAATGTCTGCCCTAAAACGCAATGCATTAGCTTTTTTTTTTTTTTTTTTTTTTTTTGAGTGTGCCTGTACACGAACCGGTTATACAGGACCTATTAATGTCTTAAAAAGGAAACATTCCATAGTAAACTTGAGGAACATATATCATTTTTTTTTATTCTGAAGATATTCACGGACGCTGGAGTTGGGCAGACAATCAGATAGACAGATGGACAGTCGAACAAAGAGATATAGAAATTCAAATCATAACCACACCTAAAAATTTTTAGAAAGTGTTAAAAACACTTAATGTAAACAAAAATTCAATTCTAGCAAATTTCGAAAAATATCTTTTAATGCAACTGAATGTTTTTGAGTTACTCTGCAAATCTTAACGCTAATCATACGAATTCTTAAGAACGAATTCTTTTGTGAATACGAATATAATATTTTATTTTCATTATAATTTGTGCACATTTATAAAAATTTTGTTTATTGAAATACCTCTCATAGAACGCAATGCTTTAGAATGGTTTCGGGTGTCCCTGTACACAAATCAGTGGTGGTACTTATTTACTCCATTTTCTATAGAAAACACCCCATAGTAAAATTGAATAACATATTTCAATTTCATTAAGATTTGTGTAAAGTAAAGCAATGAAAATATGGTTTAAAGAAATACTTCTCATAGAAAGCAGTGCTTTGGAATAATTTCAGGTGTCCCTGTACACAAACCAGTAGAGGTATTCACTCTGTTTTCAATTAGGAACATCCGAGAGTGAACTTGAATAACATATATCAGTTTCAAGAAATTCTATAAATATTTATGGGAGTTAGAGCGCGGACGGACAGACGAATGGACAGATAGACAAACCAGAGTCATTAATACTTATCAGCCTTGTTGGAAAATGTTAAAAAGGAAACAAACCTATATTGGATTATTACTTACATTTTGAGATACTTTAAATAAATACGTTTGTAAATTTTAATCTGTCTAAATATATTCTTATAAAAATTTTAAAAAGGTTTTTTTTCGCATAAAATATAATCTTGTTTTAAAAACCCGAAATTCATGTAAATCTATTTTTTAAAAATTAACGCAAGAAATTCTTATCGAATCTTTGGAAATAGTAATTTCATTTTAGACGACAGCTGCGAACATTCATGTGCGTTTAATCCTATTAAGACCTGTTTCAATGTAAAAACAGACAAGATTTACTTTTCAATAAATTCTCAATTCTAATAAAAAAATTCTTCATAAATATATATTTCTTTAATTTTAAGATTTTATTAAGGCGAAAAAGAATGTATAAACATGATTTATTTTTAAGTTAAATACATATATATATATATATATGTGTGTGTGTGTGTGTGTGTGTGTGTGTGTGTGTATCAGAATATTAAGCATATACATTACTTTAGATGTAATATCACGAATGTAGTTGTTTTTCTAATATCAGGGGTCATACTCCCCGTTCGGTTTCTCAGGACAATTTCAGGGAAGAGAAATTACACTCTTTATTTCTACCACTTTTTTTTTATACAATAATCTATATTTGATTTAATCACGACACATCACTATAAAAAATACAATAAAGATTTCTGTATGAAAGTACTTGTAGAAAAACAATACAGAAATTTCAGATTAATTAAAGTGTTCTTAAAATATTTGGACAATACAGTCCTTGTAATATAACTTGAAACCTAATTTGTCTTTAAAAAATCTGACGTAAATTGATACATAATGTACGTACTATTGTGTGATACATTAAGAGTAAATGGAAAATGAGAGGAAATCTTGTATGTGTATGCATCAAATAAAATTTAGCCATAAAGATCAATAAGATTTTGCAGACAGCTTAGAAGCAGACACTCAGACAAGTGTATCTTGTATATATATGTATATATATATATATAAGTTAAAAATGGTTATACAGATTGTAAAACAATAACAGAGATGCCAATATTTCTAATTTATTCCAGACTAGCAGGCTACGCTCGCTTCACTGGTCACTATTTTTAAATGAATCACTATAATTAATGAATTCTCAAGATTGAATTAATTTTTATCGTGCGAAAAAAAAAAAAAAAAAGAGAAAAAAATTCTGATTGGAAAAAAAAGCCGGGTCCCCACTGCCTTCGGCAGCGCAGGCCATTGTTCGCTGCGCGCGCGCATTTATGTTCGATACTCTTAATGAATCACAATATTATGGTAAGGGGGGAAAAATCGTCTCCCATCGGTGTAATAATCGGTCTGGGCCCCCACTGCTTGCGGCAGAGTATACAGGCGCGCACGGCGTGCATGTTCCTTTACCTACCGTTCCCGCCCCTCCTAATTATTTTAGACTTTAAAAAATACTCTCAGTCGTTAACTCGGACTTTTAAACCTAATAATACTAATTTCCACCATTCTCTCCGAATTTTTGTTTACTTTTACCCTTGCGCACGCCCCTCTTCTCTTCCTTCGTAATAATTATGTACTTTCGAAAATATTCGCAATCGATTTATCGGGCCTCAAAACCTAACAACTAATTTTCAGTACTCTTATTTATAAATTTTTGCTCTTTCACACCCTTCCCGTCTGTCTAATAATTTTACAAATTCTAAAATATTTGCAATAGATTTGTAGGTATCAAAAACCTCCATGTACCAATTTTGGGCGACGTAACTCTATTTTTTTTTTTTTTTTTTTTGGCCCCTATGCCTCCCCCTTCCCACCTCTTCTAATAACTTTACAAATTCGAAAATATCCGTGATCGATTTGTAAGTATCAAAAACATCTATATACCAATTTTTAACAATCTAACTCTATTTTTTTTGTCCCTCTACCCCCTCCTACACTTCCCTCCTAATAAATTTAAAAATTCGAAAATATCCGCAATCGATTTGTAGGTATCAAAACCTTCTATGTACCCATTTTGAACGGTCTAACTCTATTTTACTTTTTTTTTACCTCTCCGACCGCCCCCCCCCCCTTTCTGACCCTCTTAATCACTTTACACTTTCGAAAATATCCTCATTCGACTTGCAGGCCTCTAAAACCTATCTGTACCAATTTTGAACGGTCTAACTGTATTTCTATTTTTTTGCCCCATAGCCCCCCCCTTTCCCGCCCCACTTGGGATAAATTTCTAAAATTAAATAAATTAGTTTTTATGAATTTGTGGGAGCTATATTTTAGAGCAAAAATCTCATATTAATCTTTTTCTATGTTTGCGATATAAAGTATTATTTTAAATCACGTTTTGCCCCCTCTCCTCCCCTCTTGGGTGCTGAATTTCTAAAATTCCAGAAATTAGTTTTTAGGTATTTGTATTAGCTATATATTAGAGCAAAAGTTTCACGTATGTCTGTTTTTTCGTTTGAGATGTATAGGAGTATGTGAAACCACGTTTTGCGCATGCGGAATCACGTTTTGCCCCCTTTCCTCCCTTGGGTACCGAATTTCTAAAATTCCAGAAATTGGTTTTTAGATGTTTGTGTTAGCTATATTTTAGAGCAAAAATTTTACGTATATCTGTTTTTTTCTTTAAGATATGAAGGTTTTTGTGAAATCACATTTTGCCCCCTACTCACCCTTGGGGGGGGGGGCGAATTTTGCAAAATTGCTTCTTAGGGGGTGCTTACACTATATGTTCTATAATCTGACCTAGTTTCGAGTCAGTGGCTCCAGTAGATTTTGCTGTGCGTTGATGAATCAGTGAGTGAGTGAGTGGAAGTACTCTTTTATACGTGTAGGTAATTATTAGTGCCCGACTTTTTTTCACACCACATTTTTTGAAGAGTACTTTTTTTTCTTATTCAGTTGCAATTATATATTGGAGAAAATTACTCAAAAAAAAAAGTTTTTTAAAAATAGTTAAATGCTCTGGATCACATAACAACCACATCATTCCGACTTTTTGATACTGGTATTTTTTATATAAATTTTCACCTTATTTAATCACAGAAAACTGCTACAAAAGCTTATAAAAATTTCTATAAAAATACCGGCGACCAAAAATATGATTAATTAGCAGCTAAGTAAATAAATTCGAAAAATTGGCAACGCTATTATTAGAAAAAAGTATTCACAATTTAGAATATTATATATAGAATCTGAGTAAGCCTTACCACACTGCTATCACCGCATATTTAGCAAGGAATTTTCACTAAGCACTAGAAAATGGTTATTATTAGAAAATACTGGTTGATTTTCTAGGTGTTAATACCGATTGGCAGCACGATTGGTACTAGGCCTGGGTGCAGGCCACTCAATGGGGTCTTTCTGAGGTGTCCTAGCCTGTATTTACGCATGTTCTTGAGAAAAACAAGGAATGCTCCGAATGGTCTGTCTAAGGAGCATGAACAGAGATCGAAGAAAGTAGCCGTTCCCCAGCATTGAGAACAGGACCATTCGGCACGGGTGGGGCTAGAATATACTGGTGTTATGGATTCTAATTTACACAGAGACAGACACCAATACTTGACAAAAATATTTAACTTCTTATACTACTAATGGAGTTCTGACAATTACAAATAAAATATAATTGGTACTAGATAACGGCGTCAATGTACTTCATCTTTAGTCAGGCTCTGATTATACTTAATCTTATAAAAATCCATCCTAAGTTCTTAATTTTTACACTTTATCATATAAAAACATTTTGAGCATCATGTAAAAAACATATATTTTAATGTTTTCTATGATTTTTTTATAAATGTTTTATGTTGCTTATTAATATGACAACAATATTATATTGAAAATAATATTCTATTTTAAGTTTTTTTTTTTTTTTTTTTTTTTTTTTTTTTTGGATTTTAGTATACTTCTCAATATATAGTATACAATATATATACATTCGAACCTCGTTAACTTGTACACTGTTAACGTGAATTACTTTTAACATGAACTGCTTCCACAATCCCCATCAAAATGAAGATTAGTTTAATTATAAGAAGCTTAGTTACTCATAGCATGAACTACTGATAACATGAATTTTTTTTTTTTTTTTTATCCCTTCGATATTCACGTTAACGAGGTTCGACTGTATATATATGCATATATGCGTATATATTGTTATTATTATTTCTATTATAATAATAATTATAATTATAATTATTATTATTTGTAAAGGGATTGCTAATAACTGAAATTGGGAGTTAATTGAAAATTGGTCGTAAATGTTGTATTCTACTATGATGCATCAATATCGAAAATGTTGTATCAACATTTTCGATATTGATGCATATCTTATAGAGTGTTACAGTACCTGGCCAAATTATTAGACCACTGGCAAATTATACATTTTTTCATGTTTACAACCTTATTAATGAAGAATTTTATTAAAACAGATATTTTCTTCATTCATATTTCGAAAACATATACATTAAGTAATACAATGGCAAACATTTTTTTAGAATGCAATACTTATTGAAGAAAGAAAAAAATGATTAATTAAATTTAACAGAAAAATCAATGTTTCGTATGGCCACCTTTGGCAACTAAAAAAGCTTTAACACGACGAGGCATACTTTCTATGCATGCTTGGATGGTTTCTTGAAGATGTATACTATGATTCCTCTGGTATGTTAAAGATTCCAGCAACTCTACTTTATTGGTTATATTTTTTTTATACATTTATTTTTTCAGCAACTCCTAACCATTTTCAATAGGGTTCAAATCAGGCAATTTGCCAGGGCAATCAAGAACTTTTATTTTTTTTTCGCTCTAAATACTTCGATACACTTTTAGCTTTATGGCATGGAGCACCATCATGCATGAAGACTGGTTCCTCGTCTCCAGAAAACCATTCTTGCATTTGTGGCATGAGCCTGGTTTGTAAGACTTTCAGTTATTGATCTTGTTTCATTGTATTTTTGACCACACAGAGAAGACCAGAACCTTTTCCTGATATGACAGACCACATCATGACTAATGGAGGATGTTTGGTGGTGGTAATAATACAATCTGACTTGTATTTCTCGTTTGGGCGCCGCCGAACAAATTTTGTTTTTTCGGTTAAAACATGTTGAAAATTCATCAGAGAAGGAAACCTGAAAATTAAACAAAATTGCTTTTTATTTAATTTCTTTACATTTATTATAAGTGCCAATATATCGTTGATCAAAATAAATAGCTATGTACCTTTTTTCAGTCTTCCATTCTCCAATTTTTGTACTTTATTGCCCACTCCAAGCGTTTTTTCATCATTTCTCATGTAAGCCTTGGCATGCGAGCCGGTTTCATGGCAATGAGTTTCTTTTCTGCTAAACGACGTCTCAAAGTTCTTTCTGATACATTAATTCCTTCATTCTGAACTTCTTTCATTAACATGCGTAGCGGTTTCTTTCTGTTGTTTATACAAATGTCTCGTATTTTTCGATCCGTCCTCAGCGTCGTAATGCGAGCTCGTCCACTATTATTCTTCCGTGATGGATCCAAACTTATGTTTAAGACCATTTTCTTTTTAATATTTTTTACTGCGCTTCAGGATACTCCTACCTTTGCTGCAATTTGATTTTGGGTCAGTTTAGTGGCCTTCAGTGGACCATAAACCTGCCCTACCCTCTTTGGTGAAAGGTCAGCCTTTCTTCCCATCTAAAATAATGGAACAAAAACTTTTTATGATAACAAATGAATAAAAATGTTAAATATCCCACGCGATATTAATAACAAAGCAAAACTTGCTTTTTGCAGCAAAATATTCGCTTCAATCCAAAATAAACAAGCTGAACAAATTTTACGTTATAATGCAAGTTTACACCTATGCCACTGTATCACAGAATAATAACTAACTGTCTTGTGTTGCCAGCTTGAAAATGTTTCTGCAATAAAGGCACTGAAATAAACTTAAGGTAACACTAATTAAACAATAATAATTTTGAGCAGGTCAGGTATAATAATCTTCCAATTTCAAAAAACTTTAAATATTTTCTTTGGTCTAATAATTTGGCCAGGTACTGTATATCATACCGAAAACTACAATTGCCTGGTTTTATTGAAAAATGTACAGTCGGGGAAAAAAAAAACGCAACACTCAAAGTAACTTCGTTGCTAATCAATGTAGAAAAATGTAATAGGTATCATTCGACGGGGAATTGTGAGTAGTTTCAGAAAATGAACTGAAATTTTGAATTGGGGGTCATCTACATATTAAAACGCGCACCAACTTTGATTTTTTCAATGGTAACACCCTATTTTTATTTTATATTTGAATTCCTGGGATCGCGACAACGCGAAAAAGTATATTGGTTGTATATTTTACTCATTTTTTCACAGAGTTATAAGCGTTCAAAGTTTGAAGGTGCTAATGTTAAATTCATATTTCAAACTTTTATTAATATCTTCATAAAAAATAACTTGATCGATATAATTTTTTTTTTTTACGGGATACAGTGAAGAAACCCAAACATAATCCATCATTACTTTTGATTCTAGAAAATATTTTTAATTCTGAAAAATATTAATAAATTCATATTCATAAAAATCATGAATTATGACCTATATTAATTTTTACATAAAATGAATCCTAATGCTGAAAAATATGGGTGTGCAAATTTGCAGCTCATTCCAGTTATTAGTTTTCGAGATATAAATAAATCTTTCTTTTGGAGTGGTTTAGGGGGCCGTCTCTTATATAGTTTTGCATGAGATAACGAATCAAAACTTAAAAAATAACAAAGAAAATTAAACAAAATACTTTTATTTTTTATTTAAGGGTCAAATTATATAACAACAAAGTTAAACGCAAAGAAATGAAACAAAAATGATGATTTTTAGACATTAGTGTTAGCATAAAAAATTCCTGTTTTTTAAAAAAGGCAAGCCCCGCCTTCATCGTTCTTCAAAACAAAACAATACAGTACAGTAAAGAAAAGTAAATGTGACATTGAGTATTCGTGTTAAACCCCTTATTTTATGTTGAAAAAAATATGCACAAGTGGTATTTACTTCATCGATTAATTGGTGATTAATTTTGAATCTTTTAAACGAACACTAGAAGAAAAAAAAAATAACTAAATAGGTGGGGTTTACTGTTTTAAATAGAAAAATAGGTTTAATGTGAAATTGTCAAATATAAGAAACGAATGGAATTGGAATGCAAGACAGACATGTAAAATCGTTTCTTAATTACCGTCATAGTTAAAAAAGGCTTAATCATTTGCTTCATATATTGCTTTATTTTATTTTATTTATTTACTTATTTATTTATTTTGTAAGGGGACGATTATTATTTTAAGGACACTTTATTCTTTAAAATTTATTAATATATTTTAACTTTATACAATTTTAAAAACATACTTTAACTTTTATAAATATATTTTAACACTTTTTGCGACTGCAGAATTTTGTCTTTTTGACAGTAAGACCCGCCTACGGGCGTTATACTCTCAAAATAATATAATTCATAACAAATTTTCTGTATTCACAATTTTATAAATGAATATACATTATAATTATATTCTTTCTAATCAATATATTTCTATCCATAGTATATTTTATTGCAAAAATATGAACACTGGGTACACACTTAAGAAATATGTAACACACAAATTACGGAAGAAACGCCCACTGACAGAGTTACAGATTTTCAAATGGCGTGAATCTTCGTAAGCGGTCGCGAAAGGGTTAATTAAGAAATTATATTTTCATAGAAATTATAAAACGAATCGTACAGTTCCAAAGATTTCAACTGATCCAAAACTGGTAAGTGCGATTAAAATTGTTTAATATTTACTTCATGAACACTTACAATAATTTATCCGAAAAGATTTAGTTTATGCGTTATTGTGTATATATATAGCTATCTATATTATTTCATTTCGTATATTAGGTTACGCTTACGAAAGAAAATTTAAGCTTTATTGGTGATCAGTACAGCCATAATAGACACTTTTACTTGAAAAATATTGCGCTTTTTTCACAGAGTTCTGTATGGAGTAATCGCAAGTGCAATGTATTTAAATAGACCTAAAATTATTTAAAAAAGTACTGAAGTATATATAAATCTAAAAATTTGAATTCAGGATAATTAAGAAACTGAAAATGAGGCAACTTTTTATTAATTTCTATAAATATTTTTTTTCCTGAAAGATTTCCGGTGTGAAACATGAAAATTTTCTGTATTTCTTACAGGATCTTAATTTTATTTTTCTACATTTATAGATAACCCCCTAACACATTTGTGATTATAACTCTATAAATACTAAAGATGAAGTATACAAACAGTATACTTTTCCGCACTGCCAAACTCTCAGAAATTCGAAAATGAAGTCCAAATTGTGTGCTGCTATTGAAACAATCAAAGTTGGCACTCAATTCAATATGTTGATGACCCCTAATTCAAAATTTGATGATATATTCAGAAAGTCCTTTGAATTTCCTGTTGAATGATGTGTATTAGATGTTCCTGCGTCAATTAATAACGAAATTACAGCGGGTGTTGCGTTTTTTTTTTTTTTTTTTTTCCCCGACTGTACAACATTTAATTTTCAAAGGATTTTTAGTAACAATTTTCTACCATTTATCTACGTTTTATTTTATTGGAAAATAATATTAGGTGTACCAGAATGTCCTGTCATTTTGAATTAGTAAAATGATACCGGAAATTCTTGTTTAAAAATACTTAAATGTATTTGTGTTATGTGTGTTGAAGTTTACTTTTTTCCCTCATTGTATGTTCGATACTTTTTATGATCAAATATTCAAAATTTCTACATGACCTTATTGGAATATTAGACAAATTCCTTTGATCAAAAATACTTTTGTATGTCTTCCTTATTTGAATTTTTTTAAAATTGGTTGTTTGGTCATTTTTTCTTAATTTAATTATAAAACCGAATAAATACTCTTGAATAAATACATTTACTATAATTTTCGGATATTTGAAAAATATTTCACAAAAATCTTTAATATTGAGTCAACATAAATTTAAATTAATTTTAATAAACTGTACTCCCTCCAGGTTTTTTTTTTTTTTTTTTTTTTTTTTTTGAACTTGAAGTAAAATTATGCCTAATGTTATAAAATATATATATATATTTTTTTTTAATCATAATTTGGATTTTCTTATGTATATGTATACACGTCATATCTCTCAATTGTTCTCATTTCTGGATACTGGTATTTTATTTATTTATTTATTTATTTTTTGTTAAGAAAATTTTACCTTACTTAATCACAAAATAAAGCTACAAAAGCTTCTAAAAAATTCTACAAAATAATACCGGTATCAAAAATCGCATCAGTTGGCAACAATAGTTGCTAACTTTAGCACTTTTTGGCTATAGAAGAATTTTAATAGATTTTTTTTTTTAACTGAATCAGTCATTATTGTCACAGAAATATATAAAAAAAAAAATCTATTAAAATATTCCCGTTTCTAAAAAGTGATAAAGTTAGCAACTATGTTGGCAGCTATGATATAGTTTTCTGTTGTGTGCGTTCAATACAAACAATATAAACTAAAGATGCACATGGATGTCATTTAATGCTTTGTTTACGTTTGAATTTTCAACAGAAATATAATTTCTTAAAAGAAAAGATAAATATATAAATAATATAATATATATTGTTTGGTAGAAATAATCTAAAATCGAAATGTGAGCGTGTTTTTTAAAACTTAGTTTGAATTTGAATATTTCACATAAATATACTTCTCTAAAAAACAGTTAACTCTATCGGTGTTTTTGAGTTATAAATAGTAGTACTATAAATAGCAATGAGTTATAAATAGTCAGAAAATTATGCACAAATTTTGGATTATTTCATGTTAATAAAGGGGAAAGAAAAATCCTTTTTTACTTTTTTCAACAAGGTTGAAAAGCGTTAAAGACTTCGGGTTGTCTGACTGTTCGTGTTCATGCTCTCACTCCCGTAAATATTCATGGAATTTTTTGAAACTGACATATTAGGGGGGGACCGGAAAATAATGTCGTTTTGAATTAAAATACTGACATCGGAAATTTATCCTGGATAAAATTTAAGATATCTTTGATATAATAAGATGGTTATTTGTAAAGTACCATGTAAACACTGTTAAACAAAAATTTCCGGTTTCATTTTATTAATTCAAAACGACATTATTTTCCGGTCCCCCCTAATATTTTATTTAAGTTCACAATCGAATGTTCCCTATTGAAAATGGTGTCAATACCTCTATTGGTTTTTGTACAGGGACACCCGAAAAAAATTGCCTTCTATTAGGAGTACTTCTATAAACCGTATTTTAATAGTTTGAGTACAGGGGTACCGGAAAATACTCCAAAGCATTGCGTTCTATGAGAGATATCTCTATACGCCAAATTTTAATAACTTAATTTTGCATAAATTTTAATGAAATTGAAATATGTTATTCACATACACAAAAGAATGCTTTCTAGAGAATATAGCATGGTTAGCATTAAGTTTTACAGGACCACACAGAAATATTTAGTTACATTAAGGGCTATTATGAAACATTAACACTTACATTAAGCGCTTTTAACAATTGCTAATAATATTTAAGAGTGAAAACGATTTCAATTAGAGTATCTGCCAGTCTCACTGTCCGTCCGTCTCTCTGTCAATCTGTCTGACCCCAGTGTCTGTAAGTATTTTCAGAAATTCTTAAAAATGACATATGTTTTTCAAGTTATTTTCCACATTTAAAATGTCGTTAAAAGTTTCTGTACAACTGGTTTGTTTGCAGGGACATTAAAAAAAAATGCTAATGCATTCCGCTTTACGTCAGACAGTTTTATAAGTCACACTTATATAACATTCTACTACAAAAATCAAAAAGAAATTGAAATGTATTGTTATAATGCTAAAATGATGTTTTGTGTAGAATATGATACGATTAACCCTCGCACACTAAAATATTCAGATATATTAAGGGCTGCATTTTCGTTTGCGTTACGCATTTTTAACACTTTCCAACAATGTTTAAGAGTGATTATGAATTAAATTAGTCTATTCATATGTATTTATATCCTTCTGTTTGCTCGTTGTGTTATAACGTAGGCAAAGATCATTGAAAGTTATACGATACAACAAGTGTGTAAAGTTGGAAAGTGTTAATAATCAGCGCATACCGCATGATTTTTCTTTCGTGTTTAATTTATGTTTCCAAAAGAAAGGTGAGTAGACTTTATCAATTCTAATGTATAAAATGAATATATTTTTTGAAAATCGTTTTTAAAACCTTTTAAGTTTATTCATCTCCATCCATTTTTCCCCTCTTACTTGTCACAATCATCGAGAAAATCACTTGAATTTAATGTCTTTGAGAAATGTTCAAAGGAGAAAATTTTATTTGACAATGGCTTTCTTTTTATTTTCTTTGTCTGCCTTACGCTTAATTTGTCTGTCAGAGAAAAATCATTTGTAAGTCAGGCACAAATACTAAAAAAGTGAAATTAAAGTGATGTAACAAGTCATTAAATATTGAGAATTAAAATAAAATGGTATTTTAAACCACGTGCATAAAAGTTCTTTCAAAATTATTTCATGTGATGTTTAAAAGTAATTCCAAATATATGAAAACATTTACATGAATGTATTTTTAATTAAATACAGTTCACGATCCATATTTATCGTTAAATTTAAAGTACGTAATTTTCCCTGTTTTGTTTACTTTTCCTTAGTTCAACGGTATAAAGAATTAATGATATGTATAGGCGAGATCCTCATGCGAGAGTGTGTGATATGTGTTTGTGTGTGTTCTTCTTTTATTATTGGATAGTATATACATAGCTGACAATATATTAATTTATTCCGGAGTATTTTTAAACCCACCTTTATTTCATACCACCTTTCCTTTTTAAGAGTATTTTCTTCTTATTTTCTTCTTATTTTATCATGATTATAATATTGAAGAAGCTTGTTCTAAAAATAAGGTGGTGCAATATAAAAGCGGGAGTAAAATTACTCCGGAATAAATTAAAACATTTGCAGCTATGGTATATGGATAAATGCCATCATTTTAATTTATTCCGGAGCATTTTTATCCCCGCCTTTATTTCGCACCACTTTATTTATAGAAAAGTTTTCTCCAATGTATAACTTCGATAAAATAAGAAACAATTATTTAAAAAATTTAGTAGTATGGAATAAAGGCGGGGCTAAAATACTCCGGAAAAAATTAAAATGTTGGTATGTATGTATATGTAATACGCAATTTAATATTATATATATATCTTTAGAGTATTCACTTTAAAAAATCATCAAATTTGTTCTAAAATATTTTGAGAAAAAGTAAGTATTTTAAATATTAAATAACCATGTATGCACAAAAGATCAATTTAATTTTATAAACAAAGCTATTTTTGAAAAAGACTGCACCACACACATATATGTATATATATATAAATGACATAATTACAATCATTTTCTTTTCTCAAAAAAAAATTCTGCGCATATTCGGACAGAGAAATACGAATATTGTCGTATAGGTATCTATTTATTACGAATTATATTTAATTGTCACAAGATTATATATAAATAGTAATAGTCTTCTTATCTTATTGATAAATATTTTAAACGAATACTATTAAAAAATAGTGATATATATAAGTTACGAACATTTCGTAAAATATCAGCACCTATAATCTCGAATAAATATAATAATTTCAATATTAAAGATAACAATAATAGTTATTATAACGTTGTTCGAGAAACGGGAATTAAGACTTTGCTGGTGATGATTGGAGTGAGTAGTTATTCATAGCTGCCAATATCTTAATTTCTGCCGGAGTACTTTTAGCCCAGACTTTATTTCGCACCACTTTATTTATAGAAAAATTTTCTTTAATACATAACTTCGATAAAAAAAGATTTTTTTTTTTTTTTAATAAAGTGGTACGAAATAGAATCGGGGCTAAAATTACTCCGGAATAAATTAAAATATTGTCAGCTATGATTATTGTGAGTTGCATGGGTGTGACTAACTGTAAGTGTTAGTGACATACGCAACCCGTGACATCACGAGCTTTCAATTGATCATCTTGTGTGGTTACACGAAAAACCAAACTTTGGTGACATTAAGGCCCACGAAGAATAAGATATATCCTACAAAAATTATTATAGTCTGCCGAGAAAGATATCTGTCAAAATTTTGAAAGAATTGTACTGCCTTACGTTGATTTGATATTTAAAAAACTGATATATATAACAATTTTCTTTGTGTGCTGAAAATAAATATGACATTTAAATAGTAGTGCATGCGTTGTTTAAATAGTTTTGAATGGCTTCTTTTGACATACACTATGGGTATTATAGTGAGAGCGGAGAGATTAATGAATCGTAGTAATTGTTTACGGTTGTTATTGTTTAATATTGTAACACAACAAGAACATAAAAGATCAAAAGTTTTACAAGTCGTATATATGAATTGATAAAACATAAAAACACAGCACATTACACGTTAAAATTCAAGTCAAGAGACTTAGTTTAAAAGTTTACAGCATACAAGTTAAAAGGAAGAACAACACGACGTTTCGTCCAAGCATAGTTACTTGTGGACATCCTCAGGTCTAGTTCGCTTACTGCCAGCGTCTTGATCTTTTAATATATCTAGAATGGGTTGCCATACTCTCGCCAATTCCTTAGAATGTACATAATTGATGGCGCGTTTATCGTATTTTATTATCTCTATTTTTTCTTGAATTTCAAGTTTAATCAGATTGGAGGGGGTTGCTATTATTTCAGCTTGATTCCATAAAGGTTTTGCATTTTTATTTTCTAGTATGTAATCTTTAAGAGCTGTATTTCCGTACGGGGATCGTAAAGAATATTGATGTTCAGAAATGCGTTTTTTTAAACTTCTTTTTGTTTTTCCTATGTAATAAACAGTGTCATTTTCAATTTCGATCGGTATTTTATACACGCCTTTTTGAGGAGGGTTAATTCGATGTTTAATTTTTAACAGGCTTTGTAATTTTTGTGTTTTAAATGCTAAATTAAAATCGTAATTCTTTAATATATTTCTGATTGGGATAAATTGTTTATGAAAATCTATTGACCCGATGTATTTATAGTTGTCTTTTTTAATTCTAGTTTGATTTGAGGTAATTTTAACTTGATTATGAATTTTATTGAAAACTGATAATTTATAACCACTTTCAAGCATAGTGCGTTTGATGTATTTTAAATCTTTTTGAATAAGAAATTGAAAACTATTATGTGTGTAAGCGCGTTTAATTAATGGAATTATAGCGTTTCTTTTATATTGTAAAGGGGTATTTGAATTAGCAGGTATGATAGAAAGGGGGGAGGAAGGTTTATAATAGGTTTCAGTCCAAATTTGAGAATTTTCGTTATTTCGATGTACAAGAATATCCAAGTATGGGAGCATATTATTTTGTTCTTTTTCAATTGTTAAATTTATAGTGGGAAAGTAGTTATTAAGTTTACTGATGAATTCATGAAGGCTTTTTTCTGTATAATTCCAGATTAAAAATATATCGTCTACATACCTGCGATAAAAATGTGGTTTCAATATTGCTTTCTCCATGGCTGTTGATTCGATATATTGCATAATAATTTCTCCTAAGGTTGGGGCAAGACAGGATCCCATAGGGGCGCCTTTTTCTTGTTTAAATATTTTGCCGTTAACATGAAAAAAATTAGATCTGAAAATTATTTCTAAAGCATCATTTATGAAAGGGACTTCGTTAATAAGAGTTTTATGATTTTTACATAAGTTTATGATTATTTCTTTAGCTTTGTTGAGGGGAATATTTGGATATAGTGAGACGACATCTAGACTGTAAAATTTAGATGTATTTTCGAGTTTAACATTATTTAGATCGTCTAAGAAGTGTATACTAGATTTTGTGGTAAAAGGCGAATTTTCAATTAGGGGTTTAAGTAAAGTGTTCAGTTTCTTCTCAAGGTAATAAACAGGAGAACTGGTTCTATTTACAATAGGACGAAAGGGTTTGTTATTTTTATGTATTTTAATTTTTACGTTTAGATTTGGGACACCAGGATATAATGGTAATGTTTGAAGATCAGGTTGATGATGGGGGTAAGTTTTAGTTAATTTATTGATATCTTTAAGTAAAGATTCAGTTGGATCGTTTCCATATACTTTGGCATCAAGTTCTTCGATACATTCATTTAATTTCTGATGATATGTTTCCTTGTTGACCAAGACGAATTTTTGTGCTTTATCAGCTAACATTACAAAGAATTGGTTGTTTCGTTTTAAATATTGTATAGTTTTACAAAGTCGTTTAAATTTTTCCGATTTAATGTCTTCTTTTCTTTTAATCTTGATAAGAGTCCATATAAAATATCCGCGTAGAGATTGCTGTAAAGAGGGGTCCATGTTGTATATACAAGTTTCGAAATCCATGAGGCATCTTTCAATGTTTAGAGGTAACATAGGAGTATATTTAGGTCCACAGTTCAATAATGCAGTAGCATTTGGTGGTAAGGTGATTTCGGTAAGATTGATGAATTTATCTTCTTTATTATTTAGTTTAGGCAACACACCAATTAGTCTATTTAATTTTGTGATATGTCTTTTTGTGATAATTTCATGTTGAACTATGGATCGTTCGGTAATTAATTTCATTATTAGATCAAATTTATATGCAGGAAGTTTAGCAGAAATTTCCAAGTGGAGGTAGAATAATTCAAGTTCCAAAATAGATATTGATTTTCGTAAGTCTCTGATAGTTGTATTTAACATACGGAATTCAGTATTTACAATGATAGTATTAATACTTTTACTTAAATAAGGTTTTCGAGGAATCCTTAGAAAAACTGGGATGACATTAAAATTACGACAGTTCAGTAAGAAGGTTAAGTCCAATAACTTCTTGGCGAAAATAAGCTTGCGTTTAATAAAAAGGTCTGTTTTTGTCATATTGGATGAGTAATTGTTTTCAACACGTGTATAGATCAAATTGATAAAACATAAAAACACAGCACATTACACGTTAAAATTCAAGTCAAGAGACTTAGTTTAAAAGTTTACAGCATACAAGTTAAAAGGAAGAACAACACGACGTTTCGTCCAAGCATAGTTACTTGTGGACATCCTCAGGTCTAGTTCGCTTACTGCCAGCGTCTTGATCTTTTAATATATCTAGAATGGGTTGCCATACTCTCGCCAATTCCTTAGAATGTACATAATTGATGGCGCGTTTATCGTATTTTATTATCTCTATTTTTTCTTGAATTTCAAGTTTAATCAGATTGGAGGGGGTTGCTATTATTTCAGCTTGATTCCATAAAGGTTTTGCATTTTTATTTTCTAGTATGTAATCTTTAAGAGCTGTATTTCCGTACGGGGATCGTAAAGAATATTGATGTTCAGAAATGCGTTTTTTTAAACTTCTTTTTGTTTTTCCTATGTAATAAACAGTGTCATTTTCAATTTCGATCGGTATTTTATACACGCCTTTTTGAGGAGGGTTAATTCGATGTTTAATTTTTAACAGGCTTTGTAATTTTTGTGTTTTAAATGCTAAATTAAAATCGTAATTCTTTAATATATTTCTGATTGGGATAAATTGTTTATGAAAATCTATTGACCCGATGTATTTATAGTTGTCTTTTTTAATTCTAGTTTGATTTGAGGTAATTTTAACTTGATTATGAATTTTATTGAAAACTGATAATTTATAACCACTTTCAAGCATAGTGCGTTTGATGTATTTTAAATCTTTTTGAATAAGAAATTGAAAACTATTATGTGTGTAAGCGCGTTTAATTAATGGAATTATAGCGTTTCTTTTATATTGTAAAGGGGTATTTGAATTAGCAGGTATGATAGAAAGGGGGGAGGAAGGTTTATAATAGGTTTCAGTCCAAATTTGAGAATTTTCGTTATTTCGATGTACAAGGTATATTTCGATGTACGATATTTCGATGTACGATGTACGTTATTTCGATGTACGATGTTTCGATGTACCTTAGGAGAAATTATTATGCAATATATCGAATCAACAGCCATGGAGAAAGCAATATTGAAACCACATTTTTATCGCAGGTATGTAGACGATATATTTTTAATCTGGAATTATACAGAAAAAAGCCTTCATGAATTCATCAGTAAACTTAATAACTACTTTCCCACTATAAATTTAACAATTGAAAAAGAACAAAATAATATGCTCCCATACTTGGATATTCTTGTACATCGAAATAACGAAAATTCTCAAATTTGGACTGAAACCTATTATAAACCTTCCTCCCCCCTTTCTATCATACCTGCTAATTCAAATACCCCTTTACAATATAAAAGAAACGCTATAATTCCATTAATTAAACGCGCTTACACACATAATAGTTTTCAATTTCTTATTCAAAAAGATTTAAAATACATCAAACGCACTATGCTTGAAAGTGGTTATAAATTATCAGTTTTCAATAAAATTCATAATCAAGTTAAAATTACCTCAAATCAAACTAGAATTAAAAAAGACAACTATAAATACATCGGGTCAATAGATTTTCATAAACAATTTATCCCAATCAGAAATATATTAAAGAATTACGATTTTAATTTAGCATTTAAAACACAAAAATTACAAAGCCTGTTAAAAATTAAACATCGAATTAACCCTCCTCAAAAAGGCGTGTATAAAATACCGATCGAAATTGAAAATGACACTGTTTATTACATAGGAAAAACAAAAAGAAGTTTAAAAAAACGCATTTCTGAACATCAATATTCTTTACGATCCCCGTACGGAAATACAGCTCTTAAAGATTACATACTAGAAAATAAAAATGCAAAACCTTTATGGAATCAAGCTGAAATAATAGCAACCCCCTCCAATCTGATTAAACTTGAAATTCAAGAAAAAATAGAGATAATAAAATACGATAAACGCGCCATCAATTATGTACATTCTAAGGAATTGGCGAGAGTATGGCAACCCATTCTAGATATATTAAAAGATCAAGACGCTGGCAGTAAGCGAACTAGACCTGAGGATGTCCACAAGTAACTATGCTTGGACGAAACGTCGTGTTGTTCTTCCTTTTAACTTGTATGCTGTAAACTTTTAAACTAAGTCTCTTGACTTGAATTTTAACGTGTAATGTGCTGTGTTTTTATGTTTTATCAATTTGATCTATACACGTGTTGAAAACAATTACTCATCCGTATATATGAAAAGGAAATAAATTAATAGCTTAATCTATGCAATTACAGCATTCATTTTATGCAACCTTAAAAGAGGGAGTTTAATTTAATAGACTGTAATACGTTTTGATTTTACGTATAAATTAATTTTATTTATTGATTTATTTCTTTATTTTATTTTTATTTTTATTTATTTATTTATTTATTTTTTTGACAGATTTTAATCAGCTTCAGCTGGATTGCTACGGTCTCTGGCTACAAAATTTTTCCCTGGCTACAAAATTCTCTAATATGTTTCTACAATTAACTAACTAAAAATTACTGTCTGAATAATCTGGTGGAAGAGTTAGGGTAAAAAATCGGGTTCGTAGCAAATATCTTTAGGAAATTTATGTATGTACCGTATTTCTTGCGTATAATCAAATTTGTAAAATCCTTGAGCTTATTCCAGAGCATTTGAGTCCGGCCTTTATTTCACACCGTTTTACTTATGAAATGATTTCCTCCATTATAAGACCAAGCTAAAATACGAAAAGGAAAATACTCTTATAAAAAGTGGTATAAAAAAAGGGGGGGGAACAATGCTACGGAATAAAATATAGACGTTTTCAACTCTGGTATAATCCGAGGGTAAGCTAAATCAGATTTACACCGGAAATTTTTATCAAAAAGTAAAATAGTTACATTAAAATACACTCTTAGAGCGTAGGAAAAAAAAAAAAATGTGTCATTCCTTATAAATCAGATTTGCATATAACTGTACATATTAGTTTTGGGGAAAATAGTAAAGTGCCAACGTGTTTTGTTACTTTTTTTCAGTCATATTTATGTTTTTAAATTAAAGTGTCTGAATAATAATAAAATTCTTTATTTAGACATTAAAATTCGGAATTTATGTAAGACGATGTGAACTATTCTGAAGTTGTGGCATTTAAGGGGCAGAAGAGTGTGTAATTGTAAATTACGTTTTATTTTTTATTTTTTTCCTGCAAAATATACATATATACGGAAAAACATATTTCATTTAAATGATTTTTTAGTAAGCTCTTCAAAGTATATGTTTTCTATAAAAATTTTCAGAACGTAAAGCTATTGTTTGATTTGTGTATATTCGGATTTACCGAAAGCGAAATTTAAAATACATATCTAAAAATAAAAATAAATAGATAATGAGACATCATAAATGCATTTTTCAAAATTTTATGGAACGTACTTTTCATTATATATATACTTAAAATTTAAAGTATAAAAGAGAACAAAAATGTTCAGTATGCATAGAAATCTAGACATACGATAATGGGACACTATATATATATATACATTGTATACATTCAGAAAAACTAGATTTTAACCGAAATATATATTTACTTAATTAAATTATACACATCGAATTTAATTTATCTTTCTTTTGAGACTTCGTATAAACTTTTACTAAATTACTTATCTGACATTTAAAATTTCTATTCGAAAAAAGATACGGACTCAAGCATTACTTTTAATCCAAAATACAGGGGAAAGTTAAAAAAAAATTTAGGATTTTTCTTTTTCTTTTTTTTCTTTCTTTTTCATTTCTTTCTTCTTTTCTTTTCTTTTCTTTTTTTTATTTAAATCCCAAGTAAGCATATGTAAATCATTTTTAAGCATGAATTAAGTTATTTTTCCATTTCCAAATAAATTATATTGAATTTCAACATTGCTTTCTAATAAACTATAAATAAAATCTTCTTCTTTTAAAATTAGAATTCTACTGTACCTTTTATCTAAAATATCTGTCTATGTATACGATAAATTCAAATGGATACTTTTTTAAAAGCATATAAAAAGTAACTAAATTCACAATCAAGTTTACTTTTTCCCATCCACGGAAAAAATAGCAATGAATTAAATAATATAGGGGAAAAAAAAATTCTTATTCCCCTTACCCTACGTCAAATGTTGTTTTATTTTTCAGAAGTTCTTTTGCAACAAAGCTTAGTTCTTTTTATGAAATGCCATGCATATAATGAAATGGTAATGCCCTTGTATAATTGAGAAGGTAGAATCTCAAAGCAACTGAAACTCAAAAAAAAAAGATTTAGGAAACTAAGAAGTAAGTAACATCTGTTATCGATCTGCAGTTTTCAGTTAGATTACTTTCTGATTACACAAAAGTATTTTTTTTTTCTTTTTATGATGAGAAATTTTTGTTCAAACCTTTTTTTTTTTTTTTTTTTCTCTCGATTTATTACAATGAGAATTTTTCATTAAGAAAATTATTTAAGTGTTTCATAGCTTTGTTTTTATAAATTAAATGGTAGATTGAAATATTTGTAACGAATAGATTGAATGTATGTTTTTATTTTCTTTTTAATTAACACTTTCGCGACCGCTGATGTATATTCACGTCATTTGGAAATCTGTATCTCCGCCAGTGGGAGTTTCTTTCGAAATTTGTATGTTATTTATTTCTTAAGAATATAACCTATATACATATTTGTGCAATTAAATATACTATGGATACGAATACATTGATTAGAAAGAATATAATTATAAAGTTTATCCATTTGATGTGAATATGGAAAATGTTGTTTTGAAATACTGTAACTCGGAGAAAATAACGCCCACAGGCGGACCTAACCGTCAAAAAGCCAAAAAAAAAAAAAAAAAAAAAAAATATGCAGTCGCGAAAGTGTTAAAAACCAAAGCAATATTTATTATTCGACAAAGAAAAATTAATATAAAATTAAAGTGTATACATATCTTAATTTACATTCATTCTGTAGGCGTACTTTTTAGCTGTCTTTCATGCAGATTTTCCATGTGCAGAGCCTGATTAAGGGGGAAGCACACATTATTTATACTTACACCGTTATTTTTTAACAAATACTTTCCTCCTATAATAAACAGAAAATTCTCATTAAAAATTATTTTAAAAGAATTTTGGTGTCTAATCACGGTGAGTAAATTGGATTGTTTTACACCGTTCGTTTTTTATAAAAAATATTTCCTCGTCAAAGCGTGGAATTTCTATGACATGAGGTAAAAAATAATTGTAAAAATATTCCGGTGAGAGCAGAGATAATGTGTGCTTCCCCCTTAATCAGGCTCTGTCCATGTGAATTTTTGCTTAAACAGTTACACAATTCATAATAGCAGGAGACTTGGCGTTGGAATATTAAAACAGGAATAAACTACTACGTCAGAAACGCCGAAGAAAAATTATTGAGGTGCATACACCGGTTGAAAAAGCTTTCAAAAATTCTCGACTGACTGACCAACAGAAAGAAAATCTTCGTCATTTAATCCTTAACAATGCCAATTTCAACTCTAAAAATTTTAAATCAAATCTCAGCCCTGCAGAAAAAAACGTCTTGAAGGAATTAAAATCTAATGAAAATATCATCATAACTAAAGCTGATAAAGGTGGTCAGATTGTTATTTTGGATAAAAAACAATACATCGAAAGTGTTACCGAACTAATTAAGGATGGCCCATACATTCCTCTGCCCCGTGACCCCTCTCCTCAAGAATTAAATAAAATTAAATCTGCTATAAAATCTTGCCCCTTGTTATTGAACTCGACTAAATCCCATCTTATCCCTTCTATTGCTAATTGTGCCAGATTTTATGCTTTACCAAAAGTTCACAAACCCAATATTCCATTTCGTCCAATAGTCTCTAATATCGGTACTGCTTCCTATAATCTAGCTAAATTTCTCACCACAATTTTTGCTCCACTTCTTGCTGCTAATAGTTATACTGTTAAGAATTCCATAAATTTTGCAAAAAATATTCAAAACTGCCCTCACAATAATCTCACTATGTTTTCTTTTGATGTAAAATCTCTTTTCACTAATGTTCCAATAAGTGGCGCCCTCTGCTGTCTCGAAAATAGATTAAAAGAGTTTCATTTCACCTCTTTCGAAATACAAGAATTAATTTCTCTTACCCGCATTTGTTTATCACAAACCACTTTTTCTTTCCAAAATAAATTCTATCGTCAGTCTGAGGGTTCAGCCATGGGTTCCCCTCTCTCCCCAATTCTCGCAGACATTTACATGCACTATTTCGAAAGCAAGCTTTTTAAGAAAATATCTTTTCCTTTTTGGACCCGTTACGTTGACGACACCTTCACGCTTATCGACATATCTCATCACAATATTGACCATGTCTTAGAAACCTTAAATTCAATCGACAGTAATATCCAGTTTACATATGAAATTGAAAATAATGGCTCCCTTCCATTTCTTGATACCCTCGTCTCTCGCACTGTAAATGGATTTTCAACCACTGTTTATCGTAAAAATTTTGCAGTCTCCCTTCCTCCCCATGCGCGTTGATGTCACCCACCTAACCAAAAAATGTCTGCTTTCTATACTTTTGTAAACCGTGCCCTTAATATTTGTTCAAATCCTGTTTTATTGAAATCTGAAATTAAATACCTGAAAGCCATCGCAATTGACAGAGGTTATGACCCTTCCATTGTAGACAAAGCTATCCAAAAATTACAACTCCCTCGTATTTCGTCTACTAAATCAGTCACATCTAATATCAGTATTGTTTTACCCTATTTTTCTAAAACCAGTCAAACCATAGCTAAAATTCTTAAACAATATGATTTTAAAATAATATTTTCGCCTTCCAATAAACTCACCTTTTCTCAGTTAAAAGATCCTATTGATATGCATAATTCTTGGGGCATTTATAGTATTTCCTGTCAGTGTGGTTTATCATATATTGGCCAAACTAAACGCAGTCTTAAATTTCGTCTAAAAGAACATATGAATTACGTCCGCAAACAAGAAACCAATAAATCGGCTATTTCTAAACATTGCTGGGAGGAAAATCATAATTTTAAATTTAATTCAGCTAAAATAATTTGCAGACCTAAATCCATTCATGAACTCGATTTCTTTGAAGCTTTTCATATTTATAAAAATTTTAAAAACCTTGTAAATTGTGATTTCGCTGTTCCCTATTTGTCTGATTGTTGGAAATTTTACATTCAGTCCACATTTCCTTAATTTTTCTACTGTTTACACTGCTACACATTCCTTAATTCCTATTGGCCACACTCCACACCTCTTCCGTATTCCTATTGGTTGAACTAAATCCGGTCCCTCTCCTATATATACGAGCACTTCTCAAGATTCAGAATTCTTTTTGCACTGATGACGGTACGCTTTAGGCTACCGAAACAGCTGTATGCACCTCAATAATTTTTCTTCGGCGTTTCTGACGTAGTAGTTTATTCCTGTTTTAAAGTTACACAATTCATTCAGTAATGAGTACGTTTATGCCACGTGGCTGACAAAAATGTCCAAAATCCTTCATTTAAATTCAATTTCTGTTGGATATTTCTTTGGGGCTCTTCCTATTAAATTAAAGCACAATTTACCTTTATAAATCGTCAGTAGCAAGCTTTTAGTGTCGAAGTCGTAAAATGTTGTAATCCAATAGCAAGGAATACTCATAATATGTATAAAAATGCATGCATAAAAATGTATGTATATGTATAAATATTATGTAATAAAAATACAACGAGGATGACAATCAAAAGGATATCATTTTATTACTTCCGATAAATAAAATAATTACGTCGATATTTATAAAATTATCAATTGTGGATATGGTTTTTCAGAAGGAACACATAGAGCTCACTCTGTGAATAAAATACAATGTCATTTAACTGGTGATGACGGTCATTTTAATACTTCACAATTTGTTATCATCTTTTGATAATGACCTTTTTTTTTTTTTTTTAAGGGAAAAAAGTAATATTAAAAAATAATAAAATACATGTTCAATTATTAATTTTTAATTGAATGGCAGAGGCATTAAGTAATTTAAAACAACTTATGTCTTCTTGTCCCTTTTATTCTTTTATGCCAGATTATTTTTACATATGCGTTGCTAATTCAAATTTCATACGTTTTCAAAAATTCTACTTATTATTAATTTATTAAAGTAAGGATTAAAGATTTTTCCTTTCTGTTATGTTTTCTCTCCCAACGAAGAGACAAACTAAAAAACTAACTTCCAATATTTACATCTTCTCATATCGATTTTTAATTATCCACATCTCTTAGTCGTAAGTTCATATTTAAGCGGTTAAAGCTGCAAGATAATATAGGAATAAGCCTTAACACGTTTTAAAAGCATGTAAGAAACTCTTAAAAAGCATTTGAGTTTCGTCGTAAAATGGCGAATGTGTGAGAACGGTGCCAATAAAATACTTCAATGAATGAATGACATCAGTTACAGGAGGGCGAGTGTTTGAGAGTTAAATTGGGAAATGTATGAAAACGCGGTAAACAGAAGGGAGAAAATATCTATAAGTATAAAAAATATATAATAAAAATACAATAGAATTATATATATATATACAAATCCTATTGTACGTTATTTTTAAAGAAGTAAAATTTCGAATACGAAAGGAAAGTAGATAAAACCTTAAAAATGTGAAAGCAAAAGAATAATTAACATTTTATCAATGGCGTGTAGTAAATTATTGTAATTAATTATAGATCAATTTCTATAAATCTGTAAGCTTAAAGCTAAAAAGTAATAGCATTAAATTTTCTATTCCTCTATAAAACAAACAAGTTATATTAAACACAAGAAAATGTAAAACACAATCCATTTAAGAAATAAAAATAGAACACTTACAAAAAACATTTCATTTTATAAATAACAATATCCTACGTGAAAAAATTAATTAAAAACATTATTCTAGTGATTCTTTCGAAAAGAAGGAGAATTAAGCGCTCAAAATTTTAAATAATAAATTCTGCAGTTAAATATCAAGTAGCAAAAGCGGTGTCGATATTCATTTATATTTGGAGGGGGGGGGGCTCTTAGACATTGTTGGAAAGTGTTAAAGAGACTTAACGCAAAGAAAAAAAAGCCATTTTATTCTAAATGCAGCCCTCTATCTGAATATTTTAGCGTAGCACTGTAAATCTGAAGGTTAACAAAATAATTTTCTATACAAAGTCTTATTTTAGCATATTAACAATAAATGTCAATTTCTTTGTGATTTTTACAATAGAAAGATCTTTAAATATAATTTACAAAAATGACTGTCCAAAAATGCAACGCATTGACATTTTTTTGTGTGTTCCTGTACAGTTGCATAGGCTCTACTAATGCCATTAAATATAGGGAACATTCCATAGTGAATTTAAATAATATATATATATATATATTTAAATTTCCTAAAATATTTACAGACACTGGGGACGGGCAGACAGAGAGATATACAGATGGACACTCAGGCAGATAGATACACGAATTGAAATCATATTCACACTTAAAAAAATGTTAAAAAGTGTTAAATCGCTTAAGGTAAATGAAAAGGAATTTCCAAAAAAATTTCAATAAAAGCGTTCAATGTAACTGAATATTTTTCTGTGGCCCTTGAAATATAATACTGATCATACTACATTCATTAGAAAGCAATTTTTTGTGCATATGAATAACATATTTCAATTTTATTAAGATTTGTTCAAAGTAAAGTTATTAAAATTTGGTTTATAGAAATACCTCTCACAGAAAAAATGCTTTGGAATACTTTCGGGTGTCCCTGTACACAAACCAGTGGTGGTATTTACACTATTTTCTACAGTAAACATTCGATAGCGAACATGAACAACACATTTCAATATCATCGAAATTTGTGTAAAACAAAGAAATTAAAATATTGTTCATAAAAATACCTCTCATAGAAAACAAAGCTTTGGAATAATTTTGAGTGTCGCTGTACACAAGCCAGTAGAGGCATTCGCTCTATTTTCAACAGAGAACATCTAATAGTGAACTTAATAACATATATCAGTTTAAAGATATTCCAGAAATATTAATGGAAGTTAGAACGCGGATAGACAGACAGATGGCCAGACTGACACACAAACCGAACTCATTAACACGTTTCAACCTTAATGGAAAATGTTAAAAATATTTAGGATGTGATAAAACGGTTAATATAAACGAAAATGCAATTACAAAAAATTTCCAGAAATATTTATTAATGTAACTGATTTTTTTTGCGGCCCTGTAAATCTAATGCTAATCATACTGTATTCTATGTAAAACATTCTTTTGTGCGTATGAATAATACATTTTAATTTTATTAAGATTTGCGCAAAGTAAAGGTCTTAAAATTCAGGTTATAGAAAGACTCTGATAGAACGCAATGCTTTGGAATAATGTCAAGTGTCCTGTAAACATTTCAGTGATTGTATTAACTCCAATTTCAATGGGGAACATCCGATAGTGGACTTGAATGACGTATTTCAATTTCATTAAGATTTGTATAAAGTAACGGCTTTAAAATATGGTTTACTTCTCATAAACGCAATGCTTTGGAATATTTTCGAGTACCCCTTTATACAAACCAATAAAGGTATTTACTCCATTTTCAATAGGGAACATCTGATAGTGTATTTGAGTAACATATATCAGTTTCAAGGTTTTCTATGAATATTTACGGAAGTTAGAGCGCAGACAGACAGACAAGCGGACAGACAAACCGAAGTCATAAGCACTTTTCAACCTTGATGGAAAATGTTAAAAATGTACTGAAATACACGTTTTTATCAGTTACAAAAATGTTTACATTAAACATTTTAGCAATTTTAAATTATTTTTTAAATTATTATGCTTTCTTTTTATGAAACATTTATTCTGTAACTAATATTTGCTTTTAAATAAACAATGATATATATATATATATTTAAATTGTATACAGCTAATATTGATTATAATTTGTTTGTTATATATGTTTTTTTTCTTTTTTGAGTTACCGTAATTTCTGGTAGATACCCCGCAGTTTATATAATCCAGTTTTTCACCAGAAATTTCAACTGATAAATAAATTTATATTTGTACGAGCTCTTCCTTCGAAAAAGTATAGATTTCTCTATTAAATAAAATTTCTGGTGGAGAAATGGCACATCTTACCTGCGGGTTATCTACCAGTAATTACGGTAAGTGTTATATTTCTTCATCGTTAATACAAATATTATAAAATAATATTAAAACACATGCGAACATAGTCGCCAATTTTAGCAACATTTGGCAACTGAAAAATGTTAATAGATATTTTTATCTTATATAACCATTTGCGGCGCAGGGTAATTCAGATCATTTAAATTACACTGCCACCAGAATTTACGAGCAAAATGAAAATAAAAGAAATTTTAAATTTTCCGGTAAAAAAAAAGGGCCTTTTCTGCTATGTTACAAATGTAAAAATTTGCTAAAAAATTTCCGGGATGAGTTTTTGCACTTGAGAATTAAAATTAGGTATTCCATCAGCGGGAACACTGCGACTGAAAGGGTCAACGAGTGAAAACAGTTACATACACATCAGATCTGTCAACATTTTAATTTATTCCGTAGCATTGTTTGTCCCCGCCTTTTTTTCACACCTCTTTATTTATAGAAATTTTTTACTCAATGACAATGTGTAATTACGATTAAATAAGAAGAAATCAATTTTTATTTTTATTTTTATTTTATTTTTATTTTTATTTTTTATATTTAGATGTGGAAAAGAGGCGGGTACTAAGAGTATTAGGAATGAATTAAAATATTGGCATCTCTCATATATATATATATATATATATATATACACAAAGTTGCCAACATTTTAATTTATTCCGGAGCTTTTTTAGTCCCCTCCTTCATTACATACCACTTTTTTTTTAAGAGTAAATTATTTTATCGAAGTTATATATTGGTGAAGTATATTCTAAAAATAAAGTGATGCGAAAAAATGGTAGGGCTAAAAATGCTCCGGAATAAATTAACACTTTCACGACCGCATGTTTTTGCCTTTTTGGCAGATAACCCCGTCTGTGGGTGTTATTCTTGTACATTATTTTAAATCAATGTTTTCTGTATTCATATTTATAATATAAATGGATAGACATTACAGTTATACTCTTTCTAATCGCAGTATGTGCATCCATAATACATTGAATGTATAATTGTGAATATTAGGTGTATTGTTAAGGAAAAATGTACTCTATGTAACGTAAAGAAACGCCCACTGGCGTAGTTACAGATTTTCAAATGACGTAAATTCACGTCAGCGGTCGCGAAAGTGTTAAAATGTTGGTAACTGTGCATCTGCACAATCCTGTTCAGAAGTTTTGCAAAATTTGTAAACCCATCAGCTTTTTTCAATTTAAAAACTTATCACACGAAATAATGTTTTCGGACATAGGTTTTTAAAGAACTGAATCTTCCTCATGCTTTTCGGTGATGATTGGTTTAAGATAGCATTTAGGTGGCCGGTAACAATTCGAGTAAAATCGATAATGTTTTTGATCATCCTGTATCGTTAATGAACGAAATAATCTGTAACTTAAAGATAGATTAATATACCGTCAGTATAATTTGTGGATGGATTTGTGTGAGGATCGGAGATGATGATCGGCATTTAATTTAAAACTCCAAAAAATCATGTTTTTTATTACTAATATACAGAGTTTTAAACCAAAATTATTCCTTCTTTCAGCGAAATTGAAAAAAAAAAAAAAAAAAAAAACACTTTTGAAACGATATATTGCTATCGGAATACAAATATCTTAAATATTTCATGAAATATGAACATTTTTATTTTTATAAAAAAAGTTTTCACTGTGCATGAGCAAAAGATGGAAAAGTTTTTATTACTTAGGTTAAAAGCTAGATATATTGGCCAACTTTTGTCAGAAGTTCATTTGAATAGAGTAAAAATTAAACAAATTATCGGCAAAAAAAAAAAAAAAAAAAAAAAGAGCTAGATTTTAGTTATTTTCTAAGAGTTCATATTTCATTAGGGGTTTTCCACATGCCACGTAATTAATTTGAAGATCTAATTGTTTCAACCATTGAACAGATATACTGGTAGAGTACGAATTTCCTATTCTGGCTATGGAGAAAAATTCCCGGAACATCACTGCGGTTTTTGCACCTTCTTTTGGGGATAATCGCTTACTTGGCAACTGGTTCTTGGAATTTTACAGATTTTAAAAGATTTGTTCCTCTTACTTTCAAAACTTCAAAGAAAAGTCAAACACGTCAGCTTTCAATCAATAACAAGGATTAGATTACTTTTACATCGCCACATTAGATTATTTTTACTAGTTTTTATTTCCTCTTGTGGAAGGTGTGGTTTGTGTTTATTTTATCCCCAATTGAAATATAAAACAGCGATGGAGGAAACTTGCTTTGGTGGAAGCGGAATGCATACTTGCCAACATACAAATAAATATTCCGTAGTATTGTTAGCCCTGCCTTTTTTTCACACCAGTATCTTTTCAGAGTGTTTTTCTTCTTATATAATCGTAATTGCATTTCGAGAATATTACTCTAAACGTTTATTGGTGTGAAAGAAAGGGCGGGACTAACAACAATACGGAATATTAATTAGGGTGTTGGCAAGTACGGGAATGTTGGTAGAAAAATCGGTTTGGCGAATGAAATGGTGGAATCAGAGCCTGATTAAGGAGGAAGCACACATTATCTCCGCTCTCACCGGAATGTTTTTACAATTATTTTTTACTTCATGTCATAGAAATTCCGCGCTTTGACGAGGAAATATATTTTTTTTTTTAAATGAACGGTGTAAAACAATCCAATTTACTCACCGTTATTAGAGACCAGAATTCTTTTAAAATAATTTTTAATGAGAACTTTGTGTTTATTATAGGAGGAAAGTATTTGTTAAAAAATAACGGTGTAAGTATAAATAATGTGTGCTTCCACCTTAATCAGGCTCTGGGTGGAATGGTGGGGATGTGATCTTCGGAAGCAAAAAGGATACTAGTCCGAGGTCTACTCTAATATGTCGTCGATGATTTCAACCACGCTCCAAAAGTACTTTTTTTGGGGAAAATCTCTTACAAGCTTGTGACTCAAACATATTTTTGTTTATTTACTAAGATTTGTGAGATCATAAGAGATTTTTCACAAAAAAGATCTTTTGCAAAGAGGTTGAAATAATTGGATCTTTAAATTAATTACGCAGCATTTTGAAAAACTCCTTATGAAATTTGAACTCTTGGAAAATACATAAAATCTAGATCGTTCTTCTGCGGATAAATTTCTTAATTTTTACTCTATTCAAATGAACTTTTGGCGAAAGTCGTCGAATATATCTTGCTTTTGACCTACTCAATAAAAAAATTTATCTTTCGCGAATGCGTAGTGAAAAAGTATTTCACAAAAAGGCCCATATTTCTTGCGATATTTAAGATATTTGTTTTCCGATTGTAGTATATTGTTTCATTTTATTTTTATTTATTTATCTGAAAATGGGAACAATTTTGGTTTAAAACTCTGTATAATATAAATAAAAAACTTGCTGATTTATTTATTATTTTTTTTAAATAAATGCTTATATCTCCGTTATTTAACTTGCTATCGTCACGCAAAGTCATCGACAAATTGTACTGGGTCTGCATTAACATATCCTAAAGTTACAGATTATTTCGTTTACTTAACGATACAGGGTGATCACAAACACTGTTGATTTTACTCAGTTTGTTACAGGCCCCTAAATGTTGTCTTAAACTAATCTTCACTGAAAACATGAGAAAGACCCAGTTCTTTAAATAACCTATGTTTGAAAATATTTCATTGAGAGATAAGTTTTTAAATGAAAAAAAAAAAAAAAAAAAAAACTGATCGTTTGCAAAATCTTGTAAAAGTTTTGAACAGGAGAGTGTATAAAATTCATTTAAATTTTTTTCTCTAGCTAAAATGTGCAAAAGTTGAACTATATATGAAGATATAGATTTAAAAAAAAAAAAAGTGTTTAGAATATTTAATATTAACGAGTTGTAATGAATAAAATATGTATTACAAACGTAACACGTGAGGAAGATAATTTACAAGTTTAAAATACATTATGAAGGATTATTGTCAAAACCAATGCATCTGTACTAATATCTAGTGAACATCCCTTATTGGTTACTAATGATGTGTGCAGAGACTTATGCCAGTCAGTAACAGCTATTGAATAGATATAATACATCATTCGTGATCATTTGTTGAATAGTTATCTCTTTATATATTGTCCATTCTGAAGGATAGCCTAAAAACTGTTCTTATATACTAAATATTGCCCGTCAATTATCATTAATGTATTACATGTGTTTCAAACGCTGAAAAAAAATATGTTTCTTTCTTTTCTTTTCTTTTTTTTCTTTTTCTTTTTTTTTTCTTTTTTCTTTTTAATGATATGTAAATATTTTAATTCAAAATTTTTGAGCATATGAAAAGAGCGACATTTTAACGATATTTTTTAAAATGCTCATTAAAAATTTTCAAAAATTCAGCCGGTAGATCCTAGTTTCCGGAGACCTCAAAAAAAAAAAAAAAAAAAAAAAATGGGCACTATGTCTAAAAAATTACTGCGCCGATCCCATTGAAAATTTTCACATTTCTTTAAAATGCAATTGACTCCTGCTTGAACAAAGAATATTAAAAAGAAAAAAGAAACTATTTTACAAGGCTATACGTGGGTTAAAATGTACCAAAAATAGTTAGGTTTTAGCATACAACTCTGATAAAAATTCAAAATTAATTTTTTTTTAAATCCTCTGTTCAAGCACTAGTAAATTATAAAAAAAAAAAAAAAAAAAAAAAAAAAAAAAATGTCATTCAAATCGGTGCATAAGTCTTTGAGAAATGGGGTCTACCGATTTTCTGAGGGGTTTTTGAAAAACAAGACACACCGGGTGAATTTTATAAATTTTGTAAAGAAAATTTTATAAAATATTGTTTAAAAGTTGCTCTTTCATATGCTCAAAATTTTGAATAAAATTTTTTATTTATTGTATTTAAGAAAATAGAGAAAATATGCTTTATTTAGCCTTCTAAACACATGTAAGCCCTTGCAATCAGTTGATAATTCATATTAGCAATATAGACAGCAGCGGATACTAGTTATAATCGAAGAAAAACTAGAAATTGAGTTTTTTTAACGTAAAGTATATTTTCTAAATCATATGTGTAATATACTACATTGATTTATGTAGGGACAGAGTTGTCAACCTTTATAATTTATTCTGCTGCATTTTTGGCTCTGCCTTTTAGTCACCAGTATTTTTTTAAAATGATTTTCTCTTTAATTAATCGTTGTCACATATAGGAGAGAATTATTCTACAAATATTCTGGTGCGAAAAGAAAGCAGGGCCAAAAATACTCCAGAATATATTATAAAATTTTGCAACTCTGTAGGTGTGTGTGTGTGTGGTCTTTGATGATGCTTTTCGATAATGCAGTGTCTTTATTAAAAGTTTACCATAAACAATAATGAATCTAATATTTTACATAGCTGAATGTTTCTTTTAAGAATATTTAATTCTTTTAATTAAATATTCTTATAATATACATATTTCATGTTCTTCTTTAATAAACATTGATAAGGAATATAAAAAAAATAAAAAATAAATAAAAATAAAAATAAATCAAAAATAAATAAATAAATAAATAATAATAAAACGAAACGAAACACAATAATATTTATAAAAAAGAATATTTAATACTTTAATTTTGCTGAAAAGTTATATATTTTGCCAATTATGGAAAATTTGTAAAGTTGAATGCTAACCTATGCACATTTATCTATCCGTATTGTACAGTACAATACAAATTTCTTTCTAGATTAGTAATAGAAGAACGGCTCTTTCATTAAATTTTCATATGATGAATTTCACACTTATTTATCGTATTTTTCTGTGTATAATACGCAGGTAAGATAAATCTGTTTTATACTAGAAATTTCAATTGATATACAAAGCTAGATTTCTAAGAGGTAATGTTTATTACAAATGTACATTCTCCCGCTAATTAAAGTAAGAAATTTCAGCCAATAAATAAAGCTATGCTTATACGAGAGTATTTATTATTACAATACACTTCTGCCTGGTAATTAAAATCTTTGGTGTAAAACTGATTTATCTGAACTGCGGATTACAGACATCCCAAAACTTCTAATTTATTCCGTAACATTAATAAAACCCAACTTTTTCATATACGATTTTTAGAAGAGTAGATTTTTTTTTCTTAATTAATCGTAATTAAAATTTGGAGAAAATCACTCTACAGAGAAAGTGGTGTGATAAAAAGGCAGGTACTAACAGTTCTACGAAATAACTTAGAATGGTCACCTGGTTTAGGATTTTATGCAGGAAAATACGGTAAGCAGAATATCAAAATCTTAGATTCCAAGTTATTACGAACTATAAATAATTTTCTTATCCCAATTTGCAAATAGTAATCTTCGTATAACTACAGACGATTATTGTAAAAGTATGGTATTTTAAAACAGTGTATGTTGATTGCAGATAATTCGTATTAATTTGGAAGTTAGCACCTATACAAAAACAGTGTAATGTAGCTTTCAAATAAGGTCTGTAATAATCTTGCCGATATAAATACTGCTGTTTTTAGGAGTTTGGATGAGATAACATATGTGGTAGCAGAGATGAAATTTTAACACCTTAATTTCTTCACCTTTTGTCACAAATATACAAACTGCATGACATTTATTTTTTTAACTTACTTTTTAACTGTTTTTCGCAATACATATTCATTAAATAATATTTGCGAAAATGGTGTATTACATAAAAAAATTAATAATAATAATATATTTATTTACTTGGTAATGAAGTATTTGATTAAATAATTAACTTAATCATTTCCCCCTGCTTTCTATATTTCACTTCTAAATAAGAAATTTTTGGGAGTCAAAGTCATTTTTGTTTCTATTTTGTTTTTCTATACATTTTTTGTTCATATTACGGATAATTCAAAAGTACTAAATGCCTTACAAATTTGCCTAATTTCATTAACTGAAAAAATATCTTAGTAACACAATTAAAAATAATAAATAGGCAACATTTATTAAGCAATTTGTTTTATTTTTATTATTTTTATTCTATTTTTTATTATTTTTCTGTGTAAACTACTTTCAAAATTTTGAATATAAAATAATGTATAATGTGCTACTTAATAATGTTATATTTATTTTGAATAACATAACCATTGAACAGAATTTAAATAAATTAATGCTAATGAATACTTAAAAATTCCTTTAATTCTTTTGAGGTCAGCAGAAAATCATATTTTAAACAGTACGCCTTTGGACGTTTCTCTAAAACTTTATTAAACAAAAAAATCTTAAGTATTTGTGTTTAAATTGTTTAAAATTTATCCTCAGAAATCGATGCGATAAATAACACTGGTATACACACACACATACATGAAAGTATATATATATATATATATATATATATATATACCAACTTCCTAATTAGGAAAATGAAGATTTTTTATACACGCCCCCTTTTTCCCTACCACTTTATTTTTCGAGTAATTACCTTCAAATGTAGTTACGATTAAATAAGTATAGAATTTCTCTAAGAAAGACTGGTGTAAAAAAAAAAAAAAAAAAAAAAAAAGGCGAGTACTAAAAATCCTCCGTTTATTAGTGGAATGGTTGGCCAGTTATATCATACTTGCTAACTATTTCATTAATAATCGTAACATGGTTACACCCCTTTTTACACACTACTTTATTTTTAGAGTAAATTTCTCCAAATCTAGTTATGATTAAATAAGAATAAAATTACCCTATAAAAAGACTGGTGTAAAAAAAAAAAGGCGGGTACTAGAAATATTACGATTTATAATGAGATGGTTGACATGTATGGTATATATAAGGGATATATTAAGCTGTATAGAAATGCTCAAAATCCTTTATATGTACAATCAGCCAAAAAAACCGCCCCTTCCCACACCTAATTTCGCCGTAAATTATCGTAAAAGCATGGGGCTGGTACCTATCGATCTGCATCAACGTCTAGTTTTTAATGGGGTACTTCGTTTTTACTTAAGGGGTCATCCACATATTAAAACAGGTATAAACTCATCACAATAACAACCCCTATTTTTGACCTTATATTCCAATTTTTGAGAACAAGGGAGTTCGGAAAACCTACCTATTTATATACTTTAAATCAATTCTAAACAGAGTTACACGTGAAAATGTGTTAGGGGACCGTCTATACATTTAGAAAAAATAAATTTTGATCTACCACGCAATATACATTATTTATTAAATTTCATACCGGAAACAAAGTTCAGAAAAGTTTATTATAAAATAAAAAACGATTCTAATTCGCAAAACTTTCTCTATCAGTTTATGAATTAAAATATTTTTATTGGTTTCTATTTATTAAACATTGAATAATAAAATACATCACTTCATACGAAGAAAATTAAATAGCTTGAATCATATGAACCCGACAATACAATGCTGAATTACAAAAATCTAGGTACCAAGGTAAAAGAGTAATAGTAATAATGATAATAATATTAATAGCGGTTAAAAGAAAAAAAAAAGTGTTTAATATTTAAGAAAAAGAATTATTTATTTCTTGTTGGGTATATTTTTATTTTATACTGTAAGCCCCGCATGAAAGTGTTACTATAAAGTTTTACATTTAATTTTAGGCGTACAAACCCACAATAGGTAATATACAAAAATATAGATAACAAGATTTAAACTAAAATCTGAGAAAGGATATTTAATATTTTCGTGACTGCTGATGTAGTTTCACGTCATTTGGAAATCTGTAACTCCTCCAGTGGGCGTTTCTTCACAATTTGTGTGTTACAATATTTCTTAAGAATATTCCTTATATTCATATTTATATAAACAAAATAGTATGAAACAAATACTTTCACTAGAAAGATTATAATTATTATGTATATTCATATGAAAATAAATATGGATATAGAAAAAACGGTTTCTTATTGCCTAAAACGAATATTCCCCGTTCTCCAGTCGTCTACTGTACTTGAATTCTTAATTTTAAATGTCTAAAATCTATATCTTTAAAAGTTATAAGACATATTACTTAGTTTTAAATTCTGTTTCCGTGATAAATGTGTCGCCAGTTTTACGCCGTGATTAGAATAATCGAAAATAAATAATATTGCGCTTTGATTCAATAATAGATTTTAAAAACTTAAAAAAAAAAAAAAAAAAAAAAAAAAAATCCACTATATTATTCGGTATTAAAAAAAAAAAAAGCATTTAATAAAAAGTTTATATTTTATTATGTTACGTCATGCGATAAAATTTAAATAGCATAAACGGTAGAGTAAACGAATGCGAAAATGTCACAACAAGATTAAAACAGAAAACATGCTTTAAAAAATCTCCTAAAAATTAATTATATTAATTTAAAAGAAAGCAAAAACAAAAGTATTTTTCACTGCATATTGCTCTTTCAAATAATAATCCTCGTCCTACAGCATTTTCTAAATTATGATATATAACTTGAGATGCACGAATCCTAGAATATTCAAGTTAAAAACAAAAGACAAAAGGGATAAAATAGAATTTTAGCAGTGAGAAACTAGAAAAGTTATGTAACATTTAAAACAAAGACTTAACATTTCAGAATCGAGTAAACTCCTTTTTGCAACGAAAGCCACGCCTTTACAGAACTTTTCTAAAACTTTTCATTATAAAACAAAATTATTTTACATACTTCCAATTAAATCATTTAAATTTTGTCTTCAGCATTCAATGTAGTAAATGCCATTGACATTTATGCATGCCAGCGTCACATATAGAGTCATATACGAATATGCAAACTAGTTTTTTTAATACTGTTTCCGCAATTTAGAGGCGGGGCTACATTTCTTTTGGAATTCTTTCCCAATCTCTTGCCTGCATTTCGATAATTTTATAAAAAATAAACCAATTTGTATAATAAACATCGAAATGTTCCTTAGAAAACAATTATTATTACATAAAGGTAAATCAAAATAGTTTTTCGTCAAAGTGTATAGAAATATTGACTCACAGAGGATACGAATTATAATAAGTGACGCCCCCCTAACAGCAGTAAAAAATGAAATATCACTGTAACTCAAAAAATAATGTTAGGAACAGGCCTCGCAGCGTTCCTAAAATTTTACTCGTGTTTTATTATACTTACACCACTATCGTTAAAAACATTTTTCTTGAAGGTTTTAATGTTAAAATATTAAGTAAATAAGTGTTCTTTTAAAATAGTGGTGACAATGTAGCAAAATGATTCCTAAAACTCCTAAAATTTTAGGAACGCTGCGAGGCCTGTAGGAAGGAGCTGTAAATTTGGAAACCCATGTTTTTGATGATGCCCGTTCTATTCGTGCAAAAAATAACATAGGTCATAATTCATAATTTTTTCAAATATGAATTTATTAATAATTTTCATAATTCAAAAAATGTTTTTTTGAATTAATATCATAATTTAAATATCATAATTATTTCGGAAGATATGATTTAATGTTTGTCACATTCATTTAACATTAGCATCCCCAAACTTTGACAGCTTATAACTCTATGAAAAATTTAACGAAATATATAAACTATACCATTTTCCGTGATGATTTGATCCAAAGAATTCAAATAAATTATAAAAAAAAGGGGGGGTTACCATTGAAAAAAATGAAGTTGATGTCAGTTTTAATATGTAGACGACCCCCTAAGTAAACTCTAACTATAACATTATAAACTAGACGTTATTACAAACTGATCGGTACCAGTCGCATGTTTCTACGATAATTTACGGCAAAATTAGGTGTGCGGGAGGGTGGCGTTTTTTTTTTTTTTTTTTTTTTGGTGACTGTACTGTCCTTTTTTTTATTACATTTTCACCAGTAAATTCACCATTTTCCCTATCAATAAGAAATTTTCATGAACATATTTGGTTGTTTTAATGCTAAAATATTATAATTAAAAGTACTGTTTTAAAATTGTGGTGAAAATAAAATAAATGTAAAATTTTAGAAACGCTGCGAGGCCTCTATGTATATAATGTATTTCTTTAAGGGAACATCTAAAATTAATAATAATAATAAAAAAAAATGCTATTTGCAGACACTCGTTTGCAAAAGGTTAAAAAGTTAGATGTCACATTACGTTAGTCTGAAAGTGCCAATTTATCACGAACTGTACATAATTTTCATATCACCTTTTAAAAACAATAACCTTCGTCTTATTTAATTTTTTATTAGTGTTATAAAAGAATTTTATTAAAAAAGGTGTGATATAAAGGTTCAACCATTCTGCAATAAATTTGTAGCTGCACGCTGGCCAATTCATACTTGTCAATATTTCTTATATGAAATCAGGGTTTTCAACAGTGTTTTTTAAAAAGAATCTGTCATATGTATTTTTGACAAATAAATAGAATTAAATAAACTGAAGACGTCTAAAAAAAAAAAAAAAAAAAAAAAAAAAAAAACTTCCCGGCTTGAAATCTCTGTTATGAAAAATAAAATAAAATAAAATAAACGGAGACTTGGGACCTATGCCAATTTATATTTGAACAGCTGCGGTATTTTTTTAGTTATATAAAGTGCTACTTTTTTTTATGATTTTATTATTGGTTTTAAATAAAGCAAAAATTACTTTTCGAAAAAAAAAAAAAAAAAAAAAGAAAGAAAAGAAATGGTAATAAATCTTCGAGATTAAACTACAAATTTGTTATTTATTTATTTATTTATTTTTATTTATTGTCATTTGGACTTTAACCCTTTGCGGCGCAAGACAATTCGGATCATTTAAATTATACTGTCACCGGAATTCATGAACAAATTTAAACTAAAAGAAATTTTTAATTTTAAGGTTAAAAAAACCGGCCTTTTCTGATATGTTATAAACGTAAATTTTTGTTAAAAAATTTCCGGGATGAATTTTTGCAGCTGGATCTTAAATTTGGCGTCCTCGCAGCGAGGACGCCGCGCGTTAAGGGGTTAAAGGAAAATAAATGCGGATTTTTCTGTATCAAGTATTCCGAATTTGTATAACCGCATCGGACTGAAACATGCTTAAATACAGATATGTCAAAATTTCTAATTATACCAGAGCGTTGTTAGTAAACACCATTTTCTTCACATCACATTTTTAAAAGAGTGAATTCTTCCTGATTTAATCATAATTACAGTTGAAGAAATTTCGTCTGTAAAGAAAGTGTAGTAAAATAGCGGATACTGTCAATAGTCCCGTAAAAATTAGAACCTTTAGCATTTACGATAAATATCACTAAAGAAAAAACTTCGAAATAGCTTTTATTAAGTTTAAGGACTTAATAAAAGTTGTCCGTTGGAAAGCTCTTAAGTTTTCCAACTAATTTGATAAAGCATAAAGAGCAGAGCTGCCAACCTAATCCGGTAAATTGTTAGTACCGCCCCCTTTTTCTACACCACTTAATGTTTAAAGTAATTTTCTTGAAATATATTTGTGATGAATTAAGAAGAAAAAAACTAAAAGAAATGATTGGTGTTGTAAAAGGGGCGGTACTAACAATTTGCCGGATTAGGTTGGCAGCTCTGATAAAGATTGATGAAAAAGTTCCGTTTGTTCTACTACTAGGACTTCGATAGCTGGCAACTGTTCCGATTTTTAGATATTTTTTTTTTTTTATTTTATTTTTTTTTTTCGAAAACTGTATCCTGTTTAATCATAGAAAACTTTTGAAAATCTTCAATAAAATCTTTATTGAAAAGTATTCATCAGTTTTTTTTTTTTTTTTTCAGAGTTTTTAGGTATTTGATTTTTTTTTTTTTTTTTTTTTTTTTTTAACATTTCATGATATGTGGATTTCCTCAACAGATGAATAAATAATCTAGAAAAGTAAAATTTGAACCGAAGGGAAGAAAATGTATTCGCATATTTTTATTTTTATTTTATTTATTTATTTATTTATTCATAAGCTTTCTATTCCTACAATATGTTTTGTATGCATAGACATGTTTATGAATAGAGTGTTTTATATTACACAGAAAACTTCTGAAAAGCTTTAAAAAAAATCTTTATTCAAAAATCTTTATCAATTTTTTACAGATTTTAACAGATTTTTCAGATTTTTTTTTTTTTTTTTTTTCATGAAATGTGAATTTTCTCAACAGATGAATGCATAATCTGGAAAAGTAAAATTTGAAAAGAGAACAAATAAAAAAAATTTGTATTCGCATATTTTTATTTATATATATATATATATATATATATATATATATATATATATATAAGCTTTCAATTCAAACAATATATTTATATAGAAAACTTCTGAAAAGCTTTAAAAAAAAAATTATTCAAAAACCTTTATCATTTTTTTACAGATTTTTCTGAATTTTATTTTATCGTTTCATGAAATGTGATTTTTCTCAACAGATGAATATATAATCTGGAAAAGTAAAATTTGAACAGAAGGCAAAAAAAAAAAAAAAAAAAAATTCTATTCGAATATTTTTATTTTTATTTATTTATTTATTTTTCACTTTCTATTCATACAATATACTTACATACAAAATTGAGTATTAATTTATGGAAATGATTCCTATTGAATGGAAGTCCATCAATCAAATAAATCAAATAGTCAAATAGTATTCAACTAAAATGGGAATACTTTATGTCCGGATAAACGTCAGGCGTGAAGTGTCAATCGTCAAAGGCGCCGGAACGACCTTCAACTCGAGAACACAAGTGACAATGTTTTGCTGTAACTGAATCGCAGAAACTAAATTTCTTTATTGATTTTTTTAAAGAAAGTTGTGTGTTACTCCCACTTTTGTTTAAAATTGCCAAATTTAAAATAGCTCATAAATGTGGCCCCTTTAATTTTTTCAACTTTATATTGTGAATATTATACTTGTTTTTGCTCGATGATTAAATTTACGTAACATATCATTTTTAAAAAATTCGAATAAACTAATAATTAGAATATTAAAACAACAATAATTAACTACTTATTTTTTGACTTATAAATATATATTTATATATTAAAAACATTTAACATTCTTCATGTTTTACTTTCATTGCAATCATTTACCACTAATAAAGGAGGTAATGATCATTGTTTTTTTTGAAAATTACTACTTTTACTACAGCTAGTTTTTTAAATAAGTAAATAACAAATATATTTATAAGAATACGTTTGTTTATAATTTAATCATAGCTATATCCCTTTAAAACGAACCTTTTTTATAAAAAAAAACATGCCGAATATATTAACAGGATAAAAGTGATTCTTTTTTTCTTTCTTTATTTTTCTATGCCCCAATTTTCTAATAGTATTTGATAAACAAAGTAATGATAATTTCCTAATTTCAATAGAAATTTACGAAACTTTCTGAAATAAATTTTAAAAAGGAGTTAATAATATATATATATATATATATATATATATATATTGGACAAAATCACGATCTAGTGATATTGTAGATCGTAAATTTGTCCAATAATGTGATGTACACAATGTAGTAAATATTAATTAATGGAACCGATAGTATGATAACTGAATTTAATAGTTCGGTTTCATACAGAATTATTAATAGACAAGTGCGAAATAAGTATTTATTTCGTTGTCTCTTTAACCCGTTAGTAGTCGCTATACACAGCGCCACCTATTACAGATTGCGCACTTTTTATTTAACTGCCACCAATAATAATTTTAAGAAGGGTCGTGATCAACGTTTCTTCGTTTTTATTCGCGTTTTATGTATATCAAAGACTACTTTTAAATAGTTTTGGTGGCTATTGAATAAAAAAATCTTGCAAAACTAAAGGATGGGCGGCAAATCAACCAACTAGCGACTACTAACGGGTTAAAAAGTTAAAATGAAACTATTATCACGTATTCATTGAGTGCGGCTTTCGCAAACGTATTTTTTAAACTGAACTGTGGTAAATTAATAACTACCATCAAGAAATAAACTAAACAATATATATATATATATATATATATATATATATAATAAACAATATTATATATAGAAAGAAATAAACAATATTATATATACAGTCGGTAACAAAAGTCTCCAAAATTTTTGCTAGTGTTCGGAGACTTTTGTTACCGACTGTATTTATTAGTCTAAACAAGATTCGGTATTTATTTAGAAATGCATGGCTATACTTTTAATATTGAAAAACAATCTTATGTATTTTATTAACCCCTTACATGTCGACGAAATTTACGAGATTCGCTTCTAATTCCCATAGTTCTCTTTTACTCTGAAACGAGTAAATATTTCAAAAACACTGTCAAGTTCGCTTTCAAGGTTGTTTTATTTCCTTTGATATATCACTGCATGGAAACTAGACCATTATTGTCGTTTTCATCGTAATATTTGATAACCATGTTTGCATTATTTAGTTCTTTAATTAATTCTTTAAAACTGAGCTGTAATTTATGAAAAGAAAATTTTTCTACGTGCCAATAAGTATTATGCAACAACCACTTTCACCAAGTTAATCATTTCAAGTTCCTTTTTCCTTTCAAGTTACTTCCAAGTTAATCAAGTTACCTTTTCTTAAAACTCCAAGCATAGATTTTGTTCTGAATATTTGGCTTAACTGTAATTGAATTGCTAAAAAGAGCAATTTATGTGTGTGTGTATATATATGTATATATGAATATATATAACGTATAATTGTAAATGTAAAATGTACATGCAAAACATAATAAAATTTACCGACAAGAGATGCATTATTAAGGCCAATTTCAACCAAAAAATTGTATAAATGAAACCATGATTAATAAAATAAAGATGAATTAACATACTTACGCTATAATGAAAGATAATACCCACCTACACAATAATAAATTATTAGATCCAACGAAATAATAAAAAAGAAAGAATTTATCAATCAGTTACCTTTAGTATATAAGACAAATTTATGCATATATTTTATCTTAATTGCTTTAACTAAAAAATATTTTTTACAAAAGACCCCAACTGAAAACCTTTGAATTCATATCCGCATTTATTTAAATATAGATTTTGTTTGGAAAGCTATTTTTATTTCATTTTATTTGTTTATTATTATTATTATTATTTTTTTTTTTTTTTGTACAAATCTCACGCTCCAGTATTATAAAAAGTGAAATTTCCAAAAAATATATTATTGTTTTTTAAATGCACATTTCAGATACATAATGGATTAAGTAGCACAAGATTGATACGCTGCTGTTAGAGAAAAATGAGCATTTACATGTAGCAATGATATATATTGGTGTCAACTGCATCCAAGTAATAAATATTGATTATATATGTATACAACATTCACTGATCATAAACAAACTAGTATGTTGTGCCCACCACGAGACTTTCTTCTATATTTTCCTATACAAATTCACTCAGTAACAATAATTAAAAAAAAAAAAAAAAAAAAAAAAAAAGTGGGACTTTGACAAAATTTTGGGTAAAATGTGAAAATTATTCTAAGTTTGTCAAAACACGGAAACCGTGGGAGTTTGACAAAATTGGGGGAAAAATGCAAAAATTTGTTTAAGTTTGTCAGAACACGGAAACCGTGGGAGTTTGATAGAATTAAGGGGAGAAAAAAAAAAGTGGGACTTTGACAAAATTTTGGCTAAAATGTGAAAATTTGTTAGTTTGTCAAAACACGGAAACCGTGGGACTTTGACAAAATTAGGGGAAAAATGCAAAAATATGTTAAAGTTTGTCAAGACACAGAAACCGTAGGACTGACAAAATTAGGGGAAAAAAGCAAAAATTAGTTTAAGTTTGTCAGAACACGGGAACCGTGGGAGTTTGATAAAATTAAAGGAGAGAAAAAAAAAAAAAAAAAAAAAGTGGGACTTTGACAAATATTTGGATAAAATGTGAAAATTTTTTAAAGTTTGTCAAAACACGGAAACCGTGGGACTTTGACAAAATCAGGGGAAAAATGCAAACATATGTTAAAGTTTGTCAGAACACGGAAACCGTGGGAGTTTGATAGAATTAAGGGGAGAGAAAAAAAAAAAGTGGGACTTTGACAAAATTTTGGGTAAAATGTGAAAATTTGTTAAAGTTTGTCAAAACACGGAAACCGTGGGACTTTGACAAAATTAGGGGGAAAATGCAAAAATATGTTAAAGTTTGTCAAGACACATAAACCGTAGGACATTGACAAAATTAGGGGAAAAAAGCAAAAATTAGTTTAAGTTTGTCAGAACACGGGAACCGTGGGAGTTTGATAAAATTAAGGGGAGAGAAAAAAAAAAAAGATTTTTTTTCTAAGTTTTTTTTCGTAAAAAGTAAAAAAAATCGATAACTTTGTTTTAAATTATCACAGATTTATAGTTCAACCATTCGTTTTAAAGGTACTGACGAGACCTTTCGAAAGATACCCATCTTGAAAATTTTTGCCCTGTATCACCCTGTTAAAAATTTAGAAAAAGCGGGATGGCAACGCAACCTGTAAGACGATTTTTACCAAAAGTTGATAGGCACTAATTTATGTCAAGGTGCAACTACATACCAATTTGTATGAAATTCTGTGCAGTAGTTCCAGAGATACAGTTGCCACAAAATTTTGTCACACACACACACACAGACAGACAGATAGACATTTTCTAAAAATGGTAAAATCGTGTTCTACAGCTCTCAAAACGTGTAAATCCATCAAAAACCCGAAATCGAAAATTTTTACGAATCCAATACTTTCTTCTATTGAAGATAGAAGAAAGTAAAAACAGTAAAAATTCCTCATTAGGACTTATCGGTTCTTAGTCCAGTCACTTTTTTTAAATTCCGCTGTTAGGAGCAGTAAAGCAATAACAAATCAATCTTCTCATTATTTTATCGAATCGAGGTACAGCAAATGATTTATATATATACACATATATACACTGCTCGACATTGAAAATGCAACACCAAGAAAGAATGATAATAGCGGAATGAAATTTGTTGCACACATACATTATAGTAGGAAGAACAATTGATAAAAATTTCAGGAAATTTGGAGCAATATGTACTGAGAAAACAGTACATAAATCAGCGACCTCTGTGAGCAATAACAGCCCATATCTGCCTAGGCATTGAATCGAACAGCGATTGGATGACATGTACGGATAGAGCACTTCATGAAGCTTCAACAAGATGTCACAAGTTATCGATCGAAGTTACTGGTGAGTGGTGGGGGACCAGTCGCTTTTTAATGATTAAACAGTCATTTTCATTGGTGTGAGATCATGGAGAACGCGCTGGCCAGAGCAACAGTCGAACACATTCTGTATCAAAGAAGGTCCGGATAATACAATCAACTTGCGGTCGTGCATTATCTTGCTTAAATTTTGCGCTATGGAGGCCTCGAATACAGGGCAGAGGGGCGGGCCTTAACTCATCAGAAATTTAATGGCCGCTGTTCAGAGTGCCAGGAATACGAACATGAAGTAATCGAGACATGTATCCAATGGGAACCCATAATGGGAACCCATGGGACCTCATGGGTCCAATGGGAACCCATGGGACCTCATGGGTCCAATGGGAACCCATGGGACCTCATACCATCACTGTAGATGATGGACAGTGTGGCGATGTCGAATCCCAGCTGGCAATGTGCATTATTCATAATGCCGTTGAATACGGATAAGGCAATCTTGATGCTGTAAACAGGATTGTGATTTGTCTGAAAAGTGACTTCACGCCATTCCTGCTTCCAGGTTCATCGTTGATCCCACATTAATGGTTGATCCCACATTGTACCATTGGATACACGTCCCGGTCACCTCTTGTTTTCATTCCCGCCACTCTGAATAACAGCCATTACATTTCTGACGAGTTAAGGCCCATAGCTCTGCCCTATGTTCAAGGCCTCCGAAGCGCAACATTTAAGCAGGACAATGCACGACCGAAAGTTGTCCATATTGTCTGGACCTTCATTGATGCCGAATGTGTTTGACTGTTGCTCTGGCCAGCGCGTTCGCCTGATCTCGCACCAATGAAAATGACTGCTTAATCGTTGAAAAGCGACTGGCCCCCCACTACTCACCAGTAACTTCGATCGATGAATTGTGGCATCGTATTAAAACTTCATGAAGTGCTCTACGCGTACATGTCATCCAATCGCTGTTCGATTCAATGCCTAGGCAAATATGTGCTGTTATTGCTCACAGAGGTCGCTGCTTTATGTACTGTTTTCTCAGTACATATTACTCCAAATTTCCTGAAATTTTAATCAATTTTTCTTCCTACTACAATGTGTGTGTCCAACAAATTTCATTCCGTTATTATCATTCCTTCTTGGTGTTGCATTTTCAATGTCGAGCAGTGTATATATTTAAATATTATTCAATATAGTGACTGTGATAGTGACCCTTTTTACAGAGTTGCCAACATTTTAATTTATTCCGGAGCCTTTTAGCTCCGCCTTTACTTCATACCACTTTTTTACAAGAGTGATTTATTTTTTTTATTATAGTTATATATTACGGAAAATTATTTTATAAATAAAGTGGTACAAAATAAAGTCGGGCTCAAAATGCTCCGGAATAAATTAAATGATAGTAACTGTTTTTCATCAGAATTTTATTTCTATAAATATTTTCATAATTGTCTTTTGTTTTGTCGTCTTAGAAATTTTTATAATTAGTATCTTAAATGATATACGGTACAACGAAAGCATATCAAGTTAGCTAACCTCAACATTCTTTTTCCAGCTTTCCTTTTACAGTTGTAAGAATTGTTGAAAATTTACAACAAAATTTTCCTATTTAAAAAAAAACAATAATAAATCATAGTCAATTCGAGGAGCATAGAATACTTAACACGTTCGTGACTGCATACTTTTGTACTTTTGACAGTAAGGTCCGCCTCTGGGCGTTATTTACAAAGTTACAATATTTCAAAGGAAAAGTTTCTGTATTCACATCTATATTACAAATAGTTATACATTTTAATGTTATGCTTTCTAATCAAAGTATTTGTGTTCATTGTATATTTGGTTATAAAAACATGAATATTGGGTTTATACTTATGTAATAAATAACATACAAATTGCGAAAGTAACGTCCACAGGCGGAGTTACAGATTCTCAAATGACGTGAATCTACGTCAGCGGTCGCGAAAGTGTTAATATGAGTGTCAAGATTGGCGCTGTTATTACATGATCCGTATGGTCGATGAATTTCTCTACCATCATTTTGTTCAACAGTTTTTGTTACTTAAAAAGCCTATAAATTTAAAAAGAAATTTATTGTTCGAAAACAGTAGTAGGAGAGTACTTTTTAAAAAGCAAGTACGTACAAATTTTGCATTAACGATACTTTTACGCGTTTTTATAAATCAATATTTTATTAAAAAAAAAAAAAAAAATGTTTTGCGTATTCGACATATTCGTACCTATCTCTTCGGAACGTATATGCTAAGAATAACATTTAAAAGTTTTAAGAACGATTATGTAAAATATACTATTAATAACTTATCGTGTTAAAATATAGTTAAAAGGCAAATCTTAGTGTTCAAAATAGTTTATTGGCAATGTGTTCACGTCAAAAAAGTTTTAATAAAATAAAGTTTCTACTTATAAAAAAAGTAAAGACATATCAATTGTTTTATTTATGGTTGAAAGAAAAAAAGACATTTAAAACATCTCGCATTCACTCATGCTCATTACAGATACATATCGAAATAAAATATTTACAAAGAAAACAAAACGCATACTTCAGTTTCCACGGCACAGTTCTTAAGCCATGTACACTCATTGTTATAAAAATTTGCGCACCAAGAAAAAGTTGTCAGAATGAACGAAATTTTACATATGTCAGTACAATGGCATACTTGCCAACCATCTCATTATAAACCGTACAGTTTTTAGTACCGCCGTTTTTTTACACCAATAATTTTTTAGAGCAGTTTTAGTCATATTTAATCCAGGCCTCGCACCGTTCCTAAAACTTTGCTCTCATTTTATTATATTGACACCACTATCGGAACTAAAAATAATTTCTTGAATAATTTAATGCTAAAACATGTCTAAACACTGAGCAAAAAAGTATTATTTTACCATAGTAGTGCGAATAAAATTAAATGAGTGTAAAATTTTAGGAACGCTGCGAGGCCTGTTAATCGTAACAACATTTGGAGAGAATAACTCTAAAAATATTGTGGTGTGAGAAAAGGGGCGTTTTTTCAGGGGGCGTTAACAATTGTACGGTTATTAATGAGATGGTTGGCATGTATGCAATGGTGATATCAGAGCCTGATTAAGGGGGAAGCACACATTATTTATAATTACACCGTTATTTTTTAACAAATATTTTCCTCCTATAATAAACAGAAAATTCTCATTAAAAATTATTTTAAAAGAATTCTGGTGTCTAATAACGGTGAGTAAATTGGATTGTTTTACACCGTTCATTTTTTATAAAATATATTTCCTCGTCAAAGCGTGGAATTTCTATGACATGAAGTAAAAGATAATTGTAAAAATATTCCGGTGAGAGCGGAGATAATGTGTGCTTCCCCCTTAATCAGGCTCTGGGTTATATGATTAAGTGATTACAAAATAAAAGAAAAACTCATTTTTTGCAGAAAAAATTACAAAAGAATGGGAATTTTAATACCCCATTGTACCACTAGCGGGAATGCACGATGGGAGACGTTGTTGCATTGATACATACAAATCCCGTCTGATGTCCTGAAACATCTCGTTCCACAGTTGCTGTAAACACGCCTCTTAATTCGGACATACTCATAGGCTGTCAAATTACCGTCCGAAGGGATCCCATGTATGCTCGAACGGTGACAAATCTGAGGATTAATGTTAAACCCTTGCTGTGTGTAGTCGAGGATTGTCCTGTTAAAAAATTTCTCCTGGGAGCATTGTCACGAGTGGCAATCACACCAGCTGAGGTTGCGGTGTGCCGCTCTAAAACAAAGGCAAAATGGAAGCGTTCACCACGGGACCTCCACACACGTACATGATTGTCCTAACTGCCCAAATTGAATTTCAATTCGTCGCTAAAGACGACCTGGTTCCTTCCGGTTGCAATCCGGACACAACTCCAAACGGAGGCAACGATTTGGGGGTGGCATTGGCAGCATATGTAGTGGACGCCGAGATAGCAATTGTCCTTTAAACAAGCACCTTGCAATGGTACGGGCACACATAAGGACCCGTATTGAAGGTGTTGACAATGAGACAGTTGGCTAACGAAACAATTATACGTGTCGTATAATGTGACGGTCTTCTCGAATATTGGTCTGTTGAGGACGTCACAAGCTTAGTCATCGTGTACGTCTCTTAGCCACTGGTCCAAACACCTTCTCACAGTAAAATTAGAACGGCGTAGATGGAGGGCAACCAACAGAGCTGACTACCCATATTCCAATGATGCTTCCCCTCTCGATGAATCCCTACGATACTTCCCCTCTCGGATTCTAACAGCTGCTCATATTATCTTTGATGGCTGCGTAACGGCATCTCTATTTAAAACGTGTCCTTCTGCGACAGATTAAGTACACGCAAAAAAGCTCTGCTGACTTCTTTTATACTTCAAGGAGAACGAATTTCAGCGCACTCTGGTGGCATTACGCAATGCACAATCACGCTGCATTTCTAATCATTTTCCCATATGCCTAACACGTACCTTTATACTAAATAAAAGAACTCGTGTACAATCGATATTCAAACTAAAAACTTCTTCACACACGATAAAACTATTGTAAGCACCACCAGTTTCACATGAACGTGGCGTTTCTTCCTCAGGTGTAAACACGTGCTACTGCCTTGACGGCAAAGGCAAGACTACGTACCTTTATATCAAGTTTTGTTGCGATCCTATAATTCCTTTTTGATGCGAAATTTTTTATGCCAATGTGTGTATATAGATCAATTTTACTCCAGATATTTTATTTAATAAAAATTAAGGTTTTTGTAACTAGAACAAATAGGACATTGTATTTTGAAAACAATTTTCTTGTATATGATGCATATGTCTGTCCATTGGCTTATACACCGGAAATTATGGAAAAACGTATCTAAGCCATGACACTACCAGTTAAACAATTTGTTTTACTACAAAAGGTACAACTATTTAAAAAGAAATTCTTTACGTAATTTGTCATTATGCAGGCAAATACTACAATTAAAACTAGGTAATTTTAAGTATTTGCATCCTCTAAGATGCCAAGACTGTTGGATGTAATACATTACATCTTACTGCAATCTACTCTGTAAAAAAATTCTGTAAAAACGAATCACTTTTAAATATAAATGAAGTACAGATTGCTGTAAATTGTTACAGCTCGTTCTGTTAAAATAGTTTAAGACTGGTTACTTCACATTATGCTATAAATCGGTAAAAAATATTTCTCAGAATACTTTTGGGGCGTATCACATGATTTATTAACCAATCAACATGGATCTATTGAATTGTTAACAGACCAAAAGTTTGACTGTATCTGTTATTGTAACTGAAATGACGTGAAAAAGCTATAAGCTTACTGCATCAGTTGGCATGGTATTGACTTTTAAGTTACAGGATTATGAGTTCGAATCACAGACAAAGCACGGACGTTTTTTTCTCATATGTGTATTTTTTTTTTTTTTTTTTTAAGAAAAAAAAAGTAAGTAAGTAAAGAAAAGGAAAAAGGAAGAAAATAAAAGTGCATTAAACAGTGAATTTATCCGTAATAACTGCAAGACTTGTTTTTATAGAAATATGGAAAATTACAGCATAAGTGAGTAAAAATTACAGCAATTTTATTTTACTGCGCAATGTAAAAGTACAACACAGTGAGTAGGCAATAATTGTACCAGCAAAATGTTTTGTAATCTTCAACAAAATAGTTTTACAATGTCTATTATTTTTCGAATTCTATCGAATAGTATTTCATAATTCAAACACTTCAAAACAAGTTATTGAAAATGGTTGAAACATAAGAAAATACATGTTCCTCAAAAAAGATACATTTCTAAAGGGATTCAGAAATTTGGAAAATTTTGATTTGCCTTTTAACGAGAGTAACGAAAATATTTCAATTGAGGATTTTTGTGTTTGGCGAACCTTTTGCTTAAATCCTCACTTTATGTATTTTTTGAACTTCCTACATTTTTTGTTTACAATTCTATTTTAGATTAGAAGCGAGTCGTTTCTATTAAATTTAACAAACGACTGTGGAAATTTTGTTTTCTCTAGGTGCTTCAATAATGCTTTTTCTAGAAGTACGCAGCTTTCTAACTGTTACAAAAAGAAAATATCTTTTCTTGTCGTTAGTAGATCTGATTTAAAATATACTTTGCATGAAGAATTTTGAGGCAAAAAATAGAAGCTTGCTATTTGTTTTTTACACTTTTGAAAGCTTGAGAAATTCTGAGAATAAAAGAAAATAACTTATTATTTGATACTATTTTTTCGGGGGATTTTTTATACAGAAATTTTCTCAGAAAATTCCTGTCTTATCTGCTTTTTTTCAGTATAAGAAAAATAATTCCTACAACATCGCTGTATATTTCAAAGAAGTTGTATCTAAAAGATATCTATATATATATATGGATCTTAGAATTCTGTTAAGTAAATCTCTTTTGAATTTAAATTACTTTTCGCATACCTTAAACGTTTGGCAACAGTTTTCAAAGTTATATGCTTTTACTTCCATTCGTATGTAAGATAGATTTAGTTTCACATTTAAATATCTTTCAAACTACTGAACTAGATACAAATCGTAGATAGGTTTAAGACTATCCAAGTTTAAGACTACGGAAAATTTTAAATAGAGTTTGCGAAAACGATACCAAAAATTCTTACGAGAGAAAATTTCTAAAACTTTATACATTTAAGAAAAATTACATGACAGCATAATTTATTTTGTCTATACATGAATGAAACTTTTGTTATTACATAAATTTCACTGTATATTTATTGAATTATTAAATTTTTACACACGTTTTGTTAAAATTAAAACTATTAAAATATTATTTACGATTATTTAAAAGACTAATTTAAATTTAAACAAATTATGTTGAATTTTAAGATAACTTTGCTTTGATAATTGTTTGCATTGTCTACATAGTTGACGATAAAAAATAACGATACTGAAAAATATCCCGATAAAATTTTGATTTTGGCACATTCTCAGTTCTATCAGGCTTACTACGGCCCGTATTTTTCCCTTGACTCTTCCACCTCTATATTTATGCAGTAATCGTCTGTAGGAATTTACCACGATCAATAAAATATAAATTTTCAACATAAATATAGTGGTGAAAAGTACACTGTGGTTTATGCAATGAGAAAATTTTAACTTACCACTACCGCTATTTATACAATGATATCTATCCTACTTAATCACGACACATTACTGTAAAAATATAATTAAGATTTCTACTATATGAAACTAGTGGTATCAAAAACGGAAAAATGTTCCCATTCCAGAAAGTGTCTTGAATGTAAGGCGGGAGCTATGAACCGTAATACTTAATAATCATTTTGGGATTAGGGTAGATCGGAAATTCTTAGCTAAAATAATGATTTTTTTTTTTTTTAATAAAATAGTGGCGTCTATTTGGTGATGCCTAAATTTAATTTTCTAAAACCATTATTTCTTAAATATAATATTCCAATCATAAATATACCAAAACATATTGATAAAACATAGTGGTGTCAGTTTGTCCCGGACTTAATGAGGTTCTTTTTGCAATATATAAAATGAAAACAACCAATTTTCGTAAAAATGATACATTATTTTATGGAATGCGATTTCAGAAGAAAAATGTTTCCTTTGAAGCAATTTTATAGTCTAAATTAACAAAAATGATTCAGAAAGGTGCTATACTGCCTCTTTATAAATGTGTTAAAAGAGAAATCATCTACATAAATGGACAGTATACTTCACAAGCCTGGGGCAATTTTTAAAGCAATGATCGGCCAGTTTATATCCAATATTGGCTTAATAAAGTAAATTATATAGAAAATAAATTCTCGCATATGTTCATATATACTTTTTAAAAGATAAGGGCATTTTACAGTGGGGGGATCCAATATTAATAATTATTTTGGAATTAGTGTAGGCGAGAGGAATTCTTCGTTAAAATAAGGATACAATAATATATGTATACATATATAAATTAGTAGCGCCTGTTTGGTGGTGCCTAAATTTGATTCCCTAATACTACTAACTCCTTTTAAAAATAATTCTACTGAAAAAAAGATATTTCAATCATAAATAAATAAAAAAATATATTGTTGAAACATAGTGGTGTTAGTTTGCACGAGCCTTAATCAAGCTTTCGTTACAGGATTTAAAAAAAAAAGAGTAAATTTTCATAAAAATAATACATTAACTTATACATTCAAAGGTTCAAAGACGGAAGGAGGCCGCTCACTACTATGCAGCAGTTTTGAATTGTGAATTTGAAGGCAGAATCATCGTTTAAAGTAATTTTACAGTCTAAAGTGCTTTACCAACAGAAAACATTTCGCATGCAGGTCAGTCAAAGGAGTTTTTTTTCTTTTTACTCTTTTCGTACGACTATCCCCCCTCCCCCAATATATATATATTTGCAGGAAAATCTGCACTTTGATCTGCATAAATTTACTATAAATTTTATGTTATGGAAAAAGCGGTACAAATAATAATAATAATAATAGTAATAATAAACAATGTTGCCTATAGCAGTGCTGCACATTTATGATCTATATGTGAATAAACTGTTAGTTATTTAAAAGAAAAAAAAAATGAAAGAAAATAGGAGGGTCAATTAAATAAACCCAAACACACACACACACAATAGAAAAAAAAATAATATTAAATATTACACAGTAACTTATTAAAGATGTAAAATGTATTGCTTCTTACATCTTACAGATCTTCTTCATAATGTGTTTTTTACGCAATAATATTTATTTTTATATACCTCTTATGTCGAATATAAGATATTTTCAGGTAAAATGATTCATCGGAAGTAGAACACATACATATCTAAAAATGCTTCTATCGTAATAGCAGTCAAAATAATGGATATACACAAAAGAGAATAAATGGTTATTGCTTATAACTTTTCTGTTACATCTTCATAATTCATAATGAGAACACTTTATGTCGATTGAAGTGTGATATATTTTTAATAGAAATGTTCATTCTAAATACAATATAAATAACAGTCTAATCACAATTATATAACTATAAAATATAGCATTATGTATATTTGAAATATAACATTTATTATTGCAAAAAACTGTTTTAATAAATTTATATTTGTATATAGAAATGTTAATTAAATATCTCTTAATAATGTCTCGTTTAATTATTTAATGTTTTGCTACATAATGCATTTTGCTATACCATGCACATGCACTAAGTAAATAAACGCACTATATATAAATATAAATATATATATATAATTATATATATAATTATATGGAAATATTTTTTTTTTCGTTATATGTCTTCTAATTTCGAATTCATGGGTGAAGCTTTCTCTGAAATTTCTGTTATTTTTTTATAAAACTACTTTCTCTGGTAATCGTATATTAAAAAACTTTATTAGACTGAGAAAATAAAATAATTTATTTCAGACTGAGAATAATAAAATTAAACTTTTAGCTTATTACATTAAATTAATTCGATTTTAAACCCAATCTTAGGCAATGAGGCATATTTTTATCCACACATTCATATGTTTTTATACAAGAAAGTCAAGAAAGTACATTAATCAATTTCATCATGCTTCCTTTTTATAACCTAAGCAACATTCTCTTTTAGTGGGAAATATGTACTTCCCACAGCATTATAAAAGTTTAAAATTATCAACAAATAAATTGTTAGTACCACTTTTTCTCAGTAAATGCTTCCAACATATTAAAAAAAAAAAAATCAAATAAATAAAACTTAGATTACAATAATAATAATAATAATAATAATAATGTAACAAAAATAATAAAAGCTATCTTTCAAAAATTACGGTAATCAAAAGTCGTAGTTATTTGCAGATTTATAAATGATTCTATAAAACTACGATTCTAGCGCTCTTTCAATAGTTAAGTAAACGTAATGTTACTAGAACTGAAACTAACCCGTTAAAAGAAACGTCCACTTTTTGTGTAACGGTCCAGAATAATTAAATAACGTTCATTGAAACAAATATATATATTAAGATAAAGTTCGTGTTTTACCAATATAAAAATGCGGACTTTTCGTAGCATAAAATTATATTTGTATAAACGTTTCTTCATATAATATAGAACATAAATATAGTAATTTTAAATTCACAGATTTCATTTTACCAAGGAAGCATATTATTGAAGATTATCATAAAAAAAAATTCCTGTGGAAGAACTAGGGAATAAATACAGTACCTGGCTACCCGGTCTAAAATATTTAAGTTAACTTTAGAAATTACTATGGTATAGAAAATGCTCTATGAAATTACAACTTATGGACAAAAACATGTACAAAACATTTTAATGCTAAATGTAAAAATGTTTTGACAGTGGCATCTATTTTCAGTATCATTATTCAGAAACGATGAAATCTTATTTACTTAACTGAAAAAATTCTTTATTAAATCATATTAAAAATTAATCACATTTGAAATATGTATAGTAAATAAATTTGCAGACGAGTCAACAGTCCTAATATATTTCGAAGCGTACTGTTAGAGCACGCCTTATTTTTCTTATCACATTATTTGTAGAGTATTTTTCTTCAAAATTTAATTTTGATTAAATAAGAAGTAAAATAGTCTTCAAGAAAAAAGGTAAAAAAAAAAAAAAAAAAAAAAAAAGAAGAAGAAGACGAAGAAGAAGACGAAGAAGAGGAAGAAGAATACGGGCTATAACAGTGTTCCGGATTAAACGAAAAATGCATACCTGCCGACATTCTAATTAATATTCTGTGGAATTGTCAGTACACGCACTTTTTCTAGACCACTTATATTTATATACATGTAAACCATCTCATTAGAAAGCGTAAAATTGTTAACACCCCTTGAAAAAACGCGCCCTTTTCCACACCACTTATTTTTAGAGTAATTCTCTTCAAATGTTGTTACGATTAAACAAGAATAAAATTATTCTAAAAAATGATTTATGTGAAAAAAAAGGCGGGTACTAAAAGTTTTACGCTTCATAATGAGATGGTTGGCAGGTATGTATTTAGTGTAATTTTCTCCAAATGTAAAGATGAAGAAAAAATAAGAAAAGTACTCTTTAGAAATACTGGTGTGATAAAAAATGGTTTTAACAATTTTACGGGATATTAACTAGAATCAGAGCTGCCAACCTAATCCGGCAAATTATTAGTACCGCCCCTTTTTTTTATACCACTTAATTTTTAGAGAATTTTTCTTCTTAATTCATCAATGATACATTTGAAGAGAATTACTCTAAAAATTAAGTGGTGTAGAAAAAGGGGCGTTACTAACAATTTCCCGCATTACGTTGGCAGTTCTGTAGAATGTTAGCAAGTGTGTAATTGTTGACATGTGTGCATTTGAAAACTTTATACCAGGTTTCGTACTCACCGACCTTTTTCCAGGTCACTTTAACAGAGCTGCCAACCTAATCCGGCAAATTGTTAGTACCGCCCCTTTTTCTACACCACTTAATTTTTAGAGTATTTTTCAACTTAATTCATCATAGATATATTTGAAGAGAATTACTCTAAAAATTAAGTGGTGTAGAAAAAGGGGCGCTTTTCAATAGGCGTTAACAATTTGCCGGATTAGGTTGGCAGCTCTGCTTTAAAAAATGCGAAAATTTCTCTTTTTATGCCATCACTAATTTAATGCAGAAATCTTTATGCTATTTGTATAGTAATATGCTGTGATTAAATAGGATTGACATTATTATATAAAAATAGTGGCAGTAATAAAGGGGGAGATTTCTCATCCTTGAAAGTGACCTGGGAAATAGACGGGGAGTACGAACCCTGTTTACATAGTCCCAACTTTTTAATATATTTCGTAACGTTATTTGTAACCATTCATTTTTTGCATAACTTTCCTTACAGAATAATTTTCCCGAATATATACTGAAAGTTAAATATAAAGAAAATTTACTTTCAGAAAAATTAGTGACAAAAAAAAAAAAAAAGGTGGGTACTAATAACGTTGCGATATAAATTATAAAGTTAGCATCTTTGTGTACAGTTCAAAAATGTCATTGCTAGAAAATCTAAACTTTTTATATAAATTTCTAATTTTCTTCTGTATAGTATAAATCAAAATTTTACCTATTTTTAACCTTATAATTGTGTTTAGAAACTGATATATTCAATAAGTGACAGGCATAATTGCCAACCTTTGCGTTTTTTAGCAAACAGGAAAAAATAATAGAAACTTTCATTTTATTTAATCAGTGAAAACTGTTATCGAAATGTATATTGCGAAAAAAATTCCTGTAGCCAAAAAGCGTAAGAATTGGTCTGTATACATTTAGATAATATAGCTGAATTCATGTACTATCCATACTAAATTTTATATTTAGTAACATATATAACAATGAATACTGTATAAATAATTCATTTGAGATATTGTTTATATGTCACATAACAAATTTGAATTTTCCAACGCTAAAAAGGCTACCAAAATTTTCTTTCAGATATTGATATATAGAAATGTATAGGAATAAAACTAGTATGTTGTGGCCACCACAAGACTTTCTTCTATATTTTCCTATATACATATTCAATCAGTAACAATATTAAAAAAAAAAAAAATACGATTTTTTTTCTAAGTTTTTTTTTTTTTTTTCGTTAAAAGTAAAAAAAATCGATAACTTTGTTTTAAATTATCACAGATTTATAGTTCAACCATTCGTTTTAAAGGTATTGACGAGATCTTTCGAAAGATACCCATCTTGAAAATTTACCCCCCACGGGGACCCCCCCAGGGGGGTAACCGATGCCCCCACATGCACAGAAATTTTTTCCTAGTTAACTATTACTATTATCAATAACTCATATTAATTTTACAATCACAAGTTAAAAATAACTCTCATTATGTACAAAAATAAGAAATTCTGTCCTATACTGCCATGTTAAAAATTTAGAAAAAATGCGATCAGAGCGCCACCTGTTGAGCTATTGATCCCCAAATATAATCAGCACCAGTTTATGTCGGGGACCAACTAAATACCAAGTTTGGTAAAATTTCGTTAAAAAAAAATAATAATAATTTTTTTCTAAGTTTTTTTTCGTTAAAAGTAAAAAAAATCGATAACTTTGTTTTAAATTATCACAGATTTATGGTTCAACCATTCGTTTTAAAGGTATTGACGAGACCTTTCGAAAGATACCCATCTTGAAACTTTGCCCCCCCCCCGGTTGGGGGGGAACCGATGCCCCCACATGCACAAAAAGTTTTTCCTAGTTAACTACTACTATTATCAACGAGATCTTTCAAAAGATACCCATTGTGAAAATGTACCCCCCTGGGGGGGTATTTCCCCAAGCGATGCCCCCCCCATGCACAAAATTTTTTTCCTAGTTACATACTACTATTATCAATAATTCATATTAATTTTACAATCACAAGTTTAAAATAACTCTTATTATGCACATTTATACGAATTTTTGTCCTATGCTGCCATGTTAAAAATTTAGATAAAATGCTATCACAGCGCCACCTGTTGAGCTATTGATCCCCAAATATAATCAGCACCAGTTTATGTCGGGGACCAACTAAATACCAAGTTTGGTAAAATTTCGTTTAAAAAAAAAAAAAAAAAAAAATACGATTTTTTTTCTAATTTTTTTTTTTTTTTTTTTTTTTTGTTAAAAGTAAAAAAAATCGATAACTTTGTTTTAAATTATCACAGATTTATGGTTCAACCATTCGTTTTAAAGGTATTGACGAGATCTTTCGAATGATACCCATCTTCAAAATTTTACCCCCCCCGGGGGGTACTTCCCCCCCAGGGGGGAACCGATGCCCCCCATGCACAATTTTTTTTCCTAGTTAACTACTACTATTATCAATAATTAATATTAATTTTATAATCACAAGTTTAAAATAACTCTCATTATGCCCATTTATACGGAATTTTGTCCTATGCTGCCATGTTAAAAATTTGCATAAAATGCGATCACAGCGCCACCTGTTGAGCTATTGATCCCCAAATCTAATGGGCACCAGTTCATGTCAGGGTGCAACTAAATACCAAGTTTGGTTAAATTTCATTCATTGGTTCGTGAGATACAGCGTCCAAAAAAAAATGATACAGACAGACAGACAGACAGACAGACAGACGCACAGACGGACATTTTTAAAAAAACTATCAATTCTTGTTCAGGACTTCCCAAAATGTGTAGATCCGTCAAAAAACGGAGGTCGAAAATTTTCGCGAATCCAATACTTTCTCTATATTACATATAGAAGAAAGTAAAAAAGTCAAACTTAGTGATTATGACCTAATAATTAATGTAAAATAAAAGAGTATTGTGTAGCGCATTTTTTTTTTTTTTTTTTATATAATAAAAAAGTCCTTATTTTTAAGGATAAAAAATGTTTTTAGAAATTTAGAAAAATAATGTATAGACTGAATAAAAACAACGTTTGAATGAAATTATTTTGATTAAAAAAAAATCTCTCTTTCTTTCTTTCTTTTTTCTTTCTTTCTTTTTTTTTTTTTTTTTTTTAATTAAAAACAAAGTTAATTTATCTTCATCATTATAATACAATATGCTTTATAATACTAGGGCAAATGTACTTGTTAGCAATTTACGCCACAAAACACTTAAATATATAAAGTTATTAAAATTAGTTATTTGCTTTAACTTTGCCTAATATAATATTACAAAAAATATCATTCTGAAATAACAGCGTTTAACAAACGGTAAATATTTTATAGACACTTTCTTTCATGATGTCGTAAATATTTGATATTTAAAAGAATGAGAAAATTAATTTTCGACGTAAAGTATCATATTTATATTATGAGATGAAATTTTGTGAACAGAACAATAATTAATACACATTTTTAAATATATTTGGTATAAACTGCAATACGTTTATTTGTTCCATGGATTTTACTTTACAATTTTTCATTAAACAGAAGATTTTTATTATATTGCTTACAATGGAAGATAGAAACAAAGGCGAAATAAACATTTTATATTTATTACCAGAAGCATAATTCAACGCACGGTAAAAAAGCATTAATCGAATACCGACTAAAATGTTTAAGAGAAAAAAGAATATATATATATATTACAAAACACAGATTAAAAAATACAATAATTCAGTTTTAATTACAAAATATATTTTCTCTCTGTTCTTAACACATATTTATATTTATCACATTAATATAAAAATAAAGTCAAACATATGGAAATAATAATAATAACAATAAAATAAAACACATACATACTTTAAAAAGAAAATTACATTTGTGAATAAAAAGAACAAGAACAGAGGAAAAAAGAAGTATATTTCAAATTAATTTGCTGAACGACTGCAATAATAATAGTAATAATTATAATAAATAAATAAATTGAAATAAATAAATAAACACAATTTTAATTTTTTGGACTTTTTTATGAATCAATCCGTCGTCTTCCTATTATCAAAAAAAAAAAAAAAAAAAAAAAAATCAGTATTTTATTGTTCCAAAATACAGACTGAACTGTTTGCAAAATTTTGGCTGCTTCATCAGAAAATACAAAAAACTTCCAAGTCCGCTTTTAGCTTTATCTTCCTTTTCATTCCATTAATCATTACATTCTTCTTTTCTGTGAAGTCAGCAATTACTGCAAAACACTGTCAGATAAAATTATGTTTTGACTTTTAGCTTCGCGGATCCCGTCTTAGTAAAGAAACTTTCTTATCTTCCTTCTTAACACTTTCCAACAAGGTTGAAAAGTGTTTATGACTTCGTTTGTCTGTCTGTCCCCGCTCTAACTCCCGTAAATATTTATGAAATTTCTTGAAACTGAAAAAAGTTATTGAAATTCACAATCGGATGTTCCCTATTGAAAATGTAGTGAATACCTCTACTCGTTTGTGCACAGGGACACCCGAAAGTATTCCAAAGCATTGCGTTCTATGAGAGGCATTTCTATAAACCCAATTGTCAAATCTTTACTGTACACAAATCTTAAGGAAATTGAAATAATATATTTAAGTTCACTATCACATGTTTCCTAAATAAAATGGGGGTAAATTCCACCAATGTTCTGTATACAGGGACACTTAAAAGTATTCCAAAGCATTGCGCTTGAGAGGTATTTCTATGAACCAAATTTTAATAATTTACTTTGCTTAATGAAATTGAAATATGCTATTCATATGCACAAAAGGCTGTTTTCTATGAAATACAGTACGATTACTATTAGATTTACAGGTCCACACAAAAATATTCAGTTACATTATAAGATTTGCTGGAATTTCACTTTCGTTCAGATTAAGCGTTTATAGCATTTCCTAACGATTTTTAAGCGTGAATATGATTTCAATCTGTGTATCTGTCTGTCTGTTCATTTGTCCATCTGTCTGTGTGCCTTCCCGCGCTCTAACTCACATAAATATTAACGGGATTTCTTAAAATTGATATATGTTATTCAAGTTTACTACTGGATTTTCCCTATTGAAAATGAGTGAATACTTCTGACGGTTTGTGTACACTGTACACAACCCTGTACACTGTACAGGGACATCCAAAGCATTGTGTTCTAAGGGAGGTATTTCTATAAACCATATTTTAATAACTTGACTGTACATAAATATTAATGAAATTGAAATGTTCAACATCACTATCGGATGTTTCCTATGTAAAATGGAATAAATACTACCACTTTTTTGTGTACAGAGACACTTCAAATTATTCCAAAGCACTAGGTTCTATAAGAGGTATTTTTACTAACCAAATTTTAATAAATTTACTTTGCACATAGCTTAATGAAATTGAAATATGATATTCATATGCGCAAAACACAGTTTTTTATAGAATATAGTATGATTAGTATTAGTCTTACTGGTCCACATAAAAATATTCATTTATATTAAGAGCATATTAATAAAAAATTGCTGAAATTGCATTTCCTTTACATTAAGCATTTTTAACACTTCCTAACAATTTTTAAGTGTATATATGATTTTAAATTGTTTATCTGTACGTCCGATTGTCTATCTTATTATCTATCTGTTTTTTGCCCTCAGCGTCCGTAAATATTTTCAGAATTTTTAAAAAATGTTATATATTAATGAAGTTCACTATGGAATGTTCCCTGTTTAAAATGACATTAATAGGTCATATAGAACTAGTTTGTGTACAGGGAAAACAACAACAAAAAAAAAAGAAACGAAAATGCCAATGCATTGTGTTCTAGAACAGACGTTTTTAAAAATCACATTTACATAACTTTCTACTGTAAAAATCATAAAGAAATTGACATGAATTGTTAATATTCTAAAAATTCTCTAAACTAATAGTCTCTAAAATAATGTTTTGTAAAAAATATGATAGGATTAACTTTCAGATTTACAGGACTGCACTTAAATATTCAGATACATTAAGGGCTGCAATTATAATCTAACGGCTGGATTTTCTGTTGCATTAAGCCTTTTTAACACTTTCCAACAAAGTCTAAGAGTGGTTTTAAATTCAATTAGTCAATCTGTATACTTTTCAGTCCCTCTGTCTGTTGTGTGATAACGTAGAAAAATAATATTGAAATACGAGGGTTGTAAATTAAATAGCGGCAACTTAACCTTGAAACTCGCAGAAAGGCGGGCATGCGCAAATAGGATATGGGAGCGGTGAGGTGGCGCTGTTGTCGATGTGTAGAGTGCAAAAAACAGTCGATCTGCTAAGAAGGGTAGATGTTGTGTGGCGTTAAAGTGAGGAGTTTCATTTCCATCGCTCTAAAGCATATTTGTTGTTGCAAATCCGCAGTCTCGTTCCGACCCGAACGAAATGATTGAATCCATTGTGCTACTGTCCAATACGGTAAAGCATTTGTGCCACAGGGTTCCACTAATCTTCGATAGCGTTCTGTTGCATTTTTGCCACGGGTAACTTCGATTTTAAGCCACGACCGCTGATCACCTTTTGAAAACATGCTTTAGAGCGATGGAAACGAAACTCCTCACTTTAACGCCACGCAACAAATGCCCTTCTTAGCAGATCGACTGTGTTTTGCAATCTACGCATCGACAACAGCGCCACCTCACCGCTCCCATATCCTATTTGCGCATGCCCGCCCTTCTGCGAGTTTCAAGGTTAAGTTGCCACTATTTAATTTACAACCCTCGTATATATGACACAACAAGTACGTACAGTTGGAATGTGTTAAAAATCAATGCGTACTGCATGATTTTTCGTTCTTGTTTTCTATTCGCATTCACTTTCTAGCTGGTTGAAATCGATAGATGGCATGTGCAACTTCTATTTTTCCACAATTTTTCAAAATTTGCTTCTGGAGAGTCCATGTTTTGTGGAAAAAAATATTATTGTTTTATTAAAAAGCGAGGTTGCTATTTTCCCAGATGTTTTTGCGAAACAAAACATCCAATGTATGTGGGGCAAACAAAACTGATTTCGGATTTAACTGGGAAAGAAAGCAGTTTCCTAATTAGCGTCGAATGTAATATTATTATCCCTTTCATAAATAATAAATTCATAAACTGCACAATTCGTGGACATCAAAAACTTTTAAAATACTTAAAGGTAAACATTTTCGGAAATGGTATTATAGAATCCGCATTCACTGAAGATAAAGTCAGCGTCATTCATAATTTTCAACGTGATTACGAAGAATGTACGAAGAATGAAATTTTGAAGATGAAATCCAAAATTTTTCTTTTTGGGGATATCATTATGTCTTTTTAAGGCTGCAAATCTGTCAGGTTCAGTTTTTTTTTTTTTTTTTCTTTTTTCACTTTGCCATGCAACCCTATAGGAGCTTTGTTGCTTCGTATCATAATAATATCTCATTCAAAAATGGAAGTTTTCAAAATTATTTTTTCTTTTCTTTTTATTCCTTCAACATGTCACCTTTTAGCTTAATGAACAATTTCTGAAATATTTATATATATATATATATATGTATGATTTTATTATGTAAACTTAGGTCTCTAAAATTCTATCTCAAAAAGATATATTTAAATTTAGTTTTTCAAATACACAAAGCTAAAAAAACAAATAGTTCAAAGAGTGTAATTTAAAAAATTGAATTTGAATATTTTCAATTTTGAATGAGATATCCTTAAAATACAAAGAAGCAAAAAATCCATAGGATTGCACTGGAAGAAAGAAAGTGCGGATCTGACTGATGTGCAGGCATAAGCGGATGCCAGTGTTTTGTATGTTCGTATAAAACATGGGGATTTTATTACTTTTCCTTTATTGCACATTAAGAAATGGTATTTATTTTCCATTAAGAAAAATTCGTCTCAAGTCTCCTTAAGATACACTCAAGATCTTTATTGTTTTTGTCAACAGTAACTAAAACCCATATTGACCTATGGAGAAAATTAGCCATTATTATATATTGCATAATGATTTATTTTAATTCGTTTTCACATTCAGAAAATTCATGGCTGTTAAATTAGTCCATTTTTTCGAGAAATTTATTTTTTAAATTTTTAATATTTCACTTTCAAATTGTAATATCAGATATATCATAACTAAAATTTCTATATAATTGTAAAAGCTATATGTTATGTTTCGAAAAAAAAATTTCAGACATATATCGTAGTTGTTCGGAATCCACAATTTAAGCAATAGCTTCCGGACAAGTTAGCCTTAATATGCAATAAGTGACCGTAGATAAACAAACAAAACCAAAACCCAAGCTGACAGAAGCTATTAGATATCGCTTACGGAAAAATTTAATATATAAAATAATAATAATTATTATAGTAATAATAATGTATATGCCATAAATGTCATGAAACATTGATATATAATAAATATTTAATTAATTAATTAATTAAAATTGAAATTAATTAAATCAATTAAAAAAATAAATAGGTATTTAAATAAAAATCAAATCAAAATATATAAATTAATTATTAAAAAAAAACTTCCCTCCATTTTTGTGTTTGTTTCTCTTGTTTCCTGTTTTTTAGTTGTGTTCTCCTCTGATTGGTTTTGAAGACTATTTCCTATTGGTTGGCGTGTTGCTCCATCCCCTTTGGGTTATGCCCTGCTTTCAGTTTTGACTTTGCCTTCAAGACAGTAGCACGTGTTGACACCTGATGAAGAAAGGCCATGTCCTTTCGAAACCGGTAGTGCTTTTGTTAGTTTTATGGTGTGGAAGAAGTTTTTAAGTTTGAATAATAACATATATATTTTGATTTACGTTCGTTTAAGTGTTGGCGGCGTTAAACAGAATTCTATACGCCAGAGAACTAGACATGGGTGAAATTCTTTACATAGGGAGGGAAGAAAAAAGATTCACTGAAAAGATCATTGTCCATATTTTCGGAAGTTTAAGAGAACTTAATAGCGAGAAGGTACGCCGACAAGTGTTATCTGTGCTCAAACCCAGCACCTCCCGAATACCAGCTGTAAAGGAGAACATCTTTTTAATAATAAACTTTCTGAAAAACACTACTTCACGTCTCCAATAGTAACTCTAGCACAGAAAATTATATCAGCTAACAATACATATATACATTATATATTACAGGTTTAAGATATACAGTGATCTTTTTAGCATTACAAGCAAAATTTTCTCTTAAATATATGAACTTTGTGTGTAATAAAGACTCAGTAACAATTCTTTAAAATGTTTCTTTTATTTACAAGAAGAGAATATACATATGATAGAAATATATTATAAAATATGGTTGTTTTTCTTTTATTTAATACTAGCAAGCTTTAACTGCCCCGCTAGTCACTATGTTTAAAGGAATTTTCAAAAAACATTTATCACTATATTTGAACCTTTATATATATATATATACATATATATAAATCCAGTGAAACCGTTTAAAACCTCTCTTCGGGTCCTCACGGCCTTCGGAAGCGTCTTCCCCACATATACTCTACCAGCTTTGGGTCCCCACTGTTTACATTTGTGCCTTAACCGGACATTGCAATTTAGGTGCTAACCGGACGATAAGTTGCGCTGCTATCATTCAAGAAATACGTTTTTTGGACAGACATTTTTCGGATAGATTATTATTTTCAATGTATGAGAACAGATAGCAGCACCAGACAATCTCCCCATCTGGAAAAAAAAAAATAATTAATAAACACTTATCTAATCAAAAATTCGAAAATTAGGCTTCAAGGTGCAATAGGGGAGGTCAAAACAGACTTCCATGCAAAATTGTGTAGTATTGCGATCAACCGTTTGCCTAAATGCCGCCAACACACCTTCAAGTTTAACTTCGTTTTTTTTTTTTTTTTTTTTTTTTTTTTTTCACTTTCTCGTCATTCATAAGGCTTAGGATACTATTAAGACTCTGTCAGATTTTCTTTTTTCAACTGATACTTTTTCTATTAACTATCGTGAAAAAGTAACGCATGGTCCCATGGAGGATCGAGCTCACGATCTTCGCGTTGTTAGCATGAAGATCTAAGCAACTGAGCTAATACCCACGAAAAATGTTTTTATTTACGATTCTATCTCTAGAGCCGACTATTTTAGAGTTTTATATATTTTAATTCATTTAAAAAATACTAATTAAGAATGTTAGAGGTGCATTAGAAGAGGTCAAAAAGCACCTCCATGCAAAATTCTGTAGTTCAGCGATTAGCCGTTTGCCTAGAAAGCGAGCAACATATCTTTAAGTTAAACTTTTTTTCTCGTCATTCATGTGGTTTACGATACTATCAAGATACTGACAGATTTTCTTTTACGAATTGACACCTTTTATTTTAATTATCTGCAAAACGGACCTGTTCTACGGACCTACACATGGACCTGTGTAGGATCGAACCCACAACCTGCATGTGATCAGCATTCTGCTTTAACTAACTGAGCTACTAGGCTCGCCAGAGTCAATTAATTAAAAAAAATTATACGTTTTAATTAAATTTAAACAAAATTATAAAAAAATTTATATTGTGCTTGAAAGAGCATCGGGCGAAGTTAAAACTTACCTCCATGCAATAATATGTAATTCTGCGATCAGCCGTTTGCCTACAAAGCAACAGACGTACACACAGACGTACAAACGTACAGATATCTTTTCTTATCATGTGTAGAGATTTATGATTTTTCCGTAAAATGCCTTAATTCAAAGAACCCAGACTTTTATTTTTATTCATTTAATTGAACCATTAAAAAGAAACGAGTCACAAAACTTCTATAACTGTCCAGTTCCATGTTATCAATTTAGAAATAAACACATGTAAAATAGAAAGAAGAATCACGTGATACCATCACACCGTTATCGCATAATTGCTCATGAAGCTTCTCTGTCACTCTCAAGATTTCTCCCATTAGAAGACTGTCTTCTCGAAAAAATTTATTCGATATCTGCAGTCTGTAAGGAAAAATAAAAGAGAGTAGGAAAAATAAATGTTTTTTCCTACTTATATATCAGTTCGGGAGAAACGTGGAAAAAATATTTTCTAGGATTTAAGTCTTTTTTGAAAATTGTTTGAAAAAAATATGTTTAAATGGTTTTCCTCGTAAAAAAAAAAAAAAAAAAAATATATGCCCGCATATTTTCACATATTGAAGAGTATGCCTCGCTTTTTCGCGCTTCTTTGAAGCGTTAATTTAACAAAATGATTTTGCTTAATATTTTTGTTGAAATATTTTAAGATTTTTCTCAACAATAGATGTGGTAAATACCATTGGTACACACAGGGTGTCCCAAAAAGACTGAAAGATGCTTTAATTCTGTAAGGGTTGGAGTTTTGTAAGAAATGTAATTTGAAAAATTAAAAGAGTTCAAAATAAGATAATAATTAATACTACATGTAAAAAAAAAAAAAAAAAAAAAAAAAAAAAAAATCACCTGTTAATAAACTGAAAATACACATTTTAAATATTCATACTACCTCTCTAGATACATTAAGTGATTTATTATTATTATTATTTTTTACCTAACAAGACTATTTGGAAAAAAAATCATAACTCTATCTTTAAAACAAATATAAAATTGGAATTATGATATACAGAAAATACTAACTTATGTCATTTTTCTGTATTTATTAAAAGACTGTTTCCTGTTTGGAAGAAATACCATATGCGCATTGATGTTGGAAATTTCTCGATCCGAAAAAAGAGAACATGCATAAAAATTTTGTAAAGGCCCTTAAATAGAGTTTAAATTGATAAAGATAAATGTTGTCTGCCTATGTAGGCAGCCTGATACATGCATACTTTAATTTTATTTTATGCGGTTTCGAATTTGGAGCCTATAAATGAAAAAAAAATTATATGAAATGAAGCCAAGAAATAGCATAACTATGGTGTTTCCTTGTTAATGCTGTACTATTAATCAGACTATAGTACCAATAACTGTTTAGTTAGGTTAGCATTTTATTTAACAAAAGCATAGCTTAGTAAAAAATAATTTAAGTTGTTAATCATCTGAAATTTATATGCTTTTAAAGGTTTTTCCCAATAAAAATTTTAATGTTTCCAAAAGAAAAATATAAATATATTTCTTAAAGCTTTTTATTGAAAATGAAATTCAATAAATTGCTTTCATTATACTTAAAAAAAAGAAAAAGAAAATAATTCAACAAATAGTACAAAATTATAACAAAATTATAACAAAATTGTAACAAAAATTTGAATTATTCGTCATTTATGAAAAAAAATGAAAAAATGCTTTAAAGAAAAATGTTCTCAATAAAACTAACTTCTTAAATTTAACCTATAAAAATATTCGCAGCTTCCTATTAGCTGTCCATTTTCGCACTTATTTTAAAATATTGATTATTAAAAATAAATAATTTACTTATAAATAATAATTTCTTTTATTTCACCGTAGTTACCTAATTTCTTTGTTGCAGGCATTTTATAGAATATAGCTTCTGAAACCTTGTGGGGACTAATTTAAAAAATTTTATGCATGAAATTTTATTTTATTTTATTTTTAAATTCTGAAAGAAAACACAACTCTTCTAAAAAAAAAATGCATACTGAATTGTTTCATAAATAAAATGTGAGAGATTGAAGTGGGTATTTATATTTCTAAATTATATAAACAAGTAATTTGTAACATATTTTAAAAGCTTTTTTAATATTTATTTCTCTCAATTTTGTTTAACCTAAAATTAATAAGGAATTCTTTCAACTATCGCCACGACATAAGGCACTATTTCTAATTTAATCAGAACACTGTTAGTACCCGCCTATTTTTCATTGTATTTTTGCGTCCTCTTACCCATATAATGGTAGAGAAAATAGTATTGTTTTTGGATCAAATTTTTGAAATTTAGGTTTTGATATATTTACACGTTATGAGGTTTCTGAATCAGAAAATCTGATTTTTCAGGGTTTTTCTTTCTTATATCTGCATAATTCAAGAACAAATAGTAGCAGGAACTTCAGACTTGGTGTTATAAATCTATATCACATGGGGGTGCTACACTAAAATTTTCGTTCAGATTAAACAAATGGTTCATTTACCGCAACATCCAACAAAATTAAATACATTGAATCTATAAACAAAATTTCTTGTAGGTATAGTATTGCATTCTTAGACTCTACTAAACAAAATGGAATAAAAATAATTTTTTTATATGCATAAAGCATGTTTAGTATATGTTATAAAAATCATAAACCATTCGTTTATCTTAACCATCTACACACACACACACACGAAAAAAAAAAGAAAAAAAAAAAAAAAAAAACTATATCTTATTAAGATTACACATTAAAATTTCAGAAATTCCATTTCAAATCGTGCTGTGTGTTTTTCCTAATGGGCTAAATTTAAAAATAGTATGTGTTGTGCATACAATTTCTAGACAGCATGCAGGTCTACGCAAAATTGAGTGAATACTTTCTTCTCTGTTGCCTGTAATTAATGGAAGTTCTTTTCTAAATTTTACCGAAACCAGAAAAACAGGTGCTGGATGATTATTACTATTTCCTATTCTATGGTAAACAAACTACTAGTTTGGAACCAAATTTCAAACTTATTTTTTGCTATAAGTACGCATTTTGAGCTCTCCTGAATACAAAAATGTAGATTCCAGTATTTTTCTGCGTATATACACGTTATCAGCATTAAAAAAAAAAATAATAATGCTAAATAAATAAATAAAAAATAGTTTCAGGATATTTACATATGATATTTTGAAAATCATATGGAGATGACATTTGAAAATTTTGATCAAGGTTGTCAAAATTCAAGAAATTGTGCAGGTAAAGTTTGTTTCTCCTGCTAAAAAAAAAAAACCTTCAGAAAGACTTTAAAAAAAGTAAAAAAAAAAAAAAAAATGCACAAAACTGCAGATAATCTGAAGGCATTTTGGAACAATAAGAAGTTTAAGGGTGAAAAATTACTTGCTTACAAACAGCAAATTTTTTGCTTTTTAACCGCATACAAATTTTATGATTTTTGGTCCAAACGCCTTTAGAAAAATTGCAGATTTTTTTGCAGTCCTTTTTTTTTTAATCTGGGTGGAATAATTTCGAATAATCATTTGAATTTAATAACAGCTTCAATTTTTTATGAATATATGTAGTACACACAGTCTAGGGGTTGAAGGTGCAATACCCCCCCCCCCGCACACACACATAAATATGTATATATGTATGTATTAAAACTAGTACTAAAACTATTTTCTACTGTTTTAAGTACGTGTATATATATGACTTCTTATATTACTCTATTCTACAGTACTTAAATTCAAGGAGAAAGTTATATGAGTTACGCATCAAATTATTTTAAGAGTAATTTTCTTTTTACTAAATTGTAGATACATATCGGAGAAAATTACTCTACAAAAAAAGTGGTAGGAAATTGAGGCGGGTACTAACATTGCTCCGAAATAAATTAGAAGTGTTGGAAAACTCTGTATACAATATAAATTTTGCCGGCAGCTTGAATTAAATATATTTTAAATAAAGTAATTTTACATTTTTGTAGCATTGGGAAAAAATATTCATAATTTTGCTAATTTTACATTTTGTAGTATTCTAATATATATATATATATATATATATATATATATATATATATAGACTTGAAGAGTATTTTCATTTGCCTCAGAAAAAATAAAAATTTATAATGCTTTCTCACAGATTGAGATTTTTGTTGTTGTTGTTGTTAATGTAGAAATTTATTGAACGTAATGCGCATATTAAATACTGCAAAATGTTTTTAAGAAGATAGTTAAAACGAATAAAAGTTTATGAATTTTAGCAAATATTTTTTAATAAAACGTGATGCAAATGATATATGAGTGTTTTTAGTTAAAAGCATTATTTCGATATTTTTACACATTATTATTATTTATTTATTTATTTATTTGACAGTAATGATCTGAGAATAGATAATTTTATCGAGTTTTTATAATTTTTGTTTTCATCAAGAAAATTTCCAGGTTATTCCCATACTTCTTCATAATCAAATTCTAAATTTCTTACAAGCAAATATATAAAATTTAAATAAATGATTATTTCAAAATAATTTTTACAATTACATACAAAATGCTTAAATTAATATTTTCTAATTAATTTAATTATAGTAAAATCCCTCTTTAAGAACATGAATTAAATACTATTTAAAGTTTTATCATACAAAACTTAATAAGTCAATGCTACAAACATCATTCAAATTTACAAATTACTGGAAATACAGTGATCGTATACATCGTTTCTTTAATATCAGAATTTATGAATAAGAATATTTTTTAATATAATTTTGCAAATTATTTGCCATTTTTACGGTTACCGGTAATTTATTTTAAATAGAAGTTTTTATTTTTTTTAATAATTGAAAACTGTCACAGAAATATATAAAAATTACTATTAAAATTTCTGGTAGCTAAAAAATTCTAAAGCTGGAAAATGTGGCAAAACTTTTATTTATATGAAATATATATATATATATATATATATATATATATATATATATATATATATGATAAAAATAAAAAAATAAAAAACAAAATAAAACACTTCTAAGGCAGAAAAACTCTCTAACGCATTCCAAGCATTTCAAAAATTTACAAAGAATAGAGCTGTAATATAACCATGCTGTAATACTATTACATAACTATTAAAAACAAACCAAAGCATTTCTTCTTAAAAACAAAAAATAATTATTCAAGAGAAAATTATCGGAAAATAAATGTCTATAAAAATACATTAATTGTAGTGAAATAAATAAAAATATCAAATTGTGTATGTATATAAAATTTTGCAGACAATCTTTTTTAGACTATGAATAGTTAGAAATTTCCATAATTTTATATTCATACATATATCTTATATATATCATATAGATTTTTTTTAATCATTTTTATGTTAAGTAGGGAATAGTCTGAGAATATCATTACTTTTTAAATAATAATAATAATAATAATAATAATAAGTCTTCTTCTTCTTATTAATATTATTGTTGTTGTTATTATTATTTTACATAAAGACTTTAAAAAATTAAATGGCAGAAATAATATATGTTTAGAAAAGAAAAAACTTTCGGAATTGCTATTAATTTTTTTTTTATTATTATTTCGCATATCATCTGTAGCGTAGACGATAAGCATATCAAAGGTGTAATTTAATGATGTTAATATTATATATCGAGAAAAAAAAAAAAAAAGATTTGGAGCAGATTCGTCTAACAACAAATTTGTCTAAGCTTTACATAAAGGCTTAGAAAGTACCAATTGAAAAAAGTTAATTGTCTTGTATGCAACATTTTCTGAAACAAACATGATATAATGCTAAATAATTAGTAAATTAACATTTTAAAAATATATTAAAATAATTTTAGACGACATTAAAATAATTAATTAATTAGACATTAATTAATTATTTATAAATATATCATAATATAGTCATTAACTGTTTATTATTAATAATATAGTCATTAATCAATCGTTTGTAAGTAATCATTAATTGCTTATTCATTAAAGTACTTTCCTTGGTATGTTGAATAAAACGTATGCTTTTTCAGTTTACTCTCGCTACATTTATAATACTGAAATTTTTAGGGGGCAATTTATATTGAAAAAAAAAAAAAAAAAATTGAAATAAAGATATCATTCTCTCACATTTGAATATTTTATGCTTTGTAAATATTTGAAAATTATTACTTATTTCATTTTATATTTATAAGTGTCTACAAAAACAAATTATATCATCATTAATTTTATTGGTAAGTATTTATTTACAATCATGAACTACGTTGTAATGTAAAAATGTATAAATTAATATTAGAAATTAGTAATAATATAAAATTATTCGATACAGGATTACATTCATCCCAGAATATAAAATTAATTCTTTAATTAAAAAGGAATAATTAATGAGAATGGAATGATCAAGAACAAAGAATTTTTATTTATGAGGTAAGTTAAAAGTTTATGTAAATTATGGGCAAGGCCTGATTAAGACCGGAGCATGCTGTCACACTTTATGATCAACAATAGTTTTTGGTTTATATTAAACAAGACTACGTTAAAATAAGGAGAAAGAGCTGACAATATTTTAATTTTTCCGTAGCATTCCATCCATCTTTTGTTCAAGCTACATTTTCTGAAGTGTAATTTTTGTTATTTAACCGTAATTACACGCTGAACAAATTACTACATAAAGAAAGTGGCGTGTAAAAAAGGTTTGTAGAAACAATATTACGAATAAATAAATAAATAAATAAATAAGACGTTGGCAGCTCTGATGAAATAATATACGTGTGTCTATGTGGCAATGTGTAAATTCGATTTTTCAGTATCGAAGTCCTAAGTAAGAAGGGTAAATACTCTCACCACTTTTTTTTATTTTTTGAGTGATGATATGTAAAGGTTCCCCATTAAAATATTGAGACAATTACTTTTTTTATTTTTATTTTTTATTTTTTGAGTGATGATATGTAAAGGTTCCCCATTAACATATTGAGACAATTATTTTTATTTTTTGAGTGATGATATGTAAAGGTTCCCCATTAAAATATTGAGACAATTATTTTTATTAATTATTTTTAATATTTTTTGAGTGATGATATGTAAAGGTTCCCCATTAAAATATCGAGACAATTAATTTTATTTTTTTTTATTTTTTATTTTTTGAGTGATGATATGCAAAGGTTCCCCATTAAAATATTGAGACAATTATTTTTATTTTTTGAGTGATGATATGTAAAGGTTCCCCATTAAAATATTGAGACAATTATTTTTATTAATTTTTATTTATTTATTTATTTATTATTATTATTATTATTTTTTTTTTTGAGTGATGATATGTAAAGGTTCCCCATTAAAATATTGAGACAATTATTTTTATTAAATAGTGGTGTTTCATTGTTGAGATATAAGTTTGATTCTTTGTCATCACTAATTTCTTATAGAAAAAAATTCCTAATGAATCCATGGGATTTCTATGAAGAAAAAAAAAGTTAAGTATTAAAAGTTATTTTTAAAATATAGTAGTGACAGAGTGTTTCCATGTTAATCAGACTGTGTCAACTTCAGTAACCTCTTTTAAAAATTACTTACTTAATGAAAATATCGAAATTCTCTCTTAAATAAATAAAAAACGTATTATAAAATAATAGTTGAGAGGGTGTGTTTCGACCTTAATCAGGCTCTAATTTATAAATCTACATAAGTCTTCACCAGGAAAAAAAAAATAATTTATATCTTTAATCACATACATACAAACAAGAAAATTACAAAGAAAAACATTTAGAATAATTCTGTTTTAACGGTGGTATGTTATCTAATTGAAATTTAGGCTTTATAAAAAATTACATTTACAACTATAGTTTTCTTTTTTCTTCAAAAATTATATACAGTCGGCAGCAAAATTATTCGAGTGCTAGAAAAAAATTCCTATATAAAAAAAGTACACTTAATACAGAGGAATGTTTGCTAGAGATCGAAAAATTTTGCTGCCGACTCTATATGCCTTATGTTAAATGCAAGTTTAAATTATTCATACTTTTGCATTTTTTTTTTTTTATATACAGCAAAATAAAGTTAAAATTAAACTCCACAGTATGATAAAAATAAAAAAGAAAAGGAAATAAAAAAAGATATATTTTCATTTTAAATGGAAAAATTATTTTTTTTTAATTTAATTAGGAAAAATTTTCAACATTATATTTTATTTCTACATTAAATAAAAGAGAATAGAATATCATTCCTTTTTTTTTTTATTATTATTAAAACAGTTTTACATTTTAAATTATATGAAAACTCATTGAACTGCAAAACTGATATATATATATATATATTATTTTACAGGGTTGAGCAATTATTTAAGCAATTAACAATAAACCTTGTTAAATTATTTGTTTTCGTTATTAATATTGCAAGAACAACAACATTTGCACAGAAAAGCTCATAGAAAATACACAATGAACTATCATTATCAAAATTATTATATTTTATTTATTCATTTATACTACTTTATTTAGCGACCATTATAGTTGCTAAGTACTACGTTTTTTTTTTTTTTTTTTTTTTTTTTTTTTGTCAATGCTAACTTTTAATGGAAACTTTTATATTGTTATGTAAAAAACTTCCTTTATCAAATAATATAGAAATTTCAATTAGTAAAATTGGTGTTAGAAAACCGTAAATGTTGATAAATATATCAGTAATAATAATTTATTTAAATATTTATTTTCTTTATATATATATTATTTATAGAATATTTTATAAATATCTTTATTTTTTTATTTATTTATTTTTTAATAATAAACAAAATTTTATTCTTTTAAAGAACTCCGTTTAGAATAATGCACTGAATATGCAAGGTATTAGCAAAAGCTATAATCGATTTCAGGGTTATCACAAACCCAGCAGTATATAAATGTCTCTATTTCTCGTAAAATAATCTTCTTTTTCAAAGTTTATTTTATACTACAAATTGCTGCTCAAAGTTAATAATATCGAAAAACTAGCATGTTTTGAACATTATGAAACTATTTTATATTGATTTATATAACAGCTATCTACCGTTTAACATGAACAAAAGTTTATTCCTAGACTATCATAATAAAGATTTTATACATGCAATTTTGTACAATTTTAACGAATAGATGCTGAGATGTAGCTATATAGAAAATCATAGAAAGTGGTTAATAGCAGCATCAAATGTTGACCGATGCACATCCAAATTTATTGAGCCAACCGTTTTTTTTAGAATGGGTATCTCACATATGAAGTTTAGTGGCTTTATACGCCGTAGAAGTTAACATGTAGCCTTGTGGCAAAAGAGGCAAATTGTAGCGTAGCAACGCCACCTATTGCAAATTACTCACCTAAGTTTAGTTAAAATTAATTTTTATAACAACCATATCATATATTGAGTTTGGTGCATTTATAAGCTTCATCAGCTGAGATATAGTCTTTCCATAAATGAGTGAAATTTTATCATCACAATGTCAAATTTTACGATTTGCAATGTTGATAGCACTAATTTATATCAAATTTCACCTAAATATGAACTCGTATGAAAATTTGGGCATTAGGTCTTGATCTAGAACGGGAGCAAAGCTTTGATCAAATAGACAGACAGGAATTAAAAAAAAAAAAATGATTTTTTAGAGTACCGTAAAACGTGGAAATCCCTCGAAAACCGAAGTCGAAATTATTTATAAATCCAATGCTTTCTTCACTAAATATAGAAGAAAGTTTTATGTTCCTTGCGAATTCTTCATAAATTTGTACGCTTTCATTATTTTTACGATATCTTATTCAAAAGTTATTTTACATAAAAATAAATTTGTTACTGTAAAAATTCGATATGTTTTGAGAGCAGAATAACTCAAGACACAAAATTGTTTAATATAAATTTGTATTTTAATAGTTAGTAAAAGTTATTTTTAACAAAGATTTGATTCATAATTATTATTATTATTATTTTTAAGCATATAAGCTAGATTTTGTTAACAAATATTTAAGTTATGCAATTTCCGAGTGCATTTACTGTTATGAATATATCAACTGATTAGCAAACATTTTCATTGCTTTAGGTTTCCATTAACAAGATTAAGTAATCTAATTATTTCATTAAGTGAAGCCGATTTAATTATTTGCTAAAATCTGTCAAAAAAGAACTTATCTAATAAGGTCAAATAAAAACAATTTTTATTTAGAAAATATAACTATCAATGTTCATATAATCTTTCATATATAACAAAATAATGAAAGGATAACATTAAATAAATAAATGTATATGTAACTAAAATATTCTTACTCTTGAAAGCTATTTTGAATTAATTATAAAAGTATTTAAAAATAATAACTTTTTGATACAGATTTATATATATATATATATATAACAATTGCCGTAATTGCCAACTTTTACGCATTTTGGCTACCGGATAATTTGAAAAGAAACTTTTCTTTTATTTAACTAGTTAGAACTATTACAAAAATACATAAAAAATATTCTATTGAAGTTTTACAGTAGCCGAAACGCATAAAAGTTGGCCACTATGTATTGTCAAAATTCGAGTAATTGTGATCGCAAGGAACTTTTGAGATTTGGTATGTAAGCTTTACACGTAATATTTAATGTTTCGAAAGTTTTTTCTTTCATTTATAAAGTCATTAAATACTTTGTCGTTATAGAATAAAGGTAAGTGAAGGTTATTTTATTTTTAAAGTGCTGAAGTCTATCACTTTTTAAAATTTCTTTTGAAATAAAATACTACTGATTTTTGAAAAGTGCACATTTGTTTATTTTATATATTAGGTTTCACATTTTAGTAAATGAAACTTAAATTAATATAATTCCGTAGGAAAAATGAAATTATCGCAAATGGCAAACATATCTAAATATGAAAATTAAATCACAAACAAATTGTATGTTTATTTACACTATTTTGTAATCAAACAAATAATTTCTTGTGTGGTTTCTGTAATAAAAACAAATGATATTTTCTTTTGTGATATTTTAAAGAATACAAAATGAGTTAATAAATTAGAAAAATTTAATGGTATTCAATGCTCTTTCTTTACTTTCTTTAAATGTTTTTTGTTATGCTTATATATTAGAATGGACGGCATATTCATAGCTGCATATCAGTTCCGATTTTTTTTTTTTTTTTTTTTTTTAGATATTTTTTGCAAGCTTTGTAGCTTTTTTTTGTTTCAGATTAAATGTCGTTAAAATATTATATGCATATATATACAGGTATCTAAAAACTGGAACGACTGGCAACTATGTCTATTGCATTTAGAGAAAATAGACCAAATGGAAACTTATTATTATTTTTTTTTATCCTGTTAAATTATTGTCTTCCCAATGTTAAATTATATGTAATCCATTAATTTCTTTTAAATATGCCATTGAGTTTTCTTTGAAAAAAAAAAATGTATTTTTCTTTAAAAATAAGGTACAATCTTTGTAAACATGATTATATGCATTTTTAATATTGCGTAGCATCTAGTATTATCGTATTCAAAAACTCGTACTGTTACTATATTTAGGGAAACATTAAATTAATTGTGAGTTTCATTTTGATTTTCTTACTGTTTTCCATGTGATGTATTTTATTTTCTTGATGGAAATAAAAATAGAATTACTTTAAAAAGATTTTTTTTTTAAAGTTACGGCGTCATAATTTTACAAGACTCATAGTTGCCAACTTTTATAATATTTTCCGGAGTATTGTTAGTATCTGCCCATTTTTTACGCAGCCTTTTTTGTAGAGTAATTTTCTCTGGTGCGTAATTACGATTAAATGAGAAGAAAAATGCTCTTTAAATAATGGAGTATGAAAAAAAAAAAAAAAAAAAGGTTATAACAGTGCTTCTAAATAAATTATAAAAGTTGGCAAATATGTAGACCGCCTTGAATAAAGCAGTATGTCCGATAACATCCAGTTAAAAAGGAGTACTACACCGAAAGTTAAATTCAGTTTAGTACAGAATTTAAATTTATAAATTGCGCGAGATAAAAATTATCTAAATGGTTCGCTACTTGAATATCAAAATCCTTCTGCCTCTATGTCTATAAGCAGTCTCGCCAACATTTTTCATTTACTTCGCAGCGTCGTTATTGTTTCACCATTTTCTCGTAGAGTAAGTTTCTTGTTATACAATTGTAATAACATATAAAGTTACTCAATGAAAAATGTGGTGTAAATGAAGTTAAGTGCTAAGAATGCTCCGGAATAAATTAGAAATGTTGGCATGCCTGCTACGAAATGCCAAATTGCGCCAAATACCTTAACGATTCTCAAACGGAAAAGTGGCTTGTATTTTTTTAATTTAGCTGTAAAAAAGGCTCACAATTTAAAGAAAAAATACGAAAATTGTGTTTTTATTGATTGAAATTGAATTGAGGATGATTATGAAATTGTTTAAAAATCTGTAGGGGAAATGTGCATACTCGGGATATATTTCGGGATATATTACTACTTGAGAATACCAGAGTTGCCAACTTTTATAATTTATTCCGGAGCATTGTTAGTTACGACTTTATTAAGAGTAGTTTTCTGCGATATGTAACTATAATGAAATAAGAAAAAATTACACTAAAAAAAAAGTGGTATGAAAAGAAAGCGGTAGTAACAATACTCCGGAATTAATTATAAAAGTTGGCAACTCTGGAATAAAGTGTGTGAAATTATTCATTTATTTTATTTTATTATTTATTATTATTATTTTTTTTAATAAAGTAGATTTACAGAAAAATGTATATGAGAAGCTGTATGCATTTCATATAAATGCTATATTTTGATTTAAAATAAAATACAATTTATTTAAGAAATTTTATAGGGATTTACAAAATTTGATTTGGTTTACTGTCCAAATACTTTGGGTATATTTTGTAAAAGTTACTGCCTAGTTACAGAGAAAATGTATAAGTCATATTTCTTGATAAAAAGGTCACGTCTTTCTTAATACAACATCTTTTTTAAACAATTTTCATTATCTTACTTAATTAAAAAAAAAAAATTCTTGTAAAAAATATGATAAAATTTCTGTATGGAAACAGTAATAACAAAAATTAACAAAATTACCTCATCCCTGTTGAAATAAACAATTTTACAGGCGCTTTATTATAGCATTATTATTATTATTATTATTTTATCGAAATAAAGAATGATATAATAATACCGATTAAAGAAAAGCTACGTTTAAGCCTTTTTAAATTTTTTTACAGTGATATAAAAATTATCATTGCGACATTAATATATTAATGGCAGAATACTACACTAAATTGGAAAAGAGTTTGTACGCCCTTTAATATTATAATTGAAACTATCCTTAGCCCGCAATTTTATAAAGATTACATGATAAAAGTATCTTTAAAAGAAATATTAAATATTGATAAAAACATTGGCTTATATTTACTTTCCGAACACTATAGTGAGGAAAGTATTGTAATCATGTCAAAAATCCGAATTCGAGATTTTGATGTTTCTATACGTTTTGAGGTCCCCTGAGTCCGTTTTCACTATTTTTACGATGATGTATGTATGTGTGTGTGTATGTGTGTGTGTGTGTATGTATGTGTGTATGTCTGTGAGTGAACACGCTAGCGTCTAAACGCTTTGTTCGATTAACCTGAAAGTTGGTACGCATATTGTAAGTCACCATAGTACGAACCCTATAGATTTTGGTGTATCTAGCACTTATAGTTTTTTTACAGGGACACAAAGAAAAATTCTTTATCATTATGGCCTATGGGAGCAAAATCTTAAAAGTGCGATAGCATCTAAATGCCTTATTCAATTGAGCAAAAAATTTATACACATATTATAGGTCACAAATACTCAATCTGTATAGATTTTGGAGAATCTAGCACTTATAGTTTTTTTACAGGGACACAAAGAAAAATTCTTTATCATTATGCCTATGGGGCCAAATTTTTAAAAGTGTGATAGCGTCTAAACGCCTTATTAATCTGAGCAAAAAATTTGTACACATGTTATAGATCACAGTTGAACTAACTGTATAGATTTTGGTGAATCTAGCACTTACAGTTTTTTTACAGTGACACAAAGAAAAATTCTTTATCATTATGGCCTATGGGACTAAATTTTTAAAAGTACGATAGCATCTAAACGCCTTATTGAATTGAGCTGAAAATTTATATGAGTATTATAAATCACTGTTGCACTAACTATAAGCATTTTGGTGAATCTAGCATTTATAGGTTTTTACAGGGACACAACGAAAAATTCTTTATCATTATGATCTATGGGCTCAAAGTTCAGTAGCGTTAAATAAAACATCGTGTAATAGATGGAGAAAAATACTCAAACACTCTATTATGGTTTTCTCTCTTTTGTTTGTTTAACAACTCCTCTTTCTTTACTTTATCTACAAAACTGTTAATTACTCAATGTTCGGAAAGTCAAGTGGAGTCACTCCAGATATTTTTATTTTGTAGTACATAAAATATATAAATTCTGCACATAAGAAATATTAAAATTGCAAAATTTTTAATTGTGTTTTTATCCTTATCCTTATTATTACTATTATTTAAGGATAAAATGATTTGATAAATTAAAAAATAAATAAATAAATACATTCAGGAACTGCTGCAATTTTACTGCAATTTAATTTTTTTTAATCAAAGTTACACATTTAGAAATTTATTCTACAAATTAAGTGATGTGAAATAAGGGCGGAAATAACACTGTACCGACATAAATTTTTAAAGCTGTAAACTTTGTTTTGCCATGAATAATAATTATGAGAGTATTTTGGTGAGATTAAAAAAAAAAGTTCTTAAAATAATAAAAAAAAAAATTAACGTGAATAAAAAAAAAAAGAAAGAAAGAAATTTTAACCGAACATTTCTTTAAAAAAAAAAAAAAAAACATCAAATATATTATTTCGTAATTTTTTCTACTGTATTCTTTTAAAATACAAAAACTGATATTTTCTTGCAAAATTTCTTTGAAAATAATCCATTTTATAATATACGGAATAAATTTTATGTATGTATATTTGTTGCTTATCATGCTTTTGATGTTCCTTTTTCTGGTAAAGCGCTGCATGCTGTATACATCAAGAAAATGAGCTGAATATAAATAAGATAAATGGGAAGAGATCCTCTACTTATAATAAATGACTTTACCTACGTATAAGAATCGCTAAACTTTTATTTGTAGGAAAGAAGAAAAATATTTTTTTTCGAACAACTGTCATAAGAATTTGTCGTCAAGAAGTTGTCTTTTTAAAATTTAGGTGTATTCAAAGTAAACAAAAATCGAGTTAACATGCATTTTTAACTGCATTAATGCAGATATTTTTGAATTCAAGCACTTACTCAATTGCATTTATAAAATTACTTTTATACGGTGATATACTTTCTCCTTTTACCTAAAAAAAAAGAAGCAAAATAATATATATATATATGAAAGAGGTTTTTAGCAATTACTCAATTTAATACTACTTTTTTAGAAATCTTCGTATTATTCAATAGAAGAAAAGCATTAACGATTACTGATGTTTAGTAAATAAAAAAGTGGTATTCAACTAGCGGACCGCAAAAAACTCTATTATAAAGGCGAAAATACGAGTTATAGTAAGGACAGTGATTAATGGGTATTCACTATTAAAGCAAAATAAATATGAAATATCGATAAGAAAATCTGTAAATCTCGATAAAAAGCAAGCCGTACAAATATTTTTTCAGTTCAAAATAATTAACAAGATTGCTTCATCAGTCGAATAATATTAAGCACGATTGAAAACAGTAATCTGAATTAGCCACAACGATGTTTTTCTTTAATATGCAGTGCGGATTACTGGGAAATTTTGTTGTGTAAAAGAATAAAATACAGGGAATAAATATGTTAATATTGCTTTTAAACGGTATTAAAAATTAATGGGAAATGGATTCCATTTATTTAATCCAATAACTATAGTATCACGAATAGCCTATCAATGATGTTCTCAAAGCTGGTAGTCGGAAGGTGTCGCTTTCGAACATAAGTAACGTTCATTGAAATACTCGTTCGCACATGGCGTTCATTTAAGGCCGCCTAAGCTAGGAGTCTAGTCCTCGGGGGAAATATCCTCCATGAGGGGGGGAGGGGTCTAAGTGATATTATTCTGTATTCACGCAAGTTTCGGAGAAAATCATTAAAATATTGAATGACTAGGCCGACGTATGTGACCTTGGTTTAAACCCAGCACTTTTCAAGGGCCTAAATTGTAAGCCACTGGTAAAGAATTCGTTCGTTCGCATTAAAAATCATTTTAATATGACCGATTTTTTTTTCAGTTGTAAAATTCTTTTTAGCTCCATAGTTTAAAAAAGAAAAAAAAGTTTTTTTAATATATTTATTTTTTCTCAACGCATTATATTTAATTTTTCTTCTCAGGAAGTCTCTATATTAAATGACTTGATCCTTTTAAAAAATTAGCGTCACAGCTAATTTCGCAGATTAAAAAAATAACATTTTTAAAAACATTAAAATTTTATAATAATTCTTTTAGGCTATGCATTCATATACACTGCATGATGCCCGTCAAAATACTCCCATCGCTGATATCTAACAGAAAATGTAAATACCTCATAAGTACCTTTTAGGAAAACCTATATGCATTTATTAGTAGATATGCGAGCATATAAAATTTCCTCCGGAACATTCATTGCAACGCATTTTTTTTTTTTTTTTTTTTTTTTTTTTTTGAGGAGGAGGGGGGAGGGGTGATTTTTCTTAATTAATCATGATCATTATCGAAATTTAGTCTGTAAAAATGTGGTGTGATCAAAAGGCAGATACTTATAAGGCTACATAATTAACCAAGGGTACAAGCATTTCAGTCTCAGGACGAAATTCTTACACCATTATATTTTATCTATAATTACTATCTTACTTATGCAATATATTTTTACGATTGAATACGATAGAAATGATTTATAAAAAGTAGTGATGTAAGAGCTTTGTCTTCCGATGACAACTCTTGTACCCTTGGAATAATCTAGAAACATACATGAAGACATTTTAATTTATTCTAGAGCATTATTAGACCCCGCCTCTTTTTCACACCACTTTCCTTGAAGAATATTTTCTTCTTATTTAACACTTTCGCGACCGCTGACGTAGATTCACATCATTTGAAAATCTGTAACTCCACCAGCGGGCGTTTCTTTTGCAATTTGTATGTCATTTATTTCTTAAAAATATACACAATATTCATATTTGTGCAACAAATATACTATGGATACAAATAATTTGATTAGAAAGAGTATAATTATATTGTATATCCAATCCATTTGTAATATTAATCTGTATATAGAAAATTTTGTTCTGAAATATTGCTACTTGAGAGAATAACTCCCACAGGCGTACTTTACTGTCAAAAAGACAAGAACATGAGGTCGTGAAAGTGTTAATTGTAAATACATATTCCACAAAATTTCACTACAAACAATGTGTTGTGAAAAAAGGGAGGGTACTAATAGTGTTCCTGAATAAATTAAAATTTTTGGCATGTCTGCTAGAAATGTTGGCATATATTTACTACTTCTACTAAAAAATTCTATTCTTTCTTAAAAAAAAAAAAAAAAAAAAAAAAACAGAAATGTTTTACTTCATTATATAATTGAAAAGTCAAGGTACAGTCACCCCAAAAAAAACGCCACCCCCCAACCTAATTTCGCCGTAAATTATCGTAGAAACATTTGACTGGTACCGATCGATTTGTAATAACGTCTAGTTTATAACGGTATAGTTAAATTTTGCCTAAGGGGTCGTCTACATATTAAAACTGGTATTAACTTCATTTTCTTCAATGGCAACCCCTATTTTTGACTTCATATTCAGATGTCTGAGATCAAGGCGGTTCGAAAAACATACCTATTTGTATACCTTAAATCAATTTTAAATAGAGTTACACGGGAAAATGTATTAGGGGTCCGTCTATACATTTAGAACATATAAATCACGATCTACCACCCAGTATACATTATTTATTAAGTTTCACACCGGAAAAAAATTTCAGAAATGTTAATTATAAAATAAAAAAAAATGACTAATTCACAGAACTTTCTGAGTTAGTTTATGAATTAAAAGATTTTTATTGGTTTCTATTGATTAAAAATCAGATAGTTCACTTCATACGAAGAAAATTAAATAGCTTGAATAGATATTAAAATATCTATCAAAAAAAAAAAAAAAAAAAAAAAAAAAAAAAGATGAATGGTTTAAAATTTGTTTGAAAATTCAAAATTATTTTAACTCAAGCTGCCGTATAATTATCTGAAACGGTGGCACTCAACCTGGTTCCCACGGCCGTTTCACAGTGACAATGGGAGTTTGTTCTGATACTGCAGTACTTTCATTTTCTTTAATTGACTTTTTTTAAATATTAAAACAGATTTTTTTATTTTTATTTATTTATTTTTTTAATTAATTATTATTTTTTTTTTTTTCATGACATTATTAAAAACTTTTACATAAATCTCCACGATATTCTTTTGCTTTTATATTTTGTAATGTGTAACAAATTAATATGTAAAATAATAAATCCTACTACTTAATGGGATGTTCTAAAATTCTACTCTTTAACATAGATACCGAAGTGGACGGTGGGTGTAGAAAGGCTGTCTACCCTTAATCTAAATCTTCACTTGAAAAGGTCAAAATGTTACATAACTCTTTTTTTTTTTTTTTAAGGAAAAAAGAAGAAGATAAGGAGGAGAAAGAAAGATCAAAACGAATATAAAGCATATTAAACGTTAATACCCTTTAAACACTGGGAAATGGCGGGGTTTTGTATTGTGTGTCATTTTAGAGCTGTAGAGTGCCAGAAAATTACTTTATGTAATAAAACTTTTCATTTAAAGGGTATTTAAAGCAGCATTATATTTAATACTAGTGTTGGACGATATCAGAAATTAAATATCGCGATATATCACCAAGTTAATATCGATATTAGTGATATATTGCGATATTTCTTTCAAGATAGGAAAAAATAGACATTTGTTATTTTTTAACAACATGTGCACACGAATTTTAAAGTATACAAGTATAGAGTGTTTTCCATGTATTTTCTGGTATATTACTATCATAACTTTATCATAAAAAAAAAAAAAATCATAAAAAGTGAATCAATATTTTGTGTTTCTTATAACTTATACTATTGCTTTTTAGTATACCTCTGTATAGTTTATCCTCTATTCTTCCCATTTTAAGCTTTAATTATTTTAAAATCATATTTTAACACAGCTACTATGTGATCTGTGTTTTGTTTGTACCAAGTATATCAAAATTCATAATTCTACTAAAAATAAAGCTTAAGAAAAATTGTCTTAAGATGTAGGTATTAAATAAAAAGGAAAATCAATTTAAATAGTTAAGAAATGCCATTGGAATTGGATACACCTTTTTTGGTCGTAGAGAGTAATATTTTTTACTTAAAACTCTTATATGCATCCTAAATGTCAGTTGCTTGTCATTTTTATTTTTGTTTCTGCTTACCAAATCATTACAATATTTTTTAAATGTATATGTGTTTAATTCACATTCGTAATAGTTTCACAACAATTGAAAATTGAATTATATATATCTATATATATTATATATATATATATATATATATATATGTATACATTGTCAGTATAAAAATTATATTATTTAAACAAAATTATGTTAAAGTTTCATTTTGTTACTTAAAGTAACTCATTTTGCATTTAAACCAATTTCATTTAACATGTACGGCTTAAAAAAAAAAAAAGAAAGAAAGAAAGAAATAAAGAAGGAAGGAAAAGGAAAGAGAAAAAATAAATGCTACATAAAAAAAGTAATAAACTATCCAATATTATATATTTCTATAAAGAAACTGTCACTGTAAAATTACTGAAGATAAAACTGTATTTTACATCAGTCAGATAGCACCTTTTCTCCCTTCCCATGTTATCCAATGGGATTTTTGTCGCGTCGTTTTATAAAAATATTTTATTAAAAAATGAACTTTTTCGAATTCTGTTTTTTGAATATTACTCTTTGAACAGGTCGTCTTTTAGCTTAAATTCTGTTTTTTGAATATTACTCTTTGAACAGGTCGTCTTTTAGCTTAGTGAGCAATTTTTCGAAAAAATAAATTTAAATATTTTACTTAGAGATCCACACTTAAGAGTCCATAATTTACTTATTGAAATAAAATATTTAAACGAATTTTTTCGAAAAATTGTTCCCCAAGCTAAAAGGGTTAAAGTAGTAAACCAAGTTCAAAGACTAATATTCAAAAAACAGAATTCGAAAAACTTCATTTTTGAATGAGATATTTTTATAAAACGAAGCAACGAAAATCCCATTGGATAACATGGGAAAGGAGAAAGGGAGCTAGCTATCTGACTGAAATACAGCCCAAAGCAGTGATGCCAGATGGTCGAAAATTATTTCCCCAAACAGGTCTTAAAATTTCCCCAAATCAAGGGTTTTTTTCGAAAACATCCCCAACAGGTTTTCCACTAAAAAGAGGAAAAAAAAAACATTTTTTTTCAAAAAATAATATCTAGCAGATTTTTCTGATTTGAGCTCAGATTTTTCCCCAAATGAACTCAATTTTTGAAAAAAATCCCCAAAGAACAACAAAGCTATTGAAAGTCTCTAGTCGTAGGGATAAATCATTACGTTGCCAACATTGACAGAAAGTTGAAGAAATCCCCAGATTTGTCCCCAAACATTTTAGAATTCCCCAAAAAAGTCCTCAAAATTGTCCCCATAAGCTTCACAAATCCCCCAAAATGGGGACAAAATCCCCAATCTGGCATCACTGAGCCAGAGTGAGTGAAACACATTGAACGTCACATCTTATTGACCAGAAGTTATCGATACTTTGAAATAAACCAATATCAATGAACCAATAGCAGGAAATGAGCTAAAACAAAAGATATTGTTTGGTTACTGTGGTAATACACCTACGATCCATGAGTGGTGATATGGAATATTATCAAATACTAACAGTAGTATAAATTATTTCATGTTATCGTTTAGGGTTTTATCGTTTAGTCAATATACTGCGGGAAAAGCAGATGGCTTTCAATAAATACTGTTTATTTTTTTATTATGCGGTGGACTTATTAAAGCAGTGATATTTTAGATTTGAGGATGCGCACGCAGGAATAAAGGAAGAGGAAGTATATGCATTGTGTGAGTGCAGTGATCGTTTGGGGTGGGGTTATATTTTTTTATTTTATCAGTGAGGGATGGGAGAAAAATAATTGGAGAATGGGTATTAGTATACGATATTGCGCGCTCTTTTTATTCGGGTTTCATTCGCTGATGGGATCGTTCGCTCGCTCGGGTTTCATTCGGGAATTCGGGTTTCATTCGCTGATGGGATCGTTCGCTCGCTCGGGTTTCATTCGGGAATTCGGGTTTCATTCGTGATGCATGCTAGCGCGGAATCGCAATTCTATTAATCCGTCGTTGACGTTTAACGGTACTTATCAGCATATCAATTGATCGCGCTCTGCGCTCTAGGTAATATCGTTAAAAGGGATATATTGACAGAGCAAAATCTTAAATATTGTTATCGGGATATTTAAAAAATATCGATACTTGGGGATATATTGATAAATAATCCAGCCCTATTTAATACATAGACTATTCAGAAAAAAAATACCATTCATCTCGTTCATGAAAAATAAAGAACATTTTCTGGCATTGCTCTATGTATATACATTCTTGTCAACCTATCCCGGAAGATTACTGGTCCCGCCCCTTTCCGTACATTTTTTTCACATCAGTCTTTTTAGAGCCGTGTCAGCCATCAGTGGCTGACACTGATCTTTCCATTTAGGCTAAGTCAGCCGGCAGTGTAAAATATGATATAAAACTGCAGAACTTACATAGTTTTAAGTAATTACTGACAATTTATTTAAAATTTACTTCATGTTTTTTTTTTTTTTTTTTTTTTTTTTTTAATAGGATTTTTATAGGATTATATCGTTAAGGCCTAATGGGGTTTATTGAAACTCGATAAACATAACACGCTTCTAAGCAGCACGTGTGCCTGAATGGGATTTCCATAAGAATTCGCGTGGCGCTCAATGAGTTAATCGTAAATGTATTTGAAGTTAATTACTCTAAAAATTAAATTGTGTACACACAGGGGCGGGAACTAACAATGTTACGGGTTAGGTTGGCAAGTATGCATATATATTTTGCTTGATTTATAAAAATTTATAACACATTTTCTTCTTTTTTTCAGTATTTTGTGTTTATATCTCTCATTAAAAATAAATACAATACTCATATATAAACATTTCCATACAGTAATGTATATAAACATATTGATTAAAGAAGATTTGTTGATATTATATAATTATTCTTCTATCTGTATAGTATATTAACACAAATATATTTTGTAAATTTCGCAGCATCGAAAAACAGCAACATAGCTTCCATATCAAGGCTTAATGTAAATAGCCACGCCTTTTCACAAATTTTCTAAAACTTTATAATATAAAGCAAAATAATTTTGCATATTTGTAATTAAATCATTTAAGTTTTGTCTTCAATAATCGATGTAGTAAATACCATTGTGATTTATGCATACCAGCGTCACATATAGAGTCAAATAGGAATATGCAAATTTGTCTTTTTTTTTTAAATAGTGTTTCAGCGAATCAGAGGCGGGGCTTCTTTTCTTTTGAAATTCTTTCACAATCCCTCGCCTACATTGTGATAACTTTACAAAAATATGCCAATTTGTATAATAAACATCGAAATATTGCTTAGGAAACAATAAAAATAACATAAAGGTAAATTAAAATAGTTTTCCGTCAAATTATATACAAACATTTACTTATAGAGGATACAGATTATAACAAGTGACGGCCCCCTAACAGGAATAAAAAGTGAAATATCACTGTAACTCAATAAATAATGTTAGGAACGAGCTGTAAATTTGGAAACCTATGTTTTTGATGATGCCCGTTCTATTCGCGCAAAAATTAACATAGGTCATAATTCATAATTTTTTCAAATATGAATTTATTAATAATTTTCATAATTCAAAAAATGTTTTTTTAGCAAAAATTTGCATGGAATATGTTTGGGTTACTTCATTCTAACGAATAAAAAAAAAAGAATTTAAATATCATAATTATTCCGGAAGATATGATTTAATGTTTGTCACATTCATTTAACATTAGCACCCCCAAACTTTGACAGCTTATGACGCTATGAAAAATTGAGCGAAATATATAAACTATACCATTTTCCGTGATGATTTGATCCAAAGAATTCAAATAAATTATAAAAAATGGGGGTCATCATTGAAAAATATGAAGTTGATGTCAGTTTTAATATGTAGACGCCCCCCTAAGTAAAATCTAACTATAACATTATAAACTAGACGTTATTACAAACTGATTGGTACCACTCGCATGTTTCTACGATAATTTACGGCAAAATTAGGTGGGGGGGTGGCGTTTTTTTTTGGGGTGACTGTACCTTTAAAAAACCCTTCAGAGACTGGCAACTGAAAGCATCAACTTCGGTTTCTTTTGATATCCCTTTGATGTGTTTTTTGAGAAATGAAGCTCGCCCCAGCCCTCGCTCACAAACCCCCTAGTGAGATAATTGCATGGGAACTGGTCTCTTTTGTAAAATAGCAATAAAAAGTAACGTCCTTCATTGTAAATGTGTGCAAATTTCAAGGGTCGCTTTCGGACAATGGATAATTTATGAATTTTGAAGCTCTGTTCGTTGCCAGTGTCTGAAGGGTCCTTTAGTGTACACATTTTTCTAGAAATGTCAATATATTTAATTAACTACTTATAAAAACTCTTCCAAAAAATACTTTTTATGTATACGTTGTTTTTGTTGACAAATATTCAATGTTGCGCTTCTGCAAAGTTGAGCATTTACTGCAAATTTGAATACAGATAATGGACACACTGAACATAAATAAATTGTTTTACAATATTTTAAATTACAATACATGATTATATACACTTTTTCTTACGTTTAAATCAAAACTAATCAGCACAAACATGATTACCGTCGTATCTAACAATATCATGGCGGCCACAGACGACTTATTATTTTTGTTGTTATTTTCGTGCCCCATTTTTCCATAAAATAAAATTTATAATAAATGTATGTATGCAAAGTGCAGATTTACCTGCAGATTTACCTTTAATATATATATATATATGCTACGCTTAAAGTAATAAATCTAGTTATTATTAATAATTTTCGATAGTTATTAATAATAACTGCCCATTTTGGTGACTGTGATTAATTAATGGACATTAATCACTTTAACCGGTCGTTATTATTAATTACAAAATGAGTTTCGAGAATGTGATTAAATAATGGGCATTAATCATATTAACCGGTTAATATTAATAATTACCGAGAGAGTTTGCTCAATGCGGATCCATTAGTCATACCTTAGTAAAGGAAATTTCTAGCTAAACGCGTTGAAAATTATTACATTGAACAAACATCATTGGTAATTATTAATAATAACCGGTCAATGTGATAAATTCTCATTATTTATTCACTTTAGCCTGCTTATTTGTTTATTATTAATAATCGTCTGTTATTATTAATACTTACCATTAATAACATTGACCGTAACATACATATGTATACTAGAAATAGTAGTACAAAAAGAATATAACCGTGGCAGCCCTGCAATATGACCCTCAAAAAGTCCCATATTTTTACAGTGGCGATAGCTATTGCCAACTTTAACATATTTTCCTGTATATAATGCACAGTTGATATAAATCAGTTTTACTCCATATATATATATATTAATAGAAAAAGCTATATTTCGACAAAATAGTGATTCTAAAAAAAAAATAAATAAATAAATAAAAAATAAAAAACTGTATGTAATTGGTATTTCTGGTGTATGACTTATTTATTTAACACACAGTTTATACATAGGAAAATGCAATATGTAAAAATTGTAGAAATACAGCTTTGGAGATGTGCAAAATTACGTATTTAAGATTTAAATTTCAACAGATTTGGAAATTTAGTATGAAAATATTATTTTACATAGGTTCAAAGCGGTGCACTAACGGAAAAAAAGTACTTTTTTGGAAGTTAATATTGTGGAAAAAAATTATATTATTATTTTTTTTATTCAAATGTATATAATATTTTAGTATAGACCTCTTGTATATTTGTATGAAAATAATTTCCATTTATTATGAAGAAAATATTGATAAAGAATGCAATAAAAATTTCACATTTTCTTATAAGAATCGTGGAGTTTTACAAAAATGTAAGGAAATCGTTTCAATAATTTTCATACCTTACAGTTGTAATTATTACTTATAGCATGTATTTAAAATATATATATATATATATTTAGTTACCTTTACCAGCAGTTTCTATGATTGAATAATGTGGAGATATCTTATATAAAATATAGTATTCATAATAGTGAATACGCCAAAGCCTGATTTTATAGATTTGAAATGTTCATTACTTTTATACACTAATTCCGTAACAGGACGTGCAAAAGAAATTTATTTACCATCTTGTTATGACATAAAGTTAACAGCTTCGTTTGAGAGAAACATCGTTATGAATTGACATATTCACGAAAGTCGACCAATTGATTAGATGGCATTTGGATATTGAATGTTTAGTCAGTTTGTCTCAGGAATAGTTTTCACAGGAATAAAGCCTATTTATATTCGTATACTTTGACCTGGTAAAATTACTTTTGTTGCAAAAATATTTTATGTTTAATTTAAAATATTTTCTTCACTTAAGCGAGTTTATGTGTGTATTTTTACTTGTATTTTCTCCTCAAGTGTACTGACCTCACAGTTAAGTAATTCTTTTAAGTTATCAAATACTTACAGTTCCGGAAAATATGTTTTACAATAAATGTTTAATAAATTGCATTTATTAATTTATCACTGGGGTATATTCCTATTTTGTAAAGAACTGCCTGCACTCTGCACTTTGGCGTTCCTCTTAAACGTTTTATTATATTTGGTTGGCGGGAATGTTTTGTGGAATTTAATTAAACAAATGACACCGTAATTTTGTCCTGGACAAAATGTGTATATATTCAAGAAGGTACAGTCACCCAAAAAAAAAAACGCCACCCCCCCCCCCACCTAATTTTGCCGTAAATTATCGTAGAAACATGCGACTGGTACCAATCAGTTTGTAATAACGTCTAGTTTATAATGTTATAGTTAGATTTTACTTAGGGGGTCGTCTACATATTAAAACTGACATCAACTTCATTTTTTTCAATGGTAACCCCCATTTTTTATAATTTATTTGAATTCTTTGGATCAAACCATCACGGAAAATGGTATAGTTTATATATTTCGCTCAATTTTTCATAGAGTTATAAGCTGTCAAAGTTTGGGGGTGCTAATGTTAAATGAATGTGACAAACATTAAATCATATCTTCCGAAATAATTATGATATTTAAATTCTGTTTTTTTTATTCGTTAGAATGAAGTAACCCAAACATATTCCATGCAAATTTTTGCTAAAAATACATTTTTTGAATTATGAAAATCATTAATAAATTCATATTTGAAAAAATTATGAATTATGACCTATGTTAATTTTTGCACGAATAGAACGGGCGTCATCAAAAACATGTGTTTCCAAATTTACAGCTCGTTCCTAACATTATTTTTTGAGTTACAGTGATATTTCACTTTTTATTTCTGTTAGGGGGCCGTCACTTGTTATAATCTGTATCCTCTATAAGTAAATGCTTGTATATAATTTGACGGAAAACTATTTTAATTTACCTTTATGTTATTTTTATTGTTTCCTAAGCAATATTTCGATGTTTATTATACAAATTGGCATATTATTGTAAAGTTATCACAATGTAGGCGAGGGATTGTGAAAGAATTTCAAAAGAAAAGAAGCCCCGCCTCTGATTCGCTGAAACACTATTTAAAAAAAAAGACAAATTTGCATATTCCTATTTGACTCTATATGTGACGCTGGTATGCATAAATCACAATGGTATTTACTACATCGATTATTGAAGATAAAACTTAAATGATTAATTACAAATATGCAAAATTATTTTGCTTTATATTATAAAGTTTCAGAAAATTTGTGAAAAGGCGTGGCTATTTACATTAAGCCTTGATATGGAAGCTATGTTGCTGTTTTTCGATGCTGCGAAATTTACAAAATATATTTGTGTTAATATACTATACAGATAGAAGAATAATTATATAATATCAACAAATCTTCTTTAATCAATATGTTTATATACATTACTGTATGGAAATGTTTATATATGAATATTGTATTTATTTTTAATGAGAGATATAAACACAAAATACTAAAAAAAAAAGAAGAAAATGTGTTATAAATTTTTATAAATCAAGCAAAATATATATGCATATTTGCCAACCTAACCCGTAACATTGTTAGTTCCCGCCCCTGTGTGTACATAATTTAATTTTTAGAGTAATTAACTTCAAATACATTTACGATTAACTCATTGAGCGCCACGCGAATTCGTATGGAAATCCCATTCAGGCCACACGTGCTACGTAGAAGCGTGTTATGTTTATCGAGTTTCAATAAACCCCATTAGGCCTTAACGATATAATCTTATAAAAATCCTATTAAAAAAAAAAAAAAAACATGAAGTAAATTTTAAATAAATTGTCAGTAATTACTTAAAACTATGTAAGTTCTGTAGTTTTATATCATATTTTACACTGCCGGCTGACTTAGCCTAAATGGAAAGATCAGTGTCAGCCACCGATGGCTGACACAGCTCTAAAAAGACTGATGTGAAAAAAATGTACGGAAAGGGGCGGGACCAGTAATCTTCCGGGATAGGTTGACAAGAATGTATATACATAGAGCAATGCCAGAAAATGTTCTTTATTTTTCATGAACCAGATGAATGGTATTTTTTTTTTTTTGAATAATCTATGTATTAAATATAATGCTGCTTTAAATACCCTTTAAATGAAAAGTTTTATTACATAAAGTAATTTTCTGGCACTCTACAGCTCCCAAATGACACACAATACAAAACCCCGCCTTTTTCCAGTGTTTAAAGGGTATTAACGTTTAATATGCTTTATATTCGTTTTGATCTTTCCTTCTCCTCCTTATCTTCTTCTTTTTTCCTTAAAAAAAAAAAAAGAGTTATGTAACATTTTGACCTTTTCATGTGAAGATTTAGATTAAGGGTAGTCAGCCTTTCTACAACCACCGTCCACTTCGGCATCTGTGTTAAAGTGTAGAATTTTAGAACACCCCATTATGTAGTAGGATTTATTATTTTACATATTAATTTGTTACACATTATAAAATATAAAAGCAAAAGAATATCGTGGAGATTTATGTAAAAGTTTTTAATAATGTCATGAAAAATAATAATAATAATAATTAATAAAAAAAATAAATAAATAAAAATAAAAAAAATCTGTTTTAATATTTTAAAAAAGTCAATTAAAGAAAATGAAAGTACTGCAGTATGAGAACAAACTCCCATTGTCACTGTGAAACGGCCGTGGGAACCAGGTTGAGTGTCGCCGTTTCAGACAATTATACGGCAGCTTGAGTTAAAATAATTTTGAATTTTCAAACAAATTTAAAACCATTCATCTTTTTTTCTTTTGATAGATATTTTAATATCTATTCAAGCTATTTAATTTTCTTCGTATGAAGTGAACTATCTGATGTTTAATCAATAGAAACCAATAAAAATCTTTTAATTCATAAACTAACTCAGAAAGTTCTGTGAATTAGTCATTTTTTTTATTTTATAATTAATATTTCTGAAATTTTTTTCCGGTGTGACACTTAATAAATAATGTATACTAGGTGGTAGATCGTGATTTATATTTTCTAAATGTATAGACGGACCCCTAATACATTTTCACGTGTAACTCTATTTAAAATTGATTTAAGGTATATAAATAGGTATGTTTTTCGAACCGCCTTGATCTCAGAAATCTGAATATGAAGTCAAAAATAGGGGTTGCCATTGAAGAAAACGAAGTTAATGCCAGTTTTAATATGTAGACGCCCCCTTAGGCAAAATTTAACTATACCGTTGTAAACTAGACGTTATTACAAATCGATCGGTACCAGTCAAATGTTTCTATGATAATTTACGGCGAAATTAGGTGGGGGGGGGGGGGGTGGCGTTTTTTTTTTGGGTGACTGTACATACCAAAAACCTTGTTAAAATTTATATAAACGTTGTCCATGATAAATTTCCGGTGTGAAATTGTTTAATTAATTAAGATAGAACTTTCTAGATAACTCAATATAACAAAAAAATTTACCTATTCGTGATTAAGTTATTTACACTTCATCTTCAGCAACTGATGCCATAAATGCCACTGGCGTATATATGCACCGGCAGCACATAAACTGTTAAGCACAAATACGTAATTTTTAACTGTGCATGCTTATACCTTTCAGAGGCAAGGTAATTCACACAAAGACACCAGAAAATACAAACAATGTTATGAGGGAAGAAATAAAGCATTTTTTTCTGGTAAGTAATAAAAGTAGTGTTCTAGTAAAAAAAAAATCATGGAAAAATTTTTGCAGTTGGGAATCAGTAAATGCGTACACGTGACGTAAACACAGCACTTTAAACACTTCAGGGGCTGCGGGTTATATTGGGTTGGCGGGAAAGTTCTGTCGTATTGAATTATAAAAGATATAACCGAAAAATCCTCCTGGATAAAATTTATGTACCTTTTAAGAAGGGATTTGATAAATGTCGCTTTAAGTGATATATAAATGTTGTCTAAATGTAAAAAAATAACTATTACCAGCTGCAAGAAACTCTCTGTCATTGGAGAAAATAATTATATTCTCCAATCACAGAAAGTTTCTTGCAGCTGGTAATAGTTATTTTTTTACAGTGTAGGGGATAAAGTACCGGTAACAGTTGCTGAATTCAATGTAACAGAATTTTCTCACAAACCTAAAATTATATCTAAAGCTTGAAATCTCTACCAGATTTTCAGAACATTTTCAGAGATGAGAATTTTCCGCTCTTTTTACTCTACCACTATATTTATACAATACTGTCTATCCTATTCTATTATGACATATTGCTAAAAAATACAATAAAAATTTTCGTCTAAAAATAGTGGTTGAAAAATGGGCACAAATTTCTCTTCCTTCAAAATGTTCTGAAAAAAGGGCAGACACTTCGAGTTCTAATTAAGGTAAACGCACAAGTAGTGGACCCTGTACCAGTAGTGGACACTTTTAAATTTAAACTGGGAAAATAAGGTTCGAAGAATGTTCAGAAGGAAGTTATACTCCTCCACTATTAAAATCTATAACTACAAATAATTCCGGTCATCAGTTTTAAAATAACATTAGTCTAACTAAATATATATATATATATGCACTTTTCGTGATTTTGCTGTTTTTTCTTATCGTTTTGAATAAGGAAATAAAATTTTATTTGCTTTGCCTCTGCTTATTTTAACTGACTTCTTCTACCTTTTGCTTTCATATGATTAAAATAAGTATGCATATTTCATTTATTTTCCTATGTTTTAAATCTTCTATTAACATATAGTATTTTTATGAGTGTCCACTACTGGTACCAAAAAATGTCATCATGACCAGCAGTGGACAGTCCTGTACACTACTTGTTCATTTGACTTTTAAAGTCAGATCTAGTAGTGGACACAGCTCTGTGATCTCTCAAATTTAGAGTTGAGCTCAGTGTTTTCAAATGTCGCACTAAAGCTACAGTCGGTAACAAAAGAGTTCAAACACTAGCAAAAATTCCTATGTAAAAAAGTACACTTAATACTATTTCGTTGAATAAATCCTTGTCGAATCCTGTTCTTACACTAAGAAGAGGATTCGACAAGGATTTAGTTAACAAAACGGTATTAAATGTACTTTTTTTATATAGGAATTTTTGCTAGTGTTCGTACACTTTTGTTACCGACTGTACGCATTGATCAGTCGGCGTTGTTCTGGGACTCACTCATGGGAGGGTAAGGAGACATGCCATCAGAATTTTGATCTTCTGCGGACAGGATGGCTCCCATGCTTTCCCAAATTTAGAAAGCGGAACAAAATTGGAATTCATTCGAATCAGAGATAATCTAGAGATATATTTTAAAGTTTTTTTTTTTTCGATTTTTTTTTTTTTTTTTTTTGGTTTCATATTGGACTAGTTGGTTGTTCAATTCCCATTGAAACATCGACATTGAAATAGCATAACTGCGATCAGTATTTAGAGGGTTGAGGTAGAGGTCTGCACAGGCCGAAATTTTGAGGCTCGGTTTTGGCCCGTTGCCGTACGAAAGCTTTGATTTTCCGTCCCGGTATTAAATCTAAAAGTCTCCCCGAGCCGGACCCGTCCCATTTACTTATTTACATGTGTAAGGCCCGGTCCGGACAAAAACGATAAAATCAGCCCTGACTTGACCTGGCCCGATTAAAAAAAAATGAAAAATAACAACAATAATAATAATAATAATAATAATAAAGCATGCCTTCCTGTGAAAAACTTTTTTAGCATGTGTTTCGCAGGTGTTTTACATAGCCAAGCAATAGAATGTTCTTTAACAAAACTACTGACCTTTTGCAAGACAATTGTATACAAACATAAATTTAATATTACAGACGTACAGAGGGCACAAAGACAGACAGAAAGTCAAATTGAAAATATTAGCATTCATCAAACAGTATAGGAAGGTATTAAAAATGGTTAACACGACTAAAAATGCACTCTCAACCATTTCCACTTATATACCGTAATGTATCCGAATACTTTCTTCTGATCCGGTAAACAAAATTGTAATGCTAATCTAACCATTTTCAATAGAAAAAATGCTTTTGCACATCGTAAAAATGATGGTTATTTCATCCTGCGCACTGGAAAGTAGAGGAAATATTAAAGCGGAAGGATTTTTATATCCTTCATACGACCTAGATTCTACTGACACTAGGGCACAAAACTTCATTGACAGCAACGTACCTAATTTCTTTTGTTTGTACATGTGCGCAAACTAGTAGTGACATGCATACTATTTTGAATAGGAAAGCAACTACTATTACTTTAAATAAAATATATTAATTTCTAGACATGCTAAAAATATTTGCGGAAAATCAGATCGAAGAGAAAGGCTGATAGACAATTAAGTTGAAGTTATAAATATTTCCTATCAAAATAAAACTTTATGTGACATACTAGTCTATAATATTATGTAAAATATGACTGAGGGTTAACTGGACATGATTGTTTACGGAGCCATCTCTATAGAATTGGTGTGACAGATTCTCCAGACTGTGTTTTGTGTGACTTTGGTCAACCAATGACTTTTGAGCATTTGAATTATTGTAATGTATTGTTTCAGTGTGAGAACATTTTTAAGAAGTATTGGAGAGCCCGTGAACTGATGGCTTAAGCGCTAATGTTCGTTATTTGTAAAATAAATAAATAATAAATGTCTGAAAAAATATTTCATCATTTTCTTTTTTCGTTAATTATAGAGGAAAGTAGAAAAAAAATCGGGTCGTTCATCCAGACCGAGCCTGAGCATACACAAAAAAAATTGAGTACCATCCCGTCCTTGCCCGAGAGCAAATTGAAAAATTCGGCCCGAGGGCCGGGCCGTAAACCAGAACCCGTGCAGACTTCTAGGTTGAGGATGAGTGGATTTTATGTCGCACTAGTGTTACACTATAGGCAATTAACGACGGTCTGGAACTCACCTCTAAGGATAGTCCGGAGACATTTCGTGAACCCCATTGGTTTAATTTGGATGGGAACAGGAAGGGCGTTGGTATTTAGAGGGTTATATACCTCTTGCATTGTTAAACGTACAGTCGGTAACAAAAGTATCCGAACACTAGCAAAAATTCCTATATGAAAAAAGTAGAGTTAATACTGGACTAAGAACATGATTTGACAAGGATTTATTTAACAAAACAGTATTAACTCTACTTTTTTTTCTATAGGAATTTTTGCTAGTATTCGGATACTTTTGTTACCGACTGTAGGTTCCGAGTGATTGGCGTCATCGTGTTCTCGTTAATTAGTTATTCTGCATCAAGTTAAAATTTTCGCAAGAAAAACATCGTGGTTCAAAAAGGGGAGCAAATTCCCCCGTATAGGATTAAAATGTGACGGTTTGTCCCAGAGAACTCTTAGGGAGGACTCCTAAATCAACGCCAATTGACAACTACGTAACTTTAGCGCGACGTCAAACTCCCTCAATCTCATCGTCTCTAAATTGCTGAGATTGGAATGATGGACATTTTAACCCTACTTCTGCGATATCTTGCAAACAGTGAATGAAGGGTTAACAGCGAACGCAAATTTTATGTAAGACGATGATAAGTCTAATCGAATTTTCGCATCATGAAACACTTATCCCAAAACTTTCATCAAAATCGTTGAAGCCGTTTTCGGAAAATTCAAGACATATGTGTATATAAGTATTCACGTATTTAACTCGTTTAATATAAGGAAAGGTTCAGCGAAATTTCCTTGTCCCTGAAACGCTTAAACGTTAATATTTCCTTTATGCAATTCATTAGTGAAATATTTAAAGCTATTCAGACGAAAAACGTTTTAAAAATTTAGATATATACATATATGATTCAATCGGTTTAAATTTAGGAGTTTTAAATCAAGGAGTTTTATTCAAATTAGAATTTTGAAACAAGTAATGGCGCAATGTATTGTCCGTTGAAAATTTTGATATATTTGGAACCCAATAATGCTTTGTTTCATTTCGAAAGCAAAAGCAGTTTAACTCATATCACATATTTCTTTCTGAAATTTTAAATTAACTGATTTTTTTTTTTTTTTTTTTTTTTTTTTAAGAGTATCTCTATACATTTGGCTAATAAGTTATGCAAAAGAATTCTTTTTAACCTTGCCTTGCGTATGGACAAATAAAAATCATTTAGTACAAAAGTTCACATTTCACCGCATGTTTCATATTTTTATGTTCTGATTGTACTACGAGGTGTCTAATAATGTATGTCATGTTTTCGAAAAATGACATTGCATTGGTTTCGGAATCCTGCATGTTATAAAGACAAAGAATGTTAAAATTTTCTTTCAATGTATAGTTTTTCTAGTTCACATCTGCTGCATGTTTTGGTGAAAATTTTATGATGCTGTATAAAAGTGTATTCAAATGGAATAGAAAGTTATTTGTTCTATGTGCGGAAGTTCTTAAAAGATTATATAAAGTTGTTGTCTTTGAAACTCTGACTCTTCGTTATTGCTGTTAAGAACATTTTTGTCAGTAAATCTTTTATCTGTTTTCCTTCTAGTCTAACTTTTAAATAATTTCACTGCGAATACTTCACTGTGTTTTAGTTACATATTGTATATTATTTATTTAAACATATTTGTAAATATATATATATATATATATATATTCAGATATTACATATAATTTTATCGCATTTAATTTACTCGACATTTTACAGATGGTTATATCGAATTTGCAAGCTTCATGTAAAACCCTCTAAAATATTACCTTTGACTCGTTGTACAAATTGTAATAATTAATCTTATTTATTTATTTATTTTTTTGAATAATTTAAATAAATTGATGTAATATTATGTAACATTTTTATTAATTCAGAAACTAGATAAAATAGAGAAAAAAAAGCAATTAATTTATTTATCTTCAGCCGTATTATAACGTAAATTTGTTTAGTTTATAACATCTATATAAATTACCAGCAATTTCTTTGAAGAAAAAAAAATGTTGCACTCCGGGAGTGCCGACAGAAGTGAAAATTTGAACAATTAAGTGTGTATATCTTGAATCGTCAGGAAATATTTTATTGTGCAGGAAATACTTTTAAATGAAGTGTTTTTTTATTCATTAATATAAACTAATACTACAAAAATTATATTAAAATTTTATTTAATGCGCTAACTGCAATAGAGACAGTGTCCGGAGATGAGAGAAGTCGCGTAGAGCCGCACCAGATTGTAAAAACGTGAGAAAAATGGCGGCTTTGGCCTTTCTCACGGTTTTGCGAATCCTAACTGCAACGTTTCCGGCTGCAATCTTTAAGACACAGTGGCTGGAGATGAGAGAAGACTTGTATAGCCGCACCAGATTGTAAAAACGTGAGAAAAATGGCGGCTTTGGGTTTTCTCACGGTTTTGTGAGGTCTAACTGCAATAGAGACAGTGTCCGGAGATGAAAGAAGTCGTGTAGAGCCGCACCAGATAGTAAAAACTTGAGAAAATGGCTGCTTTGGACTTTCTCATGGTTTTGTGAGGTCTAACTGCAACGTTTCCGGCTGCAATCTTTAAGATACAGTGGCCGGAGATGAGAGAAGTCGTATAGAGCCGCACCAGATTGTAAACACGTGAGAAAAATGGCGGCTTTGGCCTTTCTCACGGTTTTGTGAGGTCTAACTGCAATAGAGACAGTGTCCGGAATAAGAGAAGTCGTGTAGAGCCGCACCAGATTGTAAAAACGTGAGAAAAATGGCGGTTTTTGCCTTTCTTACAGTTCTGTTAGGTCTAACTGCAACGTTTCCGGCTGCAATCTTTAAGAGACTGTGTCCGGAGATGAGAAAAGTCGTATAGAGCCGCACCAGATTGTGAAAGCGTGAGAAAAATGGCGGCTTTGGCCTTTCTCACGGTTCTGTGAGGTCTAACTGCAACGTTTCCGGCTGCAATCTTTAAGAGACAGTGGCTGGAGATGAGAGAAGTCGTGTAGAGCCGCACCAGATTGTAAAAACGTGAGAAAAGTGGCGGCTTTGGCCTTTCTCACGGTTCTGTGAGGTCTAACTGCAACGTTTCCGGCTGCAATCTTTAAGAGACAGTGGCTGGAGATGAGAGAAGTCGTGTAGAGCCGCACCAGATTGTAAAAACGTGAGAAAAGTGGCGGCTTTGGTCTTTCTCACGGTTTGGTGAGGTCTAACTGCAGTAGAGACAGTGGTCCGGAGATGAGAGAAGTCGTGCAGAGCCGCACTAGATTGTAAAACAATATACAGTATATAATTATTAACACTTCACATTAGCAAGTTAATTGTATGATACATTATTTGTATCATACAAGGATGGAAAGCGTCAGCTGACGATGACGCGAGTTCAATGATTTTTGTTCACCCAAAAGTGCTCAACGCGCCTAAAGAAGTTTTCACTTCAAAAATATTAGCTGGCTGGAAAAAAATTACTCAATGAAATCCACAATACATTTAATTTTCAGTTAAAAATTTGGTCACTGATTTGTAAGAGAAGAATTAAAAAAAAAAAAAAAAAAACTTCTAAACCAAGTCTCCCTTTTTTCAAGGGAGATTTAATAACGGAAAATTTTTATAATTGTTTTCAGCTTATTCGATAATCGAAAATGCATGCGACTCATACCATTAACAAATTATTGTGATTTATGTGTATTAAAATTTTAAAAATTTCGGTAATCAACCCTTAACGGTCGCATATTTCTCAAAGACACGCCAATGAAACCCATTTTTATCTAATTTAAAAAAAAAAAAAAAGATTGAAAATAAATATATGAATAATATATAAATTTATTCTGTACATATTTTGAAATACATTATATATAGTTTGGTACTGGCTGGTGTTTTCATATACCCTAAAATGTAAAGAAAAATTACACGGGGGGCGTAGTCACTGCCCGTGAATATCACGGGAGCGAGAAAAAGGGATTAATCCATGGAGATGTGAAAAAAATATTGCAAAACTGCATTAATTTTCTCTCACACTTGTTAAGCTATAAAATTACTTAATATCTTTCTAAATGTTCGACATTAACATGCTTTACTCTACCAAAGAACTTAAGCCTTTGAAGAGCAAATAAATTTTGCTTATTTAAAATAAACTGCTTACCAGAAATTAAGAACAGGTCTAAAATAAAGGAAAGAAAAAGAATGAAAGAAGCATTTCTTAATCTACACTCCTGCTCGTTTCCAAAAGATCAGTTTTTTTCTTTTTAATTAGAAAAATATATCTCTTGATGAAATGTTTTCAAACTTTGGGTATTTAAATAACTGGGCCTTGCTCAGGTTTTTTTCCGTAAAGATTGGTTGAAGACAGCATTTAGGGGGTGATAACAGATTGAGAAAAACCAATAATGTTTGTGATCACCCAGTATCGTTAAGTGACCGAAATGCTCTGAAATTTTAGGATGTGTTAATATAGACACAGTACAATTTGTGGATGAATTTGTGTGACGATAGCATACTAAATTACAGAAATATACGCATTTATTTTTAAACTCAAAAAAAAAAAAAAAAGCATGTTTTTTTTTTTTTTTTTTTTTTATTATTTATTTATAATATAAAGAGTTTTAAAATAAATTCTTACTGTCAGACAATTGAAAAAATTCTTTTGGAACAACATACTGCAATCTGAATAAAAATAACTTAATTATCTAATAAAATATGAGCTTTTTTATGAAAAACAATTTCACTGCGCATGCGGAAGAAAAGTCTGATACAGTCGGTAACAAAAGTGTCCGAATACTAGCAAAAATTCCTATGTAAAAAAGGTACGCTTAATACAGTTTTGCTAAATAAATCCTTGTCGAATCCTGTTCTTAAACTGACTAAGAAAAGGATTCGACTAGGATTTATTAAACAGAACAGTATTAAGTGTATTTTTTTAATATAGGAATTTTTGCTAGTTTTCGGACACTTTTGTTACCGACTATACATAGATTGAAAACTAGATATATTGGACAACTTTTGTCAATTACATTTTAATAGAGTAAAATTAAGCAAATTGTCGGCTGAAGAACGAGCTAGATTTTAGATATTTTTTCAGAGTTGAAATTTCATAAGGGGCATTTCACATGCCACGTATTTAATTTGAAGATCCAATTATTTCAACACCGCTCCAAATGCACTGTTTTGTTAAAAATCCCTTCTTAGCTTGTAACTCTAACATGTTTCTGTTTACTTACTAAGATTTGTGAGATCATAAGGGGATTTCCACAAAAAAGAACTTTTTCAAAATGGTTGAAATAATTGGATTACCAAATTCATCACTTGACATGTGAAAAACCCCTTATGAAATTTCAGATCTTTGAAAATATCTAAAATCTAGCTCGTTCTTTTGCCGACAATTTGCTTAATTTTTACTCTATTCAAATGAATTTTGACAAAAGTTTGTCAATATATGCAGCTTCCAACATATGCAATATTTTTTTTTTTTTTTATCTTTCATGAATGCGCAGTGAAATTGTTTTTCATAAAAATGCTCATATTTTACGAAATATTTCAGGTACTTGTATTCTGATTGCAGTATATTGTTTCAAATGTTTTTTTTATTAATTTATCTGTAAGTAAGAATCACTTCGTTTAAAACTCTGTATATCATAAATAAAAAACATACTGATTTTTTTTTTTTTTAGTTTTAAAATAAATGCTTATATTTAGCATGCTATCGTCACACAAATTCATCCATAGATTTTACTCAGTCTATATTAACATATCCTACAGTTACAGATCATTTCGTTCACTTAACGATACAGGGTGATCACACACATTATTGATTTTGCTCAATATGTTACTGGCCCTCTAAATGTTCTCTTAAACAAACCTTCACCGAAAAACCTGAAAAAGATTTAGTTCTTTAAATACTCAATGTTCCAAAATATTTCAAGGAGAATTAAGTTTTGAAATTGAGAAATATTAATCTTGGGGATAATTGGGGGAAATATTAATCCTGCTAAACTTTTGAGCAGGAGTGAATATTATTTAAGTAAAATTTTGTCAAAAATTTCCGGGACATGTTTTTGCCATTGCAAATTAAATTAAGTAGTATATAATACATTGATTGTAGTAATAAGTTTTAAACCATGTTTCAAAAAAAGTGTGATTTTGAACAGAAATTAATACTTTTATTAATGAATAATGTTATATATATGACTACTTAGCATCTTCCGCCATCGGTCAGGAAATTGATGAATGCCACGAATATAGAATAATTTATGTTTTGAAACGATGAATTCGTCTACCCGTTTTCGTACTTCATTCACTGTCCGGAAATGCACAGAAGGCGAGGTACTGCATATCGACTGAAACAAACGGTAGCTCGAGGAGGCTAGGTCGGGTCTATACTCCATGTTTTCCAAATTTACCCAGCTAAGCGTAGCTTAAATGTTCTTGACAGGTTTTGCAACATGGAGAAATGCTTGTCAAGGAGATATTTAACGGGGTGAAAATTCTTGCCAGCGAAAATCGTGTGATTTCCTGGTTCGATCTCAATTGCTTGAAGCGTTTAGCAATTACACTCACATCAGGCTCTACAATTCGTAATGGAGCACATCCATCATATCCTTTTGTATTCATGGAAGAATTGTTTTGCAGTGAATCATTCACTGAGAAAAAAAATATGCCGATTTCCTCTAGAACGAATAGATGGTCCTTTTCTAAATCTCTAAACTAGAAATATAGATTTCCGAGCTATGAGTATAAGGCACGCCAATACACTGAGAAAAAATTCTATAACTGACTTCTAGAATCTAAATTGTGGCTCTACAAAAACAGTTCCATGTCATCCTTATAAATTTCTCATAAAGCTTTTCTAGTCCCCTTCTAAAGCGAATTCTAGAGAGCTCTATTAGAAGTCTTGAGCGTTTGCCTATACTATCGAGGACTAACCTATTTGAAAATATCTCCAAATAAATGTGAATACAAGAGGTGGGTTTCAGCAGCTATAATCTTAGTTTATGACCCAATTCTAGAAAATCAAGGGAGAATTTCTCATAATACAAAAGATCAGAATATTCAGAATATTCTTTCACCATCTAGAAATGTGTAGAATTGATATTCTCGACCATTTCGTCTATTCAGTTTGTTGGCGTGCCTTATGCGCATAGCTCGGAAATCTATATTTCTAGTTTAAGGATTTAGAAAATGCCCATTTATTCATTCTAGATGTAGGCGGTATATTTTTTTCTCAGTGTTCGTTTCAATTTTTATATTGTTAATTTGTCGGGATACACCTAACATTTTTTGCGTTCCTGATTGCCATAGCATATAATTTTTCCATATTCCAATACGATTGTCTACAAAAAAAAAAAAAAAAAAAAAAAAATCTATGTCACCATTTTAGAAATTTTTAATATATTTTTAGCAGTTTTCTGCGAATGAACTTGAGTAATTATTTTTTAAACATACAGTGGTATCAAAAAACCGTACATGTTGGTACCTATGGTAACATTAGAATCGCAAAATTTAGAATATCAAAACCGTAATTAGCGTGTGATTTTCCATACAATATTTTTCCTCAGAATAGCACAGATTAATTAACATGCTCTTTTAATACTATTGCTTTGGTGAATATCGTAACGAATGCAGAGATGAATAAATGACATATGATATGACACATTTCACCTTTAAAAAGTCAACTTTGCTGTCACTTTTCTTGTTGTTTCTGCGTTATTTTTATAACTATGAACCATTTCCTATTTCATGGCACAATCTCGGTGTGTTGATTGGTATATTTCTTGCAGTAGACGACATAATTAACTCGGTTTTAAAACTTCTTGCTACACGCAATATTTGATCGCCCCTGAAAAGTTTAAATATATTTTTTCACAATAGTCAATATAACAAAGAACCTGTATTTCATAAACTGGAATTTATTTCTGTAACTAAAAACAAGTTAATCAAGGCTTTGTTTATTTTCGGGTTCAAAACACACGTGGAACATATAAACCTCTGGACGTCTTCTACTTATCTGGCAAAGCCAAGACAACATGTTATTTACACTGTAAAAAAAAATCCCGTAAGATTACGGGAAAGCCCGGCAACAGAGATTCCAGACAAAGCCCGTAAAAAGAAACGCTTAGACCGTAAATTAAGTATATAATATCCTTAAACTACGTTAAACGCCTGTATAAAAACATTTTGCCCGTAAAACCAATGTTTTTTTACGGGCTTTGTCTGGAATCTCTGCTGCTGGGCTTTCCCCGTAATCTTAGGGGATTTTTTTTTACAGTGTACCGCCTAAAGTAGAAAATAATCTCCAGACTACCGCAATGTAACACACTACTTGAGAAATCGTATAAATGCCCCAATAAAATGTAATGTGTACTTGTGACTTCATTTAGGTCTTTTGGGTCTTTTGGCCTGATGAGAATCTAGAATTCCCTTTTTCATCTGGAATGCATGTAATCGAACGACACGCCCAATCGTTCAGACAGCAGAAAGACTGAGAAGCACAGAGAACGCACCAGGATGAAATTTGAAAAATGTGCAAATGTTGCTGGGGAAGGTTTTTAAGGAGACAGAGAATGCTCCGGGCTTGCTACAATACATATTCATCGAAAAAATTGTTTAATATCCAAATTGGAGAAGTTGTGTTCGCGATGGGAGTAGGAAAAGGGACCATAACCTTACATAATAGCTCTGAGTTAATTTACTCAAAAATTGTACGGCATAGGCCGCGGAATAAACTGCTACCGCTAATCGACATATGGCACATAGGATGGGAGAATGAACTTTTAAGTTTTCCAGGAGATGCATAAATTAATTTTGAAATGAATTTTGAGTTACAAGAAGGATTGCAGCCCAAAAACGGGAAATTAAATCACCAATCTGAAGAAAGGAACATGTACAAAATCAGGATTTTCACGAGAAAACCATAATTTAGCAAAATCAGAAGAGGGAATTTACTGCACATAGAATCTCGATTTTTTGAAGTTTTAATTATTTCGTTAGGGGATTTAATTCCGTAGCATTTTCTTAGTTTATATTTTACGGCTCCAACATTTTGATCGAATTGGAGAAATCAGATTCATGAATATTTCCGATGTCTAATTTTACGTTAAATAAAAGGTCTTCGTTACTTTATTTTTCTTGGCATTCGTGTCAACGCAAAGCGAAAAAAAAAAAAAAAAAAAAAAAAAAAAGAAAGCTCCATTGTTGACTTTTGGCGTTTGTTCCCTTCTTCAATTTATTGAATTAAATATGCATGGGAATAAAAGGCTGGAAGAGAAATTGGAAAAACTGGGATCATAACAATTTAGTTCCACCACGGGCAAATTGTTTCACGGTTCTTGTAGCCCAATGAAATGATGAAGTCTGCATCAAACACCTGACAGACAGCTCGGTCCTTTGCGTGACAATACCCTTATATTATGAACTGCTTGATTTCAATTTCTTTTAATCGACATGAGGTCTATACAACTAAAATATTTGCTTTGCTAAATGTGTAGTAACTCTAATTTCTTTAACGGCAGTATGCACCTAGAACTAAATAGCAGAAATTAACTGTTGGAATGCTATTACTGTTCAGTGAAATAAAGCAAGTAATTAAATAGGAATTTAACTAACTCATTTCTGGCAGAGATGTGAAGTTATTACGGATTTTCCATGAACTTAACATCAGAATTTCTTAACAGATTTTTTTTTTTTTTTTTTTAAGTAATTAAGTGCGATTTAACATGACAAAGATTGCTATTTCTGAATACTAGTATGAAACTTATTTTCAGATTTTAGTAACACGGCACCTCTGATTTATAATCAGGTCATTTGTGGCAAATTTACACCTGAAAAAACTTTATATAGTAATAATAATTAAACCTTAATTTAAATATTTGTCATTTTTTGATTCAAAAGCAAAATATACTAAAGTAATCAAGGAAAAAAAATAGTTATATATGTATATACATAATTCCAAATTAACTCTCGTTAAAAAATCAAATTTATAAAACACAGCACTCTAGAATACACATACGCGAATATTATTATTTTTCAGACCCCTTTTCAGGCTAACGACAACAAAATTTAACAATTTGTGGTCAAAAAAATGTTTTACATTTACAGTAAAAATTTTTGTTTTTTCAGTTATACATATGTGTATAATTTTTATTTCTAAATTGCCCAATTATGCATTAAATTTAATTTTGATGCTCGTTCTAGCTTATTTTCCAATTTTGAAAAAAAAAAAAAAAAAAAAAAAAAAAAAATAGAAAAAAGAAAAAAGAAAAATAGAAAGAGATTAATACACAGAATTTCAAGCAAAACTTTAAATCGTTATTATCCCTTTTAATTTATTTAGTCATTTTTTTTAAGAATATATCTGATTCTTAAATCTACAGAATTTTCATAAATAGATGTGCAGTTGAACATTAAATAAATAATGGCTTTTTAATAAGGATTTATTGTAAATCTATATACAGGGGGTGATTCAAAACTGTTGTTCAAAAATACCCATATACGTGAGAAACACAATAATAAGTAAGAGTCATGTAGAAATACATCGTCGTAAACGTATTTTAGACGCTTTAGAGTCCGAAAACCCAAACACTGAAAATTGCGAAAAAGACACAAATTAAAGTAATTTATTATGCAACTATCAGGCTTTGCCTGCATCGCTATTCACTATATTTAAAGAAATTTTGAAAAAACAGTAAGCCCTATACAGGACTGCCAACCATCTCATTAATAAGCGTAGACTTGTTAACGCCCCTTGAAAAAATGCCCCTTTTCCCACACCACTTTATATTTAGAGCAATTCTCTCCAAATAGTGTTACGATTAAATAAGAATGAAATTACTCTAAAAAATGACTGGTGTACAAAAAAGGCGGTGACTAAAAGTACTACGCTTCATAATGAGATGGTTACAAAGCAGTCGAAAATCCTAAATATCTTTTATATTTCTGAGCGAAATAATTATTACTGATGAATTCGTAAAGATAATCTGATTGTTAAAATTCATCAGTTCTTATAAACATGTTTTTAAGTTTAGAATATTGAATTAAGCCATAAAAATGTAACGTACATTGAAAAAAAAATCTTTAAAAGGAAGCTGTTAATTTAAAAAATACTTTTTCAAGTAAAAATATTAGATTATATATATATATTAAGTCTCAGTGCTATTTACTAATGTACCAAAAAATCTTTTAAATTAAATCTTTAAGCATAAATGAAAAAAAGTAAAGATGCATATTTGCTGTTAAATAAAATAAAAGCGTTATTTTAAATTATCTAGAGTAAAAAATCCGTTTCTTTGAGATAATTTACTTCTTTAATAATATTACCATTTTTTGTATAAACTCTCGCGCATTATGAAGCTTTTTCGTTTAATTTCATAACATAAAATTAAAATGAACATAATTTTTAATAAAGAGGTAGCATAATTTTCTTTAGAAATTTTTAACGCAAATTTTGCTGTTTTAGATACAAGCGCCAATTTTTAAAGCATTTTTTTTTTCTTGTAAAACACATTCAAAAAATTCCCTGTTTTAAGTGCCATTATTTCTAACAGTAATTTTTTTATAACATTTAAAAATTAAAAGTATAAAAAAGTTCTATTAAAATATATTTCTTTATAAAAAATTCAAATATTTGTTTTTCTTTTCTTTCTTTCTTTCTTTTTTTTTTTTTTCTTTAATTTATTTTTAGTTACCAAAATTAAACACATTTTTTTAAACTTCAATCGAGAAATGTAAATATTTTTATATTCTGAACATGTTTTATTATTTCCCAAAAATTATCAAATGAAATTAATTTTATTTATAACTTGGCCTTTAATGACGGTTTTCCGCGTAAACTTATTAATAACTTATTAAATAAATTTACTAATAAATATTATAACAGTAACCCTATAAATAAAATTAGACATACTATATTTCCTACTGGCAAGGCCTTCACGAAGTTTTACATTCTACTTGTAAAACTTTTAATTTTGAACTTATAGCTAACCCCCCCTCCCTCCTAAAATTACTAATACTATAACCCGAAAAATAGACCCCCTACCAATTAATTTAATGACTGTCACTTATCAAATTCCCTTCCAAAATGATTCCAATCAACAACTATATTATATAGGTACGACTACCCGCCCTTTAAAAGAAAGAATTCAAGAATATAGTTCAGATTTAAAAAATATCTATCAAAAATCAGCACTTGCAAGGCATGCTAGTAAAAATCCCATAAAAATTTCTTTTCAAGATGCTAAAATAATTTATCAAACTAATAAAAAACGAATTACCCTTATTAGAGAAACCATTGAAATTATAAAAAGAGAAAAGGAAGTATGTAATGATTATCTCTCTTATTCTATTCACAATCTTTGGCTAGAGTTATTAAAATAAATAAAAAGTTTCGTATATTACACCATGTTAAATTTTTCTACCAGGGGGCGCAGTTTACAAGTATTCCTCAAGAAACTTTTCAATCCAATGTTATATTTCAAAGTATGATCTATACCTGAACAATATATTAGTATTTATGCTGTATATAAAAAAAATAAGTTCATGATAAAAATTAGCGACCAAAAAGAAAAAAAAAAAAAAAAAGAAAGAAAGAAAAATGCGGATGTGTGCTTCAATAATTTTGCTACCTACTGTACCTTTTTAGAAACCTAAAACAAAACCATACAGAAGAGAGTATAGTCCACCATACTCGATTACAGTGGGCTAAATAGCACATGCCATTTGGTGATAAAATTCTAAATGTCATATTCGGTGATTAGAAAAAATGGAATTTAGGCGGCCCTGTTGGGTTTGCATACTATTCGCACGATCTCCGAAGAGAATGAAGAAGCTTATTTAGTAGATAACATAGCGGTAGTTCTGTAGTGGTATAAGGGGATTTCTTTCAATGCTCAAACATCACTTACATTCATTAATGGTCATCAAAACTCTGGAAGCTCTCAAGATATACTTGTCAATCATTTGCTTCCAGTTGGAGATATTATACATGCATAGCTGCCAATATTTTAATTTATTCCGGAGTAATTTTAGCCCCGCCTCTAATTCGTACCACTTATTTTTTAAAAGCAATTTTTTCTTATTTTATTGAAGTTATATATTGAAGAAAATTTTTCTATAAATAAAGTGGTGCGAATTAAAGGCGGGACTAAAAGTACTCCGGAATAAATTGAAATATTGGCAGCTATGTACACGGAAAAGATTTTTTCAACAGGCCAACGCCTCAACCCATACATACATAGCTGCCAAGTTTTAAATTTATTCCGGAATGTTGTTAGCCGTGCCCTTTTTTCACACCGTAATCTTTGTAGAAAAAAATTATTCAATATATAATAACGATTAAATATGAAGACAGTTTCTCTAAAAATAATACGGTGTGAAAAAGGGGCGGGACTAAAAACATTTCAGAATAAATTTAAAAACTTGGCAGCTATGCATGCATATAACTCAATGTGACAGTGGCTTAGATCAAATATGATATCGGTTTTGGACTGGCCAACAATTATTCCTAACCTAAGCCAATAGAAAACATATCGGGTATTCTCACGTGTGTAGTTTACCAAAACGGTAAGCAGTTAGACTTAAAATCTGTCATTGAAGATGCTTGGTTTGAAATCAAACCAAAAGCAATTCAAAATTTGGTTCTATCGATGAAATTTCGTGTATTTAAGCTTATTCAACGTAATGTAGCAATAATCAAGTGTCAAACTTTTATTTTTATTTTTCTATAAGAAATAAATAAATGCTGTACTTAAGCTTTTGATACACTACTTTTGTCATTGTGTTAAATTATTTGGCTTCAGTTACAATTTAAAGCATAATTTTATTACCTTTATTTTGTAAACTACAGTCTGTACCGCATATTAACCTGTATATGAATTAAAATAAATAATAAAAATTTATTTGAAAATTACTTTTGTGCTTAAACCTTTTTACATGCACTGTATAATTTTCTAATGCTTGTCACGCAATAATATGATATAGCCATACTTAAAAGAATATGAGAAAAATTGAAAGAAAAATAAAAAATCTAAGAACGGTAAAATCACTTTTTTCTTTTGATTTTTTTTCTTTTCTTTTTAAATATTGTTAGATGTTGACTACATTTGGCAGATTCCTATACGTATTTAGCATTTTTTCATACCAAATGTTCCAAGATAAAAGAAATCAATGGTTTTGAAAATATCGTCACGTAATGCAAACTTTTATTCACGCGTTTACATTTTTTGGCAAAGTGCCGGTAATTTCTGAAATTTAGTGAACATTCCAGGTTATATCGGTATTTCTATTTATTTAGCATTATGTTTGAATCTAAATATTTGCAATTCACGGTACTACTTGTTCATACCTCCATGAAATATGCATGAAAACCACATGGTTTGCATGCATGTTTCACTTGTTTTAGCATAAATTTTCCTAGAAAAACAGAAATTGTAGGAAAATAATTTTATGTGTTTAGAAACTGAAACAAAAACAATTTAGATTATTGATAATTTAAACAGTATTCAACCATTTTGTAAATTTAAATTAAATAGTAATTATTTATTATTATTTTTCTTTCGTTAATTACCATCACTAAATTGAGAAGAAATATTATTAAATCGAATGCATGCATAGTTGCGCAATGAATGGAAGTATTTGCAATTATAAAAATAATCTTATCAATAAATAAATAATAGTTATAAATAAAGATAATTAAAGATTCATTTTATCAGAAAATATCCGTTATATAAATATATATAAAATTATCTTTAATGTCAGACAACTAAATTGCTTGTCTTCTAACCTCTTAGTTTGCACTCCTAAAGCAGTTTCCAGATTCGATCTACAAAAACGCACTATTACAAAGTCGTTTTTTACTTATTACGACTGTGTATGCGTGCTGCATTAGTTAAGACCAATTATCTACCAAAGAAAATTAAGCATAACTGCCGAAATTTCGGCTTTACCACGAAATAAAATAATAATAATAATAATAACAGTTATCTCCCAATTGTCTACGTTTTAAATTTTTAGAAAGTACTATTTAAAAATAGTGTTTAGGTGGCTGACCCCTTAGGTTGTACACCCAAAGCACTTTCGAGATTTGATCTACAAAAACACACTACTAAGAAGTCATTTTTTATATATTTCGACGGTGTGTGCATACAGTATTGGTTAAAACCAATTATCTCCCCGAGGAATTTAAGTATAACTGTTCACTTTTCAGCATTCCTGGAAGATGTTTTATTATAATCAGAGCCTGATTAAGGGGGAAGCACAAATTATTTATACTGACACCGTTATTTTTTAACAAATACTTTCCTCCTATAATAAACAGAAAATTAAAAGAATTCTGGTGTCTAATAACGGTGCGTAAATTGGATTGTTTTACACCGTTCATTTTTTATAAAAAATATTTCCTCGTCAAAGCGTGGAATTTCTATGACATGAAGTAAAAAATAATTGTAAAAATATTCGGGTGAGAGCGGAGATAATGTGTGCTTCCCCTTAATCAGGCTCTGATTACAATGAACTTTTAACACACATTTTAATAACACTATTCTACCAGTTGCCTAATTTTAATTGTATCAGAAAATACTATTTAAAAATAGTGGTGGCTATTCTTTAAAAAGGACATAAAAGTTGGATGAGAGAATTATCTTCCAAGGTGCTTTTCTAAGGGATTCGAGATTGTATACGCTGTAATATATATATATATATATATATATTTGTATGTATATATAATAGGTAAAAATTTCGACCGATTGTAAGATACTTGGGTAAAGCAATGTTCCAAATTGGAAAGTTATGTTTATAACCCAAAGTCGGTCAGTAAATCGTATATCTATTTTGGATTTAAAAATTTGCTATATGTAGGGCTCACTATTTTATTTTATATTCTTGGTCTATAATAAATAAAGACGAGGTAAAAATTATTGTATCACTCACGTCTTATAAAAAAATCAAACATGCGTAGATGACCTAAACAAATTGCAAACATGTCGTATATATACGTATGTAATAACTGTTGAATAATCCACAATGAATTTTGCTCAAATATTTTCTGGAATAACTTGCATTCATTTTTTAAAGTGGACATTATAAAACATAATACATATGTAGGCAACGATTCACGGTTTCACTTCACGAACAAATACATACTTATCTGTTTACACTGATTTAACTATGGCGCCCGAAAATCGTTGCTACTTTCAAACATCCAAAACGAAGAGGTTTTTTTCGCCCAAAGCAGATACCACGGAGTTCTAGATATGCAGCTCGTCCGTTTCAGTGACGCGAACTATCCATTTTTGAATGATTTTGCTTAAAGGACCTGTATGAGATACGATTTTAACCGTTCTGGGTTTTAAACTACTTTTTCAAGCTAAATTGGATTACGAGATCAATTTGGGACAGATTTTTTTTTCAGTATACACCGAGAATGTACGTAAATTTATATATGTGATTAATCCATTTTAAATTTACACCAATTTAAAAATCTGCACTGTAGGTGTAATTTCGTGAAAATTAAATCTCCACTACAAGAATAAAAAGCAAATACTTCCTGTTAAACAAACATTACATTTTTGCCGTACTAGGGGCAGAATGTATGTTTTTAAAATCAATATTTTACATGTTTTTAAATTCCTGTCTTGATAAATAAATAAATAAATAAAGACCAACAATGCTCTTTGTTAAATTTGTTACAGCATTGCTACTATCTGATAAGCTGCCTACAAATTTTATTTTACATTGAAAAAAGAAAAAAAAAAAACTCTACGTTCATTTTTCTTTTTTTGAAATTCAAAGAATTTTGAAAAGACCGTGGTAAATAATTTGACCACAAAAAGGGGTGCTTAGATTTAAACCAATAGGCGAAGAAAGTAGCTTGTCACGCCTTGCTCATTTAAAATTGATGGGTTGGGTGTTAGGCATACTTTTCAACATCCTAATTAATATTCCGTAGTATTGTTAGTTCCGCCTTTTTTTTTTGTAACACCAGTATTTTTTTAGACTATTTTTCTTCCTTTTAATCGCAATTACACTGAGAAAATATTATTCTAAAAAGTTACTTGTGTGAAAAAAGGGCGGGACTAAAATTACTACGGAATATTAACCCTTTGCGCTCGTCATATTTTTCGTAAGACACGATTTTTGGCGTTCCTTTGAAACGTCACACGTGTAGTTTCCAACTTACTACCTTTTGGCTACCGAGAAATTGTAAAAATTTGTTTTATTTTACTTCATCATTAAATAAAATAAATCTTTCTGTTAAAATTTTCCGGTAGTCTATAGTTACACGTTTTAGAAAAATAGCATTTCATTTGCAGAAGAACACCTTAAGGCATGGCTCGATTTTTTAATGTCCCCTCAGAAGGGACATACGAGCGATAAGGGTTAATTAGGATGTTGGCAAGTATGGTGTTAAGTGTACTTCTCATGACCTTATAAAATATTAAAATTCAAAATAAATTTATCAAGTATAAGCTCAATGGATTTCTTTTCTTAAGTCAATCTCAATTACAAATATATTTTAATATACCATTACTAGAAATAAACGGTTCGTTAAAGGGTTAATATTGCTCTATAAAAGAAGTATTTCAATTTGTGAATGCCAGGAACATAGTTGACAACATTTTTATTTTCTTTCGGATCAGTTTTAGCTTCGCCTTTACTTCGCACAATTTTATTTATAGAATATATTTCTCCAATTTAAAGCTTCGATAAAATAAGAAAATAATTACTCTGAAAGCAAAAGCGGTATGAAACAAAGGCGTGGTTAAACAACAACAATAACAAGAAAAAAATCTGGAGTAAATTAAAATGTTGCCAAAAAAAAAAAAAAAGTAAAAATTTATAAAGAGTTACTTTTTTTTTTTTTTTTTTTTTTTTTTAATCACAAATAGTTTAATTTCACAATTCGAATATCACGATAAAACACTTATTATGACTTTGACATACAAAAATGTGAAGGCACTAATTGCTATCCAATCTAAAGTAAACTTAAGATACGCATCCAAAAATTATGCTACCTGCTAGTCCGCCAAAAATTTTTCTCCCCTTTTTTAGAATTACTTACTTTGTCCAGAGCTGCCAGTCCACCGGATTATTTTATACGAGTTTTCTCCAGCTTATTTAATCACGGGATTTTCGCTTGAATATAAACTGGATATTTAAAAAAAAATCACTGGTATTCAAAAATCTGGCAAGTCTGTTTGTCAATTTTAATTGCGATTTTTTTTTTCCTTAATCGGGAAAACACAAAATGTATTGTTTATGAGTATGTTATTTTAGTCAAAGTATAAACCCTATATTTTTTAAGCTGACTTTCTAGTTTCCTAACACTGTAAACATCAATATATTTTTCTTATTCCCTAATCAGTTTTTTTTTTTTTTTTTTTTTAATGGAAAATTCGGATACTACACTTTCTATATAGTAATTTTTAAAGAAATATAAATATATATCAGCGGTTAGTCTAGTCTACAATTACTACAATAACCACAGCATTATCCAAATTTGACTATGTGACAACCTTGTGCCGAGTCTAAAAGATTTTAAGTGTTATACAGATTTGGTGGATTTATATTGTTGTAGTTTAGATGATAGTAATCTCAGTAAAAAATGGAAATGACTTACCTTCTTACATATTTCACAAATTAAAAGAAAAGGATTTTAAAAAATTTAATGTAAGCCAAGAGTTACAGATCTTAATACGTACTATTCCTTTTGATATAATATAGAGGCAAAAATCTTTAAAATAAAATATATAGTGTTTCCTCAATTTAGTTTGTTAGAAAACATGTAAAAAATTAATTTTAGAGAACCAAAATTAGTAATAAACGTTTTGCATTGAATTTTAATATTTAATATATATATATATATGTTTTGATTAAGTTGATTTTTAAGCTCTGTGGTCATCTTTTGGGTATTAATGGTATTTGGAAAAGATCTATTGCAGGGGTGGAAAACTGGCGCAGATATTTCACTATTACTTATGATTAATAACTTTTCTTTTATTGCAGAAAACAATTATAAAATAGAATTATATAAAAATAATGTAGAAGTTACGTCAAATTTTCAGCCTTTTCTACTGCTTACAAAAAATTCTGAACCATCCAAACATCCATGCTTGATACATTTTTGATCTCGACAATAGTTAGCTAATGAAAGGATGGAAGTGTATCTGTAACAAGACAGAACTCTTATACCATTATATTTTAGCAATTCTTTTTTCATATTCAGTTTTAAAATATTACTATACAAATATGATAGAAAATATTGATAAAAAATAGTGGTGTAAGAGTTCCGTTCTGAGACGCAAACTTCAGCACACTTGGCAGTTGACCAGATTGCTTCCCCCTTCAGACAGCAGATGGGGTGAACTGAATAGAGAAGCTATTTCTCATATTTTTAGTGTATTCATGTGCACGTATTTTTTCACGAATGGAATACATTGAAGCTAAATTATTTTAAATTAAGTATTTTAAAACATTTATACATCCATAGCATATCTTATTACTTACAAACTTTGAATAAACACCATAAAATGCAATAAACTCGCAACAAGTGTTTCGGGTCGAAAAAACACACGACCCTTCATCAGGCGAATAAAGTAATCAAAGTTTGTAAGTAATAATTTTACAACGCCAGTTTATTGATGCTTCCTTATTAAACATAGCATATCTATCAAATTCCTAATTAATATTCCGTATATTGTTAGCTCCGCCTTTTTCTCACTCCAGTATTTTTTAGAGCATTTTTCTTCTTATTTAATCGTAATTCAATTTGGAGAATATTTTACTGGTGTAAAAAACAGGGCGGGACTAACAAAAATGCGGATTATCAAGTAAGTTGTCGACAGGTATGTCCATAGTTTTACTAGCATTAAATGCATAATTATAAAGCTTTTTTTTTAATCAATGCGTTAAGTATTTTAAATCGACAAACAATATTTTTCGCTACTTCTGAAAAAATAAAGAAAATGTGCAATTTCTAAAAAAAATTGTGGGATCATGGAACTCGATCTTTTTCAATACCCTGATACATTTGACATAAAGTAATACAGTCTACATTTATGTGACCAGATCTTCTCATTTCCATATTTTGAAGACAATTTTCTAAATTTTAAAAAATTGTAGCAAAGAATTTATTTACCTGATTTATTCCATTTTTTAACCTTATTTACTAATAAAATAATATATCATGTAGTTGCATAACTGCAGTAATTTTTAACATTTTTTTTATTATAATGGTACTCTAGTCTTGTGACTTTACGACATTATTTATGTAAATTTTAAAATGTGTTATATTTTAATAAAATCTTTAATTTTTAGAGTTCTAAAAGCTGATTAATTGCAATTTTCTTTTAAAGATATTCAACTAAAATATATGTACAGTTTTTAAATTACTTTTAAACATAATTGAAACTAATTGTCATTGCCAAAAACAATAATATTAATCATAAAATATTCTGTACAATTACTATGATAAATTTTTATATTTCAAAATAAAAATATCTTAATAGTAAATTATTTTTTAATATAATTTAATGTGAACCAGTGTTGTTTAAGAGGTAATATATAATTTTAATATAATTTTAGGTAGCGAAGGCAATCCTGATGCCAGAAGACTCTATGATGATTTGATATCAAGATATAATAAGTTGGTGAGGCCAGTAATGAATGTAACAGATCCTTTAACGGTGCACATAAAGCTCAAGCTCTCCCAACTGATTGAAGTTGTAAGTAATATGTTAGAATTTTTTCTTGATATATATTTTTTTAAATAAATGACAAACACAAAAATATATTAGTGTATGTTTTGGGGGTGTATCGAAAACGGCACTAAAGATTTTGATAAAAATTTAGAGTTTAGTATTTTTTGAGATGAAAATTCTATTCAACGTATTTTCATATTCCAAAAAAAAAAAAAAAAAAAAAAAAAAAAAAGCATTTACTGGTAACCCACGACGGCCGTGTCAAAACCTGTTTTCTATTACCAGTCAGGTGTAGTGTTGCCAGATATGGCGGATATCTTATTCAATAATCACCAATAAATTTTAATTGTTACGTTTGCCTAATCACTCTGAAGATTGATAGCACTGCTCTGGGAAAAAAAAAAAAAAAAAAAAAAAAAATCGAGATCTGATAACATTTTTGCTAATACTTGTGTGAAATGATCTCCTAAATCCGAATATAACTCCCATTTTACACAGTCACCCACCGTTTTCTAGATACACCACCCCCTCCCTCAATTTCTTTCACTGTTCGGTAATTTTTGACCATGAATTTCATTTGAAGAAGGAAAAATAATTAATTTAACATCTAAAAACAAAAAAATATAAAGTTTAAAAAATAGCATTTATAACAGATAAAAAAAATATATATATATATATATAAGATATGTAATGTATAATTTCTGTGGCAACCCCCTTCCCCCAAAGAAAAAAAAAAAAAAAACTTTTCCCTTGTCGCAAATACCTATGTTTTAGAATTTTCCAACTCTGCAGCCCCTCAGAAGACATTTAACAGTTAAAATAATCCTCCCCCCACTCTACTAAAAATCAAATTTATAGCCATAAAATCACCGAAAAATAATAATAATATGTGGCCATTCTTAAAAAACGGTGGGTGATAGGGCAAAATGGACGTCATATTCGGATTCAGTAGGTCCTTTTAGATAAGAATATGCTAAAATGGTCAGCGGCAAAGTTAATGCCGAGCAGTGTAGTCTGTTATGTATAGCAAATATCACTTCTCAAAATTATTGGTGGCTATTGAATAAAAGATTCTCCAGGTCTGGCAACAGAGGTCAGGTGAACATTATTTTTCATTTTTCCATGGTCATCAAATCTTAAAGTAATGCAGAATTAAGATGGAAGATAATATAGGAATATCGCCTCGCTCTTTTCGGAAATACCTACGAAAAGATAAAATTTTCTTTAAGCAAATGATTTCATTTGGGGAAAAGTTAATTAGATTTTTTTTATTAATTAAAATACGGTTCATTTTGTGTCGTCTTAGCCATTCCCAAAAGTGTGTTTTAAAATCCATCCATCGAGACATACTATTTTAGCAAAAATAAATTTCATTATTTCATAGTCACGTCATATGTCACTGTTGTAAACGTAGTTTATTTATAATCGCGATTTTACTATACAAATTTCAGTCCGATTTCTTCATTAAAGGTACAGTTTATATATATATATATATATATATTTATCATTGTTATTATTTTATTTTTTTGACGGTGATGTATTTTGCTAACATTTGCGACCGTTAGTTATTTTAAATTTAACTGAGACATGAATTCTTAGAGTGTAATTTTTGCCGTCTCCAAATAAATTTATTTTTCTTAACTATTTCTTCTCTAGATTTGTAGGAGTAAATACAGAATCCTAGGGTACAAAAGTGTTTTGATATTCATGATACTTTATACATAGGGAGTAAATGTTAATATAGAAGAAAATTTTCCTTTTATTAAATCCTCAAAATTATTAATCTTCCTTATTATTTTTTAAAGTCTTGTATATATATCCGGTAATTCTCGGAAACATCTCTAACAATTTTTTAATTTATTTTTATTTTATTAATATTATGAAATTATATATATATATATATATACATATATAAAATCTGAGCATCATGGAAAACAGTCCAGCATTTAGTACTTGCATGGCGGATATCGTAAGCTTGCTCGCACATATAAAATATGTTTTTTGAGATAATATTTTATTGAGCAAATTTATAAAAGAGGATAAAAAGAGAAAGGAATATGAAAAATATGAAAACTGTCTTTAAAACTATTTAATAGGAATGTAATATAATCTAAGAAAGTGGAAAAAAAATAAAATAAATAAAGAGTTCTTTAAAATAAAAAATCCCTTTAGCAATGGAAGAATTCTTTCAGGCTTGATAGTAAAAAAAAAAAAAAAAAAAAAAAAAAAAAATGGCTAAAATAAATATAGCCAGCTACAAAAAACTCCGACAATTGCTGGTATATTAGAAATAACCCGAGGCGGTAGAGAAACTCGTGATACTGTAAGTTGTTTTCCTCATAATAAAGGCTCATTAGGTAGATCAGGTTTGCCAACATTTTAATTTATTCTGGAGTATTTTTAGTTCCTTTATTCCATACCACTTTTTTCTTTCTTTTTTTTTTTAAGTAAATTTTTCTTATTTTTCCGCAGCTATATATTGGAGAAAACTATTCTAAAAATAAGGTGGTACGAAATAACGACGGGGCTAAAAATGGTCCGGAATAAATTAAAATGTTGGCAAATTTGGATAAGTGAAGAAACCCTGCATAATGTCCCAGGACCATAAGCTGTCACCTGGTAGAAGTAGAGACTCTGAATGGAGGCAATCTTATCATGTAGATTCTGTAGAATAACGAAAAATTAAGCGCTATCTGTCGAATATTTCAAACCAGGAACTTTAGTAGAAAAAATTTATGCCCTGATACATTAATTTGCTGTAAGAACTACTTTATTATTATTATTATTATTATTATTATTATTTTTTTTTTTTTTTTTTTATCGCTTTCCTGTAATGAATTTTTTAAAACCGTCAGTCTATTTTAGGTACCAATCTGTTTACCAATACCATGATAAAAAGTTTATTTACCAAACTGGTAAATTCTAATAAAGGGAAAATCCTAATACCTATATTAGGATTTTCCCGCCAATTAGGCCCCTGTTAAGATTATCTCAGAGAGCAGATATTTTGCTAAAAGTGTTTAGGGAAAAATAGAAAACAATTAGAATGGTATGTGTATCGACTTATATATATATAAAAAAAAAAAAAAAAAAAAAAAAAAAATCTGAAGGAACACTTCAGTTTTATCAGAAAACACAGCTGAAATAACAGCTGAAAACATAAAACTCACAGCATAACCTGTAGCATAGCATTAACACACAGCAATAGACTGCACGTAAACAACAGCAGAGGCTTAGTAAGGGAGCTATTTCATACCTTATAACATGAAGCTTGACTGAATGATCGGAACAGGATTTCTTTTATAGCCTTCAATGTATAAATCAAGAAATTTCCAGTGTCTTCCAAAATAATAAAGTTAGAGCTGAGATAATCAATATATCGATAATAATTATTTTCTCGTCAAGCTCGCCTAAAGGCGATAAAGTCGCCAAATTCATCACCAAAGCCATTACCTGTCCTGGTGAAGCTTTTTAATGGATTTTTAAAGAAAAATAAGCTATCTTAACTCCAAAGCAAGCTAGAAATGGAGAAAATTAACATTTTATAATCTGACAAAGACTTTTCGAGTGAAATTACATAATACTATTATTTAAAAATTGTAACGTTATATATATTTGTATGTTTCCAGTAATTTTCTGCAATTTAATAAAACGAAGAATTATTCATAATTAATTGTATGAAATTTATTTTTTATTAGTAGTAAATTTGCATGTCTGAATTTAGAACTTCTAACGTAGAATTTGCACTTGACTAGCATAATACTTCTCAGGTTTCAAGGGATTTAACATTTTCCCCAAAATTTATCTGTTGTTTAATTATACTTAACAGAAACGTTTAACTTAGAATAATACATTATTTTAAATAATAGAATTTCTTATAATTAACATATTAATATTTTTTATAGAACGGTAACAATTTAGTGACATTTTTTTTTTAGTAATAATCTTTCATAATAGATTAGCAAATTTAAGTATGAATTTTTCCGAAATAATTTTTATTTTATAAAGCATTATCCAATTAGATCTGCAAAAACTGTATTAATAAAATATAACATCATTCATGGAGAACTTGTGACGTAATCAATTAGAAAAAAAAGATGAAATTCCTATGGCTCTAAAATTTTGATCACATTATCTATGTACTTTAACAGAACGGCATATTTTAGTTTGGCATTTTAGAGGAGGTACCGTGAGCACAAGGGAATTTGCGCACTTCCTGCTAAAGTGTTTTCGAATTTCTCTTTTTTATACATTTTATGCAACTTCCATTGCAAAAATATTTCAACTTTATTTTTTTTAAGTCTACAATGCCCTAACAGCACAAAATATTCCAGAAACGTAACAATCATATGACATGGAAACATTATAAATATTTCAGAAATGTTTCGAAGCGTTCAGTTTGTTTCCAACTACTTTTAAAAATGTAGAAATGCCCGTTATCGTAACAGAAAATCGGATACGTAACAGAAACGTTTTAATAAATTAACAGGTAGAACATAAAAAAAAGGAGAATGTAAGGTATCAGAGAGTATATTTAAATGTGTTATGTTTTTGAAAGATTGTAAGCTTCATGCAACACAACTGAAACCAGTGCTGGGCATAATTGATTACAAAGTAATTGAATTGCAATTAAATTACAATTATAATTATTTTACTGTCAACCAATTAAAAAGTAATTGGTTACAAATAAATTGAATTACATATTCAATTTATTTGTAAAAATTCAGTTTATTTGTAATGAATTACTTGTTAATCGATTGACAGAAAAATATTTATACTTGTAATTTAATTACTTTTTAATCAATTATGCCCAACACTGACTGAAACATTATGTGCTGAATGGGTGCTTTTGAATCTCATACATCCAAAACAAACGAAAAAAAAAGTGGAACAACGACAATTTATACATTATACCTGTGCACAGTTGAATTTTCCAACTTTTCGTGAAAATTCGAAAACTGGAAATAGGACGAGGAAAGCCTGAAGTGGGGACGTATTTTAATTTAAATCAGTAGCGCAAAATCGGTACTTCCTACAAAATTGGTAGGTGAACGCCTTTTTAAATGTTCTTTCGTATGTATTAGTTGGTTACTGTAAAAAAACTGATAGGTGTCAAGTTTCGGTAGGTCAATTTTCGATGTCAGAAATATTGGTCTTGAACAACAGCTTTATGGTTTTTCATCAAACTCGCTATATTAACTTCTTAGCTGTTCTTTCATATGTATTATTTGGTCTCCCGCGTACAGATGAGTTTGGAAGTTTTAATGAAAAACCGAAATGTGACTGAAAGTCGGTAGCTCAAACAGAACCTCTAACGATTTTCGTCTGATTTGCGACATAAACACCCATTTAAATAAATATCTATAAAAAAAAGTTTAACCTTAATCTAAACATTAGCTAGTTAGTACAGAAAAACCAATAGTCGTCCTTATTAGGCAAGTCAGTTCTAGATTATAGGAATGCGTGTCTCAAAAAACGACTTTTATTAGAAGCTTTTTATTGAAATTGGATTTTGTCATCGTGTCTTCATGTCACGCTAAAAGAAAAAAAAAAAAAAAAAAAGAAGAAGGCACCTCCAGTTTAAAGTAAATGCAAGCAATTATATTTGTCGTTTGTTGACTCAGTTGGTTAGAGCGTTTTGTTGGTAACTGGATGGTCGTGAGTTCGATCCTCGAAGGGCCGGTGTGTTTTTGTAGATAATTAATAGAAAATGTGTGAATTGATAAAAGAAAACTTTTCTTTGTGTACACAGTATACTAAGTTTTTTTTTTTTTTTTTTTTTTTTTTTTTTTTTTTTTTAAGAAACTTTTATTTTATTTACTAAAAAACACAAAATAAAAAATTAAGTTAATATATATATATAGAGAGAGAGAGAGTAAAATAATTTGTTTAGAAGCTTTTCATTGAAATTGGATTTTTGTCATCGTGTCTTTGTGTTACGCAGAAAAAGAAGGCGTCTGCAATTTAATGTATATGTAAGCGTCTCTTTTCGTCACTTGTTAGATCAGATCGTTGGTTGTTTGGCTGTAGGGTTTAAGGTCATATGAATACACTAGGGTCCTAGGCTTATAGATGGAATGCCTTCCATAGATGTCCTTCTAAGGGGCCCTAGCCCGTATTTAGGCGAGTTTCGGAGAAAACCACAGAGCATTTCGAACGGATAGGTCTATAAGCGCAACCTGGGATCGAATTCGGCACATCCCATCTACCAGCTTTGAGTGCAGAACCGCTCGGCCGCTTGTGGGCGTTACCTCAGTTGGTTAGAGCGTCACGAGGATAATGCGGTGGTTGTGGATTCGTTAATCGAAGGCCGATATGTTGCATTTTTGCAGTTAATTAATAAAAATGATGTCAATTAATAAAAGAAAATCTCCCTTCGTCTACACAGTACCCTAGGAATTTTTTATTAGTTTTTTTAGAAGCTTTTTGTTTAAAAGAAAAGACATTTTTTAACGGTAGAAGCCTTTTATTGTGGATCCCTAAAAAGCATATATGTATATATATATATATGTATGTATGTATATTGCAAAGACATGCTATAACAAAAATAAAGTTTCAACACTAAAAATATATAGAGGAAAATATAGATATTTCACATTTGCAAGAGAGGAAAATTTTTAAATAATCAAAATATTAAAATAAAATTTCCAGACCTCAGAAATTTATGGTTTAACGAATACTTATACAAAAACTTATAACTAAGAATATTGGTCTCGAATGTTTTTTAAAATATTTTGAATATTTAAAAATTTTCATCTCTTGCAAAAAGGAAATATCCGTATTTTCCTCTATATTTTCCTTAGTGTTGAAACTTTCTTTTCTTTAATGCATGTCTTTGAAAGAGTAAATTTTTATTTTACACTTTTTATGGCTCCACAATAAAAAGAGTGTACCGTTAAAACACGCATTTTTACTTCAATTTTTATTTTGTGCTTTTTTCTCTTCTTTAAATTCGCTCTATAAAGCACCTTTTAGATGTCTTTCCGACATTTGTATTAGTTGGCCATAAAATGACAGTTAGTAAGCATCTGACCAGTTAGGTCAATTGTCATGTCTTCTGACAACTTTATTTCCAAAAAAAAAAATAATAATAAATAAATAAATAAATAAATAAAATATGATAAGTGTAGTATTGGTTTGTTTCAGCTGTGTAAACTAAGGCAAAAAGCTTATGCAAGGGTCCTAGGCTTGAGTACGGTGCTCTGCATGAGGTCTTTCTAAGGATTCCCGTACGTTTCACGACCGTTTTAGATAAAATCATGAAATGTTAGGTCAACGAGTGCGAGCTGTAACTGAACCTGACACTTCTTGTTTTCCAGTTTGAGAGCAAAACATCTAGGCCACTGTTGAGGACTGTATTAACGGGTAATGGCAGTTTGTCAGTGTTACACACCAGATTTTCTTTAACTGCATGCATTTAACAGTATATATTTCCTTAAAATATCATTGAATTTCTTTTCAACACACATACAAACTCTAAATTTAGTTTTTTAGTTGAACAACTTTAATGAAAAAAAAAATCGTTTAGAAAGCTTTTGCGTGTATCACACATTTTGTGAAAAATATCCGAAACAATTACATTTCACTTGTCACCGATAAAAGAGACTTTATTGTGTAAATTGCTATTATTTGAATGTAGAACATATTTATGATTAAAAATGTTTAATAACTAATTTTTAAATGGATAAGCAGTACTTTTATATTTTATTCACGTGAAGCATAATTCGCACTAGATTATATTTAAGACATATAATGTGGATAAATACATTAAATCTATATTAATACTTTGTTCCATGTAATTAGATGTAATATATTTTGAGATTTTATCTATTTTATTTTATTTCATACATTTTTCTGTAAATAACTATGCTTAAAAATTAGTTAAAATTCGAAAAAGTGATTTTTTATATAAATTTAAATTACCTTCTTCGTATACAAATATTGCATTTTAATGTCCTACGTGTTTTTAGAATTTTGATCTTTAAACAGATAAATCTGTTTTGCAAAAATACAATAGAGATATAATATTTTAACTTTCACGTTAAAATTTTTCTATAAAAATATAGTTTTATAAAATTGTTAAATACGAAATTATTATATATTTAGAAAGATTTTTTTTTTTTTTTTTTTTTTTTTTTTTCATGTTTTACATGCTTTCGATTTCTGCAAATATATTCTTAAAGAAGAAAAAAAATACATAAAAGAACCAAACTTTTTTAACTTTCTCTTAATGATCATAAGCGTGATTAAAGATGTCGTTAACAAAATTACTCTAGCAATACAACTACATGAACATTAGTATTACATTATGACGTAAGATAGTGGTTTTCAATTCAGTAGAAAAATATTAGTTTCACTCGTTAGTAAAAATTTCTTTTATTTTTTTCTAGCCATAGTTTATTTTAATATAAATAACAAAGTTTCCATTTATTAGATAAATTATTAATTTATCAACTGTTGCTTTTATTCCTTTTGAAAAATTTAGGTTTTATCTTATAAAATATGGGCGGTTCATTATAAAAATTATAACTCCATATTTTTTAAATAAGTATATTTTTGCTTAATTGTATTACATTTAGTCACATATTTCTTTACAAAAATGAAGAAACTCCAATAATTGCATTAAAATCCCATTAATGGCATTACTTGTTATTTTCAGAAAACTATAACTTATATATATTCATTATAAAAATTAAGTTTCTAAGTTACTTTAAATTATATTTAATATAATTCATAAATTATTATAACTCTGAGTATTATTAAACACAAAAAATCGATAACATTTACTGAAACTTACCTTTTTTCAATAAGTATAAATTTACAAAAAGCTCGTTATTTCAAAATCCATTTACAAGGAGATAATTCAATTTTACAATGAACGATCCATGTATTACATATGATATATATTTAAATATATATATGTACTTCCTTATTAAAATTTAACGCGACAAAATTTAATGATATAAAAAAATAATAATTTACAGAATGAGATGTTGTGAGAGGTATGAAACATTTATATATTTTAAGCTGTTTATATGTACGCATGCACGTCATCAATGAGTGTAAATTATGAAATATACGGGATACACCAAAAGTCACACACTACACCCTGAAAGTTGGAAACGCATAAGATTTTATGAAAACTGTAAAACACGTTTTAAATCATTTGAGGAAAATTTCTTTTGGTTAAGAGTCGGATGTTGGGGGGGGGGGACACAGGCAGAGCCTGATTAAGGGGGAAGCACACATTATTTATACTTACACCGTTATTTTTTAACTAATTCTTTCCTCCTATAATAAACAGAAAATTCTCATTAAAAATTATTTTAAAAGAATTCTGGTGTCTAATAACAATGAGTAAATTGGATTGTTTTATACCGTTCATTTTTTATAAAAAATATTTCCTCGTAAAAGCGTGGAATTTCTATGACATGAAGTAAAAAATAATTGTAAAAATATTCCGGTGAGAGCGGAGATAATGTGTGCTTCCCCCTTAATCAGGTTCTGGACACAGGGCATTTTGGGGGACAAACTTTAATATTTAAGACAAGTCTTTAGTTAGTTCGATGGAAAAACAAACATTTTATTAATAAATGCATTGTCCTACTATGCTTTTTAAAGAATTTATGAAGGTATAAAGTATATGTTTGAGCTAACTGAAACTTCAAATGGTAGGATGATTATTAGGTCGTTGAACGATCTTCTTAAAAACACAAGTTAAATATGCATGTATTTGTAGTTAAAAAAGTTCCGAATAAGATGTGGGAGGAAGGTGGGACTTTCAGGGATAAGGTTTTAGCAGCCATAAATTCATTAAAGTTACCATAAGACATTTTTAAATGATTGTCTTTAGAAGACCTTTCAGAGAGGTAACATTACCATGTGAAATTTCCCAGCTTTTTCCCTTACATACGCCTTATCCTCCTACACATTTTTTTTTTTTTTTTTTTTTTTATAAAATAAAGTTAAGTCCCCCTTAGATCTTAGATTAATTGAATGGGATTTTTGTAGCTTTTCGAAATTCCTATATTACCTTGAAATACAGATCAGAGAGTGGGTATATTTAATCAGAAATAAAAAAAAAAAGAGTTAAGCAAAAATATATTTTAAAATGTGTGTTTTGAGAAGTTCTTTCCATTGTGCTAACAAATAATTCCTCCTCGTTTGAAATTTCAAAGTTTTCATTCCCCCCCTATTACCCCAGCTCCAATATATTTTTTTAAAAAACGAAGTCCCCCTGAAATTGTTTAAGAACTCTTTTATACTTTTCAGAATTTTCATTGTGTTTTCAGGATACATGGGAAGGAGGGGACTTTAAGCAAAATTTGTTGCAATTAAGCAAAAATGAACCGGTCTCTGACTTTATTGCTAGAGCGCGTCAGAATGTGAGAAAAGTAGTAAAAATCCAAAATACTCCACCAAATTTGTGGCCAGAAACTGAGTCAGCGTGGTTGCTGTCAATGCTAATTAAAAATATTCACCCTGACATAAGGCGTAACGTGGTGGCTCGATCGCCGAGCACTGTAGAGGAACTAGAGCAGATCGCGCTTGCCGAGGAATAAGCACTTAAGGCTGTTCAACCACAACACGGACTCGTTAATCTGCCGTCTTGTGAAATGGCGTGCGCAGCTCAATCTGCTATAAAAGAGTCTGAGACACAGTCTCAGCAGTTAAACTCTTTGACGACTCTTTGACGACTCTTTGACGAAAACTCCCAAAGTATGAGGCAGGACTCAGGATTCAGACCCCCCACCCGCCAAAAAAGTGAAGTGATTTGTTATGCATGTAACCGGAAAGGCCACTATGCCCGTGAGTGTAGGGACAAAAATAAAAATGAGAGATATAATAACTCGAGATTCCAAGGGTTCCAGAGGGGACAAAATGTGAGTGACAGGGGCGGTTATCGCTCTGGTTGGCGTAACACACAAACTCAGGGTAATGGCAATACATCCTCATCACAAAATCAACAGTTAAACTAAAAAGGATTCCACGGAGTAAGGCGACGGTGTGGGATCCTAGCCAAGAAACAGAGTCGCCAGTGCAAGAGCATTTTTTTGTCACAAATTGGGAGGACAAATTTTTGGGGAAATTACCAACAATTAGTGTATTTTTCAATGAAAGGGAGTTTAGAGCTTTAATTGACAGCGGGTGTTCCTGTAATTTGTTGGCTAACTACATAATAAACAACGATGTGTCAGGCAATAGTGAGAAATGTAAAATAAATTTGAGAACACTCTTAGGGGGAGAAGTGCTGTTAAAGAGCAAATCAGAATTAAAATTTAAAGTAGGGGAAAATGAGTATGTGGACACATTTAACATTTGTGAAAATCCTTTATCACCTAATTTTGATCTTATTTTGGGTATTCCATGGCTCCTTAAAAATAAAATAAAAATTGATTTTGAGAAAAGAGTGCTAGTGACTGAAAATTTCACGCTTCCCTTTATGACGGAAAAAGATCAATCTGTAAATTATACACAAAGTGTTTGTAAACCTATTTCGGTCTATGCCAAAACTAAAAGAATTATTCCCCCGCTTTCGGAGTCAGTTGTTCCTGTTAAAGTAAATAACTATATTAATTCATGTGCGAAGAATGTTTTTCTTTACCCACACAAATTCATTGCTGATTCAGTAGTAATAAGCCACACGGTGTGTCAAAATCAAACAGATAAATTGTATGTAAAAATTTTAAACTTAAGTAATGAACCATTCAATGTAAATAAAAACTGTAAACTAGGTCTTTTAGAAGAAATTTTTGATGAGGAGCCAAAGCTCCAGGTGAATTTTGGGGATACTGAGGAAATTGGGGCAGTTGAAAATATCAACCTGCAGTGGAGTACAGAGTTTAATTTAGAACATCTTGATCAACATCTAAAAAGTGAAGTCGAGCAATTTCTGAATAAAAATGCAGATGTTTTTGCGGCCTCAGTGCGAGATTTGCCAGGCTGCGACACGGTAATGCACAACATTCGCGTTACTGACAATTCACCGGTTAGGAGCAGTGCATACAGGGTACCTTATAATTTAAGAGACGAGATGGACAGGCAAATTAATACTTTGATTGAATCTAAAATTTTAGTCCCATCAAACTCCCCGTATGCTTCCCCAATAATTTTAGTAAAAAAAGCAGATGGCTCATTCCGATTAGCGTGCGACTTTAGAAAATTAAATAAAAAAATTATAAGTGACAACTACCCCATTCCCAACATCGCAGAAACAATTGACTCGTTGTCAGGAGCTAAATATTTTTCAACATTGGATTTAACCAGTGGATTTTTCCAGCAAAAAATTCCTGAAGCACAGCAACACCTTACAGCCATAATAACCCATAACAAACTTTTACAGTGGACTAGGAGCCCGTTTGGCCTAAAATCTTCCCCCGCGGCGTTTCAGAGGCTTATGAATGTCGTACTTAGTGACCTACAGAATTTAAATATTTTAATTTACATCGACGACATTTGTATAGCCTCCAAAGATATAGAGTCCCATTTCGAAAAATTAGACATAGTTTTTAATAGACTTCGAACCCATAACTTAAGATTAAAACCTTCCAAATGTCACTTTTTCAAATCTCAAATTACGTTCTTAGGATTTAATGTAAAAAATGGTGAGATTTTTCCGGCAGATAAAAATGTTGAGGTTATTAAAAAAATTAAACGTCCAACAAATAGAAAACAAGTTAGATCATTTTTGGGTGCTGTAGGTTTTTATAGGCGTCACATTAGCGACTTTGCGAAAAGAGCCATACATCTGACAAATTTAACGAAAGAAAAATCGAGGTTTCAATGGTCCCAAAATGCAGAAAACGAGTTTGTAGATCTAAAACAGGAAATTGCTCGAATTCCATCACTTCGACTTCCTGATATGTCAAAAGAGTTCATTTTGTATACAGATTGTTCAGCAGTAGCTATGGGTGCTGTTTTATGCCAATATGATGAGTCGGGTTTCCCTCATCCTGTGGCATTCGCAAGTCGTAAACTTAAGGACGTCGAACGACGCTATTCAGCAACAGAAAGAGAACTATTAGCCTTAGTCTGGGCCACCCAGTATTTCAAGTGTTATATTTTTCACAGAAAATTTACAATTTTTACTGACCATGCCGCTCTCACATACGCCCTAAAACTTAAAGATCCTACTTCCAGAATTGCAAGGTGGTTGTGCTCCCTTAGTGAATTTGAGTTTCAAGCAAGGTACATTAAGGGTAAATGTAATTCGGTAGCAGACTTCTTATCCCGATTTTTTGAACACGATTTACAATTTGAGGATGAGACCGTAATGTGTAATGCACTGGAAACTGTTCCGCAGCAAACTTCTTTTGTAAATAGTAATGAATTAATTGATAAAATTAAATGCGCTCAGAATAACGACAAGTTTTGTAAATATATTTTAAGGCGATTATGTAAAGATCTTACTATCCGACCAAAATCTTTTAATTTTTCCGTTGTAGATGATATCATTATGTGCAAAAAAGTAAATACTAGTTCAAAAAGGGAAGAGGGTGAAAAAATTGTGTTTCCAAGGTCTTTAATCCCAGAAATTTTTGAATTAACTCATGAATCACCTATGTCGTGTCATGCTGGTTTTTATAAAACTTTGAACAGAATTAAAAAACATTATTTTTGGCAGGGTATGTACAGGGATATTAAACGACTTGTGGCGTCTTGCCAGTCGTGTTTAGAGTTCCGGGCACACAAACCAAAACGTTTGGCGGAATTACAGAGATTGGAAGTTCCAGTAGCCCCTTTTACCACTATACATTCCGATATATGTGGACCTTATCCCACCACTGAGAAGGGCAACAAATTTATTATTTCCTATATCGACAGTTTTACCAAATGGCCCGAGGCTTTTGCAGTACCTAACATAACAACTGACACAGTCGCTGAAACGCTAGCTGAGTTTGTGTGCAGACATGGCACACCAGAAAAATTCATTACAGATAAGGGAAAAAACTACATGAGCACTGCAATAGCTCAGGTGTATGAGAAGTTAGGCGCTAAACACATCCACACATCGAGTTACCATCCCGCCTCTAATTATCAAATTGAAAGATACCACTCAACCACTGGCTCACCTTGTCAACAACCACCACAATGACTGGGACGATAAATTGAAATTTGTTTTATTGGTAATGCGAACTGCAATGCATTCCACTATTAATGACTCTCCCTTTTTTATTACCCACGGTAGAGATATACGCTTACCTTATCAGACTTTAACCACCCATAATACTTTAAATTACAATGATAGCCCAACTTATTGCGAAAGCTTGATCCCGACTCTGAGACAGGTTTTTACTCAGACCAAAGTTTTGTTAGAAGAAGCTGCGGCTAAGCAGGAAGGAATTAGAAAAAAGATTGCTATTGATAAACACTTAAAAGTTGGGAATTTGGTAATGTTGTACACTCCTGTAGTAAAACCTGGTTTATGTAAAAAATTCACTAAATTTAATCGTGGCCCTTTCCGAATAATTAGACAAGTTTCCAAAGTAAATTTTGAGATACAAGAACTTAAAAATCCAAAAAACATTCAAATTGTACATGTGGATAGACCTTTCTAAGGTAACAGATAAACCAATTTTTCCTGTATTAGAAAATATGGATAAGGCTCTCGAGAATATAGCCGCAGAGGATCCACAAGAGGGTACTTCAGATCAGACTGAGAATTCAGAAGATCCTTGGGTAACCTTTGCTAGATTAAGACGCGAAAAAAGGAAACGTACACGTGGGTTTAATGGGGGGTATACTTTTGTCACCAACAACAGAAGTCTTAGCGCGGTTCAGGGTCAGAATAATGGCATTTTACACTCGGATATTGTGCACGACAAGGCTCCAGAGGAAACTAGGGCTGTTCACCACATGGATTTCCACACCGCCGCCTGTTCTCGCAACCAATCCCAAAACTTGTCACCTACGGTTAGTGAGGCGGAAAATGATGACACGGAGGATCCACAGCCACGCAGCCAGGGTAACAACAACCAAAGACGGAATAATAGGTCTAACACTAAATCATCTCATAATTATTCATTGAGACCAAGAAGAAACTTGTAAATATTTTTTTTTGTCATCGTGTCATGCGTTTGTAAAATATTTCTTTTTCCATGGTATTATTTGTGTCAGGTTCATTTTTTCACACTTAAACATTCCAATTGGGTTGTTAAGAAATTTTTGTAGTGTGTTCATAAAAGTAATATAATATAAAACATGTAAATAGGGTTATATCAGTATTAGTAGTAAATAAATACGTCTGGGTCCAGACACTTTTGGGAGGAAGAAAATTTTTTTTTTAAATTTGTGTTAGTATGCATTTTCGTAGTCCAGTTCTAAGTTTGAGCATTGTCGCTTAGGGACATGCATTGTTATGCAAGGAAAATTGTAGAATGCTAAATACATTTGTTTTGGGATAGGGGAATCGCAGGCCGTAATAAAGTCGAGTACAGAAAACTTCAGTTTGTTAGGGTTGAATTTGTTTAATGTAAGGCCTGGCACCAGGATAGGAGGTGCTAGAGTTAAGTGATACCTAATCACATTTGGAGTACTCTGCAATGACCTTTTGTAAAGCAACAAATCATTGATTTGGGCTGGTCTTTAAGAATCCATGGTGGGTTCAGGTTCATTTAGCATGTAGTCTAATATTTAGCTGTACACCTTGTTGTAGAAAATGTATTACTGCACATGTAATGTAAATAATGTACATATTTTTTTTTAATTACTCAATTACGGCATTTGTTTACAACACTAAGGAAATTTTTTTTTGGCTAGAGCTAAGTAGAAGTTTTGGGTTTCCACCTTGTGTTTGTTTTCCCTCGTCATTTTGTTCGAACCATAAGTTATGAATAATACGAATTTTTTTTGGGGGAATTCAGCGGTCTTCCGGCGGTCTCTCGAGTTAATATACATGTGTAGTCTAGGGAAGATAAATATACGACATTTCACCTACATAAGTGGAGTGCACGAAAATTTTTTTTTGGGTGTTGGAATTTTTTTTTTTTTTCTCACACATGGAGTGGAGTCTGAATACTGTGTCCTATACCTTTTGTACGAAATTAAAAAAAAAAAAAAAAAATTTCCCCCTTTTCTTTCTCAAATTACAAACATTATTTTTCTTTTACTATGCCGTATTGGGTTAGGGCCAGTTTCTCCCATATGGACTATTGCCTGCTTCGGGATGAAAATTAATTTTAGGATAAATTGCTAAATTGCTAATTTCAAAGAAACATCCATGGAATGTAATATAGTGTAATATTTTACTTAATATATTTGGAGCAGAAAAACCTTGTTGCAATGAAAAAATGGCTTGAGACATGTAGCATGTTATGGAAACTTTACAGGTTCTTTCTGTAGGCATCCACTGTGCAAAAATCAACCTAGTGCTACAACCATATATATATATAAAAAAAAAAATAAAAAAAAAACTTTTATGAATATGTAAGCACTAACTAATGTACACCATTATCAAGATCCCTTGGAGGAGTTGGCAGTCACCGGTTCCATGACCGTGTGTAATAGAAATGAACTGTATACATCCAAATATTACAATGGTTGTAACAACACCCTGCGAGGTGCTATATTTGTGGTTGTGTATTATAAAACATGCACGTAATCAAGGTATTGTAATATAATTATGTTACGTAATTGTATAATGTAGGGCTGTTTGTTTTTGTCTTATGGTGTCTTTTGTGAAATATTGATGTACATGTAACTGTCACGTGTGTATTTATCTAGTCAAGTAGCAGGTTGTATCTCATATATACTTGTATTATCCCATGTTTGGGTTATAGTCCAAAATTTAAATGTATGTAATAGGTGTAATGGAGGCATCCCCGACACAAACTCCTGCTTAGCAGTAGTCAAAACTTTTAAGGTAGGAAAGCTATTGATTAAATCTCCCCCTCCCCCACGTGGTGCTAACAGGGAAACACGAGAAGTAGCAAACAAGTGTCAAAAATTCGATACGAGGTTATGACAAATAGTATGTTCCCTCGAGTCGAGTTGCACTCATTTCTTTAGGCGAGAATTAATTCTTGGTGAATGAATTGGGGTCAGCGTGTTACCCTCTCTTGTATAAAAAAAAAAAAAAAAAAAAAAAAAAAAGGGAAAAATCGAAAAAAAAAATTTTTTTGGAAGTTGCCTGAGTTGTGGCCAGACTCAGGGCTCGCGCAAGGGCTGTAGTAGATGGTCTTGCCTCTCATGTGGAGTCGACGTTTGACTTACATGAGAGCGCAGACTGATGCTGCGTCTTTGGCCTTCTTTTCAAAACTCAAAAAAAAAAAAAAAAAAATAATTATCTAAAATCTCCAATTCATGGCAAACAGCCAGTATATGAGGGGAGGTCAGACACCTGACACCAGTTCTTAATTTTTTTTTTTTTTAGCTCACACGGAGGGTATTTTGTTATGTTTAAATGTATTAATAACAACATTTTATGTGTAAAAAAAAAAAAAAAGAGTGAAATCATGTGAGTTAAAATAGTATCTTTTTCATTTGAAATGAATTAAAGGCATTATGGTAAAACTTGCTTGCAATAAAAGTCAGCTTTAAGAGGCCTCTTTTGGAGGTAATGAAAGGGAAAAAGAAAAAGAGAAAAATAAGCTTGCTTCGCAAAACAGCTGCTCAAAGCTGAAAGACGTAGATCTTATCGTCACGCAGAAAACAGGTGCCTTGACAAAATGACCCGAATCGGTGTAAACAAGTAATTATCAGACGCCAGTCACTGTTAAGAAAATAAAAAAAAAGTTAGACATGCACTTTGTGAATATGGTTAAAGATGGCAGATGTTTATTGCTGTTTTTCGGCTGTTAAAATACACGGATAATAAGGGCTGTTAAGTTTTATGGCCCCTTTTGGGAATTCAAGGGACCCTCAAATATTATTTGGTTATTTTATTACATGGGAAGAGCAGTGCTAATGTCTCTTCTAAGAAATTTGTATTATAAGCAGTGGGAAAAAATTTTCAAAGTACGGAGAGACTAAAAAACGTGCTTTGTCCTCCCAGGAGTGAGAGAGGCGGGACCGCGGAAGGCGAAAAGTAAGCTGATTGGCTGAGCTCCTCTCCCTGATCTGGCGGGAGGGTAGAAGTAGAAAGGGAGAGCATACAGGAGGGACGACAGAACGATGGAGGGTTAGCTGAGCGAAGCTGGGCGAAAAAAAAATGCAATGAGAGCAGAATTATTCGTGGAGCGTGCTGCAGAAAAAAAAACTCAAATTCCTTTTGGAGCCCTGGCCGCCCCCTGTGGAATAAATGGAGTGGATTAGAAAGGTTCTGAGCAGGGTGGCTTAAAAAGGGTACAACGGTTTTTCTAGGGGTAGCCATCAAATAAAAGTAGAAAAAGTCTTGAGCCAGGCCAGGTGTAGCTGGGATTTACCGGCAGACATGGGGCCAGCAGAAAGCCCCAATTAGAGAAAAACCCAAATGAAAGGATGACGACCCAGCTAATTCTACGAGGATGAGCCTACCTCCAGAGTTTCGGATCAACGCACTACGACCTGTGAGAGTATGGATAACATTTCAACCTTCCCTAGCTCCTTTTAGTTCCCGTAAGTCATCGTAGTGTTGAAAAGTACGGCCTAAGGAAGCCTCCATCACACCCTCAAGTTAAGTACCATTGTTGTTACTTTGATAAGTACTAATTTAAGTAGAGATAAATTTTAATTGTAGCTAATCTGTGCTAATCTGTTGAATACGTAATATGAATGTATTGTCTCTTTGTTTTTTTTACTAGTGAGCTTGATGTAGCCTGGTCTTTGTCCGGCCGGCAATTAAGTATCCATTTTTTTTTTTTTTTTTTTTGGCTTGCCAGTTTTGTGTTTATAGTTAATTGTAGATGAATTAATGGATCCTTTATTTAATAAAAGAAGGATATAAAAGTCATGTATAATTGTCTATTTTTATGGCAATATTCAGTCACTTTAGTTTATAATTAAAATTTTTTTTTAAATTGGAAAGACCTTTAGAAAAATTTTCAAAGTGAAGTTTAAAGAAGAAGTTATGAAGCTTAACTATCTTAATCATTTTTTTTATCTTAATTACCATTTGTAATTAAATAATCATAAGTACCTGGGGTTATACATTATTTGGTTTAATGGGAAATTTAAATGTTCAATGAGTGATGCTTTCATGATAACTTAAAAAAAAAAAAAAATCTTAATTTAGGAATAGATGTAAGGCTTAACTGATATGATAGTATGGCTTACTACTGTAGTGATACATGTATAAGTTATTTTAGCTGAATTTAAAAAAAAAACTTAAAAGTTTCATTCACCCATATTGTAATTAGTGGTGACTGTTGGTCCATGGCGATGTTAACACAACTTTACATGGTCTGGCTGTCATGTGAATTAATGTTGGGTGAATGTCACTTTAGCAGTTTTTTTTTTTTTGTACTGTATTTAATTATTTGTAGGGTTACTCTAAAATATTGAAAACCTATCTATTTGATATAGGCTGTGGAAACTGTTATTTAAACGGCTTGTGTGAAATAGATTTGTTAATTAAAGGTTAGAGTGGCCTTTTCAGCTAGGGTTTTTTTTTTAAAGGTACATACTGGTTGTCGGAGCCATACATAGGTAAAAAAAAAAAAAAAAAAAAAAAAAAAAAATGAGGATGAACTGAAAATCTTAAGGAAATTTTAAGCAAGAGTAATTTATGTTATGCATCACTCACTAAGGAAAACACAACGATAACAAGCAATGTACTCTATACTTGTCAGGCCATTTAAGAGTTAAATTTGCTCTATGAGTTAAATGAAGTCTATAATAGGTTGTATACTATTATAAAAAAAATTATAGAGATCATAAGATAAGAGATAAAAGGAAAATCGTAACAATAAAATAACCTGTGATATTATAACTCAATATTCACTATTTGAAAACGACTGCTCACGTGGAGAGATAAAATGTCTGTGAAAAAGAAACTATTTTTTTCATTCGGAATCAAATGGTAATATAATAGAAAAGGTTATTTAGTAAGATTTTTCGCCTATTATTAAACACATTATAAGTTATGTATACAAAAGAGTACGTACATTCCCTCACTCACTGGCTGATTGATGACCACTGTGTTTCTTTGACATTTAGAGTTGGAGTAATAAATTTTTGTGCGAAGGTCGGTTTTGGGATCTTGACCTGGGCCTTTCGCGAGTATAATCCTGCTTCAAATTACTTCGCAGTGGAGACATTGCACATGCGGAGACTAGACTTGAGTGTAAAAAAAAAATCGCTGTATTGAAATTTTTTGTTCTTCAAGGGGAGGCGGAAAAAATCGATTTTTTGGGGAAGGGGGCATTTCGCAAAAACTAAACTTTCGAGTAGAAATCTACTAAAGATCGTACAAAGAGGTTGAAAACGGCGTTACGCCGTCTTAAGAATATTTCTATATCCCATTTTGGTTTTTATGCGGATTTAGATTTTGGGAAAAAGGTGTTACGAGGAAGCGAATTTGAATACGAGAGGAATTCCCTTTTCGCCTCAAATTTCTCCTGGAAAATTAATGACAGCTGTCATCATGAATTTTTGTGTGTGGTTTGTGGACATGTGCAGATAGCACCCACTGAGACAGGATTTTGCGAATTACCCCCCCCCCCCCCCTCCACCTAATGGGGATGGGGGAAACAAAACTGCGTTTTCAAGCGTAACTCTACTACAAATTATCTAAAAAAAAATGTACACTCGTTTTTAAAGATGATTTTGCCCCAAATTATGTAAATATGAAGAGTTTTGGTGTGTGGGTGTTAGTTATAAGGGTACGTAACATGCTCTTTGCCTGGATTTTGCGCATTTTTAACTTTTCCCGGAAAAGCGAGGGAAAAAATACACAATTCAAAGCGTAACTCTTTCTCAACTCACATCAAAAAAGCGATTTTATATGTGGTTTAGATTTTAGGTCTGGGAATGTAAATTTCGTGGATGTAAATTAAAATGGGTAGATAGAGGAGAGAGCGCACAGTGCTCTTCGATATGGTATTTCTGCACGCAATGGGGACCGGAGCCCGATATAGTATATGTGAGAAAGACGTTAATTTTAGGGACTCAACATAGCTTCATGTATGAATACGTTTCTTTCTGTTCAAGTGAACGAATAAGCCGTTGCCACAGGCAGTGGGGTCAGGATTTAGCATATCGCGAGCGAGAAAGTCGCTGCAAAAAGCAACAGGGTCCATAAATGAGATTTAGACGGATTTCAACTATTTTTGGGGGATTTTTTTTATGAATAAGTGATTTGGAATTGTGAGAATTCATTTAAATATAGTGAACAGAGAAGTGGAAAAAAAAACTTTTCATTGTAGCAGTAAGTACTACAACTCACAGAAATACGTTTTTTATCATATGCAAAAACATTTCAATGAGTCTTATTTATTATTCAAGTCATAAAGTCTATCGCTTTAGCTTTCATTCTTGTATTATTTATTTTATTTTACGTATAAAGAGATTTACTTGAAAAGTATTAGCACATTTATTATTATAAATGCACCATTTAATAATCTTAAGGAAATGACACTTTCTTCTTTTTGTGAATTACGTAAAACCATACATTTAATTACAGTAGATTTAAAAAATGTTCGAAAATATTTTATTTAAATTGCAATTTAAAATGGGCAAATACGAGCTGTTTTTTGTTCTTTATATTGATTATTCTGTAGAGCATAGTCATTCAATAATTAATCATAATCTTATGATTATATAAACCATTTTTTTTTTTTTTTGTACATTTAACTATGAACTGCAGTACATTATTACGCATATCAATGAATTACCAGAAAAGTACAATTTTAAAAGAAAGAAATTTAATTTGAATGTAAGTTTAAATGTTCCTGAATGCTTTTTTTTTTTTAATCCCATGCGTTTAATCCGTCATATACATACATCAAATGATTTTTATTTTTATTTTTATTTATTTATTTATTTAGTTAGTTAGTTTATTTATTATTATTATTATTATTATTATTATTATTATTTTACAAACAATCCCCTTACATTTTGTACAATTTCTTTTAAAACAATTTCTTTTATTATTTGTTTTACTGAAACTGTATAATATTTAAAAAAATTACTAACATTAATTTAGCCTAGCCATTATGTTTTTAAATTATCTACAATGTCAATTTTATCCCGATTATGTTACATTGACAATTTTAATTATCACCTATACTTCTTTTTTAAAAAATATTTCTGGTAAATTAGATCAATTTTATGATCCTTAAAAAAAAAAAAAAAAGTAGAACATCTATGCATTGTTCTGTGAAGGAACAAAAGACTTCTAGACTATTTTGTCTGCTGGAAAAAAAAAATCCAATTGCAGAAAGAAAGGAATCAGAAGGACAAAGAAAGACACTCTTTTTGGAATTACCGTTGTACTAATTTGTGAAAGAAGAAATGTCTTTAAGAATTCTATTTTTGATAGCAATTTAATCAAAAAGCTGTTTCTTACAAGTGTTTTGTCAAAAAATATAGTGAAATGTGAATAAGAGAAATTAGAAAATCTTTTAATGTACTAAGAAGGAAAATTACCTTCAAGCTATTTCAGCGGATGACTTTTTATTAAACGCACAAAAGCCTATCAGAAAATAATTTCTTTTCTGGAAAATTGTTTTATATATAAAAGATGTTATTGTATTGAGAGCAATATTAATTGAGATGAATATATTTCATAATCAAAGTTTAACAATCTGCTTTTAAGCGATCATAAATTTCAGAAAAATATCGAGTGTTATTTGGATTCTAATGAAAAAATGTTGAAGAAAAAGAGTATAATTTGAACATATATTTTTAATGCATATATAAAATATAGTTATATATGAAATAAAATATTAAATAGCTGCCTACTCTCCCAATGTTTTAGCACCACTGTTTCAAATTAGTTACTTTTCCTTAACTAATTATCAACTATTAGTTACTTTTTTAAAGAATAACTACAACAATTTTCCCAGAGTTTTTTTTAAATACAATTAAACGTAGATATTTAGCAGAAAACTGTTACAAAAAATTTCTATTGAAAATTATTAGTAATACAGCTTCCAGGAAAACTGGAAATGTGCCAAAATGCTAAAGGTGAGATTTCTGTATTAAGTTTGAAATAGTGGTGTTAAAAATTTTTAAGTGTTACCAGCTATGTTATTTATCCGATTTATTAGAGGTAAATATAATGTCCTATAACAGGTTTTTCGTTAATTAGTTCTAAATCACAGTAACTGTAATAAAGCATACAAAATTTGAACAGGCTGTTTCTTCGGTAACATTGAAACAAATCTTCATAGATTAAATTTCAATTTTATTGATATGAAAGTATTGTAAGTTAATGCGCTTAACCCTTTCAGTCGCAGTGTTCCCACTGATGGAACACCTAATTTTAATTCTCAAGGGCAAAAACACATCCCTGAAATTTTTTAGCAAGAATTTACATTTATAACATAGCGTAAAAGGCCTCTTTTTCTAAACTGAAAATTTAAAATTTCTTTTATTTTAATTTTTTTCGTAAATTCCGGTGGGAGTGTAATTTAAATGATCTGAATTACCTTGCGCCGCAAAGGGTTAAGGCGCAGGTAAGATAAATCAGTTTCACAGAAGACATTTTAATTAAGAGAGAAAGGTACATTTTTGCGAAATAATGCCTCGTACAAATATAACTTCAACTGTTAATAAGAATTTCTGGGGTCAATGTCTTTTCTTTTTTTCTTTTTTTTTAAACCTTGGATTATGCATAGTAAATAACAAAATTAATATAATACAGCGTTATAATGACCTTATGTTATAGCGAACTTTTTGAAAAGTTCCGATTGACTTCCAATTAAGAAAATGTTCCCAGATAACAAGCACATTTGCAGCAAGTTTGATTTTTCTTGACATTATCTTGCCATGACAAATTTGATGCGATAAATTTGCCATGAAATTGCCGCAAAGTAGACACAACATAAATCTATCTTTCGTTTTAATTACTATTATTATTTTTTTTTCCTTTCACACCTTTTCTGTTGCAAACTAAAATTGCTGTATAAGTATTTGAAATTCAACCTAAGACTGATATTGAAGCGGTTTCGCGACGTGTTCTTGCTCGTATTGTTTACTGGTGGAAGAAGCGTGTCGACAAGTCTTATGCGAAATACAAGCTATATTTACATGTTTCTATGTGTATTTGCAGATAATGTGACGTGATAAAAATCTGAGTTTGCAATGTATTAACAGTTGATGAGACATGATAAGCTTGCCTATTGCAATGAATTTGCAGTACTCTTAATACGGCAAACCTAACTTTTCTACTAGTTTGCAACGAATTTGCGGCAAATTTGATACAGTAAAAGTGCAACTTGCACGACAAGTTTGCTGCAAATTTGGCGTATGGTGACTTCGGAGTTAGCGTTAACTTGCTTCAATCTTGTTATGAACTTGCAGCTTGTCACACTGAACTTGCTGCAAGTTTGTTGGCTTACAAAGCAAGATTGCTGCAATTTCGCTGCAAATTGAAATTGCTATGTGGGTTATTTCATATTTGATATAACGATGAGGAAAAGAGAAGACTTAATATAGCGACCCACAAAACGACCGTACATCCTTCAATTTATAATTTAAGGTGTGATCTTTAGTTAAATAAAACCAATAAAAAGAGAGGAGAGAGAGAGAAATCCGACAAATTTTATTTCATTGAGAAAATGAGATGCAGATTCCTCTTAGCCTTTTAATTGTAGTCCTATCCACAGAGCCTGATTAAGGGGGAAGCACACATTATTTATACCGTTATTTTTTAACAAACACTTTCCTCCTATAATAAACAGAAAATTCTCATTAAAAATTATTTTAAAAGAATTCTGGTGTCTAATAACGGTGAGTAAATTGGATTGTTTTACACCGTTCATTTTTTATAAAAAATATTTCCTCGTCAAAGCGTGGAATTTCTATGACATGAAGTAAAAAATAATTCTAAAAATATTCCGGTAAGAGCGGAGATAATGTGTGCTTCCCCCTTAATCAGGCTCTGCCTATCCACATAAGCTGTTTGGCAAGAAATTTCCAAAGAAACCACCAGAAATAACTTCAGATTTTCTCACATTCAGGGAGTGGGAAGAAAATTCATCAAATATTCCTCGTAAAGATTATTGACAGTCGAAAAGCAAAAGGAATAATATCTGTAGATGGTAATGAAGACATCAGTTTTATTCCAATAATTAGTAATCCTACAATCAAAAAGGAGTTGCAAAAACCACGTAACAAACTTCCAGATGTTTTTGAAAATCAAGACAATGGAAATGAATACTACGAAAATACCAGTCGTTTTAAAAATGATTTTTTTCAATTTCAAAGTTACATCAAAACTCGATTTTTTGCTTTCTTCACAAAATATTAAACACGTAATTAGATGTTTATAAATCGATAGGATAATTTAATTTTTGTACGGTATATACACATTTCATATTCCTTCGTCTTTTATTTTTTATTATATAAATCTTATCAAAATAAAATTATTCTTTCATTTAAAATTTCTTATGGTACACATATACTGTACAATTAATTTAAATGGTCATCTCGAATCATTCATTTTCATCAAACTTAGGAAAATTATACTATTTTTCATTGGTTAATATTTTTAATTGATTTTAATTTTAAAATTTTATTTCACTTATAAATTTTAATACAATTTATATTTTACATGCAGTATGTCATTTGCAACCATTATCAAACCAAGTTTAATAATAATAATAATAAAAAAAAAAAAAAAAAAAAAAAAAACATTATTCGAACGATTATTTGTAATCTATTTCATACAGCAACCATTTCATATAACGATCCAAATTGAGTCATCCCGATGGGGTCGTTGTAACGCGAGTCGACTAGTTTCTTTTTTTCTTTTTTTTTTTTTCTTTTTCACTATATCACAAATCGGATACAAATGTCGCGTGATAATAATACGAAAATTCGTATCAAAACAAACGACCTTTCGTTAAGTTACACAAATATATATATATATATTTTTTTACATAAACACAAAAATCTAATAAAAATATGAAAATATAATATTGCATATAGCTTAATTTGCATAAATTTTAATATGTAACATTACAAATTACGTTAAACTGCGCTGAATTGTGCTTATTGTTTTGGAAGATACGAAAAAAGATTAATATATATATAATTCTTTGACAAAAATTAATTCTAAATAATCTATACTTGTAAAATAAAATGATCATGTAAAATCAACTGCTTAAAAATATATCATTGCGGCTTTTAAACGGAAACGTGTTATAAAATAATTAACTTTTCTAATTGTAATATAATTCTCAAATATTTTCATTCTTATACGTGCATTTTATTTACTAATGCTGAAATTAAAAGGTTTTCGTTAATATTATATTGCGTGACTTTAATCCAAACAAATAGTAATATTTAAAAAAAAAAAAAAAAAAAAAAAGGTTTGGATTTTTGCGACTATTTACGATTTTTGTTTTTTACGAGCTTTCTAAACGTTATTTGCTCGTAAACAAACAAAAAAAAAAAAAAAAAAAAAAAAAAAAGATAAAATAAAATAAAACTTTTCGTACTTTTATTTATTATTTATTTATTTATTTCATTTTAAAAGTAAATTAATCTGTTTTATAAGGTATTTTTCGAAGAAGCCAACATCAAGAGAGACTTTTTTAGATAAGGACTATTATAAGATTACTTTTATATTTAAATTTGGAGCTGAAATACGTTAAAAATTTAAAAATGTATTTCATTACGCTACTGAGAAGAAAGTGCGATATTTTGTTTTAGAACATTTTGGGAAATGTTTACATACACATGCAAGGAAAAAAAATGTAATTAAGAGAATTTTTTACAAATAATATACAATTTTTTTTTCTTTTTTTTTTTTTTTTTTTGTAAACAAGAAAGCGGGAGAGATATCCCATCCGGCTTTTATCCGAATGACTTACTGACACAAAATGATATATTAGTGAAGAGGCCAAGCATCGATTGCAGAGAAAACTTGTATGCATTTTAAAACATGAAAATGTTAATTCAACAAGTATTCAAATAATTATATCACATTAGCAATCTCTTCAGCTTAAACGGAAGCTTGGTTTTAACATCTGCATCTGAAAAAAAAAGTGTTTAGATAATAAATCAAAATTATGATTATCTTGGAAAATGAAACCCTCGTGGGGTATGAGACAGTAACAATTTATAAAATAAACTGAGTAATAAACATTAATAACGATAAAAAGATAATGTATCTTCTCTTTTTACTTTAAAAGCCATATTTGTCTTTTTTTTTTTTTTTCAAATTTATTCCTTTAAAAAAGTTACCTAAAAACTACAACATTAAATACAAAGACAAGCTATGATTAGGAACTTTGTTCTGAAAACCAAATAGATGAATAAAATATTTATTTTATTATATTATGGTAATTTTTAAAATTGTTAATTATTTTGAGAAATATTACAATTACTTTACAAACGAGAAAATTTATTTCTGTCATATTTTCATTCGAATGCTAAAAAGCTAAGCTTTTTCTATAACTAAGTTTTTTTTATTTTTGTCTTATTTTACATATTATATATTACCTAAATGAAAATAATTATATGTTTACGCAAACAAAAATATAAAATTTAGATACTGCTTCTTGGATTATGAATTTCATAATGGTAATTTAAAAAACGCAGTTTCAGTTGAAACCACAATTTGTTTTTAAAATTTCAATGTAAAAATATGTAAAATTCATCTACTCTATGTCAATATTAAAAGAAAAAAAAAATGTAACTCCATCACAAGATTTTTAACGTGTACAATCCCCTTACAGGGAATGTGTACGTTTAAATTTTCATGTGAATAATAATACCGTAATTTCTGGCGTATAGTCCGCAAGTAAAAGGTGTCATTTCTCCACCAGAAGTTTTATTTAATAGGAAAAACTTTATTTCATCGAACAAACAGTTCAAAAAAATATAAATTTATCTCTTTAATAAAATTTCTGGTGCAGAACTGACTTATCTAACCTGCGGACTATACACCAGAAATTACGGTAGTTAAAAGATTTTACATACATATGCATTGAAATATGCACTACACTTCCGTAAGTGACCGGACACTTTCGATTTCAGACGTTTTTTCAAATGTCTGTAAAAGTATCTGATGAATTAGCTTGAATCAGGAGTGTAAAGGATATGTTACAGTTCACATATTACAACTAAAGTCTGGCCGCGAAAGCAAAAGCGGTGTCAGTAAAAAATTAAACAAAATGAAAATATTTTGTACTGTCCTGCAAAAAGCAATAGTTGAAATGCTCTCTGACAGTAGCATGTGATTTCGAGGTTTCCTCTAAGTATCTGTATAAATTTTGAGACTACCACATATATTGGAAAAATGACAGTTTCTTTAAAGTATAGAAAAAAAATGCCACATTTAAATTAAAACACACAAGGTATTAAACCCAGTGCAAAACCAGTTTTAGGAAATTTGACGTATTACATTAGGCACAGTATACTATGCAAACAGAATGCAAAAATATTAAATATGTAATGAAATATATGCATTTTTAGTATATAATTTTTAACTACGCATACGTAATCGTGAAAAAAATTTTGTTTGCATAATTAAATAGCCAAAGGTATTTGGCTACTCGTATGAAAACCCTAGATAAATATAGTGTAAATTCAAAAGTTGTCGGCAATAGTATGAACTAAATTTCAAATCCCCTCTCTTCCTCCCTCCCTCCCCTCCCCCTCCCCCTCCCCCCCCAAAAAAAAGCTAAACTATAAAGGGTTTTACACACAATTTTATTTTAGTTCAGTCAATGGTAATGTAGAGTTCGTTAATTGTAAATAAATATTGATAAAACCCCCTCCGTTAAAATCTATAAAAAGATACTGTATAAATCTTGTGGTATAAGAATTTCCCTTGGTGAGAACTCTGGATCTGAAAGACACTACGGGGCACATTGTGAAAACGTCAGTAGCTATCGCTACCATAGCTGCCACCTTCTCCAATTTTTGGATACTGGTATTTTTCATAGAAATTTTTACCTTATTTATTCATCAAAAACTGCTTTAAAAGCTTATAAAAATGTCTATAAATTGCTGGCATCCAAAAACAGAATGGTGGGCAGCCATTCGCTAAAATCATAGCATGGTTTTCAATACGGTTTTATTTAATCTAGGAAAAAAGGCATAAATTAAAAGAAAATACTGAATGATCCAAAATGACTGCAGGAAATAAAAAACAAGCTGTATTAGACTTAGGATCCTTAATGGACTGCTTATGTCTTCTCTCTTATTTTACAATTTCCCGTGTTTGGTCGACAAATGCCATGTAATTCTATGGAGAAATATGTTTATAGAATTAGTCATTACCAATTTTATATATATATATATATATATATATATATATATATAAATTCTGTTTTCACATTCGAAAAATTCTCACCAGTTTAATTAGTACTCGTTTTCCAAAAATTGATTTTTACAAATTTTAGTATTTCATTTTCCAGCTAAAAAATGCATGACTTGTAAAAAGATCTAAGGTAATTTAAAATTAATATATATATATATATATATATATACAGTCGGTAACAAAAGTGTCCGAACACTAGCAAAAATTCCTATGTAAAAAAAGTACGCTTCATACGGTTTTGTTAAATAAATCCTTGTCGAATCCTGTTCTTAGTCAGTGTAAAAACAGGATTTGGTAAGGATTTATTTAACAAAACCGTATGAAATGTACTTTTTTTACATAGGAATTTTTGCTAGTGTTCGGACACTTCTGTTACTGACTGTATATATGTTTATTCTTAGATACATACATAAAATTATGATTATTCGATAAATACAAATTCAGATAGAATATTAAATTTTCTTTTATAATATTTAAACCTGATCAAGAAATGGAAGTGAACAGGCATAAGGAAGAAACACAAGTTTCTTTTACTTACAGCGACAGCAAAATTATTCGAGCGCTAGAAATAAATCCTATATATAAAAAAAAAAAAAAAAAAAAAAAAAAAAAATACACATAACATTGGTTTATTAAATAAATTTTTGTCGAATCATGTTCTTAAACTGAATAAGAACATAATTCGACAAGGATTTGTTTAAAAAAACAGTAGTAAATGTGCTTTTTTATTTAGGAATTATTTCTAGCGCTCGAAGAATTTTGCTGCCGACTGTATACTAATTCTTCAAAGGTACAAAATTTGACATTTGCGATTGCTATTAGAAATAAAATAAACGTTCTAAAAATAGTTAAAAAACATTTATGCAAGTTAAGCATAGTTGATTAAGTTTATCTAATGTCATTCTGCAATCTTCTTTCAGTTTTCTGTTGTCACGAATATGAGTCGACATTTGAGCTTTAATAAATACAAAATTTCAATATCTTAATATATGTACTATAATCTAATAAGTTTGTGCTGAAATGATATTGGATGAAATATAGATGAAACGGAAGTAGGAACAGAGCCGAAACGTATTAAAATAATTTATCAATAACATTATAAATGAATTGCTGAAATAACTTCAGCTATAAAGGGAAGAATTTTAGAGTTTGGTCGTAGTTATGGTCGGGGAAATTTGGTCCCTCCTATGACCATACTTAATGCAACTACTTTAAAAATTATTTCATCTGTGATGATTACATAAGTTCCTGCACGTCAATAAAACCCAAGTGGATGGGTAATGGACAGAAACTTTGTACATTTCACGAAATATTTTGATAAAAATCTTAAGTGAATCAATGATGCTGCAGCGTTACTTTGTAAAATAACCATGCTATCGATATACATATTGAAATTTAGGTTTACTGTAATGATAAATTGATAATTCTTTTATTATTTCTTTCTTACACAAAGATTTAAAAATGAAAAAAAGAAAAAAAAAATCAGACAGCATTTGAAATGATGAAAATTGGCCATGTTACGTTTTTATTTTCTTTATAAGTATAGTGATGATGTGTAATTAGTTAAAAATGCACGATATTCCATTTCTAATTCATATCAATAATTTATTTTCGTTTATTTTATTTTATTAACAAATATACAGTTTAAAGTGTGCTCAAAAATAAATTTATAATATATTTCGTAGTTTTTTTTTTTTTTTTTTTTTTTAATTCCATTTTTATGTGTCACCAGCGATGGCTGATTAAGACGTTTTAGAGACACTGCATCTAAAGGTCTAGATAAGGTACATTAGAATAGAATACTTATTTATTACTTGTTTATGTGTTTATTTAGATAAACAATGTAGATATGACGACATTTTAATAGTCAATTTGATTAATAAGCTTTTTATAACAGTGGGCTGTTTCTAGCTATTCGAAGTTGCTAGAAATTATCCGTTGTTATACAAAATTCATTTATGTGATTGACTGTTGAAATTGTCATGATGTTTCCTTTGTTTGTCGAAATAAGCGAACCACCAAAAGACATAATAAATAAATAAATAAATAAAATAAAATAAAATAAACATTTCATTCGAATGTACTTTTCCAGACGTTCAGATGCAGTGCACTTAAAACGTCCTGTCACAAATTGTCCTTTATTCAAGCAAGTTGTGACAAATTTCATGTTTATCTAAAATTTAATTTACATTGGGAAAAATATTTAAAAATCAAAAAGTAATCTTATAAATGCCTTTAATTACAATCTGGTTAAAGCTGGGATATCTCGTGCTCTAATTTCCCACATCCACTGAAAGGGAGAGTATAAACATAGCCTCCTTAACTAGATGCCTGTCGCGTAGCTCGGAAATTAGGCAACAGTTGAAGCGGTAAACAGCGCCACCTGGTACAGATTGCGCGACTTTTTTATTCAACAGCCACCAAAAATTTTTAAAAGTGGGATGTGATATACATAAAAGGCGAATAGAATCGAAGAAACGTCGATTATATATATCATGCATCACTTCTTTAAATTATTGGTGAGAGTTGAATAAAAAAGTCCCATAATCTGTAATAGGTGGCGCTGTCTACCGCTTCAACTGTTGCCTAGTTTTCGAGCTACGTGGCAGGCATCTAGTTAAGGAGGCTATGGCATAAACATATGGTTTTCGCGTGTCGATATATTCGATGTTTACTCTATGTCCCTCATATTTTATTTCAAAAAAAAAAAAAAAAAAGGCATTCAAATTTAAACGAAAATTTGTAGGATGCTAATTGTTGCAAGCAAGCTGAATTTTGCATAGTATAAATATTCACAATAAGTATAGATCTTGTGTTGTAGTTTTATATAAGTTTTCTTAAATTTTACTGTAAATAAAATATAAGGATCATTATAAGGATGACATAAGGAAAATATAAGGATAACATTAAAACATATAGAATTCAATCTGTAAATTCTATTCGCAAATGTTCCTTTTTATGAAATAAAAGTCGTGCTTATGGACCCCACATATGTTCTCTATCTAAGTTTAATAAATTTTAATGCTCAATAAATTTCCGTGTCCCATAAACTTAAATCCAGGAAATAATTAAAGTGGTTCAAAATGCTGCATTGTTAATGTAATGGTTATGCAATCATAAAATAAAAGAAACAGAAGTGAACTTAAATGTTTTTATAGAATTAAGACTGAAATCGCTCTAGTCTTTCTGCTTTCTGTTGCATTCTGAAAGTCATTTTGATTCCTAACCTTTTTAAAATTGCAAGTATTCCTACTTATATACTAGAATTTCAAACAATTTTTTTTTCAATAAAAGGAGTCACAATAGGAGCTTTACGTCAATTTTTTTGTATGGCAACAAGCATATTCTTACCAATAGTACAGTAAAATATAATATCTTACCTGCCGACGAAAACTTACGAGATTCGCTTCCCAATGCCACCGTGTTTCACACAAAAGCATGTAGTTATGGTTTCACTGTCCCAGAAACATTCTCTTTCATATTTCTCCCACACATCTTTTCTCTGAAATAAGTAAATCCATTGAAAACACTATCAAGGTCACATTCAGGGTAATTTTATTGCATTCCAAATCCGTGGGACTAGTTTCACTGGTAGCAGCGCAATACAAAGCAAAGACGTGTATATACGTCTGGGGGCAGTTAACGCATAGGCTTAGCGAGACGAGTATATACGCCCGGGGCAGTTAAGGGGTTAAATTACAATTAAAGCAAATAAAAACTATGATAAATAAAAAGAAATTTTGAATTCAAAATGGTGCGCAATCATATTTAAGACGTTGAAATATATTTACATGTTTTAAAAGAACTAACGTGACCGAGAAATCTGGATTTTATTGCTAGGGATCGATCACATTTATAAAATTTTCCTTGTATATTTGACTAAAATGGCGGGACCAAAATGTCCTGCTTCGTGCTTTTTTATGTAATTGTTAAATGATGCTGTAACAAGACTGCTCAAACAAGATGCTACAAGTAAATATGGATTAGCAGACTTGCCAAATTTAAAGATTTCTGTAAATCCTATTTACTGAAAATGCATAATTACATGTCTTGGTAATTAGATTCTACATAAATGTGTTACCTTTATATTTTAGAAATGAAGAGATTATTTATAATTTTTTGTTATGCAATAGATTGCGCGCGGTAAATTGTGATAAATTATCTTAGTGTATTCAGGGATTTTATTTAATATTGCAATAAAAATTTGTAAAAAAAGAGATTGTAAAAAAATAAAATAAATAAAATTAAATAAAATCATTAACTTTTGTTTTCAGATTGCAGCACAATTGTCATTTAAAAACTAGCTATGTAAAAAAAAAAAAAAATAATAAATAAAAAATCCTTCTTCTACTTGATTTAAAGGACTGATTCGCTGCGGGTAAAATAAAATTTAATTAAATAATTTAGAATAAAATGTTTTGTAAACGGGAATTAAAATATATAAGTTAAGGCAATGAAACTTTTAAAGTATCTGTTTGATCTTTAAGCTCGTTAATGCATAGTATCCCCTCCATAAGGAAGAAATTACTAATTCTTAACTACAAAAATTCATCCTAGAATTCTTGAAGAAAATTGTACTGTTATAACTTAGCGTAAAAAAGTCCTTATTTCTTTTTGTTAACTTTATTCATAAATTCTTAAGGCTTTCCATATGAAATGAAAGTAATTACTTTGCCCTTCAAAAGGTTAAAGGCATTCCTTTGTCTCTAAATTACTAATGTGCATTGTTTTCTCCAATTAATTTTTTCTTCGGCCATTTGAATTCGTAATTTTTACTCTCACTTCTTGACATTTCTGTTTTCTTTTTCTTTTTTTCCTTCCCATTTACGTAAAATTGTCATATTTTGTCTACCACAGGCCCACTTTAGCGAATTATAGAGAATCGTGATAAATTATTTCAAAACTAGTACTGTTATTTTTATTATTATTTTTATTATTATTTTAAACATTATTTATTATTATTATTATTATTCATTTCTTTTTTCAGAAAAACTTAAAGAAAAAAGTTTTACTTCTTTATAATTTTATTTTTGCGTTTATAAACCTAATGTTAGTTCTCCAATCAATGGTCACACTGCCATCATTATATAATAAATTTTACATTTTATGTCTTTCCCTTCATCATAATATGTTTTATTCATTTTCTCTGCTCAGAAGATTTTCGACAGTCTTATAAGCAGAAGACATAAATTAATTGAAAATGAAAATTTTGAGACGTCTAATCAATTTCAACTCTCTTCATAGGAAATTAAAAGCGCAAGCTTGTAGATTTTTATTTATATATATATATATTTCTCAGGACGCTCGAGTTTTTTTTTTTTTTGAAAGTAACTAGGTTAGAAAGAGTACGTCGTGTAATATTTTTCACAATATTTAGTACAATCATATTGTATCAACAAAATATGAACCTAGTTTCGTCTAATTGTTATATTATCTGAAAAAGTTAACTGTAGTTTAAATCCAAGTAATTTTCAATTTAATACGGGATCGGCGCATTTACGTTTTCGAATATAACTATTTTTTAAAGCAATCGCCGTATTATTCAATCGAAGATGACGATTGCATAGCTGCACAACCATTCCGTTTTTTGGATACCGGTATTTCATTATAAAAATTTCCATCATATTTAATAATAGAAAACAGATACAAAAATTTCTTTAAAAATACCATTATTCAGACATCGAAGTGGATGGCAGCTCTGTTACTTTAAAAAATTAGTTATTTTTTCTATTAAAAAAATTGGTATTTCCAAAAGTGACCTGGCTGACACGTGTTTATTGTATGAGATTTCACAAATATGATTCTGGTACTAAAGTGTTTTAAAGACAGTTCTGCTTATAATTTTAATTATGTTGAAGCAATTCATTATAAATATTGCTTCTAAACTTAATAATCAAACATCTTAATTTTCAAAGCAAAATTCATCAAATAAATAATCTAAAAAATTAATTAAAATCATTGCTAAAAAAGAGAAAATGATTAATAAAACTGATTCATTAAAGTTTAATTAAAATTACTGAATGGACATTTTTGCTTTATAAATTGAACCAATTACAGTAATTTCGTTTAATTTGAAATAAGCCATTTGTATGCAAGTTTATTGCTAATTCGTTATTTATAAATATATTAGATAGATCATTTTTGTTAGAGGAATATGCATCATTTAAAAGAAAATATAATAATTTCAGTAAATCGTTTGGTTTCTTTTTTCCACCGTTGTTCATTAAACAATACGAAAGAAAAAAATAATATTCGCGTTCAGCCTTTATCTTTTTTATGTAAAAACAATTGTTTAGTAAGAATATTAAGAATATCTAATTTATTTAAACGCAAAATACTTTTTTTTTTTTTTTTTTTTTTTTTTGTATGTGTAGAAATAAAGTAAAAATACGCATTCTTTTACTATAAAAACCATGTTTGCGAAAAAAAAGTTTTTCTTCATATTTAAAAGAAAATAAACGTGTTACAAAAAGCTCAAAATTAATTTTAAAAATTACTGGCATAACACTGTAATAACACTGAAAAAAAAAAGAGGGTTAAAAGATTGTTATTACGAAACTTTTAAAATTAACGGTGGTTAATGAAAATGATATCTGTTAAATACTTCATTCATTTCATAATTAATATGTATATGTATATATATATATATATGTATATATATATTTAAACTGTAAGAAATGTCTTAAAAAGAAAAATTCTTTAATTTATCAAAACTGCATATATTTTTCCTTTCTTTGTGAATAGATGTAAAAACTTCTTTAATATATTGTTAAAAAATTGTAAATAATTGTGTTTATTTTTGTATAAATTCTTTCAAAGAGGCTTAGTAAATTGATAAAGTGCTAATTTTGTGCATTTCTAGTCGTTTTAGCGTTAATATAACCTTATTTTCCCTTAAAAATGCATTAAAAAGCCCCAATAAGGCAGGAAATGGATTTGGCGCCAAATTTGGCGACTTTTTTTGGCGAACTTGGCGAGAAAATCCTTATAAGGGATATACCAAATATGGAAGCTGTAAGTTGATTGGTTGACCACTTTCTAGAGTTTTCTGGAAAAATCTGGGTTCCATGGAACAGTATATAAGAAGCGCTCTCTCGCCAAGGCAGTTAGTTCAGTTCAGTCTAAGATCAGCTTCTGTCAATGTTGCATTGCTTGAGCCTCTTTGGAAGAGACTTGCTTCAAGTGTTATTGCTATACAGTTTATACTGTGGATTTGCTATTGACAGCTGCTGTTTAAGCTGTGATTACTGCTTGAATTGAAGCTGATACTTGGTTTATTGACCTGTATTTTTCTGGAACTTTCTGTGAATAAATTACTGCATTTTTGTACGTTTGGCCTTTCATTCTCGGACAACTCACGAACCCCCAAGTACGCAACAATATGAAGAATAATAGCAGTAAATTATGTTAACAAACAATAAGTGGCAAAAAAGTAACCCACACGCATGATTCATTCAAATATGGCAGGGCATAATATTCAGTAATAGCCAAAAACTTTTTCTTTAAAGAATTATATACCACTATTTCAACATAGTAGTCTTTGTATTATTTTTTGTAAAACATTATTATTCCAATAAATGACACTATATATTCATGATAAAAAGGAAATATTTGTCAAAATGCAGATACTTCGCAGACTAAATGCTACGAAATACTACGTTAAATCCTACGAAGCTACGAATGCTACGAAATACTAACTGAATGCTACGAATTAGTATACAATCCGTAATTAGTGTACAATCTATAAATAAATGCTACAGTCCGTATTTTTTTATGGAGTCTTCCACCAATGTATATATCCAGAAATCTTATATATTATGTTTTCACAATCATATAAGGGAATATCAGAGCTGCCAACCTAATCCGGCAAATTGTTTGTACCGCCCCTTTTTCTACACCAATATATTTTTAGAGTATTTGTTTTCTTAATTCATCGTAAATATATTTGAAGAGAATTACTCTAAAAATTAAGTGGTGTAGAAAAAGGGGCGGTACTAACAATTTTCCGGATTAGGTTGGCAGCTCTGGAATATTGATGCATAAATATTTTGGTAGAAGGGTGAGGGAAAAAAAGGCGAGGCCATAACAATTTTGGATATGGTGGTGATTGAAGAAATACTTAACTATATACTGGTATTAAAAAAGCAAAGAATGAAACATTTTTAAGCAAACGCTACAAATTGCAAAAACCTAATATAATTATTTTAAATATAAGTCAAACATAAGTCAAGAACACAAAACTTAAAACATAATAATTCAGCGGGACTTTTATCAGTCGAAAAACGTTTCTATGAATGGAGTTCACGTTCATTCTGCGCATTCGGGACTAAATATTTGGTTGGTGAAGATTCGTGCTTGTTTATTTATATAAGAAACAGTTGTTTGAACTTTTTACAAATCATGGTGTTTTTCTCAATTTGCTTATTCAATACATACTGGTGATCAAGGCCTGATTAGGACTGAGTCGCACTTTTTAAACTATTTTTTAACAACTACTTTTGGCTTGTATCAGGGCTGACACACTTACGTTTTTGAATACCAACTATTTATATAAATCAATCATTATATTATTCAATTAAAGAAAAATTCAGTAAACGATTCCTAAATATTTGTATTTAAAAAAAGTGACTACGTCGAGCTCTGTTATTATAAACAAAAATATCTTCTTCAATAAAGGAGAGAATAATTTGAATATGCATATATTATGTCTAATAAGTTATAGGTAAATATTAATCTTCAAAAATACTCATTGCTTATAAAAATAGTTTTTCAATAAAAGCACAAAATGTCTGTTAGAAGTCATTAAAAATATTTTTTTTTTTTTTTTTTTTTTTTTTTTTTTTTTTATTGTGGTGAGAGGTGTCCCGGCTTTGAACAGGCTCTGGTGGTAATAAATTTAAATAGTATATTTAAAAATATATATATTTATCCATCTCATTATTATTTATACAAATTGCTAGTTTCAAAGGCAAATAAAAAGCAGTTTCACTAGATTTCAGGAAAATCGTGAATTTGAGTTTTTAATACAATAGAGCTCGTTTTATTAACTGAACTTTATATATCTGTAACAGTTTTCACTGATAAACGAAATAAAATTTTCTACTCAATTTAAGTGATATTAAAAAATAAAATAGCATAATTTAAAAAACAAAAAAATAACATAAATGTTGGCAACAAGTTCCTACTTCGTAAAAAGAAATAAATAAAAGAAATAAATAAAAAAATAAAAATGAAACTGATTTTTCAAGAAACTACGTGATTAATCACCTAAGATCACTTAAACATTGTAATGGTTTACAACACACAGATTATATAAAATGTGGACTCATAGACTAACATGAATTTAATTAAAAAAAAAAAAAAAAAAGTTTTTCTGTAAAAACTCAAATTAACAACCAAATTTACAGATTTTGAAATGCGAACTTATAATCACTGTTTGTAACCAATCCTTATTTGATGAAAATCGGTTTAAAATTCAAGATATTTACAAAAAAACTATCTTCTACACAAAACCTAAAATCACGTAGCTTATCATTTAATATGATTTGGAAGTTTGAAGATGAACTGCTCACAAATTTTGAAATACAGATGCCACCATAGAAATTTATCTAAGCATTTGGAAGCTACTGTGGCACACATACATACACAGATAGAAGAAAAGCTTAATATATATAACTTTTTTTTTTTTTTTTTTTTTTGTCGAGGGGTTAGTCAAATTAATTTTTTCTTCTGTATTATCATTTTATATCGATAGATAAAATAAATAAATGATGAAATAATATCAAAAAATACAAAAAGTAATACGATTTATTCTAAAATATGCAAAAATTTTTGAATTGGAGTTAAAGGCTCAAAGATCCCAGCACCCCCCCCCCCCAAGTCCGTTCCTTTTTGGGTATGTATTGTCATCGAAATTACTTATGGATGTAAAATTTAATCTCAATCTGATATTTGGAAATTCATTAAAATTGCAAATCAATTTTTAATTGAAGTTGTCGGTTCAGGGCCTTTATTCCTCCATCCATAAGTCTGTTACTGTATGAGCATTTAACGTCATGGGAATTATACATATGTGCACAATTTCAGCTCATTTGGTAATAAGAAGTGTTTTAAAATTCGAAATAAAATTTTTTGCTGAAGTTGGAGGCCAGATCCCTTTATGAGTACGTTAAAAATAAGCATGTATTATTATCGAAATTATATGCACAATTTCAGTTCCGTCGAATGATAAATCTTCTAATAACAAAGAATAGCACGTATCTTATTTTACTAAAAGTAATAATAACAAGTTAAATTACAAGACGCATAAATAAAAGTCGCAATAGAAGTGTGTCAATAATAATAATAATAATAATAATAATAATAATAAAATGGACCGACACTTCTATATTTAAATCAAGATTTCATATAAATTATTTTAAATCACGTAACTTAAAACAGTAAAACGTATTTATATCAGATTACAAAAAAAAAAAAAAAAAAAAAAAAAAAAAAAACTAAACTAATGAATGTAATAGTTTTATCTTGGGATGGCAACAACGGAACAAAACTGATCGGGGTTAAATTAATACATTTATAAATATGTATGTATATAATTGTCGGATTGATAAAATAAACATATAATTTATTTCAGAAATTTATTTTTCTATCTTTAGATACACGTCTCAAGGAAATCGAAGTGATATTTCTATATTATCTGCTATTATAATGCTATCTTAATGTTTAAACTTAGTTTTGATATATTGAAAATTCATGGTTGAAAGAGTCATTATTCTAAATGACTTTCAAAAAATGAATATTAGTCCTTGCACATCCGGGTAGAGAAAACTAATTTTTGCCCCGGGCTGAGCCTGGATTACCAGCGAACGCGTATATATATATATATAGATGAAATCACATGATTTATTCGTTTTATAGGAAAGATATTTGCTGTTGCTTTTACAAATACATGTTAAATCTGGTGACATTGATAATTTATTCGGAAGCATTATTAGAACCCATATATTTTAACCTGCTGAGGGGCAAGTAAATTTTCTCATATAAAATGCAAAGCCACCAGAATTCATCAACAATATTAGAAGAGAGGATATAAATAAAGTTATTCCTTTAAGTTATGAAAGGAAAATTGTATTAAAAAAAATTCCCCGTGCCAGTTTTTTTTTTCAAAGTTTCCGTTTGCACTATGCAAATGGCGCCCCTGAAAGGGTTAAATACTACATTTTTGAAGAATGATTTTAATTTTATTTAATCGTTGTTACCTATTTGTGAAAATTGCTTTACAAAAGAAGTGGTATGAAGAAAAGTCGGGTAATAACGATGGTTCGGAATAAATTAGACATGTTATCAGCTCTGAAAAATATGTGATAATTTTAAGACTTTTTTTTTTTTTTTAATTTAAAAATAAAAGAAATAAATTACAAATTGAATAACTTTATATGAATCTCAATAATGATAATATTTTAAAATTTTATTTTACAGAACTTGAAGAATCAAATAATGACCACAAACCTATGGGTTGAGCAAGTAAGTTGATAGGAAATTATATAATATATTTTTTGAAAATCGTTGAGGGGAACACGAATTCATTAATATTTAATTCTTTATTACCTAATGTAACATTTATTTTTTAGTACTGGCATGATTATAAGCTTACATGGGAACCAAGGGAGTATGGAGGTGTAGATATGCTTCATGTACCCTCAGACCACATTTGGAGGCCTGATATTGTATTGTATAACAAGTATGTATGTTTCTTATTCCTGAGTGTATTTTAAGTATACATGAGAAATCAATATATGTTTATAATTTTTTTTTTTTTTTATTAAAAATACACAATACGATCACGATTAACATATTAAAAGATTATTATTCTCTAGAATGGACTCTAGATGGATATTTTAATGATTTTAAAACTAAAAGTTTCTCTGAGGATTAAAGTAGCAAATAATATTATCATTAGTGGATATACAGTTGATAATTTAGTAATAATTTCGTAAATGGTGCTAACTTTTTCATATCATAATTTTTTTTCCATACCATTTTTTTATGAATAGTAATTGCTTAATAATTCTAAGATAAGCTTTACAAAGAAAGAAAAATTAATATAGAAAGAAAATAAAAAAAGAATAAGTCGAATAATAGGAAGAACTTAAAAAAAAAAAAAAAAAAAAAAACAGTAAATAGATTATTGTTTAACGGCTGTATTCACCAATAACTTCAATTCCTAGTTGAACACGAAAACTTGAAAAGCGCATAAAGTTAGGGTACAACTTTTCTGCAAAATTCATTGCTTATGCCATCTAACGGCATAGTTACTTTCTGATTTTTTAGCGGAAAGTAGCCAATCAAAGATTATATGAAATCTTCGTTGCTAGATATCAGAAGAAGCCGGTGATTTTTTTAGAAAGCTGCACCTGCCTTTAGACGCTTTTCAAGTTTTTGTGATGAACCGGGAGTTGAAGTTAATGGTGAATATGGCCGTAAGAGTAGTAGTGAAAGAATTGAGTCACCAGTTTGAAGAAGGGAATAAGTCCAAATCAGGATTTTTGGAAAAACGAGAAAACCATATTTCAGTAGACTACGAAGAAGAAATTTGATGCACGTAGCATCCAGATTTTTTTCAGTTTTAATTATTTTTATAAATTGTTAACCCCTTAACGCGCGCTGTCCTCGCTGCGAGGACGCAAAATTTTAGATCCAGCTGGAAAAATTCATCCCGGAAATATTTTAGCAAAAATTCACGCTTATAACAAATTAGAAAAGGCCGGTTTTTTAAACCTTAAAATTAAAAATTTCTTTTAGTTTAATTTAGTTCATGAATTCCGGTGGCAGTATAATTTAAATGTTTCAAATTGCCTTGCGCCGCAAAGGGTTAAGGTGCATCAATTTAATCGCATTTTCTTATTTACGTTCTACAATTCAAAAATTACAATCGCATTGGAGAAATTAAACTCATGAATACTTCCGATGCCTGTTTTCATGTTAAATAAGTGATTTACGTTCCCTTCTTTTGCTGCCGAGTGTGTCAACACAAAGCGCATTTAAAAGAATAAAAAAATAAAAAAAATAAAAAAAAAAAAACCTCAGTTTTTGTTTTTTGTATTTGCTCCCTTTTTCAAACTGGCCAAGAGCAGTTAGTTTCCTAATAAAAGAGATTGTACAACTTTGAAAAAACTAAAAGTACTTTAGAAGAATGTTTTTTACGTTTTGAATGTGAAATAATGAAACACATAAAACAAAACTTCAATTATTATAATATACATATACACTACCCTGTAATAAATGATCGGACACTTTCGATCTTAGATGTTTTGTTAAATATATCAAAAAATAGTGGTTTACGCTGCTTTGCTTTGCTTGAATAATATGAAGGCTGCATTATAAAAAAATAAAAATTATACTCAATCAAGATATTTCTAATAGCTATGTGATTGTCTTTAAAAGAACTTTCAAAGAGCTAGCAAACAACTTATATTTGAACTTACAATGTTAGCCCCATTCGATACAACCTATACCCCAAACGCCAATTTTATAAAATCAAGCGAGATCAATAGATTATAAAAAAGCATTCCAGAACTGGCTTTAAAAAAAAAGATTTAACAGATATTAAAAAAAAAAAAAAAAAAAAAAAAAATTTAATGTGTTTGTTTTGAGAGGATCTTTTTTTTCAACTAGCAATCAGAATTTTTCTTCTCGTTTCAAACTTCAAATTTATGCCCTGGACACCCCCTATTTTTCCCACCTCCATTTTATTTAAAAACCAACGAAGTAAAACTTCAAATTAATTAAGAATTTTTTTATAGTTTTCTTAATTTCCAAAGTGCTTTCTAGTAGGAAATAAGGGGAGGAATTTTATCTGTTTAAAAGGAATTTAATTACTCTCATTTAATATCATAAACCACCAGAATTTACAAGCAAAATAAGAAGAAAAAATATGAATGATTTTTTCCCCCAATACGTTATAAAAAAAAATATTATTGAAAATTTCCAGCATTAGTTCTTGGAGTTTGAATTAAAGAAAATATGGTTAGTGTAAGTATTCACCGCTCTTCATAGATTTAAATACAAACTTTAATTCATAACTTCCAAAAAATCATAACTTCCAAAATAAGCGTGTAGTACAACAGTTTTTTAACAAAATATTTGTCTTGAAATAAGCTTCATATTGAGTTTAAAAAAAAAAGACTCCGCTTTCTACTTGAAATTTCAAAGTTTGCCCCAACTGCCCTTTATTCAAGCTGTCCATCTGTATTTCTAGACACATTTTGCTAAATAAACTAAATCCCTCACAAATTGATTGAACACGTATCTTACAGTTTTTTAAAATTCCCACGCGTTCCATGATGCAGGAATTACGGTACAACTTTAGGCGAACCTGTATAACTGAATGTATTTGTTGGTGTTAACGATATAAATATATACTATATATATATATATATATATATATATATTATTTTTAATATTTTTAAATATAAACAGAGCCCATTGCAGTGATGTCTTTAAATCTTACTTTTAAATATTGGAATATTTAGTAATCACGTGCAGTAACTTTTCTTTGATTGAATAAGAGACAGATTGGCTAATAACAGTATGTAAAAAACTGACTGAAACTAGTCCTGAATATAAATTTTAAATACGCATTCATTCATGAAAGTAAAACAGGGATGGAACACGGGCGCAGGATTCACACCGGAATCTGTTGAAGAAATTTCTCTACCTATAATATCGTTGATTTAAGAAGTAGAAAATTTTCTTACATTGATAGTGGTATGAGTTCTGCGCCCGTGTTCCATCCCTGGTAAAATAAAACAATATTCAAGCAAATTATCTCTTAATTAAAAAACATTATTTAGTATTATTTTCCCTCAATTATGACTATATTTGTCAAATATTTTAGTACCCCATTCTACTATAGGTATGGGAAACTTAGGTAATCGGTAAAATTTTCGATCTCGGTTTTTTACACGTTTGAGCAATCCAAAAATCACAAAACCGGTATTGTGTCCTTCTGTAGGGTGTCATTGTGTTACTCTGTTAGTGTGTTAGTCTATGTGCACGATATCTCTAAAACAAATGTTCTCAGAGACGTCGGACCAATTTTAAAATATCACTTACGACACTGGCAAGATCTCTATTAAGTTACAATTTTCTAATTTAGAAACTTCATAAGTTATTCTAAATTTACGATTTACTTAACGTGGGAGAATAGGTCAAAATTTCGCTTACACGTGCATTAAGCCTTTCAGGGGCGGTGGAATATATTTATACCGCTTAATTTTATTTCCCAACAGAATAAAATTCATCTCGGAATTTTTATACTTTTTTTTTTTTTTTTTTTTTAACTTAGTCGAAAAAATTCATTTATATCTTGATTTCTAACTCAGTTTTCAAATTCTGGTGACTCTATTTTAAATGAGCGTAATTATATTTCCCTTCCAAAGGGTGAAACGGAAGAATATTACTATAAAGGTGTCAGGCCAGCTTTAAAATATCAGTTATGATGCTAGTTACACATATTTAACTATGAAAATTCAACTTTGTAAACTTCGTAAGTTATCCAAAATTTACGAATTTCTTAACATGACAGAATATGGTAAAACTTCACATTTTCAAAATGTCCATTTTGAGGAATACAAAATGGGGACAGGCCAAATGTTTTCCCTGATTCTTCCACCAGTATTTTTATTTCGGAATTTTCGACAGTAAATTTGACCGATTAATTAAGTAAAAAATTATCTTATAAATGTATCTTATAAGGTAGGTCGTCGGGAGTAGCGTCGTAAGGAGTAGCGTCGTAAGGAGTAGCATCGAGTTAAGGAAGTCGAGGTCACTAAGGGAATTCAGTATTGAAAATAGAGTGAAGGAATAGCGTCGTGTTGGGATAGGATGCTCGGTTTAGATTGGGAAAGTTTTTAGCTGGATCCAGCATAGTTCGGCGATGTTGTGGGTGAGATAGCAAGTTGAAGGTGTCGGGCAGAGGTGAATTTGGGTTAGCATGGAGTGTCTAGTTATCGGATAGTTAGTTGGATAAATTGAAAACAGGATCTACGTAGATTGTGAAAGGTTTTTGAAAATTGAATGCGGATGGTCTTTAAAGAAGTAGTTTAGTAAAATGAAGGGAATCGTATTTTCTATTTTTGAGGACTTTAAAAAGAGCAATTAATGGAGCACTGGTGTGTCGTTGGGGTTGTGTTGTTGAAGTTGTGTCGTTGGATATGAGATGTGTTGCGTTGATGGATGTGCTAATGGAGATTGGAGTATTGAGTGTTAATACAGTCGAACCTCGTTAACGTGTACACTGTTAACGTGAATTACTTTTAACATGAAGTGTTTCCACAATCCCCATCAAAATGAAGATTAGTTCAGTTATATGAAGATTAGTTACTGATAGCATGAACTACTGATAACATGAACAAATGTTTTATTCCCCTTGAGATTCATGTTAACGAAGTTCGACTGTATTAGATTTGACGAATGTGCCGTTGGCGTCTAATGTTTGTTGCTGGAGATATAAAATGTTTCTCGTCACTCTCAAAAGTCCTCGACGAATTCAACTATTAGTGTTTGTAAGCTGAGAGTGGTGAGCTATATATTTTTTATAATAGTTTAAAAGGACTTAGTTTAAGTTTATTAGTGAAATCTTTCTTACCCCTCCGCCCCTCTTCATTCAAAAGTTAAAATAAAGTTGGAAGTCTCTTTAATATAAGTCTCTTGATTGCCTCCTACATTAAACATAAGTACGATGAATCAAGTAGAGATCGCAACGGAGACTTCACAGTATTGGTGGAAGAATCAGGAAACAAGCAAACAGCAAAAAAAAAAAGCGGGTCTGTAACCACACTGGGATATTTTCATCGTAAATATGCCAGACTACTTTTAAAATAACATTTAAGATACTGTCATGAATATCATTGACTACGAATTTTGTAATTTAAAAAATTTGTAAGCTGTTCAAAATTAACGAAATTTTTAACATGTCAGAATAAGGCAAAAATTCTTATAAACGCCCAGTTTGAAGGATATTTTCATCTTGAAGATTTAAAAACGCATTTAAAATGTTATTCATTATACTGTCTTGAGCATAATTGACTCTGAATATTCTAATTTGAAAATTTCGTAAGTTATTTGAAATTTAAGATTTTCTTAACATAGCAGAATAGAACAATATTAAATATAAACTCGAATTATGGAGATGAATGCATAGAATATAGTAAAGAATTGTATGAAAACTAAAATATGAAAAGCGCCCTAATAAATTTGATTAATAAAATAGGATAAGGTAAATGTATCGAACTAAACGATGGGTAGTCTTGTAGGTGAGGTATATCAGTCGGTCAACGTGTCAAGCGATCGGTAAAATGAATTTCTCTTAATATAGGTATACCATGCCTCGTCGTAGAAGTTTATGAGAACAAATGTATGATGGGGAACTGGGTAGAGTGCACCTATGCCAACTAGTTTATGTATATATATATATATATATATATATATATATATATATATATATATATATATATATATATGTATATATATAAATTTTTGGCATATTTTATGTACGATGGCGCATTTTTAAACTTAGCTTTCTAACTTGTTGCCTATTAAAACCTAAAACAAAGGTTTAGATTAGTGTATTATAATTTTTATATTAAATATTGAATCTATTGCGTTTAATTTGTAATTTCATAGCTACCAACTCTCTCGTTTTCCAAAAATACTTTATTCTATAATTTTTATAAAACAATTTTCAATTCATTTAATTGTAGGGAAAAAAAGAGAGAGAGAGAGAGATTTTTGTTGAAGTATAGCGATGATAAATGAATTTAAATTCACAAGATTGGCAAGTAAGCAATTTCTTTTAAACGTGCACAGAAGTTTAATCATATCGGTAACTGGCAACTTAGTATAAATAAAATGGTATTTATATTATTTTGGAAGGGCTTATGAGAAAAAAATTTACTTTTCCAAAACCACATATTTTAAACTCGATATAAATTAAATCACTTTTTTATATTATACTTGACGAAATTCTCGTACGTGATATTAAAAAAATATATTTTGTAAAATTATTTAAAAAAAAGAACTGAATTGCTTTGTCATTCCAACCTTAAGTAATCGAAACATAAATACGTAATTTAAAATAATTATAAATATAAGTATGAAATGTGTTAAAATTGGTTAATATTTAAGAAAATTACCATTTGCAAAATGGAAATAATTAAACAGATATCGATTTTTAAAACTGAATATACGTGAGAGAAAATTTTCAGCTTCTACTTTAAAATAGTTTAGTTTAATCTACTTTATAATAATTTATTTACAGTAAAACATAAGAGCCTTTTCGGCGGTGATAATGCAACATTTTACGAGTATATTTTTCTCTTAGCAAACGTTTGCGTGTAGAAAAGATAATCTACAGATCAAATATTCTGCGATTTTTCTTTTTCAATTTCCAAATAGAATGTTTTCAATAGTTAATTTAATTATTTATCAGATCTTCTAATTATTATTATTTCATTTTTAAAAGGAGTAAATCGATTTTTAAAGATTTTTAATAGCGAAAAATAATTATAAATAATTATAAATTTAAACCATTATATAGAAATAAATAAATAAATACATTTTAAACCAGTCCTAAATCCTAATCCAATATTTGGTACGAAATATTTTCAGAGCTATTCATAGGCAACAGCTGTCAGTATACAAATACATACAGGTAAAATTATTAAACGCTTATTCAGGCATTATCAGCGACTATTTTTATTGAAAAAATTTTAAATATTTTTTTTTCTGCATTGACATGACAACCTATACAGCGTTACGATTTTATTTATTTTAAAATTTAAAGAAAACGTATTATTAATTTGGTTTATAGTTGTTACTTCAGTTATATAAATATATATATATACACCCCGCGACAAAAAGATAGGTACAAAGTGTATTTTCTTTGATTTTTTATAAAATAACATTATCTAAATTGTACTTATCATTTATTATTACCATAAAATAACCCTATTCCTGGATTTAAGACTAATTTAGAAAAATTTTAAGACTAAAATTTTTCTAATTTAAGGCTACACACCGCGACAAAAAGATAGGAACAAAGGTTTTTTTTTTTTTTTTTTTTTTTTTTAATATGATTATTTTGAATATGAATGAAATATTTAATGTGTTTTTGATATGCTAATATTTTGTTATGATAATAAATGATCAGCACATTTTAGATAATGTTATTTTATGAAAAATTAAAAAAAAAAAAAAAAAAAAAAACTTTGTTCCTATCTTTTTGTAACGGAGTGTAGTCCTAAATTAGAAAAATTTTAGTCTTAAAACTTTTCTAAATTAGTCTTAAAACAAAAATTAGTCCGGGAATAGTGTTATTTTATGATAATAATAAATGATAAGCACAATTTAGATAATGTTATTTTATGAAAAATCAAAGTAAAAACCGTTTGTACCTATCTTTTCGTCGCGGGGTATATATATAAGAAAATATTTTTTTTTTAAATCTTTTCTTGCAAGTGCTGCTGTTGAAGGCAGCGTTACCAAATCTGTCGGATTTTTTATTCAATAGTTACCAATAATTTTCAATTGTAACATTTGCCTAATCACTTCGAAGATTTATAGTCTATTATGTATATCAAATATCGCTACTGAAAATTATTGGTGATTATTAAATAAAAAAATTCGCCAGATCTGGCAATACTGGTTAAAGTTTTTGTATAATAAAGTCTCTGTATAATTCGAATCAATAACATCGACAAAATATAAATAATACATTTTAAAAGAGACAAGCTGAACCATTCATGGGAAAGACAAAACCTGATCGGGTTAGGAATTGAATCCGTGTCCTTTGCATGGCAATGATTTACAAATGAGCATCAAAACATTTTCCTAGAAAATTTGAAATATTCATTTATTCATGCATACAATGACACTGTTTTCCGGATGAATTTACTGATATATTTATGATCGTATTCATTATTTTTTAACAAATATTGAGTTCAAAATATTAATATATTTATCTGTAAGATTGCGTGATTTGTCACAAAATACATCATAAATTCTAACTTTAGAAGAACGAGTCAGGTAGCGCACGTCAGAAGTCTACAAAATTAAACTAGCTTTGGTACATTTTGTAAAGGTTCCAAGCTAACATTCTTGGCCTGTTCAGTTTTCATTCTAATTAAAATTAATTTGGACTTCCAGTTTTGAATATTACATACAGATACTGAATGCATCTGTTATCACTGGGATGTATGATGTGTGTTATTTTAATCACTTTTTTAGTCTTTAAAAGAATGACGTACACAATAAAATACTATGTCATGAATGCAGACTTGACAAAATTTTTAACTTATTTCTTAGATTTGTTATTATCCAGTTTTAATTTTTAATTAATTAATTAATTAATTATTATTATTATTTTTTTTTTTTAATACCACCTTTTGTAGAGTAATTTTCTGCAATTTGTAATTGCTACTAAATGAGAAGAAAAATATTCTTAAAAAGAGGGGGGGGGTTGAAAAGTGGAGGGTTATTAACAATGCGACTGAATCAGAGTTGTTAACTTTTTACCTGATTCCGGAGCATTGTTACTACCCGCCTACTTTGCACCACAGTTTTTGTAGAATAATTTTTTCCAATATATATGACTAAAATTTAATAAGCATAAAATTATTCTTCTGAAATACTGGTTTGAAAAAGAAACAGGTATTGTCAATACTCCAAAATAAATTGTAAATGTTGACAATTACGAGGTATGAATTAGAAAATTTAGTAGATCTACATAAGTTCTTCAAAGGTAATATTAAATTTTCGTAAATGTAATAAACTTTTTATTCTATTGTTCTATTTTCTAATGAAATATTATGTATCGTCTCATTTTAGTGCGGATGGGAATTTCGAAGTGACATTAGAGACCAAAGCCCAACTCAATAATAGAGGGATGATACAATGGAAACCTCCTGCCATTTATAAGAGCTCTTGTGAAATTGATGTCGAATTCTTTCCTTTTGATGTCCAGACATGCCTAATGAAATTTGGATCTTGGACTTACGATGGATTTAAGGTCGAGAAAAATAATATGTTGAATATTTTAACTGCGTCACTTATTTTTTGGATCTTAATTTTTCTTCTGATTCTTTTTTTGGTCGTCTCTCATATACAAGCCAATTTATAAAAAAAATATTTCTTCCAAATCTTAAAAATTTATTTTATAATAACAGCTGTTAAAAAGCTAAATTTTTATATTTTAACAGTTATAGCATAGAATATAATCGTAGATATCCTTATGAAAATTAAGATTTAAAATGAGGATGTTGATGAAAGATAATTAATTTAATTGATTTTCTAGTTTAGCCTTTGCATTTGTTTAAAAAAAAAAAAAAAAAAAAAAAAAAAAAAAGAAAGATATCAAATAAGTTATATATATATATATATATATTCATAGCTTCTGTACAATAGAACTAAGTAGTTGGTATTCAGGAAAAAAATAGAAAGGAAGCTGAAAGCAAAAATACTTCTAATGGAGGGCTCAGAATGGTCCATTTTCTTTTAGAAATTCGTATAATATAGAAACAAAAAAGAATAAAGCAACTTGATAAAATATGTATAAACAAAGTAAATGGAATTTATAAAACTTAAATATTAATATAACTATATTATAAACCGAATGATTTTCCGGAATGAAAGATTATTTTTTCCTCCCAAACCATCTAAAAACAGTTCTGGTAAAAAGTAATTTTATTTAATAATGTTTCATTTAAATTTCTTTCTTCTTCTTCTTCTTCTTCTTTTTTTTTTTTTAAAGAATTTAAAATTTAGAAATGATAGTAATAATAAAATAAACAAAGCTGAAATTTGAACAAACTTTTTTAAAAAACACAAGTTATTAGAATAATGTACGGTACTTACGGAATCGTGTTTAATTAAGGACAACCACTTTTCTCAAACAATATATTTTTTTTAATTTCTAGGCTTTTTTAATTTACTAGGCTACTTTTTACACCACAATATTTGTAAAATAATTTTCTTAATTCTGTAACTATGATTAAATGAAAAGAAACTTTCTTTTAGAAAAAAAAGGTGGTACAAAAAAACAGTCAGGTACTAACATTGTTCCAGAAATAAATTAGAAATGATGGCATCACGCTGATTATACGTAGGAAAATACGGTACATATATTTTTTATATCGTAGTTATTTTACTTACTTTAATTACATCTCATCAACTGAAATTTACTACACTGCTTTTAAAATGTAATAATTTTCTAAAAAATGTGTATTTTTCTTATTAAGTTTGTGATATGTAATAAAATAAACTTCAAAAAACAAATTAAATAGTTATTTTCATTGATATAATTTCAGGTTGATCTTCGACATAAAGATGAAGTTAAAGGGACCAATTTAGTCGAAGTTGGCATCGACCTTACCGAATTCTACCTCAGTGTTGAGTGGGATATTCTAGAAGTTCCTGCAGTACGCCATGAAAAATATTATACATGCTGTGAAGAGCCATATGTTGATATAACTTTCAACATTAGTATGCGCCGCAAAACTTTATTCTACACTGTGAATCTTATAATTCCTTGTATGGGCATATCTTTTCTCACAGTCCTGGTATTTTATTTACCATCCGACAGTGGAGAGAAAGTGACACTTAGCATTTCTATCTTGCTTTCACTGACAGTGTTTTTTCTTCTTTTAGCTGAAATCATTCCTCCAACCTCACTGGTTGTGCCATTGCTTGGTAAATATCTGCTGTTTACGATGATACTTGTCACTCTTTCCATTTGTGTTACAGTTGTGGTGCTTAATGTTCATTTTCGGACATCATCAACCCATAAAATGGCTCCCTGGGTGAAAAGAGTCTTCCTTCAGGTACTGCCTCGACTTCTTTTAATGCGAAGGCCGTTGTATTCAGCTGACCCTCGCAAATTCATGACCAGACCTTCCACAGAAGAGGGTCCATCTCTGCCAAGAAGGACTAGTTATGAATCAGAATTGGGAGAGCCATTACCCCAATCATCACATTATGGTGCTTGTCGCATTCACGGTTACGGTGGCAAAGGGGCAAGTGATGTGCCTACTACAGATGAGGACGGCAGCAGTTCATCGGTGCATAATGCGGAAGCAAGTTCTCCTCCTGGAGTAACGATGCGATTGCACTTTTGTCCTGAATTTCAAAGAGCGATGGAATCTGTTCATTTCATTGCAGACCATACCAGAAGATACGAGGAACACATTAGCGTAAGTGAAACATTTGTTTTACTTTTTTCCCATATATGCATAGCCGCCAACATTTTTAAGTCTTAAATCAGATTAATCATCATAATTTTTAAGGAATTGTTGTCATACGATTAAATAAATCGAAAACTATTATAAAATATCTCAGTTATAAAGTCTCCGGTGAAAAACGGCAGCTATGTTTATAAGAATCAAATGAATATCAGAATTCACGTAGTATCCATATATTTATAACTAATGTATGTTCAACATTTTTAAGCAAACCTAATGACATAGAGATAACATATAATATATATATATATATATATATATATATATATATATATATATATAGGGGGATCCCAATGGGAACGAGTTTTTCGAGTGCTTTCGCAAATTTATTTTTATATTTTTTCGAAAATTTTTTTATAAATATTACTTTCTTCAGATATATTGATGATTTAATTGTTTTTAACTGTAATTGTTTCGAAAATATCTCTAAAAAAATATATCCTAAAGAATTGGTTTTGAACCGTACTGATACTGATAAAATTTCTTTCCTAGATTTAAATATAAAGAGAAATGAAGATAAATGGCTCATTGGATTATATGATAAAAGAAAGGATTTTAATTTTAAAGTTAATAGTCTTAATAATTGGTTTTCAAATATCAGTAGAAAAGTTTTCAAAAATATTATGTTCGCACAGCTTAAAAGAATTCGTACTATTTGCAATAATGAAGAAGATTTAAAATATGCTCTTGAAGACTTAAAAAGTACCTTGCAAATTAACTGCTACCCTTCATAATTTTTAACTGTGACTTTTCAAAGTTTTCCTATCTCGGTTTGTTCTACTTCCTCATTCAAGGGCGATATTGAAGTACCGACGAGTAGCCCCGTCGGCCGAAGATAGTTTGTGTTCCATATGAAGGGTTGTATTTTTATTTCATTTTATACTTTCTTGTTTACCTTCAGTAATTCTCTTTTGTATTGTATTTTTTTTAAATGAATTGATGTAATTTTGTAACTTTTACAATTTGATAAATTTATAAAATATTTTTAGTAGTTTTATATGTATGTTTGATTTCTCTTCAGTTATTGGTGGTTTTCTGTTTGGTGAGAAGTTGGGGGCTAAGGATAGTTATTAGCTTATAGCCACTGTCCTTTCATAAACTTCTTGTTCACCCCTACACTGAGGGGCCTCCCTGATGAAGATCTCAGTGTTTTTTTGGGGTATAATTTCATTCATTTGTTTATATATTTCTACATTTAATTTCATTCATTTGTTTATATATTTCTGCATTTATATATTACTACATCTAAGTTTTGCATTTCCTTTCGCTGCAATCTTGCGCATTGATTTGTAATTCTCCTATTGGTTTTTCTAATCTGTAAAACTTATATATTTATAAATTTTCCTGTCAATTGTTTGCTATACATATATATATATATATTTGAACTGAGATAAACTGAAAGTTAAAGATAACTGATATAGTTGAAAAATTTAACATAACAATATCTAAAAGACATTTTTACCTATTCCATGCATTTAACAAAATAAAATAAAATAAATAAATAAATAAATTATTTGATTGTAAAGCTTAATTTTTAAAATATCGAATGTAATATGAACCAATAATGCTTTCAAATTCTCTAATGAAATGAAACATTTAAATAATACAAAATTATAATTACGAGTAAATTATTATTTTACTTACTTTATTTAAATATATGAAGAAAATTGGATACGTTTAACGAAAAAATGTCAGAAAAGTGGTTTAATTATGAATTTTTAAATTAAATTAATTTTAATAGTTGGTATTTATTTTTTAAATATTGTTAATGGGAAAAAGCAATATTTCTTTTTCTAGGATTCAGCCAAATTATTAATTTACATAAATGACCAACAATAAATAATAGAAAAAGAAACTGGTGATCAACTTATCTAAACGATAATTACTCCTAACATTTATCGCAGGCGGTTGTTTAAGACTCATACAGTAGCTGTAAATATGTTTTTCGAATAATCTAAACACTTTCCCCATTTTAAACTGATAAAGTTTGCTTCAATAACTATGATTACGTTTTCAGTAAGACAAAATCATTTAAAATAACAATTAAAAAAAAAAAAAAAAAAAAAAAAAAACTTAGCCTATTTTTGTTTTTTAAGTAAGATATATAAAATTCTACACAAAACAGAATTTAATTTAGTACGACCGATTATATTTGAATCTATTCTTCCATATAAAGGCATGCAGTAACTGTGTTTTATTCTCTACCATCCATTACTATAGTCATTTTTTAAAATCTGTGTGGTATAGCTTTAACATAAGAGCCCCTTAGTGACTTTTAAATTGTTGTTGTCACTTTGTCGGTGAATTACAATGAATCTCACAATTGCATAAATAAATATCTAGGCGGAAAAAATCCGAGCTATTTCTGTGCCAAATTTAAAATTTCGCCAAGGGGTTCTAAACTGAAGCAGTTCCTTTTGTTTAGCTCGATTTTTTCTCAATTTTATTTTAACTGTTAAAAAAAAAAATATGCTTATTTATTTATTTTCTTGGTATAAAAGGAATATATTTACTTATTTATTTATTTATTTTAGGCATCAATTTGTTTTCTTTTTCTTTTTAGCAATTTTTAAACTAAAATGTATTTTTTTTTTTAAATATCTTTTTAACCAATTATCCGAATGAACTAAAATATACGGCGTTAGCTAGATTTTCTTCTGTTTAATAAGTGTGCCAATTTTTCATAAGATTTAATTATCCAACCTAAAAATCCGGACGAGATACAATGACGAACTCTCAGCTTTAAATATTTTAAATAAAAACAAAACTTTTTGCAAATTCATTCAAGGTGATAGATGAAACTTGATAACAACGAAAAACCGCTGCCCAAAATAAATAGGACTAAAAATCTGTCGTACTAAAAATTTAACTTTATTGTATTTTATTTTTTGCAGGCATAAATGTGAAAATCCTGTTACTTGTATGAAACAAACAAACAAAAAATCATTGATAGTGTGTATTTTTTTCTTTTTTTGTAATTCAATTAGTATTATCAAGTGCTTTGCAGCACATTTTAAAGATTTTTTTTTTTTTTTTAAATAAAAATTAAATATTGGAGAATATTACTCTGCAAAGAAAACTGTGCTAAAAAAAAAAAAAAGAAGAAGAAGAAAGAAAGAAAGATAGAGAGGCGATACTGATAATTCTATGGAATAATATAAAAATCTTGACAAATCTGGCTTTGTTCATTACAGGTTCCTATAGAACCGTCTTTCTATAAAGACTCTTCCACCACATTTCATTTACAATAAACTTTCTTTTAAACTAATAGGAAGAATATATGCTAAATATTTTCATATATAATTATTAGTAAAAAAAATAATAATAGGGAAGCCTGTGCTTGGTATTTTACAAATTAAGAATTTTTTGTTGGTAGTGATGATAGTTTAAAATATATTGCTAAATTATTCAGGGGTCACATCATTCCTTTGTTATTTATTCCTTGATGAGTTCTATAATGACACCACTGTTTCATAACAGTATTTTTTAAATAGTATTGTAGCATTAAAAAGCTTCACGAAAATTTATTTTTAAAAATAGAGGCGACAATACGTAATAAAACGCACGTAAAAATATAGGAATGCTGCAACCCCTAAAATATTTCAGGCATATTTTATCCTATAGTGATATAATACAGAAATATAATAAAATTTTTAATATAACCTCTGATTTTATGCGAAATCAATATAATCCGATTAAAATGTTCTTTTTGCATGCTAAATACTTTTTGTATTTTACTACATTTTCACATTGCTTTTACTGTTTTTTATAAAATATATACAGGTTGATATCAGTTAAATAATAAAAGGTGAGAAATTTCTGAAAAGTTTACAGTTTGAAGTTGGATATTATTGAAAGGATATTTTACATAATAATATATTTGGAAAAATAAGTACAGTCGGCAGCAAAATTATTAAAGCACACATCCACTCTTTTCACATACATATATATATTTTTTTTAGTTTGATCGCTAATTTTTATCATCAACTTACTTTTTTATAAATAGTGTAAGTCTAAGACCATCACACGGCAAATATTTACTTAACAAAACAGTATTAGGTGTCCACCTTTTAAGTAGGAATTATTGCTAGTGCTATAATATTTTTGCTGCCGACTGTACTTTTAACCACTGAAGTGGGACGCCAAATTAAGTATCAGATAGTGATTATCCGCTGTCGCAAATGTCTATGCCGTGTCCGAGTTTTTTCTTTATTACACAAATATTTGTAGACAATCCATTTCAAATGGCCACTATTTGAAAAAAAAATAATAATAATAAAGAAAAAAAAAAGGAAAGTGTTACGTTTTTGTGTTAAGGTCAATTGTCTACAGGAAAGACCTAGATCTGGGGCGAAAGCCAAGTGGTCTTTCTAAGGGAATTCAGTCTGTGTTTATGAGAACTTTCCGCTGAGAGTGTGGCTTAGGAAGAACGAAATTATGAAATATTTCATTTCACAATATAAAACGCATTTTTTTCCCGTGAAATACAAATTCTTGAATTTTTAACGCACAATTTATTTAGTTTTCTTCTCAATACAAAAATGTTGCATCATTAAAAAAAAAAAAAAAAAAAAAAAAAAAAAAGTAACTATGAATAAATTTCATCAGATAAAATTATTCGACTTCTAAAAAAGTGAAATTGCTAGGTGAAAAAAATCTTGAAGTACCACTGTTGATACACGAAAAAAAAAAAAAAAAAAAAAAAAAACTAAATTTGTTTGTTGAACAAACAACTAGAAAAATCCTGCTAAAATAACAACAAATTCTTACAGAATAGATGCAGTAACATATAACTTTCTGAGACATCTAATATTTCATCTAAGGAACTAATTTTATCATTTAGTCCCTTTATTTTGACAATTTCTTTTTCTTGTATTAAGCAGTGTAGTATAGTTAATATAAAGAATTTTTTTTTAAATAGAATTTTATTCTGTAGTTTCACAGATGAAAAAATAATATATACAGGAATAAAGGAAATTTAATTTAACATATATATATTTTTAAATCTGAATATTTAATATTTTAATTCTAAAAGGTTGTATATGATTAGTATTTGAAATATTGATAATTTTTGTCAAATATGAAACAGGACACGCTACAACAGTTATTGTTTCATAATAAAATTAGTTATGCCAGGAATTTGATCTTTAATTGGAAAAGTGTTAAAAAGAAATAAATGGACACAGTTATTGCAGAGTCAAATAGATAACTCTATTTCGTAAGACAACACTATAATTTCATAAAGCAAGGTAACTTATGTTCCTTTAAATGTAAAGGTACTAGAAATTCAGAAATATATATATATATATATATAAGAAATCAACCTTTTTTTCTACCCGTTAACTAATATAAGTAAAATTTTAGTTAAAAAAAAAAAAAAAAAAAAAAAAACTCCACGATATTTTTTTCTAGTTGGAAATTTGTAACAGCTAATTTCCAAACAAAGACGTTGCGCGTTAAATGGTTAATAATAAACTTCTGCCGTTTATAAGCGAAACATGGGAAAATAACACTGACAGCGTGATCCAGTCTTAAACATACTCTGGTTAAATAGAAATACAAGATAAGAGGTTTGTATATAAATATGTGTGTGTGTTTGTGTGTGTGTGTGTGCAATATTCCTTTATCTTTTAATTTATTTCACCAAATAACTATGAAATCGATTTTAATTCAATTCATTTATTACTTTTAAACATTTAGGCATATTAATATCAGAATCACATAAACCGTTTTGCAATTTTTATCTTTATTTATTTATTTATTTATTTATCTGTGTTATACGTACCTGTTAAAATATCCATTATCTAATTTTTCAAACATATTTTTTCTTACGCATTATTAAAAATAAATAAATAAATAAATAAAATAAAAATACTTTTATGGTGAATATATATATATATATATATATATATATATATATTAATTTCGTTAATAAGAACACTTATTTATGCAAGCATATTTCTGTAAGTGGTTTTGTAAAAATGGAAACATGTAAAAGAAAATTTTAAATGGATGTTTTAATGTCTCAATATGACTGTGTAATGTAAACAAGTTTATAGAAAGCTGATTGTACTGTTATTATTTAATGAGGATTAATAACATTATTTTTCATCAAAATATGCTGCATAGTAAATTTCATATGTTAATGCCGAATAAAATATTAAAATTCGGGTCACGTAAAAATAAACTAAATTTACTATGTTTGAGAAGTTATATCAAAGTAAAATTTTGAATGACTGATGTGAAAATTTTCACATTCATTAAATTCATATGTGAAAATTTTTAATGACTGAAAGACTTGTTTGAGGATATGTAATATTTAATGACTTTAATGATTGGAATTCGTATTTAGAAAGAGTTAACAATCAATCTAATAATTTCAAAGAAGACCAAATACGTAGGTGTTCCAAAAGTTAAGGTAACAAGAGCTCTGATGGGTGTGCAAATTATCTGTATGAATAAATATCCCTCTGAAGATAACGAAGATGATCGCAGGAATCAAACGGTGTCAGTAGATGGAGCTGGACATGACTAAATCTGAGTTAGAAGATGGCTGCTTTGACGGAAACATTGCTTGCGATTGAAATAATAAGTGTGTTAAGATTTTGCATTTAAAGAAAAATTCTCCAGCTGAAATTCATCGGCAATTAGTAGAAGTGTACGGTGCAAGTGTTATGTCAGGAGAACATGTGTGGTTTTGGTGCACGGAATTTAACAAAGGCAGAATAGATGTGAGATATGAAGAAAGAAAACGACCACCGCAGATGAAGTGTCGAAACTTTCATTTAAGGCGATCACATACTTGCCAACATCCTAATTAATATTATGTACTCTTGTTAGTCCCACTCCTTTTCTCACACCAGTAAATTTGTAGAGCAATATACTGTAATGCAATTATGATTAAATAATAAAAATAAAATACACTAAAAAAATAATTGTGTAGAAAAGAAGGCGGGGTTAACGATGCTACGAAATATTAATTAGGAAGTTGGCTAGTATGTGATCATCAAATTACTCAATTGTGCAATTTTACATTGAGTAAAATTACGCAAGATCTACATATCTCATTTGGCAGTGCACACAATATTGTGCAAGAACAATTAGGCTGTCGGAAGACATTGCTCGTTTCATTACTGCGTTTTCGTTCAACTGGAGGTACTGGGCCGCCCTCCTTACAGTCTCAATCTCGCACCAAGTGATTTATCTCTTCAGACCAATAAAGAAACACTTGTGAGGCCTGCATTTCAGAACCGATGCTGAGGTTCAGCAAGCCGTCTTGACGTGGTTGAACAAGCTTGACGCTGATTTCTTCTATGCCTATTTCGATGGTTTGGTGTACCGATAGAACAAATTCCTCGGTAAGTATGGCGATTATGCAGAGAAGCAATATGTACCTTTGGCTTCTTACAATGTATATATTTTTTTATTTAGTGAATATCTACTCTGAATGGGCTTGTTACCTTATTTTTTGAAACCCCCTCGTACATGTTGAAAAAGTGATTTAGAAGCTTTAAAAAATAGGCGTAAAACAAATTAAACTTAATGTTTGATTAATGTATATAAATTCTGTACTGATAAGTATAAAGGATTTAAATCCATATTCTTGATTTTTCAGGAGACGAAAAATAAAGTTAAAGTAACTAAAAACAAAGCAGAAGAATCGATTAGGAAAAAGGGATTATGCTGATTTATACCCTTTATACCATTCAGTGATTGTCAACCTTCATTTAATAAAGGGAAAAATTGAATTAATTATTTTATACTAAAGATTAATGCTAAATTTCTGACTTGAATCTTTTTTTACCAATGGATTTTCTCAAAAACTAAATGACGTAGCCTTAAATCCTTTATACCAATTGATAGAAAAAAAATTTCTGAGTCTCACTATGTACGTAACTCAAAATCGACATTTTTGGATTTAAATCCTTTATACTTTTCAGAACAGAATTATACAGTGAAGCATTTAATGCATCATAAGTGTAATTAGATAACAGTTATAACTGTGAATTTATAATTATGTTTTTTAAATGTAGAAAAATAAATGACTTAGAACAATGTTAATGTACATTTTTTGCAACTCCTAAACAACAAAATAACAAAAACAAAGCTGACAACTGTTTAATTCATAGTGCTGCATCACCAATACCAGCGTTTTGTTTTCATACCACTTTTTAAAAAAAAGAAATTTCTTTTTATGTAACCATAATTACATATTGGAAAAACATACTTAACAAAAAAAGATTTGAGAAAAAGTAGGCATTAATAATGCTACGGAATTAAAAAAAAATAATAATAATAACAATAACAATAAATGTAGGTCGACAAAAAACTATGCCACTTTTCACAAAAGAATAAACATTAAAATTTAATATATATATATATATATAAGTTCGCATGTATGTAATTTTATTAACATAATATAAATCGCTTTTGAAGCAAAAAGTACAGTAAATCAAAGAATACTGCACATATTGATAATTTATAATTCGATATATATATTCGTAGACACAAAACTTTACTCATTTTTAATAGCACTTTTTATTAAGCAGAAATTAATTTCATTTAATCAGCGGCAATTGTTACCGAAATTTATGAGAGATTCCTATTTAAAATTGCTAGTAGCAAAAAGCCTGATATTTGGCAGTTAAGTGCAGGTTTGCTACGGATCCACCTTTTTTCACTGACTTTTCTTCCAATAGATTCATATGATATGTAATTTTTACCTTAATTGATAGAAGGAACAATTTACTGTTGATTACAATCAAGGGTGTAGTAGATTCTGTTTGAATATGCAACTTTTACACACTTATTTCTTACCAATAATGTCTATCATACTCAATCTTAAAAAATTACTTTACGTATATGAAATTATTGATACAAAATAGTGCTGTAAAAGCTCCGTCTTCAGACATAAGCTTTTACACCCCCAATTTCAATAAAAAATTTTGGTTCTGAAAAATATATATCCATTGCAATCTTATATCTATCCTATATTATTCTTTTAATCTTTTTTTCTCTTATTTAAAAGTAAATCATAATACCTCTGTAAAATACTTTTGTTTATTTAGGTGAAAGAAGATTGGAAATACGTTGCTATGGTTCTCGATCGTTTGTTTCTATGGATTTTCACTGTAGCTGTTTTGGTCGGGACATGTGGAATTATTTTGCACGCTCCAACTCTCTACGACACCAGGGAACCTATTGATGTTAAATGGTCGGAAGTAGCAATGGCAACGCTGCATCACCACCGACGTTCATGAAGTCACGGTGTTTTAACTTTTAATATGAAAAATATTAATATCAATATTTTAGACTATTTGTTCCTAAATTGCAAAATATGAATTTAACATTTGATAAAACAGTATTCAGTAAAATACAGAATTGGTGCAGACTTATAAAATCTGTCTGCATTATATCTATTGTTTAAATGTTTAGATCATCTTTTATAATGAAAGCTCTATTTAAAGATCATTCGAGGTCTAGTATATCATTCTCTTCGGAGAAAATTGTCCATAATTTATTTTAAAACTAGAAGGCCTATTTTCCATATTAAATTTTATTATTTCGAAGATATGTTGTCTATGGCATGACATTTAATTAATAATTAAATTATGGAAAAAATGTGTCAAACACATTGCATTTAGATCTAGGTTTATGAATGTGGTTTTGAACAAAAATGCCTCTACGACAGCTCAACAATGATAAGGATTAACAATTTCAACTTAAGAGTGTCGTTTTTTTTATATGATGCGAGTCTCCACATGTCTGAGTATTTGATAATCCCTTATTTAAACTACAGGATTCATCCCTTTAGAAACCCCTGAAGAAAAACAAGTATATCTCAATAGTATTACAAATTGTAAACATTTCACGTAGTCGTAATAATCTCTACTTCAGAAACCCCTCTGTGTAATTGCAAACACAATAACCCTCATATTGTTGTAAAGTTATTTAGCTATCTATGATTAAAAAATAGTATTCAACTGTAGACTTATACGCATATATACATACATACATATATATCTATATATAATTATTGAAAGCCGGATGTTGCCTAGATACTAGATCTCGGAAAGTGATTTGGATCATTAGTCATAAGAAAAAAAATATATATATTAAATTGTTTCAAAAGAAGTATAATTTTTCATGAATGTTCGAAAATAATTTTAAATTTTTAATTGTTGATCTCAAGTGAAAACACTTGGACTGTTTTAAAATTTATAAAATGATAATGTTATTCGGAATTTAATTATAAAACAAAATTTAATTTATTTGCTATCGTTAAATTAAGTTTAAAGATTCTTTGTTTTCATTAGCTTTAGATACGCAATTTAATTATCACGCTGATGCTTAAAATTCTCCAAGAAGGAGCTTAAATGATAAATATTGAGCTTAACTGCTATTTTTTGTAGATTTCAACTTTCCTATTCACAATTTATCTTTTGTAGAGCACGCAAAGATAAGGATTTTTATGCTTGCAAGATTGGTTTAAATTTTTAGAAATTTAGTATTAGTTGGTTCATTCATGATTATACCCAATGCTGACATACTAAAGGCATTAATATCTAATTATTTTCTCATTGCTTGAAATATATTTATATCTCTAAAAGATGTAAAATAAAACACTAATGATGTGGCTGAATGGATAAGTGTCACATATCTTGTTTCAAGTATATTTAGCAAACATAAAAGGATGTGATTCATATCTTCTTGAAATAAGAATGAATATGTGTATAAATTTATTTGTTATTGCACCAAAAGTCTGTATATGAAATGTATTGGAAAAATGTTGTTGTTACTATGATATCTGTTGGAGAGTATAAGGAGCACTGGTGCTGGAATCACTTGTAAGAAGTACTATAAAACTTTTCTAATAAAAAAAACTGAATATGAAATAAATTATTATACATATGAAATCAGTATTTCATTTATAAATAATATACAATAATAAAAAATACCATATTTACAGCAGTTTGCCCATTCATTTTTTGAATACCACTATTTTTATAAAGCAATCGCCTTTTTCAATCAAGATAAGTTCTGTAAACGACTATTAACATTTTCTACTGTAAAAAAAGGGGGGGGGGGGTATTTAGAAAAAAAACGTTGAAAACACCAATATTTATAATTTATAGATATTTATATATATATATATATTAGATAGCTTTGGAATTTCAAGGACAAAGTTTTGATAAGAAATCATCATCTAATTATCTTTATTTCAGTATAAAGCATAATTGCAACACTAGGTCATATTATTATACAAAGGATGATTGTTGTTTGTTTCTTTCTTTGCAGCATAACTATCATACTAATCAACGCGTAGCCTTATCTGTTGTTTGGTCCATTGGAGTCTATAAGAACTGTGGCAAGAACTACTTATACAAAATAATTTTTTCATGTAATATAAAGTAAATTAGTATACATTTGTCAGAGCTAAAATTCCTTTATAAATAATACAAAACCATACAAATTAGATCTAGGCATTTCTTGGTTAACAGTTTTCCTTTTTCTAATGTTACATTTCTGATATAAAATTCTTTAATATTTACTGCCAATAGTGAGACAAATATTTTATCAATGTACATTAATTTGCACACATTTGCGTTCATTAGACACTTCTGTTCTTAAGTTAGTAAATAATTTCAAAAACATTGTTCAGAAGCCAATCAGTATAAGTTAAAGTAATTGAAACTGAGAAAATGATTTTTATTGTAGAGCTAACAAGCTTTGCCCGCTTCGTTGGTCACTGTATTTAAATGAATTCTCAAAATTACATATCATATACTAATATAAAAATCTCAAAATAAATAAATAAATAAAATAAAAAATAAAAATATATTCAAAAAATCTTAGTTAATTTTTCAGCCTCCTTCGACAACAGCTTTCCAGTCCGCACTATTTTCAGTATGTGGTGACCATTTACCCAATCACGCGCGCATGAGAAAAACGTATACATATACAAATCTCGGTTGAATCTTCAAGTTCTCAGCATCGTCTTTACAGCCTGAACTATGTTGGATTGAGGTCCTCACTGCGAGCGGTAGAACTATACAAACCCACGCTGAGTGAACTTCCCTTTTTACTTATTTAAATTCCATACGCACAATAGTAAGCGCAATTAATTCCGAGAACCAGAAACCAACCTACATACCAAAAATCGCCTTCCTGAACTAGTATGGAAAAGATTTAAGCTTGAAATTTCACATTTGACTCCCCGCCCTACACCCCTATCCCCAGTCAAATTGGAAAAATTCATAAAACCTCATCAAAGCGTACATGGAGCAAAGTGCGGAAACGTGTTTTTTGCCCCATTCTCTCCCCTGAAAGGGAGAAGGATTATTACACAAAATCTTATTAAAGTATGTGCCGTGTACTCATAACAATACGACACACCAAAAGATCGCCTTTCTGAAATAATTAGGAGCATAGTTACGCAATTAAACTTGTTTATTGCTCCCCCCTCACCTGATATTTACGGGAGAAGGAGATATTTCGCAAAATCATTTTACATTTCGTGTTGGTACCTATATACAAACAACACATCAAAATAGCCTTTCTGTGATAATTTGAGCAGAGTAACGCATATAAATGTGTTTTTTTTTTTTTTTGCCCCCCGACAGAGGGGAGCAAAAGTCACAAAATTCTGTAACAATGCATTTTGTATACACATAACCAACCCAGACACCAAAATTCTTGACCGCATCTATCATAGATTCTCAATGATCAATTTAACGCAAAAAGGGGCTCTTAAATTTGCCCCCTTGTAACTACTTGCCAAAATCCAAAATCGAAAAGAAATCTTTTTTTGAAAATAGTCCCAAAAAGATGCACGGCTTTTTTAATCTGTTTGTACCATTTTTGGTAGAGTTCTACTCAAAAATGCGTACTTTACAAAATCCCCCGCCCCCCAACCTAAAAAAAAAAAGTTTCTCGGAGTTTATTTTTATTTATTTATTTTATTTATTTATTTATTTATTCTTTAGAATCCTACTAAAAGTAACTGTGAATTTGAAAAGTTTTGGAAATATGAAATATATATACACTCCTGCTCAAAAGTTTAGCAAGATTTGCAAACAATCAGTTTTTTACAATTTAAAAACTTATCTATCGATGAAACGTTTTCAAACATTGGATATTTAAGGAACTGGATCTTCCTCGTGTTTTTCAGTGAAGATTGGTTTAAGACAACATTTAGGGGGTCGGTAACAAATTGAGCAAAATCAATAAAATATAAACTTTTCGACCTTCTCACCCTTCCCCCCTCCAAAAAAAAAAAAAAAAAAAAAAAAAAAATTGATGAAATTCTGGCAGAAACAGAATTTAGTTCAGTAGGGAGGACGATTAGTTTCTTTTTTTTTTTTCCTTCAAATTATAACATTGCTTTCAAATTATTCATTTATATTTTCGATAAATTTTCGATTTCGATAAATGCAGTGTTGCCAGACTTCGGGACTTTTTTATTCAACTTTCACCAATAATTTTGAGAAATGGAATTTGACATGCATAATAGTCGATTACTCTTCGAAGTGATTAAGCAACTGTTAAAATAAAAATTTAGTGGTAGATGTTGAATAAAAAATTCACCAAATCTGGCAACACTGGATAAATGTTCAACTACTGTAAAACTGGTATCGCAAAAATTCGTACGTTGGGACTAATAGTCCTCAGTACTAAAAAAGAAAAAAAAAAAAAATCGATTTTCCCAATCTTTTTTTTTTTTTTTTTAAACAGAAAATATCAAAAGCGTCGAAAATAATTTTTTCATATTAAAGTCTAGTATTTCCATGTGCAATGTCTTCACAATAAAGTAATTTGAAGCCGAGTTTTCTTCCTACGTCCCCGAAAGGAAAAGGGGATTACGCGAAACACCGTCGTAGTGCAGGATCAATTTCCAAAACCAAACTTCACAACAAAATTTGGGACCCCATCTCCCAAAGAATCTTCACGGCCGTGTTGAGTTAGTCAGTCAGTGAATCAGTGTTTCTACTCTTTTATGAAAGAATGCAATATAAAGTCAGTTAGGAGTTCAATCGGCAATGATATTGCTCCCATCTGGAATATAATAATGAAATTTATTTACTTGTTTATGCTTATGAAAGAACTTGTAACTTTCTGTTGCTCACAAGACATAAGTTAATTTTAATTAATTTATTTTTAATTTTCATTTTTTACTTCCACTCTTAGACTCCTGATCCACCTAATAACACTAGTCGACAAAAAACATTTTTTGGAGGGTAACAGAAATGAAATTAATTTTTTTCAACTAATTTTGTAGCGATTAATTAAAAAATAATAGTGAGAAATCTGTAACACGTAAGAGTTTTTTTCTAATGATTATTTAATCTGTACTGGAAGTAATGTACAATAGTCTTTAGAAGACATCCATTACTACTATAAATATTATTAATTTAGCATGGAATACTCTTAATATGGAGATAATATACATATTGTAGATTAAGTATAGAACATAAAAACATGGAAAATACACTAAATGATTGAATTGTTATTATTTGTTATTTTAAAACCAAAATACAAATAATAGGCTTTTATACGTCTTGTGTTAAATGTCCACCTTGTGATTTTTATATGAATGTTCACAAATACAGCAAAACGTATCGGGTACGGTTCTGCAAGTTCTACACTGAAAACTTGCCATTTTGAACACGAAACTTTAACTATAAAACAGCACAAACATACTTAATAAAGGATATCTGTTAACTATAATACCAGAAAAAAAAAGACATAAGGTACGAATACAGGGTTGCCAAATAGGGGTTGCCAGCTGAGAGGATGACCTGGAGGCAGAGTTGATAGCACGAAAGGTTACCATGTGTGATACAGTCGGCAGAAAAAGTATCTGAGCACTAGCAATAATCCCCGTCAAGAAAAAGTACACTTAATACTGCTTTGTCAAATAAATACTTGAAGAGTCATGTTCTTAGTCAGTCTAAGAACATGATTCGATAAGGATTTATTTAACAAAATAGTATTAAATTTACTTTTTGATAACGGAATTATTGGCTAGTGCTCGGATACTTTGCTGTCGACTTTATCGTACTTTATTGTAAAATTCATAACAAAATAGTGAAATTTGCCATTTTCTGATACTTTAACAAAAAAATGGAACAAACATGGTTGCCGGGACTCTGAGTTGCCAGGACTCTGGGTTGCCAGCAGGAAGGGTTTCCACCTGTGATACTGTGAAAATGATAAAAAATCGTGAAAATTCATCTAGGAGTATTTGCGTTTTGGTATATTTTCAACCACAATTTATTCTTGTAATTTTCAACAATTAAACGTAACGAAAATTAGTATTTGGAAACTCTGATTAAACAATTACCGGAAAACAAACACTCCTGGTTGAATTTCTTAAGATTTTTAATTGATTTTATAAAATTCTGCACGTATTTTTTCATACAGCTTTCTGATTTTTATGTATGTCTATGATCAACATTTAAGGAAATAAAGCCACAGATCAGAGTTTTTTAAATACCTAAAAATTGTCAAAAATAAGGCATAAACAAGACATAAAAAGTTAACAAGACGAAAACAAGATAGAAAATATTAATCAACCCCAAAAACATTGAGGCCCTCGACATAGGAGCCCTTGAATGCGAGGTGGATACATTAAGGTTAGAAAACCAACAAATAATAAAACAAGCAATATTAAAACAACAAATTCACATGAGTAAAATATGCAGCAAATGGAAGATATGCAAACATATTTATAATGTAAAAATTTTGAAAATTAATGCAGACAGAAGTAGCTCTTAAAAGTTATTATTTTCAACCTGCATTGAAAGGCTTCCCTTATGATGGCCTCAATGTTGTTTGAGTTAATTAATATTTTCTGTCTTGTTTCATTTCTATGTCTTCTGTCTGCATTAATTTTGAAAATTTTTATATTATAATTATGATTGCATATCTTCTATCTGCTGCATACTTTTTTGCGCATTAAGCATGAGAATTTTTGGTTTTAATTTTAGTTATTTTATTAAGTTTTGCTTTTTAACTTTTTATAATACATATATATATATGTATATATATACATATCGGGTCAAGTAATAAGTAATGTCGTTTTTATAATGCACTTAATATAAAACTGTTGCACACCAGAAAAAGTTTCAAGTACAGTAAACATAGCAGCGTTTCTTCATAGCTTCTTCATTATGAAATCTTTTTCCTTTGAAAAAATGCTGTAACGAGCGGAATAAATGATAAGGTGAGTGCCGAAGAACTTCCCACCGGAACTGTATTAGATATCCTGTAATTGTTGCGACATGTGGGCGGACATTGTCATGTTGAAGAACGAAACCTTTCTAGCTCAACAGCGCGGGTTCCTTTTCAATTAAAACTAGATGAAGTCTAACCAATTGATGACAATAAACTTCGCCTGTGACTGTCTGATTAATTGGTAACAGCTCGGAATGAATCACACTTCTAAAGTTCCACCAGACGCACAGCATCACTTTTTTTGGATGTAAATCTACTTTTGGTGAAGATTGGTTAGTCTGATCTATGTCTATCCATTGTGGTCGTCTTTTTAAATCCACATAGAGTACCCACTTTTCGTCCAATGTTACAATTTATTCCAAAAAAGATAAACGGCTATGATGTGACAAGAGAGATTTGCAAATGACTACTCTCTGAATTCGGTTTGCCTAGTTTACAGAGCCTCATTAAGGGGGAAGCACACATTATCTCCGCTCTCACCGGAATATTTTTACAATTATTTTTTACTTCATGTCATAGAAATTCCACGCTTTGACGAGGAAATATTTTTTATAAAAAATGAACGGTGTAAAACAATCCAATTTACTCACCGTTATTAGACACCAGAATTCTTTTAAAATAATTTTTAATGAGAATTTTCTGTTTATTATAGGAAGAAAGTATTTGTTAAAAAATAACGGTGTAAGTATAAATAATGTGTGCTTCCCCCTTAATCAGGCTCTGCTGGTTTAGCTCATAGGGAACCCAATTTTCGAATTTTTGAACCTTACCAAGTGATCGTAATTGGTTTCAAATAGTTTTCTGAGAACAGTTTAATGATTCTGCAAGTTCTTTCTGAGTTGCTTGATTATTTTGGACCAAAAGAGCTTGTAACGCATCCTGATCAAAATGAGATACACGACCAGGACGAGCTTCATTTGTCAATGACAGGTTTCCTTTACGAAATTTTTTCAAACCACCTTTGACACTTCCGATCGTTAAGAACATCTTCGTCGAGGGCACCACGAATGTTTTCGGCAACATCTTTCGCGTTTCCTCCCAGCTAGAATTCATAAAGCATATAGTGCCTAAGATGTTCTCATACTTGCCAATCATCTCATTATGAACCGTACAATTATTAGTACCCGCCTTTTTTTTCCCACCAGTCATTTTTTAGAGTAATTTTATTCTTATTTAATCGTAATAAAATTTGAAGATAATTACTCTAAAAGTAAAATGGTGTGAAAGAAAGGGCGTTTATCCAAGGGGCTTTAAGAAGTACACGGTTATTAATGAGATGGTTGGCAAGTATGTGCTCTCCATCTACCATTTTGCCTTGATTGAATTTTAAATATTTACAGAAACAAATGACACGCCTACTCGGTGAAATACGTTTACTATACTTGAAACTTTTTTTCGTGTGCGATAGTTTAATATTATGCGCATTATGAAAACGACATTAGATACATACAGATAGATAGATAGATAAAATTTCTATGAATATAGATGATACGTTCCAGTAAACAGTCGAATAATAGTATATCCATTTCAGTACAATCAAGAGAAACATTCTAATTGGCGTTAAAAAGAAAAAATCATATCGAAAAATGCATATTTCAAACAAAATTACCTAAACACTTAATGACGGCTATTTTTCAAGTATAATTATATAATTCACAGTCTTTGTCCCTATCTTTAAACAATTTTAAGAAAATAGATGTCTTCTGATCTTTTTTTCTTACAGTCAAAGTGTAATTAGGATAAAGTTAAATGTCTCACCTATATTTTTGTCTTTTATAACATCTCGAAAAAAGTACTGAGAAAATTTAAAAGTTAAATTGATTTTAAATCAATTTAGTTCTATACATCAAATATGATTTATCAACTTTATCTTATTATTAAGCTATTGTAAATAATGCTTTATAAGGCAGTTTTTACATGAAATATACTCACAGTAATTTATGCATGTCTTTAACTGATCACCTAAAGTTCACTAAATTCTATTTATATCGAAATTACTATATATATTAGCAATCAGACAGAAATATATCAAAGGAATCTGTTTTATTTTATCAAGTTTCACCTTTAACTGTTAGTTCGATAATAATATAAAGATTAAGACATTTGGATATACAATTTTTTTTAATTATATATATATATATATATATATATATACATGAATATAAAAAAAAATCACAAGATTGATTTTACAGTGAAGATTAGGGTGAAGTGGAATATGTTTAACCACGGGGTAAGTGTAACATCGGTTTATAAATGAACTGATAAGTTGAATTTGGACATGATCATTATCTTTTTTTTTTTTTTTTTTTTTTTATTTAGCCTTAGGAAACAAATAAACAGGGAAAAAAAAGAAAGAAAGAGTAATAGGTTTAGACGAGTTAAAAACTACTTACATATCGACACTGAAACACAGTACCGTATTCAAAATTTGGCGTTTTACCATTGATATAGAATAAAATAGGCTGCATAAATTTAAATTTTTCCGTTCAGAAACAAAGTTCTTTTTATATATTTTGAGTATGAGTCCAGATTCGTCCGATTTCTTAAGTTTTTTGGATTATCACGCCTGATTACACCTACCCCAAAAAAATTTTAATAGGATAATTACACTTGTCTTAAGCACCACCAACATCGTGTGTTTTTTCAGATCTCTTTTTTTCAACGAAACCTGGCACCCTTATCTTTTTCTAGGTTATTTCGCAGTGTTAAAAGGTTTGGAATGTGAAGTGCTAACTGGAGGTGTACGGAGAAGGTTGCAACTCGGTAACGAGTTGAGATATTTAAAAAAATTCAAAATTTTCCAGACTCATGAAGTTTTCACTATCGTAAAGTTTGATTTAAGCATCACTTAATGTATTGTGTATGGGTATAGTAGGATAACCAAACTCGATTTACACATGTGTTATTGAATCGTATATTGGTATAGTAGGCCATAGTTATGCTTGTCTCACAACCGGCCAAGTGCGACTATGAAACACAAAATGATCATAAATTTTCATTAAGTGACACATTGTTAAAACTATAAAGCCTCTTATTTTGAAAAATCTAATTAGATATAGTCAACTTCAAAAATATTTTTTAGAAGTGTAAGTATAATACAACTGACAAAATTACGTCAAATTCAAACAATGCCATAACGTTATTACACTCACCTCACTTATAACTATATACTTATGTGTATTCATGTATTATTAAAAGTAAAACTATGAATGAGAATGAAAATTAAATAAATTATAAACAAAATATTTTTAATACTTCTAGAAAAAATATGAGGCTTGTATCAGTATAAATTACGTTAAGGACTTAGTAGGTTGAAATTTCAAAATGAAAGAAGAATTTTTCATTATTATTATTTTATATTTCTTTCCTTGTTGGCCGTAATTAAACACACATATGACAAAATTTCTAATTTATTCTGATGCATTATTATTATCCACCCAGGTTAAAAGAAAAAAAAGAAAGAAATCAGCATAAAAACTAGGGGTGGGAATCGATTAAGAGTTTTAACTGGGTTAATCGTAGTTCATTAATCGATTAATCGGTCGATTAATCGGATTTTTAATCGGTTTTCATTTTTCTTTATATAATTTTATTTCAATGATGAATATAACTCTCATATTGTGTATATATATATTATTCATAAGTTTGACTGATTTTTTATTTTTTCAAAAATTTTTGTCTAATCAATTTATATCTGTTTCATAACTTAAATTTAAATCAATTTTCAGGGTAATAATTGGTGACTTTAAGTGTTAATTTTTTTTATATAAATATTTTCACTTATTCAATTTTATTTATTGTTATTATTATTTTAAATAAATTAATTTTTCGATTCACTTTGAAAGAAACATTAAATGATTGCTGGCCTTGTCCATCTCGCTTGTCACTATTTTTAAATAAATTCTCAAAATTCCATATCATTATCATAAAAATCTTAAATTCTTATATTTTAGTTCTTCTTTGTCACTTCGGACTAGAACACAGAATGTTATTTTCTGTTTCTACTTCAATAGTTACTATCAGCAATTCTGAACAGACAATAAACACTTGAAAATACTGTGAAACTCTGTTGACATTTCCCCCATCAGAGGGATAGTAAAAATATCATCCCTTCTTTTTTTTTTTTTTTTTTAATCTTTAGCATTTCTATTTTTTGAAAGCTTCTTGTTTCTGAGAATACTATTACCCTAGCCAACACTTTCTGTAGAAGGCTAGAGACAAGTGGTGTTGCTCCAGCATGCACATGAATCTGCATTTTGTTTAATAACTGTCCTCCCACCTTTTCCCTATCAACAAAAGTGCAACAACTTCTTTTGAGAGGTTTTATTTTTATTTATTTATTTATTTTATTTTATTTATTTATTTTTTGCTTTTTCATTATTTGATGGATGTTTCTTAGAATGTTTGTTAGCAAAATATGTGAAAATATATTTCGTAGAAGGAACAATATTTTTACTTTAATTCGTAGTTTAACAATTTTAATTGGAATTAAAAATAAAAAATAATTTTTTTAAATTTTAATCGGATTTTGAAAATTTTAATCGAATTAATCGATCCGATTAACTCGATTAAAAAAATTGATCGGGACTAAGCATTGATCGATTAACCGAACCGATTAATCGATTAATCGGCACAGCCCTAATAAAAACGGCAAGTATTTCGGGCTTATAGCATTTTGTAGATATTTTAAGGGTTTTTACAGGTATTTTGAAGAAAAATAAAACCAACAGGCTTCCGTCAGGAAATATTCAGGTTTTTAAAAAGTTCCATACACGCTTAACCGTAATACCTATATAGAACATATAAAATTCATTTAAAACGGAACATTTAAAAAGTCAATTAAAATGGAACATTTAAAATCACATGCAAGTTTCTTGAAGAAACCTTTAAAATATTTTGCTGAATTTTTATCTTAACATTTTTTGCTTTCGCACCACTTTTTAGTAGATATTTTCCAATAAGCAACTACGATTATATAGGTGTGAAATAGCGGCCACAGCGTTCCTTCTTATCTAACCGTAATTACATATTGGATATTATTACGTTGTAAAGATTATGTTGTCAAAAATAAGCAGATAAAAAAAGTGCTCCTGTATAAACATGAAAAATGTTGGCTTATCTGAGTACATTTTTCATTAATGAATTCTAATAGTAAATCTTACTGAAGAAAAACTATACATGTGTTGTTATTCAGAAAAGGGGATGATTATCACTGTTATACTTATGCGAAAGACAACTTGCAGGACAATAATAATTTCGATCCCTTTTTCGTTGGCCATGGTCTAGTATATAAATCTGGTAATAATATATTGAAATAATTTGTAATAATTAAGTATGGTCTTTTACTGCACATTGAAAAGCATTGATTATCTAAATTATGCACAAAAATCGGAAATATTTTTTATTTGTGAAAGAGGCTTATGACTTATCCGAAATATAATTTAATCGGATTTATCTTTTCTTTATTTATATTATAGCAGAAAAAAATTGAAAATAAAAACCAATAGATACTTCGTTTTGATAAACATTGAAAAAAGTAAATTTAATGAAAAAAAAAAAATAGAGAACTAAAAGTGAAGAATACGTAAACGTTTTTAACACTTTCACCGCGACGGACGAGTTATCTCACGTTCAAAGAACATTAGCTGTACACTAAGGACGAGGTAACACGTCCTCTATACAATGTATATCTAAATGGTTTCTTACGTGCACATTCACTTGTTTACTAAATGAACTTTTTAAAATTAATTATTTATTATCTTAATTATTAACTTGCTTGTTTACTAGGATGAACGCGCGCAATTGCCGTGATGAATCTATTAAATGTCTAGAATTTTCATGCCTTAATTACCTATTTTCTTGCGTAAGTTAAGGATATGAAGTGCTAACAGGAAATGCACGGAGAATATTTCAACACGGTAACGAGTTGAGATATTTTAAAAAAATTCAAAAAGTTCCAGATTCATGAAGGTTTTCACTATCGGTAAGCTTGATTTACGCATCACTTAATGTATTGTGTATGAGTATAGTAGGATAAGCAAACTCGCAGGTTAAATATATCAGTTTTATACCAGAAACTATAATTAATATAAAATGTTACATGTGAACGAGGTGATGCTTCTTACAACAGAGCTGCCAACCTAATCCGGCAAATTGTTAGAACCGCCCCTTTTTCTACACCACTTAATTTTTAGAGTATTTGTTTTCTTCATTCATCATAAATATAATTGAAGAGAATTACTCTAAAAATATAGTGGTGTAGGAAAAGGGGCAGTACTAACAATTTGCCGGATTTGGTTGGCAGCTCTGTTACAAATATATCATTGTCTGTTAATTAAAATTTCTGGTGTAAAACTGATTTATCTAGCCTGCCAATTATACACAGGAACGTAGGTAGGTAAGGATTTTAAAGTGAAAATATTGGTGTTTGGAGGTCTAATTTAAGTAGATATAAATATATTCCGCTATTTGTAAAAAATAATTATCTCGTTATTTTAAAAGAATGTTTCCGTCAATTGTTAGTAAAAAATGTCTGTTTAAAAATAGTGGTAAGTTAATGAGCAGCATTAATGAGTACCTACCTATTACAGCTTCAGATTTGCAAAATCTTTCAGTTAAAATTGTAAGATTTTTTTTTTTTTTTTTACTTTCTAAATATTATAGTACACTGGAAGAAACAAATATATGTAATTATGAGACACATCTCTTTTATTGAATAATATGCATATACATGCATCAAGTACTATTACACTTCGTTGAAACTTATTTTAGCTTAAAAAACATAACATTAAAAAAACATTTTTTTTTTTTTTTTTTTTTTTTTTTAGTTATTTATTTATAATTCTCTCAAACGTTTGCAGTAGTATAACTCTCATATAAAATCAATTACTATGACGCTTTGAAACATTTTAACCTTTTACATACAGATTCCTACAATAACAACTTACGTATATAAACAGAATACTTGTGTTAGTTAACACTACTCAAATCACGTTTAATAATGAAAAATTAAAGCATCTGGATTCAGAAGAGATAAAAATGATTTAAATACCTATTGCAGTAAAAAAAAAAAGAAAAAAAAGAAAAAAAAAAAAAGAAAGAAAAGAAAAGAAAAAGAAAGAAAGAAAGAAACATATAACTTTTTTTTCTTTAATTCATTTTTGTAAATAGCAGAATATGTTTAAAACATACTCCACAAATGTATTCAACAATAATTTCTGTAATTAAATTTATGTTTTTGTAAGATGTATTTTTTTCATTTGGGGAAAAATTCTTCAAATATGTTTGAGATATGTCATAAATGCAAATAAAAATATTATGAATTTATAGTTCATATATTTCCGAAAAAGACGATACTACTGCTAACATCATTAAAGACAACATCTCTTTGCATTTGAAAAAAAAAAAAAACTTTTGATTTTTTTAAATTACTTTAGTTGTTTTCATAGTAATCACAAATTACATTATCTTCTGAGATATTAACAAAACTTTAAATTATGTTTATACGGTAGAAAGTTTGCCATGGAGCCTGCTGAAATCACTAGTGAAAAACGGATTTCAGAACTAGCTGAAGTTTTTATTATCAAAAGCAATATTTAAATTAAATATTGTTTAAATTGATATTGGTTTATATACCAAATTTCATGAATTATATTAAATTCAATTTATTAGTATAATCCATTTACTGTTTAATAAAAATTTGATGAGCAATTAACGCAATCGACCATTAACAAAAAAAAAAAAAAAAAAAAAAAAAAAAAAAAAAAAAATGCTGGAAATGCTACTTTTTTATAAATCTGTACCAAAATATTGAACATTAAATATGAAAAAATATATATATAAGAATTAAAAAAATAAATAAATAAATAAAGTTTGTTTTTATTTAATCAAACAGTGTTATCTGGCTATCACACGGAATTTATATATTTTCTGTAAACCCTTTGACGGGGCAAAGTAATTAAGTTAATATAATGTCAAATACCAACCAGAATTTCCAAAAAAAATTTCAGAAGAAAATAAATAAATAAATTTTCCCCCCTATGTTAAAAAATCACACTCTTTAAATTTTTTAGGAACGAAATTTTGCAGTTGCGGATTAAAATTAAGTAGTATAAAATACATCACACCACTCTTCAAGAGATTAACCTCAGATAATCAGCCGCTTAAATATTTTTTATTTTTATTTGTTTATTTATTTATTAATAAAAATTTTCAATAATTTATTTAACTCAACGGAATAAAATTAAAAATATTCCTTCAGGACATTTATTTCATTTAATTTTACACACAGAATGCGAGTAAAATCACTACTTCTTTCGAAGAGTAGCTTGCTTCTGATCTAATCGTTATTGCATATTGGGGCACTGCCCAGGAACTCAGCTGGATCCGAGGCATCTCTTGAAATACATCTCTGTTGCCTCGACCCTCTTCAACATCGACCCCGACTGCTGCCATAACACCATTTATACCGAAAAAGTCGGAGATTTGGCCAGAGCTCTGCTCCATGCCTTTGGTCCCATTTGACTTGTCCAAACACTTTTTCCTCTGCACTTGTCACACGACAACAACAACATTGCATATTGGGATAAATTACTTTACAAAAAAGTAGTGTGGACAAAAAAGCAGATACTAATAATGCTAGAGAAGAATTTATCAGGTCTGAAAATGTTTTTTTTTTTTTTTTTTTTTTTTTTTACATATTAAATGCATAATTAGATGATCCCCTTCAAGTTGTTTTTAAATGTCTCAACCCTATGACAATAATTAAAGTTTATCAATAATAATATTATTATTATTATTTTATCAATCTAACAATTTTATTTATTTGATCATTCGTTTATTTATTTTTGCTACCACTATTTCTAAACAGTAGTTTTTTTTTTTTTTTTTTTTTTTTTTTTTTAATGATTAATTAAGATAGATATTATTGTTTCAAAATTTTTATAGCAAAAAATTTGAACTCTTGCATCGGGCATGAACAAACTCAAAACAAACTTATTTTATCGTTTAGTTACTGATAAAATAAATAAATAAATAAATAAATAAATAACTGCACTTAAATGATATTTTATTAATGATATACACAAAATATCAATTGAAAAGATACAGTTAAAAAATATTAATATATAGATTTTATTTATTTATTTATTTATTTTATCATCTTGTCTTGCATGCATCATCCTATCGCCTACAACGTTCATAGATTTGCCTAACTATTTGAAACATGTCTGATATGATACTGTAAAACAAGAAACATTTCTTTGAAAACTTGTTTAGTTTGCGGAATAGAAAAGAATGAAAACTTATCATGTAAGTATTCGGAAAAAGAAAAAATAAAAGAAAGCTGCAAACGGATTACTTAGTTTTCAATTGGATTGCTACATGAAAAATTTTACACAGATTATTTTATTCTTCATTCATTTCGTATAAACTGTTCGCCGCTGTGAAAAAAGCAGTGAACTGCTACATTTTCTTTTCAGTTAGTAATTTTCAATATATAAAATTATAATTAAATTATTATTGTTTTTTAATTTTATAAATTGTTAATTAAATAATAAAAATTATATTTATAAAATTAATATATATATATATGTATTTTTCATTTTATAATTTTTTTATCGGTTTCAATTTTATAAATTATTTTAACAAATTTACTCTCATTGAAAATGTTTGTTCCGAAAAATTATGAAATTCCAGTACGTAGTAGCAGTCTATATCAATGTAAATTACCTTATTGCTCTCTATTAATTTTGAATATATGTTTAAAAATTAAGAATAAAGCTATCTGAAGTATAAATATGCAAATACATGTATAAATAGCACAAGGATTTATTTCGTTTAATGCAAAAGTAAGTATTTTGTATATGAAATTCTTTCAATCAATGTGTTTAATATTTTTATTAAGCTTCATTTTGAAAATCGATGATTCAAATGATCAAAGTGATGCCACTTACAATTATCCATACACCTATTATAAAATATTACTGCTATATATATATATATATTTATTTAAATTTATGTTTTGTATTATTCACAACTTCACACTGAAATAAATTTAATTGAGTGGGAAAAGTTAATGAAAAACTAGCGTGCTTTTTCCAGATTAAAAATGGTTTTGTTTTTAATAGGAAACCAATCAACGTAAATTGTTATATTTTAACATATAAAATAAAATTGTAATTTATTCAATACATGAACATTTTTTTTTTTTTTTTTTTTGAGTATAACACCTAGAATATAAGTGTAAATGTACATTCAACTGTAACAGTCAGAGCATTAATACATCTGGTATTTGATATTTACTTTTCATATTAAAATTGAGAATAATGCTAATACGAATTGATATGGAAATTTCACCTCTTCACTCAAATAAAAAATGATATTTGGTCAATAGCCAAATAATGGAATTTATAGATCAAGGATTGTTGATGTTGGCGCCAGGACGACTTCCAATAGTGATAAATGACACATTTTCTTTAGTCTCCTACTTTCAAAGTGCAGGACATGTATCGATTAAAGTGGAGTAAACGGATCTGTTGTGGATGAAATGTTTATATTATGTTATTGAATTATAAATGTCAAGGCGTTTCTAGAAAGTTATTTGCAGAATATGAGGACTGAGATTTATCGTTAAACGTGAAACAGTTATACTCTGTAAATTTTTTTTAATTTACGTCCTGATTTCATTTTGCTTGAAACTTAAAAAATAAGTCAAACATTATTTTCAGAAAATTAAAAATTCACTTACTAAAACAATAAAGCTGACATAATAAAAACTCTTAACTCATTGCCGACATAAAACGAAAATTATCGTTTAGTTAAATGGAAAAAGAAAAAAGACCCTTCCGATGCTTTTAAGTAATTTTCTTGAATATACATAAAAAAAAAGTATTTTGCGCATGCGTGTCTAACACGTTAAATGTCATCGGCGTATATATAGGCCAGTGATATTTATTGTATTGAATGCTGGATAGTATACGTTTTGGGAAAAATATTAAACTGACTGAAACGTTAATGAATAAAATTTGTGTTTAATTATGCAGTGTTTTAGGGGAATGTCAAAAAGCGGAAATTATAGTAAAATTAAAAAAAAATAAAATAAAATAAAATAAAAACATGTGGACGTGAAAGTGTTAATAAAAAAACATTTTTTTGGAAAAGATACGCTTCATTTTCTCTTAAATTCTATTATTCATGAATTACACATTTTGTCATTATATTCAGTAGATAGTTAAAGATAATACTAGCCAAACACGGTTTATACATACTGAAATATTCGTTTGTCATTAAATAATATTAACATAAGCACTGATTCACAGATTTTAATGGCATTTATTATATATATTTGTGTGTGCGTTTAAGTCTAAGTTTTCATGTATGAATATATGTGCCTAGTACGTTAAGAACTTTATATAATTAAGAATTTATTTTTAAATTTTAATTATAAAATTTAATTAAAGTTATTTAATTCAGATGAACATAAAATAATAATATTTTTGAAGAAAAAAGATAATCAGTGGAGCATTAACAAACTAAATACGATTAATACAAGCGCCTAATACTGATGCGAATATAATATAATCTTTTTACGTAGTACAGACGTGTTAGGACAGATATAATCATCTTTATTATAGATGAGTTATTAAATTGTCCCAATTATCGCTCTTTTTTTTCACACTGGACATAGTAGACGGAAGTGCTCAATAAATATAAATATATATTTATTTTAATTCATTAAGTCTAGACTAATGCAGAGGTAGCAATGTCGTGCTATAAAAGAGGTGAGGGGGCTGCATCTTTCTTAAACATGGTAACAAAGCTAAGAGATAAAAATAATTGATCTTTATCCTCCTCTATTGAGGGTAACATAACCTTTTTTTTTTTAATATTTTGGAAAAAACTGGTGACAAAATTGGGCTCCGATTCCACTCCCACTCCTCTCATCACATTTCACAAACAGGTGTTGAATCGATGCACCATTCTAGGGTATTGGTTTACACCGCTCCCGTTTCTGGTGCTGAATCGTTTTGTTGGTGTAATGATGTATCGGTTTAAAGAAAGAAAAATAAAACTGATTTGATGATGTTAGATTTAAACGCATGTTTCCTGGTTTATCATCCATTCGTAATAAATATATGGTTTTATGCATAGAATTTTATTTTCTGTATTCAAGTAAATTTCTAAATTGGGTAAAGAAAAAAAAAAAAAAAAAAAAAAAAAAAAAAAAGATGTTAGGGAAGATATCGTTTACTGGCTACCAGAAAGGCGACAAGTTTGTTTCAAATTCAGTATGATGATGACGAATGCCAGCTGGGAATGTGCATTATTCACAATGCCATTAAATACAAAAGCAGTGACTTTAATGCTGTAAACAGGATTGTGATTTTTCTGAATGGCGACGTCACATTATTCCTGCGTCCAGGCTCGTCGTTGATCACACATTAAAGGAGCCCAAAACATTGATGCAATTTTTAGGGTAACTGAAATTTTGGTAGTCTCATACTGGGTCACTACCTGGAGTGATGGTATGTACGACTCGATCACATCTTTTCCTCATTCCCAACACACTGAATAGCGGCCATTACATTTCTGACGAATTAAGGCCCATATCTCTGCCCTATATTGGAGGCATCCGTTTCTCAATATTTAAGCAGGACAATGCACGACCGCAAGTTGTCCGTATTTTCCTGACCTTCCTTCATACTGAATAAGTTCGGCTGTTGTTCTGGTCAACGCGTTCTTCTGATCCCGCACCGATGAAAATCACATTTTAATCGTTTAAAAGTGACTGGTACGCCAACACTCACCAGTAACTACCGTCGATGAACTGTGGCATCGTGTTAAATCTTCTTAAAGGCCTGTATCCGAAATATGTTCTCGATACTTCTAGTGTAAAACTGATTAATCTAACATGCGGGTTAAATGCCAAAAATTACAGTATTTTGTCAACATAAATTTAGATCAGTAATTCTTGAAATATTGTTATAATATTATAACCTTCAAGAACAAATTATTTCCTTCTGCTTTGTTAAAACATGAAAAAAATTTATGTACAATGTGCTAGTTGTGAGAGTAAGGAAATGTCTGCAAAACTATAATATATTTCATTTAATTAAAAAAAGAGATTGATTCATGATTTATTTTTAGAATCTGGAAACTTGCTCTATATGTCCTTAATGTACTGTATATGTATATTAGGCTGAGGTTACATTTGCACTAAATCATGGGTCATGTTGAACAACGAATCACAAAATTTTACTTATTTTTTAAGTGCCACGTTGTTAAATTATAAAAAGTTCATATTTTTTTAAAGTCAAGTAGTTGCAGTTTATGTCTAAAATAATCCAGAACTGTATATATAATAGCAAATGAACAAAGTAATTTCCAAGTCAAACAATGCCAAAACATGATTACTCTTACCATATTTCATCGTATATAATATAAATGCTACGGTTATATAGGAGGGAAATAATTGACGTTTTTAAGGTAATACACTTTAATTTAGAAAATTAAAAATTCTTCTTTTTTATTATTATTATTATTATTAAGAATTTATATTAGTAATTAAGATGAAGATTCTGAAATAGTTGTAATATAAAAACAGTTTGCAGCTAAGACTAAAGTTAAAAAATTGAGACTGCAGTTATTAAATTTATATTGAGAAATCTTTGTTATACTATTTTATTTTTAATTCAACGCATAAAAAATTGTTTTACGTTTACGGAAAACAATAAAATAATTAAAACATAATGTCAATAAAAGATCAAATTAAAAGTTGCAAAATCTAATTATCTGTTTGAGTGTGTGACTGTGTAAATTTGTTCGTTCTTGATCTGAGACCACTGATATTATAGCTACAAAACTTGGCAGAGCGGTAATTTGGACAACGTGCATTCCATATATATCTTTTCGAATTTGAATTTTTATTTATTTATTTATTTATTTATTTATTTTATTTATTTTTATTTTGTTTTATTTCATTATATTTATTTTTATTTACTTATTTATTTATTTATTTTGCATTTTAACTTTGGTTTTTCGGTTTTTAAAATTTCACCCAAATTTTGAGCGCTTCATTTTTTTTTAATGAAATAAAATGTGATATCTCATTTAATCGTTGCTATTTGAAAGCAATAATAATTGTGGAGAAATAAATTTTGTTTGAAAGATTTTCTTAATCATTTCTAATTTATTTTTTCTTTAAGATTACAATTGTAATATAGCAGAAATCATTAAACGTTTTATATATTTAATATAACATTAATGCACAAAAATCAGGTTTATAACTTTTACAACAGGATAAATAATTAATAATAATATAATTATAAATTTGTTTCTATTATGATGTTACTAATAATTTTAATATAAATGGGTGTGTGTTCAAGGAAATCTAGCTACTGCTACTAGACTCGCTAATACATGGTGCCAGAACTAAAAGGTTCAGTAAGAGCTGAAATATAGTCATCTGTAAAATCGTAGTACTTGAATAACTGGAGCGCTACCTGTAGTCTCATAAATACCCTAATTGATGTGCGCGAGTAAGGCACACTGGTAAGGTGAATGCAAAATAATTATAATAATAATAATCGCTCAGAAGACCTAGAAAATGAAATATATCTGCTCAAAATTCTTCTTTCAATATTGTCTATACTACGTACATCTACATATTCATACCTGCCAATATTTTAATTTATTCCGAAGTATTTTTAGCCCGGCATTTATTCGCACCACTTATTTTTTAAAAGAATTTTTTTCTTATTTTATCGTAGTTATACGTTGGAGATTTTTTTCTTTTATTAAAGCGGTGCGAAATAAAGGCGGGGCTAAAAGTACTCCGGAATAAAATAAAATATTGGCAGCTATGCATATTTCAATACTGTTTATAGTGTACATCTACGTATTTTTCTCAAATGTCTCATTTATTTATGATAATAACCGGATATTTTCCATTGTGTGAGTAAAGTTAACCGAAAAAATTGCGTTTCATTTAAAGACTAGTTCGTTGTTTAAGTCTTTTGAAAGCTTAAATTTTATCAATATTAGCTTCTAATTGATACGTAATATTAATTAGATTTGCAATATTTGAAAGGATAAGACATCTAATTCAATGAAACTTTTGATGTTGCACTGTTGATGTTGATTAAGGCTGATTATATGCCCTAAGGATCTTGTTTGGGAATAAATGAAATGATTGTCATGGAATTCTTTCTAAGATATGCTAGCTGGTAATCGGCAAGTTTTGGAAAATAAACAGAAACGCCGAACAGCTAGTCGTGATCTGGATTTATATAGTGTTTTAGCTGCCAATTCTCCCAACTTAGAATAATTACATTTGTCTGATTTAATTATAGATTATCAATATTTAAATCAGAGCTGCCAACCTAATCCGGCAAATTGTTAGAACCGCCCCTTTTTCTAAACCACTTAATTTTTAGAGTATTTTTCTATTTAATTCATCATAGATATATTTGAAGAGTAGAACATTATATGTTTTATCATATTTGAAGAGAATTGCTCTAAAAATTAAGTGGTGTAGAAAAAGGGGCGTTTTTCAATAGGCGTTAACAATTTGCCGGATTAGGTTGGCAGCTCTGTTAAATAAAGCAAAATAAAATTGAAGTAGTAATTTTAAATAATCAGGAGAGTTTTCAACTTAGTATTTTTATGGAAATGATGCATAAGTACATAACTTTTTTCAGATTAATAAAACGAAAAATAAAAGAATGAAAGAATCAGTCATATTCGGCTGTTACGTTCCACATATTCTCCTTCCTTTTTTCTAAAAAAGAATGAACTAAATAAAATATTTGAACCATTAAAAAATTAGATAAAGTTTGGTAATCTCTGAAAGGCTAGGCCGGTGTACGCAACCTGGCTTCAAACCGGCACTTCCTCTCTGCCAGCTTTGAGAGCAAAACCTCTCAGTCACTGGTGCGATTATCGTATTTTTCAAACGGAAATTATAGCTTAAGAAATGTTTATAAGTTTGCTGCAATTAAAAATTTAATGACAATCGTTATAAGTTTGTTAATCCGAAACAGATTTCAGTATTTATTAAAAATTACATTTTTTTCTCGTATTTTTTAAATTACGGTTTCAAAATGAGACTTTAAAACTTTGTGTGATTTAAGAAGTAAAAAATTACTATGAGTGAAATATTGTCTTAACAAACGAGAATAAACTTAGGATATACATGTAATAAATAGACATACTTTTTTTTTTTAATATTGACTATTCAGTAAAGTTTCAATATGCAAACACGCGTTAAATTCCTATCGCTTACCCCAGACAAAATTGAAACTTTTATTTAATTTATAACCATACTTTTAACATGTTATAAGATTGTACCATTCCTTTTCTTTTAGTCGACTCGAATAATAAAAGAAAAATAACTGGAATTCTAAAAATATAATACACTTTGAACGCCACATATTTTTGGTTTATCAACTACACATTTTTATAATAAAAATATAGCATCAAATATGAGATTTGAAGTAAGTGTGATAAATTACAAACATATATGTATTAATATTTTTCGAAGCTCTTTAGCAGATGTTAAGAGAAAAAGCTATAAACTAGCAATTTTAACATTAGAGTGCTGTTTTTTACGGAATCAAAAACTCTAAAGTTCCTTCTTTTAAGCATAAAAATCTCTATGGGATTTCAGTTAAAATTTATTGCACATATAAATAAAAATCCCAGACTATATCACTATCCCTCCTCATACAAAAAAATATAGAGTGGGGCATTTATTCAACTAAAAATTCTGAGCCAGTAGTAAGAAACGAAAATCTCCGTCATTCTTAGTCAATATCTCAATTCACTTTCTTTCTATTCAGCAGTCACATCTATTTGCACATCAAGCATGTTGCTTCCTGGCTTTCACATAAAATCTTCATACGCATAGTGGATCTTGAAATACATCAATAAAATCGAAAAAATACTAAAAGAGTATGGAACTGGCAAAATAATTATTGCTCACATTAGTAAATAATCTGCATTGCTGCCAGTTGTTACGATTCATAAAAAATGGTATTATTTATACAAACTTTAGGCAATCTTTTGAATCAGTTTTCTGTTATTTAAAAGGGTGAAAATTTCTATTAAAAAATGAAATAAAATAAAATAATAATAATAATAAATAAAATACAATAAAATACAATAAAAATCGTAACACTTAGTTGCTGTGTAATTACGTTAGAAAACAAGGTGAATAATCTTTATCATGGAAATTTTTCACGATTAACACAAAACATCGTTTGCTAAAGTATTTAAATATTCTTCTTATTCTACAGTACTCCAAAGTTGTTCCAGAATCTTACTTTAAAAATTCCTTTTACAAAACCGAAATTTCATTAATTACTACATGTACCTGATTTCATAAAAAGAAACATAGGCAAAACCGATATATCTGTTCTGCTGATTATACGCAGGAAAATACGATATATCAAAATAAATATAAGTAGTCTTATTCTATAATTTATCGCAAATCCAACTGTTAACTTGTACAAATTAATTAAGAGTAAATTAATGTTAGATTATTGTACACACACACACATATATATATATATAATAATTTTTGCCAAATGTAATTACGGTTAAATAAGAAGAAAATTACTCTAAAAAAAAAAAAAAAAAAAAAAAAAAAAAAAAAACGGCGTGAAAAAGAAGGCGGTTATTAACAATACTACGGAATATTAATTAGGAAAAATAATATGAAAGTTTAAAGAACCAAAAAGGTAATAAGATAAGCAATATTAAAACTAAATTTACATAGTCGTTGCGCAAGAAAATGCAGAAAATAGTGTGAGGTTGAGACTACAGAACGTCTCCACAGTTGTTTGAATTAAGCTGGATCCAGCAAAGTAGAAAGTGGGGACGGTTAAAATCGCTTCGTCGACAGTGACGCGGCGAAAGTTGAGGTCGAGTTAGTTTTGCGTCGGCAGGGTGCTGCAATGAAAGAATTAGATTCTGAGTGTTAGATAAATTAGAAGTGATTTTAAAAGGATGGATTGAAATGAAGAGAAAGGAGGGTGTAGGAAGAAGTATAAAATGGAGATGGTTTTAGTAGATAGTGTGGATGTTGGAGTATATTATAGTGGATTGTGGAGAATCTTAGTTTGACGAGTATTGAGAAGTAAAGTAGTGGAGATTTAGTGGTGTGAAGCTTAAGTTGTGATGAGTGTTGGTACGCGTATCTACTAGCATTCGTAACGTAGCGTTGGATCTGAAGGGAATCCTCTGATCCAAAGTGAAGTCGTAGTAGCGGAGTATACGAGTGCAACTGTCTCTACACCTTCAACTATTTGCAGGGGTGATATATTTAAGATTACCTAATTTAATTTTTGATACATATATTTTGATTAATTAAATACGCTGACTGAGCTAGATTGATTGCCAGACCGCCCTCCCGTTAAACTGTTTAAATAAACTCTTATTTATTTTAATTCAAGCCTTGTACTCTCTTTACTTACCATATAGTTATCTAATTAAGTAATTAAGATGGAGTTTGCATCCAGGCAAACTTCACAATAGAATAAAAATAAATTTAATGTAAAATGAAAAATAATTTGAAGACAAATGTAACTGGAAAACAACAATGAAACGAGACAGATAATATAAATTAACCCAAAAAAATTTAAACCATTCTCAGGAAAGCCCCCAATGCAGGGTGGAATAACAATAAGATTTTTAAGAACTACAAGCAAAAACAAAATGTATCTTGGCCTCCTTAAACTTAACAAGAGAAGAAAATTTTAACCACAGTAGCTCAGAAAGCCAAATGAAAAATTATTTAGATACAAAAATTCCTTTTGAAAGAACAATGGAAAAATTGTCTGTTCTGTCTAAATAATAAATACGTTGTAAAAAGTGGAGGGGGGGGAGGACACTATATGTATATTGATCAGACAAACATAAGAAAAACTTGTGTAAACGTTGCACATAAATTAAATTTTGAAATTATAATTTAGCGTTGTTAAATACACGCATCCCATGAACACATTTTTGGGTTTTTGGCGTTATAAATTATTGCCAAAAATAAATAATTAAATAATTAAAATAATAATAATAATAATAATGTTTGAGATAACAGCGAGACTTGGACAAAAGTTAAAAATAAATCTGTTTTTCATCTTTTTAATTTGAGTGTGCCAACTTTACGCATCCCATAAAATCATTTCGACGTTTTCAGCTTTATAATTAGTAAGGGAAAAAATCATTGGACTAGATACAGTTTGTTTTAAGTATTTCCAAAGTGGGGGTGCTATTGCGAAAATAATGGCCCAAAATTGTTTTTTATTGTTTAGTCTTATAGAAGATAAGCAAAAAGATTGGGGGGGGGGGGGAGGATAACAAGTAGGTAAAACTTGTGCGAAAGTTTCACATTAATAGCTTTTTCGAATTGTAACGGAGGTGTCAATTAACCATAGGTTGGCATATCACTTTTATAAAACACGGAAACACTTACAAAGAAAAAAAAATCTATGGGGGAGGGGAAATATATCCAAAAATGAACCTGTGGCAGTTACAGAGTTGCCAGCTTTTATAATTTATTCCGGAGCATTGTTAGCCCCGCCCTTTTCTCACACTGGAAATAAAAAAAAAAATTTCCCTTATTTAACCTTTATCACATATTAAAGAGAAACATTCTATAAAATTTCTGATGCGAAAAGAGGGCGGGGTTAAAATTGCTCCAGAATAAATTATAAAAGTTGGCAACTCTGCAGTTATGTTAAAGTTACCTGTTGAATTATTCAAGTTATTATTTAAAGAAAAGATACTTACTATAAAAGAAAAATTATCTGAAATTTTAGAATATTTAAAAAAAAAAATCTCTATCATCGCTAGATATATGTAAATTGACAAACAAACTTTTAATATGCATATTTGTAAAACACTTAATATTTAATTCACATATACGATATGCTTTTTATTATATCCTATAATTTAGTTTCGATAAATTTAAAAATCCTCAACTGTTATACATAAAAAAGCACAGTGTTTTTTCCTTTTAAATTTTTAACGATTTAAAATCATTTTTATATATTTAAAATATTTTTATAATTATTTCGCATTCAAAAATAATTTAAAGTTATGATCAACGGCGTGTAGTGAAATATTTAAGTTACTTTTTTCCGCAAAAACCTTTCCTTTTTTAAAAAGCTTACATTGTTCTTGCCATTTAAATTACCATAATTTTCGTGTATAAACCGTAGGACGGACACACCGGTTTCACATTTGAAATTTAAACTGAAATATTGCATTATTATTATTATTATTATTATTATTATTTAACACGGTACTCTACGGTTCAAACCTAACTATAATTACTAATGAACATTTATGATGTAAAACTGATTTATTATACCTGTAATTTATACGTCGGAAATCGCGATAAATAAAAAATAAAAAAGGATAAAAAATAAATAAATAAATAAATAATAAAATAAAATAGCATATACTTTGAATGAACAATAATAACCCGTTTTAAACAGTGTAATAAGCAGGTAACATTACAAAAAAGCAATAATATATCGATTCTTGGTTTCAGTTTAATTGTCATCTGACTGGAATGAAACACCAGCTACAGAAACCGATTTAGGAAATCAGACATTTTAGTTTTTACCTTCTCCTGAAAATGATTTATTTATTTATTTATTTTTTCGAGGAGTTTTTTTTTTTTTTTTTTTTTTAGAATCTGCATTGATTTTTTTAATTGCTTACATGGGTTAAACAAAAAGAATAGAGTACTTTTTTTAACTCCAATTTTCTGATTTATTAAAATTATTCTGAAATTTTCCTTTCTTTTTTAACAATGTATAAAATTGAAATGAATCTATAAAAAAATAAAATAATAATAAAAAAAAAAAAATAAATAAATAAATTAAAAAAAAAAGTCTACTATCCAATGTGTTTAATAAAGTTATAGTAAGCTTCACATAAAATGTCAATCAAAATAATTGAACAGAGACTGAAAAGGGTGAATTCTCAAATAATGCCGAATCCCCAAAATTTAACAAACTCTTTCCCCATGACTATAATTATGTGATTTATTTATACTTAAACAATATTTACTCAAATTCTTTAATTTTAAAGTTTCATTTTAAAAGTGTTCTTGAGATGATTTAGAACATGCAGTTTAAATAATTATGCGAGAAGACAAAGTTTTCTATAATAATAAAAACTTGTATTTTATTTTTAAAAATATCTGCACTTAATAGAAACTAGTCCACGAATATTTAGTGTTCTGTCACTCAGTTCTGAGCTACAGGATCTTCAAATCTGTTTAGGTATCGATGTATGTAGTAATTTCGAATCCAGTTTAATACACAGGTCTATAATTTACTTTACTCTGCAACGAATGAACGTTGAACGACCAACCAAAGGAAATACATAATAAAAGGACAGAAATTTAATCACTACTAACATACTTGCCAACATACTAATTAATATTCCGTAGTATTGTTAGCCCCGCCTTCTTTTTTGCACCAGTATCTTTTTAGAGTATTTTTCTTCTTATTCAATCGTAATTGCATTTGGAGACTATTACTCTAAAATTTTACTGGTGTGAAAAAAAGGGCGGGACTAACCACACTACGGAATATTAATTAGGATGTTGGCAAGTATGACTACTACCCATCTCTTTTCTTGTATATCGAAATAGAAAAATTATATCTATATTAATAAAATCAGACTTTTGTTTGTAAATGTCTCAGAATAATAATAAAAAAAAAAATCGCGATATTTTCAAGTTTTACATATTGTGAAAGCCAAAAATGCCTTTAGAAAATTCTCTCATTCTCTTTCTCTCTCTCTCTGTGTGTGCGTGTCGTTGTGCCTGTATGTCTGAAACGCTATTCTTGTACGGGTATCACGTGAGAACGGCTGGACGGAATTTAACGACACTTGGCAGGAATTTAGGTTTTACACAACTTAAATTATATATATCAACTTTTGAAAAATTCATTCTTCGTTCAAATTCGTTCAACGAATTCAAAATTCGTTCTTCCCGGACGGGGGAGGGGGGGAGGGAAGAAGACAGAAACCCGTTTGAAAGTATAACTTGGCTTCAAATTACTTCAGGGTGAAGAAATTGTGCATGACGAGACTAGACATGAGAACAACAACAACAAAAATTAACTTCGATTTAGGATTATTCGATTCTTAAGGGGAGTGAGGGGGAAAATTCGAGACACCTCTTATAGCGCTAAATTTGTCCTGGGAATTCTATGATAACTGCAGTGACGAATTTTGATGCTTGGATGGTTTGTAAGTATCCGACACCTAAAGTAACAGGTTTAATCGAAATCCCTCCCCCTTCCTTTCGGGAGAAAACATTTGTAAGCATAAATCGACCCTAAATTACTTAACATTGAAGAAATTGGAGATGAGGAGACTAGACTTGAGTACAAAAAAAAACATTATCTCCGATTTTGGAATTTTGATTCTTAATGGAGGGAGGGGGCTTTTCAGGGGAAATTTTCGCAAATTGCACATCTTTTACTAGAGCTCTATTAAAAAAGGTACAAAGATATTGAAAACAGCCATGTGTCTTCTTTAGGAAATTTCCAAAAATCCATTTTTTTTTTTTTTTTTTTTTGTAATCTTCGATTTTGGGGATTACGAGGGGGCAAATTCGAAACCCCCTCCCCCTTTTATCGCTAAATTCGTTGTGGGAAGTCTAGGGCATCTGCAGTAAAAAGAAAAAAAAAAATGGTGCGCAGATCGTTTCTATGTATCGGCACCTATCGTAACGGAATTTTACGAAATTCTCTCTCCTTAGCCCCCTTGAGGTCGGGGGGCAATAAATATACGTTTCCAAGTGCAACCTTGCCACAAATTATCTCACAAGGAAATATTCAAAAGGTGTCGTCTTCAAAAAATATTGAAAAAATATATGTGATTCTACTCTTCATAAAACACCAGAAAGTGAAAAAAATTATCGGCTGAAATGAATTGCAGCTACCACAAAAATTTATCAGAATTAAGCCTATTTGGCGATTTCACACTGTTAGGTGATTGATTTTGAGTACTTAGCGGAGAAGCAAACACGGTTCTGTTCGTACACGGCAATCTCGATGCTAGCGAACTTATCGCCAAAAATGCTTGATTTTGATAATTTTTGTGGTCGCTGTAATTTATTTCAGTCGATAATTTCTTCACTTCCTGTTATTTTATGAAGAGTAGAATCACATATAATTTTTTCAATATACCTTTTGAATGTTTCCTTGTGAGTAAGGTTATATTTTATATGTCCATTAATTATGCGTACCCAACACATACTATAAAGGGATTTTGTGAAATTTGCCCTTCCTCCTCCCCCCTACAGTTTGGGGAGAAACACGTTTCCAAGAATAACTTAGCTCCAAATTATATCGTGAAAGCGAATTTTTGATGCGTTGGGCTATGCGTACCAAATACTCATGCTACAAAGAAATTTTGCGAAATTACTTTCTACACAGAAAAGGAAGAAGGGGGTGAAAAACACGTTTTCAAGCTTAAACCTGCTCAAAATTATCTTAGAACAGCAGTTTTTAGTGTGTGGCTCGGAAATACATATTCAATACGTAGTATAAAGATATTTTGCAAAATTAAACCCTCTTCCCAACCTTTAAGAACAGGTGAGGCCGAAAACGCATTTAAAACATAATTCAGCTCCAAAATATCTCACGAAAGCGATTTTTTTAATTTGTTGGTTGGTTATGTGTAGGCAACACGCTCTCTAAAGGTATTTTGTAGAATTAGCCTCCCCTTGGGGGGGGGACACGTTCTCACATTTGAATTTGCTTCAAATTATCTTAGAATGGCGAATTTTGGTGTCTGGGTGTTGATTTAAGTACACGCAGTATGCACTTTAACCTTTTGCGGTGCAAGGTAATTCAGATCATTTAAATTACAGTGGCACCGGAATTCACAAACAGGATTAAATTAAAAGAAATTTTAAATTTTCAGTTTGAAAAAAACGGCTTTATCTGCTACCTTATAAATGAATATTTGCCCTAAAAAATTACCGGGATGAGTTTTTGCAGCTGAACCATATAGTAAGTGGTAAACATATTACGAATGCACGGTGAGGGTTAAAGGGTTTTCGCGAAACTTCAAAATTTTCCGTTGGGAAAGGGGAGTTAAAAAACGGGGAAGTTGCTGCCGAAAGCTGTGGGGATCCGGACAACTCACGTTGTGAACGGAGAAACATCTACCGAACACAGCGGTAACTTTAACTTAGATTTTGTCTAATTTCTTTTTCTTTTTTTTTTTTTTTTTAACACTTTCATGACTGATGACGTGAATTCACGTCATTTAAAAATCTGTAACTCCGCCAGTGTGCGTTTCTTTAGGTTACATAGGTTACATTATTTCAAAATAACCAATATAAACATTTGTGCAACCGATTCACTATGGATGCAAATACTTTGATTAGGAAGAGTATAATTGTAACGTATACGTATTTATATTATAAATGTGAATACCGTAAACCTTGTTTTTTTAAAAAAAGTGTAATGTAAAAGAATAACGCTCACAGGTGCAGCTGTTAAAAAGGAAAAAACATGCTGTCGAGAAAGTGTTAATAATTATATGGAATTTTCAGAGCTCATTTAAACATAATATCCAGCCAAGCGGGCAAAGCCTGTTAGTATCTATATATAGTTATCATTCAACACGACCGGAAAGCAAATCATAATAATAATTAGTTAAAATTTAAAATACAATCCTAAAAACTGGAGGTTACATACTAAAAAATGCATAGTTTACCTTAAACAGGGTAGAAAAGTTTTTTCGAATTTAATCGAACTCTTCCACCAGTATTTTTTAAAACTAATCTCTATCCAATTTAATCACAAAAATTTAACGTAAACATACATGTAACTTTTCTAAATAAAATAGTGGTGCCAAAAACGCTAAACTATTTCATGCCTGCTTAATTCTCGCTTTCCCAAGATCAAGTCGTTACTGCAGAAAAATTTCTTTAAGGTGCTGCTTGGCACTTTTGGCGAAAATCACCAGAATCGTGTCTTTTTGCATCGTTAAGAAGCTGCAACGTTCCACTAGTCAAGTTTGCTATCTCTGGCGAATTTACGCACTTTTTGAATGAGGCGGGCTTAACTAAGTTTCAACTTCAAAATGGGGTCAAAATGACCCCATCTTGGGAAAACAAGGGTTAAGAATGGTAGAATAATGAAAATTCAATAAATAATTATGAAAAACCATGTAAAAACAACCATTATATACTTGCCAACCTAACCCGGATGATTGTCAATTCCCGCCCCTTTTTGTACACCACTTAATTTTTAGAATAATTCTCTTCAAATATATATTTACGATTAAATAGGAAGAAAAGTACTCTAGAAAAGACTGGTGTAAAAAGTAGGCGAAAATGAGTGGGACTAACAATCTTCCGAGTTAGGTTGGCACGTTTGCCATTATTTCTTCAAGGGTACTTACGCTGTTTGCCATACCTGCCAACATACTAATTAATATTCCGTAGTTTTGTTAATACTGCACCTTTTTTTTTTTTTTTTTTTTTTTTTTTTTTTTTTTGTGTGTGTGTGAGAGAGAGAGAGTATTTTTCTTCTTTTTTAATCGGAATTGCATTTAGAAAAAAATGTTTTAAAAATAAAGTTGTGTAGAAAAGGGGCGGTACTAACATTGTTACGGAGTTAATTAGTATTTTGGAAGGTAATTTTTAGGTTGAAATTTTTAAGTACAATAAATAGTACGTTTGCAATGCATTAATATACAGGAAAACTTAAAATTAGACGAATAAGTTTCAATACAGGGTGTGGGCGAAAATTCTGCGCATAATTTTAAATATAATTCGTTATTGAAATAACGCCATTAAAATATTTTAAATATTTTAACTATTTTCATAAAAAAAAATAATGAATAAATTTTTCTCCAGAATTACAATAATGTTCTTATTCCTTTTTAACATTTCCCCCTATATTTTTCACATAATTTATCAATCGAACATAAATTGCCGGCATTCCACATCGTCCACGTCCCTGTATCGTCTTTAAATCACATACCATTGCTACCAATGCGAATTGTATTATATGCATGATACAATTTTAATTAGAATAAATTTTATATAGATATTGTGGTTTATTACAGCCTGTCCATAGATAAAAATCACATTTCAACTTACTGTGTTCATTTGTCTGTCTTCTTGAGAAAGTTAAATAATAGTGCACCTTGAAGGAAGAAAAAAAAAAAAAAAAAAAATTAATGCCCTTTAACTTATACGTTTTCCTTTTCCACTTCCTCCCCCCCCCCAAAAAAAAAAAAAAATAAATAAATAAATAAATAAATAAAAATAAAGTAAATAACTAAATAAACTGATTGCTTTTTATATTCCTTGAGACCATTTTCTAAAACGTCAACATGACAAGTTAGGTGACAATTCGCTCCCCGTTTTAGTTGCAGGATTCATTGTTGCCAGATTGCGCGATTTTTTTATTTAATATTCACCAATAATTTTGAGAAGTGATGTTTTTTATATATTATAGACGATTAATCATCGATTATGTATATTAAATATCACTTCATAAAATTATTGGTGACTGTTGAATAAAAAAGTCGCGCAATCTGACAACGCTGGCAGAATGCTCCTTATGTCAGAGATTCACTTATCACATACAACACTCCAAATAATATTCCGTAACATTGACAGTAACAGCCCCCTTTTCCACACCACTTTATTTTTAGAGTAATTTTCTCCTAACGTAATTATGATTAAATAAGAACAAAAATACTCTAAAAGTTACTGGTGTCAAAAAATGACGGGTATTAAAAACACTACGGAATATTAATTAGAATCTTGGCAGGCATGCTTAAAATCAGCCTTTACATTAACTTTTTGTCATCTTCGAAATACTAATCTATCTATAAATAAGGTTTTTATTTTTTAAATAAAATAAAAAATATTGAAGTAAAAAAATAGCGCATGTCTTTATTTTACATTTCATTTTTTATTTATTTCCCATTAGATATTTAAGATTTTTTTTTTTTTTAAATATTTGTTAAAAACATATTTTGATTTCAAATATATAGCAATTTTTTTAAACATTTTATTTATTTATGTATTTATACGTGAAGGAAGATTGCAAAAGATGAATTTGATTTTATTTTACGCTAGCAAATATTTTAACAAAAAACAGCCATCTAACAGGTGATTTTCCATTTTGGATAATTTAATATTGCATTATTTTCCTTTTAGAGAATTTTTATGCACTTAACGGACTGCTCTGAT